>JAJQWJ010000001.1:108332110-109748985 GCA_023637945.1 Phaethornis superciliosus | reverse complement strand
CTGATATAAACACTGTCAGTTTCTCTACAATACCACAGTGCTGAGGAGAGGAGAAATCTAAATGCTTGGTTTGTAATAAAGATTATATTGCACCACTGGGTTGGTAATACATAAAAGAAACAATCCATCATCTTCTTTGCAAAGCTAATCAAGAAAAAAGGAAAGATGCCTGGCAGGTAGGATTGATGTTTGGAGCACAAGGAGACTTCACACAGGGTTTTGGCATTCCCAGGTGAAGACAAACACGTGGTCACACACTGCGAAATAAGAGGAAAATAATTTTCTTCTTTCAGTTTTCAGATCACAAAAAAACCTAACTAAAATTATCTCACTCTACTTAATTAAAAATAATTCTTAAAACTCCACATTTTGCCAGATATTGAGAGTTCATATTTAAAGCTCAAAAGGCGATGCTTTTCAAAACATTTATTGGCTTATGACAACAGTGGGTTATTTACTCAATCTGTTCTGCAGATTAATTAGCACAAATGCCAGTAGGGAAACTTCCTGCGTGCTTTCTCCCATGCTGACCTTCCACATGAGAAAATTCCCTAGTGAAAAAAGATTTTAATTCCCTCCTTGAAATCAAACATCTGGCTTTGGTTAAAGAGGCACATAATCTTGTCCTCTTGTGATATTTGGATTGCATGTGGTGTGGGCCAAGGGGTAGTTTCTTGTTAGGACCTTCAGTTTACAGATATGATAAAGCTATAAGGATTGTAAGAACTTGGTTATTGTTATGATTAACACTCTTTTATCATTCAAATTCCAAGTACAAATACGTGCACACAGATCCCATCACTCTTCATCTTCGCAATTGATTTATATTCTAAAAAACACTGATATTATTGTATGCAAGAGATGGAGCTCATAAACTGATCTAAGGCCTCAAGTTCTCATTGAAAGGTGGGAGTCAAGAGGGTGGGAGTCACAGGAGTCAAATTTCCCCCAAAAGGCAGCACTGCTGGTATAATTACTTGCATGAGTTACATCAGTTTAATGAGACAAGAGAGTCTGTGTGTGTTTCTTAAAAAGTAGGAAGGGAAATGAATAGGATTGTATCTAGCACATTATCATTTAGTTCACCATTCTTTTCTTCTGAGATCTGATGGGATGGATGGACCAGGGCTCACTAGCAAAGTCAGGAAAGGCCTTAGGACAATTTTCAAACTTCCATGCCTTACTTAGAAAGAACAATTTCAGAAAGCAAAAGCTTAGATGAGGACAAGAGTAAAAAAAAAAAAAAAATCTTTGCCTATATAATTCTGATTCTAAGCAATCATGCACTTGGAAACATGGAAGGGCAACATCATTCCTGCTTGTAAAAGGGCTGGTTTTGATAGACCTTGTACTTCTAGAAGCAACACAGGCATAAATACTTCACATAACTTTGGGCACTGGAAAAGTTCATGTGATGAGCCCCGAGGTCTTATAAACAGCAGCAGATGGGTAGACCCTTAATCATCAGTCTGCCAAAATCCCCCTGATGTCAGTGCTGGAATTTGATGCTTCCTCCTGGATGTATGTCTCCTTACCAGCAAAGTGGACACTTCATGCTAGGGAAGGACACAGAAAAGTATCCTCATGGTAGCAAATATATTTTTATTATAACAAGGGGCCAGGAAGAAAGGATTTATCATATGGTCCACAACTAAAGCAATACTTCCATGTCAAAAATGGCATGGCTGAGGCAGTTTTCCACTCTAAAGAGCTGCAGTGAGTAACAAAATACAGCTTAAAAAATCAGTAAATTTGATTTAGTATCATTAGGCAGAAAGGTGACACAGACCTGGAAAAATGGGCTCTGTGTAATTCTCTGGTCCTTGCAGCAGAGAAAAGTAGGAACAGTCAGAACACTTTTTTCCTTTAAGATGCTGCTGAAACACCCTTCCAGGGAGGAAAAGGCAAATTCCAACGATACCAGTATTCCCCTTCCTTTTGCTGTGCAAAAAGGAAGAAATGGGAGGTCTAGGTTGTTGGGGTTTTTTTAACATACATCTAAATTTCCGAGAGTCATAAGCCTACATTATGCAGCTACCCAGCCCTTAAAAAAAATGGGCTGATTTTCAACCTAGAGTTGTCTAAAAATAAATTTGGGAAGACTGGTTTCCCATAAGGGGAAGGGTTATGCACATAAAACTCAACATCCACTTACAAAAATCTTTTCTGCATTCCTACAAAGAGCACTACTGCTTATGAAAGCAGAAAGGTCTTAATTTAATATACTTTTAGGTCCTCATTTGCCTCTGCCTTTTTACATTTCTACCAGTCTCAATAGTCAATGCAAAAGAATATTTTGCTTAAGTTTTTTTCTAACCATGTCTCCACCATTATAGACATTTATTTTTAGATGCATATATTCACACACAAGCATATGTACATGTATACATAGACAGATACATACTGGTACATGCATATATATATACGTGTACATACACATACAGGCAAAAATACAACCATTGCAAGAAGAATTGTATTTGATTCACAGTGCCAATACTTAAATTTTTTAAAAATTGAAAAGATGGAACTAAATCAGTCTGTTGAAACTTGATCTTACAAAACCATTATTATTACACTTTTAAAACATCATATTTTATAAAGCAATTCTGATAAGGAAAGACCACAGATAGATGAGACAAACATGAAAAAAATGAAACAGAAACAGTGGTTTGCTTTACAGCAAGGGTGTGCAATCAGTGGGGAGGGAAATGGCTCCCTGTGCCTTGGATGCTTGAGCTGGATGTTGTAAACACCCTCAAGAAGCTTTCAGCTATCAGTTTAGTTTAAGCTTCAGTCCTTAACAAGTCTTTACATGCACACCATAAAGGCAAGTCCCACGGCACCTTATTAACTTGTTTATTCTTTCTGGCTCCCTGCATTCAAGCTACATCACATTATGCAATCAGCTGTTATGAAAACAAATGAAAAGTACTTTGGTTTTGCATGTTTAAGGATCAGTTTAAAATCTGTTCCCTTCAAATGGTATTTGATGAACTGACTTAGGATCAGTTTGATGTCTCAAATTATTTTTCTGTACTATGAAAAGAAGCTGTTGCTGAGGTTACATTTAAAACCATTAAGATTGTGCAGAAAAATCTGTGACTGAAACAGTGAATTTTTATGATTTGGACAGCTTCATCATCTGCCCTATATGAATAAAAGAACTAATTTTTTTTTTAGAAGATAGATGTGACAGGGTGGTCTTAACATGCCAAAAACTTCATCCTAGCATATTAATATTTTTTCATTATAAAGTTCCTTCAAATTTCACTGTTCAAGTGATTCAATTATTAGCAACTTCTTCTGACAAATAAAAGGCAGCGCATCTCAGCTATGCTACATGACATTTATTTGTATGAGAAAAGGAAAGAGACAGTTACCATGTAAACAAAAGAAAAACAAGAACAAAATTTCACTCGCTCAGTTGAGCTCATCACCAGCTAAGCCTAATTTTGATTAGCTCTCCCATCAACTGCACCATCCATTCTAACAAATTTTACCATAAAAGGAGATTTGGGGGTTTACTGTTATCAGTGGGATTGACCAAATGTTAAGATACCAGCAATGAGAAGAAACTCAAATTATTTGAAACTGTTGATTTTAGTGTGTATTTGTTTTCTAGATGTCTAACAGGTCCACCGTGGCTGTCATAAGAATGGCCCTGCATGATTTATTTCATGACCCTCTTCATTGACTCAGCTTGTAAAAGCCTATTTCCAGCATTAATGTCTTCCCATAAAAATGCAGATGGAAGGTGTACACTGGGTGTACTCCAGGTCACAGGAAAAACTTAGTCCAGTCCAAGAAACTATGAAGGGTTTTGTCTGCCTCTTATTCATACATTCCGGGAGAACAAGGACATTAAACCTGTTCTTTTTATTGTCAGGGCTGTATTCACACACAAAAATATCCCAGTCCTACAAGGGATGGTAAGTACTGTTGTTCAGGGGGGATGCAGCAGTTTACTTGCCTGAAGCATACAATGAAATCAAGGCCTTCACATTCTTCTGTCAACCCCAGACCATTATGGTTTTATGATGTTCCCTTTAAACCAAATCACACATACTTGTATGGGCAATAAAAGCCCATCAATAAAAGCCCATCTCTATCATCTAGAGATACATTATAAAAATTCTCAGTCTTCCTTAAAGAAAAGGGAGAAGATTTTTGTATGCTACTGGAGACAGGATTATTGAAAAAGAAGTACTTAAAAATAAACTAAAATTTAATATATTCTACAATAAGCTATTTAGAATAAGTTCAAGACGATTCCCACTGACAATAAATGGGATGAAAGCACAAGAGTGTCTTTCAGTAAATATTTATGGAAATAGAGAAAGAGGAACAGAAACTTGGTCATATATTTGCCAAGATGAATAGAAGGCATCATTAATGTTTGCTCTCTCTGTATGAGCCATGGGTTCTTCCTCTTGGGGGAATCACAGTGGAAAATTGCGAAAAAAATTTTTCTGCACAGCATCATAAATTCCCTGTTCTGCGTTCAGTACTGAACATACTGCCAGGCAACAGGAAATCATCGCTATATCTTGGGAGAATACTCTGCATTTATTATTTTTAGGTCATCTGTTAGTGACACAATACAAAGTTTTGCTGAGGTTTTATGCCAACAAGCCTATACTTGAAGCTAAATAGATGTCCAGAAGTTTCAGCAGATTAAGGAAAAAAAAAAACAAAAAACAAAACGAACAAACAAACAAACAAACAAAAAAAAAAAAAAACAAAAAACAAAAAAAAAAAACCAAAGATGAACTTATCTCTTTATCTCACTAAAATCTGTATCTATCAAGTGACAATCATCAGCATGCAGTTAAGCAGGAATTAAGAGTTCAGTTATGCTGACCCAACATCAGCCACCAGGCTGCCCCATCCAGAGCTTTAAAAAGAGCTGTGAGGGTCAGTTCCCTGCTGAAGCTTTCCCACTGGCTCCTGACACACCACAACACCTTTGGGAATGTGCCAGGCATGTACACAGTGCTATGGCACAACCTCCAGACAGAACTTGGTCTTAGTGACAGAGAAGCCACCATAAGCCCCAGAATTTTTTCCCATTGGTTAATAACTCTTACAGCTAAAATAAACCTGCCTTTTTCTTTTCTCTTGAAGTTACAGATTCCGTTCCTGGAAACTTAGGGAGTTTGCTACTACAATAATTATCTTGTTTTTCTTAAAATATTTTCAGAGGAAATGCTCCTTGCAATCCTAATATTTTTTTTTTAATTGGAGAGGTTATTTTGAAAAGTTCAAATCATTCAGGAAAACAGAAAAGGTAAAGCTATACCAGAAGCTGTAAAATCAATGCAGCATTAATTAAAGGGTTTATGTACAATTTACATTTAGATGTCTATTTTATGATTGTAACAGTCCTTTTTAACTTCAGAATTTTAAAATCCCAGGGTTTCATGTATTAATGACATACTACTTCAATTTCAAATGCTTCCTTTAAAATGTAAATGCATTCACCACCTTTGAACACAAATCTATTAACAACTTGACATCATAGGCAGTATTTTAAAATACTAAACACCTTGAGGTTTATCCTTTTTAATGCTGTTTGTTTCAGGTTTTTTGTTCACCACTGGCTAAAAACACATTCCCAGCCAGATTTTTCAGTTTAGCTTGCAAGAGGTAATCTGTTAAACTGTGGTTAACTACAACACTTGCAATTACCACCAACCACCAGCACCACTTGTTCCATATCCGCCACCTGCAGACCACTGACATATGGAGATGCAGTTGGGCTTCATCCAGTTTTTAATCAGTGTATACAGAAAGAACTGCTGTCCCCTGTGTTGGTACACACCTGAGCTGAGGGCTGCTCTTGATGGCTGAAGGCACAATTTGCTGGGAAAAGATGGGGCCCTTCTAGCAGTGCTGGGGTGCACTGACAGAAAAATGAGTAGTGAAGTGTTCAAGTTGTATCTGAAATACTCAGCAAATGTGTGCTGGAAAGCATTTGTGTAGATACGAGGTTGTACCCTAACACAACATGAAAACTCCAGAAGAATTTTCTCTTAGTTAACTTATGAATAAAGAGAACAAGTCACATTTTAGCAGCAAAGTGAGTGAAACCTTCCAGCTCACTCCCTTCATTGTACTGCAATAAAGACAAGAAGAAACCACCTTGGACTGAGGAAGGTGAGGAGGCAAAAGGAAGGGAAGCAGAGAAGGAGGGGAAACAGGCAGGAAGGAAGCTAGGAAGAAAGCTAGATGTACATTGCTAAATATATCATTTGCTAATTCTAGACTGTAAAACCTCCAAAAGACAAAATTAAGGCAATGGAAATGCAGAAACAGTAATGCAGAGGTGAATCATCTGACCTATTGTGGTCATATAAATGGTCATAATAAAACATATAAAGGAAGAAAGTGTGCATTTTAGTTTTAACAGAAAAATAATTCCAGATAAAACCTTTCAAAAATGCTTGGCCAACAGAAACTCTAAGACAGTGTTGGTTTCTGTAGCAATCCAGGCACTGTAGATTTATTACAAGCTACACTTTGAAATGGACAAGTCTGCCCCTCTGCAGTAGTCTCAGATAAATTAGGCAGCCCCCAAAATACCACACATACCAGCCAGTCTCAGAGACTGACAGTGTCAAGGATACAAAATAATCTGAAGATAATTGATCAGCTTTTTAAGGTAGGATGTCACGTATGCCATGAACTAGAGAATTCCCTCTCACTTTTTCTCTTCCAAGCCAGTGCTGTACTGACAAATAAATTAGAGGTTTGTACTAACCAATAAAATTAATCCAATCTGAAGCAGTGGAGAAAAAGTTTCTAACACAAAGAGCCTGCACATATTTCCAGAACTTTTACAACTCTAATATACATGAAAAAATGTCCACCTAAAGGGGTCGAAAAACATTCAGGCAGCTGAGCAGCCTGCCAGAGAGGAGAGGACAGCATTTCTGTTTCACATCACAGGTTTCTGCAGATTCCTGGGAACAAATATGCCAGTTCAGTAACTCTGGAGTCCACTGACAAGACTACAGAGGTCAGATTCCTCTAGCATGGATGTCAAGATTCAAGATTAGCTCTAAATAATTCAAACCTACCTCTCCTCTAGCCTGGAAAACCCCTAACTAATCATTTCTGAGTGTGTCAGCTTCCAGCAGCAATTCCTTCGTATGGCATCCTGGCAGCATGGCAACCCCTGCCTTTCCCCACTTTCACTACCTCCATTGTTCAGATACAAAGAGAAATTTGCTTTTTCACCAGGTTCTGTCCAACACTAAACTGCCCTTTTGTGTTTAAAAGACAGCTTTAATACTACTTAGGGCTGCTTTGGAAATGAGAGACCTTAGGAGGATGCCTTTACAGAAAGAACAGTCACATACTCTGAAACACAATAGCATCCACCTGGGCCACTTTGAGACTTATTATTTTCTGTGTTTTAATTAGGCATCTGACAAATGCTACTGTCTTCTAATCCAGTGTCAAAATATACCTGCAAAACCTTAAAGCCAATTTCAACCAAGGAGCCAATGTCTCATGCTAAGATCTCTCTAATCCTGAGCCATGAGGTATCATAGCTAGTGAAATGTCTTCTCATATGTACATTATAAACACTAATGCTTCAGACATACAAACATCACAAAGTACAAAAATGAAAAATAGTTCAAAGACAGATTTGTTTGCAGATCTTCATCCTTATTGTGGATTGTTTAGCTCCATAACCTGTGCAGAAAAATGTCTGATATGCACTGTCTTGTGGCAATGGATGTCACCTGCATCAGAATGTTGAGACTTCACCGAAGCCTGCCCAAAAGAACATTAATTGCAAGGTGGAAGTCTGCAGTTTCAGTAAAGCTGATGCTTAGATACTGTGCACTGAGACAAATGCAGTCCACATGCATTTGGATTACCATCTGACTCTAGCTCAGACTGAAGAATCGAGGTACGCTGCCTGAAATTTGTATCATTTCCATCTCACTGGCCCCTGAGCTTTTTAACTCGATGCCGACTTGGTGAGGGACTTCTGTTTAGCTAACTGTGTAAGGACCTTCCTTACGTCATCAAACTTTGATTAAAACTCCCAAGTAGCCTGGCCATTAAAAACTCTTCTTTTTAAATAGCTGGTTTGGCTGTGTTCTTTCTTCCAAGAAGCCCCATAGCAACACCAAGGGAGATGCTCTAAGAAGCCACCATACTGTGAAGTGTCTGGCAATCACAGCAGTGCAGCTCACCTGTGTGATTTTACCAAAAGAGTTGTTTTCGAACAGAAACACTTATCCCAGAGTTCTCCAGTAAGTACCATAGATGTTCTGGTTACATGCCATCTAGAGCTATGATCTCTGCCAACATAACTAAGAGAAGAACATTAGAGAGAGTTATATTTGTACACTTCAGGAAGGGGAAGCCAACTGTGTAATGGCATGGACAAATTTTGCCTCTTCACATTCAGCAATCAAAATGGTCTGTATACAGTACTATGAAAACACATGCATGTACCAAACCCCTGGAATATAACACAAGACAGTCAGTTAGGCCCCAAGCAAGATGCTTGTACTGGAGAGGCAATCACCCTCCCTGTTGTCCACATATAATCAGCTCATCATGAACTACCACAGGGACCTGGGGGTGAAGAGCATCAAATTGACAGAGAAGCAGGTAAGGCAAAAACACCTCTTCCAGAGCACCGTTTCTGTACTTCAAAATGGTAAAGCAACATTTACCATATAAATCCCTGTTCTGTTTTGGGTCTGAAATCATCATGCAAAGAATGTAATTAGACAGTACAGAACTGATAATAATAAATTCAGCCGGTAGCATGAACACAAAGACATCAATAATTTGGTACCTTTGTTACTTTTGCTATGCCACTTGACCTTTCTGCTCTGTAATAAATAAATCAGTACAGGAATTACATCAGTAAGACTGCACAGGCCACAGAAGTGCAAAAGTTGATCACAGTTACAACAGGGCAGTTTCAGATCCTCATCTCAAATGACATGCACACAGAGACATGAGAATAAGTTTAAAGTTGTTAAACATTGTGCTCTCTTCTCACAAAACATCATATATGAAATTACTTAGTGACACAACAGCACTCGCAGGTATAGCAGAGGCACAAACAAAAACAAACAAACAAAGAAAGGGTTTTAGTTGCACAAACCAAAAAATGCCATCTAGAAATAACATTTCTGGCACTATTTGATGAAACAAAGAAATGTAAACACAGATTTCAGCACACTATTAGGTTTACTTCTTAACTTTGGCACCTTTTACTTGATGAGACCAAATCACCTGTAAAATTAGAATAAAAGCTTCTGAAAAGAAAAATAACCTTTTGAATATATACCATATTTTATACATATATGGAACATATGCCCTATTTTTGCAGCATCTTAGCAACGCACAAACCCAAATGCACTTGCAGCAATTCCAATCCATCTCTGTATAATTTCTAACCCCAAAAGACTGTTTGAGGCCAAACTGAGGAATGAAAGCATCAAGCTGACTTTTAAAAATATATCATAACACTAATAGCTCCTTGTTGCTATGATTCACTTATATAAACCTTATAGAGAACTGAGGTTACAGTCACAGTGCTTTCTGCCCAGAAACTTGGTCCCTAGAGCCACATTTACAGGAAAATAGGACGATAAACATAATTGTTGTACTAATGCAAACCTTTGCGCTATCACTTCATTTATTCTTCCTGAAAATAAACTTTGCTTAACACGAACAAAAGGGTAAGATTTCCTCTTTTTATAATAAGCACAAGACATTTCTTTTTTCTTTGTTTTACCTTGCTTAGAATTAGTGTATGGAAAAAATTATACAATATTCTTGCCATATCATCCATCTTACTTTTTCCTGAATTTCTTTACATACTATTTCTCTAAAATAAAGTCAGGATGCACACACTTGTAGCTAGGAAATCAAAGCCACTTTTAATACTGTCTTACACATTTCCACTGTAATCATAATACTCCGGATTTTATTTTTAGAAGACTCAGACACCTAACTCCAGTTGAAGTTAATCAGAGCTGTGAAAACTGCACCATGACAGATTTTGTATTTCAGTTGCTCTTGCAGCTTATCAACATGTTTTTTTATAGTACTCATGAACAGCTCACTAGTTGCAAATGAAGATAAAATACTCTTTTGAACAACACAGTATCATGAGCAGCTGCCCACCTAGAGAACACATGCCTCAATACCTCTAGCATATTTTTCTCTGAATATTGTCCAACCTGTTGAACTCTCACCTTTTTAACTAGGTACATATTTACTACTAATAAGCAGTTTTCTAGGGTAATATTATTATTTAGCTTGTTAATGACTGGCAGTATTTATCTGAAACTATCCCAAATATTAGGCACGTGGATTCTCAGTGGAAAAATATTAACTCGATTGCGCTATTTTCAGAAGAATGAGGGTGACAGCTAAAAAAGCTCAAAATTTGGTATTTGGTCACTGCAACACCCAGAATGAAGATAGTTTTACATTACTTCATATTATAGATATTTTCTTAGTAAGGAATTTAAAACTTCAGAGTCTTCTCTGTGTATCTTGCTGCATACTGGTTACAAAAAGCACTGCCATTTTTGTAATAGTCTCATTGTGGATCTTGCTGTTTGGCTGTCTCTCTGAACACTAAGATTTCTTTTTTCCTGCTAGCAATTTTTATAGGAGATTTCATACAAACTTACTAGAGAATGAAAAAAAAAAAAAGCCAGGCAGCCATTTCCATATACATCTAGCAAGCCACTGAGTTACCTATGTTTTGGCAGAATATTTGGAAACAATAAAGCTAGACCTCCAGTGTTTCCAGAAATATTTGCTGCACTCAACAGTGGCTGAAAGGAACTACTTCACCCAAATGTTTTCTGTGATCCCAAGTGAGAGGGC
This sequence comes from Phaethornis superciliosus, assembly GCA_023637945.1. Lineage (NCBI taxonomy): Eukaryota > Metazoa > Chordata > Aves > Apodiformes > Trochilidae > Phaethornis > Phaethornis superciliosus. The sequence goes on along the minus strand of JAJQWJ010000001.1, from coordinate 109,738,104 downwards.
TTTGCCTCTCACAACTTCTGGGGTAGAAGCACTCTCTGTGTCTGCAGGAACAGGGGAACAGCCATAGCATGTCCTGCAGCATTAGCATTTGCTCCATTGGTAAGATTTTTAGGGCCAGCTGAGAGAAGGCAGTTTCTTAAGAGATTAATCATCTCTCTCTGCAATATGTCCTTGACAATATTATTCCAGAGGTTTAAGTGGGAAACAAAAAAATGTAACACTCTGTCTTTTGGGTGCTGCATCTCTGCTATTATAGCAGCCACAGGAGAACCTTGGAGTTTGAAAAGCTATGCTGCCTTGGAAGAGGGGATGCAGCAGCAGCAGCAGCATATACACCTAAAGCTGTCACAGTACAGAATGGGCCTCTCCAGATAGACACATGAAGCGAAGAAAATTTACCAAGATGAAAAATTTTAGCATCTAAACCTAGTCTAGGTTCCCCCACTGAAATGAAGGAAAATTAGACTGTGTGACATTCTTTCTGAGTTACATCCTTCTTTACTCCTTCCTCTTTCCTTCTCTTGCTCAAAACTAAGATTTTTGCTTCAAAACTCTTTGTCACCTGCTAAAATAGGAGTGCCTAAGGCTACCTGAGATACCTCTAAAGCTCTCCAAAATAACCGGACGTCATTAGTTTTAAATTAATCATACAAGGCCCAAAACTTCACTGAACATTTCTTAGGGATAGATTAAACAAAAAGGGCTGAAACTACAGACCTAGAAAAATCCTACCTCCAGGATATAACTTTATTCCTAGTGTTTTTATTCTGAAAATGAAACAAATGTTACCCTTAAAAAACACAAACTATTCATGGTATACAATGTGGGAATATATACAATACTTGCAACACAAAAACTAGTAACTTCTCATACTTACACATACAACCATTTTTACATGTAAATTTCCCCACAAAGTCCATGTAGAATCATCCATAATTCATAAATAGGTTGCTTTACATTCTGGATTCAATTTTTAGGGTTCAATTTTTACCAAAATTCCAGTGATGAATCTTGCTGGTAGGTATGATCCAAAAGTTAACCTGAGCTGCTCTGAATAGACAACAAACCTTACAACCAATAAATGATGCATCTAGTAAAAACAGTTGCAACCACACACATGTAGGTGAAAAACAGATGAATCCAAGCATTCCTTCGAAGAATTTAAAATTAAAAATGTTTGAAAAAGATGTTCATAAACATGCTGCTCTTGAAGAACAAGAAAAGTATTCAAATAACTGTGAAAGAGTATGTTTGACAAAATTAACCAATTTAAATCCCAAATAATTCTACAGCATTAAGTCCTTACCTAGATTTCTTTATAAACAAGAAAAAGCAATCCATACAATTTTAATAACATCAACCCAATGACCATGAAATACAGTCAAACTAAGTCTTATGTTGCTTCAATGAACAAAGTCTTTGAGAATTATGTTCAAAATTTTGTCAAATCTGTTTAAAGAACTACAGAGACTTAACTGTTGTCTGAGGCTAGTATTCCACAAGCTGCTACAAAAGCTTTGTTCTTTCATTGGGAAAAACGAGGAACTGAAAATATTGATAAAAAATGCCTACACAGTAAGACACACTGATACTTCTGTGTGTGCACCTTATTTAACACAATTTTTTCAGTAAGGAAATTACTTCATGGAGGTTCTCCATCTGTCACACAGAACCCTCTGGAGAACTGTGGATGAGAAAATAATTATGCGGGACCAGTTCGTTTCTGCTTGGCTGAGAAGTAACTGAGTACATATGAAAAAAGTTAAGATTTATGTGTTAGATTTATGTGCTCAGGTTAGCTTCACAGCACAGCCAGTGTCACTGGCATAAAGTGGTTTATGCAACCAGATCCAACTGCTTTTCCAGCTGTTTGTTCCCATTCCCACACCAGGCCCTATTGTCTGCATACCAATGCAACAAACCAGATCAGGGAACTGTTCCAGATCAAACCAAACCATACAGTCACACTCATGTCAGGGCAGAAAAGGCAGTGGTACAAGTCTGTGAATAGAAAAAACCCAAACAAGAGTACTTAAAAACAAAGGAGTTTAGTAAGTTTGCAAAATCAGCAAAAGAGCCAACAATGGCAAAAAAGGTATCTGGAAAAAGTGAGAGCTGAGCTGGACCCAGAGAGGTAAATGGCCATTTTTCTTACACAGAGTTTATCCCACTTGCAATGAATTCTTGACAAAAAGGTTTAAACACAGCACTAAACACAACACAAGGATTCTAGTAGCTGCTTCAGAGTATCTGTGACTTTGGTAAAACATCAAAAAACATTTTTCAAACATACATGTGGATTAGATGTTAATCTCTACAATTCGATCAGTTCTGAATGAAAAGATAATAGGGCCAGATTAGTTCAACAAGAACAAGAGCAACCTTGTAATTCCAATTTCTCTTTTAATACTTGTATTTTGACACCCAAAAAGCCCTATTCAGGTATTTAATTCGAAGTGCATCATTCCAATAGGAAGCAAGCCTAAAGCAATGATAATGCCCATTGTAATTTTTCAAATCACATCAGGATGAACAAGCATAGCGGTTCCAAGAGAGAGGTCTGAGCCAAAATCCACCGGTGCCTGGCCATGTGCCGCTCTGCCAATTCCAGGGAAAGGTGACTGGGTTTGTGAGGCCGCCACGTGCCGAGCACCAGAAATCCCAAATCCAGCTCCTTCGTCAGACGCGCTGGGCCCTCCCCCAAACCTGGAGGGGGTGGTGTTAGAAAAACACGGGATTAAAACGTACAAAACAAAATAAACCGAACGAAACCCACAAGGAAACAGTCCATTAAATGAGGGAGAATTACTCAGGGGGTTACTCCCCCTCCTCCCCCCCCCCGCCTCCCCGCGGAGGGAAGGCGAAACCCAGGCCGGGGAGGGGTGAGCACAGCGCCACCCTCACAAACCCCACTGCCGGTGTTACCGGCCCCAGCGCGGTGGGGAAGGACAACCGGGATCCGTCTTTCCGCCGTGCGATGGCTCGCACCCCTCTCCCCCGCCCCGCCGCTGCCTCAGTTTCCCTCCCGACCGCGCCGAGCCGGAGGGGGGTGGGGGGGAGAGAAGTCGTGGAAGGTGATGGGTGCGTGGGTGGCAGCCCGGGGACGTGCCGGTGGCTTCCTCCGTTCGGTGTCCTCCCCGTCACGGCTCGGAGGCCGCGGTGAAGGCTCCGTCCCGCTCGGCTACCTGTGGGGGCTGGGCGGGGGGGGGTGGGGGGGATCCCCCGGTAACCGTCCCCTAACCGCTACCCTCCCTGTGGCGCCCAGCGCCTCGCCCCCCGCTCCCCCGCCGGCCAATCGGAGCGCTGCGCACGTGACGAGCGTTCCCTTCGATGACCTCATCCCTGGTGTGGGATGACGTCAAATTCAAGATGGATGGAATCACGGCGGTGGCGGCGGCGGCGCGCGCGGGCGAACCCTGAAAGGAGGCGCCGAGGGGGGCAGCAGGGGGGGCGCGGCCGGCGGCGGAAAGGGTGAGTACCGCCCGCGTTTCGCGCCCGTTTCGGGGGCTGCCCGCTCCGTTTTGGGTCTCCCGGTGTACAAAGCCGCCTTTTCCTGACGTAACTCTGAGGCGGATTTTTTTTTTTTTTTTTTTTTTTTTTGGTGGTGGTGCTTTTTTTTTTTTTTTTTTTTGGCGGTGGTGGTTTTTTCTTTCTTTTTTTTTTTTTTTCTTTTCCTTTTTTTTTTTTTTTTTTTTTTTCCTTTTCCTTCGCCCTTCCTCCTTCCCCCCACCGAGCGGGGCTGCGGTCCCCGAACGGCGCCGTGCGCCTGCGCCGGTTACGAAACTCCCCTCTCCCTGCCCTCCCGCGCATGCTTCCCCCCGCCCCAAGGAAACGGCGGGCGCCCGTTGCGCCGCCTCAACGCCCGCCACAGAAGAGCCGCCGGCCTCCCCCTGCCGCGCATGCTCCGCGCCCTCACGCCGCTCCGGCGGCTCCTTTCGTGCGGCTGTGCCGCGCCCCTTTTCCTTCCACGCACTCCTCCTTACCCCCCATACCCCTTTCCCCGGTTCCGAGTGGGGATCCCGCCGAACCGCGCCTGCGCGGCGGCAGGAGTTGGGGCAGCGCCTTGCCCTTGCTCTCCCTCACGGCGCATGCGGAGCGGCTCCGTTGCCAGGCGGGGAGGAAAGCGGGGGTGGTGTGAGTTGGGGGGCGGGGGAGGTAGCGCGCCCCCCGCCCCGTACCTCAGGAGGCGGTTGCCGCCCTCACCTCACGCACCGGCGGTTACCGCCCTCACCTCACGCACCGGCGGTTGCCGCCCTCACCTCACGCACCGGCGGTTGCCGCCCTCACCTCACGCACCGGCGGTTGCCGCCCTCACCTCACGCACCGGCGGTTGCCGCCCTCACCTCACGCACCGGCGGTTACCGCCCTCACCTCACGCACCGGCGGTTGCCTCAGGGCCGGGTGCTTGTGTGGTACCGGTGCTTGTGTGGTACCGGTGCTTGTGTGGTACCGGTGCTCGTGTGGTACCGGTGCTTCTCCCCCGCAGCCCCTGTCGGCGGGAGGTGCTCTTCTGGATCGCCGGCTCGGATCGTCTGAACTCTAAAACATGACAGAGGGGCCGCGAGGGCTCCGGGGCATTGCTCCCTCCCCGGGACGTCTTGAAGGGGGAGACACGCTAAGCTTGAAAATTTCAGGGCGGAAAGCGATTCTAGCAAGGCTCCCGCGACGTATATGTACACCCAGGTATTAAACAAAGTGTAGTTTTACTAGTCCAAGAGTTCTTTGGCTCTCTTACTCATGAGTCGGGTAAAGGACATCTCGTAGTGGAAAGAAAAACCCTCTGTGCTGTGTACTGGCATGTGCTGTGGAAGGTGTCCTAAGGCCGCTGCAGCTGTCAGTATTTTACTCTAATGTTCTTCAAAATCCAAACTGTCCTCATAGGTCCAGATTGGAGGCGGCTCATGTCAAGTATTGAATGGCAGGAAAACCTCCGAAGGAGCTGTTACGAGGCAGGAAACACTGAGGAATTTCATTGTGTACCGAATAAGCTCTTAATTAAATGGCACTTGCTTTAAAACTTTTTTTTTTTCTTTTTTTTTGTCCCACAGTGTAAGTAAGAGGTAGGGAGGCTGTATGTATAAGAAGAGTTTGAGATGGATTATCTACACAACTTACTGTGAATACCCTGAAGTTCTTACAGTGAAGTTGTGGTTCATATTCTAATCCTTAGATAAGTGGTAATACTGACATATATTCTTTAAATGTAATTTTGTACAACATACTTTTTGTATTAAATCAGCAGTAGTAAATATAGAGGTAAATCTAGTACTGCTTTATGTTTATATTGTCTGAACTCTGCCAGTTGTAGTGTTCTTGTTCTGACTTTGCTCAAACTGACAAACTAACAGCTTTAAATAAAATTTTCCACCAGTGTTATGCTGATGTTTTAGAGGGTAAGTTTTGGGCAAACTTTAGCAACTTACTCTTTTTAAATCTTGTTTGTGAAAAATACAAATTATATGGCCATCTCTTGGATGGGAGGAGATTCAACATCTCTTTCCCTGAGAAGTTTTATTTCCCTCAGGCTATGCAGCTGCAATCTCCTAAGAACGTGTGGTTCACTCTACCTGTAGAAAATCCACCCATCCTGCCTGGATTATGAGCTTTTAAAGAATTGTATTTGAATATTCTCAGTAAGGACTTGGAGGGAGGTGTCACAGATTATACTCTTGAGTATATTATTATATATAGTGTATATATATTATATATAGTGTATATATATTATATATATACATATATATATATTATACTCAGTTTTCAGCTACGATGATGTTTGCCAGACTAGGATTTATCAGGGGGTTCTCCAGCTGTGAGCTCCCCTGAGCCTGCTGGGACCAAGGTCTCTTCTGGCAGTCAGAACTGAGAGATGATGACCCTGTCTTTTTCTCTCGGTGGTGCTCTTGCTGCTCCACTGATTTCAGCGTTGCCCTGTGATCCAAAACAGGATTAAAGTCCTAATGAGTAGGGTGGGTTTTTACCAGTTAAGGTAGCTTATCCTTTAGCACACATTAGCAATCTTATTTAATATAAAAGAGGCAACAGCTTGTAGTAAGTTCCCGTAGTCCTTTTTGCACTGTACATTGATACGCAGCATGATAAATGAGAACCTCCGTGCTTCCTTTTCCTTCTGTATAGGTTCCAAGTGGCAGGGGCTCAGCTGACTTCATTCAACGTGCTTCTCAGATGAAAACCCTCCAGATCAGTAGAAGCTTGATGTTGCTAAGATGTGGGGTTTTAATTATCTTCATAGTAATGGCTGACTAAGCTTTCCTTAAAATTAGTTAAAGGCACGCCAACATTTGGGCTTAAAAGGACAGCTTCACAGAAAGCTGTGAGCTTTCATGCTGTATTTGAGCTTATGTAGCTGTGAAGCAGTTATTGCAAAAAGCATCGAGTAATTTCCAGTTATAGTTTTCAAGGCTTTAAAAGTTGTTTATCTGCAAAATAATAACTGCAGACTATAAACAAGTGTAAACTTAAAGGGTAGAGAGAGGAGGAGCTGGAGAGAGGAAGTTGGGCTGTAACCACTGTATAGTTTGTACAGCACTGGGAAGTACTAATGCTGTGAGTCAGACGCTACAGTTGCAACTGTTTCCAGCTCTCATTAAAAGAAATTTTCAATTTTTGAACAAGTGAGCTGTTTCGCAATGAACTCCGCTGCATTTAATGATCTAAGATCCTTGGAAAGGAATTTAGATACAGAAAAATAGTTTGTTGAAACTGGGAAGACTGTAATAAGCCCTGCTTTGAAACAGGTATTCTTCGCAGAGGGAGTTCCTTTCCCAAAATACTTATGCTGTAGATCCAATATTAATCTATGTCCTGTAATCTTTTTTCCGTTTTCCTTTTTTTTTTTCCCCTAGTGTTAATACTCATGACACCAGTTCTCTTATGTTTTCATTCATTCAGCAGTGAAATTTAAAAAAGAAATTACCTGTTGTCAGATTTTCATCTACTTTATGTATTAAGTTGTTGTAGAATAGTTCAGACATCTTATGAACAAAAAAAGGAAATGTTGGGCAACTCTTCTACCTTCCTAAGCTTATTCTAACTCCACCACTACCATCATCAGTTTAGCGGTCCTACAGCTGATTCTGATTAAAAGTTAAAAAATTTTAAGATCACCTAGTCTTGATTATTGAGGGGTTTTCCCTCTGGGACTTAGAGAAACACAACATCTTTGTTGTGGAAAATATTCACGTGCAATCTGTGATGGGAAAAATCCCTGTGTCGAATAATTTCAAAAAAATAATGTGAAACTTGCCCTTTCATAGTAATTCACATATAATTTAGTTGCATTATTCGGGAAAGGAAAAAAATTTTTTTTCCTTTTTTGTCTTGGAGCAACAATCTCCTTTTCCATGGTTTATCCTACATCAGCACTTAAGAGTGTAAGTAATTTTTATGTTCTCAGTAATCTCTTTGATAAATTGTGGTTATCTCAGAGACTGTTCTTACCGTGAGGACAGTGAGTGTCCCTGCCACCCCCTTGCTCCTCATCTCTCAGACTCTGCTGATTTCCCTTCAGCACTTTCTGGCTCCTGTATAGCCCAGCACCAGGCCTGATACCACAATACAATGGAACTAGGAGTGTGCTAGCAGTACCAGTGAGGTTGATGTCCACCACTTAAAAAACATTAGGGCTGCTTTAGGCTGAGCTTTTTGGCATTCTGGTCCTTAATACATTTGTGAGTGCTTTAGGAGAAATTTTCAAAAATAGTGTACTTGGTACCTCACAAAAATCCTTTTGAAGGGAATTAAGAAACATGGAAAGAAAAGGAGCAGAATTACACTATTTTTTAAAAAAACCATTGTTTGGCACAACTTAATCTACCTGTCACAGCTAAAATCTATTTTATGGGAAGTTAGTTTATTTTGTGCTAGGGCATAATCCTTGAGTACAGTCCTTCAGCTAATGAGGTCAAATTCCCTGGAAGGTTAGTAAGAATAGGAACAGCTTCTTTCTCATAAATACCTATGAAGTATAAAGAAAAAAAGACATACTGTTCTTGTTTGTGGAGAGGGATTTTTTATTTTTTTTTTTAATTATGTGAGATGTTGGCTACCTGCAAATCCATGTGGACTTTGAGTGAGTTAAGAATCTTCCATGTGCTATTCATGACCTTGTAAATCTTTTACATAAAACTCATTTAAAATTGCTGTTGTTTTTCTGCTTTTACAATATGCTGTATCGCCTTCCCCCTATTTTGCCCGTAATTAATGATGGCTGAATGGAGATGATGAGTGGTGTTTTCTTTGGATCCCTTCAGTGGGCAGAAGATAGCTGTGTTCCCTGAATCTGAAGTTTCTCACTTGACAAATTTTCAGGCTTTATATTTTCTCAGTGTGTTTCAGAGTAACTGCATGACTTTTTTCCCCATCGCTTGTTTTCTTATAGAAACCTTAGCATAAACACAGTTCTGTTCATGGGAAAGTACCTTATAGGGGTATAATTGTCTTCTCTTCCCATCTGAAATATATGTCTGTAAAAAGCACCTTTAAATTCATAGAAACATGCCCACAGTTAGGGCATTTTCACTATCACAGCAAAATTAAAAGTAGCATGTAGACAAGATCTGACTGTGAATTGGGCCAGTGTCCTGGTTTGGCTGGGATGTAACCATAGGCCAGCCATTGTAAGCAGGCCATTAACAGTTTTTGAGTCAGTTGGGAGCCTAAATCAGGGTAGCTGACCCAAGATGACTAGCAGGTCTATCCCATACCATAAACATCCCACTCATTAATAAAGGGAAGGCTTGCTGAGGACAGGAAGCTCCTCTTCCTGGACCTTCTCTTCCTGCTCATGAGGACTGGGCTGACTATGAACCTACATGTATTAGTTTTGTTGTTTCAGTAAATCTGTTTTAATTTCAGCCCACAAGTCTCCTTTTCCCAGCTTCCTTCTTGTCTGTGGAGGGGTCATTGAGCCATAGAGTAACTCCTATAGTTTAGCCCTGGGTACATAAACAGAGAAGGAGTGGCTCATATAGTAAAGCAAATTACTCAATCTTACTAAATTTGGTAAGCACACCTCAGCATTACAAAAAAAATAATAGTCTACCTGTAGAAGGAGCACAAGTGACAGACATTTGGTGTGTGTCTCCTCTTCAAATTCTTGACTTCATGCATGTCTTACCAAAAAAAAAAAAAAAAAAAAAATATATTTTGGGGGGTGATGTTTGATATATCCATCAAGCCTTTGTTTCTTGTCCCATCAGTGAATTTAATGGCAATGGTTACAGCACTCAAGAGACTAAAGACTGAAGAACTCCTAAGAAAAGGGGTTTTTCAACTTTTTGATAACCTTTCAGCTGAGACACTGAGACCAGGACAAATATTTTATCAAACTGTGTTTTTCATGTGTTTTAATCTTCATGAACTCTTCCAAGAAGAACCAGGACAGCTCATAGCCAGTGCACTTTCTTGCACTCTCCCTTATATTCCGTAGCTGTGCAAGCCTGTGGTCTGCATGATCAGTCTAGTGATCTGGCAGCAAACTTCAGTCCTTCCTCAGAGGGGGTGGAGGCATGGACTGCTCTTTGCATGAGCAGTCCCTTCTTAGGTTGGACTGAGAGTAAGATGAAATTGCACACTTAGCTGCTGCTTGTTTGTAAATGAGAGTGAGGACAAGTAGAGCTTTGTGGTGTTACTCTGACATTTTATAGTTTGCTTCAAGGCAGGAGGAGCTAGTTTGAATGTCAATTGATGAAACTACGGGTATGATCTTAGACTGAAAAATAGCCTCTAATTTCTAAGAGGATGTCTATAGTCTGTATCAGGATAGCTGCTCATTACTTGTCTCTAGTGAAAGGCACAATAGAGACTGCACAATATTGCAGAATTTCTTCTTCTCTCCCTTAATTTGTTCTTCTGTACTTGCGGAGAATAAGTAGCTGGAACTTACTATATCAGTTTTACACAATAGCAAATGTACTAGCTGATTTTATGTCTGTCTTCATAGTTTGCAGTATTTTCTGCAGTATAGTATTAAAGTTTGTGGTATTGTCTGTAGTGGGAAACAGCAATAAGCAGTTGAAATCACATTTCATTAAATCCAGAAAGACAGAATCCCTAAAATTGCAGTAAGAGATTCCTCAAATATTTAGAAGATTATACATGTGCAAACAGTTTTACTCTGCAGGTTTGGAGCTTTTACATACAGCATTAAGGGGTGTGTAGAGGTGTGTGTGTAAAAGCTATTGATGGAAAAAGGCATTTGATAAACCATTGTCAAACTCAAATAATTAAATCCAGCATATGATCCTTGAGTAGAAATTTCAGCAGTGTAGGTTTCTTTTGCATCTGAACTATAAGGAGTAATGGGATTTTTTCCCCTCCTTGTGTCTAAAAGAGCACTTGAGTTATCAGAGCCATCAAACCATCTGCAGAGCACTCACAGTGGACTGCAGTGTTCCTTCATTTACCTGGAGAAACCCCAGCAAGTCAATTTCTTTTCTTGGCCAAGTCTTATAATCCTTGTTTCTCTGTGTTTTTTTAAGTGAGTTTGCTCCCATCACACCTCTTGTGTTTGTTTTCCCTGTTGAAACCCCTGTTCAGTCTCCCTTGTTGCCAATCTCCTGTGTGTGTTTCCTCCTCGTTCCTTGTGTTCTCTGCTGCTAACTGCAGTTTCTCACAGCCCTGGCACCTCCTTGCTGCAATGTTGCCTGTCTTACAGAACATCCCCTTTCCCTCCTCCAACTTACTATTAACAGCTTTAGCTGACAGCTATGTTGTTATAATGGAAGTCAGCAAGCAACAGCGGCCTCTTATTTTAGTTGCTTGTGCATTTGCAAGTGTAAGCTGTTACCCTGAAATTGTTCGCACAATTGTTTACTTGCTTGCAAAGTTTCAGCGTGGGTGACTTCAGTGAAGGTGAAGTTTCAGATGGGCAGAGGTGATTGAACAATTTACTGACAAAGAATGGGTAGTTTCATGGTCTCTCTTGCTGCAGCTCTGATGCTCATCTGACCTCTCAGCTGATTAAGCCCCTCACTTACAAAATAGTAATCAGATATAAAAAGCTAGGTTTATTTTGTTTGTCTCCTAGTTTATTTTAGGCAGCTGAATCAACTTACTGGGACCTCAAAGTAGTGGCAGAGCTAGAAAAAGGAAGTGGAGGGTACCACAGGACTGGGAGGAGAAGGTGTGTGAGTAAGGTACAGAGAAAAAGAAGGGGAACTACCACTTCAAAGTCAGGTGGCTGTTGAAGATCAGTAGAGTGCTGGGCCAAAGTTTAAGTTTTTTCACACTTGCCTTATGAAGAGCTTTCCCAGGTAGAGATTTTTTTTTTCCAGAAAGTAGTTTTGAAATACTGGTAATTTTTTCTGTGCTTGTTCAAAAAGTAAAATAAAATAGAACTTATACCAAATATGGTACTTAGGTTTCTGAAACCTGGTTTGCTGAGTTCAATAGAGGACTGTTGAAGATTGCCACTGAAATCTCTTGGCATCTTGGAGGAAAGCTGCACTTGCCCTTTCTGGATCTGGACTCTTGCTGTCACTGTTCCTCCTGACGACTAGCAGCTGCTTTAGCACATGGCATCTGAGCACAAACAATGGGAGATTTTCTGATATGCTGCCACTGTTTCCTTGATGTCACCCAAGCATCATGGAAGAAGAGAGGAAAAAATTTTGTTTCCAGTCGGCAGTGAAGATTGTTGGGAAAAATAGAAATAGATTATCTGGAAGAATGAAGGAGATTGAGGTCCTGGAGCAGGTCCAAAGGAGGGCAACCAGGCTGGTGAAGGGACTCCAGCACAAGTCCTGTGAGGAGAGGCTGAGGGAGCTGGGGGTGTTCAGCCTGGAGAAGAGGAGGCTCAGGGGAGACCTCATCGCTCTCTACAACTCCCTGAAAGGAGGCTGGAGCCAGGGGGGGTTGGGCTCTTCTCTCAGGCAACTTTCAACAAGACAAGAGGGCATGGTCTCAAGTTGTGCCAGGGGAAGTTTAGGTTGGATATTAGAAAGAATTTCTTTATGGAGAGGGTGATCAGACCTTGGAATGGGCTGCCCAGGGAAGTAGTGGATTCTCCATCCCTGGAGATATTTAAAAAGAGACTGGATGTGGCACTCAGTGCCATGGGCTGGTAACCACAGCGGTAGTGGATCAAGGGTTGGACTTGATGATCTCTGAGGTCCTTTCCAACTTAGCCGATTCTATGATGATTCTATTTAGTGGCAAAATCCTCTTCAGCTGAGGAAGTATGAGTGCTTGGAATCAAATCTAGTATTTGGAGAGACTGCCACAGGTCTGCTACCTGCACAGTAGGTAGGCACACCTTTGGAGTCAGGGATGAGCTCAGCTGGCCAAGCATTGGCTTTGTTGAGAAGTTGTGAGGAGTTCTGCTCTTCCTATGGCTGTTCTGCTGCTTCCTCAGTTATGCCAATGCAGTCATTCTTGAGATTGTGGTTCACTATAAAAAAATGACCAGCATTTGAAAAGAAAGACTGTTTGGGTTTTATCTATTGTTTCATGTGCTGTGTGATACAGGCCTGCTAATATTTGTATTGGTGAAGCAGGACTGAACTGCAATGTGCAGGTAATATGAACTAAAGAGCACAGTCATGTCTTGGATCAACTTTGTTACTGAAAAGTGTTCGTGTAGTGAGTCTTTAATACATTGTGTGAAATATTAATACATTGTATAATTACTCTGATAGTCTTTGAGCAATTTTTTACATCTAAATATTCAAGGCTTTGAGATGATCTGTGTAAATCTCTTAATGAGAACTGGCTTTCAGAACCATTTTATGTTTCTTAACATACCATATCTTGGTTTATTTTTGACTGTTGCATTTAAGGGCCATTAAGCTGAAAGTCAAGCACTTGAGTTAGGAAATACCAGGATTAAAGCTATCTTTGCAGGATTAATTTGGTCCCTTGCCATTTGTGTGTGTTTGCAGCCTTGGTTACTCTTAAAGCAGCAGAGTTACATTGCAGCAAAGAGCTCTGCCTCCTTCATTTCACAGAAGAGACTGTGGTCTGAGAATCAAAGACAGGATTGTAGTGGGATGCTTATCTCTGCCTTGTTTAATGTAATAAATTGAATGTGCTCTATGAATTAAAAAAGAAAGAAGAAAAGGTGGCTACTGAATTCTGCTTCAGACTTGTAGATACAGTGGGCAAAGGAAAACAGTAATTACATCATGTTTACTGTGCAAGTGTTTTACACAAGAGACAAGGCCCGAGTAAAGCAGATTAAAATGAAAGATTTGAAAATAACTCAAAGCAGTTGACTAATGCACTCCTTTCTCACTGTGTCCTTGAAGTATGGGTTCTTCAGCAACTTCCATTGGGTATCTCTACTATACTGTTTTAATTCCCTTAATAAGCACACTGTTGACCTGTTACCTCCACATGCCATGCTGCAACTTACATCCCAGATGAATCACTTGAGTCTGCAAATTCAGTTTCTTTCAGAAGAATCTAAAGGAAAAGATCCATTCTTGGAACACTTGTTCTGATAACACTGTCTGTGTTAATGGGTGGTCGGACCACTGGGCTGGATTAGGGCCAGTCAGATTTTACCACTTTAAACCACAGCAGCAGCCACAGAAAGGAGATGGCTAGCACACCTCCCCCCCCCCCTTTCTTGTCCCCTACAGTACTCTTGAGCAAAACAGAAAAGAAACCAAAACACATTGGTTTCTCAAATTTCATAGAGGCTTCACTGCTCTGCTCTTTTTAGATGGAGGTGTAGAGGGCTATGCAGTATAATTATCTGAGGTGAATTAAGGATAATGTTTATGAAACAAAACTTCAACACACTGAAACACTCAGTAAAAACAGATTTAGTTAGAAAGTAGAATTCTGCTTGTACTATTGCCATGACACTAATAACTCTCATTTGGTAATTTCAGACATAGAAATGGTAGTGCAGGCGTATGATATGATCAGTGTTCTGTGACACTGCATTCAGTACCCTTTAAGTAACTTTTTAATAATACAAATTTAGACTTTGATCACTTATATCCATTAGTTGTAAGACTTAGCACCTTCATTTATTAATCATAGGGTTACGGCTGATTTTATTTTGATAACTTTTCAGTTTTTCATGTAAGCTGTTGAATAGTTTTCTTGTCTCTGGCTGAGATAGTTAATTTTCTTCCTAATGTCTGCTGTGTTTTGGACTTAGGATGGGAATGATGTTGATAACACAGTGGTGCTGTTGCCCAGCGGGGCTTACACTAAGCCAAGGGCTTTTCATCCTTTCATACTTCCCTGCCAAGGAGGAGGCTGGAGGTGCAGAGGGCAGCAGTGAGGGCACACAGCCAGGGCAGGTGACTGAAGCAATGTTCCATCCATTCTGATGTCATGCTGAACAATACAGCTGGGGGGAGATGGCCCACAGAGGGGTGGCAGAGGCTGCTCAGGGACTGGCTGGGCATCAGTCAGCAGGTGGTAAGCAAGTGCAGTGTGCATCACTTGTTTGTTAGAGTTATTCTTTTATCATTATTATTACCATTTTCATTTTCTGTCATGTTAAACTTTCTTTATCTCAACCCGAGTTCTTATTTTTCTATTCTGTCCCCAGTCCTACTGGGGGATAGTGAGGGAGTGGCTGCGTGATGTTTAGCTGCCTGACAGGTTAAACCACAAGCTTTGTAGTGCCCAGTTTGGGTCTCAAAGGGTTGAGATAACAACAGATCTGACCAAAACATGTTAAAATGAATGTTATGAGCATTCATTATATTATTTTAATATGTTGCTGGTTACAATGTTGGTTTATTTGCTCTCAGAATAGTTGTGCTTGTTCTCAGAGTGGTGTTTTAACACCTTACTTCCTATATATGTTTCCTTTTTTTCTGTTTATCACCTCTCAGGCCTCAATTAAGGTTATAATTTTGCTGTGCTTGTAACTCTGGTTTATGATATGATTAAATTACTGGCCATTAAACTAATCTGGTGTTTGTACTTAGCATTGCCACTATCTCTGTACTTTGGGAACCATCTCTAGCAAACTATTAGTAATTATACGCTATACCTTTTCTCCTTGGGGAGCAAATCTATTGGGAAGACATGGGGGGATGCTTTCCTTTGCTCCTTTGTCTTCTCCTCCAGGCTAGTTACGATACCTCTGGAGAATTTTTTATATCCTTGTGATATCCAAACCAGTTTCTTCCCATTGCTGTGTCCCCTGAACATGCTTCAGGCCTTGTTTAAGGTTTAAAAGAAAATAAAACCGAACCCAAACTATTTAAGAATTCTACCCAGAGATCTGCCTCAAGACTGTATAACCATGGGTGACGGTGTGTGGGATATGCAGAACCCTCATAGGGAATAGAAGGTCTCTGGCTCTGATGACAGAACGACAGGCACTCCCAGCAACAGTCACTGTCATTGGTCTGACTCCTGCAGCTGAACCAGAAAACCAACCCATGCTCCTATCAGTCACCCCCATACACAAGAAGAAACATGCAGAAGTTAACTTGTTTAGAAAGGGAAGAAATTCATACTAGGAAGGGGAAGGAGGAAGAACTGGACAACTCAGTCTGTTCCAAAGCAGGGCCTTGAGAAGAGGAGGAGGAGGAAGAGGCAGAGCTCATAAACAAGGTAGTAGCAGCCAGATCTCTGAGTGAGCTGTGGGTGATCTGAAAAGATTTCAACTGTTGCTTGGGCAAGCACATTGCCTGCTCTAATGCTGGGATAACAAGAGTAGTAGCCTAGAACTAGAGAGTAGGGAATCCCAGCAGCTGGAATCCTTTTCAAGGGAAGAGGGCATTGACAAAGCAATTGGAAAGGAGACACAAGTCCTCAGGCTCTGAAGGCAAATCCTCTCAGGCATGAAGGAAAGACATCCCTTTAAGGAACATGTTATATATCACTCTGGAAGTGGACCACCATGGAGAGAGGTATCCAGTACCTGAGGGAATTAGCTATGCTGGAGGGGATTTATGATGACCTGGAAAATTTTGCATTTATTCAAAGATCCAGGTGAAGTCAGGTGCACACAACCCACGTGGCAGAAGTTTGTACAGAGCGTGCCATCGTCATATGCTAACACATTATAGTAATGACCTAGAAAGATGGAGAGGGACAATCAGCAGATGAATTTGTGGGCTCAAGCAATATGAAGAAAGTCTCTTGGTTCTGTGTATCAGCTGGGTAGACTGTTCCAGGAGTTCTAGCAATTCAAATATGATATGTTGGGCTCTCCATCTGTATGGACGAGAATCTCAGCTGTTTATAGGAAGTGTTCCTCTGCTCAAGAGAGGATATAGTGGGTATGCACCACAAACCACCCTGTGATTCTACCTGCATGACCACAGAGAGGACACGAGGAAGTGGGGTGAAGAATCTACTTCAATCTTAGAGGCATAAATACGTGAGTTACAAAGAAAAACAATCACAAAAAGGGATTCTTCCAAGAAAATTGCTGCTTCAGTTTCCAGTGGGCAGTTCTCCATAAAGAGTAGAAGGGATGATCTTATTTTTGATCTTAATAATGAGACTTCTGATTCGTATTTACACAAAATGATTAACATATTATGACCAGGACTAGAGGAGCCCTTCCTCCAGTCAGGTAGAGGAAGGGGACAACTGGATTTATTGGGCTGTGTGGATTTGATCACCTGGCATATCAGACCAGCTGAGGTGTAATGCTCCAGTGAACACCAGTGCACAGTGTACTCTAATGCCATCAAGCTATAAAGGAGCAGAACCCACCTGTATTTCTGGAGGGACAGAAAAGTCCCAACAGCTGACTGTATTGGAGGCCAAAGCAAGCCTAAGTGGGAATGAGTGGCAAAGCATTCCATTGTGACTGGTGCAGAGGTTTCGTGAACCCTTGGCATACACTGCCTCAGGATAGAGTATTTCAAGGACCCAAAAGCTATAGCTTTTGCTACAGCTGCCTTGGAGATGGAGGAAATTACACAACTGTCTAGCTTGCCTGTTCTCTTGGAGATCCATTCAGTTGTAGGGTTTCTGGGGGCTGAAGAACAGCTGATTGCTTCAAGGTGCTGATTGCTACCACACCAGTGCGCTGTGCAAGGTACAAGGTGAAGCTCTGGACCATCTGCAGCACATTGATTTCTTTATTATTTGGAGCCCCATGGCAGAAGTTTTTGAGAAAAAGAAGAAAATAGTCCAAATTCATCTTAGAACCAGTTTTCCATAAAACAAGCTAGAGTCAAGGGACCTGCACAAGAGATCCAGTTTTTAGAAATAAAATGGCAAGAGAGATGTAGTCATATCCTGATGGATGTGATCAACAAAATAACAGTTCTGTCTCCACCAACTAGCAAAAAGGAAACACAAGCTTTCTTAGGTGTTATAGTTTTTGAAGAATGTAGATTCCAAATTACAGTCAGATTGTAAGCCCACTCTATCAAGTGATCTGAAAGGATTGTTTCAAACTGAGGCCTAAGCAACAGCAAGCCTGTGAACAAGTTAAATGGGAAATAGTTCATGCAGTAACCCTTGGGCCAGTCCGGCCAGGACAAGATGTAAAAAATATCCTCTACACTGCAGCTAGAGAGAATGGCCCTAGCTGGAGCCTCTGGTAGAAAATACCAGGGGAGATGCAAGGTCAACTTCTAGTTTTGGAGTCAGGGATTCAGAGGATCTGAAGCCCACTATACTCCAACTGAAGAAGAGGTACTGGCAGCATATGAAGGGGTCTGAGCTACTTCAGAAGTGGTTTGTACTGAAGCAGAGCTCCTCTTGGCACCCCAACTGCTGGTGCTAGGCTGGAGGTTTAAAGGGAGGGTCCGCTCTACACGTCATAACACTGATGCTACATGGAGTAAATGCATTGCACAGATCACAAAACAGACTCACATGGGAAGCTGCAGTTGCCCAGGGATCTTGGAAGTGGACATGGAGTGGCTGGAGAGCAAAGGTTTCAGAGTATCACTAGGAAAGGTGGTGATGTGTGCTGAAGAGGCCTCACTATATAATCAACTACCAAAAAATGAGAAGCAATAGGCTCTGTTCACTGATGGGTCCTGTTGTATTGCAGGAACACACCAGAGGTGGAAGACTGCTGAACAGAATCCTATATGACAAGTTGCAGTAACTGCTGAAGGAGAAGGTAAATGGAGCCATTTTGCAGAAGGCTATCCAGCTGGCTTGAGACATTGCTGACCAAGAAAATTGGCCAGTGTTCTGTCTCTACACTGACTCATAAATGGTGGCAAATGCTCCTAAGTGGTTACAGCAATGGAAACAGAGCAACTGACAGTGCAGAGACAAACTTACCTGGGCTGCTGCATTATGGCAAGGTATTGCTGCCTAGGTAGAGAACCTGGTTGTAAAAGCAAGTCATGTAGATGTTCACATATCCATCAGTTGGGCCGCTGAAGAACATCAAAACAACAAACAGGTGGATCTGGCTACCAAGATTGCAGTGGCTCAGGAGAATGGACCTGGAATGGGCACCATAAGGGTGAATTATTTGTAGCTCAGTGGGCCCATGGCACCTCAAGCCATCAGTAAATAGATGCAACATATAGATGGGTTTGTGATTGTGTTAGACTTGACTGTGGAGACTGTTTTATGCTATCTGTGAACTTGAACATTAGGGCAACCAGGCTGGTGAGGGGACTCCAGCACAAGTCCTGTGAGGAGAGGCTGAGGGAGCTGGGGGTGTTCAGCCTGGAGAAGAGGAGGCTCAGGGGAGACCTCATCGCTCTCTGCAACTCCCTGAAAGGAGGCTGGAGCCAGGGGGAGTTGGTCTTTTTTCCCAGGCAACTATCAGCAAGACAAGAGGGCATGGACTTAAGTTGTGCCAGGGGAGGTTTAGGTTGGATATTAGAAAGAATTTCTTTACGGAGAGGGTGATCAGACCTTGGAATGGGCTGCCCAGGGAAGTAGTGGATTCTCCATCCCTGGAGATATTTAAAAAGAGACTGGATGTGGCACTCAGTGCCATGGTCTGGTAACCACAGCGGTAGTGGATCAAGGGTTGGACTTGATGATCTCTGAGGTCCCTTCCAACCCAGCCAATTCTATGATTCTATTCTATGAGATGTGCTGAAATGTAAATATGGGGAGGCCTGGTAGGTTGATTACATCTCCCTCCCACAAAGCTGCCAAGACAAGTGCCAGTTGCTTATTACAATGGTGTAAGCAATCACCAGATGGCTGGAAATACATCCCATGCCCCATAGCATTGCCCAGAACACTATCCTAGGTCTTGGAAAGCAAGTCTTAGGGCAACATGGCACCTGAGAAAGCATTGGGTCAGAGAACAGGACTGAGTCTCAAAACAACCTCATAGACACCTGAAAAAAAGCACATGGTGTCAAGGGGTGAATCACATCCCCTATCATGCACCAGCTGCTGGGAAAATCAAATGACACAATGGTTTGTGAAAGACTACACTGAGAGCAGTAGATGCTGGGATCTTCAAGCACTGGGATACACATTTAGCAAAAGCCACCTGGTTAGTGAACATTAGGGAATTTGCCAGTTGAGCAATCAAAACTCAAAACTCCTCAATCAAAACTTCTATGTACTTTAGAAGGAGGTAAAGTCCCTGTAGTATTAAAAATAAGATGGAGAAGACAGGGGTTATTGCTGCTTTAGTCAAAGTCAAACACATCTATAGCATTGCTTTTGCTCAAGGTCCTGGGTGTACTTAGTGGCTAATGCAGAAGGATGAGGATGAGAATGTTGTTTTAGTTGTTGCCCAGCAGTGCCTACCCTAAGTCATGGGCTTTTCAGCCTCTTACACCACCCTGCCAGTGAGGAGGCTGGAGGAGCACAAAGAAGCTGAGAGGGGACACAGCCAGGGCAGGAATATTGCTTGACTGAAGCAATATTCCATCCATATGGCATCATGCAGGGGGGGAGTTGGTCACCAGAGGCTGCTCAGGGATTGGCTGGGCATCAGTCACTGAGTGGTGAGCAAGTGCATCATTCATCCCATGCCACTTGTTTACTATGTTCTTTTATCATTATTATATATTTTATTATAATAATTATTACTATTTCCCCTCCCTTTTCTGCTCTCTTAAGCTGTCTTTATCTCAGTGCTCAAGTTTTCAACTTCTGATTCTCCAGTCCCAGTAAGAAGAGCAGCTGTATGATGTTTAGCTGCCTGCTGAATTAAATCACAAGAATAGTGAAATTTTTCTGTTGTTGTAGCAAAGATCATGTATAAATTATAAACTACTGAGTACTTCTGCAAATGAGTTGTGAAAAGGTGATATTTGCTTTTAACAGACAAATTGTTGACTTGCCTCCTGCCAACATGGAGGAAGGTAGTGTAAAATTATTACAGGCTAACTTGAAAGAATTGTCAGTGTCCATGAAAAAAGAGAAAAAACTGGATATTGCTGTCTGTGTGAGTGTGCATGTGCACAGATATATAAATTTCAGTTCATGCTACAGAAGTTCTTTGATTAAAATAACTTCAAACCTGATTGTCCTCCTTTGTTAACATCTGGTTTACCTCCTAGCCAGATGCAGTCTGTTGAGTTATTGAGACATTCTGCAGTAGGGAGCAGGCTGTGTTTTGAAGCATATAGAACTTGAAGATTTTTGCAAAGCAGTGTGATTTGTGCTTATTGTACTCTTGGATGCCTCCAAGGGCAATTGTTCCTCAAGTATATGGGTTGTGGGCATAAAGTGCTCTTAAGCTAATGAATAAAATCATAGAAATAGAACGTTAGAAGTTGGAAGGGACCTCTAGAGAGTTCAAATCTCTGATTGCTTTTAAACTACAACAAAGCAATGCAGCCATACTTTAGTTATAATTGTAACATTTCCAATAAAATGGATCTTGTCAGTGTGGTTGTAAGTGACACATATTTGATTGCTAGAAATTTATATTGACAGCACTTAGTAAGCATAAACAAACATGATGAATTAATCTAGGTTACAGACAATCCTGCTTCCTTCTCCCTTCCCAGTATTAATGCCTCTTCACTGTCCTATTAAAAATGTCAACAAAACCCCTGATGGTCAGGAGACTGTCAGGGTTGCTTAGTCTCAGCAAGACAGCTTGACACAACTCAGCTTTACATGTCTGATTTAGGAGTTTGCCAATACAGTTGTCATGATAGATCTTCGTGAAGCTGAGAAAAGCAATGATCAAGGGTAAAATTGTTGAGCTATTTCTTCATGTGGACAGGTATATTGCAGGAAGAGAACACAGCCCCACCAAGTAAGTTAGTGTAAGATCAGCAATTAGTGAATTTGAAAGTGGGCACATGAGCTGGTTCTTCTTATGTCTGTACATCTGTTGGAGCTAGCAGTGTTATTTTAATTTCCATACCTTTCTTCCAAACAAGCTGTTTTCTTCATCACTGTTAATGGTGGTTTAGCCAGTTTATGGAGTAGAGAGGGATTAGGTGTGTTTAATAACAGCTGATATAAGGCAACCTACAACTTTTTTTTTTTTTTTCTTTTTCAGAGGCATCAGAATCATGGAGGGGCTCTTGCATTACATCAATCCAGCACATGCCATTTCACTTCTAAGCGCACTGAATGAGGAGCGTCTAAAGGGACAGCTGTGTGATGTTGTTCTTATAGTGGGAGATCAGAAATTTCGAGCTCATAAAAACATTCTGGCTGCCAGCAGTGAATACTTCCAGACTCTGTTCACAAATAAGGAGAACGAGTCTCAGTCAGTGTTTCAACTTGACTTCTGTGAGCCAGATGCTTTTGATAATGTGTTAAACTACATTTATTCTTCATCTCTGTTCATTGAGAAAGGCAGTCTTGCAGCTGTGCAAGAACTGGGCTACAGTCTTGGAATATCCTTTCTTACAAACATTGTTTCTAAGAGTCCTCAAGCACCTTTTCCAGCTTGCCCTATTAAGAAAATACTGTATCAGGATGAAGATGAAAGTAGCTCTCAGAAGAGAAGTGTCATTGTTTGTC
The DNA here is from genome assembly GCA_023637945.1 of Phaethornis superciliosus. NCBI lineage: Eukaryota > Metazoa > Chordata > Aves > Apodiformes > Trochilidae > Phaethornis > Phaethornis superciliosus. The sequence goes on along the minus strand of JAJQWJ010000001.1, from coordinate 109,716,276 downwards.
AGAACAGAACTGAAGCACAAGGGAAAAGTGTAAATCAAACGCAGCATGATTTAAGCCATATTTCTAAACCTTCACCCTCTGCTGCTTTCAAAACTAGCAGTAGACCACAAGTAACAAAACCAACTGAAACCCTTCACAACTTAACACTGACTGAAAGGAGGTGGCTGAAAGAAAGCCCTGTAAGCTATACCAAGCTTCATGAAACTTCTGGAACTGTGGAGGATCAGAGCAGAGTTGGTTTAGTGAAAAGAAACACAATATTGCCTCAAATGCCTTTAGCGGAGAAAGAAAAAGCAAATGATGAACCAGGAAGCAGTGGTCAGCTCCTAAGAGGAAAGACTGCAGAGATGTCATTGAAAAGGCCACGTCCACCAGTCTTGTCTCTGCACAGTGCATCAGAATCTACATTTTTGTTGCGAGAGGCAGGAAAAGGAAATGGCCAACGTGAAGACCGGAATTTGCTATACTACTCAAAGTTAGGGCTGGTAATCCCATCTAGTGGATCTAGTCCAGCAAACCAAAGTATTGACAGAAGTGGGCCTCTAGTAAAAAGTCTCCTTCGAAGGTCACTGTCCATGGACAGCCAGGTTCCTATATACTCACCCTCTGTTGACCTAAAACCTTCACAGGTATCATCGTCCTCCTCACTGGGAAATAATGATTCCCAGAAGACATTTAATGTTGTATCTCAAAAGTCATCCTTGAAAGAGTCATCAGAGAAGTTAGTTGTAGATGAAAAACCACAGGTAATACACCCGCATCGCCTTAGGTCTTTCAGTGCCTCTCAGACAACTGATAAGGAGGTTGCTTCCCCTCTCACAGAGGTGCAAATAAAAACTGAACCTAGCAGTCCGCTTTCAGATCCTGCTGAAATAATAAGAGTTACAGTGGGTGATGCTTCAGCATCAACAAATAAAGACTTTCCATTTAAAACTGAGGATGATCACAAGGAACCAAGTCGACTTCCAGCAAAAAGAAGGTTTCAAGCTGATAGAAGATTACCATTTAAGAAACTGAAGGCAGATGAGCAGGGTTCTCCTGGGTCAGAAGAGAACTTCGAGGAAGGCTCAAGCCCTACACACCTTGATGCTGATTTTCCTGATTCTGATGTCAGTAAAGATGAATACAGTGAGATGGAAGAAGCAAGACCAAATAAAAAATTTAAATGTAAGCACTGCCTTAAAATTTTCAGATCAACAGCAGGTCTTCATCGTCATGTTAACATGTATCACAATCCAGAGAAGCCCTACACTTGTGATATATGCCACAAGAGATTTCACACAAATTTCAAAGTGTGGACACACTGCCAGACACAACATGGAATTGTGAAGAATCCATCACCAGCTTCCAGTTCGCATGCGGTTTTGGATGAAAAATTCCAAAGAAAACTGATTGATATAGTAAGAGAGAGGGAAATTAAAAAAGCTCTGATTGTTAAACTAAGACGTGGCAAGCAAGGCTTCCAGGGACAGTCTGCTTCACAAGCACAACAAGTCATCAAAAGGAATTTGAGGTCAAGAACCAAAGGAGCCTATATCTGTTCCTACTGTGGGAAAGCTTATCGTTTCCTCTCGCAGTTTAAACAGCACATAAAAATGCACCCAGGGGAGAAACCAATTGGAGGAAATAAGGCTCCTAAGCAGAAAGATCATGTTCATATCGATAGTCCAGTAGAAAACAAAGAGGTTTTTCAGTGCAGTCTCTGCAATGCTAAGCTCTCTTCACTTGTTGAGCAGGGAAATCATGAGCGACTGTGTAGAAATGCTACTCTCTGTCCCTACTGCAGCCTTAGATTTTCTTCTCCAGAGCTGAAGCATGAACATGAAAGCAAGTGTGAATACAAGAAGCTTACTTGTCTTGAGTGCATGCGTACCTTTAAATCATCCTTCAGTATATGGCGTCATCAAGTTGAGGTTCACAATCAGAACACGATGGCTCCATCAGAGAACTTTTCTTTGCCTATCCGGGATCACAACGGAGAAATAACTAGTTCCTCCAGATTGCCTGCCCAGTCAGAATCCAATAAAATGAACAATTTTGTTGCTGCAAAGGAAGATGGTGTATTCAGTGATTCATCGGAGCAAATAAATTTTGATTCTGAAGATTCCTCCTGCCTACCTGAAGACCTAAGTGTTTCCAAGCAGTTTAAAATTCAGATCAAAGAAGAGCCTGCAGACGATATAGAGGATGAGGCCACTGAAACTAGCAGAGAACCTAAGGAAGCAGTCTCCAACAAAGATGCTGGTTTGTGGCCCTGTGAAAAGTGTGGGAAGATTTTCACTCTTCGCAAGCAGCTGGAGCGTCACCAAGAGCTGTTATGCTCTGTGAAGCCATTTATTTGTCACGTCTGTAACAAGGCCTTCCGAACCAATTTCCGGCTCTGGAGTCATTTCCAGTCCCATATGTCGCAGGCTGCAGAGGAATCCACAAATAAGGAGCCTGACATATGTCCACCAGCTAATTCCCCATCACCACCACCCTTACCTCCACCCCCACCTCTCCCCAAAATCCAGCCTTTGGAGCCTGATAGTCCAACAGGCTTATCCGAAAGCTCCACTACTACTGAAAAATTATTTGTACCGCAGGAGTCAGACACACTCTTTTACCATGCTCCACCACTCTCAGCAATCACATTCAAAAGACAATACATGTGTAAACTCTGTCATAGGACTTTCAAGACAGCTTTTAGTCTTTGGAGCCATGAACAGACACACAATTAGCTTTAATGCATACCTTAAGAAGCTGGTTCGGTGAAGGCTGTGTTCAGGATCTCAGATGTATGCCATATAAAGTAAAAAACAAAGAGATTCAAAACAATAATGGCAAATTCAGTGTTGGTGATGATGCTTGGATTTGAAGAATAAGGTAAACTAACTTGGTTAGTAGGTAGAAAGCAGAATAATTTAAAATTCTGTGGTCTGGGATCTAACAGTAACAGAATATTTTTTATTTCTTTTAACACTGAAATACGATCACATCTGGATTGTATGCATGGATCTTCATCCTGTGATGTTGGTGTGTGCGTGTGTATTATATATAAAGTTATATATTAAATGAAAAAGCAACAACAATTTGGATCCTAACTGTGAGTTTATAGTAGTGAAATACTGTAACCAACTTTTTTTTTTTTTTTTTTTTTTTTAAAGAAACGAACACACAAGCTCCATATAAATAGTTGCCATGCACTTGCAGTTAGGGCGGAAGTGGATGGGGTTTCTAAATACAGGTCTTATAAACCTTTAGCAATAACAAATAAACCTCAAGTTTAAGTAATCCTGGTGTTGTTAGATACGAATGTTTGATATTTTAAGGGAACATAGAATTGTTGTTATATGGAACTTGTGCAAATTAAAAAAGAATCTAAACACAGCAATATTATTAAGATTTTTATATAAAAAGTAGCAGCAAGCCTGCTTTCAGCCATTTAATTATTAGTTTCTAAGGAAAATTGAGGAAGAGGGTACTTTGCTTTATATAATGTCCCAAAGACTAATTTACTCTAGATGCTTTGGTAGCTAAAGTCATTGTATTAACAGCTATCATAATGCAAATGGTACTGTTTATAACATGAACTAAGACTGAATGGATGCTAGACAAGTTTCATAGTTTTGTTTCCACTATTTGTACAACTGTTTGTAATTCTAACTACAATGGAATGTATAACTATTAAATCAAAAAAAAAGAAAGCTCATTAAGGGACAGAAGATGAGTTGTGTTCCTACACACAATAATAAGTTTGGCCGTGAGTACAGTGGTTTTTTGTTAAAACTAAAAGTGTAAATATTTATATAGACATCTGTATAAATGAAGAAGTATGTATTTGAAATGTGTATTAAGCATACATATCCAGCTCAAAGCAGAGGAAAAAACATCACACTACAATCACTGCATTTTATGAATGCAATGCATAGAATATTTCTTTCTGCCGCTTTCTATCATTTGTGGTACTGTGTTGCAATTTTCTAATTTTTTGAAAATCCTGGTAACAATGGGCTGCAGTTACTCCATGCGGTTCCATTATTTTACCTCAAATCACAACTTGAGCATTTAGTGTAAGTAGTATCATTGATATTTACCAGAAACTATAGTAAGGGTCCAAAATGATTCTGTAAGTAAATGAAATATTTACCAGGAAGTCTGTGGTAAATTAACAGTGACGAATTCTGCTAGAATTTAAACTTAATGGAGTCTTGTCGGATTAAAGTGAACATAAATGATGCAAACAATATTTGTGATCCTGACCAACTTTACACCAGGGGGGTTGGAAGAGGTGGATTGCATTCCACACGTATCTAGTCAGAGCTCAGACTCTCTACACAGAAAGCAGCAGGAGTTTGACCACCACTTTCAGGGGGATCAGGAGTGAGGCTTTAATTGTATATGTAGCCATTAAATTTGTCAGCATCCCAAACTTGAAAGTAAAAAGAATTGCCAATTGACACTAAGTTTTAGAAAAATTAGGTTTAAGTGTAACTCCTAAGGGTGGGCCTCATTAGTTAGGCATACACAGAAGTAGATAATTCTCAGTGAAATCCACTGTACCACCATTGTTTTCCAACCATTTACAATTTCAAAATTAAATGTTTATTGCACTGAACGTTGTTTAATAAAATCGGAAAAACATAAAGCTTTGCTAAGTATCCCCTAAATTTATCTAAGAAATCTGTGCAGACCAACTATGAAAATGCTCTTGTAAAATGGTCCACCAGTTGTTTTCAGAAAGTTTTCACCAGTGATTCCTCTACATAACAGTATGAGAATTTAACGTAGCCTTTCAAAAATATGATGGCAACTAGTTTGGCTGTGTCATAGTCATCTAACTTCATCTGGGATTCTGCTATGTGATATGATGATAAATTCTATATACTTTAAATCAAAAGCTTGTACATCTTCTTTGAAGAAACCTTGACCTTTTTCCTGGTATACTATGTATTATAAAAATATCCATATAATATTTTTGGCCTAAATAGCCTCCTTCTGAATTTTTCTTTAGTTGTTGGGGGGGTTAACTTTGAGTGTGTTCTGTGGTGTGGTTTTTTTATTCAGTTCCTGGTTAGTAAAGGAATTCAGAATCTCTGAATTTTAAATATGAGATGTTTATATAGCAGTTCTGGTTTTCTATTAGCTTTTATACAGTATCTTAAAAAGCCCTTGATAGAAGTGTTTATTTTGGAGGATACAGAATAAATATGCTTCCACTTATATAACTTTAATATATGTTTTAAAAATTAAATTATGAAAAAATGTTAGTTGCTTGTTTATAAATAAAGGTCTTTTGAAGAGTGTCTAGTTTGGCCACAGCCAAAATAAAAGGCAAATTTATTGATAAAAAAATCTGTTTTCATCATATTTTGTTTAATTTTGTAGCTGTGTACTAAAGTGACACAAAGTTAGAGGTCTTGTTAAAAAAGGTGTTTTGCTTTTTTTCATAAAATTTGTGACAGGAATGTGCAGATGTTTTAATATATAGATTAGAATCTTTAAATTTTTTTTTCTTTTTTTCTATTTTTATAGCCTGTCAGAAAAATCTTGGAAAACTATCCTGCTTCAGTGGAAGTACAGTAGAAACTCCCACTGCATTTAAGAGGGGCAAGGTTGAGCCATGAAATGTATTTTGGTTTGGGACTTTTTTCCCCTTCGCTACTGTGTAGGCAAAGCATTTAAGCCTATGGTTAAGTTCCATTCAGATGAGTCTTAATTTTTTTTAAACATGCACTTACATCCTTTGCTAAGTTGGGACCACAGTCAACCATTGAAAGTGAGCAATGTTAGAAAAATACATAAAGATTTTTTTAAGTCCGAGAACCAAAAGTTAAAATTTATTTTCCTCTACCAAAACCTGCTTATACAGCTAGGGTAAAGATCTGTAGTTTTAAAAAAACAAAGGATGTGAACCAGTAATAATACCATCTCTACTTCTTTCTTGTATCTATGCTTTTTTTTTTTTTTTTTCTTTTCTTTTCTTTTTTTTGATACGGGGGAGTGGAACACCCCGTGGCAGTAACTAACTGAGCATATCACCTGCTGAAGCAGTAGGTTACACTAGAGTTTGTCTTGTGTATTTCAGAATGGAGATGTAGCCTTATTAGTGAACCAAAACACAGCTGAAAGAGCCTTGTTCCTGCATTTCCTGTTTAGGCAAGCCTTCTAGTGATAATCAGTAGATTTTTTGTATGATCTTGTTTGTTTTCCCCCCACCCCAAGTAGGACATGCGGGTTTGGTCTTAAGCGACATGTGCTCTGTTTTTGTTCCAAGCTTCCAGTGATAAAACTAGAAGTTCCTCAAATGGGATAAGGACAGACTATGCCTACCTTCTTGGCACTAACAGTGAGGGTGCAAATACATGGCATGAGCCTGTAATCTGGCATGTGCCTATACTGTTCAACAAAATTGTTTACATTTTCCTACCAGAAGATTTAGATAAAAATCAAAGCAAGCTTAGGGTTTGGGTTTTTTAAATGTTGCTGTTAATGAATCAGTGTTAAAATCTTTTTTGTTGTTTTTGCTGAACACAGCCTGAGAGTATTTTTTAATGTCATTGATTCTTGTTTATTTAAAATGACTTGTGAAAAACTGTACTATAACTATTGTGCACAAAGGGACACTATCAAGAGAAAGGTTGTATGCAGTAAATCTACATATCTGTATTAAGAATTCTTGATATTAATAAATTCAAAGAATTTTAAAACATTAATTGAATCACAACAGTTGACCTGCTTGGGCATTAAAATGCCTATTAAGGGCATCCTCAGTTGCTGCTAGGATGCCTGAAAAATGTATCTGAATTCTGTGGGCTGAGCTTATTTTTCGTGTTGTTTTTCTCTATTCCAGAATAAAGGACTAAATCCATTTTTCCTTCTCCAGTTTTTCCAGCGATACACAGTACCTTTTAAAGACACAAGCTTCCCACTACTGCAGCAGCATCTTTGATTAAAATATGTACATAAAACCAGAACAAACTCTTTTGCCATGCAACATGGAAGATACATACAAAGTACTCATTTCAAGGCTTATTCTTGACAGTGTCCCTTTTTAAAAAGAAGGAAAATGGGATCCCTATTAGTGCTTGGGTACAGGAGAATAGTTTCCTACAGTTTCTAGAAATTGGAATTCTCCAATGTACTTGCTCTAGAATTTTCCAATTAGTTTACACAAAATCACTTGTCATTTTAAAGGATTATAGAAGGAAGACAAAAGGAGCTGGTTTTATAATCCTGTATACCTTATAGTCATTGTATATCAGTTCAATACACCAGTGTTGAATTTTAATTAAGAATGGGTTTCTACTTTTTTTAGGTCTGAGACTTAATAGCTTAGGGTAACTTTTCTTTAATGTAATGTAAATCCATTGCTGCTTTGTACAACTTTTTCTACTGTGTGTTTTCTTTACTTAGATCTTGACTAAGAAATGTTGGCGTCCAATAAACTTACACTTTCTTTCTTTTGAATTAACTGTGTCATACTGGAATCTCTTGGCAAAGTGGGATGTTACTGTACCATTCTGTCCATGGGATGGAAATTTTGTTTATAAAAGAGCACCTTTTGTTACATGTAAATGATAGTCTTTACTAAAATAATGGTTCTGTTTGTTTTATTAAGTGTTCATCTGAATTTTTTACTGGAAAGTACAAGAAAATGAACAGCTCTAGACAATCTCTTAAACTTGAGCACAACCCAAATTGTGCTGCTTATGCATTCAGTGATTTAAGTGGGACTTTGTAGAAACATGGGTACATCAACTGAGTATCTTTTTCATCTAAAACTGGATTTACCTGTATACTTGAAAATATACCGTCAGGAGTGTTTATGGCATTTTGCAGTGCTCTCATCGCAAGCAATTTTGCTGTGTGTATTTCCCTCTTCAAAAACCCTTGCATGGGAATGTAGTGCACAGATTCCCATAATGCAGAAAAGGATCCCAGTATCTTTTGGGAACAGGGTTTACTAGCTCTTCTCTTCAAAGTAGATGAGACCTATCTTTGAAAACTCTTGGGCCAGTTTTCTCAACTTTTCGGACTCCACATTTGCTCCCCTCTGCCAATTTTAATTTGTGCATCTGGTTGAACCCACTGACTCACGTGTAATAGAGGAGACAAGCTCTCAACAGTTGCACCTCCAGCAAGTTTCATCACAATCACTGTCTGGACAGCAAAGTGGGAGGGACAAGATTTGCAGCAGAACAGTTATCTCTACTTTTTACCCCAGTGTTTTATCACTGTGTGCGTGTGTATTGTCTTGCCAGAGTAAGCAGGGCAATAGGTCCAGTGAAACATAGGGCAGAGCTGAAGTACCAGGCCTGTCAAATGGTCAGAATCCAAGCTCAAGAGGATTTGCAGTTTTGATGCTCCTTAACTCTCTTTGAAAACAGAGTCAAAGGGCTCCAAGGAGTATCCCTGCACATCAGAAGTTAGGTGAGCTATGGAGAAGGCAAAGAGAGGACAGAGAGCTGCTCTCTGACTTGTTGACAGAGTCTTGAATCACCAGAGGTTTAACTCTGTCTTTTTCCTTTTAACATAAGGAAATCCTCCAGCTTTTTCTGCATCCAGCTAAGATCTACATACAGTTCTCTCTCTCTGTTTCAGAAGCATCTGCTTAAATGCTTCTCAGAAAACATCTTCTCTGGAGACCATACAAGCTGTATGCAACATAAAAGTCAAGAAGCAAGCCAAAATTATAAAAAGTTACTCATGACACCATGATCATTGCACTTATATTCATGGTTATTTTTTGTTCTGGTTCCAGCTGTCTATTTCAAACACAGCTGTTCTGCAAACAAATCCAGCAATTTTAACTGACTTTCCATTCATATGATGTTTCCAGTTATCACTATTTTTAATACACAGTCACAGGGTAATTTTTATTGTATAAATCTAAATGGATAATGTTTTTTTTTTCCCAGCCCTGAAATTCTCTGGCAATAGAAATTTTCAAGGTGTAGGCTGTAGTGAAGCAACATACACAACTTTTATTTCCCCTTCATTTTATGGGTGTTGAAAGAGTACATTGAATGCCAAGCCAGTTTCTCTTAACAACTTGCTTTAAATGGCCTCTGTAGTTTTGATATAACCTTTAACAACTTCTTAATGTCTTGTCAATCCAGGACCTACAATGAACACAGGTTTTTTTATGTCATGGAGCCTTGGTTGTCATTTGTAGCTTAAGCTGATATTTTAGGCTCTTATCCAGCACCATGTATCTCTCCATTGAAATTCACTGGTGATAAGAAGGAGGCAGTGATGAAAACAGCATGACCTGCTGGGATTACCAGCATCCAGGGATGCTTCTGCTGGAAGGAAGAGACCATGCTGAGATTGGCAGGCTCTGCAGGCAGGTGTCTGGAGGAACACAGGGCAATGAGCCAGAAGAAGAGGTGGGAGAGAGTAGGATGGCAACAGCAGAAGAATGTAAGAGACAGAAGAGAGCAAACCGTGGTCCTGAAGGGAAAAAAAAAAAAATCAGCCTCTGTTTAAGGTGTAATTTGTGGTGAATATTATTTTTTGTTTCTGCTTTTTCCTTTCTTCCCCAACAAACAGCTAGGAGTCCCTGGGGTTTGGCACCTTCCAACCCTTTCTGGCTGACAAGAAACTGTATCCATCCCTCTGCTGTGTAGGAGTTTAAGGGAAGGAAAACTTGCCAAAAGATTGTTTAATAGTATTTACCCTACAGTATTGCATTGAAGAAGTTTGGGTCCTCTTGGAACAAGCTTTGAAAACTGCATGTCCTGAGAGTTTCATCAGGTGTGCCAACTGTACCCGTGGAGATTCACAGTTTCTCTGGCTCATCATCAACACCAGTGGTTTCTATAAAGAGAAGGATATAAAACCAGAAGAAAATACATAGAACAGTAAGTACAGCTCTGTTGACCACCACCCTACATAATCCTACAACAGCTGGCTAGTCCTTGGCTCCGTGCACATTTCTTGCTCTGTAGCACACACAGTGTGGCATCCACTTAATATCAGAACAGACACAGCTGTTCCCACCCATGGGGGGAAAGTAAAGATTTCCTCTCTGCATAGCAGCCCAGGGTTGTGATTAACAGGGCAGCTGCTCTTTGCTGCTGTCTCTTCGCTCATCAATCAGCTGAGCAGACAAATGCCACAAGAAAGAAACTTAAAAAGCTTGAATTCAGATTACTTGTTTCAGGAGAAATTTGCCTGATGTGTGTGAAGGCATGCACATGCATTTTTTAAAAGCATGCAAAAAAATCCTGCAAAAATGCTAAACACGCATTCTGAACGAGACTGGAGGAAAATCACAGACACTAAAAAAGGGATTTGAAATTGGCTAGCTTTTAGCAAGTATTACTAAAAAACTTAGGAGAGGGTGAATCACATGGAAACTTTGTTTTATGGAGACAATCCTGTAATATATTATATTCCTCTAACACTGTACAGACACTAGGAGAAGCCAGAAACAGGAGACTGCATCACATCCACCTGAATAGCCACCCTTAAAAGCATTGCACCTAAGGCAAAACCTTCTTTGTATATCTGTATTTATGTATATACATGAAAATGCATGAGGTGTTTAAATACATTCTCTTAACAGCAATTGCTGAGTTCTGAGAAAATGCCCTTTTAGGGAATTATAATGTAAAAGTACACTTTTATCTAAAAACTGGCTTCTCCTCCAGTCTTTCCTTCACTAAGCTGCATGGTTTCTGCCTGACTGACACCTGGGAATGGAGAAATGAGGTGAGAGATGATGTGCATCTCCAGACTCTTCAATCCTTGGCACCCTATTGGGACACCAAGGAAGATACCAGTTTATCCCAATGGTTTCTGCAGTGCAGACAGTTGTCTAAGAAAACATAAGAGGATTAGTTGTAGCTTAGCACCAATTATAAAATACAGCCAACACACTTGAATGTAATGTGACCTCATGGCTGAGGAGTTAAAACCTTTTTGTTTTCTTTTGTCTGTGCCATAACACATTGTGTTCTACTTAGAGTAACTGGCAGGATTCTCACAGGTGTGTTGTGAGTGAGCTTCTGCCCAGGCACTCCAGGCTCAAAGTGTTTTAGGCTTTTTGCAGTACCTATGGGGGTGTGCTCTGGGGTTGCATGCAACACAAAACTGGTACATGCCCTTGGATTTTCTTAGCCATCTAACTAAGTTGGAGCTTTTTTCGCTATTATTCTAGAGGAATCTGTGGGTTCCAAGGTTTTTCAAAGCCCTTTATTTATTACACATCCCAGGGAAGTCAGTACCTCCTGGTACCTGGTCAGTACCTCCAGTCCAAGATCCAGAAGGAGAGGCAGGGATCTCTCCAGTGCTTCCATGCCAGAAGATTATTCAGCTCAATCTTGATCATGAAAAGCCTTAAAACTTTGGGCGCAATGAGTCTAAATTAACCCATAGGCAATAAACTTCATGTACTTAGAATCACACAAAATGCCTGGAGTATGGAGTACCGTCCTTGAGGAAGGCAGCTCACGATGCTGCTCAGAGTACAGCAACCTCCCCCTCCAAGCAGCATCACCATTGGTGATACTTGCGCTCTCTGGTGGAGAGAATGTAACTGACTCTAGCAGGTGAAAATAAAGCAGAAAAAATAATTTTGTCCGTCACGTTTTAGTTTCAAAAAACTAACAGCATTTTACTGAAGTCTGGTAAATATTTTTGAAGACTCACCGTCAGAAAAAATAAATATTCGCAAAAATATTTTTCCTTTTTATTGTAGTACTAGATACAAGTAGTAGAAGAGAAAATCAATTCCAGACAAAATATCTGTTGCCAGCCTTTGTTTCTTTTGAAAAGTTGTGATCACTTAGGAATGTATTATTTACACAATTACTGGATATCTGGAAAAGTATGATCCTACAGAGACAAACAAAATAGTTATACATCAAATTATACAAGATTTCTAAAATTAATAGGTGGTGAATACAAACACCATGGTGCCATTATTTGTGTTCTTTCTCATGGGTTTGGCCTTGGTTTTTTGTTTGGGGTTTTTTTGTTTGGTTGGTTTTTGGTTTTGGGGTTTTTTTTTGTTGTTGTTTTTGTTTGGTTTGTTTTTTTCCTTGATAGGCTGTGTTTTTGGTGCATGAATGTCTGCAAAGGAGAGCACAAGTATCCAAGCTGAATTGAGTTGGGTCCATAGTTGTTCTAGTAGGACTGAAACATGGCTTTGCAGTATTGCTTTATATCTGAACACATGATTTGAAATAACATTTGGTCAAAATAACACATTGTAACCTATTTGTTTTGAAACAGCTAATTTGTCAAAACTTGTATTTCTGGGGAATGTTTTTTTTCAAGGTTTGTTTTGGGGGTTTTTGTTTGTTTTTTAAGGCTGGTGCCTATATATTAGTAACATACATAATAACAAAGCTGCTAGAACAATCTTCTGATCTAGTGAAAAAAGTTGGCTTCTGGCAATATGCCTTCTCTAAGCACTTAAGAGAGGTAGACATCTGGACAAAGAAGAACTAAGTGACCTACACGAATCGAAGTTTTTCTACTATGAGATCTTGGTGGATATAATACTTTTTTTTTTTCAATATAGATTTGTGCTTGGATAGATCAGACATCTCCAGATTTTGCAAAAGTAACAAAAATAAGTGTAATTAGTCAAAGTGAAGATGTAATGATGTCATCATCTCAGAGCCTCTTTTGTATGAAGCAAGACTCCTTTAAGAAGAGGATGATCTCTGGAAGACATGAGCTGGGAGGAGTTACTCCAGATCCAGTGTCAGCCTCCTTGCTCCTGTGCTAGCTCCTAGTTATGAAAGCTTGCTTAATGACACCTCCTTGGTACCAAACTGCTGACCATCTTCCAACCAGATTTCTTTGAGCATCCCACCTGGCCCCTGTTCCAGCGCTTTGCACACCCACCACTCTCTTTTTCAGACAGCTCTCATCATGCTGGGGACAGCATTTCTGATGTCAAGAGATGTGAGATGGGTCGCACATGCTGAATATCACCTTAAAAAGGGTTACAGAAAAATGGAGAGTACATATAGGGGCAGAAACAAATGGAGGAGCTCACATCCTGGCTTTAGTGTTGTGCCTCTCCTCACCCCATGGCCCCTGATCAGACTTGCCAGGGTCAGCAGATAGAAGGCCATGCCTGTTACCTGCTTCAGCACAGGAGGTAAAAGAGTGGAAGGGAGGCTGAAATGCTGCATGTGAAAGGGGAAATTATCTCCTCTTCCATGGGAAGTAACATGCCAAGTCCCATTTCAAGTGTGAGGACTGACAGGTCTGCTTCTGCCAGCAGAGCTGCCAACGAAGAGTGTGCAGTGGTATCATTTCAGGCTGCTACGTTTGCAAAAATCACATAATGAAGACAATGTAGCCACCTCATAGGTATAAAGGTAGAATCACACAGAGTCCTGGAACGCTGGAAATAAGTTTTGCTGGATAACGTGCACATTTTACACTTTTATACTATGTGAAAAAGCACTTCTTGCAGACTTCATGTTAGACTGCATGTATGGCCTCTTGTGAACCTTCTCTTTCTTTCATGTATGTAAAAAAAATATGCTCAGAGGCAGAGAATGAGTAGGAAAAGTTTGGATTGATTTTATCTCTGTGCATTGTAATCGTGATGCATTTCATTGCAATGACCAAACCACCTGCTTTTTTGTTGTTGCTGTTGTTGTTCTGCTTACAGATTTAAAAATGAAATTGATTCAATAACTGTGATCTCATCCTGCTGTCTTTGCTTGTATCTATACCATGAAACTCAGCACTTTCTGGGTGCTAGATCTGAGTGCATACCCTGCTGTGTCCCATTCCCTGTGAGCCTCAGCAAACACAGTTCCCACATTTGCCCACACCAAGTCCAGGCCACCATTTCACCTGCCTCCAACAAACCTGGAAATTTCAAGCAGTTAAGGTCCTAAAATTCTGCACACCTTCTGTGTCTGGAAGTTGTATGATGAACCCAGCAGCACTAGTTAAGGAGTGAGATATTTCTTTGTTGTTCACATGCTTAAGGTAGTTCTACATGGCAATATGGGGGGAACAGGAACATGGGACAATGTAAGGGCAGGTTTGTCTGCCACTGCAGTACTGTATTATTACTCTCTGAGCCATTTGCAGTCAAGCTGGTACAGCACTGTGCAATACTGAGCAAAGATACTGGTTTGGATCTTAAAATGAATGTGCCTGGCTAATGCATCTGGTCTCTTAGCAAACTCAGTTAACCTGTGTGTGATGCTGGTTGTGCATCTCTGGAGATTTCAGCATCTTGCTCCTTGGTAAATCACCCACCTGGAGTCAGGCAGGCAGAAGGCAACTGGGCAGTGAATGCAGTGATGGATTTCTGTGTCCCAGGTGAGTACTTTGATCTCTGGGTATGCCCACACAGTAAACTAACTACAGCAGATAAAACCATGCTCTGGCCCTGTTAAGTTTGCAGCTTAAAAGTGTAAATGTAGACAATCAATGTGGACAATCAATGTGGACAATCAAAAGTGGACAATATTTACAGCACAAAATTATGAAACTGCTCCTCCTCCCAGGGGCATAAATACTTGTATTAAATATTAGAATCATAGAATCATAGAATAGGCTGGGTTGGAAGGGACCTCAGAGATCATCGAGTCCAACCCTTAAACAGAGATAAAAATATTCATAAACACTGTATTAAATGTTAATGTAATAGCTCTTTAGGAATCCCAGGCCTGAGAGACAAAGGTGTAAGTCTGAAACAATGATGACATACTTTGGTGGAAGAGGATCAGGTCAAGGAATACTTAAGCAATCTGGCCATATATAAGTACATGGGCCCTGATCGGATGCACCCACAAGTGCTGAGGAAGCTGATAGATGTCATTGCAAGGCCACTCTCAGTCATCTTTGAATTATCATGGTGGCTGAGAGAAGTGCCAGAAGACTGGAGGAAAGCAAAAGCAAACTTCAAGAGAGGCAGTACAGAGGACCCTGAGATTTACAGGCCAGTCAGCCTCACCTCAATCCCTGAGGACATTATGGAGCAGCTAATTCGGGACACCATTTCCAGGCACATGAAAAACAAGCAAGTCATCAGGAGTAGTCATCAGGGATTCAGCAAGGAGATGTCATGCTTGACCAACTTGAGTAGCTCCAAAGATGAAACTGCTGGCTTGGTAGATGAGGAGAGAGCAGTGAATAATGTCTACCTAGGCTTTTGACATTCACCTAAGGTCTTCATTGAGAAGCTGATGAAATATGGGCTGGAAAGTGAATAGTGAGGTGGACTGAAAATTGGTTGAATGACTGCACCCAGAGTGGTGATCAATAGAATGAAATCTAGTTGGAGGCAAGTAACCAGTGGAGTATCCCAGGGGTCTATACTGGGTCCAGTCCTTCTCAGCATCTTCAGCAATGATCTGGAGATGAACCCAAGTGTACTCTCAGCAAGTCTACAGATGACACATCCAGAGGGACCTTGAGAGGCTATAGAAATGGACTGTCAGTATCATCAAGAAGTTTAGCAAGAAGATGTGCAAAGTCCTGCATCTCATGAGGAAAAGGAGATCCAGACCACCAGCACATGCTGGGGCTGCCCAGCTGGAAAGCAGCTTTGCAGAAAGGATGTGGGGTTCTAGGTGGACAGCAAATTGGACATGAGCCATCAACATGCCCTTACATCAAAGAGCTAATGGCATCCTGTACTACATTGGGAGGAGTGTTGGCAGCAGGCTCATGGAGGTGATCCTTTTCTTCCGCTTATCCATGGCAAGGCCACACCTGGAATACCGTGTCTCCACTGGAGAGAGCCCAGTGAAAGGCTACTATGATGATTAAGAAACTGGAACATCTCTCATATGAGGAAAGGCTGAGAGAAGCAGGAGGGGGAAGGCTAGGGAATGCTCAGGTGGGTTCTTACCAGGCAATATAAATATCTGAAGGGAGGGGGCAAAGAAGACAGAACCACACTCTTTTCAGTGGCCCCCAAGTGACAGGACAAGTGGCAATGGGCACAGACTGAAACACGGGAAGTTCCCTCTAAGCATTAGGAAAAACATTTTCTCTCTGTGAGGGTGACCCAGCACTACAACCAGGTGCCCAGAGAAGTGGAGTCCTGGGAGATACTCAACAGCCATCTATCTGGATATGGTCCCAGGCAACTCACTCTGGGTGGCCCTGCTGGAGTAGGGTAGTTGGATGAGAGGACCTCCAGAGGTCCCTTACATCCTCACCCATTCAGTGATTCTGTAATGTACTCACTTCCCTTTTCTTTTACCTCCGTTTCAAGCCATGAATGTGCTTGAAAATGTCCTGCTGAATGTGCTGAATGTGCTGAAAATGTCCAAGCACATGTCATCTGGCCTGAGAGCCCATACAGCTTCTGCACCTCTGCACCTGCCACCTGCACTGCTCCCTGGGGAACCACAACACAGTCAGGCACAGTGGGACACAGGGTAATTCACCTCCGTGATCCATGGCATGCACTCCAATGGTCTGGAATTCCAGTTTCCAGCAGGGGAAGATATTTCTGGCCTTTAAGTGGCAACTACCTAAACCCAAGTGGAGCAAGAACTTAGACTGACATTTCACTCCCAAGCTTGATGACTTGGTTTTGCATGTGGGTCGGGCAAAAAATACAAGTCAGGTTCATTGGCTGGGAGTTGCCATGGGTAAAGAAAGTCACTGTGAAAGAAACAGAGCAGGCAAAGAAAACCAGAAGAAAAATGAGGACACAAATAACAATGAGCTGATAAGGCAGCACTCTGAAAACCAAAGAGGAACTTACTAAAAATGAGTGTGACAGAAATAAATAATGATGAAACTTGTATTTATTATCAAAAGTCTATTTCCTCCCCCTTATCACAGACCTCCTACTGATAATAAGAGTCATTTGCTATGGTTGTCAGAAAGTACTTAGTCTTGAATTCATACTCCAGGCTGCAGTGAAACACAGATTTGGTTTTTTCCTTCTTCTGGTGAGTTGGACATCTTTGGCAAAGGAGATGCTGAGGCACCACGAAAAAAGGAAAGCTTGTGTTTGCTGTTTTATAGGAAAAAGTGGGGAAAATATCTCCTAAACTCACAGAATCATTCTAGTTGGGAAAGACCTTGAAGGTCATCAAGTCCAATTATTACTATAACTCTACCAAGTCCAGTGCTTAACCATGTTCCTGACACCACCTCTCCACGTCTTTTAAACACCTCCAGGGACGGTGATTCAACCGCCTCCCTGGGCAGCCTGTTCTAGTGTTTAAAAACCATTTTGGTGAAGAAGTTTCTTCTAATATCCAATCTAAACCTCCCCTGGTGCAACTTGAGGCCATTTCTTCCTGTCCTGTTACTTGTTACTAGGGAGAAGAGTCTGACCTCCCTCTTTCTACAATCTACTTTCGGGTAGCTGTGGAGAGCAAAAAGGTCGCCCCTCAGCCTCCGTTTCTCCAGGCTAAACAACCTTGGTTATCCCAGTCACTCCTCGTAAGACTTGTTCTCCAGACCCTTCATCAGCTTTGTTGCCCTTTTCCAGACTTTCAAGTCCGTAGCTGTTCTCAAAGTGCTGCGAAGGAGTAGGAAGGCTGATCACAGAACCATGAGCATAACCTTGCTATGTGAAGGAATATTCAATAAATGCTCACTTGCTGCTGAGGGGCTGCTTGGCAATTCTATCTACTGGGCTTTATACTTCTGACATAAACTAGGTGAGTATGCCTCAGCCTCTTGAATGTGAAGATGAAATTATCTTTCTTTTCCGGGGAAAAAGTCAGGCCTGTTTTGTACCTGACTCCCGCTCTATTCAGGGGCAGGCATTGACACGTTTATCTATTGTGGAAAACGAGGTGAGCAAAGGGGAGAGGGTCTGTTCACGTAAATTTTTCTTTTGCGGTTGTTCCTTAGCGTGCAAACCGTATCACTAAATAACACTGAACCCATGAAAACCGAGGAAAATTATTCGCCTTGACACCTGCGTCTTTCCCCAGCCTCTGGAAGCCTCCCCGGGCCCAGTGCTTCTATTCAAACTCCCCCTTTTTGCCTCTTCTCCTCCCGCGCTGCCGGCAGCACCGCCTCAGGGCGGACACGAACCCTCACGGGCCGCATCCCCGCTCCCTCCGCGCTGCCGCGGGACGCCGAGGGACCCGGGGGCCCACCGATACCCGGCCCGGCCCCGGCGGCACCGCTCCATCCCCCCGACACCTCCCACAACAGCAGCAGCGCTGGGCAGGGGCTGGGGCCGCTGTTGGGCCGGGACGGGCCGGGCTTCCCCTCACCGCCCCGCCGGCAGGGGCGGGCCGGGCGGTGACTGCGCTGTAGGCGGGCGGTGTGAGGCGAGGCGGTGCGGTGCGGTGCGGTGCGGTGCGGTGCGGTGCGGTGCGCGTCCCCGGGCAGGCGGGCGGACGCCGTGGTGCCGCTCCCGGCTCGGGTTGCCGCTGCCCGGCCCCGCCACCGTGCGCGTTTTGTCGGGGGCCGGTAGCGTTGCTCCCATTATGTTCAGCCATGGCGTGGCTGGCGGGCGGGCTGGCCGAGCTGCGCTGGTACGCGCTGGTCGCCCTTTTCGTGGCGGCGCTGGCCACCCTGGCCGTCTACTTGGTGCAGTACGCGCTGCTGGCCCTGCGGCGGGGCCGGTCGCCCCCTCCGCCGCTGCCGCCTCCGCCGGAGGATGAGTTGCTGGAGGAAGGCGGCTCGGTGCTGGCCTGGGCGCTGTCGCTGGGCAGCTGGCGGCGGCAGTGGCGGCGGGCCTGGGTGGCGGCCCTGGGCGCTGAGGCGGCGGCGCGGGCGGTGAGTGCCGGGGATGCAGGTGAGGGCGGCGGGCGGGAAGGGAGAGGAGTGAGGGGAGAGGAGAGGGTGAGGGGAAAGGGGTCCGCCCCGCCGCAGGGCTCGGCTTGGGAGCTCCGAGCGGCGGCTTCCCCGCGCCCGCCGGATCGGGGGCCTGGGGTGGGGGGACTCGCCGGGGAGAGGGCGGCGTGTGCCCCTGAGAGGAGGCTTGCCCCGGCCGGGCTGTAGGTAGACTGGGACTTGCTCCAAAGGTATATCGGGGTGCCGTGAGCACGCTGCTGACAGTGCCTGCCGGTGTGTTACTGCCTCTCCATGTGCGTTTGTGTATGTGTGCATGCATACGTATGTGTGTGTGTGGGTATGAATATACATATCATAGAGTCATAGAGTGGTTTGGGTTGGAAGGGACCTTAAAGATCACCTATTTCCAAGCCCCCTGCATGTGCAGGGACACCTCCCACCAGCCCAGGTTGCTCACAGCCCCATCCAGCCTGGCCTTGAACACTGCCAGGGAGGGGGCAGCCACAGCTTCCCTGGGCAACCCCTGCCAGTGTCTCACCACACTCACAGTCAAGAACTTCCACCTAAAGCCTAGCCTAAATCTACCCTCTTCCAGTTTAAATCGTGACCCCTTGCCCTATCTCTAAATTCCCTTGTAGATGAAGGTTTGGTGGCTGCTTGGGAGGAACTCGCAGGAAGGAGCCAGCCAGAGGCACAGAGTAGATAGATGCGTGGGAGTGGGGAAGGATGGGGAGGAAAGCTGTGACCCTTGTGGCTCCTGGTAGGGGCTCGCACCATCGATAAGATTGTTCAGGCACAGGGAGGAGGAAACAATAGGAACTTCCTGTCCTGGGCGCAGGCCTGTGGCCGGTCCTTCAGCAAATAAATCCCAGAGCTGGGCGTCTTTCATCTTGTCTTAGGCCATGCTGAACCCGTGTGCATGTCAGTGTAATGCTGAGGGATAGCACCCTCCAGACAGCACGGGATGATGGCCTTCTCAGTTTGCATTTAACCCAGGTCAGGTAAAAAATGCGCAAAACGTGGCACCCCCTTCCCATCCCATCTTGCAAAGGGCACAGTGTGACATCCCATGTGGTGGTTTGTAGTGTCATGGCTGGGTCTAAGAGGCAAGGCTGTGGCAACCTAGTTCCCTGGACCTGAGGACTGAACCCTTACCGTGTCAGTGGCAAATGCTGAGGTCAAATTTCCTAGGAAGCGGCACGTACCCTGATCTCCCAAATTGTGCACAACCTTCTCCCTAGGTCTAGGAGGTCTCTCTGTGGCTGGAGCTTGCCCTCCTACTTCTCTGGGGGGAGGAGGGGGGAGAAAGGAGAGCAGGGCAACGGGTGTGTGTGAAAGATAAGGAAAGCAGCTTAACATTTTCAAGTTACGGCTGTAAGTTAGGGCAGGGGAAAGAAAATGCTTCATCTGCCCTCTCAAATTGCCTGGTGCAGTTGAGAAAAGCATGGGTTGTACTGAGAAACAAAGGTTTGCCTTGTGCTTGTGGAAGTGGAGAGGCCACAGAGCTTGAGAACAGGTGCTAAGAACTGAAACTGACTAGAAACAAGCAGCATCTTCTCCTGCCCAGCTAGAGATCAAAGCTACTTCCATAGGGACAGGCACACCCTCTGGAGCAGCTGGAGCTGTCTCTAGCCACGAGTTCACTGCCTGGCACTGCAGCATGGCATGGCTCCTGCTGTCAGCCTCCCAAAACAATGTCAGCAGCACACTGCTAATGAAATTCTACCATGCAAAACAGCCTTGGATGATGAGGGAAGCAGTGCTGACCGCTCGGTGTGGGTAGCAGGTGGAGAATGGGAGTGCTGATTTCTCTGAAAGTATGACCTCACTGCCAAAACAGGTATATGCTGTCTTTTCCTTTCTGTCTATGTGAAGACTGAGTAGCTGTCATCACTGCCTGCCATCACAAATGAGGAAGGATTGGGGATAGGAAGGCTTCTTTCCCCAGTTCTGCAAGATGATACTTGGGTTTTTTTAGTTATGGTATAGTTTCAGCATTTAGAACTGCAGCACTGTTTAGTGCTTTCTCAAATAGAGCAGTTTCACTGAAGTCTGTCTCTGCTCACAGGCTTCACTCTGTGCTGTGTACCTTGACATTCTGCTACAGGGAAGGATGAGATATGATTAGACCCATAGTTATGTCCTAAGTATAGGCTTTCAGGATCTACTCTGTATTAAGTAGTGAGCTGTTGTGCAATTAATACACACGGGTATTGACATACATTTGCAGCTCTGTCTCCAGTTCTCCCAGGAACTTCATCAGCAGTGCAGCTTTTATCACTTGTTTTTAAGTGATGGGTTGATCACCTAATGATGGTTCTCTTTTTCTTCTTTCTTAGGATTCACAGTCGCTTACATTTGAGGAAGATGACCTACCAGAACCACTTGAGCTAGCAGTTAAACAAGTTGTTAGCATTGTAAAGTCAGCGCAAGAGAAGGTAAACTTAAGTTTGGTTTTGTTTCAGTATGCTTTTGGGCAGGGAATATTAACTTTTCTTATTAGCATCAATGGCTGTTTTATTTGTCAATACTTCCATACCCTTGACCTAAGTTTGTCAAGTCTGGTAAGAGGCTGCCTCTGTAATGAACCTGTGCAAACTCTTCTGATTCACTACTTTTGCAAGTTGTGAGCAGAGTGTGCTTCAGAGCTCCCACCAAATGAACAGTAACCAGGGCAATGCCAAGTTTGCAGGTATGCCTACAATGAACACATGCAGCAGCACTCTCCCATGACTGTCAGTAAGATGGCTTCACATCCTACTGCTGAGGCATGGAGTGGGGTATTCACGAAGAAGGAAAGGGACACTTCTTCTCTGGGATGGGAAGATGTCTTTGTCTGCCTCTTGCTGTTTTTCTGCCTCATTACAGGTTTGCTTCCTAAGTAGGAGCTGGGTAAGGATTAGTGGAACAGCTGTGAAGTCCAGAGGGTGAAGTCTTTACTGAATCCTGTATTCATTGAGGAGTGAATGGTCTCTTTCTTCCTCTCCCACCCCACATACTGCAAAGTGGTTTCCCCTGTGCTTAGGGCATATGAAATTAAAATAAAGCAGAAAGTGACTCTTAGAACAGGGTAAGAAAAATATATGTATGATTAGTAGCAATGATAGCTTCTGTATTTTCAGCCCAGTAGCTACTAGTCATATTTGAACTAATAATGCTTTTCTTCTTGTTTTGCTTTATTATTTTGTTTTGCTTGTCTGATTTTTATGTTGAGCAGCTCTACTCTGATTCCTTTGAAAACTATGCATGCTTATCTGCCTGATGCACAACTTATAGGCACACCCTGATGTTTGGCACCTGGGGGTAGCCAACAAACAAAGTTGTTTGTGTACTTGTTCTCTCTCTCTCTCTTTGTTTTTGTTTTTTTTAATTATTTTTTTTTTAATTATTATTCTGTTTTTCTTCTCTTTCCTTTTCCCCTTACCAGTGGTCCTTGTCTCAGCAATGTCAGTGGGGAGTCTGGAGCTGGTGAGGCTGTAGAGTTGACACTGGTGTTACTCTGTGCCACTGGAAGACACCACAATGGGAAATTGTAAGGAGAGGGGATTGCTAGGTCTAAAAGTGGTGTGAACAGCCTCAACATTGACACTGGCCAAACCTCCTGGCCTTCTCCTATGCAAACACATTTGCAGCCCTGCCTGCCTTCCAGCACACTGCACTCTGCTCTGTCTTTGTATTATCAGTCATTAGCTTTTATTTGCAGCATTTCTGTTGATTGTTGCCTTCATAGATTAACACACCACTTCAGGTTGTACCTCAACTGAAGGTTCTCAGAATACTGTGCCTGTGGCTGGACTACAGTGAGGCTAAAACCCACTTTGATCTTCTCAGAACCAAGGCACAGCGCTGCAGTCCTGGATTTCCCTAAAGTCACATTGTAGCACTGGGAACATCTCTGTTGCAGTCCTCTGCTAATTTCTGTTGTTGTTTAAATGTAGATTCTGACTGGTGAAGCAGGGAGGTAATTTAGTGTCTGTGATGCCTCCTGAGCACCTTAACCTGCTGTTTTTAACCTTGGGCAGCAGAAGGTAGAAGTGCTGGCTCCCCAGCAGCCAAAGCCTGGGGAACTTCTGGTTGCTGTGGGGCTGTTCACTTTCTCTCCACTACCTGTGGCTTTGCAGTTCAGCACCTTTCTTTGTGCCATCCCTGGTCCTTGTCTGACCTTGAGCTGAGCCATTTCAATACATTAATTGAGCTGTTATACTGTAGCCAGCAATCTAAAGTAGTTTTGCAGCAGCTTAAACCAATATAAGCACACTTACAAATGTATGGGATTAAAAGAGGTTTGCTTACGTAAACTGGGTTGTTCTGAACTGTCCCAAAACCCAATTCCATTATCTTGTGCACAGCTGCTGGAAAAATTTCTCTGAATTATTCGTACTTCTTCAGGTACAACCTGAATATTTATTTGGATTTTGGTGTATAAGAACCTTAGAGTGGCACTGCGTAGCCACTTTCCCTCTTTCCTTAGATGCATACCTTTTTCTAAAAGACCTCAGGTATTCTCCTGTATGCTGTCTCTCTTACATGCTCCTTACATGGTCCAAAGAGGGGGATTTGTGGTGTTTTCTCTCCCCTGTCTCAGTCCCTATGCTTAAAACTCTTAATCTTTGCATATGAAATTGAAATCACTCTCCACAGCTTGTCCAAACTCAAACTTCTGATATATGTTTGTAACTCATTACTGGTGTGACTGGCTCTGCATGTAGTTCGTGACCATATGTTTCATGTTCATCAGTGTTGTAGCATCCCACAGAGCTCTGTGCTTGCCTGAGGCATCAGCTGGCACAAGTGTGTTTTCCTGCAACCAGTTCAACGTGCTGCTTTACTTGTGATCTGCATGGCAAGAGCATTCAGGTGCCTTGATTCAGCAGCCAGGGCTTGATTTATTGCATGGTGTTTCAAATATGTATTTGACCTTGCATAAGAGAGGTTGTGGTCATCAAAGGAAGTGGAAGATTGAGGGTAAGAGGTTGAAATAGCAGTAAACATTGGATGTGTAATACCTTATGCAGCCATATGCTGATAGAGCCCTGTGGTATGTCTTTTGTGGCGGCTGGTCCTTTGTCCTTTTGAATGCTGGGCCATGGAGTACAGCCAGGAGATGAGCCTACCTGGTGCTGGGAGCAAGCCTCCTGCCTGGGAAGTCTTTCATGCAGTTTTGCTCTGAAACAATGTGGGATGGCCAGCCAGACTGTAATTACTATATTGCTGCTGGCAGCCCTGTTTATGAGCAGGACGCACGCTGACGCATGCAGTCCGTAGGTGTATACAAACGGAGGGAGAAGAAGCAGAGCCTGGGTGAAACTGAAAGCTGTAAAATTGATATATGCTCCACAGGCCAGTGCTGTGGGCATGGCTGGGGAAGCTGGTGGTTGTGAGCTTGGCCAAAGTTGTTGTGGTGGGGACAGAGCTGCTCCGTGGCTGAAGGTTACACCACACTGCATCTTGACAAAGCCTCTATTTATGCATCGCCTTCTCTCCAGCTTTGGGCCAAAGCCTGAATATATAGAATGAAGTGGCCTGTTTTCATTGTGTGGTATTGGCTGTTCTGTTTTAATAAAGTAAACATTAGCACTATTCTTAGCTAATTCTGCTAACGTTTCCATTACTGCAGTCTATTTCCAGAGGTTTTGAACTTCACAACAACAAACAAAAAAGGCAGCAAAAAAGATGATTCTGTTGTTGGGAACTTGGCACAGAGGGTTTGGATGGAGCAGGCTGTAAGAGAAGCCTCCCTTCTTTTCCTGCTTCATACTTAAATAGAAAGGGGTAAAATGTCCTCAAGTGCCATTCCTTTAAGGAGTGATAATAAGTTGCTATAGAAAGAATGACTGTCTTGGATTGCAACAGCAAATATAAAAACTTCAGGTCAATTTTTGTGTGATTGATTTTTCTGAGGGAAATGGTGAAGTGCAGAGAGAGCTATTTGACAAGCTTGAGAGCCGTGCAGCACATATGAAAATGTCTTATTCACCCACACAGCTGTTGTAGCTTCACCTTGGTGTCACTTTGTAGCCACCCTGCTGTGATCTGGTAGCCCACCTTTGTGTTGCGCTGGGGCATCAGGGCTTCCAGTTCCACTCGCTTCAAAGCAGGTAGACACATTGTGTAGCAAAGGCTGCTTTCTTCTCCAGGAAAAGCTGGTTTTGTATTGTGACCACTGCACTGAGAATTGGGACTCATTCTTAGTTATGTATGTGAGTTTATTTCCGATTATTTTTTGTGGGGTGAACTGCCTGACTGTTGTGTGCAGTTCCTATTGTCCTTTAACTCCCTGTTTGCTTGAAAAGCTGTTCTGGAGCTTTGCTGCTTTAATGACTGGGTTGTTTTGTTTTTTTTACAAGCCAAAGTGGAATCATAGCCCATGCATCTTTTTCAGATCTTTTTCTTGCTTTTTTAAAATATGTATGTATTTAAGACTTTATTCATAATGAATTTACTTTGCTTCCCTGGTGCTTGCTGTCAGTAAATACATTCTGAAGGAATTGTATTTTCTTCCAGTCTTTGTTTACCTTGATGTCATGGGGTGACCCTGGCTGGATGCCAGATGCCCACCAAAGCCACTCTATCGCTCCCCTCCTCAGATGGACAGGGGAAAAATATAATTAAAGGCTCATGAGTTAAAATAAGGGCAGGGAGTGTTCACTCACCACTTACCATCATGGGCAAAACAGACTTGACTTGGGGAAATGAGTTTAATTTATTACCAATCAAATGAGAGTAAGATAATGAGAAATAAAATCAAATCTTAAAACACTTCCCCCCCACCCTTCTTCCATGCTCAGTTACACTCCCAGTTCTCTGCCTTGTCCCCTCTGTAGCACAAAGGGACAGGAGTGGGAGTTGCAGCCTGTTCATCACACATTCTCTCTGCTGCTCCTTCCTTCTCACACTCTTTCCCTACTCCATCCTGGGATCCCTCCCACAGTCCTTCATGAATTTCCCCAACATGAGTCTTTCCTGAGGGCTGCAGTTTTTCGCAAACTCCTCCAGCATGGGTGCAGTCCTTCAGGAACAGACTGCTCAACATAGGTCCCCCACAGGGTCGCAGGTCCTGCCAGGAGCCAGGTCCATTGTGGGCTTCCCATAGAGTCACAGCCTCCTTTGGGCAGCCACTGAGTCTGAAATGTGTCCTCCATGGGCTGGAGGGGGACACCCTGCCTCTCTGTGATCTTCACCATGGGCTGCAGGGCAATCTGTGCTCCAGCTCCTGGAAAACCTCCTCCCCCTTCTTCTTCAGGGTTGTTTCTCTCACATATTGTCGTTCCACCCTCTGGCTGGTACTGCACATTTTTTCCCCCTTCTTAAATATGTTATCCTAGAGGTACTACCACCATCACTATGGGCTCAGCCTTGGCCAGCAGTAGACCTGGCTGGCATTGACTCTGTTGGAGTTGGGGGAAGCTTCTAGCAGCTTGTCACAGAAGCCACCCCTGTGCCCCTCCCACTACCAGAATCTTTTTATGCAAACTCAATGTATTTGTCTAAATAAGTTGTTCCTTAAGTCTTCTTTCACAATGTTGGCTTGCATCCTAAGTCACTTCTGTGCACTCATGCTCTGCAGCCAGCAGCTGCTGTTATATCCAGTGTCTTGAACTTGGTGGCTTGAAGTGACACACAGCCCTACAGGTGAGGTTTCACCATGCAAGGAGATTACTTGTATCTCTGAAAGTACTTCTTTAATGCATTTTAGGCTTCTGATCTGCCTCTGCTGTGGCTACATCACACTGTGGCTGACTTCATGCATCTGGGTATCTCTTCCTTTGGTGTTCTTCCAGTGACAAGCTGCCCTTTGTAGGAGTAATATTTGTTAATTCTCATACCCACAAGCTCTGTATTTTGAATTGCGTTTCTCTTCAAGTCTTCAAAGATTTTCATCTTTTCTGTGAGATGTCCTAATTTTCTTTTATATTGCTATTTCCAGTTTGTTTTCCTCAGCATTGCACTTTCTTTCAGATTTCTTCTGAGGGATTTTGAATGTTAAATATGCAATAAGGTTGACACCTGACAGGCTCCACTGTAACTTCTGTAGAGCTTTCACGTCCTTGCTCACTGTACTGTCCTCTCTCTTTCAGACACATGGGAATGCTGGAGTATAAGTTTGGGAATGATGGAGTATCAGTGGGGTGACCCTACTGAAATAGAGAAGACTACACAATGGGTCTAGCCTACCTGAGAGCTGAGTGTCTTATCAAAGGAAGACATCAGGGCTGGGATTTGTTGGGTTCAGTGGAGATCATACTGGTTAGGGCACTGTCAGGTAGCCTGCCTGTCTTCCAGCTGCTGCTGCAGATGTGCGTGGGCCTCCTATAGGTATGTTGCACATCTGTCAGCCTGGCACAGAGGTCAGGGATGCCTTAGCACCCCAACAGCACCATGTGCCTGTGTCTTTGAAACTGAATCTCTCTTCAAGCTACTGCAGCACAAATTGGCAAACCTCTCCTGAGTTTTATTGTCTTCCATTTGTCTCTGTCTTCAGCTGTGCTGTCTCCCAAACTGGTGTGTAAAGACTTGTGTGTTAGTGAGGCCAAACTAGCAGGTCTATTTCCAGTATAAGTACTGTTTCCTGCTCTTGCACCACTTGCTACTTGCTTTACTTGATATGCAGATTGAAAATTATTTCTGTCCTGTCTCCTTGTACTCCTTGCTTCTTTTATTCCCCCCTCCCTGTTTTTCCACTTTTTTGAGTTTGTATGTCTGTTGGCCTCAAAGAACTCAATAAATTCACTTTTCTTGACAGTTTCTTCTTTGTTCCTGACATGGTAACTCTTTCATGTGCTCATTCCATCACTCACCTTGCCTTCACCCTGGTGTTTATCATTGTTTTAGAAAACCGGTCTGGGGTTGTCTTGGTATATTTGCAGGAAAATTTGCTTTGATCCTAGCTTCTAAAAATCTGGGTTAGAAATTGCATTTTTCTTCTTCCCTTCAATTTGTCTGTGTCATTTGGCAAACTGCTTGAGTAAAGAGGTGAAGAAGCTACAAAAAGCCCCCCAGAAGTTAATGCTCTTGTAACCAAGATGGTGTAATTCTTTTGAACACCAGAGTGTTATGACTGAAAAGGCAGAAGTTTCTGACTGGAAATTTTCATAGGGTGAGGTCTTAAGCTGAGTACACTAACTGCCTCTTTGGCTATTGACGAGGTAATTTTTCTGTGCCAAAAAAAAAAAAAAAAAAAAAAAAAAAAAAAAAAAAAAAAGTGAAAAAAAAGCCTTCTCCTTAGAGTACCCCTCCAAAACAAATACAGGAAATGAGGGGCATCCTAAATCTAACAGCATACTGAACCCTACAATGAAGATCGAGAAAGCTTCCACTGCATGGCTGCCTCACAGTGTGTACTCATTTTCCTGTGAAAATGTTAAGCATTTTCATTAATTACATAATGCTAAATAACCCACTCCTTCTGGAAATCAATGCCAAATGCATTGAAAGCTGTTCCTTTACAGAAGAAAACCTGTAATGCTGAGGATTTTAGACGTGCAGGTGATGCAGTCAGAGCCTGGGGAAGATGAAGGAGATGTATCCCAGCAGGGCTCCCAGACCTTTCCCATGAAGTCAGGGCCCTTCAACTTCCCTAGAGGGTGGTGAAGGCCCCTTCAGGGCCACAGAAAGGACCTCACTGCCATGTGCTGAGAGAGGAGGGAGCAATAATGAAGAGGCTGTGCATAACACATGGATCAGTGGGGTGCCAGTGCCAAAGCTGTGACCTCTCGAGTTAAGAGGACACCACATGTGAGGAGCAGAGGCATTCCAGGGCTCCTTGAGGTGATGCAGCTTCTGCTGCTACTTCAGAAAGGAAAGAAACTGAAATTCTGCTGTTCTGTCCAGAGAAACCACAAAGGGAAAAAGTCAAGAGATAGAGAGGGATGGCAAAGCAGGGGGAAGGACTTTAATAGCTGTGGGTACCCAAGTTTGAACACTTCACTTCCTTAGAAAAATACTTGTCTTACTGCAGCTGAAGTGCTTTCTCAGTCCGCTTCATTCCTGCAGTTGTGTATATGAAACAGGATTTTTGGGGGATAGTTTTAGGAACAAGTTTAGATATGCATAAGCAAGGTGTGTGGAACTGTTACAGCAGCATATTGGGTGCCTGTGTCAGGCAGACAGGGAACAGAGTCCAACTTGGTTGTGGGGTTTTGACGTGGCACATCAATCTCATGGTGGGCTACTGTGGTCAGGGACAGTGTCAGGAGAGCAGGGGCAGGGATGGAGGGTGCTGAGCAGACAGCAAGAATAAGCCTGGTATGGGGGTGATCGTGTGCCAGGAGGCAGCTCAGTACAGGGAGGGATGGACAAGGGCTGAGGAGGAGTGGGGGTGCAGCCTTGCCAGCAAAGGCACCTGAGGAAGGGCTGGGAATGCCTTCTGCAGGATGTCCCCAAAGTTCATGGAGAGGCTGCATGGGTGGTGATGGGTTGCTTGTGCTGGAGGGAGGTTAGAGCTACAGAGCTGCTGGAGGGAGAAAACGCCTTGGTCTTTCTGGTGGAAGATCCCGGGTTTTTTTGTGTGGCTGCTTCACCACACCCTGTTTCTGCCAATTTAGGTGGTCTTGTTTGTCTAGATGTAAAATGGCAAAGGAGAGCTGGGGCATGACCCCTCTGGAAGTTCATGATTAGCCAGCCATAGCTGCTCTGTGGTGGTACAAGAGTTTAATTTTTAAAGAGCAGTTTGATATAGAAATGACAGGTTTCCTAGACTCTCACACCCACTATTGATGCCTGGGCATGTCCATGGTATGGAGAGGTAGAAGACTGTTGAAGAAGATAAATGAGTGACTCCCTTCCCATCAGTCCAAATGTTACTGCTTTCTCATGAACATCTATCCTTCCTCTTTTTCTCCCCTTTTAATCAGAAACATTTGCTTTACCTGGCCCCCTTATACTCTTCTGTGTGGAGAGAATGAATTTGAGGAAGCAGGCTGGATGGGGCCATGGAAAAAGAAGAGTGTAGCACAGGAAACTTCAGTATTTTTCTTCATGTGAATGTTTTGGAGAAAATTGCCTGCTTATTTCTGCTCTGGTCTATCCAATTCATCCACTACACTTTTAAGAGAATGTCACTTAAAAAGGGAACCAGCAGTTGTGGTCTCTTTAATCAACTTCTCACTTCTTGTGGCAGCATCTTAAATGAAAATAGAGTTGCTTTCTCTTCAAATTCTAGCCCAGACTTCTACTTCTCTCAGTGTTCTGACTCCATAAGCCACCCTGCTCCCAGAACAAATGGACTGACCTGATAGAAAGATACTCTTTTTCTATTGAAAATGTAGAAAAACTCTTTTTTTTCTTGGTTGGATTCAAAATTAACAGACCTCTGTACCTGAAGACCCCAGTTATTTTATTATAAGTGAGGGGAGAAGAGGAGTAGGACTTGGCAGATGTCTTTGTCAGAAACTAAATTAACTGAGGAGACTAATAGCCCAAGTGCTACTGGTTTGTGCTTGTTAAGTAAAACTATAAATATTTTTTTAAATGGGTGTAGCATCTCTTGGCAAGGTGTAGAAAGAAGTGGAAATTCCACCACCAGAAGCATCTGTTTTCATCCTAAAGTAAACTTAGAAGTAAACATTACTAAGAAAAAAGTGGCACATGAACTCAGCTACTAGTCTCTTGCCACACTATTTTTTTTTAATGTAGTAATCAATTGCATACCAGGCAACCTTTGCTCTTAGACATCCAGAAATTCCAGACAAATTGCTCTGCATCACATGTGCAGCAAGTCCAACTTGTTCTGAATACACTGAGCTTCTTTTGCATGTGTGGATGAAATGTTGCATGGATGATACACCACTGCATTTAGGACATGCAGGTGTCAGCAGCTTTTGCATCAGAGCTGCCCTCCAAAAAGAGGATTTGTCCATTTCTGAAGTATAGTTTGCAGAAGACAAACCTGAAAATAAGATCTTGTTGCTTTTGAGTGTGTATGGAATTTTTAGTTGTCATGTCCCTCTCTTCCCCCCTCTTCTTTTTAATTAAGTCTCTACGTTAATGGATGTGCTCCAAAGCCCTTGATAATGCTCTGGTTCTTCTTATAATATATACTATATAGCCCTGAGAGGTAAAAGATATTTAAGGAGAGACTGATAAGGATCTTCTAGAAGGTGCACGATTAATTTTAAAGCCTTCAACTTCAATCCCAGTGTCTGTAAGTGAAGCAGCAAGCGCACAAACATAATTTGATAGCATATATGCAGATCTTCCGTCCAACAAATCTTGCAACAAATTGGTTGTCTGAGCATTAACCTGCTTAACTTCACCTAGGTAAATCTAAGGAGAGCTCAGCTCTCCTTTCCAGCAGTGGAGCAGTGGTCAGAGTAACCAGAGAGGGACAGCATCAAGCAGCTGTCTTCAGACTGTGGAGTTGTTTGCAAAGTCAAAAGCTTCTTTGCCTGGTGTGATGAGTGACTTCAGGCTTGTGTACCTGGGGCTTTCCTGTGCTGCCAGGCACTTTCTGCACACTGCAGGATATTGGCACAGCAGCTCTGGCACCTTGGTCAAATTGCAGAGGAGAGGGAAGGAAAAACATTCAGTGTTTGTAAAATCGGTGTGATAACAAGTTAAATTACTGCTCATAAACGCGAAGGAGTGTACTCAATGAAGTATGTTGCAATCAAGTGGTGTACAAACTTCTCCCAGATATTTAGCTTCATCACTAAATTTCAAGGGCTTTCTTGGTTTGGTTGGAGACTTGAATAAACATCTGAAGGTTCCTGCCCCTCCCACTCCACTGGGAACTCGAATTACTTATGTAAAATTCCCTTCTGCAGCAGCAGGGTTGTGCCAAAGTTTCACATTTGTAGGCTACCACTAAAACAAATCTTTCTTGGTAAAACCAGCTGTCCTATAGTGGGCTATTTAGTTTGGAGCAGCAGCAGCAGAATTGAACTTCTTTGTCTCTCTTAGGCAAAGTTGTGATCTTTGAGCTTTTAATATATGTCTGAAACACAGCAAGCGGAGTCTTTGTCAGGTAAGGATAACAATAGAAAAATAATTTTGAAAAATACCAGAATTTCCAGTTACTAAATTCCATGTGGCATGAAGTGAACTCTTCAACTATGTATTTTAGAATTAAATGTAGAAAAGGAGGTATGGGTATTCATGAAATTGTTTACAGATCTCTCACCTACAGAATTTAGCATAATTCTGGTGTCTTAAAGTTCTTCCTTTTCTTAGTTCCTTTTTTTGCCTTCACCAAACCTTCTGAAAATTAATTTGCTTCTCCCTTCCTTTGTCTCCTTCCACACCTTTTATTTCTTTAGGTGATTTCTTGCAATGTTGTGGGAGATTCTGTTACATTTGTTGTCACTGTCTCAGACACTTCCCAGGCAGCCGCTGAAGGTCAATCGTACATTGTGAAAGTGTCTCCACTTCACTTGCAGGTAAAGTGTTAAGTGTTTTCTCTCTTTTTCTTTTTATTGTGTATTGTCTGTCCAGCTGAGCTGAACATCCTGTTTGCAAAATGCATACAAATTGATGTTAGCTCTGGTAAAACGTTTGGTAATATTACAGTTTCCCTCTTGGGATAGTAATAAATTAATAAATTAATAAATTAAGCTACCTCCTTAGGAGACTGTGGATAAATAACATGTTGGGTCGACTATTTGGATGTATAGAACAACAATACCCTTTTTTGACTGGTATGCAGCCTCAAAGATTAACTTATGCCTTTTAGACTTCATTACTCAGAAACCGGTATCATTCTTCCTTTGGTGAGCCTTAGCATGGAGCTTGTTTCTTTACAGGACACCAGAACATTCTCCAATAACTTCTTTCCTATTCACAGCTTCAGCTTTATCTGAACGACAAAGGAGAAGATGTCAAAGTTGAGTGGTTCCTCATTAATGCCAATGAAACCAACTTTGAAATCCAGCCAACAATGCAGGAGGTCAGTCAGTAAATTTTACTTGTTGTAATGGTAGAGAAGATGGGTCTCCATCATTTTGGTGCAAAACCCAGTGCAGTGCTTTAGGTTAGCAGTAGAAATGTCTAGAGCTAAGATACTGGGTGAGGCTGGAAGAGCTGAAACAAAAATGCCCATTCCTTTCTGCTGGCTGCCTTTGGTAGAAACAGGGAGCAGTTGCCTGTTGGCAGTGCTGTATTGAACTGCGTCAGTGACATCTGCTGTGGTTCATCTGCCAAACTACATCTCTGGAATCTAGGAGCATTTCTTAAGGTTACTGAAGCATTAAAGATAAATTAAGTCTGTATTTAACAGACAAATTACTTGGCAAACATTTTTCATCCGAAGTCAAAGGCGTGAAATGTCTGTTCCTAAATGACTTCTCTCAGAGGACTTCTAAAATAACAAAAAAACCCAATTGTAATGATATTCCGATCAAAGTAATTACAAAGGTTTTCCTTCCTTAACTTATAACATTTTTGAAAACAGTCAACAATAGTTCAGAAACAGCTCTGAAGAAACAGAATTATTTAAGTAAATGATGGGTGATCTAAAATATCTTTATACTTTTGGAATTGCATCTTATCTTAGTATGTAAGCACTTGGTTCATTGGGAGTTTTTTGTTAAGACATCCCCTGTCTGAGTTTCTTCATGACTGAGGCTGGATTCTGCCTTTTACCCTTCACAATTATTTTTTCTTATTTTGGCGAAAACATGGTGACTTAAACCTTCTTAACAGAAGTGGGACAACACTTGGTTATGTTTTGTGTAACTGGTTTTCTAACTAACAGCCTCTTTTCAAAAATAGGGGTTTTGTATAGTAGAACTGCTTCTAAAGACCTGTACTAAGTGACCTAGAATCTTAATTTATTACCACACTTTTTGTACACAAAAATGTGAAGGATATAACTAAAGCCAGACAAATCCTTTGAAGTGTGTTTTAATGTAGATTTTACTGTGCATGCATAGCAGTGTAGATGACCTTCACGTGTTGGGGTGGCATGGTGATTATTCACATATTGAAGAGTTGTTAAGTACTTAATGTCAAATGCAGGTGGGTCTGGTGCAGTCACTAGACTTATCTGAACTTCACAAACAGAATTGCAAAGGAGTTGTAGCTTGCTGTGCTTTTCCCATATTCTTAAACAGAACCATGTTAATTTCTTTAAGTTAAGAACTTTGTATTCACTTTGAATTTTCTATTAGCATTTAGGGGAGAGTGGAGGCAAAAAAAAATAGCTAAAACCTGTGAGCAACCTACATCTCAGGAAGAGCATCAGCTCCTAAACTTAAACGTTATCTTTTGTGACTTGTTTTTTCCTCTTTTGGAAGAAATATTGTGTGTACAAATAAGTGCCTTTAATTGTTTGTAATTATCTGCACAGTTTATTTGTCATCAGACAAACAATGTGGGTATAATAACCTATTTTCTGATGATAATAGCTGGGTGAACCTGCCTTGTATTTGGCAACCTGACTGACTGGTAGGGCTTGGGTTAGCATGGTTGTGCATGTGGCTTTACGTGCTAGCTTGCCCAAATCTAGCCACAGTAGCTGACTATTACACCCCTAGCCTACTTCAAACCTAATGTAAAATGTGTTGCCCTAAGCTTTTTTGGTCAGCTCTTAAGCCATTGTGGCTTGAATTGCAGAGGGTGTTGTGATGGAGCACTACTTTACAACTAAGGTTGGGCTGACAGGAGGTTCTTGACCAAACTGCTTTCCAGATCACCATGGACACATCAGAAAAAACCTATGAGGAGAAGTCAAATTACTGCTCTTGTTATCGCTGAATAACAAATGGAAGATTAGGTCAATGGCAAAGTGAGAGTTGGCTGGTATTGTACAAGTTGACACCATTCTTCATCAAACAGTGTTTAGGAACATAAATATTGAAATTACTGAAACTGAAGCTTTAGACATCCTAATTTACTTTAATATTTTTTGAAGTAGAAGTCTGCAGCTTGCAGAAATGTACTGCTGCCTCTTTCCTTGGTGACTGTTGGAGGTAGAACAATGTGAACAAAGCAGAGTCTCTGTGGGGCTGGGTGATGTTGTATGTTTTGAGCCATAGCGACTTGTAATCGAAGGGGGATGAGGTAAGAAGGCAGTGAAACAGGATTGATTTCTGTACACAACATTCCTGGGATTTTTATGAAACACCCTAAATGTTTCTGTAACACCTGGGTAATTGGGAAAGGGCTGTTACTCCAAATCTGTTTGACCTGTTGTGCAAGCTGCAAGCATAAGGAGTGCAGAAGTCATTGCAGGATCATTCTTCCACACCTAAGAAAGGACTGAAGGGTTTGAGATGACAGATTGCCTCTGGTGCTGAGGTGTTCTGTGACAGATGAGTGTGGTGCAGAGTGCCCAGGGTGACAGAGCAA
This sequence comes from Phaethornis superciliosus, assembly GCA_023637945.1. NCBI lineage: Eukaryota > Metazoa > Chordata > Aves > Apodiformes > Trochilidae > Phaethornis > Phaethornis superciliosus. Next base: position 109,681,296 of record JAJQWJ010000001.1, on the reverse strand, counting down.
AGCCTCTGCTCCACCACGTTTGCAGGGATGTGTTTGTTTGAGACTTGGGCTGGTACTGCCTTGCAGCTTCATCGTGCTGTATGGTACCATGGGTCAGGCAGTGCTGGAAGCTGGTGGGCCGAAGATGCAGCATTAACAAAGCAATCCACCAGGGTTAGGCCTTCAGTCCCCCACTTGATCTCCCTGATGGTGCAAGTGGGGTGTCTTTGTTATCAGTGTGTCTTGTCTTTCTAGCGGGGCTTTTTGTGTTGGCCATGGCACACTGGTTGTAGGCATGCTCCCATCAGACAGCAGCATGCAGAAAGGGTGCCTTTTTTTCTGCTTTGGTGTGATTATTGCATTTTCCATCTATTCTTCTTTTAAAATCTTGTTCTGGTAACAGTAAAGCCTCTCGGGTAAGGCACCAGGTGAGAAAGGATGGATGAGTCCTCTGTTGTTTAGTTCAGAACTTTGTCGCCTACTTCAGTCTTTTCTTTAGAAAAGATACCTCACTGAAGTTTCTCCCGTGCCACCTTTGGAGCAGCTGGGTAGTAAATTGCTCTTTCTCTGATAGCTTAATTTAAAAATTGGCTCACTGTAGCTGCAGGATAACTGAACAGAAGAGATTTTCTGAGGAGCATGACACAGGAAACAGGCTTCTCTGGGAGCACAGGGAGGGCAGGGGTGGCTCACCATCTTCATACACCTTACAATTAATCATGCAAAGCTACATGTGTGTGCAATATCCATGCTCTGTTCTGATCCCTCAGAGACTGGTGCCAAATGCAGATTGCTGTGAGATTTTTGAATGGACAAATGTGAGTTATTTCCCCCAAGCAGCATGACTGTCTCTCCGTGCTAAAAAGCAAGACTGAAAACCTCCAAGAGGTGCAATCAAGTGGTATACAAACCCAGACATTTTTTTTAAGTGCAGCACAGGATTAGCTTCTTCTCAGCTGTTGCAAGCTGGCATAACTCCCATTAAATCAGTGGAACAGTGCTCATCTGCTTATCTGATGACCTCAGCTGTTCTGCCAGTGCGGTGCAAAGCAGTACAAAAAGTTTAATAAAACACCATCATCAGATACAAACTTCTGATTTGGGGGCTGATAACTGTGCCTTCCTAACTTTCAGAACACCATGTGACTTCTTCAGCATGTATTTTTAGTTTCCTTTAATGGATAACATTAGAAACTTAAGTAATTATTTGCATGATCTTTTGTTACATTTTGGTTTTGGCAATAGAAACTTTCTCTCTCTCTGTTCAATTGCTTTGGTGGTTTAGATATACCAAATTAATTTTTGTCTTAACTTCTCTCTTCTGAGTTTTGAGAAGCATGATTGATTGTTTCCTCTTAGGGACAGACAGCAGGGACATGTGCAATATCTGAAACACTCAGAGATGTTTTGAAGGACCTCTTTATCTCAGTTTCTCCATCTGTGGTGTTGAGTACAAGGCCTACAGCCATAAAGGAGGTTCAGGTAAGCCTTATTTCTACAAAAATCTTTTTGTGAAGTATCCTTCTGCTTAGTGTTTTTGACTCAAAATTTATTAAGTTTAACACTGCTTGGTGATGAGAAACAACTGGAGCACATTTTTTAAAACAACATAGCCTTTGGCAGTGAAGGCTTTGAGATCGTAGCTCGCACGTGGTTGTTGCACACATCTGCTTCCCTATATCAATGTGACAGAAGTCAAAACTGGTGTCTGCATATGTATGATCCTGCTTGTTCTGCTTACTTTTCACAGAATGTACAGAACATAAGCCTTCTCCCTCAGGGCACTAGTCCACCAAAACCTCCAAGGGCTCATGAACTCAAACTGCTGGTGAAGAACATCGCGGTAAACCTAACTGATCACAGTGCTGCAGGTAACCTAGCCCATAGAATGCTGCTCATTTTCAAGCAGGGTTGTTTTTTTTTATTTTCCTTTTGGGTGAAATAATTTGGAAGTTCTGGGTTACACCCTTCTCTCAAAAGATGATGTAAGAAATTGCTATACTTCAAGAAGCAGACTTGGGCTTGTACAAAACCTGTATTTTTTAGTTTGAGTATTTAAACATCTTGAGCTTCTTGTAAATAAATCCATAACTTTTAAAAACAGAATGAAATTGGCATATTTATAAGGTTGGTTAATTAGTTTCTAGATCTTAGTCTTACTTTCTACAAGTTATCACTTTGAGTGTACCCAAGATGAGAGGCTCAGATCCAACCCTCCATTAGCTGTCAGCAATTACATCAGTTTGGTTCAGTTATTACCTCATTTTGACAGCTGCTTTTCTTTACTTTTGAGCAGTTTGATGACTTGTCTAAAACTCTTCTCCATGCAAACCCTTCAGAGTTGATGTTTTGTTGTCAGGGATTTTTTCCCTCTAACAAAGGACCACCTCTTTCCAAGTGGAAAATGAGGCCAAAAAGGAGGTCACTGCCTAGTGAAGTTGCACTGTTGGTTTGGCAAAAATGCACCAGGCCTGTCTAGCAAGTACTCAAATTTCTTCAAATGCAAACATGCCTCCATCACTGATTTAGGCATGAGCAGGCATATTTTAGATTTTGTCAGTGGAAATACAAATTTGAGGCTCTTTTATTTATGGTCACTAACAATTCCATAACAGTCTTTTTAATGGAAGCTTGTGGCTGCTAAGTTGGGCAAGTTTTGAGTAAACATATCCTACTTGCTCTACTAATTTTTTTCAGCTAGATGTAATAGGTTTCTGCCCCAGAATCTTGCATAATGCTATTTTTCCTGTGCTTGTTGAAAGCGATTCCCCTTTAACTTTTTGCAGGCTGTTTTTTTTTTTTTAAAAAGCAGATTATTTTTATAGCAGTTTTGGAACTCGGTGCAGTGAAATACCCTATATAAATAAAACTGTGCTGGAAACTAGATCACAAGAAAACCTCATTCAGAATTTATTACTCCATAATTCTGTAGTGCAAATTAAACTTTTCAAAAGAGCAGGTTATTTTGACTGCCTTTAAAACTGATGAGATGAGATGAGATACCTTTATGAGCATACAGTGCATTCAACAGAGGATTCATCTTACGGGAAACCTCTCTGCCCCCTCTCTGAAAATGAGGAGAGGATGGCTAATGTTCTCTGCTTTAGGAACCCAGCTTTTGAGAGGCAAAATCACCATTTGCTTTTCTAAAAGGAGACGGAGGGAATTTTGCTGGTTCCCCAGAGACTCTGGTAGTGTAAACATTTTGGAACTGAGTATCATAGTGGGGTTTAGCTGATACACTCAGAATCCTGTGGAAATACTGCGCAGCTGGGAAGATGCTAGCTTCTGGGCATAGCCTGCTGCCTTTTAATTATTGTTCCTTTCCCTTTTCCTGGCTTTGTCTTACAGCAGTAATTAATTATCCTGTTGCAGCTCTGAGATTTGATAAAAGTGTGCAATGTTGCAGGCTAACCTGCATAGATACATAGAGGGTTGGCAAGGGTTGGTTTATCTGTCCTGATCATTATCATCCTATAAACCATGGGTGCTAGCATGATTTAAAAGAGCTTGTGGCTTTCCTGTAGATATGTTAGTTCACCTGGTGAGTAACCAGTAGCAGAACTGGCCCCTGCTTATGGGCTGTGCCCATTTTTATCTCCTTAGTTTGTTTATGTAAAAAAAGATTATCTTAGATTTAGTACTATATGACCCACAGTGTATCATCTAGGGCAAAAGTGATTGCTGCCGTTAAGGAAAAAATTCTTAGTTGTGTATTCCAGGGTGTGTGGGGCAGAAATGTTGAAATACCCTGTTCAGTGTCAGTCTGTCACTGGCTTCTTTGTAATTTCAGGTGGAAGTATACAACTTTTTCTGCCACAGGCTGCTGAGCTTTGCTGGATGCAGACATATGTCTGGGCTAACAGAAAACTGCTCCAGGTTCATTAACTCAGGCTCAGCTCACTGTGAAAGCAGCTAAACTACTTACTCCAGAGTTAACTTGGATCCCAAATAAGCTGCCTGTACACAGTACTTTGTATCCTTCTAAAGCCTTGCCACCCCAAACAGCTTCAGTGCCTGAGACAGGGCTCATCCACAACTCTGCACCACAGGGAACAACTGAGAGCTTATGATAGTAAAAATAAACCTAGATTCTTCTGGACAACTGGAAGCAGCACATCTTTTGTATGCTTTGCACACAGTCAATACTGAACTTTTTGCCACTTTCCTTGATATTTTAGAAGCCTGGGACTGACACGATTTCTGATTCTGTGAGAACTGTACAAAACAAATTATTTTAAGAGTAACACGCTGTGCAAACTGTTTCCCCTGGCAGTAGCAATATAACTAATCTAATATATGTTTGCCATACTATCAGATTCCAAGATCAAGGTAGAGGTGCTTTAGCACCAGTACTCTAAAATGCCATGGACTTGTTAAAATCTGCAGTACACAAAACCATTGTTAATTAACACTACTGTCATCACTTCCTTGCTAGCCAAATCAGCTTGCTTTGATGTCCAAAGAAACCATAGTAGTAACTTCTGGGTTTTTTTGAAGCAACTGAAAGTAACTTTACTCCCCCGCTGCTCACCCTCACACCACCACCTCGTTGCTGTACATTGTGTCTCCCCATCCTTGTTGATCCCTTCATGCCTGCATATTTTTACTTAAGGCCAGAATCTAAATTTGAGTCATCATGTTTCACACTGTGTAGAACTATGCATAGGACAATGATGAGGCAGTCTTGATCATTGCCATTAATGTAGGTGGGATACAAACTGAGGGAATATCTTTATTCTGTGGGAGAGGAAAGGAAGTGTTTCTGCTAATCAGTTCATGTAAGGAAGGGAGTTCTTCACTTTCTTCTGAGGAAATGTGCCTCCTGGGGATGGAATGCTAATAGCTGGAAATTGATTTATTTTTTTTTTCCCTTACAGGCAGCACAAACCTTGTGTGTATAGTTCAGTTGAATGACCCTATGCAGAAGTTTTCCACCTCTGTAGCCAAATATGCTGCAAATCCCTTTTGGAAGGAAGAGTTTATCTTGTAAGTAACTTGCCTACTGAGAATCCTTTTATGGGAAAGCATCTTTTTTTATTTAACCAATCTCATATTTTTGAGGGAAAAATGGAATTTTGAAATATGTCCAGTTGGGTGGCTTTAGAGAAATCTGGAGCTACTAGGGACTTCAGGTGTCTAATTGCTCTCTGACTGGAAATGAGATGAAATAGTTCTCTAGATCTTCCCTAGTGGATATCTGATTCTAGTAAATAACAGCAGTTACAGGCATAATAAATCACCCTTTGCTTCTGTACCATGCCAAGAAAAGTGTTTGTAAGGTTTTGAAGTCACCTCGCTGTGAAAATTGCATTTGAGGAAATTTGATGTCTTTCTTTTTCCTCCCTGAGTGAGAAATGTAAATGTGCAAAAAAACCCAAAAAACCCACCATCTAAAAGACTGGAGGTTATGACTAAAAAGGGGGTGTAAAACTAGATAGATTTTTCTTTTGTACAACAATGGGACTTTTTGACAGCCTGCAAGATATTCTGTGGTTCACACAACTTCTGTAAATAAGGTCAAAAGTGAGCAGTTATAAAACTATTTTCATATCCACTTCCCAGCAGCAGAGCAAAAATATCTGGCAGCTTCGGTATTGTACAAATAGAGGAAAGGGGGAGTCACTAATGGTGATTGATGGTCAGAGGGGTTTTTCTCCAGTGGCTTTAAACATATGCACAGGCATGCAGTAACAGCTTCCCAGGGGAATGGGGTGTAGGTGCTGCCGTGCAAAATACTGCAAATACTGCTTTTTTTTTTCTCTACGAGAGTATAAGTGTGAGAGGCACTTCATGTGAAGGGGAGTCTCTTGGGCTCTTTCTTTGGCTTTGCTTTCCCTTCGCAGTTCTATTTATATGTATACTTATATAAATATATCTTTCAGAGAGTAATGCTGCTTAGTTTGTGTGACATTTTTCCTCACAGCCTGGCATCCACTGTATTCATTCCTTCCTTGGTGAAGCAGAGGCTTAGCTTACAAGGAACAAAGTGTGTATTCAGACATCTGCCTGTCTGTGCTGAGTGCCCTCTTCCTTGAGGAGCAGTGTGCACTTCTGTGTGCTCCTCTTCTACTTGAAAGGGGGAGTGAGCATGCAGTGCACAGATTTTTCTGCCTTCTCATCACAGCCTGCAGGACTGCAGCTGTGAATATTCTTCAGTGTGCACTGCAGAAACAGGAGAGCTGAAGGCAAAAGTGACAAGCTGGTTGCTTTGAGGGAATGTGCTAGGATCAGTCCTCAGAAGTTAGACATGACCTGGAGAACATTAGATCCCTCTGCACGTGTGCAGGGGGTGGACGTGGTTGGAAATTGCTATAGTCAGCAAAGAAAAATTGATGTTGTAGAACAACACAGAAAAGCCCCACCTTTTTATGTGATCTGGTGGTGTCTGCAACTGCTTCTCGTTCTGCTGTCAAGTGAAAAACACAGATAGGAAGCTCTTTTCCTTCAGACACACACAGCTCAATGACTTTTAAAGTAGGATTGTAGTTATAAGAACTCGCAGTTTTTGTGGGAAGCCCCAGATCAGACAGTGTGACAGTGTGACAGTGTGCTGTGTTGCCATTAAGACTTAACATGATGTGATTTCCTCTCCACAGTAAGAGGGAGGAAAAATGCTCTTCTGGATCAACTTTTTATTTTCAAGTATCTCAAAGTGCTTCAGACACTGGGTCTGTGAATCACTCCAGCCATCTGTTGGTAGAACTGCATCTATGCTCAGTGTTGCAGAGCAAACATGTTCATAGTGACTTCGGATAGGAAATTTGTCAAAGTAATACCCTTTCCAACTGAAAGTGCAGAGAGAGGGCAGGCAGGATGTGATTAAGTTGAATGGAATTTGGCCTTGACGCTAGGAATAATGCTGGGTTTTCCACCACGTTGGCTGCTTTTCAGAAGTGCATGAGGTAAGCCTGCAAACTTTCACAGATGAGTGATCAGGATTTGGCTGCGTCCCTTATTTCAAGTTAACATGCCCTCACCCCCCCCCCTTTCCTTTCTTAAAAAACAAAAATAGCCACCACTCTGAAGACCAGTTTACTGACCACTACTGTCAGGCTTCACTTTAGCTTCATAGGAGGAGCAGCAATAGAACTGTTAAGGTGCTTCCTTTCAAGTTGTGGAGGTGCAAAATGGGAGTGGCAGGGAAAAGCTTAAAACCTGCTGTAAAGATGATGTCCTACATCATTTAATGGAGGTTGGATGCCTGCAGTCAAGATCACAGCAGCCTTAAACAGAGACGTACAAAAATAAAAAACATGTATGCGTGCCCTTAAGGTTTTTGGCAGAGCATAGGCTGAAAAGGTTATAAAATCCAAAGTTTTACTGAAAGGTTTCTTACTAGAAATTCAGTGTGCTTTGCTGCCTCACCTAGAAGAAAGGTTTTATATCTATTTTCTAGTCCATCTAACTAATTACCACACAGGCCAGTAATTCTGCTAATAGTTTATGTTGGTTGTGTCACACAGAAGCTATTTCTTATTATCTTGCAACATCCTTGAGTCTTATTTTGGAATAGTAATACTGAGTCTTCTCATTTAAGACTGTAACTTTTATTTACTTGCATTTATTTATCCTGCTTCTGCAGGACACTTTCCTGCTTTGTGGGGCAGCTTTGGGGCAGGGTACCCCACAGCTTTGAATGGGTTGTTGATTGGACCTGTTGCAGCATCTTGACTTACGAGTTTGTTACTGACAGGAAGGTGTAGCTGTCAGGCTAGGAACCAACATCAGCTTGAAGAGCAGTGCTTGTCAGCTCTGAAATTTTAGGCAATCAAAATTCCACAAGAGTGCTGGACAGAAGAAAGCCGAGTTTTTTCTGATCCTGATCCTTTTAGTCAGTTTTACCTGAGGTCAAAAGGACACAACATGTGCAGCTTGTCCTGCAGTGCTGCCACATAGTGCTGCTTGCCTCGGTCAGCAAGTTGGAGTGCTTGGCTTAGTGTGGGTCAAGAAAGATTAGGGTGCTGGCAACCAGGATGGGAAAGGGGACAACCTACATGGGAAGGAAAATCTGCTCACGTGCAAAGACCTAACTCAGTTTCATTTACTTCACAGTGAACTAAGTGCCAAATCAAAAGCATTGCAACTGCAACTAGTAGAAGATGGAAAGTTGGATAGTAAGTATTAAAACTGAATTGTTTTGCATGATCAGCTCTGGGAAAATTTATAACATAAGACTGCATTTTTAAACTCCATAAGCCTGACCTTAAATTTATGTCCTAGAGTTGAAATCCTTAGAAAATCATCATGGGCCACACCAACTGACCTGAATAAAGTGCTGTCTGTGTACACCATTACTGCCATCAGTAATCATGGAGAGAAGACAGACTACACTGTTCATATGTCTCTTGTGTTCCTCAAGGTTAAGGTTGCAGAGAACACTGTTTTTGAGCTCTGAATGTTTCTTTCTAGACTGTCAACATACTGAGTCTTCCATGTGCTGATAGCTTAATTTTTCAGCCTTCTAAACTTTTCAGATCCACTGTGAGCAATTTGGGTTTCAAGCTAAGCTTTCCAGGTCTTACTGTGGCTGAAGGGGAATCATGGGTGTTAATGCTAAATCTTTCCTTTTAAGGCCCCAGATGCTGCCTAGCAACTGTCAGGTATCAAACACAATACTTACTATCATATTGGATTAAATATAAAACATGGGAACTGAAGTTGGTTTCCTACTTGTTTCTGTTGTTGCAGCTTGCAAGTAGCCTTCAGTAGCAAGAAAACTCCTCCACTGAACTACTGCATTTGGTTAATTGGGGAAGCATTACATTCCTAGTGGGAGTAAGGGGTGGGGTAGGAATACTGAGACCAAAGAGGATATTGGGGTATTTCCATGGGCTTTGTAAACTTGCTCCAAACACCTCATTACTTGAGCTTTATTGACGTGATGACACAACATCATAAATTCTTCTATACTTTGAACATTCTTTTGCTGATACAGTTTTGCTGTAGCTAAAAATAATCTATTGTATTTCACATATTGGATTCATTTGCTTTTTCCTTCTTATGTCAGGTTTCATGTTTAAAATAAATGAAAAAGAAGCATTACTTTTTGACACTCAGCTATTTCTTTGTGGTTTAGTTCTGTCAGTTATATCCAGCTTGTTTCAGGAAAAGGTTGGAAGTATTGGCCAAAATTTTCATACCTATTTATTAAAAATAATGTGCTTTTACTCATGATGTCTTTGATAGTGGCTGAAGGCTTGGCCAATAGTAGGTAATAATGTTTTAAGTAAGCTACAGTTAATAAATAATATACCCTAGTGGACTATGTTGACTTTGGGTTTGTGTTACTGTATTTATTTTTAATATTGATACACAAAGTCATGCAATACCTTGCACATTATTGCATTTATTTGCGGAGTGGGAAATCAAATTTAAGCAAATACTTAAAAAAATTTCTCTGATGTTGATGCCAGTTTCTATATTTATCAAAAAAATGGTTTCTATTTACTGTTAGAAAATGTATAATTGTTTCTCGCATAAAGCTTATTTTTGCCTGCACTTGCACATTTTTAGTAGGGATTCTTACCAACAATATCTGAAACATTTCACATCCTACTTAGAGTGTAAATACCAACCTGGTTTATTAAAGAAAAAGATCCTAATTGATTATACAGACAATCATCTGTTTCCACCCCCTGTATCATCTTATCTCAGATAGATCTTCTTATCTCAGATATTTGAACAGAAATCTCAAAGTAGAATCATATTAGTAAGGAAAGTGATGAGAAACAGGAATGAATAGATCTCTGTTTGTCTATTAATTCCACAGAAAAGTAGGATTTCATCCCTGCCATCATGCAGTAATTTTACTGATTAGCTAATAAAGGGGAGGAACAAGAGAACTGCTGAAATGGCACTAAAGCTCAAATTATGAAAAAATATTATTAATGATACACCAGGAATCTAGACTATTATCTGAAATGAAATATTTCATGTTTTATTTTCCCTATAATATTCTGTGTATACCATAAAAAATAATAGCCAGAAATAGTGGCAAGTAAGTAATGTTTCATATCTGTCATGACCCAGATAAGTCACCCAGGGGGATACAAATTGGACCCCCTTGTTTTCTAAACTCTTCAGAAAGGAGTCTTGGTGCAGCTGAATCCAATCTTAGTCTCAGATCTGGCTCTTCCAGGGAGAGAAATTAAAATATTATGGTCTGAGGAAATGCTTGACCATCAGCTACCCCATAGTAGGATTAAGGTAAAATGACATTCAAGGTCTGTATTTGAACGTAAGGTTTAATTAGAACTATGGAAGGAATAACTCTTACCTTGATTATTTTATATGCTCAGGCAGCACAATCATACAGACTGATTATTTTGAGCACAAAAGTCACAATACATGTATGTTCAAGCTGCACAGCCTGGGGGAAAAAAGATCATGGAAGGTCTTGCATTGCTTATTATTATTATTTTGGGAGACAAAGAAAGAGAGAACTGGAGAAGAAAATTTAGAGAGATAGATAACAGATAACCATGGGTCCTGAATCTTGTGTTGGGCCAGTCAACAGGGGGAGGATTGGTTTCAGAGAAGCTCCCACAGCCCACCATCACAACTCCTTTTAGGCCTGTTGAGCTTAAAACAGTTGTTTCAAAACAATGAGTAAATGTGGTTGATGTATGACAGATTGAGCAACTGTTATCTCTGTGGTTTTCTTCATATGCAGGCCCTGGGCCATATGCAGGTTCCAGGCAGTCCTTTTTTCTGACTGTCCTCTTGGTTTTTTCGAGGTCTTACAATGGTGTTTTGACACTCTTTCCCAGAACAGGTCTTGAAGGCTAGTCCCTCACAATGTCTCCTTTCTTCCCTGTTGCACATTATTAGGTCAAGCTGAGAAATAGTTGTAAAATGGAAAGAAAGCTGTGAAAGCTGCCATTTTCTGCCCTGTGGTGTAAAACCAGTTCTCGCAATTAGCTGCCTGTGTTCTTCTACCTCTTCTCAAGTTCTTGCATTTAAACAAACTGACAGCTCAGATATTTGCTGATTTTTTTAAATTATTCTTTTATTTCTTCTAGGACCTTTGTCCCCAAAGGTGACTGTGCCTCTAGACTTGTTCAGGAAACAACCTTCTGGCCAGCAAAGCTTTGCACTGAACAGTGAGGCCAGTGAGAGCAGCCTAGTGCCGGAACCTCTGCTGGGATCCATTAGTGCAGAGGTACTACTGCATTTGGATGGTTTTATAGTGGATCTTTTACTTCAGGAAGTACTTACAAATGCTTGTCTTGTGCTTTGGACTGCTGCTCGCAGCACAGTGCCATTTGTGTCTGAGTTTAGAGTAGTGCATTCAGATTGCATGGTAATGATTTACATGGTATTTGTGTCCATCAAAAGATTCAGCTGTTTGCCTCTTGAATGTCAGTAAAAATGTTGAAGGTGTACTACCTGGAAATGTTAGTGTCATCCTTACTTGGCTCTGCTTCTAAGGTGACACTTTTTTTTGCCTTCTTAGTTCTCTTTTATAGAACCCAATGAATTAAAGACTTGGCAAGTCTCTTCTCCAGTGCCAGCCACTAAGATAGAAAAGGATCGCACTGTGATGCCCTGCGGGACAGTGGTCACTACTGTAACTGCTGTGAAAACCAAACCTCGTCTAGAAGGGAGATCATCTCCACCCAGCACAGGTGAGGAAATACACTTCCTTCTCTTCACTGATAAGGTTATTCATGGGGACCAGGAGAAGTTGGGGCACAGGATGTAAGGAGAGGATCAGGAGAAGTTTGGGGATGCTGTTGTCCAGACATCTCTAATGTGTTGGGGGTATTGTTTGTATTCTTCAGAATCAGGTTTTTAATTTTCATAAAACCTTCTTCTTACAAGAGGATAGTTCTCCTTTTCATACAGCCTGTAAAGCTTCATGGTTAAGTACGAATGCAGAAGAGCTTGGGTTTGGTGGATGGTTTTCCACATGACAAAAATATTGGACTCGGAGTGTTTGCTGGCGACAGACCAGCTTCTTCATCTGCACTATAATCTCTAAGAACTGGTGTCATCTTGTGACAAAGATTTTTTTTTTTTCAACTTGTCTTTCAGGAACAGATTCTCTGTTTCTTGAGATAAGTGTGAAGCTAAAAAATCTAAACAGTCTAACAGTCTTTGTGTGAAGTCCCCAAGAGCTTCTTTTTTTTTCAGTTGTTAAAGCAGATCTTTTACTTAAGTGGGTGTTGTCTAGCATATTATAGTAAAATGTTTAGAACAATAAATTCCTATACTTCACAGATGTTTTGGAGTCAAAGCGAGTATCTGTTTAGAATTTGTATTAAAGAACTTTCTCAAACACTTATGATTTAAACAGGCTTTAACATTGGTATAATAATTTCTTATAATTTTAATGATAAATGTCTTGAATAGTTTAAATAACAAAAAAATATGGTCCCCAGATTCTCCTGTGAAAACGCCAGTAAAAGTAAAGGTGACTGAGAAGGATTTCTCTGTTCAAGGTCTCCATTCTCATGGTGCTCCAGTCAGCAAAACTTTATCGTCTTCTGATACAGGTAATAAAAATATTTAAAGCTGCTAAAGAGAATACATCTCTCTCCGCTGCATATGGGATTAATGTAATCTTGTTAAAATAACAGCAAACCCATATGACTTCTGCCTTTCAGCAGGCACCAAGATGTTTATCTAAGCAAGTACTGTGGTTAGGAATATTGCAGTCCTTCAGTAGAAGTCTGTTTTTAATAAGTGATTTAAATTACTAATTTTGAATAAATAACAGTGAGCTGCTGTAGTTTGGAGAGGAGAAGTGGCTGCAGCCTGTTTTTTCTCTTTTGAATGAAAGATTCCTCCTTTGAAAAAGCATAAAGCAGGATGGTATTACTAAGTCAATTTGTTGCAAAAAGTAGCAGACTTCTAAGTCTCAAAACTTTTTATTATGTTAAAGATACAAAGCACTTACTGGAAAACTCATCTGAAGGCAACTTAGACCACACTGATAAGGACAATGATTTTCTTTTTATGGACATGCAGGGGAATTTATGTGAAATGTTTATGCGATATAGCAGGAAGAATTACTCATTAGAACAGAAGTTTAAGCCAAATGAAGGAAATGTAAAGGCCCATTTGGTGTGGCAGTAACCTGAGTAGCTGTTATTACAAGCATCATGCCAAAATAGCAACAAGCACTGTGGAAAAGATGCCATTGCCATGTCTTAATTCTGACTGATGACAACAATGAGAATTTTCAAGTGCTGCTGAAGCTGTCCTGGATGCTCTCAGCTGTTCCTGAGTGCTTTGCAGTGGATAGAGAGGTGGAAAAGTATTTGTTTATAATGCATGTGCAGACATGTGTGAACATGCATACCCTTTGTGCGCACATACTCTCTAAGTTCACAAAGTATCTAAGATCCTTTGTGCAGCATAATTATTCAGACCTTTTTTTTAATTGCACTAGCATGACGCTAATATAAACACTACTCGGTTTAATTAACAGTGGTACTATTCCTGTCTGTATTCTTTTGTTGTCAAAACTCTTTATTAGAAACGTTTACCTCAGACAGTTATATATGCGGATTTTTGTGTCATTAACTTTCTTAGCCTTGTTTGTTCCTAAGCTTAACAAATTTGATTAGTGTGTATTTGCCATGCCCAAAGTACTTGCATAATAGATGACTGAAATGTCTGTACTTAAAAATAAACATGGGTTTGTCACTAAAGGCATTTTATAAAGAATGTTTTGTACTCCTGTGAAATGTTTGGGGAGGGAAAGGAGGTGTACTTCACAGCTGTGGAGGCAGCTGATGAAGAGCAGAGTGACTACAACTTTGCCTTACCCATACTATGATAGTGCCATAGCAAGTCTGGAAATGCTGAGCAAGGATGTCTGGAAAAAGAGCAAAATAACTACCTGAAGAAGTTGTAGCATGTGCCATCTTTGTACTGTGTTGGAACTATGCACTTCATTATTGTGATACCTGATGCTCTACTCAGCACTTCTGGATTATGGTCACCACAGTGTAGCAATGCATTGAAATAATTAGATGTTTCATGTTAGCTTCCAAAACCTCCTATGGGCTCAGGGCAATGGTTTGTAAGTGCAATTCAGGTACGTTTTCTCCAAAGACTGGGTAGCAGAATAGAAAAACAAGAACAAATAGTTGGGTAGTGAGTTAGAGGATGTTCTGGTATGTCTATCATGCCATTTCTGCTAATTTATTTGCATTTTAACTCAAAAACAAACTCTGCTTGTCATTGTTCTGTTTTGGTTTTTTTTCTTGTTTCTCTTTCTTCTCTCTGAAATAATGCTTTCTTTTCAGAACTGCTGGTATTGAATGGCACCGATCCTGTTGCAGAAGCAGCCATCCGGCAGTTAAGTGAGTCTGCAAAGCAGAAGGTGAAGTCTCCTAGAAAGAAAAGCACCATTATCATATCAGGGGTGTCCAAGGTAGAGCAGAAACAAACACTTATGTTTAATGCCTTAGTACTGTAAAGTTTTTGCTCCAACGAGTGTGATGTTAACTTAATGTGCATTCTGCTGTCTCTGTGTGATCCGGGTGCATTTGTTGGGGAGAGGTTTGGTTTTTGATTGTCAGATGTGACAGCCTGACTGAAAATGTGTGGCATCCTTGATGGGAGAGGCATTAAGAGGTATATGGGAAAAACACTTTAGCTGAGAGCAGAGGACAATTAGTCGTGCTCTGTGTTTACCCATGGAGGGAAAACGCACAGAAAAAGTACAAAATTTCTATTTCTTTTTTAAATTGTTGAAACAAAACCCTCTGAAAAACCTTCTAGTTCCACAGACTCTGTTACAGAGGGAGGCAAAGAGAAAACTGTTTCTCCCTTGGTATTTAGCATTCCTTCAGTCTTCCTTCATCCAAAGCCCCAGTCTCCTATCTCATGCTTGATGCCTGCCTGTAGTCCTTTCTCTGCAGGCTGCTGTATGGATGTTTGCTGTCAAGTCCTGCTGTTAGGTGCAGATTGCCTTAAGAGCTCTGAGGAAAAGCCAAGTCAGTGATCATGGGTCTCCTCACCATCACTGTGTTGTGCCAAGAAGTGCAAAAGAAGATGAGCTGCCACAGTGCCAGATGTATCTGATTGCAGTATGGGAACTGCATGGATTTGTGTTTAGCTGATACAGCTTCCAAGAAATTCTTCTACAAGATTAGATGCTTTGATGTATATTTTCTTAAAAAGACCAAATGATTGTCCATTCATGCTGGTGTTTCATTACAGCAGCATATGTAGGAAAGAGTCCCATTATTTGCACTGGGGCTAGGGATAGGTGGGATGCATGTACTTAAAGGTTTTATTTCAGTCATTTGGCTTTGATGACATGATTAACGCACTTAGCTATACACTCCTCCCTGTTAGTAAAGCCAAGGAAGCCTCAGGTGGCTTTCTATTAGCCCCAAGCCCTACAAATAAAATTGTAAAGAAGAAAGAAGAACAGATTTTTTGCAGGGAGGCTTGTTTTTCTTCCATCAGTGCAGCTTGTGTCAGTGTTGTCTCTTATTTTCACTGGGCAGACCTCTTTATCTCAGGACACTGAAGCTGCACTGATGATGGACTATGCTGCGGCCATGGACAGCTCCTGCAGGGAAGTAGATCCAGCCACTGTGGAAGAAGCTATTGGAGAAGTCACCTCTGATAAAAAGCTATCATTAGGTGCTTCAGAAAGAGAACCTGACACTGATCCACAGCAAAGTACCCATAAGGCTTGGGGTTTGGAGAATGGCAGCCAACAGTGGGACACCGACACACTCTTAGACCAGACCTGTGAAGAAATATCTGGGAGCTCACTAAGTGTTTCAGAAACAGGGAGCATGAAAAAATCTAAAGGTACGTGATCCCTACATCTGCTTTAATGAATGATTGGTTTCCCCACATAATTGGCAGCGTCATCCTTTCTTACTGATTTTTTTTGTTGTTGTTGTTCTTAAATCCTATGTGATTATGTCATTTGTTTAAAGCTGTCTTGCTAGCAGCAACAAAGAGTGCAGTCCTCTGGCTCTCAGAGCCAGGTCAGGCATTCTTACACTCCCCTCCATCAGGAAACAGAAGGGCGGAAGGACAGCTCATTAAGCCCAGTTCTTCTGGGAGAGAAATAACAAGCTACATTGTCAGTTCCTCAGTGAAAACCATGTTCATGTAAACAAGGACTTGTGCTACAGTACAGGACTTGTGCTGCAGTCCCATTATTGAGATGAAAATATCAGGGTTCTGTGATTATTTTCTGTTATGTTCCTTCTTCATATCTCTGAGCACACAAACCTCCCCTGCCCTCACTAAAATGTGTGTTCAGGAAGCACCACAGCTAAACCAGAGGTACACTGTTTTTTTAACTGCCCTGTGAACAATTTCTCCCTTCTCACTCATTTCATTAATATGTAGTTTGCTAGAGAAAAGGGAATAAAAGGTAATCTAATAAGTAAATAAAGGTTCAGATAATTTTGCTTACGCACTTACACACTTTAATAGCTGCAGTTTGAAAATGTCTTGGGGGTTCTTTGTGTTTTCTTTATAAATCCATTAACCTCAGAGGCTGTAGCACTGGTTTGTGGCTAAGTGGTAATGCAGATGCTGTCAGCAAGTCTGGCACAAGAGGCAATGCAGTGGACAGTGCCCTGAACAGGTGGCACAGCAGCCTCATGGGCTGCGTGTTGAAGTTGCAAAAATTGTTGTGTTTCTCACCCATACCCATCCCTCTTTTGCTTTTTAATTTTCTATGATTTCCTTACCCACAGACACTGTAAAATGGCTTACTACCAAAACCTCAGGATATTACTACTGTAATCCCCTCTCCCTAGCCCCTAAGGCGTATACTGGACCTCTTTGCCAAGACCCTGCTTTAGACCATCAAGATTTTCTGGCTTTCTCACAGCTGTATTGCTCCACCTAATAGATGAGGACAGGTCAGCAGCAAACAAGTTGACATAGATGGTTAGGCTTGGGAAAGCTTTGGGTGTGTCCGGGACAGGGGGGCAGAGGGTTAGCTGGGGAGGGATTCATCTCATTTGGAGCCTGGAAAAGTTTAGGAAGCTGAATAAAGTTTTGCCTAACTCTGAACTCCTCTTTAACATCATATTCTAAAACGAGCAAGTGGAAGTTTGTATATGAGTTTTCTTCCCTGTGCAGTATGTTGCAAAGAGATTAGGCTTCTAAATATCCTGTTTACATGATTGTATATAGGACTGCTAAAAAGTACCAAGTATCTCTAATATCTGAGAGAGCTGTCTCATCTTGAGGAAATATTTTTTAAAACTGTCTTGCATGCCTTTATACACAGAGCTCTTTGAATCTTTGCTTTGTCACAGCTGAGTAGCTTCTATGGAGTGAAATAGGAAAGCATTTCAACTCCCCTGTCTTCAGTTAGCTTTTAATAATTAAAGGTTTCTGTCTTTTCATATGCTTTCCCTTAAAAAAAAAAAACACAAAACCAAAAAGCCCAAACAAAACTCAGACAAAGCAAAAAAGCCCCTTCTGCTTTAAAAAGCCCTGTGTATGTATTACTGTCTTAAAGTAAACACTGTCTTTTATCTTTTTTTAAATTCTTGCATACCTGTCCCCTTTTATAAACTTAAGAGGATTACTATGTCAACCAGAATTAATTAACTATACAGTAAGTTATTTTTGTCTTTTTATTTATTTTAGGAAAATGTAGCTTTACAATGGTACACTCATAGAAACTGAAGCAAAACATAGTTTGAAACCCGTTGTCTTATCCATTTCTTTCCTCCCTCCAAAATTACCTTCCCATGCTCTAGCAGACCAGTCTGCTGGAAAAAGTCATTCTTCTGGTTTTTGTCCTGTTCCAACAGGTCATACCAAATGGACAACAAGGAAGGCTTGGAGGGGTGCTCTACATTCCTGGTGTCCCTTCATTATGCCTCTTCCTTTACTATCTCATTAAGAATCAAAATCTGCTTGTGCAAACCATGTGTGTGAGCCCATAACTGGATATACATATGCAGAAATTTTATTTTTATACCTGCTGCTTACAATTTTCTAGATTTCTTTTCTAATCTAACTTGTAGAGCTACCAGGACAGCAGCAGGTATTTACAAAACCACCTGGATAAAAGCTGTTTTGGAAGTTGGGAAAGAATGGAAAGAAGCGATCCCTATTCACATCCTTGTATATATGGATGGAAATCTTCCTTCACTAACAAAAATGAGATTTAGAAGTGATCCTAGTCTCACAAGCATTGTCAGAAACCAGTGCAGAGGAGCCTATGAAGACCAGTCAGTCTGTGCAGCATTCCTGACATGCTCTCTGCTTATCTCCCAGTGTTAGGGGCAGAGTCGGCATACGGATCCTGTTGAACTCAAGAAGTAAGCACGCAAACAGCACGAGCATCACCAAGATTGTGATTTGCCCTACCCTGCCTTCTTAGCAGGGGTGCATGCTTCCACAGCATCTGGAGCCCCTGTCAGGCAGCACGTACCAAACTGGCTGGGTGGCAGTGGGCATGTGGCAAGCTTCCAGATAGCCATGACCTCAGTACTTCTGAAAACACAGGGAGCTTTCACATCAGGGGGCTGGTGCTTGTGCTAAGCCAGAGTTGCTCTCAGGGAAGTGCTGCCTGCAGTTTTTTCAGCTGCAGTGAGACGTCCCAGACCATCAGCACAATTTTTGCAGCATTCTTGGTTCGCTTCTGTTTCCTAGTATGGGAAATCAGTCTGAATGGATAAGGCTGAATAGCTGCTTACAGATCAACCCTTCTGTCCTGCTCCTGTTGGCACAGCTGCAGCTGCCAAGACTGCTGGGTAGAACAGCTGACTGATAAAACAAAAGCCACACAGCAGCAAGGATTCATTAGTCCCCCCCCAGCCTTTGCATATTAACAACTGTCAGTATCATGAGGTTGAACACTGTTTCTTTTATGCTATTGACAACAGCTTGAAGTGGTACTGCCTTGCCAAAGAGATCAATGAGAAGGCAGTGGCAGAGCAGTCAAGATTCAAATCCATGAGTTCCAGTTGCTTTCAGCTGACTTCTGCTTCCATCCCATTGTGCCGTGTGAGCAGTCTCAGCAGCAGGAAGATAAAACATGCTAGAATATTCTTTCAAGTGCTGAGTGCTTCATCCTTAAGATATAAAGTGATAAACCCAAGTGCATGTTTGTAACTGCTCTGTTATGGGCAAAGAAGCACCTGGCTGCGTGCAGCAGAGCTGCCATGAAATACCTGTTCTGCAGCTGTTGCTGTGCAAAATGACACTCGGCCTGTGTCAAGTCCCTGGGGGACAAATATGTAATTGTAGCTGTTGCACAGTATCACATGAAAGAATTGGTCTGTGTGGTGCTTTTTGTATTCGTTTGCAATGGGAGAAAAAACAGAATCGAGACCACCAGGTGACAGGAATCAGTAGCTGAACTGAGAAAGAATCAGGAAACTCGATAGGGATGCAGTAATGAGGTGTGGAAGCTTTGCCAGGAAGGTGATGATCCTCACTTACTGGTCTGACTGCCAGAAGGCTCCTTTGGTGGCTTGTTACCTGGGTCCTCCTTCATTCAAACTGGCTCGTGCCACTTGGACAACAACCCTACCCAATTCTGCACAAAACTGCTGCTGTTTTACCATGGGGCTGGTGCCCCAACACCAGGCAGAGTGTTGCTGGTAGCTCAGAGCTGTGGCCCTGCCAGCTGCAGCCCAGCTGCCTTACACATAAGTGGACACGGAAAAGGAAGGTGGAACTTGGCAGAACAGTGGCTACAAAACCGAGTTTGCCAAGGGAGAAGAGTACTGGTGGATGGTATTGGCAGCATGAGTCCTGAGTCCCTGGTGAGGTGACAGCTGCAATTGCCTTGGCTGCATAGTAGGTTTAACATGGGATCAAGGGAAGGAGTACAAAAAAATAAAGCAACTTAATCTATTGCAGAAGGGATTTGTGCAAATTTCTAAACCCATTGGAAACAGATGTAATATTATTTTTAATCTGCTTGAAGTGAATTGCTATTCCAAACAGGATTTTAAAATAGCAAATGCTTTGTGGTTGTTATTCTGGTGGTGCTACTCAATTAGTACAGAATACATGCTGCTTTCCTTGTGTGAGCCTACTGCATGCAGGTTGGATGCCAGGTAGTGTTCTCCTGCACCAGCAGTGTCCTCCACCTCAAGCTGAAATGCCACCTTCATGTTGTACATCATGAGCTAATCTTTTTTTTTTTTTTCCAGCTCCTTTGATCTCTGAAACAGCAAAGAGTAACGTTACTTCCTATATTTCATTCTTTTTATAAACTACTCTGTACTTTTATTGTTTTGGAAAAATTGGATGTGCCCGCTTGACTTATGAGAACCCAGTGTACAACCCATACCAAATGCTGTGCATGTGTATTTTTGACCACTAACATAGCTTTCAGAAGAGCATTTGAAACTAGAAGTCTTAAGGAAGGAGACTTTTACAAGATGTGTGGAATTACTTTAGAAGCTGAAATCAGAGGGTATTTCGTTGCTCATAGGCATGTTTCACAGTAGCTTTCCTTCCTCTTTCAACAGAGTCATTTCTGGAAAAGGAAAATTCCTTTTCTCTTTAGTCCTCCTCTAGCTATATATGTGAGCTCATCTCTCCTGAACGCTTCTGCTAACAGTACAAGTGTATATGCATATATCTAGAGCTAGCAGAGTCTGTCATGATGCAGTTTGCATGATACTTGCATGGAATGAGGAGAAGTGGAGAAATACTTAATTCCACAGAGTCTGAATTTCTCAGTAGTGTTCAGCTGAGAAAGAGCTGGATCACAGTGGGGCGAGGAGGACTCAATAGCATGTGGTGTATGTATATGTGTCTCTGGCTGAAAGCACGACGATTGCTCACATTACCAGTATCTAAAATCACTTGTTCCAAGGTGGAACGCTTAATATTGTGGCCTGTAAATGGTTACAAACCACCAATATTCTTGCTTCAGATTCAACACCCCCCTAGCTTTCTGAGATTGAATAGTTACCAGGGTGATGCTTAAACTGGAAATGTTAGGACCGAGGCTTCTTTTTCTCAGGCTGCAACTACAGCTGAAGCTGAGCTCCAAGAGGAAAACTGCCTGCCCTGTCTAAAGTGTCCTGCACCTTTGCCCTTTGCAGGTGGGATTTTGAAAAAAAGCGCGAAGCTCTTTTTCCGCCGGCGACATCATCAGAAGGACCCAGGGATGAGTCAATCGCACAACGACCTCGTCTACCTGCAGCAGCCACTGTCGGAGGAGACCCGCAAGAAGGGAGGCACGCTTTCACGAATCCTGAGCAGAAAGCTCCTCTCCAAAAACAGAAGCAAGAGCAAACTGAATGGTGCTTCTGCAGAACCCTACGTACAGGACTGAACACTCTCTGATGGGATACGTGACCCTCAGTTGACCATTTGTTTACAGAGCAGTACTAGAGAATAAATATGGCTGATGACTTGCATAAAACAATGTTCACTGGTACAGTGGTCCAGGAATAAACAGAAAGCTTGTCTTTTTTGCTTGTTTTTACAGAACGCTTTTTCTCTCTGATTATGAAGTTGTTCCTCCAAATACAAGCAGCACTAATTGTATCATGGCACCTTTTGGAGGTCCGTGTGGTTTATTGTAGAAGATGGGGGAGGATGTGGAATGGTGCAGGTGGGGAAGACCTGCATATAAGCACCTGGTTTACATTAACAGGGAGCTAAGAACTGAAACACCATACCTTCTATATGACTGAACCACCACAAAAAGAGAAGATACTACTGTGCTTCCTTACTGCAGCCTGGAATAGTAGCAATGCAAGTCTCGAGTTTTTTATCTAATCAGGCTAAAAGGGAAAAGAGAGACCCAGACCCAGTTTGTATTGTAATTTAGAAATGGGTAAGTTTTCAGAAGTGGAACTAAAATGCTGATTAAGATAGCCTACTGTAATAACTATAGCCTGCTGTAATAACTGCTCAGTCTGTGTAGGTGGACAGATGCCTCTGATGTTAGCCATAAATCAATAAATTATGCAAATACTTACAGTAGCCTATTGTTTCATGTTCTGTGCATAAGTTATGCTTTAAAAAACAAAAAACAAACAAACAAACAAAAAAAACCCAGTTTATTTGAGTCTACTGACCAACAAAACATTTATGAATTCTTATTTGTAGCTTTTCTTCCCTGTGTGAAGCTGCATTGCTAATGCAGAAACCTACCTTAGGGGCTCTAATTCCTTCCCCCGGGTACTTGTGAGACAAATATATTAACCATCACAGCAAATTCAAAGCTAGGAACAATAAGTGATGGCTAGAGAATATCTAAACCTAGATATGCTTTTTATTAGGCAACTTGTTTCACTTGCCAGACACTAGCTGAGATCTTAGAAAACACATTTGTGAAGAGATCTTTAAAAAAAGTACTAATAATGATTGCCTTAGTAGTCTTTCAGTTTCTAGATCTAACAGTGCTCTATGTGGTTGGTTGGGTAAATAGTTTGGGTGAGTTTTTTTACTTTTTTCCTCACTGAATATTGCATCTGGTTCCTTTCAATTAAAAGGAAAAATGATGAAAGTAAAGGCAAAATTCTTATTTTGGCTATTAAGAAGAGTAAAATGTCACTTTTTCCACAGGTACCATCTTTCATGCATACCTGTACTTTTCCATCATCCACTTTCCTTCTGACGACAAAGGACCAAACTTATTCTCTTTAGCCAAGGAAAAATCCCTTCCATCAAAATTATTGTCACGAATAGATGATAGATTTGTGCCTGCTTTGCCAATAGTAATTTCCCTCTGCTCTTTCCTCCCCTTAACATATCCAGCACTTTGGCAGGTATTTGGGCTTTCAGCTTGAACTGCTCTTCAAAAATAGAAAGTCACTAAAGAACAGAAACATTTCAAAACTTTTGATGGACAGTATATTTGTTGGTAAATACTTTTACAAAGAAAGAAAAATAGAAGGGGTTGGTTTCTTTTTTACTAATAAAAGAGTAGAAGAAATGAACTGTCAAAATCTTTTAACAGAGCCTGATGTTTAAAAATACTGTTTATGTGTAACCTCTTAAAGTCACAGTCCAGATTATCAAGTAGTTGTACATTTAAACCTGCTGCTTATTATGAAAATACTTGTAGGCATTTTCATATGATGTGTTTTGAAAATTGGTTACAAATGAGTCTTCTAGAGATATAACATGCTTAGGAATCCCAGTTCAGTAATACAGGTTTGTTCAGCTTGAATATGCTTGAACACTTTTATTTCTTGGTAATTTAATACACAATAGAAGTTAGATTTCTTCATTTGTCCAACAGTGGCTCATGATATGAACCTTAAAAAAAAAAAAAAAAAGATAAAAGATACTATGTTCTCTCAACGTACACTTTTTCCTTTGACTTTGACTTCCTTTTGACTTACAAGAAGCTCCTGTTTGCTGAAGGAGAAAACCACAACTGATCACCAAGTTCAAGAAATCAAAGTGAGACAGATCTGTGTGTAGCACCTCCTTGCACTAAAAGTGAAGAGCTGTGGAACTGGGAATGTAAACCAAGCTCCTAACACTCCTTCAAGTCTGCTTAAATTACTGAACTGTGATTTTAATGTACAAAGCTTCATTATGTACTGTAGAATGGGGTAGAAATGATACTGAATAACAGCAAAGAAGTGGCTTTTTGTTTCCTTTTTATTAATGTCTTGGTGACTGCCCAAATGTGAGCCTTGATGGTGGGAACAGATAGCATTCTGTACTGCAAAATGTGTGAAAGTTTGGGCTGACATATATTGAGAGCGAATGAATTATTAAGAAGAGGAAAGCAGGGCATTTGGGGTAAGAAGGGAACCCTGTTTTGTAATTGCCTTCACTCCTCAGGAAAATACACATCATTTGGTTTTACGTTTGACCTCCATATCTGAATAGTGTGGTCCTCACCTCTTCTTAGTCCTCTGCAAATAATTTGTGTCCTGTTGTAAAAACAAACTAAAGTACTAAAGAAAAAGGGACAACTGAGTTGCTCACTCACGGCAACCCCTAAGGCCCATAATACTGAATTCCTGCTCCCACCTTCCTACAAGATTAGGTTGTCATTTAAGATCAGGAGATCTGAGGATATATATATTTGTGTGTGCTAGTATTTAGGTCACGGTGAGATGGATCCTGACAACCAGCAGGAGCTATGCTACTGCTTTGGCTAAAGAGGACTGGGTTTGTAAACTGGCTTGACTAACACTGCAGCGTATCCTGTTGGAAGCTGCTCATTTCCTGTGCAGTTGTGTGGAGGATGCTGAAGGGAATCAATTTGCTTTTTTAGGTTTTGTAACCTTTGCTATTTTAATAACATCACATTTGAAGAGTAGATCAAATTTCTGCATGATACTACACCCTGAAAACTTCTTGTTTTCCATCTTCCAATTTAATTACTTCAGAACAATAGCTTGGAAAGAACCTGTGCAATGTTTCTCCCTTTTTGCACCTTTTCTTACCCTTCTGGATGTTCTGTAGGCATGTTATTTATTTCGTGAGGACTAAGAGATAAAAGTTTGACTATCTTTTCTTAATTTTTCTGCCCACAACTGAACCTTCTTAATCTGTGTTTGTGGCTTGTTTTGCTATATGTCATTTTATCTTTTAATTTCCTTTGATGGAGACAACCTGCATCCTTACTTAACCAAGATCTGCCTTGGCTTTATTGTGGATTTTGGCCAAGTAAGTAGTATGAGATGTTTCTCTTTGTAGTTTGACACAATGAAACTACCTAATATCTCAAGTGTGAATACAAGGTAGGTAACTTTCTTAAAGTGACTGAGATCACTTTAAAAGTAATTTTCAGGAGAAGTGGATTCTTTATCACATGCAATTCACTCTAAAAAAGAAATGAAAGTCACTTCACTCTTAGCTACATATGAAACCTGTGGACTTTAGGTAGCAGGAAGGGAGAAGGCATGTCATAGTGGAAAAAAAGTTCATATTAATTTAAAAAGCAGAATACCCTTGGAAAACTTCCTCATGGACAGTTCATAAACTGTGCAGGCATAAAAATGGGGCTTTATTCTCAAGCTTTGTTAGATTTTTGTTTTTCCTCTGCTTTTTCTTTGGGAGAGAGGTTAGAGTTGCAGGGCAAAGAGACCTGTATTTACTGTCTTGCTCTTGAGAGGACTTGGCTTGCAGCTCTGCTTTTTTTGCAGTGTTCTGTTGCCTGGCATTGATACCGGTTTTGAGAATCAATGAATTTTTACAGCATTTCCTACTACTGCATCACCTCCCTGGCTTTCAAGTGGAAGCTTTCTGCTGGGTGTTTCTTACAAATTTTTTTGTGTTCTTGATACGCAAAATGTTATAGGAAAAAGACTACATAAAAAGCCACCAAATGTGTATGGGAAAGTAAAATAAGAATCTTGCTCTTGTTTTAAAATCTTTTTCAGCTCTGGTAGTTCTAGGTGTTACAAAGAGCAAGAGTTGTATGAAGGAATGGAGCTGTGTAGCTTTTTCATTTTAGTTTATTGCAGTTTTTTCAATTGTAGAGCTGAAGTTTCAGATAAATGCTGAAGTACATAATTAAGTATACCGTAGCTCCAGGCTAAGACATCCCCATTGTGTGTGGGAACAGCTGACCTCATACTTCGACCTCTGCAGAGTCTAAGTAGATTTATTCATGTTTTTAAAGTCAGCATATGCTTCTGTACATTCCTAAGCCACAGCTTTGGTGACAAGCAATTTAAGATTTACTATCTAACAAGGGTGATTACTTTAGGTTTAGGGTGAATAATATAATTTCAACTAGGATATCCAAACTATTGCTATGCAAGGTGTTGGCATGGGGGCAAAATAGCTTGGAAAGGTGGGTCTGAGGTCTTTCCAATACTATAACTGTTTTTCCCAGTAATGTGTTCTCTTTTCGTATTCCACGTGGGGTAAAATACTTTTTTCTTGCATTCAACTGTGATAGTCACTTCTTCTCTAGTGGTGTTTTTTATCTTTGTGCACACACAATAAAAAGTTGGTGCAATTAAGGAGTCTAGGATGTACAGATTTGTTATATCACTAAAAAGTCTGTGGATTTTCTAACTATCACTGTACATAAAATAAAAGCCAACTGTCTCTGTATAGTGTGCTGTTCTACATGCCTAGTCAGCCAAGTACAACAAATGTTTTTCTGTTCTCCTTCACTCATTTGACCTGTTGCTTAACACAGCCCATTTACCTGTTTATTCAGGAGCAGAGTTCTCCACCTCCACTGTGCTGACACTGCGAGTTTTTTCTGATAACCCCAGCCATATCAGGTGCTGCTTCATGTCCTTTGAGAAATTGCCTGAAACATGGCCTCGGTGGGAATCTAATGGAAGAAGGAACTGTGGAACTCATTGTTTTATCCTGAAACCATCTGTAATTTTGGGAGCAAAGGGGGAGGAGTGCTAGGGCCTGGATCCTTTAAAGAAGAAGCAAGTATTAATGAGCACAGCCTGAGAATGAGGTTCTCTTGTGATCATATTACTGGAAAGTTATGTTCTTAATTAGTGCTGCCATAGAATCCTATTAGACTGAAGGATGGAAGAACCAACAACAAAACCCACAAAAAATATTAATGTGAAAATAGTTTCAACAGTTGTTTTATTTTCCTTTCCAAAGTGGGTGTTTTACCCTCTTTTGCAAAGAAATTGTAGGTTCCATTACTGAGAATTACTGCCAATGTTCCTATGCCTGTTTATTTTATGTTCTTGAAGTGCTTATCTGAAATTTCTTAATAGTCTCCCATCAAGCCTTTTCCATCCTACTCTAAGCTTCAGTGATGTTTTTTAACTCGTGTGGTGCCATTCACATACAATAGCAAAAATGACAAGTTTATCAAAAGAAGCATGGCCAGCAGATCAACAGAGGTGATTCTACCACTTTGCTCTGGTAAGACCTCACCTGGAGTACTGCATCCAGCTCCCAACACAGGGGGGACATGGACCTGATGGAGCGGATCCAGGGGAGGGCCACAAAAATGATCAAGGAGCTGGAACACCTCTCCTAAAAAGACAGGCTGAGGGAGCTGGGGTTGTTCAGCATGGAGAAGGGTCTGGGAAGACCCAATAGTGACATAGTACGTGAAGGGGGCCTGAAGAAGGCTGGAGAGGGATTCTTTGCAAAGTCCTGCAGTGATAGGATGAGGGGCAGTGGTTTTAAATTATAGATTTAGACTGGATGTTAGGAAAAGTTCTTTACCATGAGGGTGGGGAAAAATGCAACAGGCTGCCCAGGGAGGTTGCTGAGGCCTCATCCCTGGAGATATTCAAAGTGAGGCTCAACAAGCAACCTGAACTAGTTGAGAACGTACCTGCTTACTGCAGGAGAGTTGGACTGGATGACCTTTAGACATCCCTTCTAATCTAAACCATTCTGTGATTCTATGATTAGTAGGAACACTGATTAAAAAAAAAAAAAATTTGGAGCTGCAGGGTCCAGACTTACACACGTTGTAAATCCATACTGCTTCAGTTAGGAAATATACAGGTAACTATTGTCTTAGTTAATACTTACTCTGACAAAGTGAATGCACTGCAAGTAGGATAACCATTCCTTCTAGTTCATCATTCTTCAACAATTAATGGAAAGGTCATTCTTTTTTTTCATCTGTCAACCCCAGCAAGCCTAATGTAAGATTAATGTTCACAGGCTGATGTGATTTCTGTAGAAAGGTAAGGATCCTTGTGCACTGGATGCTGGAGAAACCTGAGCAAGGGCCCAAAGACAGCATTGTGAATGTGAGATGTACAGCGAAAGTAAGTAAAAGCAGACTATGCAAAACTATATCTTCAAAAATACAAATTACATGTGCATATGGTTAGAGACTTGAACAATTTCCTTTACTACTACTGTCCTTGTTGAAAACTTCTGGGGAGTTATTTTTTTAGAATAAACTGTTCCCCTTCATTAAATTAATTCAAATGCTACATAGTTTCACTGTACCCAAGCACTTAAAAAACAGAATCACACTACACTTTCCTCTTGAAATGGTACTTCAGAAGAGGGTGTGGGACGGATAAAGTGAGAAAGGGCCTGAACTTTCCCAACTGTTAAAGCTGAAGCCCTGAGAAGAGCCTGGAGAGGACAGAGATGGACCCTTTTTTCCATCACCATTGAATATTCTGTGCAGACTGGCCAGTCACACCACAGTGGCAGGCAGCCCTGCTAAAGGCTTTAGAGGGACTCCATTATAGGTAACACTTCATACCAGAACTAAAAGTTGGGGCACCTTGCTTAAATACATGAAGCCCAGGTACTCCTTGGCCCTGGCTTCTGCCACTCTAGGGCTGTTCTTGGATGGCTGCATGCCACGTTTCAGCTGTGAGAGGGTGAGCAGCACAGTAACCCAAACTGGGGGTTCAAAACTCTTCTAGCTGAGGAGGACACTGAGTCCAGGTGCTTTGTTGCCTGGGTACCAGGTCTCAGCAGTTGCCCATTAGATGTAAAAAAAAGCAACCATTGCTGGTTGTTGCTGAATGGGATGTGTGGCTGTGGCTGGGCTCTGGTAACATCTGGTGTGGCCAGCAGGTCCAGGGAAGTGATTCTGCCCCTGTACTCAGCCCTGGTGAGGCCACAGCTCGAGTCCTGTGTCCAGTTCTGGGCCCCTCAGTTCAGGAAGGAGATTGAGGTCCTGGAGCAGGTCCAAAGGAGGGCAACCAGGCTGGTGAAGGGACTCCAGCACAAGTCCTGTGAGGAGAGGCTGAGGGAGCTGGGGGTGTTCAGCCTGGAGAAGAGGAGGCTCAGGGGAGACCTCATCGCTCTCTACAACTCCCTGAAAGGAGGCTGGAGCCAGGGGGGGGTTGGGCTCTTCTCCCAGGCAGCTATCAGTAAGACAAGAGGGCATGGTCTCAAGTTGTGCCAGGGGAAGTTTAGGTAAGAAATTCTTTACAGAGAGGGTGATCAGGCATTGGAATGGGCTGCCCAGTGAAGTGGTGGATTCTCCATCCCTGGAGGTTTTTAAGAAGAGACTGGATGTGGCACTCAGTGCCATGGGCTGGTAACCATGGTAGTGGTTCAAGGGTTGGATCCGGTAGTGGATCAAGGGTTGGACTTGATTATCTCAGAGTCCCTTCCAACCCGGCTGATCCTGTGTGATACTGTGAACATTCTAGTAATGCTAACGGGACAGTGGACTTCTTAAGCTACTGAAGAGACGGGCACTCGGGAACCCTGCTCCAAACCCAGCTCCATGGCAGCCTCCCTCCTCCCGCAGCCCAGCCCGGGGCCGTCAGAGAGGGAAGCAGAGGCAGCGCCCATCCCCCCGCACAGGTGTTGTACCCGCCCGGCAAGGGGCCCGGCTCGGAAGGTCCTGCGGCTGCCGGGCAGACCGCCGCCGCTCCGGCAAGGGGGTACCGGGGCGATGAAGACTCCGGTCGAGGGTCAGTGCCCCCCACCAACCCCTTCCCCACCGGACTACATTTCCCGCCCTGCTTTGCGGCCGGACGGGCTGGCTTCCGGTGGCGCGTAGTTTCCGGAGCGGATCGGAACCCGGAGTCCGGATCCGATCCGGGTCTGGCCATTCCCCAGGCAGGTAACGCCGGTTCCCCGCGCTCCCGCCCGCCGCGACCCCCCCCCCTCCCCCTACACCTTCCCCCGTCTCTCCCCGCAGCCCACGCGAGGGACCCTCGGAGCAGGGACCCCCGTACCGCCGGCCCGCGCCGCCCGGCCCGCAGCGCCTCCTCTCGCCGCCCGCCTCTCCCCGGGGTGCGCGGGGCCGAAGCGAGGGCGGTGGCGAGGGCTCCCGGGGCGGCGGCGGCGGCTGCGGTCCCGCCGCCTCCTCCTCCGCCGCTGCCTCCTCCATGCCGCCTGTTCTTTGTTACAGCGGCCGCGCCGCCGCGCGCGGAGGGAGGGCAGTAGGGAGGGGGGCGAGGCGGGTCCGAGGCAAAACCCGGTGGAGCCGGTCCCGGATCCTCGGTCCGGGCCCTGCAGCCCGCTGGGTTCCTGATGGCTGCGCCGTGGTCCCGCCGCTCAGCACCCGGCCGAGCCCGCGGAGCCACGCTGAGGCCGCATCCCTCCCCGCACACACACACACACAGACCCCGCGGTACCGGGAGGTTCCGGCACCGCCGCCGGGCCGGTGTGTCAGGCGGCCCAGGGCATCTCCCTGCGGCGGGTTGGGGCGATCCGCTGGGCTGTGTAGCGGAGCGGAGGGAAGGAGGGAGGAGCGGGGGGGGGGGGGGGGCGGAATGTCCCTACGGGCGGGACTCGGCCGGTAAAGCCGTTGGTCCGGGGGCGAGCGCGGGCCCCGTGAGGGAAACGGCCCCGTGGGGCTGGTGCGGGCGGCAGCGGAGTCTGCCTGCCGGGGAGAGGGGCTGCGGGAGCCCAAAGCGGCTCAGCGAGGCAGGGATTCGCCCCGGGGAGGGAGTGGGCTGGTTCCAGGTGTGAGGGAGGGATCCGAATGGGAGAGTGTGGGAGGAGGAGCCGGCTCTGGTAACCGGGTAAGGGGACGGGCCCTTGAGGGCTGACTGCGTCCTGCCCCGGCTCTCCAGGGGTTTGCAGTCTGGAGGAAGGTGAGGATTGTGAAAGGGAAATAGCCCCGGTCTTCAACACAAAATCCTGGGTGATTCTGCGAACGTTCTGGTAATGCTAAGACTGACGACGGACTAAAGAGATGGGCACACACACACACACAGTTTTTCTGCAATACTCTGGTTTTCTGTTCGCGTTTGTTAAACAAACTGTGCGGATGGTTTGCTCGCTCAGGGAAGGGTGGATGTGCCCACAGGTGATGTTGGAAAAGCATAAACTCAGCACCCATGTCTGTTAATCTATGTCCTCTCCCACTGGTACTGAAATTGTTCCCTGTCTCAACAGTCACTGATGGAATTGTCATAATTGCTTGGAAAATCACGGCCTTGCTGTAATTTACCAGATATTCTGCCAGATAGTTTCCTATTATTTTGAGCAGTAGCATGAACAAATTAGACACAACATCATGAAGAAAAACACTATTTATAAGTGCATTCTACTTGTACACACATATTCCCAGTAGATACCCACTTGTGTTTTCATGTTCCTTATTCACACTAATAGAAGCCCATTGGAGAATTTGAATGAAAAACTGAAGAATGTTCAGAGGCAGGTGTTGCACCTGGAATTTGTGTGCTTAGCTGCATCCTCCACTCTTAGGTACAAAATCGCCCAAGTCAATTATACAAGCAGAAAATTGTGGTTTTCTGTTTTTTTACTGAAGTCAGAAATACACTTTGAACCTGTAGTCCAGTTTATTGTGTGGCTTTTCACAAGATTGTTCTACTAATTAATGATTGCTCTCTGGAATTCCCAGAAGCTTTGACTCTTTCTGCAAGACAACAGCGTAATTAGGTGTGGTAGGATAAGTCACTCAATGGAATATTTTCCTAATATAGATGATTGAAAAGAAAAAGAATCAGACATGGCCTATAGCAACAGCAGCTGAGGGTAAAAAGCCCTGAGGTCTATCTTCAGAGCCATCTCATGAGCTACCATGGCACTTTGTGATTCAGTTTGCTAGCAGGAGCAAGTATCATAATGTCATTTAGTTCACAAAAACTCTTGGGACATACAGTTGAAATTTGTGAGGAGTTTGAAAGTCTGTGGGTGAGAAGGACTGTTGTTAAACCAAAATTGTTAAATTCATTTTGATGCAGTTCTTCCCATTCCTAGGCTTTCTGTAAAATGGGAAAGGAAAAAAAAATGCCATGCAAGAATTTGTAATGAGGTACAAATACCAATGTAAGGTAGTCCTTTTTGGCACCTGCCAGCTGATGTCTCTCTTTATTCAATACACAAAACATTAGCCCATTTCTGTTTATTTCAGAGCACAGCAGGTCCTTGTGCTGAGCACAGGAAAAGATGGGTGACAAATCAGAAATTTTGCAATGTGGAAAATAAAAGTACTTGCTACAAAAAGCAGTTTTTCCAGGTTGCCCCCATCACCTTGAAGAACGTTTATGCTGCTATGATTTCTCCAGCCCTTTGTTGCTATTCTCATCTGATGGCCCCTGGAACAAGACTGACATTGCTGCTTCTGTAATGCTACCTGTCATCAGTCTGCTCTTGGTGAAGAATGCATCACAGGGACATCCTAGAAGACGAATGCCTTTCGTGAGGTCACACAGCAGTATTGCTGCTCTTGCTGCACTGTGTCCCCTGCGGATCTGAACCACTGACCAGGGAGAATATTTGTTAATTCAGCCGTATTTAAGATTAGAGTCTTGTCAAGACACAAGCTGTCTAAAAATAACTGAACATAACACCTCTTGAAATAGTGCAGAGCATCCACAAAACATTTTGGTTTAAAACAATTTTTTTTTTTTCCACATCAACCTATGAATTGCTGTCTGTGGCTTGTTTTGCACCATTATACTCTGGGTTTCCCTAAATACTTGTTGAATTTTTTACAGTTTTTCTCTGAATTGCCGCTAGTGCTCAGCATTGGGCTTTTGTATAAATGTTTAAGTGTTTTATTACACAAGTTTAGTTCCCAAAAGCTGTAGCCAGGGAAGACTTGGCTTGTCACACAGGTAGGCAGTGCTGGCCTCCTGGTGGGGAAGCAGATGTGAGAAGGGATCGTGCTGCTGAGATTCAGTGGAGATGTGGAAGACTGTGCTTGGGACAGTCCATGAGAGAGTGTCAGGGTGCCCAGACTCTGTGACCAAAATACTCCTTAGGCAGCTGCCCAGATGCCTGAGCAGCAGGATCCCTCCTGCCATGACCAAGAGCCCTGACAACCAAGTGTCCCTTTGTATTCCTACCAGTTGACATGCTGGCTTTCCACCCAGCGTGTCTCTTCATGGCTATGGACTGTCCTTTTGCTCATTGGTAGTAGCCTATGTATTGATTAAGGAATATGTCTGCTGCTTTGAGTGAAGGCTTGAGGTGGAGTGGACCCTGACTGCATGTGGAAGCTGCTTGTCAGTCATTGCCCTTCTTTTAAGTCACTGTTCAACGAAATGTTGCACTGAACCAGATGTTCTGCAGTGGTTGTTGCTGGCCTTGATTAGTCCTCTAACCCTGTGTGTTCTGAGGCACCAAAGGAGCTTATAGCAGGGGGTACAGGGACACTCAGGAATGACTGGAGGTTGGCAAGAGGAGGAATGAGGAACGTTGCTTCAGAGAAAGGCAGTGTGTGAAACCACAGAGGTTTAGGTTTGTTGGTAGTAATTTCAGCAACACATGTAATGATGTGGCAGTCACTGGGGGATTTTAACTTTAATTTTTTTAACCTTCAATTAATATTTCTTGCAGGGGCAGTGACGTGTTTGGGTATGTTCTGGCTCGTCAGAATATTCACTCTGTAATGGGATATTTTAATAATATGGAAAGTAAAAGTTACTCAGAACTAACTTCATCTTTTGTATTTTGTCAGGTTTAAAGAATGGCTGAAGATGGCAATGATGAGATTATATTTGTTTGTAAGTACTGGAAAGGAAAATTATCTGCTTATAATGTGACTTGTCTACCCAGAACGTTAGAAATTCAAGACTAAAACAGACTTAAGTCTTCATTTAGAATAGCAGTCATGCAAAGGAGGCTCAAACAGCTTATGGAGGAGTAGAGTGAAGATTACTCATTTTAACCACACACATTTTTCAGGTTTTGTCGGCAAATACACAGAGACCTCTCAATGTGAGTTAGCAGGACAACTTTTTCATGGTTGAAGTGAGACTGAATGCCTACCAGTAGTCTAAGCCCTTTATTTATAGAGCCACCTTTAGCAAGGTCTGTGAGGAACCCTGACTTCTAGCCTGAGCTGAGGCACTGCATGTCCACAGGAGGAGGATTCACATTTCTTGTTCTTTCTAGATAAGCCCAGTTTGAGATACACCGACTGCCCTAAATCTCACTCATGGCATTCACTGTGTTTTCTTGTGCCTCTGCAGCTAGGCCTGCACTTCACACAGCTCAGCTTTATGATCTCCCTTCTACCTAACCCTGTGTGCCAGACTGGGCTCTGTGACCTGGACTCACAGAGTGCATGAATGGAGACTGCAGCAGTGGTGTGCCCAGGGAGAGTGTCAGGCAGTGCCCTTTGCTCAGTGGAGCTTGGCTAGTAGGCTTTTTTCCCAGGGCACTTTCTTGCAACCTTTCCTTTTTCACAAGCCTTGGTGCACAGGAAGGATTTGATGTTACAGTGGAAAAAAGCTAGTAGATGTTGAGTCCACTTACCTACTGTGAGCAGAGAGGGCCCAGATGTTGTGGATCTGATCTAGGAAGAGCAGAATAGAGCATATGTCTTTGGTGGTGTAGATCACAGTCTTTTACCCTGATTGGTTTCACAGCTGCACATTAACCTTATGGCAACTATATTGGAAAAAAAAATTGCGCTTTTCCCTTCACCACAGGTTGACCAGGGTTCCTTCAAAAATAGTGTTGACTAAACAGACATCTTTATTGAGCTGCAGATACCAGAGGTGAAATTATCTTATATTCCCCTTTATAAAAAGACCCTGGTGGACAGCAAAAAGGATGGGTATGTGATACCATTCCCTGACTGCACAGATAGAAGGTGTCACACAACATGATTTTTCCCCTTCCAGTGGAGGCTGTGGTCATTTGAGTTTCTTGAGCTTTCTTGTACTCTCTGTAGGTTTTTCCCACAGGATATGGGGACGGCTTTTGTTCTGAAAAAGTGAGTTGTTATAAATGTTATTGTGCACTCCCATAGTTAACATGATTGAATATGTATTTCATAGTTGTAGAAGTTTGGGAATGTTTTTTATAGAAGTTTGTGAATATATTCCCTGTGGATTATTTTACCATTTATTTACTTATTTTTGTATTTCTCCTGTGGCTGTAATCTCTTGAAAGTGCCGCATACGTTGAGTATAACAGTACTGGGGAATGTCTGATGTAAGGCATCCCTTAGATTTTTGAGGGACATACTAAACAATGTGAGTATCTCATTCCCTCTGCTTTGATCATTCATCCCTTCGCTAAAGAGTGAGAGAAATGTGTAGTTTCTTATTCCTGCATGTAGTTTTGGACAGTGCTGTCTGCACCTTGTTGAACCTCTGCAGCAGCTATCTTTGCAGAAATGAGGGGTGCATGGCTACAGTCAAAAAATAAGGGGAATTACTAAGATCTTTGTTTCCGTTGACAGCAAAACCAGTTTAAGAAGCTGTTACTCTGCCGCTGTTGGTTATGATAAACCTTTGTGGATGATAATCCAGTTCTTTTCAGCAGTCTGGTTTACACATTCCTCTATGGCTCCTCCACCCTCCCTGGTTTTGGAAGTTTATTTAGCCCAGATTACTTCAGTAATATTAAGCATAGTGTGAGTATAGACACACCTAAGGGGGGTGGTGATGTGGTAAACAGCACAGGACTATTTGGCTTTAGGCTCGGTTTTGATTCTGGTTCTATGTGGATAGTGTTTGTCTGCTGATCCTTTCCACTGGTACAGCTGTCTGGTGCTGTACAGCAAACTGAAGAAGAAAACTCATTCATCTGAAAAATAAACTGATGGGAAAAGCTGCTTGTTTCGTTATTTGATCTGCCAGAAGGCAGCACAAACAGCTGTACAGGGAGCAGTAGACAGGCCTGGGGATTGCACGAGCTGGTGCTGCCATTTGTCAAATGCACGTGGATTTTTACTGGTAAGCTGGTTTTGTTGCCAAAAGAAACAATGTGGAGCTGTGTGTTCTAGTTGAGATTCCCTTTTCCATGTCTTAAATCTTTTTGTTAGTTTACTGGGACAAATAATGGGAAGGAGAAGTTTCCAGTTAGGAGCACAGAATAGCTTTAACAGAGGGAACATACCCTGGAATGACATGGCATTTGTCGTGTTCTCTTCCCAAACAAGGTGTAACCACCCTCTACATCCCTGGTGGGGTTACCTGACTTGCCATTGTGAGCATGGAGCTCAGAGGGAAATTGCACTGTAGGATCATCACTGTGTAATGATCTCTTCCTAAGCTACGTCAGCAGCTGGCCAGGCAGGGCAGTTTGACAGCTATTTTTCACAGTGAAGCAATGTACATGCATTTGAAATCCTGTTAAATTGGCTTATTTTAGAAAACATTAAAGTGCCTTGGTCTAAAACCATCCTGTTCTGGGTAATTTACAGCCACTTCAAGCAGAAGATACTTTAGGTAAGCTGACAGTGAGTTAAGAAGTGGCCCAAGTGTACTATGCAGCCAGCTGACTTGTTTGGAAAGAAGCTGCAAGGTGTCTTGGAGGTATCTGTCCCTGTGCTGTGGGTGAGGAGGGTGAGCATGCCAGGCACAGCTCTGAGACCCCTGCAAGTTCTGCTGCTGGGCTTCTGCTCCAGGTTCTGGCCTTATACTTCCTGTCAGTAAAAAGACCATGATAGTCCAGCTGTTTCTAAAAGCCTGTGTTCTGGCAAAGGTAGTAATGTGGTTTTCTTTAGCTGCTAGAATGGCGCTTTGTCTGAGGAATAATGCTGCCTTTAAAGTGAATATTTACTGTGGATGTAAGGCAATTATTTTCCTTTGAGAGAGAATTTAACAACTGCTATTTGCTCGTAGTGTGTTATCTCACCTACAGAGGTGCCAGCTATCAACATCTGCCTTTATATGTATATATTTTGCTCAGTGCTAGATTTGTATTTGGTTCTTGGAAGAAGGAAGCAGCTATCTTACAAAAATGTTTTCCATCAACCTTTCTATATGCTGTCTGTTTCCTCACAGGGTGCGAGGACTGTGGGCAGTATCATGATTCAGAATGTCCTGAGCTTGGCCCAGTGGTGACAGTCAAAGACTCCTTTGTATTGAGCAGGGCAAGGTAAGGAACATTTGTGTCAGTTCTGACTAATACTCAACACCCATGTTAGTTCTTTAAAGCTTATTTGCTGTTTAATGGATGTCACACTAACAGCTGAAAGGTGAAGTCCCAGTCTGTGGAAAGCACATGACCTTGATTAAATAGAAAATTTGATGCACACACTTAAGTGCTCTACTGAATTGAAGCCAAAAAATTACTTGCTGCTCATTGAGACTTGGCTGCTTTACCAAGGTTTCTGACAAAAATTCAGATAGTGCCAGATGGGGTAATGACTCCTTCTCAGTTGAGTACCTGCAACTTCCTCCTCTCCTCAGACTTACTACTGTATTAGTTTCAGAAAAGTGTGTGAGGATTTCTCATTTTTCTGAATAGTTTTGTCCTTCTGCTTGGTATAACTTCTGTAGTTCCTCTGCTGAGAAGCAAAAGCAAGTTGCTACTAGGGTAAATCTCCATGAATGATTAGGGGTGATGCTTCTCTCAGAAAACCTGTAACAGTACAGAAGAAATATTTGTGCTTATCGAAAGAAACAAATAGACTAAATCTAATTAGGAGAAAAAAAAACACTGAGTAGTGATTTTTACAGAGAAAGGCAGTCAGGCATTGTCAGCAAAATTCATACTAAGATATAAAATGTAAGGCTAACAAAAATAAACAGCTGTTAGGAAGATGCAGTAGTATTTCTTCTTGGGAAGTCTGAGGCAGAAAAAGTGGGTAAGGCAGACACATGCTGGCTGTGTGGTCCATACTGTATATTCCCAGGATCATTTTGTAACAAAAATTGAATGTGCTGGGCCTGTTGCATAGATGCCATGATCCCTGTGCCTGGTAAGGATGATCTTGGTGTTTCACAGGGTATGCTGGCTGCATGTGTGCATGAGCTGTAGCTGTTTCCCTGGCCTTCACAGAAAAGGAAGCTTCCTGCAGCTCCTGTCAAGCACCAGCTTCCTGTGTCTGGAAGCTGTGAATGATCCCTTGCAGCTAGTGTTAATGGGGACCACTGTTTTAACAGTCTAGAGGTACTTAGTTCTTGAGGGTAATTTAAGAATGCCCATAGGAACAATGGAAACTGGTCATGGAGGTGATTTTCTTATACATGGAAATTGGGGCAGTGCAGTAAGGTCTGTACTAAGTGGATTCAGTGGCAACTTAAATTATTTTTTTCTTACTTTTTTTCCTTTTTTCTAGTCTTTTTTTTTTTCCCTTAGAAATATAATGCCCTTGTTTATTTGTACAGTGGAGAAATATCATAGTGTCCAGGTGTTCAGACTGTGAATGTTTGTGAATATGGTGCATGCACTGGTTTTCAGCCTTTTTTTATGTGCAGATACATAACTGTTCCCTAGTGAAGTATTGGGTGCTGGGTAGTGGATTTGAAAGCCAAGTTTAAAAATTGCCATGTTACAGAAAAATGTATTTAGTGTCCTGAAGGATTTACAGCTGAAAACAGGTAAAATAAGAATGATAAAGAAGAAATATAATTGCAGTCTTTTATTTTACATCTGGGCAACAGTAGCTGAGAGATCGTGTTGTCTGTGGTTGAAAGCAAGTTTAGCCACAGACTGGATACAACTCTCTTAAAAACCTGTCTAGTTGCTTAGCCACATGATTGTTGTTTCTTCTACTGAAAAGCTAAAACGGATGCTTTATGGTTAGAAAAAAAGTGTTAGGAAATGTTTCCTGAACTTCAGTCTCTAATATTTTATGTTCTGTTATTTAAACTAAACTTATTTTTTTCAGTTCATTTGCTTGTCACTAAGATTGCAACCTTTTTTAATTTCACTTTATCTATACAGGAAAATGGATCTGTTGATGTCAACTTCTGTAGAACAGCCTCATTATTTTTAGTTTTTCGTCATTTATCACAGAGATGAAAAACAGGGCTGGTTTTTGAAAAAACATTGTGGTGGTTGTGGTCATTTTGGAAGATGTCTCCGTATTATATGCAGCAACAATATTTACTATATAGAGATCTGAGAAACTTGTTTGGTGAATGAGAGGCAGGGAGCTCAGAATCATGTGCGATTAATGTTTGTAACAAGGGAGCTCGAAGAAAGGGAAATTTACAGGGTTTTCATCTTAAGGGCTAAGATCTGCAGAAGTTCTTGTGGTTTGAAAATTTGGGGAGGAATGTAGCCTATTTTTTAAAATAAGCATGATCAAAATCAAAGTTCTGTAGAGTCATTGGATAATTAATTTTGAAACAAGTCTCAGGATATTCCAGTCAGAGCTAATATCCAGGCTGAGCTGCTTATTTTTCATTTTTATGTCTGCTCTCTCTTCTGCTCTTGCCATGTGCTTCTGTGAAGAGCCTGAATCTCAGTGATGTCCCTAGAGAAGTGCACTGGTAGCTGTTTGGATCCCCACAGATATCTTTTCCCCAGGCTAATGAAGTCCCTGCTTCCCCAGCTTCTGCTCACAGGCTGACAACTCTAGCCTCTGACCATCCTGGTGGTCCTCCCCAAGCTTTCTCCAGTTCATCAATGTCTTTCCCATATTGGGGTCCCAAACAGGAGGCAATAGGATCTGGAAAGTGCAGAGCAGAGGGGGCAACCCCCCTCTTGGGGGACTTGCCTCAATCTTGTTACTGACCTCTAAGCACAGGTAGGAACTATTGACCATAACTCTAAATCTGGCTACACAACTGTTTCTTTACCTCAGTTGTTCTGTACCCATTCAGATCATAACATCCCAATTTGGATACAATAATATTGTTGGAGAGAGTGTTGAAAATCTTGCTGAAGTCAAGGAAAATTACATCTGCTGCTCTTACATTATCCATAAACCGGGTCATTTTGTCCTGGAAGAC
Organism: Phaethornis superciliosus; assembly: GCA_023637945.1. NCBI lineage: Eukaryota > Metazoa > Chordata > Aves > Apodiformes > Trochilidae > Phaethornis > Phaethornis superciliosus. The sequence goes on along the minus strand of JAJQWJ010000001.1, from coordinate 109,641,916 downwards.
AGGTGTGTTGTCAGCTGTGCATTACTCTTAATCCAGAGTGATTGTTTCCAGTCACCTTCACTTTGTGTGACCATAAATGCCTCCCAAAAGGCCTTTTTCCATGATTTTCCCAGAGCCTGAAGTGAAGCTGACAAACCTGTAGTTTCTTTTATCATCCTTTTTTCCTTTTTTGAACCTGGGTGCAAAGTTTGTCTTTCTCCCAGTCATCAAACACCACTCTGGATGCCCATGATCTTTCCAAGGTGATAGAGTCATCTCACTATTGCATTGGACTGATCTGTACACACACTGGGGAGCAGTCTGTCAGGTCCCTGGATTTACATGGGTTTAGCTCTCTCAAGTAATCATTGACTCAGCTCTCTTCCACTGCTGGTAGTTGTTCTCTTCTTTATTTATATATCCTTGTAGAAATCAGTAAAAAAAATTTTCTTTCACTGTAGACTGGACAAATAGATGCTGATTTCTTCCTGCAGTTTTGTCCCATGTGTAAATGTTGGAGTTTTTTTCTCAATTATCTCTTCAATTCCTAGGTCATCTCTTCCTTCTAATTTGGAAATCAGACAATTGGAAGATGGGACTGAAGGGGTTTTTGCTCTGACTCAACTAGTGAAACGTACCCAGTTTGGCCCATTTGAATCCAAGAGAGTTGTTAAGCTAGAAAAAGAATCAGCTTTTCCTCTGAAGGTAAGACATGGCACGTGAAAAGCAATAACAGAGTCAGTTTTACTCATAATGATTTTATTCTGTCTACCACTATGGGAAAAAGTGTGTGTGTGGGCAGTTATTTGGGACATCTTTTAGGCATGCCCTGTAACAGACTAACTAAATGAGCATTTTCTGGGCAAGATAAAGAAGAACCAAACTAAAGGCTCATTCTACATGTTTGAAGTGACAATCCTTACAGGAGATAGGGCTAGGATACAGTCAGCAAACATGTTTGTGTTTCACTTTCTGCATGTGATGATACAGGAGGGACAGTGACTGTGGCAGGTAATTTTAGGTTTTTTTAAACAAGTCTCTTCAATTTGATTGTATTTGCATAATGAGTAATGTGAATTAGGTTTATAAAACATGCAGAATAAATATTTTTCTTCTGTCTTTAATTTGGTTTATTTTTCTCAGCAAAATTTTGGTAGGAAAAATGCTACAGTAAAAACTGAATCTAGTCTTATATTTTCAGTAATACCTGGCTCAAAAGTAAAGATTTAGAAATGTGGTTTGGTCTGATGGGTGCTTCACAGAATGCTGTTTGGATCCTCTTCCATTCTCCTGTATTCACTCATTCAAATTTAATGAGAAACTGATGACTACAGCAAGAATTCTTAGGACAGAAATTCAGTTTATTCCCATCCTGCCCATGGTAGTATGTCTCAGACTTATTTTTCTGAAGATGCAACAGATACATGAAACATACTTAATGCATTCATCTCTGATGTGCATTGAATGGAAGCAAAAAAACCAGAAAATAAAAATGCTTCTTAACTTCATATTATTAGTTCAGGTTTTATTACATTCATATTTTGCTTGGCAGGTGTTCCAGAAGGATGGGCCTTTGGTATATTTTGACACCTCAAATGAAGATGATTGCAACTGGATGATGATGGTGCGACCAGCCACTGAATATGAGCATCAAAACTTAACTGCCTTTCAGCATGACAATGATATTTACTTCACCACCTCCCGGGACATCCCACCAGGAACCGAGCTGCGAGTGTGGTACGCAGCTTTTTACGCCAAAAAAATGGAAAAGCCAATGCTGAAGCAGGTCACTAGTATTGCCAATGGTATGTGTGGGGGCCTTTTTTCCTTTCTATGGGCCCAGTCCTGATAAGGACTGATAGTCCCCTACTTTTGTAGTTGACAGTGCTGCTTATCAAATAGACTCTGACCCTGAATGTTAGCATTTAGTTTGAGGCTAACTTGCATACATGGTTGCCCTACAAGAAGAAAGCACAGGTTCTTCACCATGATATAGCTGAGTGCTTGAAAGCAGATGACTCAGACCTAGTTGATGATTCAACCTCTTCAGAGTGAACAAACTGGATAAATAGTTCTTAACTAGAGAACTGCTGACTGCATCAAAAATATTTCTGGGAAAAAGCGCATAGGAACCAAAGTGTCATTGTAAGCTAAATTATTCAGATTTCCAAAGGAAGCCATTACTTTCCAGTTGTAGTGAAAATTACTTTAACAAAAAAATTACTTTAACATATGGGACATAATTTAACATACATGGAACCCACTAGAATAAGATAAGCTCAAGAGTAAACCACCACTCTACACAGCTGCTTGTGCAATTGGCAAAGAAAGGCATTAGATATTTTAAAATCTGAACTGGAATTACCAGAAGTATTTTGTTCTCTGCCCCTTTGTTTTCTTCTGCTTTTGCACTTCTGCAGTGAAAAGGCATGATCCTTTGCAAAGGGAATTTTCTTTCTAAGCTTATGTTGGGAGTACTCCCTGAATGGTATTACTGCTACACAGAGTATAATTTGGGGTAAAAAAAAGGCTTGGGGGGAGGCCATTGCTATCAGGATGCTGTATGGCTGATCTTGATCGTAAGCACAGTCTTAAGTGCTAGACCTACAGCTACAGCTGAATCAACATGGTTAACAGGGTTCTGAATTTTAAGATGTTTCCATGTGGCTTTAGCTGAGAGGTTTCATCCTTTTCCTCTTTAGTTTAACCCATTTGTGTATTTTTGTGTGCATATGGGTACTTTAAAATATTTTTTAGGTAGGTCCTGCTTTCTCTGTTCAGCACTTTTACTACACACTACAGCATATGAAGCTGCACATTACATGAGATTCAGACATTAGAATGTCCTGGTTAGGATTTTACATTAAAATGTTTTCTTTCGGGCCTGCTACAGGGCAAAACTTTCTGACTGTGGTTACTGCCCTTAGCACAGAGCAAAAGAATCAGTGGGTCTGGAAAGTAAAGAAAAGCAACTGTTTTTTTTCTTCACAGATGTGTGCTTGGTAGTGATGGAATCTGATAAAGAGGGGAAAATCTCTTCAAGACCTTCATCTGCTGTCTTTCTCCATAAAAAAACCAAGAAATGCAGCGTATCAGCAGCTGATCCAGCAGGTATGCAAAATTATAGTGTTTTAAGGGAATTAAAAGACCAATACAGATCTAAATAGCTGTTATATGTACTACTTCTGTGCAGATACTATTGTTATATAACTTTTCAGCAAGTATTAATTTAGAAAGTACTTAAAAGTCTGGATTCTTTTTATTTTCCTGGGCACAGTTCTTAAAATATATGTGTAGTTTAACAAATGGTAGGGAGGATGTTAAACCTTTAGGCAAATGATTTTTATGAATACCAAAATTGTTTCTGACTTTGGAGGTGATTAGCGTTGGGGTGCTGGGGCAGTTCCAAAGAAGATCTTTGAACTGTGCAAAGTGTAATAGTTCAAAGTATTAGGTTCTAGAAGAAAACGTGAGACTGTGAGTGAATGTAAGATGTAAGAATGTGATGTTTGGAAAGGACAAGAACACTGGCCATAGCTGAATTACAATAATACCAGTAGCCTGTTGTAATTGATTACAGGAACTTAAATTTAGGTAAACTTACAACCAATACATGTACTCTTGGCAAAGAACATATGGCTGAAGAAGGTCATAGGTACCCCTTCTCCAAGGCTGATTATGAAACAATGCACCCCCACCCCATAATATGTGTTAAGCAGAACAATAACATTAAGAATCCACTTAACACAAATTGCTGTGTGTGAAAGTAAACTCAGAATATATAACATGGAGATGAGGATCAAAACACAGCCATTCTGGGTGTGTTATTTGAAAAGGTGACTTTTCTAAATTTTGCCTACTAAAAGTAGCTAGGAAGAGGAGAGTTCTTGCAGATGTGTAGAGGGTGTTTTTTCAGAAGATCCATTCTGAACCAATTCAGAAGAATTCAGAACCAATTCAGAAGATCCATTCAGAACATTTAAGTTGCATACAGTGACAGCTAAAATGTAATAGTAAATGTGTCTGAAAGTGACTGGGGGGGGAGGTTCAGTTTGGCATCACTGATTTTTTGTGAGGGGGAGAATTTGAACAGACCCTCTTACATTCTTCATGGTACTGTCTGAAAGTCTACCTTCAACAGAAACAGAATGCCACCTTTATTATACTTTGGCAATAGAGTATTCCCAATATGTCAGAGTGTTCCCAATATGCCTCTCGTTATTCTGTTTGTCTTAAGTCTTACAAAGGTTTTGCCAGCTGACCAGTCAGTGCTTCCAAGGAAGATGGGTTGCCTTGCAGCTGCCCTGGAAGTCTGAAGAAGTGGGCACCTAAACAGGACCTAACTTCTGGCAAACCAGTTCACAACTAGGTTTTCTAGGTTTACTGCATGAGGCAGCTAAGCAGCAAGGGAAGTGCAGGGACAGTTTTTCAAAACAGACTTCAGTTCTGCAGATAGTGCTTTTTCAGTTTTACTTGCCTGCAATTTCATGAGGCAGGTACAGTACCTTACATGTTGCTTACCAATCTGATTTTTTTAAAAAAATCATGCAGAAGGTTGGGGTTTAAGTTTGCTGGTTTGTCCCCCCTCTGTCAAAATGTTCTATGTGTAGCCTGTGAAGAAGGAATTCCTGTTGCTGAATTGTTTGTTCTTTTTAATTTATTACAGCGTGAGTGAGATCACACCTGAACATTTAATGTAGTTTGTAACAGGGAACAACCTCTTCCTCAGAGAATCTTTTATTTTCATTTAAGAGTGAGCAGTGAAAAGGAAGAAGTAAGTGTATTATCCCATTACAGGTGGGATCCTCAGGCAGGGAGAGATTAACTGACTCCCTAGTAATCATACAGGGAATCTGTGGCAGAAACTGAATTATAGTTTGAATCTCTGGTGCTGCCATTCACTTAAACTAATTTCAGTGATGTCCCTCTCCTTTGGGCAAGTCTTGTAGACTGTACAATACTCAACTTTGTGTGTACCTAAAAAAAAAGATAATCTCTGAACCAGTTTAGATTTATCAGATCCTCTTGACAAATTCAGACTTGTCACCCATAATCACATATTAATTAACATTACAGCTCATGCCAGATTAAAAAAATGAAGAAATTAGAGGAAAAAATGGACCTTGGTTTTCATTATCTTCACAATTCAGTTAATCCCAATATTCCTACTCTGCAGTGTTCTTCATGGAGAGCAAGGAGGCTTCTCCTGCTTTTCTCCTCAGCTGACATGAAAGAGGACTATAATCCTGATTTTAAAGGTGCTGAAAATTGCTTTATAGTTTGCTTTTGATACTCAGTTCTTTAGAAAGTGATAAAGGGATCCTCAGGGCTTCAGCATAGCAGTGATTCTCTCCAGCCATAATTTAGTTTCTGTTCTGACTTATCATCTGTTTGGATGTTTCAAACGCTCGTGTTTGGAAAATGCTGAAGTGGTCACAGCAACCCTTGTGGGCCACTTACCTCTTAAGTCATAACTTGTGATACTCAGGAAGTTACTACAAGATAAACAAAGCTACAGGGGTTTACCACCTTCCCATCTTTGTGTTCTATTTTAGAGAATACTCCAGATGATAGTGGAGCTGCAGAAGCTGAGTCCAGTCAGTGGACATGTAAAGTTTGTTCTTCTGTTTTCCAGGAGCCTCAGCTACTGACAGGTAAGAACTGTTAGAAATTAATGACAATACTGAGAAGCATCAGGAGTAAGATAAAGGTTTTAATTTTTGTGTTCCTTTAAGAAAAAGGATATCAGGCAAGGTAAAACAGTGGTATTTTGGATATGGCAGTGGTCAGACTCTGGGCAAACAACTTTGATGTTGAATCTAGAAGAAATAGAACTGTTTTCTAGAAAATGACATGTGAATGTTGAGGGTATCAAGGATGGAGAACTGCAGAAGCAGTGTGTAAGGTCAGTGATCCCAGCTTATACTTAGTGGTATTGTCTGTGTGGTATTACTGAAGGTAATGGAATACATTTTTTCATGCATTTCATTTGCAACTTTTTAATGCAGTTTTCAGAAGAACTTGGAATATTTAAGAGTTCTGACCATTTGATGAGTCGTTTTTGAGAAGGGGACTTAAGCTGCTAAATCACTGAGGCATTTGGAAAAATGTACAGTTATCAGGGGGTGCAATCTTTTTCCAGTGGTATCTAACAAATCCCTTTAAAAATTCTGTCCTTCTGAGTAATTGTTTCAATATTTAATAGAGTGTATGTTTTTATTTAGGAAGGCATTGTGACTGCTTTTGAAATAATATGAAGTGAGTCCCTGCTAAATGAGGTTAACCTGATAGACAGGCCTCATCTGGATCTATTCCTTCGAGTGTTTCATGGCAGTTCCTGTCCTACTTACTCTCTTCTTCTTTCCCATCCACACAGAGCACTTGCTGAGTCACCTGGAACAAGCTAAAGGTGCCCCCCAAACCAGCCCAAATGAGGCTGTTGCAGAGAAAGCAGCAGAGGCTTCCCCTCTGGATCAGCCAGTGATTTGTGATGCAGCCAGTGCTAGCACAGACTGCAGGAGGAAGGCCAGGCGGGGGAGAAAGCCCAAACCAGCCAAAGCAGAAACACCCGTTGTTGTTGTTGAAGTGAAAGATTCTGCAGGTAAAACAAAGCTTAAGAAAATGCTAAGCATATATCCCCTTATATGTCAGTATTGATGCCTTCTCAGAAAGGCCTAAAACGTAGCACAGGAGCAAGATGGAGGTTTTCAGTTTGCTGAGGAAGATGATTTACAAACTTTGCGAATTATCTCTGAGCTCCTTTTGTACAGTAAATACTGCAGTGCCTACACTTAGATTACCTGCATTCTTCTCTGACAGTTTAAGTAATAGAGAGGTCCAGAGAAATACAGGCTAGTAGTCAGAGACCTGCCTAACTTTCCACAAGGAATAACAGAAAGCATTCTCTCTCTCAAGAGTAGATATCTGTCTCTTAAACCTTAAAGTTTGTTCTTGAAAGGGGCCTTTTTCAGGGGCCCTATCTTCTTAAAGGGAGTTGAAGTAGGAAAGTTCATGATGCGTAGTCAACTGACCCCTTTAGTAGTAGGTTGGAAAGTTAAGAAATCACACCTCTGTAAGAGTATTTGGCTGCATCTTGCTTGTAATACAGTAGCCACTTTCTCTATCTTGCAAGTGCTATCTACTCATTTGCAATCCATTATTTGTCATGGACAAATAATATTTTCAGTGCCCCGTCCTATAACAAAAAGCAAATCCCTGCATTTGAGGTTTTATTTCTAGGTGTCCACATTAACACTGTCATTTTTATTATCTTCTTTACAGCTGAACGTATAGCTGAGGTTGTAATTGAGGTCCCACCAGAAGAGGCAGCCCTGCCTTCAGCTGCAGAAGAGAGAATTACGGATTTGGTTATAGGAAAGGTGCCAAGCACCACAAATAGCATCAGTTCAGTGACAACGTAAGTGCTCTGGGATGCAAAGTTACCTCTTAGGCTTAATTAAGATTTTGTAGCACGCAACAGCTCTGCTTGACTTCTGGGCCCACAGATGCTCTTTTTTGTTGGTGTAAAGTTGCGTGATGCTGCTGCTGCTGTGAGAGCTGACCTTGAGTGCCACAAAGATGGCTGTGCACTGGAGGATAGTGCACAGATGGTGAGATATTTAGTGGTAGTGGTAGAAATTTGGAGCATAAACCACAAGAATTTAATTTTCATCACATTACTGCTTTTATTCAGCGTGATTCCAAGAGACCTCCTGAAGGTGCAAAGTGAAATGTTCCTCCTACTGAATGTTAGTGATAAAACAAGCAGAGATTTTTGCTCAAAAATTATGCTAACCGTTATTATTGAGTCTTGCTTGTCATTTTCATTCATGAATGATTTCATGTTGATTTGTGCATGTGATACTTCAGATTTAGAGCAGTGAGAAGGGAAAACTGGCATTACAGAGCCTTAAATACAGAGGGTCTTCAATAAAACTCAATCTAGACTTTTATGTCTTTCTGTGTCCTTAAAATTGGCTTTTTGAATTACTTTTTGAAGAGTAAAGCACTTGATGTTTCAAAATCAGCTAGTAATGGTTTATATTGAACTTCTTCGCATAGTCAGAGCCATCAGAAATGTATTCTGGCATGTGATTGTGCTGGGAAACAGTGTTGCTTTTCGGCATCCTGCTGCCCTCTTACCCCATTTCCTTTTTGCATGTGAGCTGCCAAGCTTTCTAAGCTGAAGTAGCACTGATGCGTACAGAGTGTAAGCAGAACAGATCTTTTATCTTCCTCTGAGGGGCCTGCAGAGAGAATCTCTGAGGCTGCTGGCTGCTGCTTTTTTTCCTCATTCGCATTGGGTAAAGATAATTTAGAGTGAGGTGCTCTCTGATACCTGCTGCTTCCAGGGGGAGGCCAGGAGGACACCTTGGCAATGAGGAAGCTCCAGGCCTCCCTCTCCTGCCAGAAGCTGAGCATAACACTCCTCTAGCTTTTGACAGCTGGTGAGACTCTTTCTTGCAACCTGTGGGATACCTTTCAGTCCCTGCCTTTCTCTCTCTAATCCAGTAGGTTTGCTCATCACCAAAACACCATGTCCCTCAAAAGAAGTTTAATTCTCTCCAGTAGACATGGTATACGGCGGAAGCTGATAAAACAACTTGGGGAGCACAAGCGAGTCTATCAATGCAGTATCTGCAGTAAGATCTTCCAGAATAGCAGCAACCTCAGCAGGCACATCCGTTCTCATGGTGGGTTTACTTTTGCCTTGCTTGCCTATTGATTTTGTCTCTCATTGGTTTCACCTTTGAGTAATAGAGTTAGGCTATTTTTGGAAGTTGGGATACAAAATTTTGAGGTTTTTTTTTTCTTCTTCTTCTTTCTTTAACGCTCTCTAGGAAACTCATTTAGTTATGTAGACCAAAGTTAAAGCTGAAGTCTGAGTGTTTAAAATTTGAATTTAGGTGCATATTTTAAAAGTGGGCTAAGGGTGTGATGGATTTTCCAAAACTATTCTTCTCTTCAAATATATGCATATATATATCATCCCCAGCCTTCACAGGCTACTGTATAATTACTGTGTAGATGTGATCTGCTGTTCTAGGGGTCCATGACCTACTTCTAAGGATTCCATGAGAAATAAGCACTGATTATTTCCCAAGGATGGGGGAATGTAACAAAATCATTGTCAAAATTGTTGGAAAAGGTTAGAATCCATTGTTTGGATCTCTTGAATTAATAAGGCTTCTCATCACTGGCCTATCTGTTTGCAATTGCTTGTGCTTTAGTTTCCTCTGTATTGCCTAGAGTTGATTATTATCACACTTTATTTTTTTTTAATTTTGTCTTGATTGATCCCCTCAGGTGACAAACTGTTTAAATGTGAGGAATGTGCAAAGCTGTTCAGCCGTAAAGAGAGCTTGAAGCAGCATGTTTCATACAAGCACAGCAGGAACGAAGTGAGTGGAAATGACTAATGGTCTCTTTTGAGGTTAGGTGAAAATGCATGGTGAGCTTCCAGGTGCTAGCTGGGGAGCGTGGCTCAATTGTATTTGAGCAGATATCCATGTGGATAAGAGACAAGACTGATGGGGAGAGGTAACATCTTCTGTTAGAATACCTGATGATTTTTCAAAGTGTGGAAATCCTTCTGAGCATACAAATCCTTTTTTGCACTGAGTTTTCTATTGAAAGTTATTTTCGACATCAGTTACAGCAAGACAAGCTGGGGTCAGCTGGACTTTCATGATATATAGGTGAGATCTGACTTCAGTTTATGGTACTAAATAGAACTGTTCCAGTCTTATTTGCTTGTCCTGCTTCATTTATCCTCACCTATAGTGCCATTTACTGTGTGAACTCTCTGGGTAAAGGCTGTGTCATTAAGGACTACACACATATTTGTAAACCTACAGTGTTGACAGCAGCAGCACCATACCTGTGGATGAGGGCCTTTCAGTGCTGCTGCCAGCATATAAATATTAAACATAGCTGTAGTAAGGCCTCATGAGTAGTATTTCCAGTGCTGCTCAGCATCAAGGTTCTAATCTCTCAGATTGCTGGCATCTATTCTGGAGCTGCAGGATGAGTCAGATTACGTGTTGCTTTTCAAAAATTCTGTGTCCCTGTTAGACCTAGAGTTACAAGGAAGACTATTGCATGCACATAGGTGCATAGTATACCTTTTTTATTATTATTTTATATAGAGCTCAGATGTAGGAACATGGGTGACAAGATGATACAGAATCAGAATTTTGCATCAGTGTGTATCTGTATGTTGTGAAGAAGGAAGAAAACTTGGAAAAGACAGAAAACAAAAAGTATTTAAAAGTTAGAATTTCTCTATCAGATGTGACTTGTCTTTTTCCCCTCTTAAATACTTGCTTTTTACAATCCTCAGGTTGACAGTGAGTACAGATATAAGTGCACCACATGTGAAAAGGCCTTTCGGATAGAGAGTGCTCTGGAATTCCACAACTGTAGGACAGGTGAGAGTGGCTGTTCTCCTTCCTGTCATCTCCAGTGCATTTTGGGAGGATGTTCCAAATCCATCCACCATGCTATCTACAAAACGGGGAGAGTAGTCAATTAGATTTTTGTCATCACAAACAACCTGCCCCTCTCCTTCCCCACTTCATCAAAAATGCTTTTGTTATGATAAGCAAAGTATAGCCAGTAATCTCTAAAGCAACACATCCACGCCTCTATTGGTTTTTTTAGTAATTCCTGCTCACCTGTCTGATATCCTCACTAATTTATATGTTCGCAAATACTCTGTCACCGTATCTCTTCAGCTTTCTTTCTAAGTAACTAAGTTCCACCTCATTTCTCTGAAATACAGGAACTAGAAAGGGGAACAATACTTTTGATAGTCTGGAGTTGTCTGGGATTAATTTTCTTCTGCTTTCTCATGCTTTCTTTGATCTTGCAGTAGTCTCTCTCAGTGTTTCTTTCCTGGTATCACTAGAACCTGTCCATTTCTCCCATAGCTGTCTCTCATGGTTATTCATATCCTTTATGCCAAGTGATCTTATGCTTAGGAAATGACACCCTGATTACTGTTGGGGACCTCTGATAACTCTCAGTCAGGAGTCACCTGGGTAGCTGCCCCTTGCAGCACTACTCAAAGTAGGTTTTCCTTTTAGAGGGTGCAGCTTGTGTAAAACCTCAGCCTTCTGAAGAATGGCAAGTAATGCCGAGTAGCCTCAGTAGTGTTTATTCAAAGACAGCAGCTCATTTTCTTTGAGTTGACTGTTACCAACATGAGCAGCAGTTTTTACTCTTCAGTGCAAACTCTTCTTTGTGATTACTGCAGCATTGGCAGATTCCACCTCCAGGACTGTACTGCCATGTTACAATGGAACTCAACTATTGAATACGAAACAAATTCCACATCGGCCTTTTATCATGTAATAGTCTATTTTTTCAATTTTATTCTTTCTTCTTATATTCTGGCTGGCTGGTATTAGGAACCAGATCTAGCAGAAGTATTGCAGTGCTTAGACACAGATGTTGATGTGATGCTGCGTTGCTACATGTGGAGTAATTTTACCAAAATTAAAAACTTGAATCAACTGCAACAGAATACACTCCAAACAGAATGTTAATGTATGCTAGATCACAACATACACTGGAAACAGCCCCTCTGAGGAAGTTATGATGCTAACTTCTGTGTTCAAGTTAGCATAAAATATATTTATTGCCTTTGAAGAAATGTCCTCCAGTGCATTCCAGTCATATTTAACCTTGTAGGCAGTAAATACAAACTCAGTAGGTTTTTTGTTATTTAACTACCTTTTCCATGGGCAGAAAAATTGTGAAGTGCTTTTGCATTTCCATTTTCAATCCATATAATGATGGATTATATGTTAAAACTCAAGTCTTAACAAAAGGATTATTTATCTCACAAACATACAAAACCTGTTTTCATCAGTAAAGGGCTTCATAATTTCTCTTGCTTACAGATGACAAGACATTCCAGTGTGAGATGTGTTTCAGATTCTTTTCTACAAACAGTAACCTTTCAAAACACAAGAAAAAGCATGGGGATAAGAAGTTTGCGTGTGAAATTTGCAATAAGATGTTCTATCGGAAAGATGTCATGCTAGACCATCAAAGACGACACTTGGAAGGTAAGTATACTGCAGGTTAACCTAATTATTACTCTTCAAACAGTAGAATTGTGAAAGTCAAGGAAAGGATTGCACATTAGATTCTTCTGGATGATAGCTGCCATTTTTTTGACAGTTACATGATCTAGAGTAGGAGGTTTCAGCAAAATGTGTTCTTTTTTTAAAAAAATAGGAACAAATCCTATTGGGGAGATGTCTAATTCTATGAAAAAATTCCTAGGAGATGCACATACTCTTTTTTTGTTTGTTTTCAGCCTCACTGTATTGGATCCAATACTGCTACCAGGCATCTGAAAGCTGATTGGCTCATTATGCAGCGGTTTAGAGTAGCTGGTTTTAATATATTTTTCTTTCTTTGGAATCTGTTTTTTTTTTTATTCATTGTAACGTGAAAAATTAGGAGCAGTATGTAAATATGTTATAAATGGAATGTTGTGTGACATTATCTTTCAAAATCTTGACAATACATGAAAATGAGGTTATAAGACTTTACAGTTCAAAAACTCAAACACCTAAGGAAGTTAACAGGTACTCAAAAACCCTAGAAAAACCTGGGTGATGGTAAATTGCTGAAGTATATATTAAAATTCTTCTAGTGTTCTACATGATAAAACCAAAAACATGATTTTTTTAGAAAAGCAGACAGATTGTCTTCTTTGGTACTTTGGACATAGTCAACTGTCACTGTGTGCTCTTGTGATTCAGACCTTTGTGCCATGAGTTAGAAGAAAACAAGAGGATGAGGGGTTGATTGGCAATGTCAAGGCATCTTATGTTTAGCTGTCACAGAACACTAGCAGCCCACTTGCCCCCTGAAAGCAGGAGAGAAAGAGGACTTCTTCTAGAGGACTAGCCCTAATCCTTACTGAGCAGTAGAGGAGATGCTGGGTTGGTTCCTTCTCTCGTTAGAGACTGTGAGGGCAAATATCTGGGCCAGATATCTGCTCAAAGTTCCAAGGCCTCCTAGATCTTTCTGTTTTCAGACACATTATAGTTGATTTAGTAACCATTGAGCCACAATATATCACCTTGGAAGATTGCTTTTGTGTTCTTAAGACACCATTTTAATTTAGAAATTATCCTTTTGTTGGCAATTAAATTCTGCATTGAGGCTCTTCCCAGTGTTTCACTCTTCTTTACAGTATTCACCTGAAAGGTCACACAGATTGGAGTAGAAAACCATGGTGGGTTTTTTTGTTTTGGTTTGGTTTGGTTTTTTTGATGGGGACTGTTCTGTTAAGGGGTAAGGCGTGTGAAAAGAGAAGACTTTGAGCACAGCACAGAAACCATGGTTCGCTACAAGAAGGAGCCTTCAGGATGCCCCGTGTGTGGGAAGGTAGGTGTCTTTGCCAGCATGTGCCATATGAAGTTCTGCATTGTAGCTTCAAGGGTACTCAGCCCTGAGCCTCCAGATATGTTGCTGTTCCATAACAATTTACCACCTGTGTGTTAAACCACAGTAGCAGCCCACCTGAATAGGCACACAGCCTGCCAAGAAGTTGAGGTGCATGACTTGCATTGAGATATGTGCTGAGTCAGATTATGTGCTGCCTTGCAGCTCAGAGAGGCATGTGGTCAGTTACCAGCAGGCCCTGCCACCCAGGCAAGGTGTCACTCTGTAAACTGCCTCAGCTCCATTATATATCCAAGCACACTATGGCCATGGATGGTGGGAACTGTGAAGGTAAAGATAAGAACAAAACTGAAGTTCAGATTAGGCCTCCAGGACATGAAGCACAATGTGGAGTGTAATGAAGCCACTGTGTCTGTCAGTGGAATCTCATGGCTTATGTTATTTAGAGTGAAATTTTTCTGCCAGAATGTAAACAGCTGGAGTTGACTATGTGCATTGGGAATGATTTTCTATTAGAATTCAAAGTGAATTCATTGTGTAGTCATGGCACCATTGCATTTGGGTGTTTGACACTCATTAGCTGCAGTTTCTTTTATAAATGTCTATATCGTTCATGGTGCAAGATACACTCAAGCAACTCCTAAGCTTTGCTTTTGATACTTTGAATATGTTACATATCAATGAAGGTAGATTTTGTGGATGTGTATTTATAGATAGATGCAACATTCCTGATTCAAAAGATTTAAATGCTTCTAAATCTACCCTACATAATTGTGCCACAGCTTTCTGTTTTCACGTTCACCTCTGCTGGATGGCCAGTTTCACTAAGTTCCTTGGAACTGCATGCATGTATTTTGCTTTGGCAGCAGTTTCTGAAGTAGTCTGCTGGCTGCATAACAGGAGCTCTTACATTTTTCTTGCCAGAATGAATAAAATAAGACAATAAATATGTTCTGTACTATCTACTGGATAACTTGCAAAGAGTTCTAGCCCTGCTGGACATAATTCAAAAAAGACTGCCTTCCTTCTTTTCTTTTAGATATTTTCATGTAGAAGCAATATGAACAAACACCTTTTAACACACGGAGACAAGAAATACACTTGTGAAATCTGTGGACGGAAATTTTTCAGAGTGGATGTGTTGAGAGATCATATTCATGTCCATTTTAAGGTACTGTGTTAAGGATTTACAAGAAAAGACATATTACTTAGCAGACATTATTAAACATATGAATACATGTATTGAGACTTACAGCCATGGTCGTGCTGCCAGTAAAGCACTGTTAGCAACACTGTTCTGAACGTTATGGGAAAAACACCTGTGACGGGTTAATCAGGTCACAGCAGAAAGGCTCCAAACAGATGTATTGTTCCAGCTGTAGTTTGGTTGGGGTGAGGGGTTCTTATCATCCCCTCTCTTTGAATGAAAATAAAAAAAACCAATATGAGAAAACTAATTGCTCCTGCCATTGTTGTGCCAGTCTTGTATTTGCCAGCATGACTGCCTTTCTGTTGAGCTCCTCACCTGCTTTTGCCAAAATGTTCTAAATCACAAAAACAACCCTATTAATAGTGTGCTTAATTAGAGAGAGTATTTTGACCTAAGTTAACACTGAATTGTATCACTCCGTGGTGGTCATAAAGATGGATGTTATACTGTACCAGTTAAGTCATTGTTTATGTTTAAGTTTCTTTTATACACAAAATATTGAGTATTATCTGTTTGGATAAACAGTTGTGCTATGTTTAGTCATGGATGGAGGAACCTCGTTTACCTGAACAGAGCGAAGCAGGGGGATATTTAAAATAAATAATGTTACAAAAATTGTTAACACAAGGCAGTCTGCATGGCATCAAAAGCTGACTAGGTTACCTTTTGAAATAGCAGTTGAATCTGTTAAACCAGAATATTGTTTCCTGCCCAACACAGGACATAGCACTAATGGATGATCACCAGAGGGAAGAGTTCATTGGTAAAATTGGAATCTCATCAGAGGAAAATGATGACAACTCTGATGGAAGTGCAGATTCTGAGCCTCACAAGTATAGCTGCAAAAGGTGCCAGGTAGCTTTAAATACTTTAAATTAATTTGTTTTGGGATGGGAGGAGGGATGGAGATGTCTGTAAATGATGCAGAATTCTAAATAACATTAAGGATTCACTAAGAATACTACAGTATGTATATATATACACACACATATATATAAATATGTATGTATATATATATACACATATATATATATATATGCTGCCTTCTGCAGTGCTTTCTACCTCTAATCTGTGAAGTGATGCTATTCCATAAGACTTTAGTCTGTGTACAGACTGTACACAGTGTGTACAACTGTGTAAGTTGAATGCTGAACATTTGAAAAATACATGTACATACTCTTACCTGTGTGCAAGGAAACAAGCAAGCAAAACTGGAGAAAGAAACAATAAAGGAACTTTCAAATCATAGAATTACAGAATGGCCAGGGTTGGAAGGGACCTTAAAGATCACCTAGTTTGAACTGCCCTGCATGGGCAAGGACACTTCTCACTAGATCAGGTTGCTCAACGCATCATCCAGCCTGGCCTTGGACATTTCAAGGGAGGGGGCAGCCACAACTTCCCTGGGCAACCTATTTCAGTATCTCACCACCATCACAGTAAAGAATTTTTTCCTAATGTCTAACCCAATATCTCCCCTCTTCAAGTTTTAAACCATTGCCCCATGTCCTCTTGCTACACAGTGGTGCAAAAAGCCCTACCCCAGCTTTCTCCTGTAGGCCCCTTCAGGTATCGGAAAGCCACTATAAGGTCACCTCAGGGCCTCCTCTTCTGTAGGCTGAACAACCCCAATTTCCTCAGCCTGAACAACCCCACCTTCCTCAGCCTGTCTTTATAGGAGTGGTGTTCCAGCCCTTTGATCATTTTTGTGGCTCTCCTCTGGCCACATTCCTGGAGCTCTATGTCCTGGGGAGTTGGGGACTCCAGAACTGGGCTCAGTACTCCAGGTGGGGCCTCACAAGAGTGGAGTAGAGGGGGGGAATCATCTTCCTCGACCACCTGTCCTTTTTGACCCCAAGTCCTTCTCCTCAGGGCTGCCCTCAATCCTTTCTACTCCCAGCCTGTATTCATGCATGGGATTGTCTCAACCCAGGTGCAGAACCTTGCACTTGGCCATGTTGAACTTCATGCAGTTTGCACGAGCCCACTTCTTGAGCCTGCCTCTTGATGGCATCCCTTCCCTCCAGTGTGTTGACTTCTCTGCACAGCTTGATGCTGTCAGCAAACTTGCTGAGGGTACATTCGATTCCACTGTCCTTGTCACCGACAAAGATGTTAGGTAGCACCATACTGACCCTTGAGAACTCTCTCTTATCTTATGAGTCACATGTTTCCATTTGGACACTGAGACATTGATCAGAACTCTTTGGGTGAATTGGACATAATACTCCAGGTGGGGTCTCACAAGAGCAGAGGGAGAGAATGATGTCCCTTGACCTGCTGCCCATGCTTCTTTCGATGCAGCCCAGGACATAGTTGACTTTCTGGGCTGGAAGCACACATTGCTGACTCATGTTGAGCTTCTCACCAGCAGCACTCCCAAGTCTTTTTCCTCAGGGCTGTTCTCAATCCATTCTTCACTCATCCTGTATCTGTGCTCAGTATCGCCCCAACCCAGGTGCAGCACTTTGTACTTGTCCTTGTTGAACTTCACCTGTCAGTGCATGTGCTCAAACATGTCAGGGTTGCTCTGGATGGCCTTCTTTCCCCCTAGTGTTGGCCACACTGCACAGCTTGGTATTGTCAGAAAATGTGCTGAGAGTGCACTCAAAATTACCATCCATGTCACCAACAAAGATGTTAAACAACATCAGTCCAAATGCTAACCCCTGGGGAACAACACTTGTCACTGCTCTCCATTTGGACTCTTGGTCCTCTCCTGGTGCAGTGTAAGAAGCAGAGGCACCATCTCAAGCTAGTTTTCAAAGTCAATTGAGTGTTGTCCTGTAGCAGTGTGCTTGTAGTGGCCGAAGAGGTCCAGCCCTAATTCCAGCTTTGACAGAGATTTTTTCATCTAGTGATACACAGGTCGATTATGTCTACTACCTCTGACAGTAGATCCTGGTAATATGTTAGTAGATCATTGCTGTTCCTAAGAAATGTTTCCCCTTTTCATTCACTGTTGGTTCATTTCACAGTTGACTTTTGGCAGAGGGAAGGAGTACCTGAAGCACATAATGGACGTGCACAAGGAGAAAGGCTATGGCTGCAGCATCTGTAACCGACGTTTTGCCTTGAAGGCAACTTACCATGCCCACATGGTCATTCATCGGGAGAACCTGCCTGATCCTAATGTGCAGAAGTAAGATGATGTGTTGGACTGATAAGAGGAGCTATCTTCTTGAAGTTACAGTGGCTCTGACATCTGATGCTTTTGCAGAATTGAGCTGTACTAAAATCTCTGAAACATATAATGGGTGTTAAAATGTTTATTAAAAGCTTGACATATGTATGACTAAGGATTCACTGCACACATGCTTAGTCAGCAGCCTCCGAGTTTGGGCTTTGTTAAGTATAAATCTATGATTTTGCTAAATATTTTTTTAAAACTATGCTTTGAGGATATAGCAATACCAAACTACTCCAAGCTTGCTGTGAACTCATGAGTTTCTTAAGGCTCATTTTAAAAATGCGTTTGTTTCAAAGAACTTTTATAGTAATTAGTATTACCAAATGAAATACAGCTGCTGACAGAGATGCCTAAAATCCACCTCTGTCTCAAGAAAAGAATGAAGGTTTTTGGTCTCTGGTTTCAGATACATCCATCCATGTGAAATCTGTGGAAGGATTTTTAACAGTATAGGAAATCTGGAAAGACATAAACTTATACACACAGGTAAAAATGTTGTGGTTTTTTATTATTATCATTATTTAAAAGAAATTTTTAATGCCAGTCCCTGCCTTACTTTTTTCAGGAGGAAATAAATTATGGGTTTTTACTGGGGGTTACAATATGATAAACGTTATACATACGCTTTTAGAGCAAACTAATTTTCTAAAACAGGTAGTATTAATGAAGATATTTCATCTAGGCACACAATCAAAATTCCTATTTAATATGATGCAGGATTCACCTGCTAAAAATCCTAATTCTGTATTCTGATCTTACCTGAATTCTTATCTATGCCACCTTCTCATCATTACACAGGCTGATAACTGCTATTGCAAAATCATTTTTAACAGCTCATTATTATTTCATGCTATTCAGTATTTTCCTACCTCAGTCTTTATATTCTTTTTTTTTTTTCAGATCACATAGAAAAGGGTCAGCTTTTATCTCTCTCCCCAAAGTCTTCTGATTTAGTTTGGGCTACAATATGCATGAAATACATGGTTGACAACACAGGTGGACTGTTGTCCTCTAACTCACCAGTTTAGTCAGGTTTTAGTAGATGCGCATTTTTCATTAACATTTTTTTTTGTTTATGTTGTCTTTTAAATTTATTTTTAAGGTGTAAAAAGTCATGCTTGTGAGCAATGTGGCAAATCATTTGCTAGAAAAGACATGTTAAAAGAACATATGCGAGTCCATGATAATATCCGAGAATACTTGTGTGCAGAATGTGGTAAAGGTATGTGTAATGCCTTGTTTTCCATTAATTGTGGTACTAAATAGCAGGTGAATATTGGAATTCTTAGAATATTGGGAAGGTCGTTGGCATTTTAAATCCTCCATTTTTGAGAAGCAGAAACAGGAGCCTTATGGATACATAAACTACCCCTAATTTTATACAGTTTGGTTTCATGGCTTGTGAAACAGTGGTTGTAATAAAATTCGCTTCTGTCAGATTGAGGAGTGCTTGCCTGACTGAGTCCCACTGCATTTGCAACACAAAAGTGAATACAATTTTGTTTTTGTCCTTGTAGTGTGTTTTCAAGCTTAAGAAATAGAGTGATTACTGTCTGTAAGAGCCTTAAGTCAAAATTGCTTCAGCTTCTTGAATTGTTTATGTTATAACTTGAACAACTCTGAGCTGGTATGTTAGTGGAAGGCAGTAAGTCTGACATTTCTAATGATGCTTTTGTCTTTGCTTGTTCCTGCTGTTTTGCTGCTTCTTCAGTGGCTACGCAGACCTTTTCCAGGGCTCTTGCCTGGAATTAAAATAGTAATGACAATGTGCACTGCTACCTAAAAAATTAAAAATATGCAATTGTGGACACACTGCAAACATGATCTCAGAGCTCTTGGCTAACAACATGATCATCCTGAGTTTTCCTCTGAAGATGGGAGCAATGGACTAATTGTTGTGCTGTACCTTTTATCTGACAGGAATGAAGACAAAACATGCTCTTCGTCACCACATGAAACTTCACAAAGGGATTAAAGAATATGAGTGCAAGGAATGTCACCGAAAATTTGCACAGAAAGTCAACATGCTGAAGCATTACAAAAGACACACGGGTGAGGTCTCCACAGATGTGCAAAAGTTGCACTACATCTTTTAAGTGCTCCCTGAGAGAACTTAGTTTATTAACTTAATAAAAATATATGCATGTTCTGCCTTTTGAAAAGTGGGATTTTGTCCTTTGGTCAGCCAAAACCACCTGTTATACAATTAAGATACATAGTTTAGTTGGTTTCATGTTGTGCTTCTTTAAGAGAGGTTGTTTTGGTCTAGGGAAGGTCTGGAGTGTTGGTTTGGAATTAGTCTTCATGTTCTCATTTCCCAGAAGATAATTTTACTTCCCACATCAGTTTCTTTTAGATTCATTTTCTACTACATGCAGTGGTGTGGCTTAGATAAAATGAACTCATGAAGCTGGGCTTCTACTTGTTTAGCTGTGATGTTTTATGGGGTTTTTTTGGTGATATGAGACTTGGAATTGTCCCAGATACCTTAGACTGTTTTCACTCTGATGCTAAATGTGCTTTTCATGCAGGGATCAAAGATTTCATGTGTGAGCTCTGTGGCAAGACATTTAGTGAACGAAATACAATGGAGACTCATAAGTTGATTCATACAGGTAAATCCTCTAAAAAGCAGTTGCCAAATATGCTGTCTTAATTTTGTTCTTAGGCTTGCTTTAGACTTGCCAGTCTTGGAACTAGTATTACACATCATATTACCAACATGAAATTGTTCCTTGTGTAGAGATGCTGTTGAATATGATATTCTTCTTTGGGGACCATTACTAACAGCATTTCCTCCCATCTGCTGCCAGTAGGAAAACAGTGGACATGTTCAGTTTGTGATAAGAAGTATGTCACTGATTATATGCTACAGAAACACATCCAGCTTACTCATGATAAAGTAGAAGCTCAGAGCTGTCAGCTGTGTGGGACAAAGGTTTCTACCAGGGCATCCATGAGTCGACATATGAGACGTAAACATCCAGAGGTGAGTTAATTTCACAGGTAGATTGTGAGGTTGTTTGGGTTTTGTTTGGGGACCTTCCGTACCTTGAAAAGAAGTAACTCTTTGAAAGGGATTAGTAAACATACCTGATTTTCATACCTAAAAATGAAGTTGTCCTGATTATTTGAATCTCTTTTCTTTTTCTGCCTCAGGTCAAATGTATATTTTTTTCATATTTTGCCTTCATCCATTAGTTGGGTATAATTGATTCTTTTTTCCCCACTGTGTTCAGTGTATTCAGAACTGGTCTGAAAGAAATGGTGTATAAAGAGGTGATGACAGCATCTGCTGATAATACAGAATTATTCTTAGTATTAAAGGTAAATGCTGACTGCAGAGAATTTGAATTAGAGGGATGTTTTGTCTGACTGCAGTGGGGCTTTTTCTGTGGTCCAAATTTCTGAATAGCTATTGTTTCTCCTCAATGTTTCTTGTTTAGGCTGACTAAGGCTTGCCCATTCCCTTTGGGTTTGTTGGGTTTTTTTACTACCGATTTATCATTAGTAGTACTTTGCCATGAGCATTTTTTTATCATGATGACTAGGAAGAAAGTCAACAGAAAGCTTTGTTTATTGATTGTATTATTAAAAATGCAACTATATCTGTGCAATCCAGAGGGCAATTTGTCTCTGTTCTTTGATAAGCTGAGATGTATAGATTCAGCTGAAAATAATGGAGTAGGACATAGTTGATAGGTTTATAAATAGAAATGCTATAATAATATTTTTTCAAACGCACTGCATGCTTTCTATTGAATTCATCACTTCCTAGTGGTTTGTGTTCTGTCTAAAATATGAAAATAAGCATATTCTATTGTTGTCTTTAAATTTTTTCAATGAGAAGGAAAAGATTTTATGCCAAAAAGATATTTTTTAAAAAGCCACGGTTAAAGCCTTTATATTAAGTGATATGTGGATAATACTAGAGTAGATCATTTTTGCTTTTTGACAGTATTTCTTAGAGCAATGCTTTTTTGCTTGACTATTCTTGTATGGTATGCACTGCTGTGGTTCACCAGCTGATACCTCTTTGTCCACAGATAATTTCGGTGACTATTGGTGAGTTAGAGCCATTGCCGGAGACAACAACCATTGATGCCTCCTCGATTGGGATTGTTCAGGTAAATTCACCATGGCAGAATTCTGGTGGCTGTTAATGTTCCAAGCCTCCAGGTGGGCGAGCTGGGGACATCACTTTTTTTGTGCATAGCTGGATGTCGGCTGATGGGCAAGGAATGTCCTTTAATTTTAGAGAGTCAATGGCAGATTAAAGTGTATAAGCAGATGGAAGCTGTTCATCTGTGTTCTTGTATAAAATGGGTGCTAGTAAAACAGAAGTGATTCCAAGGTAAGGTCTCATTCCTTGAATTCAGGTTTTGCTAAAGTTTGTTTCTTCACTTGAGAATCAACAGTAAACCAACTTGAGGGTGATAGTGTCTTACTTGAAACTCCAGTAAGGGAAATGACTTGATGTCTTGCTTGGAAATGTGTTGCTCCAGCCAGAATTAGCCTTGGAACAGAGTGAATTACCAGAAGGGAAACAGCATGTAAAAGCATCTAAACGTGTCCAGAAACGAAAACAAAAGTCAGGTGAGGAGGAGGAAACTCAAGTGCCTGAGGACCCTGCCTTCAGTGAATACACAGAGAAGGAAGGAGAATTCACAGGAAATGTTGGAGATGAAACTAATTCAGCTGTACACAGTATCCAGCAGGTGAGCTCCAGTAGTGGGGTGGTGAGCAGCAGGCATTACTTAGAGGGATAATCTTTCTTTTTTCCCTAATAGCAAGCACAGCAAATTGATTGGAACATTAAGGGCTAATTTGACATGTTGTGGTAATATGAAGGTGAATAGAGACTTTAAATAAAGCAAGAAGTTGGACCAGTAAGCTCTAGTTTGTTTTTATCTCCTTTGGTGTCACCCTCTCCTTATTTGGCAGAATCCACTATCTGGTTGAAGCTGTGACCACAAGGGAGGAAGTTAGTACAGCTGCTTGTTTTCAGTGTTGCATGTACCTCCTTCCCATTACCTTCATATTTCTATGCTCGGAAGTTGTTCTACTCCAAGCTTTACGTGTTCCCCTCTATGTGTATGACTTCTCTTGCTGGCCATTGCAACTCTGAGCCCGTCAGCACTTAGCTGATCTTTTTTGATACTTGACATTTGGTGGTCAGCTGCAAGATACAAGACTGAGGTCACCTTTCTGTTTTTCCTTAGGTGGTGGTGACCCTTGGTGACCCAAATGTCACAGTCCCTTCCAGTTCTGTCGGGTTGACAAATATTACTGTTACCCCCATTACGACGGCGGCTGGACCCCAATTCACAAACCTGCAGCCAGTGGCTGTGGGGCACCTGACTGCACCTGAGCGCCAGTTGGCTCTGGACAACTCAATCCTCACCGTGACGTTCGACACCGTCAGCGGTTCCGCCATGCTGCACAACCGCCAAAATGACATTCAGATCCAGCCACAGCCAGAGGCGGCCAATCCTCAGTCTGTGGCCCATTTTATAAACCTGACCACCTTGGTGAATTCCATTGCTCCACTAGGGAACCAGGTAACAGAACAGCATCCTCTGACGTGGAGGTCAGTGCCTCAGACTGATGTCTTGCAGCCTCAGGCACAGCCGACGCAACAGCAGTCAGGACAGCAACAGGTTCAAACAGAGCAGCAACAACAGATGTATAGCTACTAATTTATACTTGGAAAAGTGTTGAAATGGACAGCACTTGGAGACAAAACCACACAGATGTATGGAAAATTTCTAATAGGATTGTTTGCTGGATACCAAACAGAGATGGGAAATGTTTATACAATGAACTACAAGCTAAAATTGGCATAGCACTCTGCAACACCCTAATCTTGAGATTCTCATGATGTCTCTAGACCTTGTATTGTCTTTAAAAAAAAAAAAAAGAAAAAAAAAAAAGAAAAAGAAAGCAAATGTCTCCATAAATTTAGCACCCCTTTGCACGGTGTATTTTGTGCAGTAAAACAGATTTGACAGAAGCATCGTAGTACATCATAACCAAAGCAGGGAAATCCCAAATATGATGGCACTGGTGATTTACAAAATCCTTTCAGCTATGTCATGACTCAGAATGGTTTGGGTTGGAAGAGACCGTAAAGATCATAAAGTTCCAACCCCCTTGCTTGGGCTGCAGGGACACCTCCCACAGCCCAGGTTGCTCACAGCCCCATCCAACCTGGCCTTGAACACTGCCAGGGGTAGGACATCCCCAGCTTCCCTGGGCAGCCTGTGCCAGTGTCTCGCCACCCTCACACTAAAGAATTTCTCCCTAATATCTCATCTAAATCTCCCCTTTTCTACTTTAAAGCCATTATCCCTTTTCCTATCACTACACAGCCTTCTGAAAAGTCCCTCTCCAGCTTTCTTGTAGGAGCCTTCGGGTACTGGAAGGCCGCTATAAAGTCTCCCCAGAGCCTTCTCTTCAGGCTGAAACCCCCCAACTCTTACAGTCTGTCTTCATAGGAGAGGTGCTCCAGCCCCGTGATCATCTTCATGGACCTCCTCTGGACTCGCTCCAAGAGCTCTATGTCCTTCTTATGTCAGGGGCACCAGAACTGGACACAGTACTCCAAGTCGCTTCATTCTCCTCTGGAAATTACATAGGAAGACTGTTCACAGTGAAGTGGAACGCACTTGTGGTCAGCTGGTAGAAAGTTAAATGTAAAGACACATGGGCAGAACAATAATTGTCTTGGGTTTTTATCTTCTTTAGAACTTGTATCTAACAACACTGGTAAAGTAGGTGGAGGCTCAGGCTTTGGGGTGAGTGTCAATGTGAAAGAAAATATACCAATTCTACAAAGTATTTCCATTTTAGTCATGGAAATAACCCTGTACCCGTAACTCAGTGTTAGTGCTACTTGAGTCAGATAGCTGGTCTAATGCTAAAGCAACTTTTATGGTCTTGTAGTCAAGTTTGAATCAATGAAAAATGAAATTAAAAAAAGAATGTGATAAGAGTTTTATGTAACTTTTCAAAACTGCTCTTTCAATCCTGCTTTTGGCTAGTAGGTGTGAAGAGCAATGAGTCCCCTTTGATCAAGATGTGAATTTTTTTCCAAATAGTCTTCTTTCATGGTGTAATAACATTTGAGAAAGCACTCTTTTTATATATATATATGCATATATATATATGTATGTGTGTGTGTGTATATATATATATATATATATATAGCCTTTGTATATTACTGTGTGTTCCTGGTGAGTATTTGTGTGAAAAACACTTATAAAATATGATTCATTAATTTTTTCATACCCATATTACTCTTTCTCACTGAAATGATGTATGGATTCTGTTCTTCTGTTTCCAAAAATATTTCCAAAATTCATAGCCACACACAAAATTGTGTGAAATGCAAGAAAAAAGAATGTCTGAAGCATATTCTGCCACATGGAGGCAGTATATCGTAGAGTATAACGTGCCAGGTTTGCATTGCTGATGGGATTCTAAATAGTGGGTTGGGTCAAATTCATCGTTGGTGATACTACAGTTTCATTCAATTCTCCATACATTGATGTGTAGTCTGGAATTTTGCATGTCAAGGAGATAGTATCTTTCCCACAGAGAAAAGGCGACTGATAGCTAAAAGGAGTAATTAAAAAAAAAAAAAAAAAAAAAAAAGTTGCTGCCTGGAATCCTTAAAGTGAAACCTGACCTTCCAGCTATGTATTGCTGAAGGACCAAGGTCCTTCGGGCAGCAGATTGATCCACAGAACCATTCTAAAGGGTTTTTCTGAGGATAAAGCAGCTGCTGTGTTTGGCAGTGAAGATAGAGTAATGGTTGTAAAAATCCTGTCTGTGCCTATTGTATTAATGAAAATGTTCTATGTATGAGAAAAATATGAGTAGGAATTACTTCAGCTTTGAAAGTCTGTGTTAACATGGACTAACAGACCCCTAAATGATGCCTTAAAATCTCTAGAACAAATTATTTCAAGGTATAAATGTTTGGGTATTAAAGTTAGCCTCCAGTGGTTTTACTGGTGCCATAGCAGTGTCTGGAGGCTTGCTATGCCAGGCTCTGTGTAAAGAGGGCTCTGTCTTGCAACAGGACATACGTATGAAAGGGGTTTCTGGTGACAGATAATTGTGTGTCAGCAGAGTAGAGCTGCTTTTCTCTAAGTGTCAACAAGCCTATAAAATATCTCCATTGGAGGGACAAGAATGCATATCAAAAAGAGAAAAATACCTTTCACCCACGTGGGAGAATTTTTCAGGCCCTAGCCCCTCCTGCCTTCCTCAGATCCTTTTCACACTGTACCATTAAATCCTGTAAGTTTTATTAGCCTCCCAGTATCCTGAGAAGTGCAGTTTTATGTCCTTCTATCACCTGGATTATCTCACCACTGGCTTAAGTTTCTTCTGAGCTGTCCTGTCCACAAATCCTTCCCCTTATCACCAGATCCCCTGGTCAAAAGGAAGCTAAGTTTTATTTATAAAATGTGTTGTTTATGTACTTGAAACTTCTGGGGTTTTTCTGCATTTTGTGCCTGTTTGGTAAAGGCACATTATCTTTTGGCAGGGTACTTTGGAAAAAAAAGGGTGAGGAAGGAAAGCAAATGTACAGGTCCCAGGTCTAGTTATGATAAATAAAAGATGGCTAACATCTAAAATATTTACATATGTATATGTATCTGTATACAAACATAGAGGGTTAAAGTGCTGCATACAGAGTTTCTAGAAGATCAGGGTTTTTTAGAAATCTGTAAATGGTAATTAAACTTTTAAGTGAGGAAGAAGATAACTTCTCCCTTAGCTGCAGAGAGAGTACATCTGCTCTATGTTTAATACTACTGATAGTAGCATTCATCGTGCATTGATTTAACATGCCATTTTAAAGTGTAATTGCCTATTTGATTAAAAATTGTATATGCAGGTAATCAGCAATTATAGAGACTTCGCAAAACCTCTTTATTCTCATGTGATACTCTGGTATCCTGCACTCTACTGCCTAGCATCCTTCCCACACTAACTGACCTTCAAAATCCCATCCAGGCAAGATAGCATCTTTCTGATAATGATTGATTCTAGCTGATTTTAAAAGGAATGACCGCAAATACATGCTTTCATGTTGGTGGTCACAAGAAAAGAAGTGTTTCTCTTCAGTCCCTTAGTGCCCCCAAGATCGTATATTGCAGAACAGCACAAGTTGGAAGGGACCTTGGAATATCATCTGATCCAACCTTTTTTGGGGAAAGGAAGCCAAAATTTTACTCCATCTGATTGCACCTTTAAAATTTCCAGTGACAGAGACCCTACTTTGTCCGTGGGGATCTTATTCTGGTAGATTGTTCTTACTGTAAAAATTATTTTTATTTTCCCTTCCAAAGCAACATAGGATCACTGGAAGGGCTTCGACTAGGCCAGGCAATAGAAAGTTCTCTAAAAGCTAATCTTGCCAGATCTTGACTTTTCCTTGCAACCATTGCTGTGGTACCTCATCGTCTCTTGGCGTGATTTTATTATTAACTACTGTTATTAACATCCCTATGAGAACAGAACTGTATCTTGGGTGTATTGAAACATGAATAATTTAAAACCAAATTATTTTGTTTGGAGACGTTGGAAATTGATGCGTTTTCTGAAGCTTACTGAGCTTACATTGGGCAAATAGCTGCTGGGCAAATCCCAACCACGCCTTTTCCAGATGAATACCAAAGTTACACTGATACTGTTTCAAACTGCACAAAAAATAAGTCTATGTAAGGGATGTGCAATCTGAATTTTTGTTGCCAATTTGTTACTATCCTTTCCAGCTGTAGAGTGTGAAGGTTATTGTTTTCAGCTGTGTGTCAGAGATTTTGCATAACAAATGTTCAGTAACAAACTGGAATTACTTTGAGCCAAAGGAGTGATGTTGTGTAGTATTCTGTGTATTGTCATTGTTAACTGCTAAGACTATTTAACTGAATGCTGTCTGTGGCACATGGGCTCTGAAGTAAAGGAGCATCAAGGTACAGAACCCTTTCTCAACCAGTGTTATTCTCTTCTGTTCCTTAATTAATGCAGCAAACATTTTTTTCTTGTAATCACCTAGACTTGCTTCAAAAAGAGTTAATAATTTTATAGGGTTAATAATTATCTCACAGAACTTCATACGTCCCACAATATTCAGAAACATGGGGTAGCATTCTAAAATATTCTGTTTTATAGCTTGTTACCTGGCAATAACAAGCACAGGAGACTGAATCTCAGCAATAGTCTCTGGTAAGTTCTATCAGGAAAACTTACTGTATCAAGTGGTATTACACTGTATAAAACTGGGCTTTTCGTTTTAGATAATGTCAGTATGAAAAGTGAGCATTTTTGCAGAAACCTACCAGTCACTCTCCTATCAGTCTGACCAGCTACATTTGTGTACATTTTGCTGTTCCATAAATTGTTAGTTAACAACCAGGTAACAGTTGAATTGATTGCTAGAACTGAATTTTCTGGCAGTTTGCCAGCATGATTTACTTGTGTTCTGCAAACACAAAGATGCCTGAATTTTTCACCTTCAGAACTAGGAAAGAAAAAAATTCCATACGTCCAAATGGCAATCATATAAAAACTATAGGACATGACAATGGGTAGGGTAAATTGCTTTTAAAATGTTTGCTTGGGTAATGAGATTTCTTTGGTGCTGCTTAAATAATAATAATGTCACTCATTGTAATTACTTTTGGCCTTACATTTATTATGGCAATAGGCATACCTGTTGGAAAATCTTTAACCCTTTGTGCTTTGGGCATGCCTTTTCATCTGGTTTTATGTTGGCTTCATCTGATGTAGTGGGAGAAGGAGACATACTGGCAGGAGGATGCAGCTGATCCACACCAGGATGAACAGCGTGGCTATGCCTGGAGTTATCTTGGAGACAAACTGTGCAGCCAAGTGGCTTACATCTGTGGGACGACTAACACGGGTTGGATTCACATAAGGGCTTGTGCCCTATAGCAAACCCAAAGTGTCACGTTGGCAACAGGAGAGAGGAAAAAGTGTTTCTGCTGTGTCTGTCACCAACTCTTCTTCAGTACTGAGATGCCACTAGGGTATTTGCACTGTAAATGGCAAGAAACTGTTGGAACACTGTAGAGAGGCACCATTACTTCGTCCAGTGTAACTGTGGCTGGAAAACATGTTTCTCGCCCTGAAATGCTTTGAAAATGCTACTTTATTTTCCCTGGTGGGTACTGAAGTGCTGTTCTGCTTGTGTACTGCTGACAGCTACAAAGCACACAGTTCAGACTGGGATTTGGCACACCAAGCTGCTGCAGTACAGTTAATGATGGCTGATATATTGGATTGCTTTTCTGGAGAGTCCAGCTCACTGTTGGGAACTTAAATTTTCAACAGCTGAGTTGACAGAGGCAGAGAAGGTGTTGAGACTTGTCCGGGAGGTGTCTGTCCCACTCTAGGAGTGGGATTTCCTCCACAGTTGTCCCGTAGTGCTGTTCTTTTTCTGCCTTAACCATGGGCTGTTCTGACCAGTTACAGTGCCTGGTTAGTTGTTGACACTTCTGAAAATCTGGTGATTAGCTGTAGTGGCTGTCAGGGCAGCTGGTGTGAAAAGCTACTAGAATAACTGAATTTGGGGATTTATTTAATCTAAAGCAAAGTTTTTAAGTTCTAAGGTCTTTTGCTTCCAGGTGTGTGCTTTCCTTTATTTTTTGGTTTACTTACTAGATTTTGAGTCTAAAATGTTAAGGTGTTCAGTAAATCTAGCAAAATTTAAAATAATCTGCGAAAAAGAAGTGTAGTAATGGCAGAATAAGGAGTAAAAATAAGGAGAAACTAATGATACTAATTTTCTGCAGATTTATGCCCTCCTACCCATGTGGATCTGAGGTTTTTGCCATGACACTAACTCCAGGAAGAAGACACATACTCTGGCTCATCTGCCAGGATTACTTACGTAGGTATTGATTAACTGGGTGCTGTTAATGGGAGCAGGTACCAACCAAGTTCTTCCCCATGAGCCACGTGCTCCTTTCAGTGTCTCTCCCAACACGGTTGCCTGATTTCACAGAGCTCACAGGACCATGAGTGTCTCTGAGACTTTTACCTCTCACCTGTGGTGAACTTCAAGAAATAGATTCAAAACTGGGGAGAGAGAGCTGAGAGGCAATGAAATACACTGGAAGCACAGCTTAAAAATGTGGGAGAACACATAGCCTGCTGTACAAAACCTGGATGGTAAGCTGCAGTAGATGCATTGCTGTTCACTAAATATCAGTGATTATTGCATTCAGCAGCTTTTCTTTCCTAACAGAACCTATATGCTGTTACTTGTATAGGGGAAAATGTGTGTGTTCAGTTTATCGTAAACTAAATTCAAACATAAAACATGCTCAGGGGGTTATGTGCAGCAACATGCAGAAACTGAAGGGTAAGATGCTGAATGATAAAGGAATAAAGCAGTCCACATTTCATCACTTTTGGGAAGAGGAAAAGCAAGATTATGAAAGGCAACTGTCCTTTCTTATGCACAGAATAGACCTGCTCTGTTGTGCATGTGATACCTGCATGCAGGTTGGACGCAGCAGTGCCTTCAAGGAGAGGACACTGGAATAAAGAAGGGTGTTCTACAAGCAAAAAACAAACAAGCAAAAAAAAAAAAAAAAAAAAAAAAGAAAAAAAGAAAAAAGAAAAAAAAAAAAACAAAACAACCCAACGAAAAAATCCAGTCAGCTCATTAAAGGAAAGGGTGGGGAAGCTCTAACTCTATTTCCTTGTTGTGTGAAGGAGAGGGAGATGAATAAAAATGGCCCTCTTAATGGAAGGTTGTGGGTAGGTTAAAAAAACAAAACCGCATGGGTGAGCTCTTCTCTCCACAACCCTGTCAGTGTTAAAGCCCTAGCCTGAGCTTTCAAAGGAATAAAGACCTCTGTCTAACTGATGCACTTGTGCCCAAGGGCTCTAGTTCTTATACAGCATTCAGGACTGATTTCTGAAGTAAATATGGGTACAGAGGTTGGGGGTATTCAGACAGAAGCAGGTTCTGTTCAGAGGTGGGTGTGTCTGAAAGAATAGTTGCTTTATTGCCCACCTATCAAGTCTGTACTGATGCAAACAGAAGATTCCTGCTGAAGAGACAACAGAATCGGTGACAAAGCACTGCTTTTAAAGGTGCAAAAAAGAAGAGCTTAAATTGCATAATCAAAGAGAAAAAAATGAGAAACTTTGTCCTGAAGGCAAGTGCACTGCTTCTCATTCACTCTCCTCCCTTTTCCACCTTTTTTCCCATGAAACACATGCAAATCCCAACATGCACAAGGTTTTTCCTCCAGGCATGATATACTTGTGTGGTTATATAAGTAAGAAGTGGGCTGAATAGAGATATGAGTTGTTCCTGCCAAAAAAAAAAAAAAAAAAAAAAAAAAATTGGAAAGGAGGGCTCTATTTACTGTTGTTGTTTTAAAGTAATCCAGTCACCTGTGAGAGCATGCTAGTTAGTAAAGGGATCGCTGTCATTTTAATTATACAGCATACACATTTCCTGACTAATTGACTTTGTCTTCTCACAGTATAGCCAGCATTTCTGAGCTGAGTTACTTTAAAAACTCCCTAGAAATTAAATGTAAGCATTTTATCAAAATGAAGAGGGGTTTAAGCAGTAATTCGAGTAGAGCAAGAACTTGCTCTAATCAGTCCTAGCAAGAAGTCACGAATTCTGGTTGCACGGGACACTTAGCAGTCTGGAAGCAGGAACTGAATGTGTGTGGTCTTCTACACTTGACTACAAAGACTTTCAGCTCTTAACGGCATGCTTTGCCAGCTAATACACTCTTAACCTTTAAAGGTGCCCGTGTTTATTGTGAAGGACGTTGAAAATAGTGGGATTTAGTTTAAACAAACAGCAACATAAATGAAAGAATGAGAGGATGATGCATAGCGAGTGGGATTGTTCAGTGGTAGCTGTAGCAGCAGTCAGAGGAAAATGCCTTCTAACCACCTTAAATGCCTTTGGCAGCACGTACCCTGGAGCATTTCTCTGGACATTCGCTTCCTAACAGCAAGTCCCTCATTCCTGCTCCTAAGCTGGCAGCTCAGCCTCGGCTCCAGCACCAGAAACAGGAGCTTGTGCCACAGGACCAGCCTGACGGGTGTCCTGAGACAAGTGCCACTTTTCACCCCCGAGGCTCTCTGAAACCGGGGGACTCCGTGAGCTGCGGGCCGTCGTTAGCCTTGCGCCACAAAGGAAGCAAAGGGGATCGAGTCCAGCGAAGGTGCGTACCCACTCAGCACCTGCACCCCGCCAGGTGTGCCGCCCTGTCTGCACCGCTCCCCGCTCCCAGGTTTGGGAAACATGTCAAGAGGGGAGAGTTTGCAAGCAGGGAAATAACCCTCGGGGACTGCCCCGCACAGCGCAGCGGCAGTTAACGGACGGCGGGCTGCATACGCGCGCACTGACTCCGGCCTCAGGTAAAAACCCTGGGCTCCTGCATCGCCGCAGGGCAACCCACGGCTTCCCCCGCCGGCGGGTGGAAACGCGAGGCTGAGAGCCACCGAAAGCTTAGCTCAGCCTCCGCCTTCAGTCGAAGAAGAAAGATAGCAACAACCCAAACCGCAGCCCCCACCATCCGTCCCTTCCTTTTCACTGTGCGGGGAGGGTCCTCCCCGCTCCCCGCCTGAGGTACGGCTCCTGCGCATGCGCAGACCCTTGCGGGCGCAGGTGCGCGTTGGTACGTGCCTGGCCCCGCAGCGTCCCCCCGCGGTCCGTTAGTGCCGTTGGTCAGGCGTGCGCGGAGCCCCTCTGCCCGGCCGCAAGCAGCTACGGGCGGCTGAGTGTGTAGGGGGAGCGTGGGGACGGGTCGGTAACTGGCTGAGGGGGGGTTATAGGGATAACGGGGGGAAGGAGGAGGGGAGGCGTCTGTAGCCGGATGAAGAGGGGTGTAGGGATAACGGGGGGAAGAAGGAGGGGAGGCGTCTGTAGCCGGATGAAGGGGGGTATAGGGATAACGGGGGGAAGAAGGAGGGGAGGTGTCTGTGATCGGATGAGGACAGGCACCGGGATAACGGGGGGAAGGAGAAGGGGAGGTATCTGTGATCGGATGAGGACGGGTATAGGGATAACGGGGGGAAGGAGAAGGGGAGGTGTCTGTGACCGGCTGAGGACAGGCACAGGGATAACGGGGGGAAGGCGGAGGGGAGGTGTCTGTAGCCGGATGAAAGGGGGTATAGGGATAACGGGGGTGGCAGAGGTGGGGTGTAGGGAGAGCAGAAGGAAGAGGGAGGTGCTGCAGGTCCGTGCCGTTGCGGATGGGAGCAGTTGAAGGTCACTCCCAGAGCCCTTCGGTCCTTTTTGCCTCTGTTCTAGTCTGCTTGTTAGGATATTGGGGGTGCTGGCATTGGTCAATTAGAATAATTATAACTTGAAGTATTTTGTTCCAGACTGTGTCTGGAATAACTTTGTTAATAAAGTACTTGACGGTGGATTGTTTAATGCGTAGCATAAGTGGTAATCTTCTCACCTTTCCCTCTGTCTTTTTGGGTGCCAGGGTTTTACTGCTTCAGGCCAGTAAGATGGGGCACTGGTGAAATAAAGGGGTTGGTTAAACTGTTACAAATGCGAGAAGAGTCCCTCTTGCAATTTGCGATGATCGGTTCTCTCAGCAGCTTTCTCGTAATTAGCTTCCTGGGAGGGGAATGCTCCCAAATTGGTAGTGTTAGTAGTGGGAAGTACAAAGATATCGCTGATTATGTTGACAGTTGTCTGCTTAACACCACTGAGTTAGCATACTGATTTCTGCATGTATTTCCACTTGAACACTTTTTTTTTAAACTTACTACTATGCCTGAGCCTGACTTTTTTGATCAATAGAATCAGTAAGAGCATCAGGGAAGACACAGTCCAACTTACATACTGATGCTTTAGGCTATTGGACAGATCTGTGTGTGTTGGTGAGAAAATGAAGCACCTCCTCCCAGCTGCTTGTTACCATCCTCCTTCCAAAGTCTGCCGCTGACTGAGATCCATCAGCTGATCTGCTTGGAGGCTTTTTAAACTTAAAACTAACCCAGGTTGCTGGGAATAATGCAAGTCAGGGAGTGGTCCTCTTGAGTAGCTGAACTGGCAGATCTTTGAAGCTAGTAACAGAGGGCAGAGTTAAGGGAGTGGAAAACCACTGAGAACAGACCAGTAGTTTTTAATGAAGTTTGCAATTGCTGTATCTGTTCAGAATAATGAAAAAGAAGTGAAATAACTTTTCCTTGGTTTATATACCTGTTGCTTCCTTTATCCTGATTCAAATAGGCTTCCAGATGAGCAGAAAACTGACTTAGCCATCTGTCTATCATTTCCTCTATGAATTACCTTTTGGTTGGAACTATTTTCTCATCAGTTTAGAGGCTGGTTGTGCCCACTCCAGAGCTGGATCTTGAGAAAAATAAGAAGGGGAAGATGGAACCATCCCTATTCAGCAGGAGCCCACACATTATATCAGGCTAAAGTGACTGTGGAATTGCACACTTGGTAATGGTTACTTTGGCTTTGTATGTCAAAAGAGGTTTTATGATAGTGCCATGGAATTAAATTACAGTGAAGGCATCCTCAGCAGATATTCAGGATGGTGATCACAGGACTCTTACTGTATGGCTGCAATGAAAATTCTACAAATTATGGCTTCTGGCAAGGTGTAAATGTTTGTAAAATAGGGCTTTAGATTCTTAAAACAGTGTATTCTGTAATTAAAAGAAAAACAAAAAACAAACCATTAAAAAGTTTCATGTCATCTAGGAGCTGTCATGGTTTAACACTTTATCACCTTTATCCTGGCCCAAACCAGGACAGGAGCCCCTAATCTTAACTGCTGTTTTACAGGAGAAATTTACAGAAATGTAATATGATAACTAAAACCTCACTGTATCTCCAAAACTTTTAGTCAGTGGTCCCTGGAAGAAAGTTTAAGAACACTGAATTGATATTACCTTGTGAATGGAAAGAATGCTGCTTTATAGGAAAAAGAATGGAATAATTTTGTAATCATATTGCAGAACACTTGAAAGAGTACCTACAGGACCTCCTGGAAACAGCATGTCATTTATGTCTCACATGTCATACAAACAAAGTTGCAGTTTGGAAGATTGTTCCTAGCCTGGAAAATAATACCAACTTTATTTTACCTGTGCCACAGATGTTCATATCTAAGGCCCAGCTGCAGGAAGGCCTTAGACAAGGGATTGTATCTGCTTTTTGCTTATTGTCCTGGATTTCTGTTTGGATTGGTAGCTATTACTAAAATGGGACTGGAGACTGGTGATGTAATGAAAACTGCTACCAAGGTTTTCTTTTTTCCTAAGATTAGACCCTCAACAGATGCAATTGCATAAAACAGATTTTAGCAAATTGTTTTTGAATGGCAGAGGTCTTCCCTGTCAGGGGACTGGCCTGCTGATTAAAAATTCTAAGCTTAAAGTACCTGTGAATCTTTATTAAAATAATGGAAACTTTTATTTGCCTAATTTGGATACATACGCTGGTGTTATTTACTGATGGGTATTGTATCTTTTTAATAGTATAAATGTACTCAAAAGGACAACAAAAAATCTGATTCTGCAGAAAATTATAGGCAGTCTCTGTGGATGTCATAACAATAATATACTAGACTTTTTAATATAGCTATTTTGGCTCTTGTATATCCTGCTCTTTATTCTTAACGCTGTAATCAAGTGTAATTACAGGTGTAGACATTTTAATTAAAGGTGAATAAGTTTTAATTAAATGTGAAAAAAGTACAATTGGACAAACAGTAACAGTGTCTATGTGACCTAAGATGAAGAGTGCCATAGTATACGCCTAAGAAAATACTTATTTTTGCAAACTTTTCTTATTAAATTTATGAAGTTCCTTCCTGCAAAAAATTGTGGCTTAAGGTACAAAATGCTGTAGTGTTGCTGCAGTTGTGAGACAGCGGAAAATCTTTTTGCCTCTGAGATTTGCAAGTTTTATCTACTCCATTAGCAGTAGATAGCAATTACCAGCTTCTCTGTTAAGGTTACTTAAAGCTGGTGACATTATTAAATGTGATAGATGTAAATAGATGTAAATACTGTTGGCCTTCTCACTGTTGTCACACATGGTTGCAGATTTCATGCAGTTCTCTTTGAAATGCTACTTCTTTCTTGTGTTTAGAGCAATACCAGTCTTGGTGGAGAAGTTGTGAATTTCAGGTGAAGATCCCAGGGACCTGATAGTGCTTGTCAATTTTCACAGTTACCACCCCAAATTGAAATTCACAGGCTCTCAGTTACAGGCATTGCACCATGATTTGCCAGCTTGTTTGCACCATGTTATGGCAGAACAGCCATAGCTGGCATCAGTTACCCAAGACTTTGGAGTTTATTTGCCATTGGGAGAATTGTGATGTAAGTGAAATACATTGAGCTACTGCCTTTTTTTTTTCCTTTCCTGTCCTAACTTTGGCATTTGATTTGACTCACTGCTGGGAAATTTTGCACAATCTTAACGCTGAACAATGCTTCCCACTATCTTTATAAGTAATACATGGTAACTATTATGGTAGCATTCACAAAAATGTAAACAACATATTTGTATAGCATCCGTGACTTGAAATTCAAATTTTCTTTTTCTGGTGACTAAAATATCTTTTTGACCAGTGAAACTTCTCTTGTGTTGTAAAAGCATATACACAAAAACTTTAATATACCCAGCTTAAAGATAAATTAATGAACCTGATTGTTTAAAGAGATGTCCAGAGTGTTTATCATTTGTCAAAAGAAAGGCAACAGGATATTTGATGTTTCCTTGGTCAGTTGGAAAGGTTGTTGGGTTTTTTTTTTTTCCCTAGGACAGAAATCAGCTGTTCATATAAGTCTAGTGTTCAAATGTGGCCAAGATTGGCTTTAGCTAAAAAGGGTTTGTATCTTGATCACTGTTTGGTGTCCTATATTAAATAAAATCATTACTCGTTCAGTTTTGACTGTACTATTTCTGTATCAAGTATTCCAAGATGACTAGTAGTTGCTTTTTTTATGCTAGCATAAATAGAGCTGCCTATATAAATTCTTTTCTGCTTCTTGGAGATGTTCTTTCTTGATTAAAAATGGCTTCATATTGAAGCACTTGCTCTGCCACTCTTGGCCTCAGAACCTCAGCTGTGATTTATGGCTAGTGAGCACAATTTTTTTACAAGTGTGGTGCCTTGCAGATGACACTTTCTTACCATGTTCTTTTGTGTAAGTGTTAAGCAAGATAGTTTTTAGAGAAAGCAGTAGTATGGGGAAAATGGTCTATATGGTCCACATTTTTTCTTTCATGTTTTATGAGTTTTTTGTTTTATTGTAACTGATATAACTAAAAACATTTGCAAAGATGACACATTGGAGTTGTACTGTGGAAATCAGAAAAACTGCAAAACAGTTTTTCAAACCTCATATGGACAAGTTTGATGTAGATTTAGTAATGTTGAACCACAAAACAAAAACTTTGATATTTTTCAAAAATGTTTGATCCTTTTTTCCTTATGTCTTTCTAGGCCTTTCAGTGATTCATGGCTTATCATTCTTAAATCCTAGTTCTCTACTATCCATGACTTTTTCATACCAAAGTTGTGAATAAAATTGTTTTTTGACATAGACTGTGCTTTTTGAGGATACAAACAAACACTGATCAGGATGAAAATATTTCTATGCAAGAGAGAGTCAGACTGGTGGTGCTTTACATAGGTATTGTGACACTCACATGCATCACCCTGTTGAATTAGAATCAGTGTGATGTTTGAGTAAATATACTGCAGTGATGAAATGAAATTAATTTTGTTTTCTGATGGTGGTTATAGCCCATGTTTTTCTTTATAACCTTCTCCTTACTAGATCTAAAGTTATTTCCAGTTTCCTTTTAAGATTTGTGTTTACAAATTGTTTGTGCCATAGCATTTATAAAAGGTGAGTGCCTCCTCTTCTGTATGTTATTACTGGACAGAATGTCTAGAAATATCCATCTGGCTTTTTTGGCTCTGAATTCAGAGTATCTATACTCACATTATGCCTTGATACCTCTACTTTAATTATTTTTTCTTTACATGAAATAAGAAATGACAAAATTCTGAGGGAGAAATTTGGATGGTTTGCATATTTTGATTACAAGCTATTGTTACAAACAAATAATATTGCCATTATATCTCAGCTTATAGGAATTATATTTTTATAGTAGGTTTTTTTTGCTATTAATGCTTTATTGTACGTAGCAATAAGTCTTTATGCTCATGCTGCTATGAGTGATCTATTTATTTTAAAAATTAAGAGGTTTAGAAAAACTTCAAAGACCTCAGAATTTTATTTTGCTGCATCTGTCAGTAAGTATGAGCTTTTGAAAAACATGCTTAAAGTAACAGAAGAAAAAAATCTTCCTATTGATTTCATGTTCCATTTCTCATTTATGTAAGTGGGAAGTTTTGGCTGATGGAATCCTTCAGTCCATAACATTTTGCTATATCTTTTTATACATGTTTTTTCAAGTTCAAACTATGCTGTGAATTTTGTTAATTAAAAGAATGTTTCCCAACTTAGTAGGCAGGCTAGACTAGACCCAGGAGGTGGGGAAGGGCACTGCAAAAGAGGAGAACTTTGAGGGCAGGGAAAACTGCTTACCTTTCCCACCCTACTGCAAGTATGTTCCCACAGTTATGAATATAATTCTCTTTGAAAGTCACCCATACAGCTTCCCCCAAATCTTGTTGTGCCTCTTACTGTGTCAGGATTCAATTTCCTCAAAGGTAAAGCTTCTGACTCAGGTAACAGCCCCTCCGTACTTCTGTTTACAGAGGAAGAAATACTTGAGAAAGTTCTGGTGAAACACTTGAAGAGATGGTGCCAAACAATTAAAATGGATTTAACCCCCATATGGTTACGCTGATTAAGAAGTGGAGAGGTTTTTGATTACTGTCTAGCTCAATGCTTTTAGTTGATTCACCTTAACATGCCTATATGTTTTCATATACACAAGACCTTGGATTTCTCAGATCATGTTTCAAGCCCTTCAGAGGAAATAAGGGCTGGTCTCCCTGAGGGAGATATTGTGAAATACGTTGGAGTGTGAATTTAAAATGCAGCAGTTTGCCAGCATTAACTCCTCGTGTAAATGTTCTTTTCTGCACAAAGATGCCTAGCAGCTTTGCTTAATCCACTCTACTAAGATTAAGATGATTAAAACCAGATAATAATAGTTATTTCATTTATATCTATTTTTCTTTTTAAGTATGCTTTTTAAATTTGAATCAACTGTACATTAGCTGTAGTGGCAATATAAGCCTAAGGAGTTTCAGTTGTTTCCCATTTCCTCCCCCCAGTGTTTTGATTTGGTTGAAAGCCAAATCAGTTCCTCATCCAATGTATAGCCTTACAAAATTGTGCTAGCACAGCAGGGAGGTTAAGGGATTATATTATTTGGAATTGAGAGGAATACTTTGAATTGCGACTGATGACCGCATGCAGTTGCATGACACCCTGTGTTACTTGAAGGAGATGTAATAGGCAGTCTATTTTCACTCTGCGGGTGTGGATTTTTGTGGAGTGAACCAGAAGCTAATTAAGGTTTAGTCCCCCTTGTCATATAAGTACTGACTCGTGGGGTGTTGTGTCCATAACACCTAATTCAGTTTAATCACTGTGCAGCCTTCCCATTTCTGGTGGAATTACCTAAACTGCCCTCATAGCCTTCTCGTGAGTAGGAGCAGATAGATGGGTGAAGGGAAGGGAGAAGGTAAAATATATGAAAGAAATAAACCAACAGAAATAAGGAAAGGTAAGATATACTCAAGAAATAAAGCAACATTAACAGGCACATCTCTGCACTAAAGAATGGAGTAGCATTCATTCACTCAGTCTAGACAGACTTCTCAAGCACTAGGTGGTAGGGAAAAATTCAGGATCTGGTTTGTGTGGTGGATACTGCAGAATGCTCTACATTTTTGTAGTGGATGTAATTGTCTCTGTGTTGGGGTGAGTTAATTAAATGTTGCTGCAATATTTACTAGTGTCTGTTTGATTTCTAAAAACATTTAATTTTATGTTCCTGTCAGTTGATTCCCTGCCAAGCTATCTTGTCTTCTCCATGCTTGTGTTTTGGTTTTGGGTTACCTTCAATAACCCAATGAGTGTTGCTATTCATACCTATGCTACTGAGGAAGAAACTGTTATAGATCAGAAGAAAGCTGTTCATTACCACTGGAAAGGTAGTTCATATAAAAAAAATCCATGTCCAAAAGTATCTCACAGTGTTTCTTATAAAATTCACTTACTGTTATATATTGCATAGACACTTGAGAGATCTTCAGATATTTTTCCAGCTATCTTAAATAGTCACAGAAATATATTTTATAGGGACCACAGTTTAAGTAGTATAGTTCCTATCATACATCGGATTGATCACCTTCAACACCCAATAACTTTAAGCTGATAAGTGCCAGTAGTGAACAGGGTTGAGTGTCCTCATAATTCTGCCTGTGACTGATAGTTCATATACTATTCAAACAGACTTTTCATTTATATTCTATCACTCAGGATCAGGACGTCTCCCATGCAATAAAATTTAATGGTGTGCTTACTCTGTGCTTTCCCTCATCTGTTGCCTTCCAGTCAAGGGAAGCACACCAATTGCCATCTTAGTTTGTCTCAACTCTTTAATGAGAAAGAGCATTTTAATGTATTCTCTGTATTGCTGGCTACCTCTTGTATTAAAATTATTGTCATGGCTTCAAAGATGATGTCCTGCCCTTGGCTCTGTTGTAGAAGCTGCATTCCATTGACAGTCTTTCATAGCAGATGCCCTGATTGTTTGAGTAAGGGCTAAATTATGGACTACCATTTGATGTGCATACCATTCATCTTCAGATTTACAAGATGTATGAGCAGAACCTCTCCAGAATAAAAGACTTTCTGCTGAAGAATAATGAGACAATTTGTGGGACTTTTGTCTTTAAGCCTGTCAGTGGCTCTGCCTTGTAAAATGTGTCAACATGTCCAGGTTTGATTGGAATCCACTTGGTGAACTGCTCCTGTGTGTGTCTTTTCAATTTATGGGTTAAAGTTACTTTTTGGGTTAGCTATTCACTGCAACGATGACAAAATCCCATCAGTGGATGCAAGGCGACATGATCGTCTTCTTTTGACTGTATAAGTTAAATAACAGAATGGGGAAAAGGGAAGTGCAGAAGAAAATGAGTATCAGTATCTTCACATATTTTTAAGAAATCCTCTGCTGTTAGGAACAGTGAAATCACCTGTTCTCATGTCTGTGTTAGAAACAGTAAGAAGTAATGAGCTTCAGTTGTAACAAAGAGGAGCAAGTCGTAAGTTAGGAAAGCCATTTTGATAGGGTATTTTAAAATACTTAGCAGTTCTTGTTGGAATTATATTGTCCACCATTGAGGAACGGAGAAGACTGCTTCTGAGATCAAGGTAGAACTGATTCCTGCCTTGGAACCAAAGAGTGGTTCCTGGATTTTATGGTGTCTGCTGCAGTCTGTGATCTTGATGTTCAGAGCGGCGGTAGACATTTGAAAGTGACATGCAAAATCATAATGTCCAGGCAGTGGAAGACACCTTTTCATTCACACCCCCAAACCAAACAAGCAAGCACAGGGCAGTAAGCCCCATGTCTGCAAAGAAGCAGTTGTCATGGAACTAGGACAGCAGATAGGATGTAATCAGTCTTTTCCAGGGACCCTCAGTCTTGTGAGGGTACAGCAAGAGTGGGCTGCTCTGGAAGTGAAGGCTATCTGGGAGTTAAGGGTGGCAGTGAAGCAGGCAGGGACCTCACTGACAGGGTGCAGCCTCACAGAACCCGAACAAGAAGAACAGAGAAGGTCTGGCTGTGCTAGCCAGGGTCAGATACAGCCCAGCAGTCACCAGCCAAGTCCACTGTAACACAGGAGGTCTGAAGTCAAGCCAGGAAGTCCTGATAGCAAGTCAGAGGCAAAGCCAGTGAGGCGCTAGGCAGTGCTCAGCAGACCCACCTATGGGGTGGGTAGCAGCAGCTCCCAAACCTGAGAGCATAGGGAGTAAGAGTGGAGGCCCCTGATGAGACTTCTCCCTGCTCTTTCTGGCAGCTTAGTGTTAGGGAAGCTTGACTAGCATCACCATATTAGAGCAGACCTCAAACACAGGAAGCTAATCTCTTAGTTGTATGGGGTGGAACTGGCTGCAGAGAAAGAAAGATA
Source organism: Phaethornis superciliosus (assembly GCA_023637945.1). Lineage (NCBI taxonomy): Eukaryota > Metazoa > Chordata > Aves > Apodiformes > Trochilidae > Phaethornis > Phaethornis superciliosus. The sequence continues at coordinate 109,599,915 of JAJQWJ010000001.1, read as the reverse complement.
TAGGCTGGTCAGGGCACCCAGAAGCTTTTGGTATATTCAGGGCCCTGGCAGAGTTCACAAGGAAAGGATGTAAGAGGGAGATTTAGTGTGATGTCTATCACATTTTGAATCTGGGGTTAAAGAGAGACAGAAATCTTCGTATTACATGAGAAGAATAGTAAGTCCTCTGTCTTCTGATCTAGATGTGGGAGCTTCTCCATTTTCCATGTCCCCTCCTGATCAAAAATATCCTGTACACAGTAGAGACAAAAGAGACACTGATGATGTAGTTTCCTTATTGTAGGCAAGGTGGGATTTTAGAATTTCCTTTGTCTTTTAGTAAGGAGTTGAGAGTTCTGTCTGCGTACTCAGTATGTTAATCTGGAGCTCAGAACTCCTTTCCATGATGTTGCCTATATTTTAACTGTTGGAGTGGATGTGGTTTGCTATCAAGGCTATTATGTTCTTGCTCTACTTGGGAGAATATCCCAAAGGGTAGCAGAAATGGACCTCACAGTGCACCTACTTGGTTAAATGAACTTAAATTTAACTTTCTGTTAAATTAATTTTATGTATTAATTTTTGAGACCTAAAGGTATCTAACCCATCGTTGAGTTTGACTCACCTGATTACTTTTATCATGCATCATCCACAAAAGAATATTTTTCTTTTTCCCTGTCTCTATGTTCTTGGATATGAATTTATCCAACTGGATTGTTAAGTCTTTGACTTGGTCTAGGGTATTATTTCACTTTTCGAAAAAGGTAGCTTTCTGAATAGCTGCTATTGTTAGGTAGATGAGAGAGACTCATGGCTGCTGCTTCTTATGTGATAGGGTAAGCTATTCCTTCACAGACGTCTGAGGTTTCCTCCTGAAAGTAGTCCTTGAGCTCCCATTATACCAATACATTAACATACTAGGGATTTTCCCCTTATGTGTCATATGTCAATAGCCAGAGCCTTCTGCTTACAGTAAAACTTGCACTGTGTTCACAGTACCAGGCTATTGCTGAGCTGAAGAGATCTGAGGACATAGCTGTTCATATGCAAAGATTGTTTGGTGGATAGCTGATTGCTTGTGGTTAACCACTACGTGAATGTGTATGTAAAGATAAAAAATGTCAAGATAAAAAAAAAAAAAAAAAAAGAGAGAGAGAGAGAAAAAAAAGAGGTCAGCAAGCAGAGTCCTTGGATGTATACAGTTGACATGTACTTTCTAGCCCATCTTGTTCTTATTCTCCAGTGACCACAAAGATTGCTGGACTTCTGTGATGAGGGTGGGCAGCAGAAACAGCAATGAATACTATCTCTGTTATACTGTGTGAGCATAAATGTGGCATCAAAAACTTTGACATTTGAAGGTGGAAAGCATAACAGCATACTCTCTGCTGTTGCAAAACTGACATTTTTGTAAGATGGACACATGGCCAATGTCTTAAAGAATTCTGATTACTGACCGCTCACACAAGAAGGAGTTGTAGCAGGTTCTACTTGCAGAATAGTGTTCTTCAGTAACACAAAGAGGTTTTTGATGCAGTGAGACAAGATTCAGAAGATAGTGGACATGACCTTATTTCTGTTTATATTTTGAAAATATTTTAATCTAAGGCCCTTTGCGATAATGTGCTCATGTAATTTCATAAATATTGTAAATATTTCATGTAAGTCAATCGAAGGAAATCAGGGTTTACTCCAGCAATTTTTTTCATAAAACATGTAAGTTTTTTGTAACTTTGACTTTGCATGTCTGATGAACTAGAATAATGCAAGTGAGCAACAGAACACCATTAGATCTGTGTTTCAGTAGAAAAACCCCCTTCATTCACTTGGCAGTTGTGGCATCACAGTGTCTCTTCCCTTGGTGCCCATGGCAGAGCATGAAGCTCCACTGACACTGGAAAACTGCGCATAAATGGAAAAGACTTTTGATAACTGAAGAGAGAATCTCCACAATAGCCAGGCTTGGATTACAAAGTCTTTGCAAGTAATTTCAATGATCATTTAACTAGTTTCAGGTCAAAAGACTATTTTGTCTCTTCATCTTGGCTTTTCCAGTAAGTATTTTCTTTACCAGAACACTCCCTAGCTCAACCAAATGTGTATTAGTTGGCAAACTTTCTTGCATGGGAAGGGATAGGTGGGTTTTTTTTCCGTTTTTCAGTGCTTGGAATATATTTAGAAATTGTGGCTGTTTTGGTGATGGGAAGTAGGTGCAATCTAGGTAATTGAGAGGAGAGCTCAAACTTCAGACTGTTAGTGGTTTGAACAGATTGTTATTCTGTTTAGGATAAAATTAAATTACTGATAAACAATCCTTTTCATTAAGCCTAAACTAATTTTTCTTCTAAAGAGTATTGGTAATGAAAAAGACTATGGAAACTGTTTCAATGTTGTGTTAGTTTATTCATGAAACTGGTATGGTTATTAGTTAATAAATCTTTCATAAGTTATTTGTACTAGCACTAAATAATTTCTATTTAAATTCAGAACAAATATTTGCTTGCCGGAACTGTTAGAAACATTGTGCAATGAAAGGCTGCTGTGACATCACAGGACATGGTAAGTCACAGCTTTTTTAAGTAAAACTTATTTTTCATCAAGTCACCTTGTACCAGTACAGGTTTGATAAACTATGGAGTTATAAGTATCATTATGTCAGCTAAAAAAAAAAAGTAATATACGTAACTAAGGCAACTGTGTTACCGGTGTTGGAATATAGGAATTTCTGAAGCATGGCAATTCCCTTCTTCGTGCCTTCAGATCAAAACGTTTCAGGGTTTTTTCTGTTTTGCAGTAGCTCCCGTGCAGACTTTTATTCTTCACTTGCATCTCTGTTTACTTGCTTTCGTGACGAGGAGCATGGTTAAAGCCAAACCTGTGTTTTAGCTTGGGCTGTAACTCTGCTCACCTTGCCATGCATAATCGACCTCACTCAAATGGTGTAGCCCTTCGTTAACTTAACCACAATCTCCCTGAGGTCCCCAAATTATTCCCACGAGTTCTACTACAAGAGCTGTGACTTGCTGGGAAAGAATCCTGCAACATCTAAGCACAAGGAAACACATGTGATACTGCTGTTGGATATACAGGAAATGTAGAAGCCAAGAGGCGGGTGGGTCTTTGCTCTGGGAATTTGAATATTTGAACCATGTAGCCAGACCTGGGCACCAGTCATTTAGGCTGTATAAATATACAGGTAGCTTTGTGTAGACTTGCTCAGTCATGGTAGATTCTAGATTCTAGCTGCATTCTCAAGGAAACATGATTTTTTACTGCCTACAAGTCAACAGATTGATGCTTAACAACTATGCGTTTGATTTGGTGCTTACTGTGACCTAGCAGGACTGACTGTATTTAAATGGTTTTATTGACACACATCTGACTGAAATACTTTCATCTTTAGATTTTATATTAGAAAATAGAGACATTTTTTTGGTTGTTTGCTAGTTTTATCCCTTTGTCTCAAGGTGATTTTGGATAGAAATTGGAAATAAATACAAATATTTTGTTCTTTATTGGCTAATGAAGCAATTTAAATATGGTGTTAGTTTCCTTAGGTTTTGGTTTTTCTTAAGATGTAGCACATTAAGATTTGATACATTAAATAAAGCACATGGCTAAGTTAATTGTTTGTCACTCAGGCTGCATTTAAACCTTTGTGAACTGTACAATGTGCCTGGTTGTCCTTGTCCCCTGACAATTCAGCCTGTGTTCTGTTTGCACAGCCAGGGAAAATCACAAGGCAGCTGGACGTAGGAAAAAGGATAATGTGAACCTGTGTCATGTTCCCGTAAGCCCAGCGAAGGAGCTGTAATGTGAACTTGGCTGAAGGAGCTGGGATGAATTCCTGGGGCCAATTGTTCAGGCACAACATAAATCCCTTTAGATACTAAAGCCAGTTACTTCCCTGGTTCATGATTCAGCTTTCTTTAAAACTTCTGGCAGCGTACATGTCTGCATGTCAGTGCAAACTGCCAGTGCAGACACGACATTTTGAGACTCTTACCCAGAGCATTTCATAACACATTGCTGGTGTAGATAAATATTGAAATTTTCTTTTAAAGAGCTGCCTACATCTAAGAAGTTATTCTGAATTAAACCATGATGTGTATGCAAATGCTATAGGAATTCTGAAATCACTCCCTAACTGGACACATCTATATGCCAGACAACCAAATAAACTGTCAGATACTCCCATTTCAAGAGGCTGCTGAACTTCACGATGTAGTTTTGCAGATTAAGTTATTCCAGACCAGTTCTCCATGTGAAGCTATTAATTTTAAGGAGGAAATAAATAAATAATTTTTCCTAATTTAAGAAAAATTATGAGGAAAATTGTTTATGCAGGGAGTGATCCCAGAATAGTTACAGTACATCCTATTTACTTCCTTTTTTGAAAAAATATTAGCACTTCAATTGCGTGTTTTTTTCTCTGGCCACTTTTAAAGCACTGTGCTGATTGTGAAATAATGTGCTGCTTCAAAGTCATAAATATAACAGGTTTTGTCTAAGTTCAGAATTCTTTGTTGAGACTCTTCCTACTGGATTCATCCAGTTGCTGATTCATATGCAGCAGAGCAAGCATTTTTCAGCAGAAGATGTTACAGTTCCATTTGCCAATCTGCCAGAGGTTCTCTCCTGCTCCAGAGTCATCCCAGCTAACCTGTCTCAGCCAGTGCAGTTCATAGCCTGGCAGCTTAGCAAGCACCCAGCATTATTATGCCTTAAGCAGATATATCCGAATGTGAAACAGGGAGGCGGAGGGACGTATATTCTCTCCACCACCTTTTTAAGAGTGGTAATGCCTTAAACACTACAAGTAGATTTGCCAGCGCTTGTCTGTCAGAAGGCCTCCAGACAACATCCACCTTTTAGTAATCCTCTCCAAGTGCTAAGGGCAAGATGATAATCATCATTTTTGTTAGAGTCTAGAGAGTGAAAGATGACCCTCTACAACTTTCTCCCTTAACAACAGTTTTTTGAAAGTAACTTGGAACATTGTAAGATTGACCATTACTTAACTACTCTATTGTATCTGCATTCATTTTTATCTTTTTTCCTCTGTATATACATTCCCAGATGTATTATAAACTGCTAATTTTAATATGATATTTTAATACATTTTTGGTCATACATCATAGCAGACTGTCCTGATGAAGATGTGATATAGAACTAAAAGTATCTTTCTACTCTCTTTTCTAGTTAATTGTGCCCTTAGATATGTTATGCACAGTTGTCTCTGCACTGAAAGCACACATCAGATTTTGACACCATGATGAAGGTCCTTTCCATTGTCACCTCTGCGACAATGGGTAAGAAAATGTGAGGCTTCTAGTTATGTGAGCCGAACTGTAGAACCAAGCTAGTGTTTTATATAGTTGGTAGTAAAGAAAGAAGATTTCACCCACAAAACCCACCAGTTTTTTGATGAAGAAAATCAACAGATTCATCTGCAGTTCATCTGCCATCAGCTGCTGAGACACTGTAGTTCATAAGTCAGTGGGACTGCTGCATTAAAAGGAGAATTTTCTTGGAAAGACTGTATACTATGAAGTGGTCATCGAGGCAAGTTGAGCTGTGTAGCAGTAGTGCCTTAAACTGTGGGTTTTGCCACTCTAAACAATTGCTGGTGTTCTCTGGGAGAGTGTAACAGGCATCTCCTTTGAGTGAATTTTCTGCCACAGTTTTACTATATTTCCACTATCCTGCACTCTCATTTTTCTGTGGTTTTTTTCTGCTTTCATCAGACATTGCTACAGAGCAATGAAATAATTTTTTAAACTTATGGCACTGTGATGTGATAGACCAAATATGTATATATATAAATATTGGCAAATTGTGTTCAACTTTGCCAGAGAAAATTAAAGGTCTGTGCCTACTATGCTGGAAGTGGGATAAAGTGAACAAATATTTAAGTACTTTTGTATTCACACCAAATACCAAATGGAATGGACCAAAGGAAATAATCTGAGACCAGAGAGGCTGAAGTCACCAATTAATAATAGACAAGAATTTTCTCTGTGAACAGAAAGAGAGGGTAATGCCTTGCTCATGTTTGTGGAAAACTTACCTAGATTTAGGCATGGTGTGAATGTGTGGGAAGAAAGAAAGGGTTGGAAAATGAAATCCAGAGTACATCAAAGAGATGTCTGCACTATATCCCCTTTTCACAGTTGGAAAAAATTAGGTAGAGAAGCAATTTACACACATTCCACTTTCACTTGTCATTGTCAGAGCCAAAAATTACTACCTTGCAGTCCTAAACCTTTACCACAAGACTACTCTTTACTATTATATCTATTATTTGTTTTACCTTGTTTTCAGCTTTAAGAATGTGTATGATCTGCATAAACATGTTGAAACACACAATGATTCAGATGCCTACAGCTGTGATGTTGAAGGATGTGGTTTTACTTCATGGACTTTACACACTTTGAGACAGCACTACAAGAGAGTGCGTGTGGTGAGTATATTAAATAGCAGAATAAAATAAATTGCTATAAAGGAGACTAAAGTTCATATTTATGTGCATTGAGTTTCTTGTGAATTAATTGTTTCATTTTTGCATCAAATCAAGTATTTATTTGCACACATTTCTAAGACTCTTGCAAATATTATGCAAATACCTGACTCATCCTTAGCCGTAGATTTTATGTGCTTACCTTAGGTGCATGCAGTTGCACATTCGCAGTCTTGAACTCGGGCCAACAACCTCCCCCCCCCCTTTTTTGTGTGTTTTTTTGTTGTTGTTTTCTAAAAAAACCCAAAATATGTCTTAAAAAAACACAAAACTTTTTTAGTTTTGTCTACACCAGTCCCAATATCAACAGCAAAAATTTCAGGGATTAAAATCCAGTGTCACCTTTCTCCTCACGTTGTTACTCCATACTTAGAATTAATGTGTTAGCTGAAAACAGAGAAACTAGAAAGCATATAAAGTTTACATCACTTTTTAATTGGGTGCGTGTATAATACTTTCATTTGTAGCCTTTTGGGGAAGAAACTTTTAAGTTCCATATGTTCAGATAGCAAATATGTGTGTATGTATTTATTTATTTATTTAAAACTTATAGCCCATGGAGAATGTGTTGAGCTAACGCATGAGACAAACAGTTTGAGCTGGTAGGTGTAACATCCCAGTTTTTATGAGCCCAGTTGTTGGGAATATGTTCCCAACATGTTTGTTGGAAATAAGATAACAGCTTATGAGAAGTGTATAAAAAAAAATAAATTTTTGGCATGTTTCTTTGCTTTACTTTGTAACTTATATAATAATTTCAAGTTATTAGAGACACTTTATAATGAACTTCTAACTTACATTGTACTATTAACTGAATACATTTAAACAACAACAAAAAAGGTTATGTCTAAACATGTTAACAAAACAGTTAAAAGATGTTCGTAGAACTTACTTTAAGAATTATACACCATTTGATATAATGTACATTTTATATTTATTTGTTGGGTGTTGCATGTACAATGGCAAGAAAGTAAATGAATTATGTTGGCAACATAGCAAAATGTGCCTATCTTCATAAATAATTCCACATACCCATAGTTATGCTGATCTGTTAGGAAAAGGGCTTGTCATATACATTAATGTGATTCTTGTATAAAGGGTGTAGACAAAAAGACAGGTGTCTTTCATTGCAGTAAAAATTAATTACAACGTTTGAGATATTTTTTGAAATGAGCTGAATGAACCCTCCAAGAGAAATATGCAAGACTTGCACATATGGTGAGTCAGATAGAAGATTAACTTGTCCCATGTTAGCTACTACAAGCCAGTATCCCTTGAGGACCCAGAGGTATGATCTGTGAAGGGCCCTCCTGCAAAGTGACTTCCAACGCATACGCAGAGCAGTGTAGCATCACCACCACGTTCTGAATGTTCATTCCTTCACCTACACAAACTGATCCTGGGAGCCCAGGGCAAGCATTCAACCTGCACATGGGTGAGTCCCCAGCCAACCAGAATGGAGTTATCAGTCAGACTGGGAACAGTTTGAGCAAAAAAGGGTCGCTTGAAAGTCAAGCGAGCTTGCCATGTAACCCCAGAGATTCTGAGGCATTTCTGATTGGGAGGATTTACACTGTACATCTCATGTAGAAAACTGTCTCCCTCCCCTGAACTGGGCCCTCATCACCCAACTACTGATTGCATGTGAGGACTGTAATGCCATGAGAAGCCTGTGTGGGGGGAAGGATTTACTTCCTCTCATCCCCACGGCTGGAAAAGTACAGTGCTCCACCCAGGGCCCTCAGAAGGCCAGCAGGAATGGGCAAGGAGGTGGTTTCAGCACAAGGAGTGAGGCTTGCTGGAGGGAGCCCTAAGTGATGCCTTTGAGGGTGCACCTGAGCTCAGACAGCAGTTCTTACAGCACCTTCAGTCTAACAACCTAGACCAGGTTGTCTATGATGTTTACCAGTCTTGGCCAGAAGAGAAATGGAATTTAAGACCCCTGTCACAGACAAGGGCAGATTAAAGCAATGGCTATAAAAATCTCCTTTCGTGGCTGCCCACCTTGTTCCTAACTCAAAAGTTCCTGCTTTGCAGGCAGCTGAGGTCTTTGTGCTGGAGCTTTAGCATTATTAAATATGTTGGGATGTAATTTGTGGCAAATCATCTGATGTTTCAAGAGCAGTTGAGCCATTTGTGCACTGGGGGCAGGCCAGACAGATGTGGGTGGCAGATTTTAATCTGCCTTTGTACGTGAATCAGAGACACAGCATTTTTAATACTTTACAACATGGTAAAACTGACTCACGTTTCTCTGGGCAATGAAGAGGTACCACTATAGCCTCTGGGATTTCCCCTGCTAAATATCAAAGGCCTGCAACAAACAACCGAGGTGTTAATGCTTCCCAAAGAAAGAGTCCTTTATAATGGAAAGTATTAGTCAACCAGAATACAGGGGAGTCTTTTCCTGATCTTTCACAAGAAAATCTTGTCCAGATCTTCCTACCAGAAACCTACAATCCAATATCCAGCAATTTACTCCCTTAGGTAAATCCCTGTCCCCGCCTGGCTGGAAGCTGTACCATGGGTACCAAGGTTAATGTTCACAAAGCCCATTCAGGGCTTCACATTGACAGGTGTAAATATGGCATTATAGATTTGTACCTGAGCTGTGGAACCACACTTCCAGGGCAAGAGTATGGCCTGCAAGTTCTAAATGGCAACAACTTTGTGTGAGCCTATTGAATACATTTTGGTTTTGGGCAACAAAAGTCAACTGTGGGAGCAGATGCAATGGGATGACAATTTATGAATGTAGATTTATTTTTGGAATTATATTTAAAAATTATTTTCCTCAATTATGCTGCTTAATGCCACTCGTGAGTTTTTTTCTACTACTGGTAAGGTACCAATTCCACTTTATTATTATGCACAGTGTTTGCACTCACACAAGTGCTTTTGCAAAGCTGTACAGTTATATCCATTTTCTTGTCAGTAATCTAGTTTAGAATTTACACGTATATGTTAGCGTATAAAGGCTTCGTTAGCACCCATGTATTTACTAGGCTATAGTAGCTAGTGACAATATATTTCAAAGCTGTTTTTTTCTAATTTTATGTTAAGATGTGTTACATTAGCACTCCAAGATGCTAGTTTGCATGTACAAAGCAAAATAAATTATCCATCTGAATGAAAGCACTTTGGTGAAAAGACGCTTCCCCCTACTTTTGATACCTAATTATAATTTTTTTCCCCTGTTAGTTATTTGTACCGAAACAACTGTATGTAAATCTACGCGGTTTTGAAAACTAGTGGGTCTTTTTGTTTCTGCTTAATTTTCCCTATGAGCTGCTTTCTCCAAGCGCTCTGCTGTAGAAATGCCCACAGAGGGTGCCCGCGGACTGGACGCTCCCACTCCCTCCACCATCTCTGCCACCCCCCAGCCTGTGGGACGGGGCCTGTGGCCACCCAGTGTCTCCGTGGAACACGTCTTTTATTCAGCAGCTCGTAGAAGAAAGAAGCTCTACGAGAAACAAGACCTTATTTGCTGGGATTTGTGGGATCCAGCTTGAAAAACAACTTCTTCTCCTGCACACCAGGTATGAAGTGGCCGTGAGTCACCGGGGACTTGTTCTCATGGAGCCAGATCGTCAGATAACATAAGCTGGCACGGGTCCACTGGAGTCTGTAGAACCAGGAGAATGTCTAACTGCGGTTCTGGCATGGGATCTTCGTGGATTTCAGTGGAACTGGACTAGCCCTTGGCTTTACGGCAGCAAGGAGGAGACAGCTCGCCTGGCTGACAAAGAAACCCTTTGATAATGACCTGTGCCCTGCAGCACAGCTAACAGCAGGAAAAAATATACCTAAAACACGAAGGTGCCTGCCAAGAAGCAGAGCAAGATCGAGCTTGAGGAAATCATGCAGAACACCTTTTTTGTTCTCGGAGGTTTGAGAGTGAAAATTTAAAACTAGGCATTCTTTTCCTCAATACCACAGAAACAGCCTTTGTTAGTCATTAGCTGCTTATACAAATGCGATTAAGCTTTTTTTTTTTTTTTTAATTTTGTACAGGCTCTCTCTCATCCTAAGCAAAGCTGATAATGAGGTATATGTAAAATTTGGATTGTTTAAAGCTTCTCAGTTAAGTTCCTGAGTACAGGGCTTTCTATAATCCTTACAGAGAAAGAACAATAGCAAAATTAGTTCAGTAGTTTCTAAGAAAGCCATTGTGAAAACATTGTGAAAAAACTATTTGTCTCTTAGAAAAAACAAAAATTCTAAAAAGCGGATTATTAAGCAGCATAATTATTTTGCATGGGCTTTAAAGTTTAGCATCTGGAAGAGGAGCAGTTGCCCTGATCTGGTTTCTGGCATATAGTTCCCAGAATGGTTTGAGTTGCAAGCAACCTTAAAGATCATCCAGTTCCAACCCCCTGCATGGGCAGGGACACCTCCCACCAGACCAGGTTGCTCACAGCCCCATCCAATCCCATCATTGAATACTTCCAGAGATGAGGAAGTAATGAACTAAGTCATGCTAAAAGCAATCTGCAAAGCCTATCTACAGCCCCTAAACTGTAATTTTCTCACTAGATCACATAAAATGCAGAGTATATTCTGTAACTGTCTCTACAGTGAGGGGCTTACATGATGTCCAGAAACTTATGATGTGCCTCAATTTTCTACCTTTGAAGAAGTGTTCTCAGCTTTACAAGGAAACCACAAGATTTTTATTAACTTGTATTCCGATTTGTTCAGCTATTACAGTCACAAGCACTAAAAACATGATGATGGAGGCCCCAGCCTGCCGTTCAATTCATGTCTTATTTTTATATGTCCGAATCAGTTTCTAAAGGAGCTGAGCCTGGGTGCTGAGCAGGCAGAGCTGCCATTGCTCTCAACTATCAAAAATTGACACTCGTGCCTGACTCTGAGTTACTATCAGCAACCCAGCTGCAGCATGTAGTTGACTTCAGTAGCATTACCTACACTGTCCTTTTAAATTTACTTATTTGTTTTCTTCAGTAAAAAAAGTTGCTTTAAGAATTACCACCCTCTTCCTGCCACTCATCTGCAGCACCACACCGTGCTTTTCAGTTGTTTGCTTTAAATGAGATCAGCAAGGAGCTCCAGCATCTGCCACGATGTGTAACTATGCCCCTTTCATCACCTTCTTCGGAGGTAGTTTCCTTCCAGCCTACTCACCTCCCTTTCTGTTGGCACCAGGGAGCAGCTGGTAAGTCAGGCCAGCTTTCTGCTCTGTCTGAAAAGTAACCAAGGGAATTTTTTTCAAGTGAGATCACGGAGCTGATTCAGTTACTGTTCAACCACGTGAATGCAAGTAAACCGTGTGAATACCAGCAGGGACACAGAAGAGGGGATGGCAGCCTTCCTCAGGGACATTGTGGTTTAAGTTGGCTGAAGCCAATGGCAGTGCTGCACCATTTGTCTATAAAAAAATAAGCATAGCTTAAATGTTTGCAGAGTGGCTGAATAGGTGGATTTTGGTTTTCATCTTTTTGGAAAGCAGCAAACTAGAGCTCTTTTGTATCAGCTTTAAGACTATTGCATAGTTGCCATCTGATACCTGTTCACAAGACCTAGGAACAAAACATTTTAGCTCTAAGGCACAGGACAAAGGTGCTCTACGACCTGCTGAAAGATTCATGTTAGTTTACTTCATACATGGCAACCAACCCTTAGAAGGATTTCATTCCAAAAAGAAAAGGCTAAAGCTCTGGATTAAATCCTGTTCTCTGAAAGGACTGAGAAATACTGCAAGGTAGTGAAAGAAGAATATAAGAAGAGGGTTTCTTTGTGATGTCCTTGCTACTGTATATGCACAGGAGAGAAGGACTGGTTACCTTGCCACATAAAGACACGCTAAATTGGGTTTCACATGATTTGCTCTCAATAAACCTAGTATTGACTGTTGTTTGTCAGACTGGTTGTTAGCATATTTTAATTAATTATTTCCTTTTTTATTTAAGGTAGCAACCTGACTGCTCTGGAATTCACTTGCTACCTTCTTTTTCTACCTCTTGAAGACAAGCTCTTCTGTTGCCCTTTTCCAACCTTGCCACACTTCACCAATTAAAAGCTCAGAGGCTGGGCAGACAGTATTCTAAGCACCTTAAAGGTGGATTTTTAATTTTTTATTTTTTAAACCCAGCCCTTTGGAAAGCACTTACATACAAAAATCTCTTAGATGTGCTCTTTTCATGTTTTATTATGAGCGCTCACTCTTTTGTTGCTGGTACTTGTTGAACTGTTTCTCAAAGCACAATGCAGGTAGAAGGCATACAGTCTCCTTCTTGCTTAATTCAGCTGCCAGCAAACTGCAAGCTGGGTTTCATCCAATTAATTTAGTTTTATAACTTTCACCATCTTCCCAATGAAACAAGAGCCTCAATGGTAAGGCATCATTAGTGGAATAAAATATCTGGTGTGCTATTTGGAACTAAGTCATGCATACCCCAGAAGATGCAGTGTCCAAGGCCCTAGGCTCTCCAAAATGCTCCAACTTAAGCAGAGCTCCTTGAGAACACCGCAGTCTGTCCAGGCTGATCCAGACATAGCTGAACTCCCAAATCAAAGCAAGGAGCAAGTTAGAATGATAGCCAGGAGAAGGTGGTATTGTTGAGTAACATTGGTGACCTAAGGACTTGTGTCTACACACATCTATTTCTTATTCCTGATTTTTTCATAGATGTTCTTGTTCAGAGCAAAGAACTGTTTAGTTTAATCCAGAGCAAATTAAGCAGGAACAAGTCCACAAGGAACAAAGCCCTGAGAACAGACTTCATGTCCTCTGTCTATAGAAAGTAATTAAATGTCTCCATAGACTCTTTTTAAATGCAGCTTTGCAAAGACAAGGCTGACTATCACTATTATCCTAGCTTTACAACATATTGTCCTCTATCTATTGCCTAACCTGCCAGATCAAATAATCATGCACTAACTGCCTAGAACAATCAACATCAGTCTGATATTCAGTATAACAAACACAAGCTTTATTAACCTTTAGACATGTGATAGGCTTCAAGGTCACGATGGCAATTGGAATACCCACTTCACTGTCACGTTACATACCAAAGGTTGCAGATGCCTTCCAACTGCAGCATCTCAGTAGCAGAGCAAGACTCCCTATTCTTTTGTCCAAGTCCTGTGGTACCTGCAATTAACATCCACAAAAAGATTCAGGCACTGAAATCTGCCTCTGGCGTCAAAACTCTCAATCCTAAGGGAAACTGAAAACCAGGAAAGCATCAGTTTTCAGCAGTACCCGAGCCTAAAAATTGTTGCTTTAGAGCATGCCTGGACAGACTTCAGCCTTTGCCATCTGGTCTGCCCCCTGGGTTGGTCTGTGTCTCTCAGACACAAGCAGGATGCACAGTCCAAGAGTCTGTACCACTTTGCTGGAGAAACGCGGCCCTGCTGGGGTTCCCAAAGCAGGCCCCGTATAAAGGAAAGGAACGCTGCTACTACCCTCCCCTTTTATTTAACAGCTTAATTGTCACAGCTCCACAGCCTGCACAGCTGCTGCCCTCCTGCCCCAGGAGCTTTGAGCTGCGCCCCGCTGCCAGGTTCTGGGGCTGCGGCGGCAAGAGAGGTGCCCGGGAAACAGGAGGTGCCCGCTGGAGAGCCCACCTGGAGGTGCTTGGAAGTGTCCTTTAAGAGTGTCCACTAATAACCCAGCGCTGCCAAGTCTACCGCTAAACCGTGTCATAGAATCATAGAAAATTAGGGGTTGGAAGGGACCTCGAAAGATCATCTAGTCCAACCCCCCTGCCAGAGCAGGGTCACCTCCAGCAGGTCACACAGGAACACATCCAGGTGGGCTTTGAATGTCTCCAGGGAAGGAGACTCCACAACCTCCATGGGCAGCCTTTCCAGTGCTCTGTCACCCTCACAGTGAAATAATTCTTCCTAATATTTATATGGAACCACTTATGCTCCAGTTTATAACCATTTCTATCCACTCCATGGCAGCTGCAGCAGCAGAGAGTGTGGAATTGAAACCCTAAAGCTCCACAACTGCTTTAGGTTAACACTAGAACTTCCAAAACCTTGCAGAACCCAGTTACTTTAAGCACCGCATCTGCACGTCCTTTAAACACCTCCGGCGATGAGGACTCGACCCTGGGCAGCCTGTTGCAGTGCCTGACCACCCTTCGGATGAAGAAATTTTTTCCTAATACCCAATCTAAACTTCCCCCGGCGCAACTTGAGGCGGTTTCTTGTTACGTGGGAGAAGAGCTCGACACCACCCTCCCCTCGCTACAACCTCCTCTCAGGTCGTTCTAGAGAGCGACAAAGTTTGGGGAGAAGGAAGTGCCGTCGTCCCGGCTTTGGGGGACACTTTGAAGGGGCCAAGAAGGGCTCTGCGCCTGCCTGGCACCCGCTTATCGGCGGCGGGGTCGGGACACAACGACCCCCAGACAGCGCCCGTAACTCCCAGCTCCTCACGGCGCAGCCTGAAGGAAAAGGACGAGGAGGAGGAGGAGGAAGAAGAGGGGTGAGGACGGCCGTGGCCCCGGAAGTGACGCCACCCTTCTTCACCCACCCTCACCCCCCCCCCCCTTCTCCGGCACACCTGACTCACCTGGGCGGGCGGTGTCGGAGCGCTGCGCGCCGCGGTGCCGGGCGGGCGGTGGCCGAAGAGCAGCACCGGCAGCGGCACCGGCAGCGGCAGCCATAGCCATGGCACGGGAGAGCAGCTCCCCGTGGGCTATGGGTCTGCTGAAAACGTTTGAGGAGAGCGAATTCGGGAGCTGGGAGAAGATCGGCTCAGGGGGGTTCGGGCAGGTGTACAAGGTGCGACACCTCCACTGGAAGACCTGGCTCGCCATCAAGTGCTCGCCCAGCCTTCATGTGGATGAAAAGTAAGGGGAGACGGGGACGGGGAGGAGAGCAGAGGGAGGGGAAGAGGTTATTATTCCCTTGGGAGCGACTCTTTCTACGGATATCCCCGGAACCCTCAGTGGACCAGAGGCTTCCCCGGCTGGGTTTAGCCGCGTCCGGGAAAGCCGCTGGGACACTGAGAGCAGCAAGCCCTGTCCCCACCTCACCACCCTCTTTACCGACAGCAACACCGGGCATGAAGGTCTCGGCAAAAGGCAGCAGCAGAGAGAGGGGCAATTAAATATTCCACAGGCAAAACGTGGCCTTTGTCACACTTAAGCAAAGCCCGGACCCACACCTGGAGTTGTACGGTAGGTCATGGAGCTGCTGGGCTCTGCCTCCGAGGAGAAGCGATGTTGCTTAAGCACTCAGAGCAGCCCGGAAAGAACCCCCGCTCGGCTCCAGTCTGGGTCTTGTTTAGTTCCTTGGAAGGGAAAGAACCACCGCTCGGCTCCAGTCTGGGTCTTGTTTAGTTCCTTGGAAGGGAAAGAACCACCGCTCGGCTCCAGTGTGGGTCTTGGTTAGTTCCTTGGAAGCGTTTTTGCCCTGCCTCGGTCATGCATGTATTGGCTTGCTTTGAGGCCTCAAGCCTGCTGCACCTCCAAAGTTCACCGAAGGTAGCCCTCAGCGGGACACCAAAAGGGGCTTTTCTCAGATCTGTCATCTCTGGCGCCAAGCAGCTCCTTATCTTTGTGGAAAGCCAGCCCCATAGCTTGTGTTTTCAGGCGTGTGGTTGGAGTCCCATGTTACTGTAGATGGAGCTGGCTGGGGGGGTGTGGGGACACTGGAGTGTGGGTGTGCTGTCATTCAGAACCGTGTGCTGGGAAATGGGTTCTTCAGGGCCAGATCTTCTCCCTGCAGGAGTACTCACTGGATAGTCTAGTGTGGTTCTGGATGGGATCACAAGGAAAGTCAGCCCATGAGGAGAAGACCCACCTGGCCCACCTGCCCTCCTTGTGGCCCGTGGTATGGTCTGCTGACTGCAGCTCTCTTTTCCCAGGAGAAGGGAGGCTGTCAGATGCATTTTGAGGAATATCCTCCTGTTTTGCGGGAGGGTAGTGGTTTCCCGGCAGGTCAGCACCTGTGGGGAGGGAAGTGGATATGCTCAAGTCATGTTCATGGAGCTTTTCCACATCCACCTTGATCTCTGAGATCTCGGCCAGCTCATAAGCTGATTCTGCAGGTTGTTGGGGTTTTTTTGAGATTTGGGTTGATCTGGTCACAAAATGCTTCTCTTTTTGAGGGTCCTGCAGGAAGAGGGAGATAACGTGGTCCAAGATTGTATTTGTAAGCCCATCTTCTATAGAGTTACTGAGGTAGTGGGGCATCTTGCCCACTATCTGAATGGCTGACTTTGCTGTAGGCATGGCTCATGTAGCATAGTAAATGAGATAGAATGTCCCTTTTTAAAAAGGGAGGGGGAGTTTAATACATCCAAAGGGTAACTGTGCTGTCTGAATAAAATGGAGAAGATCTCAAAGTTGCAGAGAGTGTTTTATTGGGTTAACCTGTAAGCCCTCCTACCATTCAAACTCCTAAGTAGATTTCAGACTTCATGCTTATTGGGGCCTCTTGAAAATAAGTTAGAATACTTGTTATTCTCTCCATTTGCAGAATAAATATAAATTTACTGAGAAGTTAATTTTCAGTCTGAGACAAAGGATGCCAGCACCTATTTTAATATGAAAAAATGAATTCGAGAGTTGCTGCCAAATCTCTAGTAATATATTTAACATGAAACAGAGAACCACCTGTCCTTCAGTGCTTATGAGGTGTGCAGATACCAGAGAGACCATAAGACCATGCAACACAGCAAGAAAAATTAGAATTTGGGAACTTTGAGGGCGTGGGGCTCCTACAACTCCTTGTTGATTCTAACAAACCAAGCTTTGAAACACTGATTTATTTGTTTTACTACAGAATTTGTGCTCCAGATGCTTAGGGGCTGCACTAATTAGAATCCAGGGGGTCCTTGATCTTTGAAATGGCTGCTTCTGTAAAATAAAGCTAAGACAAATATGTACATGCTTTTCCTTTGGTTCTTAGGCTGTTCTACCAAACCCCTGGCAGTAGTAGGTAATGCTTCCCCCTAAAGAGACTTTTCACCGGAAACTTTTCTAAGAAACTTGTGCCATTCAAATAAGGGTGGGGGGCACAGACAAAATAAAATGCTACCTTTTCAGTTCACAGGTTGAAACAAGCCTGTGTAATTAGATTGTTAATCCAGGAGATTAACTTGACTAGCCATTTCTTGGAAGCCTGTGAAGCTGAAGAGTTAGAAGACTTACCAGTTGGTGGTATTGGAAATGTGAACTGAAAAACACAGAGGCTTTTTCATATTTATTTATTTTGTACCACATTAAAACCCTGTTTGTAGTGGCTTGGTTGTAGTCTCTCTTACTGTATCTCTGCAGACAGTAAAAGATTTGGAGCAATACTTTGGCAAGTATCACACCATAGAGCCAAATGGCCTCCAGCAGAAATAAAACTAAATGTCCAGCCTGAAGTGTTTTCTACCTTAAATCCCAAGCCCTCCCCGGCGATTGAGCCAAATTCTATTCCTAACACCTTATTTATTCCCACTTTCTGTCTCCTGAGATGGCATTTCCCATGCATGACTCAAGATTCTGTCAAGATGGGGAGCTTCAGTGTAAGCCTGAAAGAAAGAGTGTGTCACCCAGGATGGCGGAGGAGCCTCTCCCACAGGACTTGCAGTGGAGAGCTCAGTCTCCCCTCTTTAACCCTTGCTGGCCAGAAGAAAAGTGTGAAGAAAGAGGGTGGTGGAGCTGAGAGGGAACAACCTGGAAGCCTGTTGGGATTTCTTAGGATCTGGATGTACATGTGCAGACCATGATGAGAATGAACTATCTAACAGTTCCCAGAGTGAACTGGGGTGACTACAGCATGTAGGGGTGGAAAGGTCTTGCCTTCTTGATTAGAAAACAAAACAAAATAAAACAAACAAAAATTAGCCATACCTTCTGTGTACCTCCCTCGTCAGGACCTGGGTTTAGGAATGAAGCAGGACAAAGAAATTTGGGAGGTTTTAGACATGCCTTGCTGTTAGCAGATGCTGTTTAGATGACAAAGGTGAATGGATGTCTATTCTGGTGGCCTAGTTTTGTGCTCCTTAAGGGGTAGAGTTTTGAGCCAGTTTTGTGCTCCTTAAGGGGTAGAGGTGAACCTATCTGTTAACCTGTAATCCTCTTGCACCACGGCTGTGCAGCAGAGATCTGTTAGCAGGGCTGAGATCTGTGTCAGCTTCAAAGAAGGGATTTTCTTCCTTCCCCCCACCCCATTAATCATATTCTTCTCTGCCCATGCAATTGTTTTTCTTTTGTTCCATTATTCAGATTCTTCTCTGAGAATCAGTGGTGTGAAGGTCATTAGTGGTACCCTGCAGAGCTGCGGTCACAGTACGCCCTTAAACACCCTTCTTGATGCAGATGAAAAAGTCTCTGAAAAAAATTCAGGGGTGTGGTAATTTTGTGAACCCCATAGAACCATGGGATGGTTTGGGTTGCAAGGAACATTAAAGATTATCTAGTTCCACTCCCCTTGTCATATTCACCACCAGCAGTTTGTAAAGAGGTAACTTGCATTCCCCACTGGAGAGCAGCCTGGGGGTGCAGGGCTGGATCTCCCCTGGGCTGGGAGAAGCCTGGCTGCTCTGTGTCTGGAGGTGGTTCACTCAAATGGGCCCTTTTACAGGTTTCCAGGGCTTTTAGAGTTTCTCTGGAGGAACTTTAATTGTTCTGCCTCAGACTCCATTAGGGAAATGTGGTAGTGGTGGGGCAATATAAAACTGCAAGGACTGCCTTGTGAATTTAAAGTTGCATTTTTGCAACATGGTGTTATCTTTAAGACATCTTTAAGATTAGATAGGTGCAAATGTGGGTATAGGTGTAATTCTTGCTGTTCTTTTGGCAGGGTTTGTGGTACAGGGTTTGGGTCCTGGGGAGTGAGGCAGTTGACAGGCTTTAAGTCCCTTGTTTCTCCAGGAGAATCCAAAGAATGCAGCCCTGTCTGTCCAGGATCTGACTTTGAGCAAAAGCAGACAGCTGTTCTAGGGATGTCAGAGACCCCCCCCATCCATGTAATGTTTCTGATTGCTTTGAAAATTACTTATCTGTCATTGATGACTTCTCTGGCAGAGACACTGACCAGTGCTAGATGACTTGATGTGTGTGCCCCTGTGTTCCAATACTGTTACAGGGGAAAGAGTATACACTTTTTGGTTTACATGAGCTCAGCTGTCCTGTGTGCAAGTTTTTCTTTTCCTTTTAAAAATTTTTATTACCATAATGTTAGGAGGGGAATGGAGCCAACGTGCTTAGAGAAGATAATCTGACTCTTCAATTGTGTAGGTGTTAAATAAGAAACTGTATTATAACAGAGGCTAGTCCCATGCCTCTTGACTAAGAAACTTCCTAAGAAGCTTTTATCTTTGCTTCACTTCGGAGGGAAGTGTTTCCTGGTGACATTGTGTTTCTTGGTGACATCGCAGAATAATCTCTGAGCACTAGGAGTAATTGAGCAGCATAACTCTCCAATCCTATACTTTGATCTGCTAAATGTGGACGTGAAGGATACCTATAGCATCCTTTGTTGCACCATTAGCACTTGCATATTGACATTATGGGTGCACTGAACACCTAAGACTGTGCTGAGTGCCAGTAGCACCTTGCATTAAGGGAAAAGGAAAGACCTTTCATCTTTGCCTGACAGAGGAGATCTTGGTTTAACGAGCTGTTTGTGTTAATACAATTAATGTAAGTACACTCCAGCACTGGGCTAATGACTGAGCTGTATTTTGGCTCTCTTAATTTCTTTTGTCTTTTCTCCTTTTCTGTTTTATAAAGATGCCAGGGGCCTGTATTTGAAAACTCACGTCTCCCTGGCTATACAAGATCACTGGTTGATTCAGTTTTGAACACTCTGGATATAGGAATATGCTATAGGTGGTGATTGCTGTATGGGGTTTTTATTTAAGCAGGCATATGAGATAAAGGGTGCTTGTCTGTTAATTAGTCAGTTCATTCAATCAACTAGCTGGGTTTGGTCCAAGCAGAAAGGGAGCTTTTTAAAATTTTGTCAAAACTGGAAATATTCTCTTCACAGCAAAAATGCCCCATTTCAAGCTGCCAGTCTCTGATTTTGGTGATGCTCTCTGAGGCTGTTAACCCGGGAACACCATCCCTGGGAGTCTAGTGGCACTTGTTAGGCTTTAGCTGTTGCTGGGTTCTTGCCTTGCCTTGGAGGGCTCAGACAGGTATTTTACATCCCTGACTCCAGAGCTCAGCCAGTCCAAGCCTGGTGAATTATGCTGGCTATGCATGTGGCTTGGGGGCAAGGAGTTGGTTGTGTTATTCATAGGCGCTCCCTTCCAGCATGCCAAAGAGCAAACTGGGTACTTGTCTACAAAGGCAATTATTTCACAAGAAAGTTGCTGTAGGGAGCAGCAGGAGCCAACATGGTTAATAGAAAAGATTTCCCTTATCTTTGTTGTTTTGTTTTTTTTTCCTCCCAGTGTGCAAGTCCCTCTTAAACCTTTTTTCAGCCTGATCTTGCTTCTGAAATAGGTCTGCTGCTTCTTGCTAGGCTAGACTTGCCCCTAGCAAGGAATGTTAACAGCATTGGGTTATTGCAGGCTGCTGCAGCTGGTGAGGGACCGACAGCAAATTGCCTTTCCTGCCTTGCCTGGGCAAACATCAACTCTCTACTTTCTACAGCAGGCAAAGCAGAAGGAAAGGGGTCACAGGTGCATCCTAGTGCAGAATCTAAGGGCCTAATGATGGCAAAATTGCTCCTGAGGGTAGTCTGAGGGTCCCTTGCAGGCTGCATTTCATCATGGGTGGTGTGTGCTGCCCCATGGGTCATCAGGGGAAAAGGTGCCCCAACTGCAAGTGGGTCATGATCCATCTCAAAGTGTTTTCCAGCTTTCATGGACTGTCAGAGGGGGCAGGCAACTGAACTTTCTACCTTGTTGTAGAGGGTAAGAACATTTTTTCTTCTAATCAGTTATTGACGACTCTATGAATGATCTCACTGAGCTTTATGTTTAAAACCTGACATCTTCCAGGAGATCTGGTCGTCTCAAAATGCCTGGTGGGGTGGGAGAGCATTGAAGTAATGGTTCTATTGTTTTAAACTAGTTCTCTATGTTTACCAGGCATCTGTGCTAAAATTTTATCCTATTACTGCAGATTCAGTTCTCCATTAAGTAGTGCATACACCTTGGGTACAATACAAGAGCTGCTGTGTAATACGAAAGGGTCTGTTCAGGAAATGTGACCTGTCTGATCTCCCTGTGTCCTCTTTTGTGACTCAGTGGTTGGTAACATCAGTGATACATAAGTACCTGTGGGCCAAAGCTGCTCTGGGTATTGCCTATCGTCACTAATCATGCAGCTTTTGGCAGACTGAAGGGTTTTATTTTTTTACCCATCACATGTGGCCTGGGAGAAGACCCTTATTTCCTCTTTCCAACTTGTCACCCAAGCAGGTCCTTGAGGGCTGTTGGAGCCTGAAGGCTCTGTGTGAGGTGCAGAAGGAGGGCATGGCAATTTGGGGTCTTGACCTGGGAAGCTGCAGCTTAGACTGAGTAATGCTTTGCATTCTGCAGGATCAGGCTAAAGCCACCTGTAAACAACCCAGGGATGCTCATTACATGTGCCAGTGCTGGGCCTGTTACATCACCAAACATGGCGTGCCGGGAGTTTTTTGGCATCTGCTGCAGCTGAGAGAACATAGTTTTTGAGTTGCTAAATCTGGGTTTTGAGAACAAGGAGGCATTTGCTGTGTCCCCCTAGCTACAGAGGACATCTTGCTCCCTTGAATGGTGGGTCCTGGGGATTCTGTGGGCTGGCAGCCTGTGCCAGTAGGGCAGCTGAAGCAATGCCATCCCTGCTCTTTCCTGATTAACTCACTCTTATGACTCACAAAAAGTTAATGACTTTAGCCCAAGGAGTTACAGCAGTGGTAAATCTGGGCACTGCATGTGTCGTCCTCATTCTTAACAACACAGCATAAACATCAAAGAGAGGAGATGGGCTTTACACTGGGGATATTCGAGCTGGTCAAGTGCACAGCTCCCCATGGTTCAGCAGCTGTGAACTGCCTACCATTAGAAGCATAAAACAAAGTTAGCAAATGTGAAAATACGCCTGGAGTACAGGCTGATGAGACATAGCCAGGGGATGGTTCAGCCAGTTATTGATCATGAAATGTGGTGTTCAGTTTCATAAGAAACGTTTTGTGTTTGTTTGAGGAAGAGAAACAGCTACTTCATCCTTCACCACCTGTTCTCTTCTACCCAGGGAACGCATGGAGTTACTGGAAGAAGCCAGGAAGATGGAAATGGCAAAGTTTCGCTACATCCTTCCTGTTTATGGCATCTGTAAAGAGCCAGTTGGCTTGGTCATGGAATACATGGAAACGGGGTCTCTGGAAAAGCTCTTGGCTTCTGAACCTCTACCCTGGGAACTGCGCTTCCGCATCATCCATGAGACAGCTGTGGGGATGAACTTCCTGCACTGCATGTCCCCTCCACTGCTCCACCTGGACCTCAAGCCTGCAAACATCCTGCTTGATGCCCACTACCATGTCAAGGTATGCACTGGGTGGGCACTCTGTGACAGGCACCCACCTTTGGATGGCTCCTGCCAAACTTGGAGGCCTGAGAGAAACCAGCATCATTGCTTTTGAACTAGAAAAATGCCCACCAACCCAATCCCCAAACTTGTCTACCTGATTTATGCACTATTTTGGAACCTAAACAGATGTAGAGTTGTGACAGCTCTCTTGAAATCTGAGGAGGCTGCTAGTGTAGTGAACTTGGGGTTTGAGATCTGCTTGGTCCTGCTATAAATGTCTTTGCAGTAAGGTCATGAGTCTGATGATAACAGAGAGAAAAGCAGTGTGAATCTCTAAATCATCTTTGCCACTTCACACCTTCCAGTGGTAACCTTGTTCTCTCTAAGTCCTTCTGGCTTTGTATGCTCCACTGAATACCTAGATACCATTTACAGCTGATTTACAGAGTCCAAAGAAGCCTTCCCAGAGGCAACTCATTTTCTTCTTTCATTTGCTCAGAGCATATACAGTGAAGAGGTATCTCTGTCCTGTTTATGCATACCAGATGTCACTTAATCACATCAGGGAACTTTTGTGGCTGTATCAGCATGAAATTCTTTTCATTAGCCATTTCCAAAGTAAACTAGAAAACTTGTTAGCCTTCTCTGTTGGAGGTTCTGTTTTGACATCTAGACTAAGGAGGTTTATGATTTCTTTCTGATTAGAGGAGGAAGAGACTGATGACATACATCTTTTTTTTTTGTTGTTGTTGTTGTTTTTTGGTTTTTTTTTTTTAAATTAGCATCCAAACTCTTAGCTGTAGAACTGCAGGATTAATCATGCTGGCTGGCTGATAGAACTCAGTACAGGTAGCCATAGAATTTTATCAATACTGTTATCCATCTACTTTGTTCTCCTGGCCCCTTCAAACTGGACAAATGGCTTTGGTCTTGCTTTACAATTTGAAAAACAAAGTTTTCATTAAATGAAAACATCTCTTCTGATGTCATAAGAAGGTTAGAGTCATAAGTTGTGAGTGCCTCTGATAAACCACACCTGTGACAATTCTCAGCTTTTTTACTTGGTCTTTTAGCAGTTTACTTCTTTGAAGGATTTCCTTTCTGAGATAGAAGGCATCTACAGATGGTCCATGGTATTATGACAAGAACATCAAGATCTGAACTGTTAAAAGTATGTTCTCACACTGAGAGGCCTTTGCTAAGTATTTATTTACCTAAAGTTTTTGCTTGCTTGCATAACTTCTTAAATTCCTACTTATTGACTCATCCATTAGCCAAGATATGGAGGCTGTATTTTTCTCACCATTTCAGGAGGCTGAAATCTTGCCTGATGTGCTGCCTGCTCTACATCCTGTACCTGGGTAGTGATGTAATAGAAGGGGCAAAGTGCAAAATATATTAAAATAAAGTTTCTGGTGAGGTCATTGCTTGACATCGCTAAACTGTTGGATACTTGCTCTGTATACAAAGCACAGTGTTCTTCAGACCCTGTCCATTAAGTTCACAAAAGAGTGATCGAGTCCAAGCCTTTTCCCAGCCATCAGTCTTCTACATCTGCAGGCATCTTGGAAGCCCTTCCAAGCAGCAAAGCAGACATATAAAGCTATATGCAAAATAAGAGATGTACATATTCTGTGAGGAGCCTTCACTTTAAAAATGTGGCCCCAAACCTTCCTTTTGTGTGACGTGAAACTTGTAATTAAATTACAGACCCTGCAGCTTGATTTAATGTACATTTTCTTGCTGGAAGGTTAATGGAGCTGATGATTGAAGTGTTTTTACTTTTTAAATGTTAGAGTTAATTTAGTAGGTGACCTGTCTCTAGTAGAATCCTAAGGTGAGTGAAGAGATGTTGCAGACTGCAAAAGAGGAGTTGGAGGTAGTGAGGACTTTCAGAAACTTTTTGCCCTTGAGCCAGGAAACAGACAGTCTTCCAGTGGAGCACATTAGAAATGCTTCTGTGCCATATTGTTAGTTGAATGGAAACACACCCTTCTTTTTACGAGCACAATGCTTACTGTAAAAACCCCAAGTGAGGATGATGACTAAGGCGGTAGTGTTGCACAGAACTTATCATCAAGTGGGTGCTTCCATATCACAAAGCTGTCTCCTGTGTGTTACATAAGTGTGCGTGCTGAATTTTGTTCTTGGGAGGATAATTAAGAGGATGGGATTAGCCCAAACACTGGGCAGGGATATTGACAGATATTAATTTTTCCGAAGTCACACTGGGGGATTCCTTGGTGATTTTAAATATACGTAGATCATCTGTACCATACGAGGTAAGGCTTTGCTGGTTTATGGAGGATGGATCACCAGGATTCTCCCTGCCTCTTTCTCCAGGGTTCCATAGATTCAGCCTTCCAGTACTTACAGGCTGCCTAACACCTACTTTTTGCTTAACTGAACCCTAACTTATGAGCTTGTTCTTCAGCTCTCCTGCCCTCTGTCTCCCCTGAGAGCTCCCTGTGATGTGGCAATCCCTTGCAGGGAGCTGATGCTGGGGAAGCAATGCTGCAATCCAGTGCTGCCCTCCCAAGCTCTTAGTTTACTCGTTCCCTGCTCCAATGTGATCTCTCTCTGGCAGCCCTAGGTAGGAGAGATTACACCACCTGCCCCCCCATCTCCATAATCTACCATGCCTGCGTGGTCCCTCTATTGC
Source organism: Phaethornis superciliosus (assembly GCA_023637945.1). Taxonomy (NCBI): domain Eukaryota; kingdom Metazoa; phylum Chordata; class Aves; order Apodiformes; family Trochilidae; genus Phaethornis; species Phaethornis superciliosus. Next base: position 109,574,312 of record JAJQWJ010000001.1, on the reverse strand, counting down.
TGCTTCTAAGCTTTATCATCTTCAATATCTCATGGTTAATATCTCATACTTTTTGTTCAGGTATTTAAAATGAAGTCAACCTGAAAGTTAATATTTTTGGGCAAAAGCATTATTTGTAAGTTCTTGTTTCTCTTACCATCCAGCCTGCTTCTTGCAGCTCCTTATCTTGTAACATACATGTGTATATACACACATACCCACACATATGCACACACCCACATATATTTGTGGGTACACTCATGGAAACTAATCCCACCAGTTATTTTTCATTGCCCAGATCTTGTTTTAAAAAACTGGAAGCAGGATGAGCTGGCCTTAGCCGTGCACTGCTTCACATTCACTGTAGTTGCTTTAATTTCTGTCCCCCCAACCAGTGCTCCAATTTAAACCACCGTGAAGAGTGACCTTTGCTGTTGAGCTGTTCTGAGGTCTTACTAAACATGGATAGGTTGCCTCTGTGGTTTTTGTCTTTATGTGCTTCAGCTGAAGAAGGGGCTGCAAAATTTCTGAGTGTGGGGTTAGAAGAAGTCTAGTCAGATGGCAAATTTGTTTATCTGCAAGCTTCTTAATGTAGGTCGTTAACTGTAGGTCAGAGTAATACCCAGAGGCGACGCTGGTAGAGTGGTTATCTCTTTTCATTAGAGTAGCTGATGTAGTTAACAACCACTTTTTATCAGCTGCAAATGTTCTCCTGTTATTAGAAATGAGAAGTGGCTTTGTTGTTTTGTGTGCCCCTTCTTGTCTCCCACCCATCCTGATCAAGGTTTCCACGTAGGGCTGCTCTTTAATCCCAACCAACAAAGCTGGTTTTCACCTTGATCAATTCTCTAATTGATCTAATTGTGGTGGCACATGGGAGGGAACAAGACAATCCCTGTTAAACTAATGCAGATTTTGTGATGGATTAAAATGGATGCTTGACTGTGGTTTTGGTTTCTGATGCTTCTGAAGAGAGCGTTACAAGCATTGAACCTGGAACAGGCTTTGAGGAGTTTAAGGTTTCAGGGCAGGCTGGAGAAGGATGTAAATACAGTCTTTTTCAGAAAGATTTACTTTAGTAGCTAACTGAAGTGTTTTCATAAACACTGAAATAAAGATATCTGTTTGAAGTGCAGGTGCTGGTTGTGTCTACAATTGGAATTTATTACTAATTTTTAGTAGTCCAAATCTATGACCCATGTAGTAATGAAATTGATACAAACAGTTTTCTCCTCTACTCACAGTAAAACAAATTGCCTGCCCCCCTCACCCACACCCGCCCACACCCCCCAAAACACCTGAAAACTCTGTAGACAAATGTAGTGGCATTTACAGTATCCCAGTGTGCAGAGACTTTGGACAGAGACAAATACTGGATATGCCAGCAACGATTAAAAATTAATCTGATGGGTTTGTTACTTATTGGATGGAGAAAACCTTTTGGTGAACTCTGTCCCTGAGTCCATTGCAGCGTGTTCTTATTTGCAGGAAAATGATACGCAGCATCAGAAGCTGAGTGTACACTTCACTATGGGTTGTCAGGAGTCAAAGCACTTTCCAAGCACTAATTCTGTTTCTGGGAGCTATCTTCCTGCAGTGTTTAGGAACAGCTGGCTTCAGAGACCATTGTAGTTAGATATCTCCTAGCTAAAAAGTTTTTTTTTTAAAAAAAAAAAAAAAAGGTAAAAGTTCCAAAGGGAAAAAAAAAAAAAAAGCTTGACAAACTCAACTAAAACTTCAAATGACAGAAGGAGAGGAAGGCCTGTGTGCACGATGTGCTTGAATTAAAGCAAACAGACAAACAAGCAAAGAAATAAATCAGATCTTGCAGTTTCTCAGTAAAGTTAAGTGTTGCTGGGAAGCGAGCAGGAGAACATGTACAGCTCCCCTCCCCAAGTTGCTGCTTGCTCACGTGTTTGTTCTCAGGCAGACCTTTAAAGAGCAGAGACAGAGAGAGCTGTCTGAACATGAACAATCCCACTGTCTGCGTGGGCTTTGGCCAATGTTTTTTGCTCTCCTTCCTACCTCTCCACCGCGTGTTTTGCATGAAGCAGTCTGTCGCCTCCATGTCTCCTCTTACCTCTGCTGATATTAGGTATGCTTTTGAAGCACGATGGGATCCACACGAAATAATTGAGCTGAGGAGTGAGATTATGGGTTCTGTTGGATCGTGGGGCAGCGCAGGTGCCGGGGTGGGCTGTGAGGGCTTCTGGGGATGCAGAGGAAGAAGTGGGAAGGGGTTCTCCACTTTCACTACCTTCCCCAGCAAGGGTGCCTTGTGTTGCAGAACTAGGTACCTGGCGAGCAATTTAAAGGCAAAATAGGCAAGTTAAATAGCTGTCTTCCACCCACTGCACAGTTCCCACTGATGTTTAAAGAAACTGCATGACTAAATACACCATGCAGTGTGGAAAATTTTACCCTAAAGGAATTAATAGGAGAGACAAAAGCTATCTGCAGGATCTTGCTATTTTGTTGCATCCTGAAAGGTAACAATTCTTCCCATTTCCAGTGCTTTTTGCAGAATTTGGTGTGATTGAAGCTCTGCTCCAAAGACAAATTTCCTATGGATTGGTACAAAACGTAGTCCTTCGCAGTAGTTAGGGTCAGGTTCACAAGGTAAAGTTCTTGCTAGCCTGAGATGTTGGGGGGGTTATGCTAGCTACCTTAGCTGTTTCTTGAACTGTTGTCTGAGACTGAGACTTTTTCTATCTGGTGTACTTAGCCTTCTGTCTTAGCCCTTAGCCTTAGATTCACACAACATAGCTGTTGGCTCTGAACTCAGGAGTGTGCTGCGCTGTCTGTATTTCATCTTTATTTCTTAACTTACACAGTAGGAAACCTGGTATTGTTTAGACAAAGAGGAAAGTGTATGACTTTAATTAGTCCTGCATGCCATATGGATTTCTTGAGGTGTATACAAGCCTCTGCTTCATGTTAATCAAAGGATAGCAGTGCTTTGCCAGGTTGGATCTGTTCAGACTTGCAGCAGTCAGTTCGTTTATTAACCTGAAACCACGGGCTTGTGTGATGTTGGGGTTGTGCTTTTGTTCTCCTGTGGAGCACCAAGTGCCCCAAACTCATGCAACACTTTTTGGGGTGGTCAGTTCAGCTCTTCCTGGCTTGTGAACCTGAGTTTTCTGACTACTTATTGCTTACCTGGATTCCAGTGCTTGGTTTGATGAGGAAGGCAACAATCACTTGCCCTCTGAGAGTGTAGCCCTACAAGCGTGATAAACTATTCCTCCAGATGACTTCTCTTTTTGCCTTTTTTTTTTTTCAGTCTTCTTTTTTCCTGTTTTTTTTCTTAAGTCATTCTCACATTACCCTACAGATTAAGATACAGTTGGACAACAGGTTGGATATACCTGTGTGCTAGGGCACAAGACTTCTACAGTCCCCAAGAATGTCTCTGTTGAGCTCTTTGTCCCAGAGAGAAGTTCGTCCTGAAGCTAAGTGGGCTGGTTTTTTTGTTTTATGGCAAAGGGAGATTCCTAGCGTTTGAAGAACGATGTCTGTGTAGCTTGCCCATTCTCCAGAAGGCTGAGGCTGGCAGCAGTTTTCTCCCTTTCCAGTAATGGATGCATGTTATGACTAGCTTTGTGGTATCTTTAGAAAGAAACTTCTGAAAGTGTGAAGTTGGAACCTATTAAAAAAAAAAAAAAAAGGAAAGCTTTTTGTAATTATGCTTGTTGTTTTGAGGGAGAACTTTCTCAAAGGAGAAGCTGTGAAGATCAAAAGGGGAATGAGTCATTGAAAAAACCAAGCATTTATTAGATAAAAAGAATGTATAAATTGGAGGGGGGAGGAAATTTTATCTAACACATAGGCAAAAATTGGTGGGCTGAGCTTGACTATTCCTCAAATTTCCACTTAGCATAAAAGACATTTTTGAACAGTGGGAAATAAGTAAGACAAGGGAAATTCCTTGCCTATCTGTTTGCTTGATGATTGGTATGCCTCTGAGAGCAAATGAATGCATATTTGCTTGACACGTCAATAAATTAAAGTGGAGGTGTGTTTTCCTTTTTATGAACTTGCTGTCACTTGTTTTGTTCATTTCAGCTGTGTTCACTGTGTCACTGCACCAACTTGCCATATCTCCCAGTTGCCAAAAAGAATTCCCTGTGTAGGTTTTTGATGTGTGCATGTTTTGCTTTGGGTTTGTTTTTGGGTTTTTTTAAACACTTGCTGCCTCTAGTCTTGGGCAGAGTCCTTGCTGGCATGGTCAGTGTAACAGTGATATCTGAAAGAGCAATTCTCTTGTGCTCATGGGAGAACTCATGGTCTGAAAACAGGTGCTCAGAACACTTAAACATAGCACACATAACATGAGGTTATGTATGGGAAGGGGGTGGCAGGACCAATAATTACATTAAAGTAGTTTGACCTTGCTAAATTTGACTAGTTCTAAATTACAATAAATTGTCTTGGCTGTTTGTTGTGTTTGCCATGTAATGGGATAAAATGCTGCTGCTCACAAAAATAAAAATGCTTGTGTTTTTTTTTCTTTTTGTTGTGAAGAAAAGCCTAGTGTAGCATAATGCTTTCAGATTCCATAATGCTTCCATAATGTTTTCTTACCCTAGTAATTCTGAACAGCAGCTTGATATCTTTTGTTGGGTCGTCCTGTTAGATCTATCATTCTTTACAGGAAATTTTTTTGCTAACACTTCCCAAGTCTAATGGTAGCATGCACTTCCCCTCTTCCTCCTCCACTTTTTTTTGCAGATTTCTGACTTTGGACTTGCAAAATGCAATGGCTTGTCCCACTCCCATGACATCAGCATGGACGGCTTGTGTGGCACAATTGCGTACCTGCCTCCTGAGCGCATCAAAGAGAAAAACAGATGTTTTGACACCAAACATGATGTGTACAGGTCAGTATTTCCCCATCATTGTAGTTTCCCCATCAAAAGGTACATCTGGACCTACTTTTTGAGTCCATGACAGAATTCTTAGCTATCTTCAGTGGATTTCATCACTAGGTCTTTGGTTCATCTTTCATGGTAAGGTTACTAAGAAAAGGAAATCATACCTGTAGATTAAAAGATATATTCTGAATGGAATGTATTTCTTTAAAGTCATCCTGCAGGGTAGACATATTAAATTAAATCCATGGTAATGCTTTGCTATTCTGTGATTTTGTCAGTGTTGTGTGGAGTAGTTGGTGTTACCAAGAACACAGCAGCCTCCAGCATGTCCCTGTGTTTGGTGCCTCAGGTTCCTCCCTGCAAAAACCAGACCTTCACAATCATTGTTCTTAGCTGCATCTTGCTGTGTGTGTTCATCATCTGAATTAGATGCAGAACTGAAGGGCAAGGAAAAAAAATCTATGAAAATAACTTATACTTCAATGAGTTTGGGGATTTTTTTAATTGTTGGGTTTTTTTGTTAGTTTGCTTTTAAAACTTTTTTAAAAGCTTTTCCAGAAGTGTTTATATTTTTTTTTTTTTTGCATTTCTTTGTAGCTTTTCCATTGTGGTTTGGGGAGTTCTTACCCAGAAGAAGCCTTTTGCAGGTAAGTTGGATGTATTGTGGGTTGTGTTGGAATTTTTTTTTCCTTCCTCCCACTGATAAGCACACTTCCTGCCTCACATTACACCTGTGTCCTCCAAATCCCTAGTCTTGTGTGGCAGGCACTTTTAAGCTTTCAAATTCTGTCCTCTGTCCTCCTCCTTTCCATCATGAAAGCAGAGCCCATTTTGCTGCAGGGAGCCCTAGTCTGCACCTTTGCTTCTGCTGGAGTTTGCTTTGTGGATCCAGATTAGTGTGTGGCCTGCACAGACTTCAGACTTGTTTGCAGCCAACAAGGAACAGAGCAAAGCCAACTGGCAGCCAACCACGCTGTTTGCAGAAACAGCTTCTCTGTAGAGAGGAGCTGTAGTTTATTTGTAGATTGTGGGTACAGATTTGTTCTTTAAAAAAAAAAAAAAAAAAAAAAAAAGAAAGCTGTCTGTGAGAATAAGCCTTGTTCCACCCTACAGTAAATTTACTGCTCATCAGGCAGCTATTTATTCTTTATGACTTTTCCTGTGTGTATGACTAGCCTATGTATAGCAGACATGTTTGAACAGGTCCCAGGCTACTATTAGTTTTTCCCCAAGTGAGACTTAGCCTAATGGTTGCCTTCAGAGTCAAGAGCCACGTTACTGCACTGCTTGATTTGTGTTCTTCTTTCACCTTTATGACAAATTCTGACACCTGGTCTAAATAAAAACTGTAGTTCAGTTTTCCTGCGGTAGTTATGGAAATGCAAAGAGTGGTGGCAAAGAACTGTTTGAGATATTTTTTTTTTTTCCTTTGGGTCCCAGTCTTCTCTGTGTGCATGAAGAACACAGTTGCTGAGAATTGTTTTTAATTGATACACAGGAAGCAGGTGTTACTGCATTGCTGAATGTATTGTGGGAGAATAAGACCAACTTCTTTTTTCCCTTTGATAAGGAAAGCACTCTAAATCTAGAAAAAATGCATTAAAACAATGTCTCAGCCCAATACACTGTTAATACTCCTAGAAAAAAAAAAATCCTTTTGTGGGGAGATTTAACTTGTGTGCTTTTGTGTTACAGAGGAAAACAACATTTTACATATCATGGTAAAAGTAGTTAAAGGCCACCGCCCAGAGCTACCTGCTGTTTCCAAATCCAGACCTCATTCATGTAATAACTTGATCAAACTGATGCAAAAATGTTGGCAAGATGATCCTGGTGAACGTCCAACATTTCAAGGTAAGATTTCCTTGTAACTTGGCTGCCCATTTATTCTTTCATGAGTCACGTTATTGCTCAGGACTCTGTTAATCCCTGGGGTAAGTGCTGTGAACCTCTGTGACAGAATAAATAGAGCACATTGTATAGTAGAGACAATGATACAGGCCACTTACTCATTTGTGGAGGAAGGGATTAACTGGGGACAAGTCTGACCATGACAGCGTTATGTAAACATGTCAGGAATAAGACCTGTACTGGACCACTTTATCCATTTAGCCAGAAATTATGCTCATTTCTGATTGGGTGGATCAGGGCATGTGTCAAGCTGGTGTTGGTGTGGTCTTAACCATACCAAAGTGTCGAAGGTCCTGGCTCTTGAAATTTACTGTTGTATGCTGAGAAACTGACTCATTTTCTTGTGACAAAACAATTTATACCTCATTTTTCTGCCAATAAAAGGCAACTTTGGTGAAAGATTTAAACTTGCCCAAATTCACCTGTTATGGATTCAAATGTGCAGAGGGATGTATCAAGTGCTCTCTCCACATATCTTCATTTAGCATTAGTGGGAGAGATTTGCCTCCTCCCTCTCTTCCTGCCAAAAAAAGGTATCAAGACTAAAGGAAAGAGGGATCCTATATTTTTAAAAACATAGTTAAAGTCTGCCAGCGGTAGAATGGCTTCCTTTTCACAGTCCGGCAGTGTAGCCAGCATGTAACATCAGCCTGTTTTGAAATGGGTTGTTCACATACTTGTGCTAGACACTTGTACCTACTAATGAGGTGCTAGATGGAGTATTCAAAATTGGAGTCTCTCCTACAATATCTCAAATCTCTTAAGATCTACTGATAGAGAAAGGCAGCAGGGCATCTCAGAAAAATCTGCTGTTAAAAATACCCCTGGAAACTTCTCTTGCTTTCTTCAAAGAAATCACTTCAGAAACAGAGGCCCTTTGTGAAAAACCAGAAGATGAGTCCAAAGAGGTGATAATTCAGGATCTGGACACCAAGAATTCTCCAGAACAGCAGCCTGAGGTATTTTTCTTTCTACTTCTTGTTCAAGCCCACCAGGTTTTATAAGGAACAGGTTCCCCTGTGACCTGCAACTTCTTTTTGCTGCTTCTGAGCACCTCCTTCATGATAGAAGTGGTGAAGAATTGGGATGCAAAAGTTACAGCAGATGCATGGATCAGCACAGGAAAACCTCAGCACAGGACTAAGTGCAAGTGGATTTTAGACTGTTGAGGGAGAGCAGGACAGTTAGGAATTAAAGGCTGGAACTATGTGGGTGTGACTGAGCTTAAAAAAATGCTGTAGACAGAAGAGCCATGTGGCTTTAGTGGCTGTGTGAGTGCTGATGAAAGCTGCCCTCCTGCATCTGAAAATTTTCAGTAACCTTATGCATAAGTTTTGTTTAGTAAAAACAGTGCTTAAAGGCTACCTACAAACTAACAAGCTTCTTTCTTCCTGTATAACCTAAAGCTTGGTTTTCATCACTGACCTTTCTAAAATGCTTTTGTGCTTCTCTTGAAGGGGACGTATGGGTTATCCCAGCCCAAACAGGAGCCTGCTCTTCCATCAGTTAAGGATTACAGTCTCTCAGAGTTGTTATCCCAGCTGGATTCAGGGATTTCACAGACTATGGAAGGCCCTGAGGATCTCAGCCGCAGCTCTTCTGAATCCAAACTTGCCTCCAGTGACAAGCGGCTCTCGGGAGTTTCATCTGTAGATTCAGCTTTTTCATCCAGAGGCTCCCTTTCCCTTTCCTTTGAAAGGGAGAGCTCAGGTACTGGTCAGGTTTTTTTTGCTGTTGTTCTTTTTGTAGTTGTTTGGGCTGGGGCATGGGAGTCGGTGGGTTGGAGAGCTGTCACATAAGGAATAGCATTCTGGAAATCACTGCTAGCCTTGGTTTCTCTTGCTGTCAGCACTACAGATTTGTTTTCTGGAGGTAGTTATTTTAAAAAAATAAATAAAAACGAGGTGGTTTCCGAACATGATCTAATGAGAATCAATAAATCTCATTTACTTTTGAAAAGAAGTGACCTGAATTCCCATCAAAGCAGTTACAGAATCAGTCATGTAAAGGTTGGTTGCAAGTGAGGTCACCTAGTCCAGCGTCCTGCTTGAAGCAGGTTTAAAGCCAATGCTATGTCAGGTCAGCTGAGTTGGTGGCTTTTTTATTTAAGTTATTTAAGTTATATTAAGCCCAAGTCTGAGCACCCTTTGCATTTGGTTTTGTTTTTGTGAAGACTCAAGCTCCTTTCTCAGCAGCCCTTACAAATATTATAATAAATACCCTGGCTGTTGTGCATACACCCCTCTCTTAAATCTAGTGCTGCAAAAAATTAACATTTATTTTCCAGTTAGGCAAACAATGATTAGTGCAGGGAGATCAACCACAGCATCCTTTGTTTTCTGTTTCACAAGAAACACTAAGAGTAAGTGGGGCTCCAGAACTGACCTGAAATTGTTCTGAAACTGATGCAATGGGTGAGAGATTTTCTTTGCAGTGAAGCCATTGCTTGAAGCCACTAGATATGTTAGCAATGGGCAAGTATGGGTTGACTGATGCCAAAATTGTGATGGTCTGTGTTTTGCATAGAATGGTTTGGATTGGAAGGAACCTGTAAGGGTCATCTAGTCCAACATGGCCTGCAATGAGCAGGGACATCTTCAACTAGATCATGTGGCTCAGAGCCCCATCCACTCTGACCCCAAATATTTCCAGGGGTGGGGCTTCTACTGTCGCTCTGGTCAACTTGTTCCAGTGTTTTACCACCCTCAGTGTAAAAAAATTTTCTTCCTTATATCCATCTAGATATTGGTACTACAGACATACAGAAGAGGAAGCTAACAGAGGCCATTTTATCTGGAGATACCAGCAAGCTGATGAAGATCCTCCAGCCTCAAGACGTCGATATTGTTTTAGATGGGAACTCTAGTCTTTTGCACTTGGCTGTTGAAGCTGGTCAAGAAGAATGTGTCAAATGGCTCCTCCTGTACAATGCTAACCCTAACCTCACGAACAAGAAAGGATCTACTCCTCTGCACATAGCCATTGAGAAGAAAGTTAAGAGCATTGTGGAGCTGATTATGGCTAGGAAAATCAACGTTAATGCGAAAGATGAGGATCAGTGGACTGCTCTTCACTTTGCTGCCCAAAATGGGGATGATTTCAGCACCAAAATGCTGCTTGATAAGAATGCATCTGTGAACGAGGTAGATTTTGAAGGCAGAGCCCCCATCCACATAGCCTGTCAGTACGGCCAAGAGAATATTGTGCGGATCCTGCTGAGAAGAGGTGTTAATGTGAACATCAAAGGAAAGGATGACTGGGTGCCACTGCATTATGCTGCCTGGCAGGGTCATCTCCCCATCGTGAAGCTCCTGGCCAAGCAGCTGGGTGCAAACGTCAACGTGCAGACCGTGGATGGAAGGACCTCTCTACACTTGGCTGCTCAAAGAGGACACTACCGCGTCGCTCGCCTTCTGATCGACCTGGAGTCGGACGTCAACATACAGAACGTGCTCTTGCAGACTGCTCTCCACATAGCTGCTGAAACTGGCCACACCAGCACATCCAGGCTGCTCCTTAAACACGGTGCAGACATCGAGGCAGCAACAGCAGAAGGATACACTGCTCTCCACTTGGCATCTCGTAGTGGCCATTTAGCAACAACAAAGCTGCTGATAGATGAAAGGGCCAGTGTCCTAGCCAGAGGCCCTTTAAATAGGACAGCGTTACACCTTGCTGCAGAAAATGGGCACTCTGAAGTAGTAGAAGAACTTGTCAGTTCAGAAAATATCAATGTTTCTGACAGTGAAGGGTTGACAGCTCTTCACCTGGCTGCACGAGGAGGGCACACAAAAACAGTTGAGGTTCTTCTGAAGCACGGAGCACAGACTGACACGCAAAGAGCTGCCTGTCAGACCCTGTTACAGCTTGCTCAGCAGAACAGTAATAGCTCGGTTACTGTGTTGTTAAGTGAGACTTAAGCAAAAGGTACGGAAATTGCTACCTTTCTACCTGGTGCAAGAAGGCTGCTGGAGCTTGACTCACGAGGGCCTTCTCCATTTGTGCCGTGGCCTGCTCATCAGTGGTGTCAGCTGATGGACTGAGGTGCATCGAGCAGAAGTTACTTGTGGTTGAGTGTGCAAGTGAGAGCACACATGGACTAAGGCCAGATATAAGGTGAAGAGCTGGAGTCTGCCGTGCCATGGTCTGTATCAGTAGTTCTGTGTGTGCCTGCCCTGTACACCTGTATATTGACATTCCCCTCCTGAGGATGCTGTGAGAGAAGGATGCAACTTGTGGGTCTCCCCCTTGCTTTTTTTTTTTTTTTTTTTTTTTTTTCTAATGTGCCAAACTAATTTAAGAACTAACATTCTGCTCTTCTGTTTTCCTCAAAAAAAAAAAAAAAAAATTAAAAAGGCATAGATTCCTGGTTTCTAGCCATGATCTATATTTTAGGCTGAAAGCCTGCAGTGTAAAATAACACATTAAAAAAAAAAGTCTACTTTAAATTAATGCAAGAGATGAGGAAATGGCTATTTATGATATAGTTGATCATGTTTAAGTGTCAGAAGGTACTCTGTTTAACAGAGACATTGATTACAGATTTCCATGAACTCAAAATTGATGAGGCAGACTTACTAACAAGGTAGGATCCCAGAAATACTTAAGCAGAGGGAAAAGCTTAAGACCGGTATCTGTCTTCATATACAATACCACATTGTATATATTCTAAGATCAGTGGGCTGAAGTAAGTGCTTAGTGGTTAGATGTCTTATATGAAAAAGTCAAAAGCTAAAATTCACACTGCACTGTCACTAGATGGTATATTCTAACACCATTATACCAGTTTGCAAAACAATGTTTGGAGAGGCTGATGACTAGACTGATATACTGTGTATATAGTATTTCTACCTGTTGTATGCTTTTTTCTACTGAAGAAAATAGATTGCTTTGAGTGGGTATGTTTTAATACACCTTTTAATTTCACTCTTTTCAAAGTTCATATGTGATCTGTTTTATTAATAAAAGATTGTGTTCCATATCTGTCTGTATTTTGTAGTTGTTAAAGCAGCTGATAATCCATGGAGCAGCAGCAGCCCACAGCAGTAGTGTGTTTAATGATGCTGAAGCCCAAACTGTTGTCATGTAAGGCTGTCCTCAGTTTTACATTCCCCTTAGCTTTTATGTCCACGTTAATGAGATTCAATGAATTGGAGCTGTTATTTACAGAATAAGTTTACAGAACAAAACTCCACAAAACTAGCCTTTGTGTTCATAAGATGCTGACGTATAACTGGGATGCTTTCTTTCCTCTTATGCTGTAGCTAATAAGGGAGTTTTCTTCCCTGCCTTGAAACCAAGTCCAGTACTTTTGCATCTTCCCTGTTGACTGGCAGGCTGCTACCCAGAGGAGTGCTTCATCTCTCCTTGGTGTTATGTGTTTCCACCATGCATGACACAGAGCACACACTCATGTCATGCTTTGCTCCTGCCTCCTCTGAAAAGAAAGCTGCTCCTGCTGGAGACCCTTTTTTGCATGTACCTGATGGCACTGATGCGAATGCCAGTGCTGTCTCACTATCTGATTTTAGGAATCAAAATGCTCCTTTGGCTATCTAGTCCCATGAAAGTCAATACTTTCTTAAAAAACAAAAAGCCTCCCATCATCGGAGATGATAGTAGTGGAAGGTGATAACCAAAGGAGAAGGGGTGCTTGCAGAGGAGGCAGGGAGCCTGCTGCTGTTTGATACTCTCCCTGCCTCCAAGTAAGCACCACTAATGTACCCTCTGTTCAATTACCCTGGTTCAATCTCTTGAATTTCAAGACAGTTCACTGACTGCCTAATGAAACGATATTAAAGCATAGATGGTGAGGCTATGCTCATGCCAACACACGGAGTTTACAAAGCAATACACATCTTACCAGAGCACAGCAGTCACCGTAATTTCCTAAAGCTGCTGACAGTGAAACTTCTCATTAAGCATACAAAACTAATTTTCCTACTGCTTCCTTTGAGACCAATAAGGTTGTCATGTTTCATTAAGCTGTACTTAATCAGTCTCTCTTTATAGCAAATTCAACCACAGACCACTTAGTCTCTCAGGTCCTGTGCCACCGTGATTAAACTCTTGACCTAACCCTAGCACACACTGTGCCCTTCTCTTTCAAAGTCTCCAGACAGTGAGATTTGAGATACTTTTATTCCAGCAGTAGTTGCCTGAACTGCAAAAAAAGAGCTTTAAGACCAAGTAATAGCCCTCCTCTGCTCTAGAGGTGGAGCATACCAGCTAGGTAAGGGGAAAGTACACATATAAAATGCTTTTAAAACAGCTCAAGCACTGCTTTGCTAGTACATTCCTTTGGTGCCTAATAATCATCACACATTAGCTTCTAATTAAACATGAGGCCACACTTATGAGTCTTTATTTTCCATGATGTCTTTCACAATAACAGGCACCAGCCATGTATTACATTGAAGGCAACACAGCTGGTACTGGAAAAAAAACCCAAAGAAAACAATGAAGGGATTGCAATGACATGCTGCCAGTACCAGAGTGGGTATTTGTCCCTGTGAACCAGCCTTGCTTGGGGGCAGGAGGGGTCAATGAGGGTGCTAAATTAGGACTAATGCAGCAATTACAAATTACTGTTTTGTAAAGGTCTCCTGCAGGTGACTTTCCAGGTTGTATGTGCACTCCTCTGATTTAGCTGAAGTCCTAAACAGGCTGCTGACCTGAAGCTTACAGGTGTTTCTTTGCCTCTTTCCAATCTTAGCCACATCCTTAAAAAAAAACCAAAACCTACCTGAAAAAGGCACAGAACCACCTAAAGGCAGGATCAGTGGCAATATGCAGCTCTACTGCTCCTTACCTACAAAAACCCACAACCCCTCTACCAAAAGAAAATGGAAATCTCAGACCCTGGCATAAATGCACACTTGCTGCATTCTAGCTTCTTTTCCCTAGCTGAGTTAGCAGGTTGAACTCAGCTGCCCCAAGTCCAAAAGAAAACCTGTTCTCCACACCACTCTCTGTAGCTTCCTTCCCTCTACTTCAGCTCAAGCCCTTGAAGCAGGACAAGGCAATGGCATGAACCAGCTCTGAACACCTTGGCTCTGCCCTCTCACCTGCCCAGATCCAGCCCTCACCCACACCATCACCCCAAGATGTGCACAGAACTCTTGGGAAGTGGGTTCGAGAGGTGCTTTGAAGGCATGGAGGGCTCCATGGAGCTAAGCCTTGCTCCAAGTCCCCCCATGCTGCCTATCTCCTCCCTGGCAACAGAAAAGGCTACGAGACATTGGAATGGGCTGCCCAGGGAAGTAGTGGATTCTCCATCCCTGGAGATATTTAAAAAGAGACTGGATGTGGCACTCAGTGCCATGGTCTGGTAACTGCAGTGGTAGTGGTCAAGGGTTGGACTTGATGATCTCTGAGGTCCCTTCCAACCCAACTGATTCTATGATTCTGTGAGATGAGCATAAGCTCTTCTTGCTTGCCCCATAGGTAAGGTAGGGATTGCTTGTAAGGATTTGGTATATGCTCTGCTCACTTGCTTCCCTGGGGCTTCTTGACTGTGGCCCCAGGCAGCTCTTTCAGCCCAAGAAGCAACGAATATATATATAAAAGAGTGAAATGGTGCTACTGCTTACCATAAGCTTCACATTTTCATCTCTAGACGTGATTTTTCACCCCGGCCTCTGCCTGCATGCCTGAGGTAGCACAGTCTGGGTTTCTGCCAGCACCCGCTGGTGCCGGCTCCCTGTGCAGGAGCCCCAGGAGCAAGGAAGGTGCCTCACACCATCCCCATTCCTTGCTCCTCCATCCCAGCCTCCGCCTCCAGGGGATAGCACAGCCCCTGATGCATTACTTGTCTTGGCAGCCGTATGTTCCCAGCACCCTGTAGCTTTATTTACCTGCTACTCAGCACGAGGCACCGCACGGCCGTGTTCCTACAGGCCTCGGGAGGACTCAACAAGCCTGTGGTCCAAACACGCTCAGCGGTGTCGGTGAAGGGGAAAGAATTGCTGGGTGATTGCAAAGAGGCCTGGAGGCAAACCTCAGCCCTTTCATTCCTGTCTCTTCTCTTGCACCATATTGGATCTGCACAACAGGGTTGCAAGAAAAACAAGGCATGTGGGAGCTGCTCTACAAGTGCTCTCCTTTTGTGGAGAGGTCTGAGGAGGGGATATATCTGCTCTTCTCCAAACTCTTATAACCCCAGCTGGGTGGCATAAAATGCAGACAGGCTTACAAGTGTCCCCAAGACCCCAGGCAAAGCTTTCAGGTCCAGCAGTGCAAACCTGTGCTACCTCCCTGGCTGCCCCTGGGCCCAGCTGCTGATCAGATCCAAGGATCTGCACCTTGGAGAGGGGGTATCCAGCATTTCCCCTTACTTCCCCATGTCAGACAAGGATGACTTCCTTCAAGAAGCATTGATGTTGATCTGTTACTTTGGAGAAGAGCTGCACAGGAAAGGAAGAAGGAGCACTGGGTTTCTTTACACGAGTGCCTAGGGTCAGAGGCTTAAGATTTTTTTATTTTTTTTTTTCATTCGGGTTAGAAAGGACCTCTGAGATCATCAAGTCCAACCCTTGATCCACTACCACCGTGGTTACCAGATCATGGCACTGTGTGGCACATCCACCTCTTCTTAAAAACCTCCAGGGATGGAGAATCCACCACCTCCCTGGGCAGCCCATTCCAATGCCTGATCACCCTCTCTGTAAAGAAATTTTTTCCTAATATCCAACCTAAACCTTCTCTGGCAGAGCCCTCTTGTCTTGCTGGTAGTTGCCTGGGAGAAGAGCCCAACCCCCCCCTGGCTCCAGCCTCCTTTCAGGGAGTTGTAGAGAGCGATGAGGTCTCCCCTGAGCCTCCTCTTCTCCAGGCTGAACACCCCCAGCTCCCTCAGCCTCTCCTCACAGGACTTGTGCTGGAGTCCCTTCACAGCCTCCTTGCCTTTCTCTGGACCTGCTCCAGAGAAGAATGCCAGCCACACTCAGCCTGTCCTGTTCTTTGGCCAAACCACCTGCATGTGCACCCAGGTCTCTACATGAAGCCTTTGACTGCTTTTGAAACACTGGTTGGGTATTGCAGGGGGATGGATAACACATAGCACCGCTCCACACCCTCCACACCCCCTGTTTTTGGGAGGTGGGACGCACTTTAACCCAGGGGCTGTGGCAAAATGCCGAGCACCGGTGCTCCTATCATCGACCTGAGAGATTCCCAGCCCAAAGCCAGTGCTGATTACACAGAGCCGCGTACCAGGACGGGAAGCCCATTTCAGCGGGGGAGGCAGCAGAGGCAGATCCCAACCTGTTGGGTGCCGCAGTTGCTGAGCAGCATCAAGGGCTGCCGGCAGCCGAACCGGGACCGGGGCTGTGCAGGGAGGCAGGAGGGATGCCCCGCTGCTGCACCGGGCAACTCCTAGGGAACCAACCACACAGAAGGCACTCGAGAGAAAAGAGGGCTTAAAAATCACCGTGGGACCGCCTTATTTGTGTTTTAGAAATGCTGCAGGGAAGGCTTTCAGGCTTTCTGGCTTTCAGGCTTTCCCCTGCAGTTCGGTAGAGTCAAAGTCCATGTGCCAGGGGAAGTTTAGGTTGGATATTAGAAATAATTTCTTCACGGAGAGGGTGATCAGACATTGGAATGGGCTGCCCAGGGAAGTGGTGGATTCTCTGTCCCTGGAGATATTTAAAAAGAGACTGGATGTGGCACTCAGTGCCATGGGCTGGTAACCACAGCTGTAGTGGATCAAGGGTTGGACTTGATGATCTCTGAGGTCCCTTCCAACCCAGCCAATTCTATGATTCTATGAAAAGCTTAACAAAAAGCAGCTTGCCACAGAAACACCCGGCTCTGAGAGGCTCTAGTACAAGGGGAAAGATTTTCTTCGCGCTTCCCTGGGAGAAGAGGCCTGAGGGCAATTTTAAGGGCTGTTCCCTGGGGCAGACACTGCCCCACAGGCAGAAGGTAACCCTTGACCACGGCAGGAATAAAGGCCCACAGCCTGCAGACTCACAACACACAGGAGTGACAAAACTGCCTGCTGAGTGCACCCCCACCCCGAGTCTTCATCACCCAGTTGGATCAGAGGAAATAGATCCTGGCAGAGCCAGTTTTCACATGAGTTCATGCCCTGCCCCTGTCTCAACAGGGACCTGGTCCAATACGTTTCCTTTTTATCTATTTGAATAGGATTGCTTTTCTTAGTCCACTAACAGGAAAAACATGCTAAATCCTGTGTTGCCACTGATGATGTCTGCCACGGGTTTTAAGCCCCCAGTGAGGCTGGCTTGGTCCCAGCATCACCTTGCTCTTTGGGAAGATGCTTAGAGCTTGAGGCATTGTAGAAGGTTAAGCAGGCCACAATTTTAACTCTCGCTGGGAACATTTATCACAGTAGCTATATCCAAAAGCCCATGTGCAATGGGATTTAAGACATTTGCAAAAATCAAAGTCATCAATCATGTGGTGAATACAAAGGCTGACTTTAGATTAATCTCAAGTACCTCTGCCAGTCTCAGGGTGTTCACAAAAATCTCATTGCTTTCTTTAACAAGGAAAACAAACAAAAGAAAGAAAAAGAAAGTTTTAAAATCCAATCAGCAGACTAGTCCATACCATCTTGAATAAGATGCCAGATGCCTTGAGATTAACTTAGTCCAATCACCTGCTTCCCAAAGCAGAAAAGCCTTCATTCCCCAGTACCTTCCCACTTGGTCCCAATTCTGGCACTCAGCAGCATCCCGCTTCCCAGGGCAGCTGTGGTACCACTCATGTAGTACCTTCATGGGGAGTGGGAGGTACCAGACATTCTTCCCTTGATGAATCTCCTTGGTTTTCCACACAAGGAGGTGTGAGCATATGCCTGAACTGAGCTTTGCTGTGGGGAGCGTCAGAGAAGAAGAGGAGAAAGCTGCACTGCACAGCTGCTGCTGTAATGGTGACTGTGGCCTGCAGCAAAGGGCCCACTGACTGCTGACAAGCAGCCAGGGCTTTCTGTTTCCACTTGACGTAAATCCAGGTTTGGATGGTGGTTTATTAAGGAAACGTGGTACTGCTACATTCATTTACCCAGTCAAACCACTCTTGGGACCACCCCTGTTCGCTTCTTTCGACTCCTGACATGTCTCTCAGTGCACTGATTCCCAGAGAAGTTTGCTTTATTGCAGCAAACCAGGCCAACCAGCACAGATGCCAACAGGCTCCTGTGCCACAGCTACAACCCACGGAGTGCATTACCCTCCATTTCACCAGGAGAGCATTTTCTCTGGTGAAAAGGTCCCAACTCTGGGACATTTGCAAAGCAGAAAGCTTTGCAGAGTTGGAAGCTGAGAGTTCACTTCCTCTCCTTGTCTCTTGAGGGAGAGAGAGAGGTAGAGAACAGCTCCTGGCATTCCCTTTCTAGGGCCACAGGTGTGCCAAGAACACAGCCCCAGACATGCTTTCAGCAAAACACCCTTTCTCCTTCTTCCTCAGAGACCTGCCAGGGCCAGGCAGCCCTTTGCCCTGGGTTGAAAGCAAACCCTGGCAACTTGTGCTGGCATGCATGGTGTTACAGGTGGCTCCAGCTCACAGCCACCTGCTTTTCCATCACAGGAGGCTCCTGCCCAGACCCGGCTGACTGAAGTTTTCCAGCCAGCTTTTTTGGCAGGGAAGGCAGTGTTGGTGATGCCGCTGGACTTTCTCCATTCGTTTCTCCCCATTAGTAACCAAAACAGCTGCTCCAGCCTTAGGCCAAGGTACAGCTTGATAGTGCAGGCAGTGGTAATTAACTCTGCTGGCAGGGCACCCAGAGAAGCCAAATGGCTGGATAGTCAGCACAACTCATAAACAGCCTTTGCCAGTGGGGGAAGATGAGGCCTCCCTGATCCTCTCCCTTCCTCTTTCTGAGCTTCTCTTGGCTCTCAATCAGTTGCCTCCTTCCTGGAGAAATTAAAAGAAAAATAAACTAAAAGGCCAACAACCAGAGAGGAGCTTTTCCTGGATGTAGAGACATGTGCATGAAGGGGGATGCCTGGTTTTCCCCTGCAATGAATGGGGCATCCTGGCAGCCAAAAAGCAAGAGAAGCAGGGCTGGGTTGAGGTTAGGTAGAGGGTGCAGGTCCCTGGTGGTGGTGCAGTTAGCTGAGCTTGCCCTGAGAAAGGGATTGTTTTTCTCTGTGATGTTTTGCAGTCAATGAGGCTGTGCCAGCCCTCTGGCAGTCTCTCCAGGCTGGAGAGAGCCAGGAGAAGCTGCTGCAGGGGAAACTGTCATTCCCTTGATGACAGCAACTCATTTCCAGGGGGGATTTACCCATCTGAATCCCATTAAAATCAGAGGGATGCTGACCCAAAGGGATTTGGTCAGTGCTATTCTTGGCACCTGCGGGTGGCTGGGACTGCTTCTTGAGATGCCACCTCCTCTGCTCCCTTCATCCCCATGGAGGGGCTGAGCTGCACCCTGCTGCCTCCTTCCAGCTCACAGCCCTGTGGCAGCCAGAAAAAACTCCACAGACCTTCGAGTTATTTCCACGTAAAACTCCATGAATTGTGCTCTGACATGCGTCACAAGGTGCCCTTGTGGGTGCCACCAGTTTGTCCCCTCTGCAAACTTGCAGGCAGGGCTCTCTCTCATCCCTTTGCTAAACTGCTCTGAAGCAGCTGCTGTCACAGGCTGGTATGAGGATGACAACAAGGTGGCACGGCTTCCTGGAGAAGAACCTGACTTGTGGCCAGCATGCAGCAACCCTGGCTGCTGCTGTATCTCTGCTGCTGTTTGCCAACAATTAACAGGGACGTGGGACAGGGTGAGGCTGGGCGAGGTAGATGACCAGAGGCAATAAGGACGGGATCTCAAGCTATTTCAGGCTTTCTAATGTGGCTCTTTCTTCACTGTGATCACAAGGACAGTCATGTGCATGTGTACCTACCCACACAAGGCACACGCTCTTGTTGATCTGCACCCAACAGCCTCACAAGTGCACACGTGCTCACCCTCTGCCTGCATGCACAGGCATCCACCTGCACACACACACACACTCACAGGTGCAATATTCATTCTTATTTTGTTGGTAAAAAGCAGCCACTTTTGAAGGCAGGGAGCTCTCAGAACACCAAATTCACCCCAGCCCTAAACGCTTACGAATGAGGCTGTAGCCTGCGCTTTCAGAAGCAGACTACAAAAATGAGAAAGGAGATGGCAACAACTCACCACTACTTTGGTAACCTAATCCCACCGATCCCTTGGTACCACAGCAATTTGCAGCTCTCCCCTTAAGGTACTCCATCCCAGCTCTATCAGAGGATCCGGATGGCTAAAAGCTGCCTCAGGGTGTATCCCCGGAGGCTGCCAAAGGTTGGAATCAGACACATCACAGCACTGCCACAACCCTGTAATCCACCCCTGTGAGCTAGTGCTGCTGTCAGAAAGAAATCAAATCCTGTCTGCAAAAGAAAGGGGAAGAAACACCCAGTTGTGCAGCTGTAAACGCTGGTACTGTTGTTCCCACTTAGGTATTCCCAGTACAGTAAACAAAACCTGGATCTGGCAAGCATTCCCCAAAGACAGTCTTTTGCTGCAGAGTTTCCCATGTTGAAAGCCTCAGGAAGAATCAATTCATAATCCTGCTCTAAACAGTGAGGAAAGAAAATATGTATAAGGAAAAAGTCTTCCACATCCCAGTCACTCATCACAGCATTCACATTACCTACATTAAATATTTAAATATTTCCAGAATCCTACTTTGTTTTTAACAGCTACCATTAAAAAAATACATATATACACATTTTTTATACACACACATATAGATATATGTGAAAACCCTTGAAAGCATTTATTTGATCCATCTGAAGACATGCTCCTTTTGGATTTAAGCATTGGAATGGGCTGCCCAGGGAGGTGGTGGATTCTCCATCCCTGGAAGTTTTTAAGAAGAGATGGATATGGCATTTAGTGCCATGGTCTGGTAATCACGGCAGTAGGGGATCAAGGGTTGGACTTGATGATCTCAGAGGTCCTTTCCAACCCAGATGATTCTGTGATTCTATGATTCTGCTTCTACCTCCTGCTTTAGCAGAGTAAGTCATCACCTTATTTCTAGCAGTCATAGGAGATACAGGATACAAACTCTGGAAGTTTCCTCTATGATGCTGTGTATTGACAGCTCCTCCAAGCCCATCCCATCCTAACCACCCAAATCCAAACTCAGCATCAAGGACTTGGGTCCAAAATGGTACATGTGACCACTGCTGCTGCTCCTGCATCACCAAGAACTGGAGGAGCTGGGATCAAGTTACTTTTTACCTTATATCTTTGCAGTGCTTTAATCCTCCCCCCCCCCCAGCTGCCTTCAACAATGCACTTTTTAACAAATGTGCTGATGCAGTGACAGCCTCAAGTTTCCACTCCAGGGCAGTCTTTGGGCCATAGAGAAGGAATTGACCCAGTACTGCTTACATCCATTGCAGATGTATGCATGAGCATATGTAGTCAGAGTAAGTACTCAGCTGCTGAGCTGGACTGCTTTTACAAGCAGCAATTTATCAAGCCTCCTCCTGCCTTTCTGCTCTTTTCCCAAGCTGTTTGTGTTCCCAGCTTTGCTCTAGGCTCTATATATATTCCAGATCAATAACATTCACTGGCTATCCAGATGCAAGGGGCAAAAATTTCTGACCAAGCAGACCATGGCCTCTGGCAAAGCTAGGTTTATTTATTTCAGCTAAAAATGTTTCCCAGCCCCCTGCCAATGCTGGTAGGTGCCAGGAGCTCCATGCCCAGGCACTACTTGCCAGCCACACAGTGGGAGGCAGCTTTGCACCAGTGACATGCCAGAGGGTTATGGCTTCCTCAGAGCTCTCACAAGTGGCATTAATTATCTTCCTTGATCACCTATTGAAGCTCCACTGCCAACACTGAGTGATGGGAGCAGACACAGACAGGAAGAAGATGATGTTCTGCAGCAGGGGACTGCCACTGAGACCCCCAGTAGGGTTGCCTGCAGGAGGAACAAGTTTCAGCACCTCAGATCCCCAAATTTTAATTTCTGGAGAAGCCTGTTTTAGAAAGAGGCTCAGGCCAATTCTTCAGAGATGCTGGGGTTTTTGAGAGCAGCACTGCTTCTTCCCACAGGAGGGTAGGAGGTGGGTGATCCAAAGGAGGAAAATTCACTGCTGCTGCTGCTGGAGAAACCTGCCAGAAAATTGAAGCCAGCCTCAATTTTTTGGGTCACCCTCCCCAGTGCTTTTAACTCTTTAATGGCATTCCTGAACAACTAATCTAATGCTCTTGTTTTGCCCAAAAGGCATTTGGCCGACAGCAGTGAAGTTGTTAGTACAAACATGTCTGTTGCCAGCAGAGTTTGGCTGCAGATCTGAGTTGTGACACAGCTAATATGTAATGAGGTTATTAATATTATATTGTGACATAATTAAGATCACCAGGTTTCCACTGAATATGTAACCGTTTGATGAACCAAGAAGTAATCCTTTAACTACGGATTAAATGTAGTCCTGTTTGACATCCCATCCTTTATTCAAACCATTGCAGAGAATCCAGGCCAGGAAGCTATCCTTATTCCTTACCAGAACACCCACATCCAGCCAGCCAAGCTATTTTTCTAAGGTTCATGCAAATAGAACCATAGAAGGGTTTGGATTGGAAGGGACCTTATCCCTTCTAGTTCCAACCTTCCTACCAAGGCTGATTAAAGCTCCATCCAACCTGGCTCTGAAGACTTCCAGGAAGGGGGAATCCACAGTGTCCCAAAGCAACCTGTGGCAGTGTCTCACTACCCTCACAGGAAAATTTCCTCTTAATGTCTGACTTAAATCTACCCTCTTCCAGTGTAAGGCCATTGCCCCCTGTCCTATTGCTACATGCCCTTGTAGAAAGTCCCTCCCCAGCTTTCCTGTAGACCCCCTTCAGATACTGAAAGGCCACCATAAGGTCTCCCCAGAGTATTCTCCAGGCTGAACAACCCCAAATCTCTCAGTCTGTTTTCACAGGAGAGGTACTCCAGTCCTCTGATAAACTTCGTGGGTTGCCATTGGACTTGCTCCAAGAGCTCCATGTCCTTCCTGTGTTGGAGGCTCCAGAACTGGACACAGCACTCCAGGTGGGGTCTCACGAGAGCAGAGTAGTTGGAGAGAGTCACATCCCTTGACCTGCTAGTCATTCATCTTTTGATGCAGCCTAGGATACGGTTGGCTTTCCAGGCTGCGAGAAGTGATGAGGATGTCCAAAGAATTGCTGCTCCAAGCTAGTGTCTACTTTGTGCCTAGGTGACATGAAATGCAGTTCCCTTGTCTTAAAAAGGTAATTAATCAGCAAACATATCTTTCCCCTCTTACTTTAACCTCATCCTTGTCTGCAAACCTAATGCAGCAGACCTTAAAGACATCCCTTAGATGCCTACATTTGCTTGTCCCTGAAAGCAGCAGGTGCCATGGGTGCTGTTACCACAGAGCAACTTGGTTGTACTTCCTGGGTGTGTAGGTGTAAAACTACACACACATGTAGGTAGGTAAAACCACCACACATACCAATGGACCAGCCTGCCCCTTCTTTGCCTTAGGTGTGACATCTGCCACTGGAAGAATACTTAAGTTTGCTGTCTTCACCTCCTGCTCCTCTTCTGGGTCCTGCCATTGGAGCGTTCAGTGATTTAATGCATCCAGAGTTGAAAGATGAAGCTGCAGTGACTCAGAGGGGAGGTGAGGGTGATGAACACCAAGGACAGTCCATATGTTTTAGCCCCTAGTGCATATTTTTCCTACCCTCTGTATCCTGCAGAGCCATACCATGTGCTTCACAGGCTGGAAGACACAAGGTGTCAGCTTTTCTGGAGAAGCTGTGCCAGTGTTTTGTGGGAATACAGTTGACAACATCATCTGTAACTCAGCCCCTCTGTAACCTAGCCCAGTTGTAGCAAGTTTTCTCTCTCCCTTTATATGTCCTCTTCAGGGACTTTCTCCTTTTCTTCTCTGCCACCCATGACAGAGGTCCCCAGAGATCTTTCTTTCACTTTCCTTTGCCTTGGCTAGACCAAGTTATTAAGGATCTCTCTCTAGAAACAGCAAAATGGGCAAGACATGGGGAACTTAATGATTCAGTGTAAAGTAAGCCAGCTCCTGAAACAGAAATGTGGAGGAGGAGGAAGAAAATCAAGAAGGCAGCTGGGAAATAAAAGCACATTGTAGAATTATGCAGCATCCCTGTAACAAAATCAGTTATTCAGTTACCTGTGAGGGCACCTATTTACATTATTCATAAGGTATTAATTACACAACCCTTACAATTTTTTTTGAGTCTTTTCCATTACAGCTCAACACCTGCAGCATGTAGCCCAGCAGCACTTCACTGCCTCCGCTCCCCCCAACACAGCCTATTCAGTTTTCTTCTCCTGACTAATTATGACAATTACTTTCTTATCCTCCTCATTTTATTTCCCTTTGCATGCATTGTTTGAGCCAGCTGTTACAGCTTTCATGTTCTTGTAACAAAGTTGTTCTCTGCAAAGACCCCACCCAAGATGGCACCATATCAACCTGGTATCAAGTAACAGCACAACAGCTGAAATTACTTCTCCACCAGGTGTTTTTTTTCTGACACGCAAAGGAGTTATGGTTTTCTTTTGCTTTCCTTTGACTTCTTCATCTCTCCATTACCTCCTCCTACCATCCCCTTCCTACTCAGCACATGCTGGATGAACACGGATGGATGGTCTCAGAGGCTTTTTCAGAAGTGACAGGTGTCCCAAGGAAGGGCTCAGCCCACTGCCTAAGCATAGTGTTCCAAGCTCCTTGAAGCTGAAAACCATGTCAGCAAGCATCTAAGCAACACTGAGGACTTGTACTTACAGCCCTCCTGCAGCAGGACAAGGCAGCCCCTGCAGCATGGGCTCCCCTCCCACACATCCCAGATCACAGCAGGTAATGTGGTTACTAATTAACTATTGAAAGTGCCAACAAACAACCAAAAGAATATGCTTGAAAGTGCTGGAAATACATGACCAAGTCAGAGATGAATAAAACAGGGGGGACAGGGATTTCGACACCAACATTCACTCGCAGTTGTTTAGGTTATTTATTAAATATAAATTTTCATAGCTAGATGGAATGAAGTACAGCCAACTTTAGGCCTCTGATAGGCTGCAAGTGTGCAAAAGCTCCCTCAGCAGTCAGCAGAGAGGAAGAGAAGAAAACTCAGTGCATTTATTCATCCCACCTTCCACAGACACCGAGCTGTGTGCCCTGCAGTGGCTGAGTGGTCAGAAAGGGAGAGCAGACTGCCCAGATGAACCCCAGGGAACTCAGGTGGCCAGAGCAAGAAGAGCCAAATCCCCCCAAGGTTACCTAGGCTTTGTTGTTAACAAAGCCCTAGGAAAAGCCATCAATAAGCAGCTCCTGTGACACGCTTCAGGGTATCATTGGAGTTACAATGTTGGGGCTCATACAGAAGCTGTAGAGCTGGGCTCATGGCTGTGTGTTGCAGTCTCTTGAGGAAGGAGGATGACTACAGCAATAATAGAGCCAAGCATCTCATCTGATGGATCCTCCTTGGGTGAGCACTATTTGTGAGAGATTGCTCTCAAAACTAATTCTTTGATAGGCTGGGTTGAGTTGACCAGGCTATCGTGCTGCCACTCAGGTTAGGGTTATGCCTATGGACAAGGGCAGGAAGAACTACAGAGCTGGGTCTACCACTGTGTTAAAAGCAAAGACTAAAGACGTAAAGTGCTGCTGTCTCTAGGGGTAATCACATCATCAACCCTTGATCTAGCAATGCTTCACTGGAGTGGTCTTCTATGTTAGGGTTGGGGCTTAGGGCTGCCTGACAGAAAATGATCAGAGGGACATGGACGCAGAGGCAAGTTTCTGAAAGGTTGTGGGTAATTCTGAAATTGGCTGAAGACTTCTGGATATAGGGAAACTCATGACCAGAGGGTATGTCAGATGGTAATTTAATATAGGTAGGTCTGAAGAAGCTCAGAACTGAAGCAAATGCAGCCTAAAGATGGAAGATGAGGCCAGGTGCCAGCAGGGATTATCAGCACACATTTCATGTTGGTCTATTCTAAGGCCAGAATCAGGGCTAAAAATCACAGGATCAAAAGAAATAACCTGACTGAAGTTGCCTAGAGGGTGATTGCAGGCCCATAGTAGTAGTGGGAACAAATAACTCTCAGCCTTCCCAGCATCACCAAACAATTCCCACTTGTCCTAGACAAAGATCCAGCATTCCTGGCACCAGTTAAACATCCAGTGGAGAGCCAAACCTGTCACTTATTTCAGAATGAGGATGACTTCCACTTTTGAGACCTAAAACTTGTCCTGCCCCTGCCTAGGCCACAAGCCCTTCCACTTTTACGCTGCAGTTTCTTGCACACTAGGTGCAAACAGCAATACTTGTTCACCGAGTTGAATCTATCCCAGAATAATCAACACTGAATTCATGCTAGGAGATACTGGCTCTCATTTTAGCCCTACAGAAAAAACTCATCCCACTTCTGAGCAAATCAAAGCCAATTTGTCTCCACATGATGCAACCAGGACAGGCTTTGCCAATGCTTATATCATAAATTCTTCAGCTTCTGCTCTTAACATTCCAGTCCAGTGATGCTGAGCTGAATCTAAATGAATCACAGCCCTTGTGTCCCAAGGGATGGCCTTACCTGAGTTTTACAGGTCTACAAGAACTAAACAGAAATCACAGATTTTTGTGAACTTGAATAAGCCCTAACCAGAGGCTCAATATCCTTGTTTACAGACCAAATGAATGAATGAAGACTCTGATCCAAGTGGTAGTGATCCTATCCTTAAATGGGTAGCAGGACTCAACAGAGTAGAATACAAATCCTAATTGATCTTCAGCCCATGCTAAATCAAATCCTAACGTTCATGCCTCCTGCCCTGTTTTTGCCCAACACAGCTGAAGATATCAACAATCAGTGTTTTCCCTCAAGATACCACCCTCACTTCTGCTTGTTTAGCCCTGCAAACACATGCACATATTAACCCATGCAGCTCTTTAGACCCTTCCCTTTCCATGTGGTCCTCCAG
Source organism: Phaethornis superciliosus (assembly GCA_023637945.1). Classification (NCBI taxonomy): domain Eukaryota; kingdom Metazoa; phylum Chordata; class Aves; order Apodiformes; family Trochilidae; genus Phaethornis; species Phaethornis superciliosus. The sequence goes on along the minus strand of JAJQWJ010000001.1, from coordinate 109,547,556 downwards.
CCACAGGAGCAACAAACTCCCACCCACATGGCACCAGCAGTAATCAAAGCCTAAAGGCAGTGGAAACGCCCCAGAAAGGCCAGGATGAGAGTGTGCGATGTCCTCAATAGCTTAATCATTTTTCACAAGGATCAGGTTCTGGAGGTTCTGTGGTAAGATGAGGATCAGGATTAGGAACAGGAGGGTTTGAGGAGGTGGGCCTGCACTAAAAGCAGCAAATGACTTTTGGAATGAGGCAGGAACTCCTGTATTTATGTCTATAGGCACACACTTAATACTTGGCTTGGAAGAGCCTGTTTACCTGCTGTAATTGGCCCAGTGGGAAGGCAGGAGAGGAGCTGGTGTCATGCTGCCAGAATTATTTAAGACCTTCTCCCCATTTCAGTGAGCACTATCTGGCCAAACTCACCATCAGCTCCACCCATGGGGCCTTCCCAGCTCCAGCAGCAAATCTGCTTTTCCAGGCCACACTAACTCTACCCTGCCACCCTGCCCAGTGCCAACATCCTTCAGCATCTGTTGTCTCCTCACTACCCTTTGGCAAACAGCAGCCACTCACCACAGCTGGCAGCAGCCCTCTATTACATATCAAAGGAGAAGGACTGGGCAGGATTAGGGATCAAAACAATGCATGGAAGATCTCAGCCTGCTTCTGAATCATTCGGTGCTTGGAGGCTAGGATTAGAGATGGTGCCACTGGAAGCCAATAGCTCCTGCTTTTTTGTGGGTCAGGGAGTTTGCTGGGATGCTGCTCCATGGCACAGTAGTTTTAAAATACAGGGTTGGCACTTTGGCCAAAACTCTATGCCAAATGATAAATCCTGTAGATTTGCATAAATATTGGTGTCAGTCTGGATGGCTTCTATGTAACTGTGGGGCATCTGTGGATCTCCTGGATATACAATAGCAGAAGCAAATAACTTAATAGGTCTGTTGTGAGTAAAGCCTGCTTCAAAGGCTGGAGTTGAAGTCCTGATTAAGGAAACCAAGGGATAAAGCTAAGCTGATTTACACATTTTGCAACACCACCCCAGGTAGAATGAGGGCTGCCGGTAATAGCAGCAAGCGTCTCCTGGTTTGTCTCGGGGCACAAGTTGTTCTCTAAGCAAAACACAGGCAAGTCTAGAACTAGGCTTAATATTAGGGTAAGAGACTACAGGGACTGAAGACCTCTTCATTGTTACTTTCTCTTAAGTCGAGAGCATTACAGTGGGTGCTGCTCTGGCAGGAGCTTACTGATATATTCAGTCCTCAGTGCCTGGCCGGTGCCTTGGGTTGATCAGGGTGCTGCATCCAGCGCTCAGACAGTGGCACTGAATGAAGAACCTTTTTGCTCAGGAGGTCCTGCCTTCACCAGGCTAACTAGCAGCATCTTTGCTCCTCAGCCCTAGTACATGGATCCACCTAGGCAATACGCCCCATACACTCCCACGGCAATACTCAGCCATGGGTGTCCCTTGCTCCTACTCCCTTTTTACCCCATGCTATTCTGCAGCCAAGATGGAACACCCACTAGACAAGATATAACACATACAAGGAACACAGACAAATCACCAGGCAAATTGCTTGGGAGCTACGACTTCCAGAGTACACATACTGTTATCTGCACACCCCACACCCCCCCCAAGAGAACCCCAATAGCAAATGTTGGCCTAGATGACCTCTCCAAATGTTTCCATTTCCAAATAAGTAATTTTATAACTCTATGGGGTGAGGGTTTTTTTTGGTTTTTGGGTTTTTTAAGTTGAAGACAAAGCTGCAATTAGTAAGCTTACTGTTATCTATTAGATTTGAAGAGCCTCTCTTGACTCCTTGAATAATTGCCTTTCTGATTCAAGTTTGCATTACTGGAAAGGCTATTGAAGCATATGTCTAACGTGAAGCAACATGAACTATGGTTTATAAATTAGCATTCTTGCAGTAATCTCTCTTGTGAGAGGTACCTTTCTTTTCACATACCCCTGTCCATCTTCATGTGTAAATGTAATGCTCATGAATTTTAATAGATATTGGAAATGCCCAGTAGAGTGAGAACAGACTCTTTTCACTGGCCACAAACATAATATGATGGCAGCAACATTTTTTTTCCACCCTACTCATTTTTTTGATCCTGGCTTCTTATTTAATAATAAACAAGGCTGTGAGTACACTGACTCATGTCTTGTTTTCTCAAAATAGTGAGAAGTTTTATTTATTTTTTTAATCAGTAACTACCTGAGAGAAAGGAATGCCTCATAAGATAAAGGCATTTAATTAGTTTGTTTGCTGGTAAGAAAAATATGTAGGTGGATGTGGGCTAGATGCCAAGCCAAAGTGGTCTGGCTTTACTGACAGTTCAGCAAAAGAAAAAGATTAGACGTCATGGAAAAAATTACTCCCTGAACAGGAAAAGCCGGACATGGCACATATTTCTGTTCATGATCTGTCTTTGTAACAGTAAAAGGAACCACTAGCATTAGCTAACAGAACATGCTTGGGGTGTAAAAGGGCTATAAAACAGCAAAAGTGTAACTGAATTGGAGGAATTTGCCAATTATATTTCTTTCAAATATCTTATTTTTCATTCTTGTTGTCATTATTACAGTAAAAGCATGTACACCTTCACATCTCCAGACTGCACAAAGGCCGACACATCAGCACTGCTCAGGGCACTGTGAAGATCTGGCTACATTATATACATTTCAGAGCAGTCTCAGACATCAGGCTACTTTCATTTATAATTCAGAGCACACTACAAAGCAGAATACTTTTTGTAACCCGGTTAGCAAACAGCACCGTATCAATCTTCCTAATCTTGATTTTTATGCTTTTCACATTCCTGCGGACATGAAACACTAGAGATACAATGTGCTGGAATCCCAAAACACAAACAAACTCAGAGAACCTACAGATGAGCACAACAAGACTCTCTAGACTTTGGCCATCCTTGCTGAAAGCCACAATAGCCACGCAACTGGACATCCATGGTCCTCTGTCCACAACCAGATCCTTCTGCTCCTCTGCTGCCAAGGAGCTATTCCCCAGGCTCGAGTTTGTACCACAAGCTCCTCTACAGGGACTGTGGAGCATTTCAGACAAAGCTTTCTAAATGTCTGCTGCATCAGGAAGGTCTACCAGAATGTCTTGGATACAGTGCTTTATTGCCAGTCATCCTTAACCTTTAGACTTTTGCCCCAGATAACAACCCAACCATACATTTCCTGAAATCCATGATTCTTATCATAGTGACTTGGCTTATGCTGTGATCACTCAATTAACCCCCACCTTTGGATTGTTAAATCAGGTTCTGTTGACCAGAAGAGATACTGAAATAGCCAGTCCATTATTGGCTGCCCCCCATTTCTGAGACGAGATGTTTCTACCACTCTGGAGGAACCTGATTGCTTCTTCAACAGATCCTTGGAAAATGTCTGTTTACCACAGGGACCCACCCCTCAGAAAAGCATGATGCCTTAAAAAAAACAAAAACCAAACCAAAACAAAAACAAACAAACAAAAAAAAAAAAATCAAAAAAATCCAAAACCCCACATCCATCCCTTCCCATGCCGTAGGGGGATGTTACAGACCCTCCTATCATATTACTTTGGTTTTCCATTTTATAATTGCAGGGTCTGAGTGTTTGCAAGGAGCTTAGTTTCTTCACAGACATCACCACCACCCAGTCCAGATACATGTTTAGGATGTGTTTGTATGCAAGTCTATAGAGCAAAGGCATGGGAGGCATTTAGTTTTAAAGGCCAGATCTGCCTCTTCCAGCAGCTGCTAGTGATGGCACAGGGACGTACCAGATGGGAGAGGATGGAGATATGAACACAGAGCAGGAATTTACATCAGGTCAGAATGTAAACCATGATCAGATTGAAAAAAAAAAAAAAAAAAAAAAAAAAAAATTAAAGAATTGAGCAGGTGGATGATCCGCTTCCCATCTAGCAGAGGGAAAGCTGGCTCTCACCCTTTTTTCTCCCACCGGATCTTCATTGCACACGCTTCTCCCATTACAACTTCCACTTCTCCCACACCCCAGCAAAGATTTCCAACTTGTGCCCTTACGCAATTCCAATCTACCTGGGAGATGGGCCGGGAACTCTACCTAAATAGACAGCAACTGGCTCAGCACTTCTTGCTGCTGAGGCAGTAACACCAAAGGTAATGCCCACACCACAGGCTAAAAGGGTGCGACTGCCGCCTGGGAAGCCACAGCTTGGGCACTGGCATGAGCTTGTGTCCCTCAGCAGAGTTCCAGAAATCTTCCATGCTCCCAGGCAGGGTTTGCAACTTGTTATTTTACCCTGTATTGTCATCGCATCAAGACTCGGGTCAGACACTTGAAACATTAGTTGGTTACTTTTCCTTTCTAGGGTGTCAAGAGGGAAGGGAAAAAAACAAAGAAAGAATAAGATTTGCTTTGAATTTTCTCTTCCAGGAGAAATTAGATATTAAATCACAGGTTAAGAAATCTGAATTTTACCCAAACTGGACCCTTAGAGTGAGGCTAAAGACAACCACATCTCTCTGCTACAGCCACATGGCTCAGCCAGATGCTGTCCTGCCAGGGAACACAGGCCCCTCCAACTTAATGTTCCTATTTTGTACCATCTTCTCTGGGTCACATCCCCTCTGGCAGGATGACACAACTATCAGTTTGTAACACATTGCCTAGAAACATGCCAAGGTGGATCTCCCACCTCTCCTGCCATCTCCCTTGCTGACCCCAAACCCTTGAGCTGCTTCCACCACAGCCACAGCTGCTGCTCTTCACCCAGGAACACACACACACCAGTGCATGCACAGCTCCCCCTGCACAGGCAGAGAGCTGAGCTGTTTCCCTGCTAGGCTGATTTTGGAAGCTGACTCTCTAGCACAGAGGTGTGAAACCTCCACCCTGATGACAGCTTCCTTGGTACAGCCTTGGTGCCCTGTGAAATTCCACCTCCGTGGCCCCTTCCTGCTGTTGGTCTCATCCCATCCTAGTCAACCACAAGACTTTCCCCTCCACTTAACTTTCTGCACTTTAAATAGCTCAGCTTAATCTGCACAGCACCCACACGCACTATCTAGCCATGTTATTACACCTCTGTAGACTGCAGCAGACACACACCACGTAATGTGAAAAACAGAGGAATTAATCTGTTTTCAAACATGGTGCAGTCTCCAGAATCAATTACTTAAAGGTAGGCGTGGAAGATAATGTAGGAGTATAAAAACAGCACTGGGCAAACAGCTCTTAAAGAATACAATTTTCTGGTTAAGGAAAAAAACCCAAACAACTCAAAAGAGGAACCCTGAAAGTTTTCATTACATGAAACTTCTCCAAAACAATGAAGCTTTTGTTGTGAAAATTGATGGAATATAAATAGATTTGAGGATTTTAAAATGCCTTATTTTTCTTTATTTGAATAGCGTGTTTTGATACACATGTCAAGTCATACTTTTATCCTGAAAAACCTTGAGAGCTAATTGGCTCACCAGATGTTGCAAATGAGCAGAGTGAAAGGAAGAGTCAAAAAGTAGGGGGAAGCATTAAATAGAAAAAGTTTTTGCCAATACACAAAGTAGGATATATTATGGACGTGGCACTCAGTGCCAGAATCTAGTAACTGCAGCAGCAGTGGATCAAGGGTTGGACTTAATGATCTCTGAGGTCCCTTCCAACCCAGCCAATTCTATGATTCTATGATTAATAGTGTCAATTAAAAACTAAACAGGAACAAGGACTTCATTATGAATATTGCCATTAATATAAATTTTGAGCAAATTAAGAGTTTTGCCTATAAAATAACCACTCCAAACCCACTGCAAAAAATGTAAAACTCATCTCCTTCTATTTTCCTCAATACTTTTGCTCTTCCTCCCCAGCGATGGTGTGGAGGAGAAAGGTGAATTTCCTGACCACAAGAGATGTCTGGAGTGTTTTGAAGGTATAACGAAATGCAGTACTGATGGAAAGATAAATAAGAGAGATGGGGAGACTGGAAAATACATCCTTTAAGAGAGAAAACCTGACAACATAAGACTGGAAGGGTCCTCAGGCATGGGAAGGTGACCTAACAGCCTGTGAGCAATGATGAATGTTTCCAAAGGTTGACGCTTACATCAGCAAGCTTACATTAGCTCAGCTTTCACTCCAGCATCTGTCTCCCAAGCTGAAAAATGACTTAGCCAAGAACCTGTACATTTCCAGGGAACACCATCATTCACTTATCATCAAAACTTTTATTTAGACACTGAGTAATAATCTTGTCACTTAAGCAGGTCAAAGGCACTATTTGAAACACAATTATCAATCCTAAGATATCCCTTCCATATAATTCTACAGTTAAATATTGGTATAGGCTAGTATCTACATCTGATACATTTTTCGTCCCTCAAACTGCATCAAATTATTTTCATCACTTATATCACTTTCTCCCTGTCATTGAGATTTGCATTTTAATTTTTTTTTCAGCTCATCTTTTGCCTTAAAAGACAGCTTTATTTCTCTTGTCTGTTCGCATGCTGGTTGAACGCAACTCTCCATCTTATCCTTGTTCCCTACAGATGTTCAGTGGAGGGCTGTGTTGCATCTACGGACTGGCAGATGATAAAACTTTCTTCTCATTAACTGCAGCCAGGAAAAGAGCATACTGTGAGCCCACTGACAGAATGGAATGGCAGGGCTCCCTTACATGTATACAGTCTGAGTTTAGAGGAAGAAAAAGGAAAGAAAGGGAAAATAGCAACTATCATGAAGACAGACTGTAGCAAGCTTTGAGAAGGTGATTTATTTCAGAGTTCTAGAGAACAGACTGAGCTTGGGTTCCAAGCTCTCTGAAGCAAGGGTCAGCTTTGAGGGACCTCATTTCACAGACTTAAGTATGGGTAAGGGAGGAGGATTAGAAGGGAAAATTACTCCTGAATCATGACCGAATTGCATCAGAAATCCACAACACCGACAGCAACTAAAAAAAATTAATTCTTAATACTGACAACAAAAGCTCCAAGTGCCCTCTTGCTCTGAGGCTGGGTGGGAGCAGTCCCAGTGGGCAGCCCTGATGTCTCTGTGTGCACACACACACACACATACAAATCAAATATGTGTGAGCAGCTCTCACCAAGGAGAGCTTATCAACAAGGCAGCTATGAGAAAATGATAGTAACTACTATAATTACACCTGCTTGTCTCACTGCTGGGTAAATGCTGTGGGACTCATGCTTAGGAGTGTCAAGTCCCTGAAAAATAATCCAAAGGCACTCAGCACCTCTCAGGAGCAGAAACAATAGACACTCTTATGCTAAATAAAACTGACAGAGATATTGGAGGAAAAGGTTTCTTTTAAAAAAAGAAAAAAACCCAATGGTTTGATATAAGTGTTTTCAAGAAGGGAAGAGACCAAACAGTTTTTCAGATTATCCAAATGGAATGATTTTTTTTTTTTTTTTTGTAGGGTAATTATTTTTTTTTTCTATATTCTGTTAAAATATATTTACCTGTATAACAATAAAAGATAGTATTTTCAAAGTGAAAGGTTTCTGGAGAATTTTCATTAGGAGTTTTGCTTTGCAAGAAATGTGGACTCTCTGTTCCCACAGAAGATTTAAATGTCAACACTGGACATCCTTCCACAGTGGCAGATTCCTTAGACTGGACAGAACCCATTGTTCAATGGTTCAAGTACACAGAAAAATCATTTAGCACATACCAAACCCAATTAGTTTCTCACTTTCCCACAGAGAAAATCTGCCAATGGGCGTTTTCATCTCCACATCTCCAAGTCATTAGGTCCCAGCCACTCACAGGATAAGCTTCAGCTAATTAGATCACAGTCTCCCAGGTTTTAATCCTTTAATATAATTTACAGTTTATGCCCTAACACCAAAAGCTCCTTGACACCAACAGCTTAATTTGCTGTCATTGATCACTCCACTGCCACTTTAATCAGAGAGGCTGCAGTGTCAGGGACCCACTGAATTACCCACCCCTGGTGTAATCCTGGGTGCGTAATACTGAGTTTTATATTAATAAAGGCTGATATCACCATGATGCACTCTGGAGGCAGATAGGAGATGCTGAAATGAGTGGAGTAATGAGGAACCCCACCCTTTCCATATATACTTGTTAATAACTGGTTTTCCTTAACAAGGCTCATCTAAAGGACAGGTCTTTTCCTTCCCAGCAGCCATACATAATACCCACATAAGCATAAAGGGAGACATTTCCTTCCAAAGAGCTGCTGTTACACAATGTCAAAAGTTACATTACCATCAAGCCAGGGGCATGTAAAGAATATAATATTAAACACAAGAAAATGAAGTCAACATGTCAGCTGTCCTATCTGTCAATAAGACCTGGCAGACAAGATATTATGTTCCCACACACCTCACACTCTTTTCCATCGGGTATCTCTTCTCAAAAGAGGAGACAGAAAATGGCTTGTGCCAACCTTTTTTGGTTTCACAGCATCTTAGTACAATCCTGCCACTGTTAATGACTGCAGGAACTGGGCTGAGCAATGCAGAGGAGCAGCTGGGCTGCCCTGCTACACAGACACCCACCTCCAGGAAGAGCAGAGAAAGGGACAAACACCCACAGCTACATCTTCCAGAGTTCATCTTTCACCATTCTTAGTCAGATGCCTACTGCACACAAGCAACAGAAGAATCAAGGCCAGAATTCACACACTTGGTGCTTTTATCATTAGTTTCCTACAAATTGGCCTAAAAGGACATCTTGCAGCACTCTTTTGCTGTAAATCATTTCCTTTTTCTTTCTCCTTTGCTATTGCCACACAGCATGACATCCTCTTTCAAGCCCTCTCAAAACTTCTTCTCTTTCTTGCTGTGCTAGCTTGCATTAAAGCTAATTGGAGAGAGATCATCAACCTAGTGAAGTAAGGCCTGAACACAGCTGTGTGTCATATCTCTGTCTGAGAGATAAAGCTGGGTGGAGCTCAGGGAGGAAAGGAGAGCAGAGAGGAACTGGTGTGGGGCAGCCATGGAAGATCCAGGAGGGCAACACAGCACAGGAGGGCAGCAAGATGCACCTGGTGAAGGAGCAATAGGAGGATGATGACAAGAGCCCCTGGTATTTAAGTTAGACATGCAAGCCACCCCTGCAGATCGTGGGAAGAGGGATGCAAGGAACTGAAAATCCCATGGAAGAGGGGGATGGGAACACAGCATGACAGAGTTCATGCCTAACATGTACTCATAGCACTGTCACTGAGGACTGCCCAGGCTACTAAAAAGACTGCAGTCATACCAGAGTCCTACCTTTCAAAAAAAAAAAAAAAATTTTTGGTATCTGCATATCATAAACTTTGGCCCAGATCCTGAAAGCTGACTCACAGTAATGGAGCCAAAGCAACCCCGTGGACCTCCAGAGAGGCAAGTGAGGCTCTGTTCAGACCCTGCAGATGATCTCTAAGGAGCAACACCAATCTGGGGTGAGGTGCATCACATCCCTGTGTGTCTTACACATCCCTACAGATTAGAGGCAGATAAGAGGCCTCAAGTTGAAGGTGTAGGGCACTAGGTAGTAAAGAATCATCTCTCCACATGCAGAAAAGCATCTAAAAATACCACAGCTCTACCAATACTTGTCTTGAGGGAGCACAGGAAGAGCCCTGGGTGCATACAAGCCCCAAACCTATACAAATAGGGCAAGTTGTGCATTTGTCTCTCTGACACTGTGAGAGGAGGCCAGGGGCTGAAGAAGCACATGGCTGCTGGCCAGCACCCAGTTGCCAAGTGGTCCTGTGCCCAGGTGCTGTCCCTCCTCCCTCACCACCTGATAGGTGAAAAAGCCCAGCAGTGCCTCTGGGGAAAAGTGATTAAAGAGCATAGCCCCATTTGCCTCCAGTCAGCCTGCCCACTGGTATGGAAAGGCAGGGAAGAATGAAATTAAGGGATACTGAGGACAAATCAGCCATGATCAATCTGATAGGCAAAAACCTCCATGCAGTGTTGCCTAATCGCTGTGGTAATTTTTATAACATGGTGCAGGGATGGAGGGGCTTGTAAGAGAACAACGTGCAGAAGCCCACAAGGTTTTGTAAGGACAGAAAGAGAGGACAGGTCATGTCCAAGTGCTCTGCCAAGTCTTGCCTTGACTCAGCAAAGCCATGAGTGCAAGACACGCACCCATCCAAGATCAGAAAATAACCTTGTGCTCACCACATGGAAAGCACTATGGCAACTGGAGAGGAACACAGAAGGGACAGATCCTGAGGTGATTACTCTGACCTTACTCAGTGGGAATTTTGATTGAACAACAACTGAGTAATGACTTTGCGTGTTGGCACACACATGACACACCATTGCATTTTATATGGGAGTTGTCTAGATTTCTAATCAGTTTGCACTTGTCCTGGTTGTATTTTGACAAAACAGCAATAGACAAACTGATTTTCTTCTGTCCCCTCCTGTCTTTAATAGCATCTGTGATGCCCCTAGAAAACGCCTGGAGGGAGCTAGCTCCAAACTGCAACCTGAGCATACTGACAAAGTGCACAAGTGCAACTCACTGCAGGTTTTGTCCCCTCCAGGGACAGTGGGAGGGAAAGCTTGACTCTTTGGACTACAGTATGGACAAGAGCTTTTCCACCAGGCACAGGCACTGGAGTGCACAGGTGGACTTTGTCCACCACCTCCTGTCCTGCGAGGTGCTACAGCTATGCCAAATGAGTACAAGACTGTGATGCTGTGTTGCCTTTGCAGAGGCTGTGGGGATAGCTGGAGTTTGTTGAGCAAGGAAGACACTCGCACATTATCTGCTCACCCTGATTTCAGCTCTGCTTACAAGCAGGCATTTGGCACCTAGAGCACAGGTCATTAAGCACCTCTGTGTTCAGCTCTCAGGACAACCCTGCCCAGCAGTACCCACAGATTCACAGGCGCCTCGTCCCGTTTGTGGCTGAATGCCTCTCCACCACCACAGCCTCACTTGGGAAGAAATCCTAAAGCAGCAGTGTCTCTGCTCCATCTCTGCTCCAAGACCTAGAGGCTGCCTGACCTCCTCCCTACCACAGGCAGCCGCACACCCTCACGCAGGCCTGACCCACGATGACTGTTGTCCCCAGCCCAATTTCCTGGTCAAAGTTCTCTGACTCCTCCGAGCAGATAATTAAATTATTATATAACATCCTGTAAGTGCTGCAAAGTGTTTCAGCATCCCCAGAACACAGTATCTGAAGATAAAAAAAAAAACAACCTGTCACCCCCAGGAACAGACCTCTGTTTCCATGAGCTGTTGCAGAACTCATTCGAGTTGTGGCGGGAAGAAAAGAGAAGACTGCAAGTTTTATAAGATAGTCCTTATTGTTTTTTAATAGACAGAAAGAGATTCCTCTTGCAGACACCTGTAATTTTATTTCTAAACCCAAAGGAAGATGCTTGGGTGCAATTATGAAGCAACGTGCTCTCAGTCAGGGATTTAATAGTAAGATATAGAAAAGAAAAACACCATGTTTGTCTAACTAAATATTGTCCTTATGAAACATAGTGATAACAGCTGATCAAACCAGAGACCAGAGTGCAAACACATAATCCAAACAGCCCCAAAAGTCACATCTCTCTGTTGAGTGGGATGGTTTGTATCCCTCCCACAGCCTCTCTAAAGCTGACAGGAGCACAAAGAGCAGCTGAGCCCAATGTGCTGTTCAGTCTGAAACCACCACCTGTTGTGACAAGCACGTTGTTACAGGAGATACACTGCAAGTGTTTGGCACCTTTAATATCGATTTTGATCTTCAGATAAGACCAGTTGACTAAAACAAGCTCAGAAACTGCAAAGGTCTTGTTATCAGCTTACAGGAGAACAGTTCCAGAAAAGCTTTCAAGGGCATGGGTCAAGTATGCAATGGCAAGTTTAATAGCAGCAATTTAGAATGATGCTACCCATTCAACTGTTTGTAAGCCAGGCCTGTGCCCTGCATGACCAGTCACCATCCAGGCTGTAAAACAGGCAGCCTGACCTTGCCAGGGCCATGCTGATGGACTAGTTCAGACTCTGCTATGGCAAATCACTTGGCACCAAAACAGACACAGTACACGTGCTTGGTCTCTGCCACCCCAGATGGCTGCTGGCAAAAGCCAGTTTGCCCTTAAGCCACTGGGGGCTTTTTTGCTCCAAATGAAATTTTTAACTTCATTTTTTTCCTGTTCAACTGGCATAATTAGCAGTGTGTTCAAGTAAAGAAATAAACTGAGATGTAAGCACCCAAAAGCAGACTGGTGTATAATACCTGAAGGACTCCTTTGCAAAATGTGGAGGGATTGACTTCAAAATTGACCCAAAGAATTAATTAAGACTCCTGATAACGTTGAACAACAGCTGTTTCCTAACCAGGCTGACTGTGAAGTGACTTACACTCCTCCAGTCTCATTGGACATATTTTTTGGCATCAACATCTGTTTCATAGAACTTGCTTTGTAATCTTGCATTTTACTGAATAAGTATGTGGATGCATATGGAACTTTCCTTAACTGGCATGGAAGTTTGCACTGAATGCATTTGTGGAGTTACCACACAGAGTAACTCAGCCACATTACAACAGGAAAAATAAGTCCCTGCACACATAAACTCTTAAGGAAAAAAAAACCAAAACCAAAAACAAAACACCCCACACAAAAAAAAAACAAAAAACAAACCCAAACACAAAACCATTACTCACTTGGATTTTGTCACTGTTTGACTGCTTTATGGTCTACATAGAGGAGGCAAAAAGTGTACATGCATAGTTCCACAAAAGCATTGCTAACATTTTCATACGTGATAAAAGATTCACAAGCTTGAGTGTCCTGACCAAAATATTTATTTTCTTTTTTTTTTTTATAAAAAATTACTCTGAACTCAGATTTCTTTTTTAATTTATGTTGCATGCTTTCAGGTTTTTCTGGGCAGCTCGACACCACCTTTCTAAGATCACACTATGACGTTACTGTTTTCAACTGAGCTGAAGAGTTAAGATTTTTGTGATTTATATTCTACGCCATCCAATTCATACAGTATTTCCTCATTAGAAATGATTTCTCAACACAGAAGCTCGATCCTAAAAGAAGAAAGGACATGATGTACCCTAATTCCAGTTCCAACCATACACCTGAAAATCCTGTAGCAGCAACTATCAGGCTCTAATGTGAAGCATTTCTGGGCCAAATTTTATTTTTAGAACATTTTTATGTTCAGCATTAAAACATATAAACCTCTGAACTGACAAATTCCAAGTTTCATTCACTTGTAAATACCTACTTATCTGTTCATATCTGTAGAGATAGTCACCTCCCCTAACCACTGACCCCTGTACTGTTTCCAAGACATTCTTGTGTTGACAATAAACTTGTGCTTATCTGAAAGGCTCCCTTTGTTTCACTCTTTTATAGAATTTAGTGCTGCGATAATAAATCACGATGATTAAAAAAAAAAAAGTCCCCCCTCCCTTGAAAAATCCCAAGTATTTTAAGTGTGGATGAGTACTTTGTCTGGGAAGCAGGAAGACAATGTGCCAACGACAAGTTGCCATCCAAAAGCATTAATGTTTAGGGCAGAAAGACAGATGTGGCAATAAAAACCTTTTGAGGGCAATTCATCATTGAAATTAAGCTGAGACATTGTCAGTCAATAGATCTACTTAGTGTGAGTGGACTCCCTCCCCTGAAGAAATTTCAGCATGAAAGGAAAAAAAAATTGTAGAATTTAATGGACTGATCTTTTAAAACCACACCCCACAAAAGCATTTCCTTCCTTTCCTAGTGGAAAAGTGCCCTGCTCTATAGACTTATTGCACTTACTTTTTTATTATTTCTTTTCCTCTTTGTGGGTAAGCACTGAAGTACATAATTTCTCTGGAGAGAGGTTTAGGAAACAATGGGGAGGAGGAGTGGCATATTTGGAAACATAATGACACAGCGGGACACACTCAGTGTCAACAGATTTCAACGCACTTGCACAAGAAGATATTATGGGAGAGGTCTGCACTGTAACTGGGTGAAATACTTCTGCTTGTATCAATAATGTCTCATCGTTACGATGTAAATCACTCTATATCAGGTTTTACTTTATGGCATCAGGGCAGACATTCATTATGAACCCATCCTTGGGCACGAGAAGCAAGAGGTCATTTCTTTCAGCACCCCATTAATGACTTGTCTGCACATACCTGAACACTAAGCTCCAGCATACAGCTGGCATAACAGCCTTAGAGAGGATTACTTCATTTGAGAAGAAAAAGTAAGCTCTGAATTTTAATTAGATTTCTGTGTTGAAAGATACCGTTTTAAAATTTATGCATTTCACACAAGTTACTAAAAGTTCTTCCTGACAGATTTATATGTTCATTCGTGTACATATACATATGCATATATAAGCATCACTCCTACTCATCCCCATTAAAAAACAAACAAACAAACAAACAAAAACCCAGGATTTTTGAAATAATTGTCCTGTTTTCTAATAATTGTCCTAAGATTTTCCCATCAAGAAACCTGATGTTTGGAAAATTATTTCTTTAATGAAGGTATTTTAAATCATACTCTGAAACCAATGTATGAAAGCCTCAAGAAGAAAACACACTCTATTTTATACTCTTTCAAATTAAAAGTTCTAATTGTGTTTGTGAAGACCATTTCTGCTGCCCTACTAACTCAGGAAGTTAATAAGTTTTTAATTGACCTTCCTTTTAGTGTTCCTCTGCTCTCTACGCAGTTGCCCTCCCAAATACTTCTCTCCTCCTCCCGCTCACAAACAGGCTTGTCTTAGACTTTACCCCAAGCACAAACTGGAAGGCTGTCACGGGTTCCACCAGGCCAAAGACTAGCATCTCCTCCCAAATCTTGCTGTGCAGCCCATGCAGAGTCACATCCCAGCTTTTGCCTCGGCTCCATCCCCATCACCACTATCAGGGTGACTGCTGCCTCTGCTCTGCCCCTTGTGCTCCCTGCCCTGCTCCGAGGCAGGAGGTCACCTCTTTGGCTCAGTAGCTTGTTGCTACCAAGAGTGGAAGCTCCTGCTCTCCTTCCTCCCTCCCTCCACTCACCCCCATATCAGGTAGCCAGGCAGAGAATAGCCTGAATGTTGGGGGGTGCAGGGGGAGAGCAAGAGAAGGCAACCAGGGGTTTGCCTGTGGGCATTCACTTCTTCCTGCTTAATACACACCTGGTCTACTCTCTGCTCTTTCTTTGTATAAAAACCCTAATGGTCACATACAACTTCTAGTACTCTTTAAGCACCATGCTCATCTCTGTGGAATTTGCCCTGCTGATGACTCTGGTAGGAGTTGACTCGGGTCTGAAATAAGTTGGTTTAATGCTATATTAAAAATATCTTCAAAGCACACGCAACTCAGTTTCTTGCTCATGCTTCCCACTTTGTGCAAGTGGACCTGTCAGTCTCACAGCTACTCCTGACTGTAGATCCAGCCTGCTCTTCACAACAGCAGAAGTCAAGCTCCACAAAACTCGGGATGTGCCTTTGCTGAAAGGCAGCAGAGAATATGGTTTGTAAGCCTAGTTTGCTCCGTGTAGAAATCTAGATGCTGAGGGTGTGATAGAGGGTTGCTTTGTTTGTCATTGTTTGTTAAAGGACAAGACTCTAGATCTCCTTTGTCACCCGGGGAGGCCTGCCAAAAAAAAGAATCGAGCAGAGATAGTCACACATGCCCAAGCTTGCAGAGGTCTCCAAACAATGACTCAGCAACCAGACCTCTCTTGGCCATCTCACCACAACCTCAGCACAGCAGAATAACCGTGATGAGAGTTCAATGTCAACATTAATTCCTCCTCAGTTGATCTGTTCTGTAGTTTAAGCAACAACTGTGGTAGGTGTGATCATCATAAAGAGGTATGAAAATCTGCAGGGAAAGAAATGCAACTGCCTCGTTTGCCTTCTAATAGTTTTGCCTTCTTTTTCACTCCCTTAAAACCAACAATCCAACAACCATTGACACTGATGTGTGGTAGACCAGAGAAGAGACAAAAATGGAAATGAAAGGGTCAGGGCACAGAGACAGAAAGGGAGTGGGAGAGGAAGATGGCAGAGTTAGGCAAGTCAGAAATAACAGCAATATAAAGAGGTGGCCTGTGAAGAAACCATTAAAAAAAATCCCACTAATTAAAGACCAGAGAAAAATTATATCCTCCCTCTATGCAAGCTTCTTCTTGATAGCAGGGATTCCTCTACAGGGAGAGACAAGAAGAGCTGACCCTAGAGCTCCTATGTAAGAGCTACGAATACATCTACCACTCAGGAGGCCAGAGAGGAGTCTCTGGGCTGAGATCCCTTCTCAAACTGCCAGCACTGTAGCTAAGGGAGAGCAGTCACAGCACACCTTCTCTTCCCCGAAAGCTGCCTTGTACTACCAGAGTGAGTGCAGTGGACAGAGCACATCTTGTGGAGGAAGGTGATGTGCCAACCTTGTCTGCCAGCAATTATCTGTGAGCCATTGCAGGGCTGCCCATCTCACAGCAGGAATCATTGCTGAGCTTTCTGCTCCAACCTGATGTTTGCCCGAGACTTTGAGAACATCCAGAAAAGTGATAAACGATTTATCATTTATCTTTCCCTAACACAGGTTGGCTCCCCTCCCACCTCACAATATCCCAAGGGCACAATTAAAGCCTTTTTGGATAACAAGAACACTCCCTGGAGTGCTAATCATGCTGTAAAGTTTGTTGGAGCATTTAGAAACCTAAATCTTATCTTCTGCGTCATACCAAAGGGGATCTGCTTCTGCAGACATCCTAATCTGCAGGATTCTATTTAAATTTCTGCTAATTCCCAGTCCCACACTGGAAATAAGAAAAGCCTGATTAGAAGCTGGGTGAATCAATATGTGTTAATAGCCTAGAGAAGACGGAACATTCATTTTGGCACTAACAAAACTGGGAAAGCTGTGGGTGGATGACTAAAAGGAACAAAGGGCTGCTTAACAGCACTGAGCTAGGGTAAAAAGGACAGGAAGAAAAGCTCTCATAAAACTTTATGACTAAGATCAGGACGAGACAAGAAATACATGGAAAGAAGTGCTGGATCACACCACTTAAAATCTACAGCAAGTCATGTTGACCCCTGCCTTTTAGGACAGAAGGTCTGCCTTGCTGAAAGGACCAAGTTCCCTTCTTCAATGCCCACAGGAAACAGCTGGTTCTCTTCAGCAAATTCATGTGACTACTCAAGGGCTGTCTAACATTACATTTTGAAGCAAGATAAGCAGAAAGGCACCAGAGTTGGCGGTTATGCCAAAGTTGCACTAAGATCATGAACATTAGGAAGAGAGGAAAGAATTGCTCGGAGGAGGTTCAAGGGCAGCAGCTGTGCCCTGAAGGACTCAAAATGATGAGAGAGAGCAACACTTTCTGCCTTCAGGTAAAAAGGCCAAGCATTCAACCAAGCCAGAAATGGGATGACCTGAGGCCAATGTTACAGCACAGCCTGTATTTCTACTGCCCTTACTTTAATTGCCTCTTGGCTATATGGAGAACTTTCTCCTCCAAAGTTGTCAATTTGCAAGTCTCATGAGCACTTAACTTGCTTAAAAATCTGTTATTTAATAATGTGTATTTTGAACCACAATGTCTGTTCTTTTAAAACAACTTTCTTCTAGAAGTATAGAATTGTTTCAATATTTTGAAACAACAAGGAAGGTCTCACTGGGAGATACTGTTCAGACTTATTTAATAAGACTACAGAAACATTCAAATAAGATTATTTTCTATTATGTTTCAGAAGCAGTATTCAATATTAAGAACAAATACAGCACTGGTGTTTGGTTTTGTGCCTCGTTTGCCTTCTAATAGTTTTGCCTATTTTTTTTACTCCCTTAAAACCAACAATCCAACAACCATTGACACTGATGTGTGGTAGACCAGAAAAAACACTTGAGCACGGATGTGTAATTCCAAGCTCTGCCATAAGGTCACCATGCCCCTTTCAGAGCTTGGTGCAGATTTTGATTACTTTTAAAGTTTATTTACAAGACTCTTTAGGAACATTGGCACAAGGCTGCTGGAACTACATGGAAAAAAACAAGTGAACTTTTAAAGTTTTTACATTCAGTAAGTCAAAGTTTGAGTTTCAGACACTCTGAATGAACCACAACCCTTCCTAATTTTCTGCATGGAAGACTTCAAGCATCTTTACTTTCTATAGAGATTTTGAACTTTGGCTATCAACACAAGCCAAAAAACCAACAGAATGAAGTAGGTTCAGTGAAGCAGAGTTGCACTTGGAATGTTCTCCAACACTTCCCACTACCTCCAGCAATGCGAAAGAGATGCAAGACAGAAGCAAGAAAGCAGTGCTTGGGGTCTTCCTAACCCTACAGCAAAAAATATAACCAAAGACTCAGAAGAAAGCCTTCTGATTCCCAGATGAGCATCACTGACTTAAGAGGTTTGAAAATTCAGATGAAATCTGGTTGCATGTACACATACTTAATATATTTTGAAACTAATACTAATAAATACTGAGATTCCTGAATTGTCCGAGTTCATTCACAGATAGATCTTTTTATATTCCAGATGAACATGAGCTACTCAAAACTATTTCTTCACCTGGCATCCACCACTGGACAGAGAAATCCATGTGCTTGCAGGTAGACAGCACATCTACAGTGTATGTCGAGACACATTCCAAAGAACATGCTTGCCCTCTTACATTTACAGGCATCTCATCGTAGCATGGAAACACTGATGAGTGCCTTGTTACTGACACAGCTATGCTGGCAGGGCCAAAACCGACTTTCAGTGCTGTTTTGCGGGCATGGGGAGGAGGAGGAGGAGGAGGAGGAGGAGGAGGAGGAGGAGGAGGAGGAGGAGGAGGAGGAGGAGGAGGAGGAGGAGGAGGAGGAGGAGGAGGAAGGCCGCAGCCTTCCAAACCGCGACGGGCTGCTCAAGCTTTGCTTCCCACACCTCGGATTGCAGCTCGGTGACTGAGGTTAAATTGCTGACTGAGGACACCTAGTGGGGTTCTGCTTAAAAACAAAAATTGTGGGTGTATGTATATATATATTTTTAAAGGAGGATTTAATGGTTATAATGTTTTTTTTTAATAAATGGTATTTTGGTAGAGGGAAGCTTTTGTGGTTTTGATATTTAACTTGGTACTGATGCTAGAGAAAGAAATCCCAGTCTCCTTTCCCACACATTACCTAAGCTGGGTCATGCCACCCTACGCTGCTTCAGTTTCTTTCCTTCAGAACCGGTGTTTCTCAAGAGTCCGAGGTCGACGAGTGACTGCTGCATTTGGGAAGTATTTCATGGACCTAAACGCACCAGCAAAGTCAATCAGCACTAGCAAGCCCATCAGCATTGCTGGTTAGAATTGCTGCATGGCCTCAAAATACCAACAGGGCTCCAAACCGCAGGATGGCAGCCAATGATTTAAACTGAGGCAGGCAGAACTTTTAATTTTTACCCATTTGTAATGATTAGCACACTATCCTTTCACAGTAAAGCAAATAAATACTTGCATCTTTTATTGTTGAATCACTAATAATTTGAGCACAAACAGGTTATGGATGTAGCTAACAGAATTTTTACAAAGGACACTAAAAATTACAGTGATTACAGTATTACAATATTACAGATGACAGTGATTAAAGATTACAACTTCTATTTTTTTTGAGCAGGTTATTCCTGCTATTCCAAAATTAAGACATCTGATCCTTGACAATTTTTTTTAAGTGGGCTAAAGCACTTGTATTCTTTCAATGTCTCTTTTTTTGTTGTTGCTATTTTTTATTATTGCAGTTGCATGCAACTCTTATAAAAAAGACAAATGCTGTGTGTCACTTTGGGATTCTCAGTCCATCTTGTGTTTTAGTTCTGGAACTGAACTGTTATTAGATCAGAGCTCTGGAAAAGTGATTTTCTGTTCTCAGCTCCTGTAGAATATCAAGTTAGGCACTATCTGAAAGCAGAAGACTTGAGCAGATAAACTAACAACTTCATCTATTTCATTGCAGATTTATTAAAAAAAATAAAAAATAAATGTAATCCCCAGACCCCTTTTCAATACCTGATGGATATGTGCTGACTATCTGAACTGTTCCTTTACCTCTCTGAGTAGATCCTGCAATGATTGATAACAGCCTGTGCTCCAGCCTGCCCCTTAATTGCTTTAAATACCTGTTTCATCATATTCCCTCTGCAGGTTCCCATGTCTGAGAGGCATATGAAGCCAAGCAATGGAGATGTTTGATGGCTTCAAAGTAAAACTGAGGCAAACAGAGACAGAAGAACCTCTTCCCACCCCTCCCAGTCAAAGCTAAACATACTTCTGAAACATACTTCATTTTAAGAGTGGATAGACTGGGGAGGGTCATTTCTCCTCCTTTCTCTCCAGGGGTAGCAGAAAGTCAACAGAAGCAAATGCCAGCCTGAAACAGGGTCAGAGCATCCAGAGGGGAAGAAAAAAGAAGAGGAGGCTCTAATATAGTCTAATGACTGAATTCACAATGGAAAAGCTAGGATAATTTCAGATTTCTTCCTAGTATGAAAAAACACAGGAAAATGGTAAATTGGCTGCTCTTCAGTCCCTCTCTGGATGAATTCACCCCAACATGCAGGATGGTACAAGACAGTACTGTTATATTTTTGTGTGAAGTCAAATTGCCTGCATTTTAAACTCTTAGTATAAGTAGAGGACAAGACCATACATACATGTTGAACACAGCAGTATGAGGAAGAAAACAAGGTGACAGGATGAGCCACCATGATGGCTTGCACACTGAAGCCCTGTGGCTAAAAAGAAGGGTCACGTCCCTGAACACAAGGCAAACACAAGATAAGAACACTGCTCCTTTGGGGACCTGGAGGATGACACATTTTGCATTCACTTGGGTGCTAGGTCAGCCTTTCAGAACCAGATGATTTCCTTTCTGCCCACGCTGAAGGAGTTTCCATTATCAGGTACTGATAAAAGCAGGATGCAGGCTCTGTTGTTTCCCTAATTCTTCAGTTCTTACTGAGAGATCCATGTTACATTAACTTGGCACACACTTCATGCTAGGAGGGTGGCACTCTCTGGCCATCCATTTAGAATAACAAGCTATGAAATTCATCACTTCAACATGAAGAGCAAAGGTGAGACAAGCTCATTGAAGCATGAGTTAATACCTCTCAACACCGCTAAGCACTATGCTGTTTCTCTGACCAGACATGCCTGTTCATGAGATGTGGGCTCCTGTGCTGAAACAAGAGTCACAGCACTAATGTATCACCAGTTTTCTTCCCAGCACCCAGAAACAGCTGTGCGACACTAAAGCTCACCTGTAATTAAACTGCAACGCAAAACCAGAGATCTGCTGGCTTATCTCCTTTACAGATTTAGTGCAGTCAATAGCTCTCCCAGACTTTGTTCAGCACTTTTGAAAACACCTCTGTCAGAAGAAGTCTTACTGCCCCTCTCTTTGAAGATGAGGATTTTTCCAGCATTCTTGTTGTTAGGCAGTAGGGTCCTTCGGGCAAAGGGAGCAAGCCTTGCCCAGTTCCTTGTTCTGAGCAAGTAATGAATCATCATTTAAACAATAGAGAGAGATAAACAGACAGTCATGGTCTCAACTTTTGCCCTGAGCCTTGTGGATTCTCCTTAAGCATCTGCTTGGCACAGGGCTGAGTCTGTCCCGGCACTACCCTCACCCTGAAAAGTGCAAGCACTTCAAAGGCTTATCACGATAAGGAAAGATTATCAACAGATAAGGAACTGGGGAGAGGGAAGGATTACCCTAGTGAAGACCATAAATACAAGGCAGTTTTGGTGGCTGGAGAGCTGAATTTTCCTGTGCTTGCAGTGTGTATCGGTGACCTATAATCTTCCCTCTGCATCCTCCAGGGCACCACAGCCGGCCAGCCATTATCCCACAAGGTTTCATCATCAGGAAAGTCTCCTGACAGCCAGTCTGTTTTCTCCTCCTTCTCAATATTTCCTTACCTGGCTTCAAAATTTAAATCTGTTGCCAGTTCTTATGATTTTATCACAGCTGTCCCACTTTTTTTTTTTTTTTTTTTTTTTTTTTTAATTAAAGTCTGAACTCCCAAAGACAAGCAATTATGTGGAAATCTCAGGTTTCATTAAAGAGAAGAAGAAGAGAGAAGAAGAAGAAAAAAACCTAAAACACAACTTCCAGGCCTCAGAGATGCTAAGAAAAAGCTTGAAAATGGGAAAAAAACTAACCTAAAAAACATAATCTAAAGGTTAAAAAAGTAGTATGAGGCAGAAAACCAAACTTTTAAAAAATGATATCAAGACTGTTCATATTCTAAAATTTTGGGTTTTTTTTAATAACTTTTTTTCTCCCCCACCAGTAGGGAATAGAAGGGGATGAAGCTCAAGTAAGTTTTGACTGTCAGGGACCACTAATACTGAATTTTACTGTTAATTTGACAAATAAAACTGATTACTCTAAAGAGGTTAAATATTATTATATGTAAGAAAGAAGGATTGTTATAAAACTTGTTTATGGTTCTAATCCCTGTTATGAATGTCTCAGATTAATTGAAAATTAATTCCATTTTGGTTTTGCTGTTGTTTACACAGCATTAAGAGAACACCAGACACATTAAGTCAGCCTCCGGTGTTCTTAATAACTGAAATATGAATACACAACCTTTATATATGAGGGATGGAAACTGAGCATTCTTTAATTATGTCTCTGACAGGTCCCAGGCTGTAACCTTTGCTAAGATGAATGGAACGAAAGATACAAAATGCATGCTTTGTGGAGCACTGGCACCAGAGGAAGACAAGGAAGGTTCAGGTTCACAATAGCTTTCCTGTTCATAGAGGGCAGCTGGTGTCCTCACTAGGAAAATGCTTAAATATCAATTCCTTGCATGTGTCTTTGCTCTGTTACAGCCATATGAGCTCTCACACCAATTCATCACTCAGATTACCTCACCTGATGGATTCTGTTTCAAAGAGTTTATTTATTTCATCCCTACAAGAGCACTATGAACTGTCAGGTGAGGACACCATTATTTAAGGCACCATCTAAACAAAGACGTGCCCTGCCCCAGAGGACCTGAAGTTCACAGCCATGAATTTGGGAAACGATATCCCAGGCAAGAAAAGTGGACAAACAGGACTAGGTGGAGAGAGTAAGTTCAAATACTGGTCTAGACATAGTGGCCACTAAGGAGTTTGGAATTTTATTTATTTATGTATTTATTTAATAAGATTCCCCAAAGAGGATGATTTGCAAACTACCATATGACCTGAACCCCTTCAGGTCTGTAGCAATGACATTCACTATTTCAATGCATAATATCCACAGGAGCAAACACAAAGCTGGTCTGATCAGAATCAGGCTCTCAAAATGAGACTCAAGCAAGAGAATTCTCATCCAAAAAGCTCCCTGAATAAGGTACGATTACAGTTTCAGTATTATACTGATTAGGGATGGAGCTCAATATTCCAATTCTCTATTAAGAAGTCACATACTAATATATGAATATCAGACATTTAATGACATATGTCCATGGAAAGCATGCAAAATCCACATTACCGTGATCCGAGTTGCAATTTTTTTTATTTTTTTTAAAGCCTTCTCCAATCTATGTAATTTAAAGTGAAAAAGTGAAAGAAACACACTTTGCAGCCACAGTCTGAACCAGTACTTCCTCCAGTAGCCCAAACAGGAACACTAGAGCCCCTGGGAACGTTTGTGTTCCTGGGGACAGTGCTTTTCACAACTGTTTGCAATCTCACAGGAGGAGCTCTGGAAAGCCTGTAGACTTCAGGATTTCTTATGCAAGGGCAAAAGCACGTTTCTTGAAGCTCAGGATCTGAACTAAGAACTCACATTTACCACTGAAGGGAAAAAAACACAAAACAATACACCAAACCAAACCAACCCAAAACAAAACCAAAAAGAGATAGGAATTTCCTCCATATGGAATAATACAGGGCCTTAGAGAATCTAATCTACTTGAAGATGTCCCTGCATGTTGCAGGGGGGTTATTCTACATGACCTTTAAAAGTCCCTTCCAACACGAACTATTCTGTGATCCCATGGAATAATGGCATGCAATGATGCTTTTGACAAATTTACTGAGGGGCCCCCAGTTTCCAATGCCCCCCCCATCCTCCTTCCTCGACGGCTGTGCAGAGCGGCTGGAACAGAAAGCACAGGCACCTCCAGCAGCAGCTTCCCAAGGACAGGACCCATCAGGAACAGCAGCTACCCAACCCACCACAGCACCCATCGGGGAGGGCAGAGCTCACCCTTCCCCACCCACCAGGCCATCCCCGGCCTTCACGGAGCAGCTGCTTCCTCAGGGAAGGGAGTTGCACCTCCGCTTTCCTGCCTTGGTCTCCTGGGCTCATCGTGAGGAGCCACGGAGGGCCAGGCTCGTTTCTATCCAACAAAGTGAACTATTAAAAGCACTTTATTAAAAAGCACTTTATTTAAGAAGCCAAGAAAAACCAAAAAACAAAACACAAAAAACCCCACTGGAGCACCACTTCCTATAGAGATTGGGGATGTTCAGCCTGGATAAGCCTCCAAGGAGACCTTACAGCAACCTTGGAACACCTGAAGCAAGCCCAGAGGAAAGCTGAGGGGGGACTTCTTAAAACGTGATAGGACAAAGGGCTTTAAACTGGAAGGGAGTAAATTTAGGTTAGACATTAGGGAGAAATTCTTGATTGTGAGGGTGGTGAGGCACTGGCACAGGTTGCCAGGGAAGCTGTGGCTGCCCCATCCCTGGAAGTGTTCAAGGCCAGGTGGGATGGGGCTGTGAGCAACCTGGTGTCCCTGCCCTGGCAGGGGGGTGGAACTGGATGATCTTTAAGGTCCCTTCCAAACCAGACCGTTCTATGGTTAACAAAGCCAGAAGTACAAACAGAGAGTTGAGCAGCGTGCGTGTGTGTGGTGTTTATTTTTATTTTTAAACCCGCGAGCATTTTGATGACGCCGTTCCTCACCCTGCCCCGCTAGAACTGCAGGCCGGGGCACAAGCCCCTTACACCGAGGCACCTCACGGCTCTCCCGGAGCGGCAGCAACAGCGTCCCCGCTCAGCCCTGAGTATCCCGGGCCCACCTCCCACCCCTCACGCCCGGCTCTCCACAGAACCATCCCCAGGCCTTCCGCGCCCTCTGCCGGCAGCGCCCGCCCAGAGCCGGGCCGGGCCGGGCCACACCGCGCACCGGGCCGGGCCGCAGCGCCCTGGAAAGGGCGGCGGGGGGTAGCGGATGGTTGGCAGGATGGGTTTCTGGGTGTGTGTGTGGGGGTAACTCCAGCGTCCCCTCTCACCAATGGATGTAAGCGGATGGCATCAGTAAACAACTACACGGTCGAGGAGGCTCCCTAATGAGTGAAAGTGAAATCGCTGCTTGGAAACGGATCTGTCAGACACCCACCAAGGGTCACAGTCAGACATGCTCCAGAGGAGCCCCTACAGGAACCCTAGACGGGTCAGACTCCCCGCCTGAGCTTCATTTTTGTGAGTCAGTTAATGTCAAAACAGCTGGTCAGAGCCCAAACCTCCTGTCTACCTGAACAAAACGCTTGCGTGCTGTTTCCTTTAAGTTCACACAAGCTGGCAAGTTCACCAACTTTTGCATTCATGTCTCTTGCACTGTGTTTATTCATGCCAGAGTAAAGCCCCCTCAGCTCACCTGCTTCCTTTCAGCTACTACCAGCAGACAGGCAACATCAACAGCCAGATCACCAAAAACTTGTGATTTCCTTTTACTTTTAGAAGCAAGACTCTACCCTTTCATCCACATTTTTCTTTTGAAAGAAAGGTGTTCACAGGCAGGTT
The DNA here is from genome assembly GCA_023637945.1 of Phaethornis superciliosus. Lineage (NCBI taxonomy): Eukaryota > Metazoa > Chordata > Aves > Apodiformes > Trochilidae > Phaethornis > Phaethornis superciliosus. Next base: position 109,521,816 of record JAJQWJ010000001.1, on the reverse strand, counting down.
CATGGCGAAAAGACAAAAAGCAAGGCCAAGCAAACAAGAGAATAGCTGCTCTCACCTGCTATCTCATGGACTGGTGCTCCGAGGTAAAGCCTCTCCTGGTAGAGGGAAGTTGCAGTAATCACATTTCTAGGACCAAAAGAGGCAAAGACCGTTTCTAAAAAGCAGCTACATACACAAAAAGAGAAAAAGAGAAACTCCTGAAAAAAACACACGCTCCCCACCTGAGATGGGGATTCTGCAAGCATTGAAAGGGAAATGCAAAGCACCTGGGGAGCCTCTAAAAATCACAGCTGCAGGGAACTGTCTCGCATGATTGAGCTAGAAATATCTGGCTCTGCAGAAGAAAAGTGTTTTCAGCTGTGTTTTAGGGCAAGTCACAAGCCTGAACAGAGGTTACTCCTGCATGGCAATTTTGTTCTTTTGCAGTGACTGGTATGGGCCTTTTGCAGTAGGGGAACATCTCAAAAAGAGCTTTCAAGGTTGTCCAAATTAGCACATAAAGATACAGGGTTTCTGCTTTCTATGCTCCAGTTTAGGATTCGTCTTGATACAGCCATCAATGGGACTTAGCTGGCACAAAAAGAGCAGGGAGCACTTCGGAATTTTCCGTGGGCAACTACAGATATGAGGTGGCATCACAAACTGCCTTGCTGGTTCCAGCTGAATCTTTTATAGTAGATCTATGACTGCTTCCAGATAAGCTGAAGCAGTGTACAGAGTTAGACAATGAGAGGTGACAGTCCCAAAATAGCAGACTGAAACTAACCAAGCATCCTAACAATCCATAAAATGTCACTTACAGCAGTTTGAGGTTTTTGTCTAGCTAAAGACAGTTGTGCTTGATAACATATTTGGCCTGTAACTTTTTGGTATTAGGTCAAACATTGCGAAGTTACAGCCCTGTTGTGGGCAATGGATTAATTCCTCTGTTCCAGATGGACTGAGGTGGAGCCATTTTTTCTGGTCTTGCTTCTGGTCTTGCTTCTTCTCTGCATCACTTTACAGCCACCCTGTTACATGTACACATCCTTTTCCAGTTTGTGTCTTCTTTAAAGCACCTCCCTTTCAATTCACCTTCTCTTCCACTGGACCACCTTACACACAGCTTTGCTCCCCTTGAAAATTTTTCCCGCCTTTCAAACAAAACTTTGAAAGGTTCTTCTTCAAAAGTACCCTTCAACTTCACCCCTTTGTCTGCCTTTACCATCTCTGTTATTTCAGGACCCCCCAGCTCCTCCTGCTCTCTCAGGAGGGGAACTGAAATAAATACCTGAGGCACGAGTTACTTCACTCTTGAGATGAAGTCTGCTCCGCAGTTTAGGGCACCCGGCAACCAGATTTTAGTCAGATGGGGGCAGTGTTACAAAACCTGTTGGTTCCTACAAACTTTCCTGCCAAATCACTCCGGAGATTCAGTTTACAGCAGGATCACACTGACATTTCTGCAGAGGAAGCAGCAAATGCTGTGGCCGGGGAGGGAGCAGACAAGGATAGGAAGAATTTCTCAAGCAGAATTCTCTGCCACAGGCGACATATATACGCACTTCTTTTTATTACTGAAATTTGAAATTGGATTGATTTGCCCCTGCTGTGCATTAGAGCTAATTTGTGGGTATATAACTCTTTAATTTTACTTTCTAGCTCCTTTCCCTTGCTTATTCCAAGCTGGTTGCCACAGATCCTTGGACCTACCATAGAGTGGTAATTTTTTTCTTTGAATAGACAAGTGACAGAGATGACAATTCTTGCTTCAGTACATAGACATGTCAATTTCTACAATACAGGAAATTTTAAAAATATTTAAAGAGCTCACTTGGGGAGGAGAGGGAGTAGGTCCTCACATCAAGTCTAACTGAAAGCAGTCTTTGTTGAGGTTGAAGTAAACTCATGTGCACATTCATCGGTCCTCAAGTTTTAGCAGTCTGATCAGTTTATCTTAATGCCAAACTTCATGTCAGTGTGCTTTTGCTCACACAATAACAGCTACCAAATGCTATCCCCCTAGAATTTGAATACCTTGACATATAAAATTTATATGATTAATACTAACACAAATATGAAATTAAATAACACAGCTGCTAATCAGAAGAATTTTTACTGAATAGCTTACCCACGGGCAGAAAGTGGCTATCTGTAAATTACAAATAGACAATCGATTAAAAAAATCTCCTCCATGAAATACCATATCGATATAATTTCTTAATCTTTCATCAGGTAGTGGCCTGTTTGGACTGGTGGTGGCTCCCAAGGCTGTCTGGTGCCTCTGCAGTTGCTAGGGAACAACTCAGTAGCTCAGAGTGCAACCCTTGCCATTGTTCTGCTGTCATTCACCTGCACGGTGACATCATTTGGGATTTATAAACGTTTATGCTGGTTTTGTGTTTTCAGAACAACAATTATGGATTGAATAGTGTTTGTTCTGCAGGCTGTCTCCAGGGTATGCCCATCAAAGAAATAAAAATTAACCTGGTCAGAATGCAAAATCTTAAAGTGATTCTGAACCTACTATACCTCCCAGTTCTATTAACATGCAAAATTTACACTCCTCAACTTCATCTCCTTGAAGTTATGGTATTTCCTTGAAGGTCCTGGGAGGGAGATTTTGGTGCTAATCTTTCCCGCCACTTGTCCTCTGGGCTTTTTTAAAATGTGCCTTATCAGTTCCTGAGATGTTGAACACAAAACTTCAACCTCATCTATGATAAACCAGGGAGGATGAATTCCTTCCTCGACTTGCAGGGGATGTTTTCATTTGTACTTACAGGCTGTGTTTTGGGTTTTTTCCATGAAAGATGGCATTGCTGACTGATGCTCAGCTCTTGACCTCCTATAGACCTCTAAGTCTTTTCTGCAGAATTTGCCACCATTTTGACAGTGAACCACTGAAACCTGCTCTTGGGATCCAGCTGTCTAAACCAGTTTTAATTCCCACTCTGCTGCAGTAGATTTATCAAGATTAAAATATTTTACTGAATTACCTACAGAAATGTGATCAAAGAAATGGTTACTTGTAATGCAAATATGAAATGAAATCGTTATAATAAAGCAATGGTCTATCTCTGTCTGTTACTCTAACTCAGGATGTTTCCTTTAAAAAAAGAAGGAAATAAGAAAATGGTAGCATTCAAAACTGATTTCAAAAGCTTTACACAGGTTAAGAGAGAATGTCAAAAGGGAGGAATTGACCCCAAATGCAGGTGTCTTGAGCTCATGTTTTCAAGTAAGACTCCACTATACAATGAGAAGTATTGGGAGTGCAATTCACCTTATCCTAATGTAGAAACTTGGCTCACATGATGTCATCTACATTCCAAGAACTTAAATTTTAGGCATCTGTATCTGAAATCGTGTCCTACCACTGTCATTTTCTCTGTTTATCTATGTCTACTATCTCTCCACAAAGCCTGTTCCCTAGTCACAGAAGGAAATTAAATTGATTTGTCATACAGAAGATCTCAGACCTGCTGAGCTGAAAGCTGGGATTCTCTTTCCTAAAATACAATCCTGTCCTCTGAGAATGCCAGGCAAACTAATCCAACAGCAAGCCAAAAAAATTGAAACAGAAGTGCCATGAGCTGATGTGTTTTTATTCACCCCCATTTTTCTCACTAAAGACTTCTAGTTTTGTTCAAATCTGGAGCAATTTCCAATGCAGATGCAAAGAGGGGCAGTGTGAAGAAAGAGAAGAAGGTTGGAGAATGGAGAAGTGTAAATCCCCAGTTAACCCTCTTCTCTGATTAGTGTTACTGTAAGGAGGAAGAAGAGAAGTGTAGGTAGAAGCAGGAAGCAGGAATTATCACCTCAGCTAGAATTCAGTTCCATTACCCATTAGCTGAGAAGAGAATCCAGGTTTCTACCTTAGCTGTAGGAGCTCTCCACAGCCACTGGAAGAGTGAAAACGTGGGCCTGAACACAGTTGTGTCTCCAAAGTGTAGGGATATGACTACACACACCAGGACAGTACTGAGAAAAAGAATGGCATTTAAAAAATTTTATAGCTGGGTGTTTTTTCCTCAAGTATATCCATGTTATTATAAATTTATAGTTAATATTTGCAGCTATTTTTATAGCTAACCTGCAGCTTAAGATAATATTTTACCTACTCTCGTGCTTCAGAAATTATTACTGTGCTGCTTGTTCTCCCAGTTGTGAATAGAAAATTGAGCAATGTTGAAGGAAAGGGAGAAAAATGGAGCAGATCCAGAAAGGCCAATGCCAGCAGTACAGATGCATGTGATAAATCATAAGAAGATATCTCTAAGCTTTTTCACCCATTCTCCCCCACACTGATAAATAGAGGGAAAAGCAATGCTTGATGGATATCCTGTCTTCTTGAAAGAAAGCACTGCTTGTACAGTGTTTCTGGATGAGAGGTACCGATATATGTCCTGTTGATCAATAACTGCTTGTTGGCAAATTGATTTCATGCAAACACCTCAGTGCAGATCTGTGTAGCAGGCATGTTTTTAGACCAAGTGAAGACAGATTTCTTCACTACCTACCTTTCCTTTTTTTTTTTTTTTTTTTTTTTTTTTTTTTTTTTTCCCTAGAAGACCTATCTGTTTCTTATTCATATAAAATATAATCTGCCTTCCCCGTTTTTTATATGGATGTTTTATTTATTGCATTTATCTCACAAAACCAGGCAGGCAACTACTGTCTGCTCCCATTTAGTAGCTGAGAAAAGGAAGCCAACAAAAAATGAGGTCCAGTCTTGTAAAGCCAAAGTACTCAAATCCAAACTTTTAATACTGGTGAAGGCCCTCCAGGCCCCCATCAGCTTCCATCTATCTCCTGTACCTCTGAGCTGTGTGTCTGGAGCCCTTGGTCATTCTGAATTGCAGAGGTGCTCAGGGGGTGTCCCTTGCTGGTCTCATGTGGTACCTTGGACCAGAACTCATTCTTGTGGATAGTCATATCCAACAAGCAGGTACCCCCAGTCAGTGAGATAGGCTACAGACTGGGATATTCTAGCTGGGACATGGACAGGGAAGAAGACTTCAGTCTACCTCACAGCTGATTTGTGGGCATTACTTAGGCATGAGATCTTCCCAATGATGAGATGGTTGTTACTTCCCTGGTTTGAGGGATGCCCATAGAATCATAGAACTGATTGGTTGGAAAAGACCTGTATGACCATCAAGTCCATCTATTAACCTAATACAGCAAAGGTCACCACTAAACCATATCCCTAAGCACCACATCTACATGTCTTTTAAATACCTCCGGGGATGGGGACTCAACCGCTTTCCTGGGCAGCCTTCCCCGCTTTCAGTACTTGACAACACTCTTCATGAAGAATTTTTTCCTAATATCTAATCTAAACCTCCCCTTGCACATCTTGAGGCCATTTCCTCTTGTTCTGTTGCTTGTTTCTCAGCAAAGAGACTGACACTGACTTCCATAGGACCTCCTTTCAGGTAGTTGCAGAAAGCAACGCGGTCTCCTTTCAGCCTCCTTTTCTCCAGACTAAGCAACCCTTCAGTTGGTCCTCATAAGACTCAAATCAGCGACCTTCCTTAGGGATATCCTTACTCTCATGCCCAGTGACTCTTCCCTTTAGACTCCCTCAGAGTCCAGAAGACCTTACTTCATGATTTCCTGTTAAAATCAAGACAAGAGGCAAGGAGAAGAGAAAGCTCCAACCATGCTTTACATCCCTATGAAGAAGTACCTTGGCACACACACACATCTCTAGGGATGTCTCCAAATATGCAATCCCATGTTTGCCACTCCTTTGGATATATTATCCCAGTAATGATTTCCATGAGCCCTTTGTTTAAGGGCTTGTTGTACATTAAATTTGTTTTGTGTAACTTGAACTCCTGAGTCCCAAAACCCAGCACGCAACAGGAGCACCTGACTGGGTACATGCCAGAAAGGAAGAGAGTTGTGCAACTACTAATTATAGGATTATAAAATAATAGCACTCTAGTAGCAAAAGAGCCCAATGGAAGTGTCACTATCAAAGTTTCGACTATATTAAGACAGACCAAAGGGCACCTTTAATTCTGCTTTATGTTTAACTCTTAATATCCTTTTTCATGTTACGATAATTCCTCAGGCAACCAGGCTGATGTGAAAAACATGTTCCCTTCCCTATGACTGATTGTGAGATTATGTGCCCTAACATCAAACTTCAAACAGAATGACAGTATTGCATGTGTAAAACAATATGCAAAATATAATTAGGATTTTGTTTAACTTTGTCTTAAAACCAGGCTGTTAGGTGTATTGCTTTCTTCATTAAATTAATTTGGACACACAGCTGAACAAAAAATATAGCTCTGGAGAGACTGTATGCTAAAAAGAGATCTGCTTGGATCCTAAATAAATAAATAACAAATGATACATGGTGAAATAGATCTGATATTTATCCTGAAACTCATGTTAGGTTTTTCTTCTCTTATTCCTCTGCATAGATTAATCTTTGCACAAAGCTATGCAAATAACTCTTGTTCAGGCCTTTGGTACTCTTTCCTTTTGTCTTATAATTGTTTCAGGTTTCTGCTTGTTTGACTACATTAATGACTGTGTGTGAGACATCCTTAGGACATCCTAGAATGCAGGAAAAATCAGTAGGATCACAGAATAATTAAGGCTGGAAGGGAGGTCACTGAGTATGACTTGAGGAGGGAAACAGCCTCTTCTCCTTAGTAAATTGAGATAGGACCAGAAGGAATGGATGGAAGATGTGCCAGGGGAGGTTTAGGCTGGATGTTAGGAAACATTTTTTCACTGAGAAAGTTGTCAAGCATTGGAATGGCCCAGGACAGTGGTGGAGTCACCATCTCTGGAGGTATTTAAAAGGCAGAGGGCAAACCTGACCAGTGATAAGGAAAGAAAGGCACTGAGAACCTCAGCTTTTTTTGTACTTGGGCATGAGGTCCCCAGTTCCCACCCAAAATGTGGTACAGAAAGCCTACATTTTGCTTAGCCTTCATTTTGCTGCAAATATACTTACAGAAAACTCTCTCGTCCTTCAAATCCTTTGCTAGATTCACTTCCAGATGAGTTTTGGTTTTCCTAGCCCCATCCCTGAATGCTCAGGCAGTGCCTCTCTACAATTCCTGTGTAGCCTATCCCTGCTTTGTCCTTCTATGTACTCCCTTTTTGTTTCTGGTACCTCCTTGAACTGGGACCACTATACTTGCAGAACTTCAGACCATTTTAAACAGGCATCCCACTGCAAATTCATACAGTCAATAGACCCTTTCCATCATAAATTCCTTTAGTAGTGAAGGTTTTTATTTGTTTTTCCACTCCTTTTCCATTTATCTACTATCTTAATTTCATTCTATTATTTTTAGCTCATGTCTTTGTTTCCTCTAAGCCTCCTGATATTACCTCTCCTCTGATTTGTACTCACACGACCTCCAAATTTCAAATCTTTTTTTTTTAAGTGACGTCAGTGTGTTGTCTTGATTCCACGTTGTACTGGTGTAATTGCAGGGGACTGAAAATGTGTATGTATGCAATGTTCCAACTAAATCCTGGTATAATTACATGGCCTTTAGTTGGTCACACCTGGAGTTAATTTCATCTAGTTTCCAACAATATGAACTTACTACATTTAACTGGGTACATCAGTATTAATAAATATGTATTTTTAAAACTTTGTGATGCCATTCAATCTGATAAGTTTTTCAACAGCAGCATTTTACTATACAGTAAAGAGTCTTGGGACAAGGCATGGAGGTCTGTATTTTCTGGTATATAATGTCTCAAGCTAACAAATGAGATTTCCCTAAATCTACCTTTTCAACAACAACAAAAAAGAATACCACAAGGCTATACCACTTATTCTTTCTTACTTGGAGTTAATGAGGTGATTAACAGATTTGGCTAAGTTTGTGTCACTCAGTGCCATGGTCTGGTAACCGCAGCGGTAGTGGATCAAGGGTTGGATTTGATGATCTCTGAGGTCCCTATGAGATTCTATGATTCTCAGGGGAGAAAAAAAGCAAACAATACTATTAGTTTTTAGGTGAACTGAACTATCTCCCTCTCCACCGAGACTCAGTGAGTCTCTATCCCTTCAGTACCTTTGAAGGAAGGAACCTGGTCCAAGGGGGTTGTCTTGTTTTCACATAGACAGGAGAGCAATGCCTGGAGCAGAAAGGGACAGGGAATTCAGCCTAAGTTTTCTGACCACTAAATGCAGGTTTTGAGGGGAGCAGGAACTCCAGGTTAGACCTCCTCCTTTCAAAATCCCATTTTACTGCTCTCTCACACACACATAAACTAAAGCAAACTCTCTTTGTAATGTTGCCTACAGCTACATTAGTCTGACATTGGTGATTCATTCCATTTACTCATGCAATAGCAAGCACGTGCATTTGAAGTGTAAATGCACTAATCTTATAAAAGCTATTATCTGATAATTTAAGGACTTATGGTCAAACAATGGATCTACAACAACTGGAATGGTAATATACAGCGTTCTCTATGCATACAGTTCCATTTTCAAATAACCACAAATAGTGTATATAACAATGAAAGTAAAACTGCAAAATGAATAAGAAAATTCACACCTTTTGCTGTCATTTCGATAATTAATTTCTATTTTGTATCAGGAGCTAGGTGGAAGCAAACCCATATACTTACTTTCTTCCAATTTTTTACCAGAATACCAGCTTTAAAAGGTATACGGTACAAAAGTGTGAATACTTTTTCATCTTTTTCAGGAAAGCTCTTTCATTAAGTAGTATTGAACTGCTAGATAGCAATAATTTTTGCACTAAACCCACACATTTTTTCTTCTTCAGAAACATGGATCTATTTATCTATTTATGTATATATCTATCTTGGAGTCAAACATGCAAGTCTTTTGTCCTCTCTTCACCATTTTTTCATATTCAGCCAAAACAATTGACTTTTTTTTTTAAATAGCTTTTCAGTTTCTACATCCTGAGTAACTTTTCAAAATCTTTTTCACCCTACGTAAATCTTTGTACTGATAAATCAAACAACCAAGAAATAAATTTGAGGGAGAACTGGTGCAGTTTATTTCGCTATTTAGGAATTATCTACATTATATCAAAAATATATTTCCCAATTACCTTACTGGGTTTTGGATTAAATTGGGAAGATCTGATTTTCTGCAAGTCCCATTTCTGAGACCTGAAACAATCTTACGGATTTTGTCCAGAAAACAAAGGGGAGGTAGAAAAAGATGAATGAAACTGAAGTTTCTGGTTTTACAAATTATGTTTTTCCTTGTAGCAGCTGAGTCAAAACACTTTTCTAAAGACCACTTAAATTTTGTAAGTAGCCTAAATTTTAAAAACTATTATTATTATTATGGCTTTAATTAAGCCGTCGCCCTGCCAAATCGTTCGGTTTACCCCTTCAATGACCAGATCCACTTTGATTCAAGCTTTTTAACAGTCACTTTTTGTGTCCTCCACAGTGATTTTGGTTTGAGCACCGCTGGATTTTTGCATGTTTTCATATGAAAAACAATGGCCACTTGCCTTCTGCACACGACCTGTCCAAAGCTTAAGGTAACCAGTGGCAGCTCAGTGCTGGTACTATCCCACCATGGCCACAGGGTCTCCCAGCTCCAGCCAGAAGAATGTCTGGGACCTTAACGATCCTGTGAAAAAAATGCTTGAGGTTAGAAAGCAGAGGTCTCTCCAGGCTCTCTGCATTCCCCACCCAGCAGAGAAGCAGCTCCTCTCACTGAAGCAAGGGTTGCCCAAGTGGAGGGCACCTTGGGGCAGTGCCCCCCAGCAAGGGGCCCTCGGCTCAGAGCCTCTGTTTGCTCTTAGAAATTTCAGTTCTTAAAACTGATAGCTGGGGCCACGTTGCAGGTATTAACTGTACTTCACCTGTGTTGCAATCAAGGGCAAAAATGTGCCTTTGCAATCTTAAACTTGTGCTTTTAAGCAAGATGTTCCACCAGATTAACTGCGAGAGGAAACAGTCAGTTAGAAGCTATGCATGCTTGTCCAGGCTGAGCTATGTAAGGTCAGCCTTTGTTGATGAGGATGAAGGTACACTGTATTCCTTTAAAAATGGGATACCTTACTTAGGGCACAATGGAAAAACAAACTGGATTTTGAAGGAGCTGGCTATTGCTACTTATTTTCAACACGTTAATTTTGCCATTTGAGTACAGTCTATGAAAAGCTGAGCACTCATTTTAATTAGGTAGCTGGTCATATGAATAACCTCTAGGATTTAATGTTAATTTTTTTTTATATAGTTATAAAAGTGGACTTGGCAGAAGTCCACAACAAAATAGAAGTGAGGAGAGCTCTGAAACCCTCTCTCCTACTGATTCAGAGAGAAACTTTATTTTCTCTTGTATTAATAGAAAAAGCCTGAAGTCATTGAATGCAAACTAGTTCTCACCCTTGTAGAAGTAAAATGAAATAATAAAATAGCAAGCTACCAAATCCTCAGTTCTCATGGTAGATTTTGTTAAGGGGAGGAAAGAAAGCAGCAGGTAATAATCAGAAGGCATGAATAGAGAATCCTCTTTTTTTTTTTATTTGGATCTACCAACCAGGATGGGCAGGGAAAGAAGGGAAAGGGAGGGCAGGAAAGCAGTGTCCAACAGCAAACCAAGTCAGAACCTTGCGTGAATGGAGAGCTGTAGCTTGGACCCACTGATTTTTACAATATATCAGTACTTTTCCCAAGGCCATAACTTCTCAATTTACATACAATTCCCTTTTCAATCCACTTAGTTGCATGGTCCTGAAGACCTCAAGGCATGTAGAAATCCCTGCCTTTTATTTAAAAAACCTAAACCTTTGTAGCCCCCTTATTAACCCTTGTTACCTAAGGAAGGTCTCAATCCACAAGGATGTCAGGTCAGTGTTTCTCAGTGGTCTGAAAGAACTGCTGACCACAAGGTTTGATGCAGTGATGGTCAGAGGTCAGCCCCTGGCCCCACTGATACCTACTGGTTAAGCCTGAAGGCCTACAGATAGGTCAAACCTTTTTATTTTCTGCCTCAGTTTTCAAAAAGAAAACAGCAAAAAATGCAGTTGGCTCTTCTCCCACGGGCTTCCACAAGAAAACCTAGGCATGCATCCTGTAAATTCAGTTAGGAATAACTGAACACTACTTACAGTGCAGTGGATTTTAGGGGTTAATATTTACACATGTACTATTTCAACTTGAATAACAAAGGCAGTCAGTGGTGGGGCATGAACAGGATTTGGTCTACTGTGGCATGAGAAATGCTGCACTAGATCTGAGTTCTTCTAGTTCCTCCTAAGGAATTCATGACATTAAAAAACCCAAAGAACAAACGTGTGCAGGCATCAGTGGTACATGCCCCAGCATCTCAAACCTTGGACAAAAGTGTCTGAGGAAAAGCTTTACAAAAGTGTCTTCTGCAACCTTGAGTTTTGTTTAGCAGAATAGGTAAGATACGCACTTGTTTCTGAAGCACAAAAGATCACATGCTAGTTTTAGACTCCCTAACCCACATGAAAAATACCAGAAAAAAATCTGTCATATGACACAAAATATCTGTCTATTTGGTTTTTCCCACACAGGTTTACTGAAACAAGTATTGCAAGTCATCTTGTGGCAGGTTGTTTTAAGCAATACTCCATTAAATGTCAAATGGGGGTTGTTTCTACATCCCATTTTTTCTGAAGTCAGTGCACTCCTAGAGCGAAAAGACCATTCCACCTCTGCCCCTTTCAGCCAGGCTGCCATCCCAAGAGCGTATCTGTCCATCAGTCAGTCTCTGGAGAATGTGGAAAATCTTTTTGTAGTGAACTCTTTATCCTCCATCCCAAACCATCCTGCAGGCGCCCTATTCCCTAATTTCACCCTTGTATGGTACTTTGAGTTCACACGGTCTGGGATGAGCCCAACCCAAAGACACATATGATATAGGCACTGTCACAGAATCAGCATTGCTCTGCCCTGCAACAAAATAAATATTTTTATTCAGCAGCCTGGGACAAATCAGTCCCCTGAGCAGCTTGTAATGGAGGAGTTTGAAGAGATTGCAGGGACAGATACAGAGCCTCCAAGCTCTGAAGTGCAGGGGTCTGCTCTAATCACTCGGATCCCTTTTTATTGAAGGCTGCTGTGTCTTTGCTGCAGAATGGGATGTGGGGTGCAAACAGCTTACCACTAGCTGAGATCTGAGCCAGGTTCTAAGGGAACTATTCCCTGCTCAGGTCAGCAGCAGCAGAAAGATGGTGGCATGTAGGTGTGCCTCCCCAGTCTACTCATGACACTTTTAGATACACCTTTGTATGTTTTAAGATCCCCGTATAAGTCCGACTCCCATGCACTTCATTGCTATATTCAGCCATCATTATGGATGTGAGGTCCATCCTGGGTGGTCTTCTCCACCCACCTCCTGAGAGAATAACAGATTTCCCTTTCCAAAACACTTACTTTTTGCCATGTGTCAGGATTATTCTTTTTTTCCTTCAGAATCATAGAATGGTTTGGGTTGGAAGGGACCTTAAAGATCATCTAGTTCCAACCCCCCTGATCCTCCCACTAGACCATATTGCTCAAATTCTCATCCAGCCTGGTCTTGAACAGTTCCAGGGAGGGTGCGTCTACAACTTCCTTGGGGAACCTGCTTCATTGTCTCACCACCCTTACAGTGAATAATTCCTTCCTAATATCTAATAGATTACTCTCTTCCAGATTAATGCCATTGCCCCTTGTCTTATCACTACATACCCTTGTAAAAAGTCCCTCCTCAGGTCTCCTTTATGCCTCCTTCACGTTCTTGAAAGCTGCTATAAAGTCAGTCTGGAGCCTTCTCTTCTCCAGGCTGAACAACCCTAACTCTGTCATCCTGCCTTCATAAGAGATAATCTAACCCTCAGGATCAACTTTGTGGGCCTCTTCTGGACTTGCTCCAACAGCTCCATGTCCTTCTTTTGTTGGGAGCTTCAGAACTGGACACCATACTTGAAGGGGGGTCTCACAGAAGCAGGCTAGAGCAGAAGACCATGAAAGCCTTTTTTTTTTTTTTTTTTTTTGTAGTGGCATCTTTCATGTAGTCTGCCACTGCAGCCATGGAAGACATCAGAACATGAGATGGACCATTTATAAATGCCTGTGGGGAAAGAGAGAAACATACCTGTGTCTTTAGCCTGAGAAACTGGGCTTAGAAACAAGACAACCTCTTTGACAAATGCCAGGCTGTACTTGGCAGTCCCTTCAGAGCTTGGGCATTGGCTAGTAGTGAACTTGAGCAGGTTGAAGCCCTTGTTTTGCTGTGAATGCAGAACAGTCATCAGGTGCTACAAGTAGGAGTCACAGTGCTGTAGGTGACCACATCACTTCAATAGGTGGAAGAATACTAAGAACAAGATCTCAGACTTAGCTGTGGACCTCTACACACCAGATAGCCCTTGTGAGAAGAATTGCAGGTCTCTTCATTGAGAAAGGGATCATAATGTACCTGACTTTTCCCAGGCACTTTAGTAACTTCTTAAGATAGCTGTGAGTTTACATCAAACTGGCACATGGTATTGACATTCCTGAAGAAGATGGAGAAGCAAGCCCAAGGATGACTGGAGGTGCCAGCTCCACACTTGTACTCGGACTGAACATAGATGTTGACTTCTGGAAATGATTCTCAAAAAGCCTCAGAGGCTTGACAGTCTATATCTCACCTTTAGCTTGGAGGTTTTCTTGGTGCAGTAATGAAAACACTGACAAAGTTTTCACACAAATAAAATGAGTACTGTGACTGCACCAGGAAGGAGAAACAGCTCCTTCTTGATTTGGCATGGATTTATAGTCCTGGACATCTTTTCAATTTTGTTTTTGCAGGCAAGGTTTCAGTAGGTCACATAAGGTATTTGGTAGAGTTCTCCTATGCTCACCTATGAGCTGACATAATCCTGTACTGACCACACAAGGTGAGGGAGTGTAGGGAAAAGCACTTGGCTCCAAGCTTAATGTCTAACTAACTTTAAGATTTCCCATAAACTCTTCCTCTGGCTAAACTTGGCTTTTTACAGATCCACCATGCTTACCCACCATCCTTTGAAACTAAGATAGAATATATTCAAATACCTTTGTGTTAAAAAGAAACCTCTAGTATAGGTTTAGTTTTCTTATGGACAAACATTCCTAGGACAGAGTGGGGGCAAATCCCATCAAAGCCTGTGACATTTCCTAGGCTGGTTGGCAGCAGTTAGTTACATTGCTGCACATTGTGCCTCTCTAATATCTTTCAGCATATATTTTATAGTTCAGTAAGAACATCCTACTGGTACAGAACCTGTGGGTGGTAGCCAGTCACCCTGGATGGCTCAGTCAGCAGCTTTCATGCATTTTATTGAAAAGACAGGAAGGGAAATCACGTTTCTGATCCACAACCCCACTAGACAATATCCTCAACAGAAGGTGATTGGCAATAGGGACAGAAACCCTGGCCTGAGGACAGTATGTGCTGTGAGGACCTTAGTCTTGTGCCTAACCAAAGGCACACTTCAAGCACTTGCTGGAATAAATTGCTCCAGTGGAAACTCACATTTACCAGGTAGCACGTGGTAACCTTAATAAAAGCTTCAATGTTTTTGTGGACACTTGACCAGACATTCAAAAAAAAAAAAAAAAAAAAGAGAGAGAACATAGGAAGAACCAGGAAAAAAGTAAGGTGCCCCTTAACTTTCTTTTTTGTCCCTACAGACCAGTGACTTGCACAGCCAAAAAAGCTGAGTCACACTGTGCAACCAGTTTCCTGAAATGCTTGGGGTTTGTGCACCACAGCAACCTTTTTCTGAAAATCCCACCAAAGAGAATACCCGCTTGCAGGCTTTAAACCAATCTGTGGCCAAGCATGGTTCTACAGGTCCTGCTATTAAGGCAGACTCAATCTTTCAGGCACCCCTGAGAGAGATACACAGCTTTTCTCTTTAGTCTTCTCTTTTTATGCTTGCTTCCCTTTTCTTCAGGTGATGGGAAAGCAATTGGAACATCTCTCCATTTCAAGAATACTCTGAAAAAGATTCCAGTGTTATGGGTGTTATCCCATAACAGCAGTGACAGGCTACCTGCCTTTCACTTCATGAATTTAGCTTTGGTTATATGCTATGAACATAACAGCATCTACAAAAATGGACACACTTGTTTCCGGGGTGTTTCACAGGACTGCTCATCTTCTGCAATGGGACACTGGATGCCCCCAGGACAGCAGGATATGAAAAATTCCCCGATGGAAACAGAGAACTGTTGCCCGCTGGGAGGGAGAGGCTAGTTTGGAGATATAGATCTGACCTTTGCAGAGCTTTGCAAGGTTGCTTTCCTCTGAATTACCAACTCTTTCTGGATCACTGTACGCTTGCATAGCAGGTCTGAGAGCAAGAGACCCTACACTGTTAATAAGTACTTGGACCATTAACCTACCCCTATTTTAGCTGATACTGTATGCCACAGCGGGATGGTCCACAGGGTCCCTACTCTGCTCCAGGAGATGCAGACTAAGCCCTCCACCCTCAGCCTGCTGGGCTTGGGTCTTTTCTTCCACTTGGTTACTTCTGGGCAGCCTACACTTGGGTTTATCAGAGTAGTCTGGGTAAGCAGTGGACAGATACACAACCCTAACTTACTGGGTTTGCACCACCAGTCCTTCCCGGCTATAAGGGCTGATTTGTGTGCTGATACCCTCCAGGCATTACCCCTCCTTCACGTGAAAAGCAGACTAACCTCAGCCCATTGAAATAATTTTGTCTAGCCTACTTTCTTCCTACAGAAGGGAGCATCTGAAGAAGCTGTTAAAGGATTATTGCTGCTCCTTCTGGGAGCCCTTTGGTGCCTTCACAAAGAAATGCTGACACTAGGCTACTCTGTTCACATGCAAATATGTGAAATCTTAACAAAGTTAAAACCTGCTTTTCTTGCCCCATTCCTGGCAGATAGCCTGGGCATCTCATCTTGGTAACAGTTTAGGCAGAGAGCCCTAATGCTCCTAAGACTCTAGGACAGGAGGTATGCTGTTTCATGCTCTCACTGTTGTTTGGTGGTTTTCGGGTTTATTTTGGTTTTGTACCCTTTGCACCTAGTGCTACAATATTTGGATTAGAGCAGACGACTTGCCTTCAAAATATGCTATTCCGGGTGCAATGGATGCAGGAGACCCTGTGGACTCCTTGAAAATCTTTTATAAGTCAGTAATTCTCAATGTTTGAAAGTCAATCAGCTTGTGCTGAATTAAATTACTAAAGGGCATCTGGGGTAATTTGTCATCTTTAGCATATCTAACACAAAATTCCAAGTCTTCTTAGATAGGGCTCAAAGAGGTCTACTTCTTGCTGAAGTAGAGGCACTCTCCTAAATGACCCTTCTGGGACACATAATGGGCTGCTAAATGTCTGGCTGTTTTGTGGATTCTTTGCCTCCAGGTCATCTAACAGTTCCCAACACTTACAGGGCAAATTCCTCTCTCAAGTCTCAACTCTAATCTCTGTAAGGATATCGGGCAGATCGTATTTTCTAGGTGTAATCCTACAGTTCTTGTTTTAAGTTCAGTCCAGTGTTAAAAGACTGCGTGTTGACTTGGCTTTTCTAACAAATCTGGCTGGTATCAAGACACATGAATAAGAATGGGCTATCTTTATAATTTTAAAAGGATTATTTTATCTTTATAAGTCTTAGGAAATATACATTTAAAACCTCTATATGTTACCTAGCTCACCCAAAGATTGCCAACATCTATGACATGCACTGTGGTGAGGTGTTCACCTTGACTGTTACTGCTGCTCTTTGGGAGATTATCAGATCAACCCCCTACCCTTTGAATTATTTTCCAAGGTATGAACCTTCATGTGTTTACCAGTTGGCCCTCCCAGCTGCTGTGCTGGCACTCTCTTGACAAGCCAATCACAGAACCACAGAATTACTGAGGCTGGAAAAGACCTCTGAGATCATCAAGTCCAGCCTCTGACCTAACACTACAGATTCTGCTAGACCATGGCACTGAGTGCCACATCCAGCCTTTCCTTAAACACCTCCAGGGATGGTGACTCCACCTCTTCTCCCCAGGAACAAGCCCGGAGAGCTCAGGAAGCAGCAGGACACAAAAGCACCAAGCTCTTGCATCACTTCTGAAGAACTGGCTCATTCCTGAGAAGCAGTTTGAGTTACAGCTCTCTATCTCTCTGCCTGATTCAGCAGAGCTGCAGGAGATTAACTCCTTGTTTTCATACAGTAGGCATCTTGCAGCGTGCACCATCAAAGATGTGAAAACTCTCTTTATCAGGCTGGAGTAGTACAGTAGAACTAAGCTGACAGGGAAAAGGGCAGAGGATGGTTTTGTCTTGAAGGTGCAGTGACAGAAGATGAGGAAATAAAACAATGTTTTCAGTTATTGTATAGTTAATATTAATAGTTGCAATGTGTACACAAACACAAGTTGAAATTAAAGACAGCCATTATTAAAGGGACAAAATTAATGAATATAACTAAATAAATTATCATTAGATATTTACAGTGTGCCTCCAACAAAATATAAATCAGAGAGGATGGTCTTGAAGTAGAGTTTAAAAGAATAGAATAGGAAATGGAAATACAACCCCAGAAAGTTACAACCCAGTTGATTCAGATATTTTTTATCTATGGGATTAGGTAGCAACATAATGGGGGAAAAAAAAAATATATATGTGCAATATTAATCCAGTCCAGATACAGGAACACCTTGTCTCACAGACAATATTTTTACTCTTTTAGGAAACATTCTCTCAATATTCCATGCATTCCTGGATGATGCAGTACTTGTATCCCTGCAGGAACATCTATGCAGTCACTAGCAAGAGCTTTATCGAGGCTGAGCAATTCATTACCATTATTAGTGTGGGGATGCTTTACATACTGTAGGACTAATTGAACAGAATTGTGCAAAAAGTGGAATCTGCCTCCAAATATAGAAAGGCAGAAAATACTTGTTCAAATGTTATGAAAAGACAGGAAGGAAAGGAAATTTAGTCTGGTGTAACAGGTACATGAGCAAAATGGCAGAAGAAACTCTGGGAACATGGAAGATTGCCCCAGACAGGACTTTTTTTCATGGGAAATAAAACTGAGTGACCTAATTTTTCATGCATTTTTCCTACATAACTTCTCTTTAGCTAAGAAGAACATGCAGTCTGAAATCTTGTTTAGTAAAACTACATAAGAGTTTTTCATAAGGCAAAATGACTGCTTACTTTGAAAATTTTCAAGACAAAAATGTTACAGGAAAATACAGATTGGTGGGAAACAACTAAACTTTCAAATATCTATAGCTGCATGCAGACAACCCCAAAGCAACCTGGAGTTTGATTAGCAAATTATTGCAAAGATACTTATTTAATACTTAAAAGAAAATCAGGGCAGGAAAATTAGATTTCCAAGTACTTAAAACATTTACTAGTTCCTGCAGCATGCATATTTTTCAAAAAGAATATGGTCTACCTACTGTATGTTTTTTATATGTTATTATTTCAGTTCTAGCAATCACGAGACTGACAGTGCTAGAGGTGGGAAAAAAACCCATTCAAGTTCATCCACATGTTAATAAAATTAAGCACCAGTGGTTCTATTACCTGACTTCTATCTAAGGTGTCTATTCTGTTTTTTCCTTCAAAACCTATGCAAACAGATAACAAGATAATATTTGCAAAGAAGCTCTATAAACCTCATTTAGAGAATTAGTAGCACAGTGTTAAAATCTAAAGCGTAAGATTTCTCAGCTGGGATATTTATGGAAATACTAATTTCCCAAGGTCGTTTTCTACAGTGTACATGCAACATTGTCTAAGTGTTTTTTATTGAATCTGTACTTCGGACAGTTTTAAGCAAAACAGCAGTAAAGATGCCAGCCCTAGCCGATACCTGTTTTATGGGAACTCTTGCTGTTGTTACCACAGAAGTATTTGGGAAAATACGTCCATCACCAGCAGAAACTTGTATAAACCAGCTTGTACTCCTTTCTCAGGACGGGTTCAGATTACCTTCTGAAAATTACTGACGGAGTGGTTGTACAGGAGTTTGATAACCTATGGTCCAATCAGTCCCAGAGCAAACAAGTGCTCCCAGCCAGCTTCCTATAACTTCAAATGAAGCTTTGACGTGTTTAAATGTGGTTGGGATTTGATCCCAAAGGAGTTAAAGAACTAGAAAGAAGAAGTTCGGTGAACAAGAAATTAAACTAACATTGTAATTTCCTATTCAAAAATTTACTTGCTTAATTCCAAAGCACTGGCAATTACATAAAGGTAGAATTAAAGCAACAATCTTTTACCTCCTAGAGGAAAATCGTAGTGCGGCAGCTCTCATTTACTCACCAGGAAGGATCTGTTTTCTCATGCCACCTTCTTTAAAGATAAGAAGTATTTTGGCCTTTTTTTATTTGCACCTTCAAACACAAGACCTCTTTACCTAGTCAGCAGGCAAGCAAACAGAGTTCTTTCTTAAGGAATTAATCTAGCCACTGAACCAGAATAAACCTGTGAAGAGAGTCAGACCCAAATTAAGAACAATGAAGTAAGATGAAGAAATATCTATGTATTTTAGACATTAATGAGAAAAATGTAGCAAGTTGTAAGAGTGCAGAGTGTGTGATGTTCCACTACTGTTGATTAAGTTTTATATTAAGATGTGAAATAGGGGTAACAGTGATTCAGAAATAATTTCTGAAATCACCGTTTTTTCTCCACTTCAAAATATATTAATGTTGAAAATAGGGCTTAAGTGAGCCGCTTCAGTTAATATTCTTAAAAAGTAATGAAAAATTACTGAGCATAGTGGAGTCAAAATGTAAAATATTGCCTTACTCACAACCATAATATTATCCTGTGAAAAGTTATGGACAATTCATGTACTTTTCCATGTTCCCATGGAAAACACAGCTTCCTGAATGTTAGGGAATGGCAAAAGCCCCCTCCTTTGGAGTATTTGTTTGGAAGCACAATGACAGAAACTGAAATCTTACCTTTGCATATGTGAATATCACTTTCTCATAATTGCATGTAAATGTGTTTTTTCCTGAGTTAATTGTTGGCTTGCTGAAGAATATAAGCAGGTGAAACTGGATTGCATTTTCACTGGCTTAGAGCATGCCTGATCCAGTGAACTGGATCAGTGTTTTGTTTGTGACCAATTGGTGATTTACAGTTTTCTGACTTCATCATGGCATTGAAACAATGTCCAATTGTTGATAAAAATCAAGTACTTATACCTGATGCAGGAACAGACCATAAAATCTTACCTAGCTGTTGGGAACTATAAAGAGGACACTTTATTGTTACCTTTTGGTAACAGGTTAATCTACACGTCTCCAAGCACTTTTACAAATATTTGTCTATATGTGGAAATAGCTATATTCCTCCTGATAATGAGTACCATTAATTCCGATTTTCAGGGCAGGAAATGGAAGCAGATGAAAACAAGTTTGCCAAAGTTACACAGCAAATCTGGAGCTGAGGTAGGACTGAAAGTGAACCCCCCCCCCCAGTGCTTTAGTATTCACACAAACAAAAGGCAATTCTTTTCAGATGTGTTTTATCCCTCATTATCTCATGCAGGTATTCAGAAAATTCATCTGTTCAAAAGGTTTTGTTGTTTTTGTTAGATTTCTTTTTTACTTCTGTCTAATAGAATTATTACCAAAGAAAAGAAAATCAGTGGTTTTCTTGGATCCGTAAAAAGTATGTTTTTTGTTAATATGTTATGAGTAACATCCAAAGTTTTAAAAAGAAGTTAATTAAAGGATTAGTTTGGAATATATGGCTCCACTAAATCAATGTTCATTTTGTCCAAGATTACAGCCAGATCTAAAACATGTCTTTAGGATTTTAATTGAAGAAAAAAAAAATCTTAGGATTCATTGTGGCTTTTTTCCTTTTTATTTTCCCAATCAATATTTTCCTGTACATATCAGCAAAACAAAATATATGTGATTCTAATTTCTACTGGAACACGGTTCTGACACTGGCTGTTTAAAGCCAAGGGCATAATAATTCCTTTTGTAAATTCATATTCAATACAATATTTTAAAATGTAAGTTAAAATGTCACTGTATACTTTGTTTTATAAGAAGAGTGAGATCAGTCTGCACCGAAACTCACATTCACTGATGCATTGTAGTTGCCTCAAGCTGTTTGCTGGCACAAGAGTAACTATAAACCTGGTTTAACTGGCTCAGTAGTTGGGATTTATGGCTGCTTTGTGTTACAAGTGCAAAACAAAGCTAACAGCCAGAATAGAGGAAAACAAACAAACAAAAAAGTCCCACATATGAGGAAAAAAATCATAGAATAAATTAAAGTTCTCATTCCATTTCTGTGTCATAAAGTAGCATTATTTTAATGTGGATTGAAGGTAGAATTTATAGGTCAAATTCTATTCTGATGTAGGAAAATGCAGCTGTATTTACATGATACACTTAGAAAAATCAAACAGAGCAGTACCTGGATATTGAAACCACATACACCTAAAGGAAAGTTAAGGTCACTTATTATTGCTGATAGTTTCTTCCTTCTGGCAGAGAGCAAAGACTTTCATAAGTGTGTGACTTCCTCTGTCTCTATTCTGGAAAGCTAAACTGGTAAAAACTGGGAAAAAAAAAGAAAAAAAAGACAAAAATGAAAAAAAAGAATAAAGAAAAAAAGAAAAAGAGAAAAAAAGAAAAAAAACAGAAAAAAGACAAAAAAGAAAAAATAAAATAGAAAAAAGAAAAAAAGAAAAAAAAAGGAAAAAAAAAAAAAAGAAAAAAAAGAACAACAACAACAACAACAAAAAAGAACAAAAAATTAAAAGAGCCAAGAAGACCAGGGGCAATTTTTTGTTTTACCATCTGTGAAAGGTTTGAAAGTCCTTACTAAACGTTTCTGAGACACTGGGAAAGAAGTGAGACTGTTCACAGGGCCACACCTTTCTAATCTGCAGGCACGTGAGACCATCTCATAGTTCCCAGATAACAGAGTAATTGGTTAACTGAGTTGTGTTTTTTCAGCATATTTAGTCAATACCCTAACAACAGACTACCTTCTGTTTCACCAGCATTCAACAGTCAAGAAGGAAAGATGATTTTTGAAGATATCTGCCCATTTATTTTGTTTTTAAAACATAACTGCAGCAGGTAAGTTTATATGTGCATATTCTTGATATTACCACCAGATGCAAATGTACTTTCAAAGGCAACATACATTTAGTTTAAGCTTAGTTATTAAATGACTAAATAAGTTCCAAGTATGGATGTAGTTCTATGAGTGAGTGCATAACTGTAGCATCAGTCCTAAAGTGTCAACCAGAGAGCTCTCTTATAGCACCAATGAAAAAAAATGCATAGAGGACTCCACCACAATAGGGGAGGATGAAATAACTGGTGCTCTGAAGCTGCCTTGTGAAAATAAAGATGGTATTGAGTTGGGTGAACCACTTCCTCATCTGCATGTGGGTTGGGTACTGGGTTTTTCCTGTTTGGGTTTTTTTGTTTACTTGAGTTTTTCCAATTGTGGGCTGTAGCACTGAATTTCCCTGGAGATACCACTAATTCTGGTTCTATTGGTGTGGTAAAAGGAAGTCTTGTGCTGTAGTCTCAAGGTGGAAAGGACAAGCTCATCCTGATGGGCTTTGAGTAAGTAATCTGCAGTTTGCTTTTAGAGAGACCTTATCTTCTGCTCCCCTGGGGTTTTGAGTAGACACTAGAAACACAGGCAAAAATTCAAAAGACAATGGAGCAAGTGACACGTTGGGTATTAGCAGAGGAGGAAATCAACTGTGATGACAAAGTGCTGTGGAAACAAAGTGAGTTGTGATTAATGGGTGGCCAGAGCTGCCTAAAAGAAGAGTAAAGGAGGTGTCATACAAAGCCAAAGGTATCATGTGGTGTATCATGGTAGGGGACACTGGGCATTTAAAACAATCAGTTTATTTTACATGCTGAAACTCCAGTATGTAAAAAATATTAGCTTGTATGCCTGGAAAAGCAACATAATCAAACAAACCACCCAAATAATTTTCTCCTGCTCTGCATGCACATAAAGACGAGGGAAGAAGTAGTTCATCAAACATTTAACTATTAAGTGAGAGAAAGGTGTTAGGAGTGAGTGCTGACATGACCAGCATTAGGCCAGGTCATGCTGAAGTTGTCAAAGACATGGAATTCTGGGCAGTGAACCTTGGGATCCTCATCAAGAGGAAGTCCTCTCCAGCAGAGGACTCACCTGCCACTCCAAAAGAGAAAAAAAAAAAAAAAAAAAAAAAAAGGCAGTCAGCCATTCTGAAACACAAAACCCTGCCGTGGTAACTCCCTTCGAGATTGCTAATAACCAATTAATTAAATGAATACTCAGCATCCTGCTATGCAAAAGCCCTCGACTAGAAAAGACAAGCTGAACAGACCTGACAGCTTCTGCTGCCAAGAGGAGGCAGTGTCCCCCTCCCCACCTCCACCTCCCCCGCCTCCCCCGCTCCAGCTCTCCCGCTCCTTTGACCTTTGTTAGCAAGCTGAGTTAACCTTGGGGAATATTAACCCAGTTCGAGAAAAAAATAGAAAAGCTTTTAACACGTTAGAGCTCTGAAAAGCCAACCCTTCAGTGATCCAGATGCCAGCCTGAGGAAGGGAGGGAAGAACTGGGGGAAAGAGGGTGGGAATGCACTGTTCACTGCCCAGCTCGTCCCTCTCCGAGAAGAAAAGGTGTTAACAGGGGTAATCAACGAGCTGCTGGCTCCTGCCCAGATCTTCAAGACCGTAGCTAAGCAGAGAGCCATTCGTTTTAATGGAGCTGAACTAAATCCCATCCCCACCCCCCTGCCAGGTCTGGTAATGTTTAGTAGCGCACCAAGAAACCTGGGCCCTCGTAAAGAGTTTTAAACCTCTCTGGCAGAGGGGGACACTCAGCACAGCATGTTTGTTACCTGTAACTCTGTCCTTCTGTTTTTAATTCCTGACTTGATGTAATTAATATCTTAGAAGCAGCTACATACGGACAACGTCAACTTACAGAGGAACCAACCTATGTATTTTACGCCATCTCCCTTTCTTATTATCTGTAACTGTTGTGCAAGACATTTGGATTAATCCGAAATGACATCCAGCATATTTGTAAGCTGAAAATAAATAACATTTTAAAACACATATTGTTAGCTATACTAATAACTGTGTCAGTTTGGTCTTGATCGAGGAAGTAGACATCATCAGTGCAGGTATATATATCCTCCAAATAGCTTAAAACCAAAACAAAACATGAATTTCCAAAGTAGAGAACTACCCAGGTTATTCTCTATGAGAGAATTGATTTATCCTTGTGGCCATGATGTCAAGTGACAATCTGGAGGGCCATTTCTCTCCATTTTGGTGAGGAAACTTAAAAGGGAAACCTTTCAACTGACTAAAATCTAAAATACCTCTAAGCTCTGAAGTGTACTGATGGAGCTACTGTAAATGAAAGCCAAGCACATGCCACACAGGTGGACATGTTAGCAAACCACAGAAGGTGACCATGCAGTTTGGTTGTTACTTGGAAAGGTTATATGTTTTACTTTAGTTTAAATTTGAGGTCCAGTTCCTGCAACTGAATCCATACTGAAAAATTACTGAAAAATATATTATTGATTCCTTTTGGGGGAACATGAGTACAAGCTGCCTGAAATAAAACTTCAGCTGAAAAGCCTATGCTAAAGTTTAGAGATGTTTCAGTCAATACCCCTAATGATTTTGTATTAAAGGTACAGAAGAGACATGGTTCGCTGTGAATAAATACAGAGAGAAGGAAAAATATGATATTGACTTCTTGGTCAACATGATGTAATTTCTTGATATGCATTTGGAAATATCAGCAAGCCCCAAACACTTCTCATGCCAAACTTGTGTGTACCTTGCCTTACCTGTAATCTCCTTTCAGAGATGTTAAGTGTGGCACGCAGCAATATTGTAGCTAGTTTGGAGCTGTTATTAATAGTCAGTGGAATTTCTTCTAACAACTATGTACTTTTCCACTCCATAGCCTGAAGTTTTGGGATATAAGTCTAATTTTTTTGCAGTGGAGCTCAGTTTTGAAAGAGAAAGACCGCACTCATCTGTAAATCAGATTTACAAGTCACTACAGCATCAATAAACAACGCAACAATTTGCAGTAATTTTTCAGAGTGCCGCGTTATTAAATGACCCTAAAAGGCAAAGGAAATAATTTCCCTGGGATGGGTATTTTACAAGCAACCTTTATCACCTCCTGACCTGCCCTGCTCAGGGAAGTGCCGTGGCTTCTTACTTGCATGTAACAACACCCTGCTATGCCAGGTAATGACGACTGACGTGGAAGTTCAAAAAAAAGGCACGGCCCCCCAACCCCAGCACACTTCGGCTCTTACAGCACCCGCAAAACCTGGGAGGGGTCCAACCAGAGGAGCTGCGGCAGCTCCGCCCCCGGGGGCCACCTTACACCGGGAAACTGCGGGGCAGTCCCGGGGCTTTTCTTCCCTTCCCTCGTTTGTTCAACAAACCTCCGTGGGGGGAGGAGGAAGAGGGCGGGAGCAAGGGGGAGCCCCGATACACACGTCCGGGCGGGGCACACCGCTTCTCCCCCTCTCTCCCGGCCGGGGGTGGGGGGGGTTCTTGGGCTCCTTCCCCACCCCCGGGCTGGACCCGGGGTGTCTCTCCGCTGCGGGCAGCTCCCTCCTCCCCCGGGGCGACGGGAGGAAGGGGCCGGGCGACGCATCCACCTGGTGGCACCTGCCCCTTCCCCGCCTCTCCCCCCGCCGGGTAACTCCTCCCCGCTCGCAGCCACTGCTCCCGGCTCGGTGCGACCCATCCCGTCCTGACCCGCCTCGGCTCGGCTCGGCTCTGTTCCGGCAGGCTCAGTCCCAGGTAACCGCAGCGCTTCCCATGGCCCAGCCCGGTCCCTTCGCCCCTCACAGGTTCTGCTCTGAGGGGGAGCGGATTTACCTCCGGGACCGGGCAGCTCCCGGTAGCACTGGCTCCCCGGCCGCTCCGAGTTGCGCCTCCGGCTTTTGACTTTTAGTTAAAGAACTTTGTTTTGGGAGTGGGTGCGGAGGGACCCCGGAGGTATCTGAACATCCCCCCGCGGGGGTAGGGGGGCTGCGGCCCCGTCGAGGCGTGCGGGGGTCCCAGCGCGGAGAGCCCCCCGGGCCTCCCGGGGCTGGAGACGGTGTCTGCCGAGAGCGAGGAGGGGAAAAGCCGGCTGAATAAAATCGAGGGGAGACGTAAGCTCGCCCCTTCCGTCGGTGATTCCCTCTGCTGTGCCCTGTTGCTCCCTTTCTGCAGTCGGCTTCTCCGCCGGCTGGTGCAGCGGCACGAAAAAGTCGCGCTTCGCCGCGGAGCGATGGGTAGGGCAAAGATGGGAGGCGGATTAATTATCACAGGAGAGGTGAATGGGTGTCGCCGAGCGAATAACGCGATCCGACAAAGTGTAGGAGCCGAGGTGAGGTGCGGAGGTGCTCGGTGCATGCCAAGGCTGTCCCACCTCCTAGTTGTGGAGGTGGAGGCTGTCCAGTCCTTGCCGTTGTGATGGAGGGAAAGGAGGAGACACTTGTTTTCAAGGTCAGAGAGCAAGTAGCCATTCATATGGAGAATAAAAATAAAATAAAATAAACTTGACCAGCATCTTGATGTGGGGCCTCTGTGTTTTGTATTAAAGCCACGACTGCTTCTGTTTTTTGCAGAAGAGCGAATTTCTGTTTACAGCGGTCCCAACTTGTGACTTTTGAAGCGTAACTTTGTTCATAGTGTGTCTTCTTGTGGGAGCCATATTGAGATTTCTTGGCCTGAACTTTGAACGCCACAATCCACCCCACTCTGCACCTCCACACAGGTGGCTTCACTGATGATGATACTTTACTTGGACCTGGAATTTCACTTCAGGTTTCTGGGTGGGTGGGTGTTGGTGAATTTAAGAGAGCATTCTCACATCATGCCTTTGTCCTAAGTAGCCTTGTTTGTCCTGAGTAAATTGACACAAATGCTTTTAGATCTTTAGAAAGAGCCAAAGGAAACAGTTCCACCTCTGCAGGATGGTTTACATCTACAAAGGCAGTGTTAGTTGGAGGAGGAGATGGACATAGTGTGTGGCCTAGATCAATTAAACTTGGAAGTGATTGCTGTTGTGGCTGTTACCTGCTGGTATTAATGTAAATGTGGACCAAGGTCAATTTTGATGTTGAAGTAGGACTTGACAAGTAGTTTCCTTTCATTCTTAAACTGTTAAAAATTACACTGGTACACAGGAAAGTCAGCCTAGAGCAGATCTATCATGGTAGTCTAGCCTAAAATTTAAGTAAGTTGAAACTGTTCCTGGATGTTGATGGCAAAATGAAATGCAACATTATTCTAGGATGCTGTGTAAAGCATAGAATCATAGAATTGGCTGGGTTGGAAGGGACCTCAGAGATCATCAAGTCCAACCCTTGACCACTACCGCTGCAGTTCCCAGACCTTCCTTCTGTGTCAATCAAGGGTCTACCCACACTGAGTAGTTCCAGTGAAATGATGGTGGCTCAGTGTGTCCATGCCACTGCATCAGTACTTCACCCATGTCCTTGATACATGGATCCCTAAACCTGTCCTGTCAATACAAGCTTCCTTGTGGAGTGAAATCAAACCTCCTGCCTGCAGGCTTGCTTTTCTTTCTTATCTACTGTAGTCCCCCTTGGAAATGGTTTACAGCTCATTGGGATCTGTAGTTCACAGGCTGAAAAGAGCTGAGCTGGACAAGCATCTAAAGAAAGTTGTTTTGTTAACATTGCAAGTTTTTATTTTTCTGTGGAGTGTGGGTACCTGCTGATACCAATACTGTATACCATACAGTGTATGTACCATACTGTATATTCATCCAGTATTCATTTGTAACTCAAATATGGTAAATGAAGGTTTTTTCCTTGCAAGAGACTTTCACTGACATAGACAGAAACTTGAAATTTTCTTAGAGAAAATGAGATTATTTGCTTCTGCCATGGAAGAAAAAGGGTAGAGGTAGAACTGGGAATGTAACCTAGGGGAAGAATGTATCCAAATGCCAGGCTGGCTGTTGCTGCATCCTCTAACAACACCGTGGTCTGTGCAGAAGAGGTGCTATGGGCAGTGACTGCCTTGGCAGTTGTTGGTGACCAATACCATCTTCTGCCATGCCAGCAAACCTGGTTCTTCTGGGTTGTTGGTCCTTTCTGTTTCAGAAATGGATTTCTTTGTAGGGTCTTCTGCCATTGTCCACTCAGCTAGGCAACAGCTTTTCAGCCTCCTTTCCCACCCCACTGTTCCTAACAAAGGTATGTGATTTACCTGTGACAGGCAGAGAAGACAAATAGATGATTATTTGTAAAATGAATACAGCAAATGAGCTCATAAGCTTTTTAATGCTGTGATTTTGTTTTTGTTTTTTTTTTTTAATATGGAAGCAGTATTAATCTTCGTTTCCTAGCCTGGGAGTACTGTTGTGGATTTTATTTGATTTTATTCTTGATCAGTGCTGATCAAGAGCCACTTTTTTGGATGCTTGTTGATAAGTAGTTCTGCAGTTTAATGATTTTTTAGGAGTTAATCTAGAATAGCTTCAAAGCTAATGCCTAGGAGATTGAAGAATGTCAGGGCTCTATTTGTGGTCACCTTTCATATAAATATTTACATAGTCTCACATACTTCTCTGCACAATGTGTA
Source organism: Phaethornis superciliosus (assembly GCA_023637945.1). Taxonomy (NCBI): domain Eukaryota; kingdom Metazoa; phylum Chordata; class Aves; order Apodiformes; family Trochilidae; genus Phaethornis; species Phaethornis superciliosus. The sequence continues at coordinate 109,493,216 of JAJQWJ010000001.1, read as the reverse complement.
ATGTTACTGCACAGGCATGCTGAGTAGAGCTTACCTCTACTGAGAAGGTTGGTTGGAAGGCCAGAACATCAGAAGAACCTGATTTTTATGATTTGATGTATTCAATTGTCTGTCGATTTGTCTTTGACCCCTTCTGGAAGAGAATTTTTACCCTGTGGAGTAAATTACATTCACTTCTTTTTTTTTTTTTTAAATCATTACAATAAGAATTTTCAGTACTACTTCCTGAGGAAATCTTGTTGATAAAATAAGATGAAAATTCTTACTTAGTTCATTTTCTTTTTTACATGTAGCTGGTTTTTTACATTTTTTTTTTTTTTTAACCTTTCTATGCTTCATTTACTTATGGTAATTTTTAGTGCTGCTTGTTGAACAAGAATCTTGGTCATTTTTGTTTTCTCTTGTCTGGGTAGAAGAGGCCTGAATTTCCCAGTGCATGAAAACATAATGTAAATTAATGTGAAATCACATATTTGCCTGTTTTATTTCTTCTTGTATTTTTTTATTGCCCGTTCTCCTATTCCTCCCACTTTCATATCATGGTCATATTGTCTTTAGGTTCCACTACCAAAATTTCTAGGTAGTCATAAAACAGCTGGGAATAAAAAAACCTAAAAAAGTACTTCCTTTCTGGTGACATCAAGAAAAGCCATAATTTGTTGGCTTGTCCTTTTTCAAACTAGAGCTTTGCACTGGAATTACTCATTTGCTGTCTTAATGAATTTTGCCAATTTGTTCATTTTCATGTGCTGTATTTCTTTATCTGAATAAAAGGAACTACTTCTTTTTTGGATGTGATGCTGTTAGTGTTGATGTTGCGTGTTTGAATGTTTTGCTTTCTCCTTTTAGAAGCTAAGCTTGACTTCATATATTTGGCTTTCAACTGTTCTGTTTTATCCCCTTTTCCCTGTTTGCATATGGTTGCTTTTGCATAGGTCTTGTTTGTTTGTGGGTTTTTTGTTTGCTTTTTTTTTTCAGTTGTTGATACCTTTCATGGGGCTTAGCAAACGGCTAGCAGTATTTGTATTTCAGGAAATAGCATGAAATATGTTTTGAAGCAATATGTAAATGCAGGAAGTATATTGTTGCCAATATAATTTTAAGGTTGCATTAGTCAGGATAAATACAGAATGTTGTATTAGGATATCTGGAGGTAATTATGCCATCTCATTGACTTAGGCATCCAGACATGGGAACAGCATATGGTAATCTCTATATAAAAGCTTGTGGAAGCTATTATAAATATCAGTACTTGTGGAACTCTATGCTTCCAAAACATGGTACTGGTCTTAAATTAACAATGACAATATGCTGTGTACTAAGGAAGTCCCATTATTGTTTCTGGCATGAAGAACGAGGGTAGAAGCTATCAAGTCTGGTTTCATTAATAAAATAGTGGTTAAATCTTTAGGGTTTCTTTGCCTTTTGTTCCTTCTGTCATCTTTTGGGATGTGGGCTCCTGGCTCATAAAGGGCACACACAGTGTGTCAGAGCTGTGACCTTGTGTTGCTATAAGGAGGCAAAAGCAGAAGCTCACATTTGTCCAGCAGCACATTTTAATTTTTTTTTTGTTTGTGGTTTTTTTTTTTTTCCATTCTGACAACTTTTATTGAAAAAATTGCCTTTCTAGTCTTTAATATGACTCGCAACAGAAGTTCCATTATAGCATTCCTAAGGTATATGTAAGAAGAAGCCAAGATATTTCAAGTAATAGCTGTGAGGCAGTACTTTTCATGGAATTTGTCAGTATACTATGTCAGTAGTGGCTGTACGTTTTAGACTCCTATTATTGCCTGTAATTAGAAACAGTAGTGTTATTTCTTTACTTTCATAATTATGAAATAAAAACATGCTCAATTTTGGACCATCTGTGTTGCTGGAGCCCCAAATGCTGGTTCTTGCTGTATCCATGCTGGAATAAACTAAAAATTTTGAAATTCAAGGGCTTGACTACGTATGAATGAGGGGTCTCTTTCATTATTTGGGTATACTTTTTCCAAAGCTAGAAGGTTTAGTAAGATGACTGGGTTCCCTGAACCCTGTCTTTTATACCTTCAGTGTGCTGCAGGGGTGAGCACCCACAGATTGAAGTATCTGTACACTTTACCAACTCACTCTAAAGGAGTTGTGAGGTTTGTTTCTTCAGGTGTACCCAGTGAAGTGCCTTTATAGCTCAGCATACTTCAGGGATGTATCGGTCAGGGATGGTTGCCTGTTCCCACTCAACTCTTCTCTGCCAGAGTGGGTTTTTGATATTTTTTTGTGGGATCTATTCAAGTCCGTTTGATATGTGAGGTGAGTTAGAGGACAAAGTATTGAGATAAGACAGACCAGTCTCTTCTGGCTCTATAGTTGTTGGGATGGGGAGTGTTTGTCAGGTCAGTTTATTTCTCCATGACCCATCTTCCTTACCTGTGAAGTTTTTGCAGTACCCTGGATGTATTTGTGAAACATTTTGAAGTGTGTCAATTACGCTTGTTTAAGAAAACTAGATTATATTTTTATTGGGTGCTACACAAAAAATTTTGCCTTAAATGTTTGCAAACTAATGAGAAGCCAGTGGTTTTCATCTAATCTGTTTTTAATATACTGGCAAGTATGTATGCATAATACCATGGAAATCTTCATGAACCTATGTCTTCCCTGTGTTTTGTGGTGTGGTAACAAAAGCCTATTATTAAAATCTGGACGGGAAATACAATAACAAGAACTACATTGAGAATGCTAGTTGAAAGTAAGCACAAAGCAAGAGATATTTTTTTCTCTCAGTTAATTTAAAAAACATTAAGAACAACAACAAAACCTTAGAGTGAGAAAGGCTGTCATCTACCACTTTGCAAAGCCTTTCAAGTGGTAATGTAAAAAGTATTTGGGTTTTTTTGGGGTCATTGTACCTGTTGGCTTACCTCAGAATCACCACCTAGTATTCTTCTGTCTGCTGTCACTAAACTTACTTAATCCTTTTCCCCCTCCCTTCTTTTCACAGAACAAGGAACAAAAATCCCTTCCTGTGACTGGTTACTTGTCCTCTCAAGTCTGCTCAGAGCTTCACTTCCCAACTCTGCTGTGAAGAGCTGGGTGAGAATGGATGCGACATAAGGCAGAAGTCCAGAAGCCTTAGTCACCAATCTGATGGATTTACTGTAAGTAGGAGTAAGACTTGTTTTTCACCTGTCTGCCATGCAAATGAGAGTTCAATAGTGCAAAAAAAAGTTTGGGTTTTTTTGTTGTTTTTGTTTGTTTGGTTTTTTGTTTGTTTGGGTTTTTTTTTTTTTTTTTTTTTTTTTGTTTTGTTTTGTTTTGTTTTGTTTTTTTCTTAGTGCTAATAAGCAAATACCAGAATCAGCCTCCCTAAACTGAACTATTGGCATGCTTGAGGTACCAAGCTGCTGTTGAAATCTGCCGTGCAGTTTTGGTGAGATGACGCCTTGGTACACAAGTTCTACTACCTAACCTTAAACTTTGGGCTGTGAATTACGCTTTGTCTTAATGCAACTGCTCTTCATAATTGTGGCTTTCAACAGGGGTCATGGCAGCATGTCTGTGTGCAGGGTACTGCTCTGCAAGCTGGAGACAGGTATTTCTCAGGGAATGGCTGGACACTTCCTAGGTTCTTTTCATGTAGATTATGGAAGGATTCAGTAAATAAAATTATTTATTAAAACGATTGCTTGTGGAGGTGTGCAAGTGCTTATTTTAGCACCACAGCAGCAAACATTTTGTGTTTCTTGTGTCTTTGCTAATCTGTGGTTTTACTTAATGTTAATGTTTAACTTTAAAATAAACTCCTGGATGCTTGAAACATTGGAGGTAGCTCCTCTCTTTTACTCTGGTTGAAAAACTGTCATATTGGTATGGCATATTGTTTCCCTGATGTGTTTTTTTCCCCTGGTTTTGATGTGGCTACAGCACACAACAAGAAAACAAGTGTAACGTGGAAGAGTAAAAAAGATGTGGCTTGTGGGGCTGCTAGTTTGGCATTATTAAATGAGTTAGTTGTATTTGAATTTCCTGATGCTTTGCTCATGTTCTCATTTCTGTGTCATAAACCTCAGAGCGATACATGAGTAAGTGTTGAGAGAGGCAGGAGGACCTGAACTTGGTACTGACACCGTGTGGGTTGTTGCCAGGATATTCTTTAACTTTCATTCTGTCAGTGAGAGTGAGCACTAACTTAATCTTCTTGGTTTGTGTGGCGCTCGTGTTAATGAATAGTTGCCACTGTATAATCCTCAAGGTTGTGTTGAAAAGCTATTGAGATCCGATTTCATGCTGCACCTTAATTTGTACCCACTCTTGAAATGCTTCTGTTTTTTGGTTGTTTTTTTTTTACCACATTTGGCTTTTTTCCAAAGGAAAAAAAATGACAAGAAAGGTGGACAAAGCTTCTGGTTGTGATTGCTTTCTATTTTTTTGTTTGTTTTTTTTTTTTTTTTCTTTAATGTAGTTTCACACTTTACATCGGAACACTTGAATTGTTTTGGTACTGCTGACAAAGGAAAGATGGCCTCTGCTGTAGTAAGTAAACAAAATATTCCTCTCTGATTTTAATTTTTTTTTTTTAATTAGGCTTTATTTCCTTACAAGTATCAGTCTATTGAGTGATTTCTTTGTAAACAAATCTTATAAAATGTGGACTATTTATTGTGTTTTTCTTTCTGCAAAAAAGGAAAAATATGCTGTCAGGCAGTTATAAGAGCTTGACTTAAATAGCATTTCAAGTGCTTAGGTACACCTGGGAGAGATTTATGCTTTCAAAGCTTATTTTGGAGGGATAGATGGGACTGGCTTCTAATTAGTTCTCAAAGCTCTTCCAGGTTAAGTATTCCACAGTCTGTTGTAGACCAGTATTTCAGAAATAGCTTAAGTGTAACTGGTGCTGTCATAGAGCAAAGTGGGACAGTAAGCATTCATCCTGCACAATTGCACATGCAAAGGCTGTTGCTTGTCAGCATTAAAGTGTTTTTGCTGGTTATTTCTGCCCTGTCAGATATTCCAGTGCAATGGTTTGAGTGGCCAGCTGGAGCACTAGGCACAAAATTCTTTCTTAGGTTGAGTTACTTTGGATCAGGAAACTGATCTATTCATATGCCTTCCAGCCTCGCTCTCTGTTACTTTTATTGTTCAGAATGCAAGGTATTGGGCATGTACTGTAAATCTTTCTCCATGTCAATTGGAGTCTCTAGTATGTGTATGTATTCATGGTGAATTTCTGCAGTGGTAAGATTATTTGGCAAGGTTCTGAATGTAAATGGCACCTGAAACTTATTTTGTCTTATCGGCAGTCTTGCCTTTTGTTTTTAATTTTTCTCCTGTTCCTTTCCCTTAACATTATCATTTAGGGTTCACCGCCATACTATGAAAATCAGGGCTTTCAACCTGAAAACATCTATTCTGCCAGGCAGCCAGTAGGTGCTAACCCATATCCACAGTACTTCTCAACCAATGTTCCTCCATCAGTGCCAAGCTATGTCCCAAGGGTTGCTACCTATCAGTCAAGTAGGCCAGTAGCAACTTCATCGGAGGGAGCATCTGCATCAAGTAAGTTCTGCAGGGATTTCTCTCAATTTTAGACTTAATGTCTTACAAAGTACAAAACAAATAAAAGGGACTTTCCTTTCTAGCTCCTCTGTTGAAGGAGCTACCTCTAGGTGAATGAAGTAGTAATAGCTGGCTGGGATGTCATTTTAACTGGACAAGAACATGGGCAATTTGGAGGAAGGGTGGTGGAATGGAGAAATGTCTGGCAAATAATGTTTTTTTTAATGTCAAAGAAATAGTGTCAGTGACTGGAAATTAACTTATTTTTTAGCTTTATTTTTTTTTCTCTTCTTTTTTTTTTTCATTTCAGGTGTAAGGAAAATCATAATAATTATGATAACCATTTTGCTAGTAATTTGTTGTGCAATCGGAGCTTTCTTCGTCTGGTATTTTGGTAAGATTTCTTTTGTGTTCTGAAAGAAAAGATGTATTAAACTTTTAAAATTAGAAATACACTCTCTGACCTTCCATTTTATACTAAAGTAAGGAGAGAAAGGTCTTTGTTAACAATCTCCTAAGAGATAAACTAATGTTGCTGCATGATGGCTCAGTTTCAGTTGTTTTTCTTCCTTCTTTTTAATACACAATGCCGCATCGCTTCCCTTTCCCCTCATCAAGTAAATAAGTTTTTGACATTAAGTGATGTCATCAGCTTTTGACTCTTCTGGAGGAGATTATTCAGGGGGCTTTTCTGGAAATCTCCAATCTCTTTATCAGAGTATGGTGCAGTGTGACTGTACAGTGCAGTAGCTTTTAGTAAAGAGTAGTTTGACCTTTTTGCAAGGGTTTTTGCACTGAGCTGTCATGTGACTGTGTGTGGGTAACACATTCTGTGGTGTGTTTCATTAGGGCAATCACTGCTCTTCAATTAAAAGAAACTGTTCTAAATTCTAACTTTGTTTAAGTAAGGAAGGAAGTTGCAGTTAAGGCATACAAAATCATTTCAAAGACTAAAAATGGCCAAGATACTTTTTTTTTTTTTTTTTTTTTTCACTAAAATGGGATTTCTCTTGGACCAGAAGTAGGTCATGCCCATCTGTTTGTTTCTTGGAGGCTTTTGCTTTCAAAATTTCTTAATGTTTTGTGAGCCCAGCCTTTCTCACCAATGTAAGCTGTACCACAGGTGATATATTTGCCATGGAAGTCATCCCCAGCCTGGGTGACTGAGCTCTGAAGCTGGACTAGAGCAATTCTGTTTGGCTTATGTGAAGTTTGTCTTGTGCTGTCATAACTTCCCTTTCAATGAAAGCCACTTTTCAAGTGGAACTCAAAATAATTTGCTGTGTTTTTAGGACCCTCTCCTCTCTGTTCTGCAGATCAGAAGAAGGGAAGAGAGAAGGGAGTTAATTTAAAAACTAATAGGATGTCAGTTTGTGTTCTTAGTTTTGGTGTTTGGTTTTTTTTTTTACTCGTTTTGATTTATAGAGTGAATGTAATCTTGTTTTAAATAGCAGCAAAAACAAAAGTATGAAACTGGAGTAATTGTTTTTTTCCTCCTTTGCTGTTTATAAGTGTTATGCTTTGTCAGTGAAAAGCTGACTCCTTATAGACAACTTAATGGTGTTTGCTTATTCAGGGGAGGTGGTGGACAAAATCCAGTCAGCTGCACCAGTGACTTAATCTGACACATGATGTAAAGAACAGAGCAGTAAATCTTCTGCTGTGTCAGCCGAGGTCTCTTCCCATCTCTGAGTTTAAGACCTCTTTCTCGTGTTTTGCCCTACTGAAGCGGAGTACTCTTTAAAGTGAAAGCTGGCTAAGCTGTATTCCTTTCTCCCAGCAGTAGAGAATCGTTGTCTTGGCTCCTTAATAGAGTGTGGATCTTCAGGAGTGTGCATACCACCCTCGCAGTGGTGTGATGGACTGAGCAACTGCCCCAACGGGGAGGATGAAACCCGGTGTGGTGAGTACTGGTGGGAGTCAGGGGGGGGGATCCTCGGCCAACAAGAGTTTTGGAGCAAGTTGCTTTGTCCAAAGCTTGTCTAAGTTACAGTAAGGCCTAAGTTACAGTAAACCCTAAGTGGTGTGTCTAAAAATGGATGTTTAAGCACTTGGAAGCCTGTCCCTGGATATTTGGTTTGTTTCCAGTCCAGTTGAAAAGATGGAGCAAAAGGACTGCCTCAGCGGTTTGAGCTGGGTTCTCATTGAGTTCGGGCTTTTTATGTGCCTGTTTTAAATGCTACCATTTCATTTGAACGAGGTTTGTGCAAACTGGGATGTAACATCATCTCTGGAGTGAATAGTCATCCTTGACTTCCTAGCAGAACTTCAGGAGATAACATGAATTGGGTGGTTTTCAGTCAGGCTGGTCTTTTTTCACCTCTTTTGCATTCTTCATTCTCCTAGTAATGCTTCAACTACTTCATATCTCCTTTGTGTAAGAAAGCCTGGTCTGATCAGAGTTTTCCAGCTGAAAAGATGCCAAGGGAAGCTTTAGTTCAGAGCTGAAGGTCCAAGGTGGAAACACCATTTTTGTCCATTCCAGAGGTGTGGCATCTTGTTTCTAACACTTGTGTTGTGTCATTGCCATTCTGAAAGAATCCAGCCATGCTCTTAGCCTCTCTCTTTGAATTTTTGTTCTGCACATATCTCATGCAGGGTTAGCACTTACTGGCATATGCTCTAAAGCTGTTCCTCTCCATTTAGCTGAATAATGGGATTTTTGAGAATCTTGTTCAATCTATTTTTTTTTCACTTGAACTATTTTATATTAAATTCTTGGGCAAGTAAATATATAAAGGGGCATGGAAAGTCAGAGCTAACTGCTCATTGTTACACTCTTGCTTTATAAACACTTCTCTAAAGAAATTTGGTATATTAAGATATAAGATATTTCACAATAGATCATATTTTCTTTATACACAATATACTATATGGTAATAAACAGATGATGGTATAGCTAAAAAATAAGATTGGCTCTTGCAGTCTTTCATAGTGGTAGAATATGAAAGAGTTTTTCAGTATAAAAGCTAAAATGTAAAGATGAACACTTGCATTTTTGAACTGGTATTGCCTTACCACAAAGTAGTAAGTAATTGTGATATTTCTATCTATTTGGTATTTACTCAGAATTTGCGTAACAGGCAGCATTAAATTAACACAAGCAAGTATTATGGGTAACAATACTTTTAAGTAGGGAAAGAGCAGTAATATAGTGTGTGGTGTTCTTTGTTTCTTTTTATTTTTTTCTTCTTCCTTTTCTGACAGTTAGACTTTTTGGACCAAACTTTATCCTGGAAGTTTATTCACCCGTCAGCAAAACCTGGTATCCTGTTTGTCAAGATGGCTGGAATGATGATTATGGGAAGACAGCATGTAAAGACATGGGCTACAGTGTGTAAGTCTAACTTCCATCAGCCTTTGCACATACAAATAGAAGTTAGTTTCCCTCTTGTTGTTTTTAACACTGCATATCTGAAATGAAAAGCAATTGTGTGAATCCAAGTGGGTCTGATTTTAATGATGGTGGCTGTTGCAGAATCAAAATGAAATATTGCTTCAGCAAGTAACAGGGTCAGGCACACATGCAGGAGCAACTCAGTGGGGTCATTTGTATCCAGTGCATTCACTTCCATTCAGATCGCTGTAATTGCTCAGTAACATCCAATCTGACTTAATCTGTCATCACCAGCATTACATGGAAAGCCTTGATCTTCTGAGGACACATCACCAGCTTGTGTGGAAAATGGCCATAAACATTTGGGGGCCTGAGTGCTGCCCATGTTTTATTCATGTAATGTTGTACCCTAAATTCTTCTGTGGTTGAAATACATGATGCTGACTCTCTTGACATGGTTGGGAAATACTGTCTTCTGTTGTGTGTGAAGTAATGGAGTGAATTTGTTGCCCAGGCACGCAGAACTTGCTTGTGCCCATTCTGTCCTGACACTCTGAATTCAGATCTCTTAACCAACAGTGGCCCCCCAGTAGGTCCAACTCCTTTTAGACAGCCCAGCAGCAATTACAAAGAGCTGGTCCTCAGCTAGAAAGCCTGACAGAACAGCAGCACTCTCTGCCCTTCTGATTGTCCCACAGAAACATGTCTATCATGACTTACTGGACCTAGACTTTGCTCTGCTATGTAAATATACTGGCAAAGACATTTCTTCATCTTGATCTGTTTAATGAGGCTGAACATTTCTATATGTATATTAGATAAAAATATTATTTCAATCTTGTAACTCTTTGATGTGCAATGGAGCTTGACAGATGTTTAAAGAATTTGTGTCTCTGGCACTGTACTACACGACTGGGGTTCTGTGTTTAATTAAAAAAAATATTCTTTCTAGAAGCTCCAGCTTGGAACAGTTTATTATTACTTGTTTGAAAACTGAAACTAGTGGGTTTCATAATGGACTTTCTGTTTTGCAGAAATACGTATTACTATAGTGAAGGAGTAGCACCTGAAGGCAGCTTTAAAACCTACATGAAGCTGAACACAAGTGCTGGGAATATAGACTTGTACAAAAAGCTTTATAGCAGGTATCTTTGTTTAATACAGACTTTTTTTAATCTTTTCAGGGCATTTTTGGCTCTTGTAAGAGGTGTAGCTTCTGCCTGTAGCATAGTGCATGCATATCTTTCAGTGGGGATTGCTGGAGGGAAAGACTTTGTTTTAATCTGCAGCAACTACTCTCCCTTCTGTTTAAAACCGCAGCTGTCATTTTTCTATCCTCCCTCTTCTCTTTTTTAAAAGAGAAGATGTCCCATCCTGCTCCCTCCATGGTGAATAGGTTTCCATGCCAAAAGTACTTTTATGAGGCTCTTTGACAATAAGCAGGAGTTTCTGTGGTGACAGTAGCTACTAGCTGTAACACATTCACAGCAGCTGTTATTTTTTTTTTTTCAGTCACATGGATACACAGCATGCAAAATGGACCTTTCACTGTGAAAGTGTATTTTTTATTCTCATTAAACAACTCTAGTGTCTAGGCACAGTGGACTGCTGTGCCTGCAAAGTTCCTGTAGCTCCCTTATTAAGATTCTTCTACAACTACTTCATAAATCAGTTCACTTTTTTCTCATGCTGTTCTTCATCGTGCTCCTCAGTAGGCTGACAGACCTTTTGTACTGGCAACTGCTGCCTTCCATGTGACAGTTTTGGTGACTACAAGAAGTGGTGGAGGCCAGATGGTTGCTGGTAGGGTAGCTGGACAGATTGAAGAAAGGAGGAAAAACCTCAGCAGGAAGATGAGAGTGAAGGCAGGGCATGTAGCTGGAAAGGGTAGGAAGCAGCTGGAGGGTGAGCTTTGTCCTTCACCCTTTGCTTCACCTTGTACCTAAACTCCTGTTTGTGTTTTTATTTCTCTTGCAGTGATTCCTGTGCATCGGGAAATGTGGTTTCTCTGCGTTGTATAGGTCAGTGACTGTTTCTCAGACTGCTGCTTTGAAATGCTCTGTCTGGGGAATCCTTTTGAATCTGCAGAAATAATTGCCATCTTTCCGTGGGCAGATGATGTAACTCTGGTTCCCAAGTTTCAAACAGTGCAGTTTAAGGAGCAAGGTGGGAGAGAAGACAAGGCGTTGCTTTTGTCTTTGCTGCTACCTGTTCCTTTAGATGACTTGCCTGTGGTGAAGCTCTGTAGCCCTCACCCAGCAGGCATGGTGGGACATCTGTGGCTCATCTTGGCCATCAGTGGGTGGTGTAATCCTGATGGTGATTCCTGTCATGAGGCAGCTCCTTGCTGTTGTCTGTTTAGTTGCACAACACGAAGGTGTTTGTCTGTGTGGCTCACCACAGGTGCTTGAATACCACACTCAAAGGTGTAATGAACCGCTGGTTTATGGGGAATTGAGGGTGGCAGCAGCTACCAAATATTCACCTTCATGTCTGCAAGATGAAAAAGGGGTCTGGGCTGTGGGATTTGAGATCTTGGCACCAAGGGCAGGGGCCTGAGCTGCAGCGTCTTGAACGGCAGCAGTGCAGAGGTCAGGCTTGATCTGCTCTCCCTTTGCCTAATAAAGCCTGAACTGCAGAAGACATCTTTCCGGGCCTGCTTGTTCTTTGACTAACACCTCTTTCTGTGTGACTGACTCCTTAGATTGTGGCCTGTCCACTAAAAGCGTGAGCATAATGAACAGAATTGTGGGTGGCAATGGGGCGGTGCTGGGGCAGTGGCCGTGGCAGGTCAGCCTCCACGTGCAGGGCACCCACGTCTGCGGGGGCTCCATCATCACCCACGAGTGGATTGTGACAGCAGCACACTGCGTGGAAGGGTGAGTCTTCCTCCTCCCTTTTCTCATCTGCCGAATGGCAATTTTTCTTGCTTCAGGCCAAAAGTCACAAATTTACTTAAGTAGTCTCACAACTCTCAGCTGAATTAAATACCATTGCTTCCCTTTACCCACCCCTTGCGTGCAGGTGCTGTGTGCAGTATTTTGTCTATGTAGCAATATGATTTTCAGATATTGTGGGAAAATATGTTCTGGAGGAGGCTGGCTACCTATCTGTCTACTTATAACAGGAAGAATATCTTCCTTGTGAAAAGTAGAAGTTGGGTGTTGGTAGAGATACACAGTCTATTTAAGGGGTAAACTCAAAAAAGAAAAAGGGGAAAAAGAAACAAAAACCCCAAACCCTCAAGGGTCACACAGCTGTAGATAGGATAAATTTAAGGGTTCCTGCATCATTTCTTTCCTCATATCTTCACGCCCCACAGGGCAATAAGTCCAAGTCAGTATTAAATGTAGATTTATAACTATCCAAGGAGCACTTTGCATTGCTACAGACAAGAAAAACAGCTGGTATTTTGTCCATTTTTAACCTATAAAGGAGAGTTGAGGGTGTTGTGGTACCTTCTGTATGGTGGCAGAATGTTTAAAAGCTGGCTGGCTGTTGGAGGGAAAACCCACTAAGGAAAAACATTTTAATTGTTGGTTGGCTAGATCACAGTTTGAGGCTAAGTAAAAAAAAAAAAAAAAAAAAGGCTCTGTCCTTAACCTTGAGAAAGGAATGCAAGTGTTTATTTTGATGTGATGATCTTATCACCTTATCCCTTGCTTCTTCCTTATTTGACCACTGTAGCATGCAAAAGCATTAGGAATGGCAACCAAGCTGTAACTGACACAAAACTGGTTTTCACTTTTTTTTAGTTTTGTTTTTTTTTGAGTGGGGATGATTTGCATTACTGCATTGGCAGCTCTTTCTCATGGAGGGAGTTTTAACACTTCTGGGAAGTTTTCTGTTGAGCATTTGTAAACTGTGCTGGAGCAGAAGAGACTGCTTAAATTACATCTGGTGAATTCACTTAGCATTTAAAAAAAAGTGAACAAACAAAACACTTAACACCAAGCAAAAAAACCCAAAAAACCAAAAAACAAAAACCAAAACCTGGCATTTTAAAGATGTTGAAATTCATTTACTAGATGATGTTCTTGCTGATTCCAGTTTCTGCTTTGGACAGTACATGTGAATGATACCACTGACATGTGAGACCCAAGAAATAACTGCTTGATCCCTCAGCCATGGAAATCAAAAGACTTCAGTGTTGCAGTCTCGGTCTATAATTTGCTGTGCTGAGTGACTAAGGGGATAGACAGTGATACTTAACCCATTTCAAAGATTTTTTTTTTTTTTTTATATGCTTATGAAATTAGAGTCAAGTTTTCCCGCAGGTATATGTCTTGCAATCTTGTTTACCTGTTCTTCAGAAATGGTGTCCAAATACATGTGCATTCCTGGTCGCACATGCATTTGACTACTATTTCTGAAGACAATATTTTTGAAGATCATAATCTGTGACTTGTAACCTGAATACCACTCATGGCAGTGAAGCAAGCCTTCTAATCTTTCTTTTTCCTGTAGACGATTTTCTGACCCATACGGCTGGAGAGTTTATGCTGGAATTCTGAATCAGAATGAGATGCTATTAAGAAATGGATACAGAGTGCAACAGATCATTTCCCATCCAGATTATGATACAGATTCTAAAGACAATGATGTTGCTCTTATGAAGTTAGAGACACAATTGAGTTTTACTGGTATGTATTCTACTCTTCTTAATGCAAAAATCCATTGGCAATGAGTTAATCTCTTAAAGCTCATGAGTATCATAAAGAAATTCTTGCAGACAAAATGTGGGTATAGCTTAGAGACAGAAATGGGGTAGATGGAGAGGCAGACGCCACAGCCTCTGATTTCCTAAGTAGGATTTTAAAAAATCTAGTACATGGGAAGGGAGTTTGGGCTCATCTCAATAATGTACTTTTACCCCCGAATGCTGCATTGTTCTAAAGTACTGCCACTCATATGTGCAAGCTCAAGATGTAGTGGTTTACACCTTAAGCCAAGTTACAGTCAAATAATTGGGAAAAAACTCTTCAAAACTAAATATTACAAGAAGTTCCATTTTTAAAAGTAGTTGTAGGTTGTTTGTAAGCAAGCAGTAAAAACAGAGGACAAACATTTATTTATACTTGAACTGCTTTTTATGTATCAGGTCCTTTGTATTTCAGTGCATCAGCTACTAGAAGTAATCTGGAGGAGCTCTTCTGCTGCTGAGAGCAGGGAGGTTGCCTTTTTACCAGGTTTTTGGGTTTTACTCTTCTTCTATATAGCCATTGAATCCTGCTTGCATTGTTTATTTACAGCAGGGTTTTGCAGAGAGTTTGCCAGTAGTTTTTTTTGTCCTCTGCTGATCAGGAGAGATGGTGTTAATTGTTCTAATTAGCCTGATGAATTGAGCTGAAACCTTTAACTGTGCTTTTTTCTCACTTTGAGGAGAAAACTAGGTAGTCACCTTGGAAAAGGCAGCTGGCAAGCTTTCTGCTGCTGCCTACATTGCACAGTATGGCTTAGCCGAAAGAAAGGCAAAGTAGTGAGAAAATAGATGATGTAGTATGTATTTAAGGGGTGGATATGCTGACATGTTTTATGTGCATTTTTTTTTTATTATTATATCTGGACATCTGGGATTACAGATGTTACTGTGTTTATTTTGTAGATACCATACGGCCGATTTGTCTGCCTAATCCAGGAATGATGTTCCAGCCTAATCAGCAGTGTTGGATATCTGGGTGGGGAGCAGAGTACCAAGGAGGTAAAGAGTGACCCTGGAATATTTTGGTCTTCCACATGAGCTGGTTTTATTTGGTCTTCAAATAACTGTTCATAGAATCATAGAATAGGCTGGGTTGGAAGGGACCTCAGAGATCATCGAGTCCAGCCCTTTGCCTGGGCTGATTGTGCATTTTGAGCCAGAACTGTTGATACGTTAATTTTTTCCACATATTTTACAGCCCCTAGGATTTACAAAGGGTATCCTGTCTCAAAACAATTTGTGATATGTTGCATTTGGCAGACTGCAAAGGAGCCTCAAATCAGAACTAGCAACCAGAGATACTCTAGCTGGAAACAAATCTTGCAAGCAGGGCCATCTCTGTTGTATGCCTAGCCAGTTCTCTGTGCACATGGAAAAGGGCAGGTCCCTGTCCTTTTCACCAGCTGAAGCTGAAGTAGCATGATGCAAGTAAATCTGTAAGAAGTGAAAAGGAAAGGGAGGAAAGGTTTCCTGTTATAGAACCAGAATGTTTTGGTTTGGTTTGGTTTGGAAGGTGCCTTTAGAGGTCCTCTGGTCAAAGGCCCCTGCAATGAGCAAGGACATCTTCAACTAGATCAGAGCTCAGAGCCCCATCTAACTTGGCCTTGAATGTTTTCAGGGATGGGGCTTTTAAAGCCAGCTTAAAGCCATTACCCCTTGTCCTGTCACTACACTACCTTGTAAAAAGTCCCTCCCGGGCTTTGCTGTAGGCACCCTTCAGGTACTGGAAAGCTACAACGAGGTCTCTCTGGAGTCTTCTCCAGGCTGAACTCTCTCAGCCTTTCTTCATAGCAGAGGTATTCCACCCCTCTGACCACTTTTGTGGCCCTTTCAGTATAAGAAGGTACTTAGTGGGGAGGAAGGTACTGGGGAAGCTGGACCCTGAAGATGGGAACTGCTTGTAGTTTGTGCTGAATCATGAAACTGGGAAGGGGTCCTCTTTGCCTCTTGTAGACTTCATGTGCTTTTAGTAGCCCTGTAGATAAGATGGTTGGTTTGGAACTGGAGTAGGCAGGTAGAGGCCATTTTCTCTTGTTTTTACTGTACACTGGCAGCAAAGCTGGGTAAGTCATTGACAGCTTGGAAGGGAGTTTTAATGTGACTGTTGTTTCTCTAGAGTAGACCATGCACCTGAAGTGTGCATCCTAATGTTCCTATTAAGTTTATTACATCTTGAACAGTGCTGGCTGGTGGTGTTTGTAATAGCGACATAATCTGATGCTTGTTCTAATTTTTGTCTTTGTGTGTTTCAATTTCAGGTAAAACATCAAATAACTTGAATTATGCCATGGTGCCTTTAATAGAACGTTCTAGGTGTAATTCTGTCTATAGCTATAATGGCATGATTTTGCCTACAATGATCTGTGCTGGATATCTAGGGGGAGGAGTTGATTCCTGTCAGGTAATTACTCATAATTAATACATAATTATTTTTGTGGTTTTACTACTAGGCAGTGTGATGGGTTTTTTTGTTTGTTGGTGGGTTTTGGAGTTTGGTTTTCTTTTTTGTTTTGTTTTGTTTTAAATAATCTATTGAACCAGTTCCTATGGAAAAAAAACAAACAAAACCAAAAAGGGAGTGATGTTTTGGGTTGGCTTCTAGTTCCTCTTTTGATCCATCCTTTTGAAAAAGAGAGCTTTTGTTTTACCTTCTGAATGGCTGCCACAGTTCTGGCTAAGTACAGGGTGAGGCAGTCTTTTTTTTTTTTTTCCTTCAAGGATGTTGTGTTATCTGGTACTTGAAAATGAGTGATTTATTATGGCCATACTTTAGTGTTATGGTTGTGCACAAGCAAGCCAATAATGTCTGTTTCATTGTGTGCTTTATTCAAACAATTTTCATCTCTGTTGCAGTCATCTTCCAATACTGTAATTGCTACAATATTTTGTTTTAGTAATTCCCTTGAAAAGGTGGTTAGCTTTTCTTTAAACTTAATCTGTAATCCTGAAGTGAAATGGACTGTGTCTTCCATGGAGGCCAGGTACCTAATAATAAACTCCTGTTTTATTATTTGTAGGGTGACAGTGGAGGTCCACTAGTAACCAACAAAAACTCCATATGGTGGCTGGTTGGAGATACCAGCTGGGGAACTGGCTGTGCTAGTCCCAATAGACCTGGAGTGTATGGGAATATGACTGTGTTTACAGACTGGATTTATAAAAATATGCAGGTAAAATATTTTTGTGTTTTAAATAACTTTAAATGTTCCACATCCTGAAACTTGATTTTGTTTATAAAAATAAATGTGACATGTCTTGCTAATGAAGCTATTTTGTTGCGAGGCATCCAAATAATTGAAAAGATTGTCAGCAGAACTTGAACCTTTATTTTTTTGTTTTGTTTTTTAAACAGGCAAACAAATGACAATGCTCTCTGTCCTTGCTGATCGATATTTCTGAGAACAAGAAGAAATGAAGCCATGGGTGCCTGGGATAT
This sequence comes from Phaethornis superciliosus, assembly GCA_023637945.1. NCBI lineage: Eukaryota > Metazoa > Chordata > Aves > Apodiformes > Trochilidae > Phaethornis > Phaethornis superciliosus. Next base: position 109,476,200 of record JAJQWJ010000001.1, on the reverse strand, counting down.
TTATTCACTTTGCAAATGATTTTTTTTTTTCTCTTTAAATTCTCTTTTTAAAAATAATATGAAGGATTGCACACTCGGTTCTGTGCTGGCTACAGTGACTGATCTTAATCAGTAAAGGATTATCACAATGAGCACCTTTCTTCTTCTTGTGGTGCCTGGCAGAAAAGTAATTCTGTCAACTGCTTGCTGAAATGTCTCCCTTTAGCTGAGTAACTTTCACTTGATAATAGGGTACAGGCTTATAATTGCAATTTTAATCACAATTTAATTTAAGATTTTCATAGCAGGATACTGAAACAGTTGGTTTAGTAGTGTTTTAAAGTAAATGTTAACTAATGTGAACTGTTGAATTTCTGAGCTGCTGGTTGGCAATTTAAAAAGCAATTAATATTTTTTAGTAAATATGAAGGGAAGTTTTCATGCACTATGGTAGAAGCACAGGAAAAAAAATGCAGCATCATGACTCCATTCAGGTAGTTAAAAATCCTCAGGATCTCTATGCAGCACTCATCAGTCAGACTGTTCAAAGTAAGACTGGTCTGAATGTCTCAGTAATTCAAAGTGCTGTTCTGCCTTAAGCTGCTTGGAATCCAAAAAGGACAATCCAAATCCTGCCATCTCTTCTCTCCATGTGGGCTAGAGAGGGGGATGCTCCAGAGCTGTGGTGAGTTAGGTTTCAGGATGGCCAGATGCCTGGATATGTCCAGCAAGGTTGACTCTTGCACTCTGCCTGCTGCAAGGTTTTTTCCGTGAGGCTGTGCTGCAAGCCATGGGCCTCCGATTTGCAGACACACATACAGAGGCTGTGGATGTTTTATACAAAGAAACTCAAATCTGTGTTTCTGCCTAACCAGATGAACTACCTCATTTATTAAATTTGGCTTTTAATACCTTAGAGCTGTCCTTTATGAATCTGCATGTATGTTTTTAGCAAAATGTAATTAATATCAGAATGCCACTTCAACTAGGATTTTGAAAATAATTTATAATCATAGTACAGAGGATCAAAAAGCCATACCAAGTCATTTTTGTTAAGGAGGAAAAATCTTTTGAATAAAATGACTCCACTAGTCTTGTTTTCTCTTTTGGTACTGAAATGCAATTATCTTGCGTGTAAACACTACACCAAATAAATATTTTTTTTTTTTTTTACAAATAGCTTTCCCTAGTAGTGGTTGATATCTGTTTGCTTGTATTTTTTTTGAAGTAGTAACTGAATTGTGTCTGAAGTGCTCTGAGAATCTGATTTTTAAAAAATCAAACACAAAACATAGCAAAAGAAGAAAAACACAGGAGAGTAACCCCAGAGACTGTTGTAATTGCAGTACTTCATGTCAAAGGAACCCAGAGAAGGAGAGCTGGTTATCCAAGAATGCTGGATATCTTTAGTGGCTGGGTCTGATGAAATCACTCTGACTTGTGAAACTGAATTAAACAAGAAAGTTTAGCCTAAAGGCAGGGGGGGTGAAGGAGTTGCACCCTGTTTCCTTGCTGTATCTTGTGCTGCCTGAAGCAATGAGTGCCTGCCTCTCTTCTCTAGGTGTGAGAGACAGTGTTCTTTATAGTATGTGAGCGCTGTTATATTTTACATCAGCTTCCCTGAGAGGGAGAAAGGCCGCATGCTGAGACACCAAATGTTTAACATCCTGTGTGATTTAATCCTTTTTGGACATCCCAATCCTGCCATCTAGTGAATGGCCCATCAACTCCAAAATTTCAAGCAATGCTCCAGGCATCCAAAAGAAAGAGCCTTCTTTATCAAAGAACTGAAAAAGCAGAAGTGGAATGAAGAGCATCCCGTGGATCAGATGAAGTTAAGTTTCTTTTCCTTATAGGCTGGAACTGTTACTTGCCTCCTGTGTACACCGTCTCTGCCTTCTGGGGTGGGATTTAAGAATGACGGGAAAAATAACAAAAAAGGCAAAAGCACAAAAGGAACCAGGGGACTACTAGAGTTTTGCAGTAAGCTTCGTCCGTGAATCTTAGTTATAATTTTATTTCTACAGTTTGTGGGTTGTACAGCTGAAAGACCCTACCACTAAAGAAATAACAACCAAACCCACAAAACAGCCCTTGGAGCTCTTGCTTTTAAGTATTTATTTCACTAATTGTATAGTCTTCCTATTTTATATGTTTACAGATGGCATAATGTTCATTTAATCGCAACTTGCCCAGTATAGCACTTGACACAAGAACAGGTATTTGCATACAACTGATTACGGAAAATAAAGGAGAACAGAACACTAGAAATTAGTAGTAAAGATCTGTGCTGATGCTACTGTTTTAGGGAATTTTACACTACTTCTGAAAAATCAAGAAATCTACAGTGAGGTGAAGGCTTTCAGGTATTGGCAGGCTTTGGTGAGACGATCAGCTCGTTGACTGAGGTAGTCCCTATGTTTAGCAGCTTCACTGTCTTCCTGAAGGAATAGGCTTAACTTGTCTTTTTCTTGCAAAAGATGCAGCGTTGTGGTCTGTAAGGTATCCCCGAAGTCATGAAGGGCTGAAGACAGGATGATCAAAGGTATCTGATTGGAGAGGCGTTTAGTTGCTCCCTGCAAGACAGCAGGGAAAAGCATAAGAGTAGTTTCCCAAAAAGAAAACTATAAAAAAAAAAAGGGGCTGTAGGTAATTTAATAAGAAGTGACAGCATGTTTTATAATGTTGTCTTGAGTTACTGTTCAAGAAGTAAACTAAAAAGTGCTTCTAGGAACTAAAACAACTTTGCCCTTAGTCTCTTTTTGAGCCTAAAAATCCAAAAATTAAAGAGTTACAACAGCAGCTGCTGTTGATTTTTTTCCCTCAGCAAACTAAACACAAGGCAGGCTGTTCCCTGCTTGGCTATGCAGGTAAGTTATGTGGGGCAAAATATACCTCAGAAATAGTGCTTGTGAAAAAGTGCTTATGTCAAACCTGTTTTCTCTGTACACTATCAATCTGTTATGGTACAGGAATTCAAACAGTGATTTTCCCAAAGGTGGTAAATTCCTGTATTTGGATGGTACTTCTGACCTGGTTGTCCTTTTAAGTTTAAGACAGCTTTAGAGCAAGCTTTACCTGTAAGTGAAAATCTTCAGCAACAGAGAGATCAGACAGTGCTTACATTAGACTTATTGATATCTCAGTGAGATAATTTTCTGCTTAACCTGACAGTCTGTCATGTTTATAGTGCAAGTTGAAACAGATTGACCTAAAAGAGCATGTGGGACTCTTTCCCCAGACACATCTGCAGGGCTTGGAGGATTAGCTGGTGATGAGAGGTTCAAAACCTCTCCAGTCCAGTGCAGGTCTCTATCCCTCCCCGTGCCAGGTGAGCACCTATGTCTGAGTGACTGCCTGAAATGAGGAGGTGAAGTTTTCCTTTTGTGGCACCTGTGGCACTTGGAAATGGCAGTAGGAAGACCAGGGAGAGGCACATCTGATTTGTAGGTCCTGTGGAGGTACCCCTGGAACTCAGTGTCTGCACATCTTTTGAATACAAAGATGGGACTGAGTGCTGAAGCTGAAAAATGCCTAAGAATAGATGTTTAGGTATTTTTGTACTTTGCAGAGATCTAGTTAATAGCAAGCAATTTGGCTGATTCAGCTAAAGTTCTTGCTGAGCCTATGTGTTCTCTATGAGCTACTTACCGTGGTGACCTAGGTGGCCTAGATGATTTATTTAAATATGGGTGTTTTTCTGTAGCCAAACTCTATCCACAATCTTAACAGATCTACCACAGGTGACACATCAACATGTATTTGGCTGTGCATAAGTCTCATGGAGATGGGATGCCCTGGCTCTTGTTGTTATTGAAAATGGCACTGGGGGCATTTATGAAAACCTGTAACTAGCATCTAAGACATTTGTGTTACCACAGAGGGTGTATAGCAAGGCAGGAGTGAAGAGCTTATGCAGTTCGGCCTTTGCCTCTTGTTCTCTGAAAGCTGGTGGTTTTCTCTCCATCAGCCTAAGCAGCCTGAACATTTAATTGGAGGAGTTTGTCAAAATCTTCAAATTCAAGGTGAGCTATCTACCACCATGCATATTGAATATTGAACGTGTTGCTTTCTGAGGGAGTTTTACAAAAGAAAGTTGAAAAGCAAACCCTGATGCTGGGTCTTAGCTCTCTTTCTTTAACATGATCCTTTGTTATAACATTCCATTTGTCTTTGGAGATTTAGCCTCCATGGAGCTCTCTGCAATACAGAATATAGATTCTGATCTCCACAGAGGGGTGAATCCATTTTAACTTTTTGTTACCTCTCCTGCTGCATCAAGGGTCTGACTGCAAGCCACTGGCACCAATTTCTGCTGGCACTGGGAATATGCAGAGAAGCTTGAAGCTGAACTAAGTTCTCAGATGCTTTGCCAAATGGTGAAGTGCTGTACATAATGTTGCTAAACTTGTGGAAATTAGTAGTATTTGAGGAGGGTAGTATTTGAGGAGGGTAGTAGATGAGGAGGGCAGTATTTGAGGAGGGCTTGCCACCCACTGAGTATCAGTAACTTCTAATTATAGAGCCAAGAGCTCTTCCCCATCCTACCCTGTCCCCCATGCTGGTAAGTGATTGTTCTTTCTTCCCCCTGACACTTGTCCCCATAGGAAAGCCAGGAGGTGAGCACAGTAGCGGTGCAGCAGGGAGTCACCTCCCTTCTCCATGAAAGGCTGGAGGAGGGTGAGGACTCACTTGCGGATGATGTATTTCCTGAGCAAGGGGCAGCCACAGCAGGGATCCGTGTCAAACTGGGAAGTAGCTAGAAAGTGTTTTATGAGCAAGCTGTCACTGTGACAGCCTGCAGCCTTTTCTAATCACCATATCCTGTGGTGTGTAACTACTTCTCTCCAGTGACTGTGGTGACACCATCAGACCAGCTTTACCCCTGCATTTTCACCACTGGTCAGGAGCTCTGCATGTGTATCTGGATGAGACGCTTACATTCTCTGGCTACATATTCCCTGTATGGTAGTAGTAGTGCATGAAAGACTCATACTGATACCAATATTGACTCATATTGGTATCTGGATGAGGGGTATATGCTACTGTATTGTAGTCTGTAAACTCACATTGAAATAGGCCTTTGTGCGAGAAACCATTTCCTGGACAAAGTCTGGCACTTGGTTCAAAACAGGCTCAAGCTGCACCTCTTTCCCAGTGGCACCTTTGGTAGCTTTTTCTGCCTTACTGCTGTTTAAATTGGAAATGTAAAGGTCATCCTGGCAGTATACAATTTTCTCAATTTTAAACTGGGTCCGGATAAGTCTTTCAGCTTCCACTTCTTGTTTCTCTTTAATGGCTTCAATTCTGGTCTAGGAGAGACAAGAAAGAACAAGTTCTCAGCCATTTACTTCCTTTGTGAAGGCTTCAGTGCTTAACAGCCTCCCCAGGAAACAACAAGGTGGGCACAACATTCAGCACTGTCTAATCCCAGACTGGCTCTTGGGAATACAATATAATGCTTTAGATTCCAGTTCTTCTGTTACAAAAGAGCAGGAAAACGTGGCAGTTTTGTCTCCTTAAACACGAAATGAATTGGTCAAAACCTCATGATTTGAGGTTTTGAAACCTCAAAGAAAATACAAGGTTGATGGGAACTTAGCAGTAAAGGAAAGCCATGAGTTCAGCCTGTCCTCAGTTTTTGCACGCATTTTGTTTGTGTCTCCCTTTTGCAGTAGGCAGTGATAGCAGCCACAGATGTAAACTCCTTTGTCCCCCTTGCCCTTCTGAAAAACTGCAGTCTCTTCTTATGTGTTGTCTTCTTGTCTGTCACCCCACTGATGCTTCCTGGCCTTTTTGATACTTCTACTTAGAAGTCTGTGGGGGCAGTAAAGTTCCCTCAGTTACCCTCAAATTCTTTTAAAGCGCATCCCTAAGCTATTTAGCATCCCTAAGGAAGAAACCTGTCTTTTTTCTCATCTTCACTGCCTACCAGAACTTCCTCACTCTTCATCCTTCTCATTGTATTATGCCTAAAGACCCTCCTTAATCATCACTTCTCTGTGTGTTGGAAATAGGTTATTTGCTTGTTGTCTGATTGGCCTGAAAAGCTCCATAGGGTTTGGCTATGCATGTCAACTAGCAAACCATCTACTTCATTCACATTTGCCTTTGAATTTCCTTCTTAAGCAAGCACCCTGTGAGTGGACTCTGCTTCCTGGCTGCCAGCATTGCTTCTCATCTCTTCCTCAGAGCTCTTTCTGAGAAAAGGCCGCCTACAGTATCCATGTGATTTAACTCCATCCCAAAATATGCAATCACCCAAACTGAATTAATCTTCTAACTCTCTTACAGCTGAACGAATTTTTGCTTATCTGCTGCTTCTCCCTTTCATCAAAAACAAAAACACTGCCTAACACACTGGTTTGCCTTTCAGAGACAGAAAAAGCCCTGTTTAGCACTCTGAGGCTACCTACCAGACTACAAATCATTGCAGAATTTCAATGTGAAATTAATTATAAACACTTAAAGCAGCCATACTAGGTTTTCTTTGCTTTGTATTGTATGCATCAAGAATGTGACCAGAATGAATGAGGAATATGTTTCACATCTTGCCAAAGTTGTACTGAAAGGCAAAATGTTCTTTCTTTAGTGTCATTATAACCATGATGTAGTTTTCAGGCTCTTCCTTATTTTATAAAAAATATAATCTTGCAAGAAATTTCATTTTTGCAAAAGGGTAATGCAACGGGATAGGTATTGTAAGCATGGGTCTATCTACAATTTCCATTATGTCTTGCTCTTGTCTTATCTCAGTGTCTTACCTTAACAGCCCTGCATAGATTGTGAAAATTAGCAAAATGCCTTTTAGTGAGTGCCATTAAGTTCTCTTCAACCAGTTCTAAGGGAAGAACAGACAGACAAAATAAATTCAGATAAGCAAGTGAGGTTTTTAAGCTTTTGTTAATGTGTGAGTTGGGAAAACTACAAATTTTATGTATTCATCCAGAGATAGCTGAGAAGCTATACTGATACACTGTACCTCTATGATGAATATAAACAAGTAGGAATTGAGATTTCTAGGAACAAGACTGTGGGTGATTAAAGAACTCTGTAAGTCAGTAACACCTGAGAGATTGAATATTATTGAGATTCCTTTGCTAAAGCAATATCTGTGTTTAGAGCTGTCTGACCAGACCATCTGACCAGATGTGCCATCACTTGGCCACATAAGCACATCTGTATCCCACCCCCCAGAAGAGGACCTGGTGCATATAGTACAGAGCTCCAAGTCTGGCACAGCTGCTGTAGCAGCTGTTTAAGGCAAACATAGGAGAGATGGGATCAAGACATACTTTTTTTCTCAGGTGCTTTTTACTGGGTGAACTATGTACCCTTTCCGCCAGCCCCAGAAGTCACTGTATACACACAACATCATGTAAAGAAATGTCAAAGGACATTGGTTTGTGTAAACCACTTTCTGGAGTACCGAGCTGCTTGGCTGGAACCAAGTACTTCTACCATACCATTCCCTTACTTCCTTATTTACTAGTTACTTTCTAACAGCCTTCCACCAGACACTGGGAGAGGTATTATTATGTGCTGGACACCATGTGTCAAGACTGCAGGCTCTAGAGAAGAAGCAGGTCCCCAGGTTAACTCAGGTTCCCTGCCCCCTGCGGTATCCAGGCTGGACCTCTTGCTCCAGCAGTTGAGAATGTTGTCTTATCCTGGAAAAAAAAATGTCAGGCACATGAGTTTCTCCCACACGACAGCCTCATGTGGCCTGTAGGACATACCAAACACATGGTTCATTATCTCAATGGCTGGCTCCTCCAGTTCTGTCATTTGTTCTTTTACAATGTCCTCAAATAGCCTGTGATTGGTGAAGCCTGGGAACTCCCGTCCACGACACTGGTCTTCATATTTCCCCATTTTACCAGGTACAATTTTCATAACTGTAATATTAAAATAACATTGCTTTACTCCTACATAACTCAATTTATATGTTTCAAATTTAAGAAGCAAGTCTATTTCTCTTTGAAATGCTCTTGAGAAGAACAACTACCAAGATTATTTTTTGAGCAAAACCATTACTACACAATTGAGCTAACACACATTATTGCTCTTGAATGAGCCATCTCTCACACTGGATCGAGCCAGAAAGCAACATAGAAATTATGATTGGGCTCAGAAATATTGGTTCTTTTTGGAATTGCTACCCCCACAGAAGTGGCCATTACCAGTCACTTCTGATTTTTAAAAATCCCAGAACAAAACAAAACCCCAGACTCACTAAACAGGGTTATTCCAAGGAATCTACTGCTGACCATCTATTTTTATTTAAGATATCAGAGAATCATCAAGCAATTCTTTGTCATAGTCTTGATTTTATTGCTTTGCAGGGAGAAGATAGACATCTTCTGGTGTCTCTGCAATGACAGCATTTAATGCCAGACGGGTCTTTACTCCCCAAGGACCAAAGCATAACCTGTCTAACACTACAACAGGTGAATGCTCCTAGTTTCTTGGTTTTCATTTTCTTGAAAACAGCCAATGGATGATGCTGTGTCTTGGTTTAAAAGTAAGGAAATGGAATCTTAGGTCAGCTACAAGTGATGGTTTTCTGCACTTACCCTTTGCATCACAGTGTAGGAGAATATCTCCCCATGCTCGAAACTCTCTGCGGATTTTTGCAAATAGTCTGATTTCATTTCCAACCAACTGTTCTTCTCCACGCATTGTCTGAGAGATGTCTTGATTAAACAGTTTGATCATCTGTAATGAATTAAAGAAGAAGCAGGCAATGTAGTAGAGTTTCATTTCTTCAGACTAACTTGCATATGTTAAGTAAATCTGCAGCCACTTGATGTCAAAGTAGAGACATGGTGTATTGAAAACATCCCTTACTTATATCTTAGCTCATGCTGTCATTATTTTTGTTTTTTTTGTTTTTTTTTTTTTTTAAACAGCACAGTTAGAGGAAAATAAACTTAATGCTTGTTTTGTTTTGTACTCTTTTCCTTTGTATTTGTAGAACTGAATGATAGTTGACCAGACTTGTATGAAGTCTTTGAAGGCTGATGAACTTTCATTAGCACCTCTGCTGGCCTGCAGTTTTCCCTCTGAGATGCTTGATTTTGACCAATTGACGAGTAGTTCAGTTCTCTAGTCACATAAAACCAGGAAAGAACTGCTAGAAGGGTTCACTAGTTCTTGTGGTCCATTATATTCATAGGTATGATATATTCCTGACAGAAGTTTGTCTATGTTACTCTCAAAACACTTCAGTGACAGATACTTCAAGCTTACTGATGGTCCAGGCTGATGGTTTGGTAACTTTAGGCAGCGTGTTTTTCTCCTTGCTCTGATCTGTGACAAAGCCAGAATCAATACTTACATCTGCAAAGAAAATCAGCTGTTCAGATTCTGTTCTGGGGGTGCTTCGGTACTTCTGTAGATCCTGTAATGTTTTTTGGAGTGCCTCATGAAGTTGGCTTTCTAATGCTGGCAAAGTTTTCTGTGAGGGAGGCAGAAAAGAAGAACCTTTAGGTAGGTTGAAGATATCCGTTTTTGGAAGGAAAACAAAATCCCTATAAGAATGGCCTACACGTGCACACCTTTTTTGCTGCTCTTACGGATTTGAGTGCTTGCTGTCCTTGCACCCCCCATATGATAGTGGGAATGCATGGAAGTGGAAATACAGCCTTCACTGAGAGAAGGCAGGGGACTAGGATCTCCAGGAGAAATCAGGCTGGACCTCACTGCAAGGCAGGCAGAGAAGCTGCAGTTTAGGGCACCATTTCACCTACAGCGAGCCAAAGACTATGTCCTTATAGGCTCTGCTTGGGAGGTGCTGATGCAGAGAATGTACTGACCTCTATCTTCCTGACAGGTACCTGGCTGAACGTGGCTGTTTAGTTGCTTGTTTTTATGTAAAGTTAAATACATTATATCTTTTCTTGTCCTTTAGGACTGAATTTAGAGGTTCCCTGTATTTTGGCATTTTCCCTTAATGAAATAAGATGTATTATTTACATACATATATATTTAAGCCCCATATATAGGATATTAACCCATTATGTAATAAAGCAATTAGATCTTCAGATTTTGAAGATTTTTTTCAGACAAATAGGATATATTATGTTTTACTAAGCTAATAGCAGTAACTTGTGACACAGCTGGTCAGCACTCTTCACAAACAAAAATAATTATCTTGGTTTCCACTGAAAAGGAAGGAGTTATGAGTCCTAAGTAAATGAAATTATTCACCTATTGTCAATCCTCAGCTTAAAGGCAAATCTGAGGACAGAGTATGGGTTTCTTTACCTCTTAATTTTTAGTTAATTTGTTGCACTGAAGGACAATTAAGTACTATCTATGCATACAAAGGTGCAGTTCAGTTGCAGCCAATTGCAGTCCAAGTCTGAAGGGCTGAACTTCTTTTTTAGAGACTAACTGATCCAAACATCTTAGTATGGCCCCTTTGTTACTTACAGTAATATGTCTCAGAAGTTCATTTGTGAGCTTCTCTGCCAGATAAGGGATAGTAGCCTTTCTTTCTTCCATAAGAATTCTGCAAAAGAAGAGGAAAAAGTGGTTTTGGACAGACGACGTGCAAGGCAAGTAGGCAGCACTTAAGCTCTGCTCTGTTTTCATTAGTTCTACCACACAAAGAAAGGGCTCTCTGAAGGGTGCTAGTACAGATGCAGCAGCAGCTCAGAACTCTGGGCACCATGGCTACCATGCAAAATTTGATTGACAGCTACTGCTATTGGCTAAGCAAAAGCAAACAGAGAAGAACCTGAAAACAGCAAACTCTAGCAGCAGATTAATGTGCTGCTGTATTATTTCTGTACGTGTGAAGTACATTGATTCAAAACTCTTTTCACCTGCCATTCTCCGTTTTATGATTGATTACTGCCAAGTCATCTTCTGGGGAGAGTTGTGCCTTCAGCACAGGCAGCATTCTTTCTCATGCTGAGCTTCCCTGTGTTTTCCAGTGAATAGAAATATGTCAGTGTTCTCATTGAAGTGCTTAGATGCCTAACTTGAATTCTTTGGGACTAATCTGAAGTTCATTGCACTTCTCCCAGGGTTAAGGAGAGTTATATATCAAACCTGCATCCAAACCATATTTGAAAAGTTTGTTTGACATGTAAAATTCTCCTGGCTTACTGAAATGCAACACCACTTTGGCAATAAAAAATAGCAACTATAATTAATACTAGTTTGTAGCCCTAATTTAAATCTCAGCAAGTTAACAGGAAACTTCAAAGTGACTTTATTTTGTTTTTAAGTAGCTTCTTCCCACAAGAAGTACCTGAAGTGTTTGTGGGTTTCAAAGAATATTCTCTCCTGCTCTATTGCAATGGCCAAGGCCAGTTTGTTGAAGACATCCTGTTGCCCACGACACTTCACAATCATGTAACCTTTTTTAAGGGGGATGACCCGGTTCTGTATTATGTTAATGACAGACTCTTCTGCTCCTCTGTCCACCAGGTCAGGTTTTGTGAGGATTCCTGTGAAGTTACCCGAAGAGAAAATTAGTTGAGCACAGAAGTTAAAGGTGGGAGAGGTGCTGTAGGACACCCCACCACCAGAGTGGGAACGCTGTGTACCATGTTTTATAAAGCAACTTCATTTTGTTTTCTACTAAAAACCAATTATCTCCTGAGCTTTGCATTGTAGAACTTGCTCTACAGTTGGCCTCTCACCATGTCTTTTGTCTTGTAAACCCCTTTTTAACATGAAACAGCAAAGGTTTCCCACCACTAACCATGAGTTTTCAATTTACTACTATTCATAGAATGAATGCCAGCAAGAGTCAGAAATTAGAGATTCTTAGAGCTACTAGATGATCTCAAGCTTTGTAAATAATTTATTTAGGAAGTTTTATTTTTTTTCCAAGATCTGGTGTAGAATATAGAGCATCGGGCCTACATGGAAAAAAGATTTGCACTTCTCTTCAACTTGTATCTTAAAAATTGCCTTACCTAGTGTCCTTTCTCCACTGGGGTCCACCTCTTGAGCCATCTTCAATGCTTCTGTTGTTGCAATATCCACATTACATGGCACCACTACCAAATTGAGTGTCTCTTTGGAGCCAATAATTTTTTTAAGTAGTATTTTGATCTGCAATGCAATACAGCAGTAGTGAAGTTCAGTGAAATCAGAGGCTTGCATGTAGGGTATAACCACTTTTAGCAATACGAGCCACTGTCTTAATAACATTAAATGTTGCATATATTGAGGACAGTATTACAATCTAAACAATGGCATGGAAATGAGTCAGCAAAAGAATGCTTTGTCTTTTCTTATGTCAAGATTAATCCAAATGTCTATCATAAATGAGCCCAAACTGTTGTTACACCTGTTCTGAAAGCTATGTAAAGTTTAACCTCTCATGCATATAGTTTTTCATTACAGAAATATTAAAGATATTATTTTGTAAACAATAACAAAAGAAAAAACAAGTTCTGATGTCTATATACAGATTTACAGAAAAAAAGAAAGCTAAATTATGCTGATAAATCCGCAGATTTGCATCTCTGATTGAAGAGCAAATGTCTTTGGCTTATATTTCAGTGGTTTTCAGAGTATTTGTGAAAAAACCCAAAAATTCACTCATCTACTTGGCATTGTTTGTGTTTCAAAGTCAAACTAAAAGAATTTCTCATAGTTTGTGTTGCACTGTGAAAGGTTCACACATCCCTGTTGTGCCTATATTAAAGTAAGTTTACTCTTTTTCTCCTGAGTTTTAGCAAAGGTGCCTCTCTTTTCTAATTCCTTCCCAATCTAATTTCTGACATGCCACAATGCTATAGACTCCATCTCTGAAACATAACAGGCAGTGGGTGACAATGGAAGTGTGTGGATCATGTCACACCTCTTGCTTTCTTCTGAATACAACAGAAAGACTACTATCTATATGTGAAATGAAATTACTCATCTCCCAGAAAGTAAATCCCAGACAATCCAATCTTGTCTCATTTTTGTTGATACGTTTAGTTAGGGTTACTCTTACTCCAAGTACCTATCAGAAGGTATTTTTAGGAGAAGCAATACACCCAGCTCCTGCACATCACCCTCAGAGCTGGCCTTGTCCAAATAGAGTTTTATTTTAATGCCCCAGTATTTCTTTTAGAAGCAGGCAGAGGAAAGTAGAGATGCCCTCTCCTTTAATGCATGTTCTGCTCACTTCAAAAAGGGTCTGTTGGGATCCCTTAAAGGATGAGAAAAAATGAGGTGGGAAGGATTCTGATGTGCACTGTAGTAAGGGTTGAGAAAGCAATGAACCTGTAAGAGGACCAATTTCCTGCCTTCCTCCAGAAGAGCTTATAAATCAGATCTATTCAGCTTTGCCAAATACATCCACAGAACTGGTAGGAGAGAACTGATTTGGGGATGTATCTATCTTCCAGACTGTGGTCTAGCCAAGGGACACAGGGCCAGTGGTGTTCAGGGTGTATACAGCTGGGTTATTCCATGCTGCAAAGGTGAGCTGTGTCAAGGCACCTGAGGTGGCTCCTTCACATCTGGCATGGGCAGCTCTCTCTTACACAACAAGGCAGACAGGAGATCCTGGGCCTTACTGTTCCTACTGGCAATTCTTTGCCTGAAAAATAGGCCTATTTGTTAGCATAGCTCTGTTGCTGACTCAGAAGCCCAGCATAATAACTCCAGCATCCTACAGCAAAGGCTCGCATGTGAGGTAGGTTACAGTGCACAGGTTGGCATATGAGACTGAATTTTACCTGTTCCCCAATGTCTTTTAGCTGATTCCCCATGGCCACTCTGGGAATTCCAGGAAGATCAATTAGTGTCAGATCTGGGGCATCTGGGGACCAAATATCTAGGGAAATTAATTCTCCACTAATGGCACCTCTAGTGCCAGCCACTACATCCTGGGCTGCAAGGAAAAAAGAGCAAGGCAATGAATAAAAGTTTCAAACAATGAATTAAAGTGAAGATGAATGCAACGACTTTGAAAAGTACCTATTACCATCTAAGGTTCTTTTAGGTTTGGCTTTTTTTTAGATCCAGCCATACACATTAATCAACTTATGAAAAATTTTTGGGAAATTATGCAATATGTGGATAAGGTGGAGTCCTTTTGGAAAGTGAACTGTAATATTTTACAGAGCATATCCTTATGAACTTATGCAGACAACATACTTATAAATAAACCACAAAGAAAATGATTTTATAAAATATTGGTCAGGTGTAGAAATGCTTCCTCACCATCAGGACACTTTGTAAGTATTGAATAATCTTTGGCTCCCTTGAAAGAGATATAGGTGTTATTCTATATTCTTTACATTTTGATAGAGATGTTGAATGATCAAGTCATTTGTCCCAGACCTTATCAGGCAGTAACAGTTCAGAGAAGCAAGGAAACCCCATCATCATTCTCATGAGAGATTTTCAGCTCTGTAATTAGGTTAATCAATTGATACCACTTGTCTTGCCATTTCTGGAAGAATATATTGAAAATATCCAAATAATATATTGAAAATCTAATGAAAACCCATTAGGACAAATAACAGTATACAGAGCTGTGCTAATCACAGAAATAGCAACAATCCAGTTTTCATGTTTAGAGTGCTTACTGTCCACCAGGTAAGAAAAACATGGCCTGAAATACCATAAAAAGCAAAACTGTGGTGTGGGAAGGTCATATTGAGGCTGTGATCACACAAGCTGGCAGAAGCTCTATATGCCCTCCACTCTGCTTTCTTGCAGTTTTCTCCAGAAGCTTAAGATTTCCAGCCATACACTCCTCAAGCATTCTCTGAACTTCTGAGTTGATGAGAGGAGCCATTTAGTGCTTTGTTTACAATTTGACAGAAAGCATCCCCAAACAGAGCAGACAGCATCCAGCTGAGGACACAGATTGAGGTTTTATGGAACATCAGGGATCATATTCACTACTGAAGCAGTGAATAGTGCAAGTCTTGAGAGAGCCATATTATGCTATCCCACTTTCTTCTGCTTTGAATTCTTGGTGTTACTCAGAGCTATAATCACTATGTGAGTCTAGGGGCTGCTGCTCAGCCTAAGAAAAGGAGAGAAAGGATTCAGAGGATATTGAGCACACCAAATCAGAGGGCAATACATTACAGCTCACCTTCTCTTACTGCTTTCTCCACCTCAGAGGCATTCTGGAGCTCTGTGCTGATGTTGCGGTAAGAAATCTTCCCTTTCCATGTCTGAGTGGCAGCTGCTCTCTTCAGTTTAAGCTCCAAGGGACATCGAGTAACAATACCTGCAGCAGTTCCAAAGACAGAGATAGCTCTCAGCAGTGGCTATGCATGATACAAAGCCATGTGCTGCATAGAGGAAGCAGGGGTGCCTAATACTTTGCAGAGGAGACAAATGTGCCAAGAGACATTGCCCCAGGGATCTTGTCCTACATCCCAACAGTGTCACTGGGTGTGTCCAGCCACGTCTTGTCTTGCAGACCTCAAATGTCATCCAGAGATTCGCACCTCTCTGGATGAACTATTTCAGTGCTGCACCTACATTCTATGAAAACCTTTTTCAAGTGTACGTTTCAAGTGCACTTTTCATCAAGTGTAGTCTGAAAGACTAGATGGTATTGTCAATTCATATTGAGGTAGGTTATAGCAATCATAGAATCATCAAGACTGGAAAAGATCTTCAAGAACATAAAGTCTGACCATCAGCCCTATACCACTGTAACCACTAAACATGAAGTGCCACATCTACATATTTTTTTAACACCCCCCAGGGATGGTGTCTCCACCACCTTCCTGTTCCAATGCTTCACCACTCCTTCAGTGAATAAATTTTTCCTATTATCCAATCTGAACCTTCCCTAGTGCAGCTTTAACCCATCTCATCCTATTGATAGTCACCAGGGAGAAGTGGCTGCTACACATCACTACAACCTCCTTTCTGGTTGGTGTAGAGAGAGAGAAAAAATGACCTCTAAGATCCCACTTCTCCAGGCTGAGAAGCCCCAGCTCCCTCAGCCTCTCCTCCTAAGACCTGTTCTCCAGACCCCTCATCAGCATAGCCATCTTCTACACTCTCTCCAGCACCTCAGTGGCCATCCTATACTGCAGCTCCCAACTAATACATCTGTGTATGCACACACACACACATACACACAGCTGGAAAGGGAATCTTCTTGAGCTGTAAAGTCTTCCAACAACCTTCTGATGTAAATAACATCCAAGGCACATGTTTGTAGGTAAAGATTTTTGTACATCTTTTTTGCCACAAAAAGTATCTGTAAGAAAATCTTGTTTTTTAACCCAAGCCAGCCCCAAAAGCCAATTTTCAAATCTAGTTTTCTATGAGAAACTGATACTCTGCTGTGCTACTCTTTGCTGGAAAATGCAGAGTCAACTGATGCTACCTTTCAGTCTGTCTACAATCTGAGGCAAGTACAACTAAACTTTTCTTACTCCTGGTCTTTTGAGCACCCAGAATATGTGCCGTGTTGGCATTGCCCTCCAATGCCCAACCTGCACATCCATTTCTTCTACTAAAACCAGAGCTGAGAAGGCCCTTGGAGTCTCTCAACTTAGATATAGTCTCAGTCATGGAATTATTCAGTCACAGAACAAGAAAAAAGGAAAAAGAAAAAAGAAAAAGAACAAACAAACAAAAACCCCTTCCACCTCATCTAAGTCAAATTCGTGTGAAAACCTGAGAAAGTAAATTCTCACCATTGCCTCTAGGAAGAGCAACACCAGACAGGGCTTCTAGGATGGAGCTTTTTCCAGAGCTCTGATCTCCAATCACTGCAATTGCAGGCAAACTCAGGTCTCTTTCTATTCCAAGAGCTCTTAGGTTGTCAATGAGATCAATGCAGGGTCGGATCTTTTCTTCATATTGCTTGGCCAAGGTATGTTCTGCTGCCTGCTAGAGTTAAACTTACAATTAATTTTCCATATTTTTGAATTAAGGTGTTTCAAAAACAAAAACCAAATGCTTTGAGGCATCTCCTCTAGCTCATCATTCTTGAGTAAACCTTATGTACTGGCATTAAACTCTACTTCACATCACTGTGCATCCTTCCACCTCCATGTTATAAACAGGTGTCTGTAAATACCAAAAAATAGTTTGAATCTGTCTGAATGACCATCCTTAGTAAAAACACCAAACTTTCTAAGCTATCCTGAGAAGAAAGTTAAGGGCAAAAAAAGACCCCATTATTAAATGTTCTTTGTTAATTTATTTTTTTCTACTGACATTTTCTTCCACTCATCATGTGTATGGAAATGAACACTAGTCCCAGGAATAAGTAACAGAACAAAATAGGTTATTAAATCTTTGTTTTGAGGTATGAAGATTTAGTTTGTGTGTAGATGTCAAAAGCATTCTGGTGTAGCATCCTATGGCTAAATTCTTACAGATCATCATATCTCATCTTGCCTCATTTTAGGCATGAATATGAATGATTCATTTTAAATTTCTGACTAGACAATTTGTTTTGAAACACATGCCAGATATGAATGCAGGCTCCCTTCATGAAAAGAAAACCAAACAATTTCCAGCTTTTTACAAAACTGGTTCACCTGCTGTTAAATATGCCCAGATAAAGTGTACAAAGATCAGCTTGGTCTCTTCTCCCCATTCTTCTCCTCATGTTCTCACCTCACTGCTGCATTTAGGAATGCAGTTTTGAGAACACCAATGTTTTATGGACCCTAATGGGCCAGACACACTCATGCCTGATTTTCTGAAAAGAAAAATGCAAGTTTCCCACCATTACCTTTTTCCACAAAAGCCACCTCTGAAATATGTCTACCAATCCATTGTAATCAAACAGAGCACATTTATCTTGCAAGACCAGAAAGACAGCACACATTACTGGAGGACTGGTAACCCTTCCCTACTATCTTTATTAGGATGTTTACTGGCTAGTAAATCCTAATCATTCTCAAGGAACTTCATTAACTGCGACATAGATTTTTAAAAAATCTGATATCTGTGTAAAATTTTCAACACAGGTTATTATTAACCTTTCTTTGTGTTTCTGTTGAAGGTAGCACAGCCTCAAGTAAAAAACATCTCAGATTTTAGGATTTCTATTCAACAGTTGCTGATTGTTACCAATGAAACAGATACATGTTGCACATTAAATTGATTGCTAGGCTGCTGCCATCCTATTTTTTACACCTGCATTTTTGTAATGCCTGAAGATTAATTGCAGGTACCTATTTTCTTAGTTACACAAATGACTGCTTGGCCCTGACCCCAAAAGTACTCCTCTGCTTACACCTAACAAGTGCAGATACCCCAAGGAAACAAGGGAATTCATTCTGGGGCACAAAGTAAAAAACAGGTAGGATCCATGCCCTCTTCTGGTATCTGCATTACCTTGTCCTGTCTTCCAGAATACTGTGCCTTCAATTCCTTTTGCTCATAGTTAGGCTTTCTCCCAGTCATGTTCTCCAACACCAGAGGATCTCCATCTTCTAAGTCTACTGGGAGAGGTACAGCAAAAGCTTCCAAGGACTGATAGGAAGGTGATGTAAAAATACTTTTCTTTGGGGTAGGTTGACTTTTTGGCTTCACACGTTGGTTGTCCATAAGTGCCTCACTAAATAGTGATTACTGTCTGGTCCAACCACTCTTTTTGTACAGCTTCTGAAATCAAAGACAGGGCACCAAGTGACTACAGCTTGCAATAGTGATCATAGCAGGGAAGAATGAAACACCACTTCTGTTTACCAGTTCAAACCCTCAGAAAATACCAAGTGCCACAAGTCTTTTCAAGTAACTTAAAATTGCTCTCTGCGGTATTGACTCAAAACTTTTCTCACTACCTCTTTTATCCTTTGTGTTTTCAAAAATAGAATCATAGAATGGCATAGGTTGGAAGGGACCTTAGAGATTATCTACTCCAACCTCCTTGACATGGGCAGGGATGCCTCTCATCAAGACAAGGTTGCACAAGGCCTCATCCAACCCGTCCTTGAACACTTCCAGGGAGGAGGCATCCACAAATTCCCAGGGCAATCTGTTCCAGCATCTCACCATCCTCACACTAAAGAACATCTTCCTAATATCCAGTCTGAACTTATTCTCCTTCTGTTTAAAAACATTTCCCCTTGTCCTGTCACTGGACACTCTTATGAAAAGTCTTTCCAGCCTGCCTGTAGGTTCCCTTGAGGTACTGGAAGGCAGCTATAAGGTCCTTCTGGACTCTTCTCTTCGGCTGAACAATCCCAGCTCCTTCAGCATCTACTCTTAGCAGAGGTGCCCCAGCCCCTGGATTATCTTTGTGGCCTTCCTCTGGACTCATTCCAACAGATCTATGTCCTTCTTAAGGCGGGGACACCAGAACAGGACGCAGTATTTGAGGTGGGGTTCTCACAAGTCCTGAATAAAGGGGGAAAATCAACTCTCTTGATCTGCTGGCCACAATCCTTTTGATGCATCCTAGGATATGTTTGGCCTTTTGAGCCACATGAGTGCACTGATGGCTCATGTTGACCTTCTCATCCATCAGCACCCCTAAGTCCTTCTCCTTAGGGCTACTCTCAACCCACGTGCTACCGTTTGCTGTGGTTTCCCTGGCATGCCCCCGAGCCCTGTCAGCCTCTCACCTCCCTCGTGGTAGCTGCTGAAGTTGCCAAAGTGTAAATAAGAATAATTTTGTTTTGTTTTCCCTCCATGAAATATTTTGCTGAAAGGTGTTTTGAGCAGCTCAGTCAGTATGGCAGTTGCTGGGCATGGTTGGGTGAGTGTCTGAATGCTTAACTTCAGTCACCTAAGGTTAGGAGTACATGGCTTTGAGGAGGTCAGCATGGGGGGGCCACCAGTAGTGATCAACTTGCTCTCTTGCAGTAGAGACATTTGTCAGAGGGGAGTCTTACACCTATTTTAGCAGCTCTGCATGCCAGTCCCACTCCCCCCCTGGCCTAAAACCCTCTGAAAAGCAGACTTTGCTTTACATGGTGTAAGAAAAGGGAGAACTAGGAGGATTTTAATTTTCTTGTTCAGCTTTTCTTTATGTGAAAGTTTTGTTGGGTTATTTTCTATGGGCAACTGAAGAAACCAGAAGATGTCATGTTTTCCACAGAAAGTGATTTCAAGAGAGGATGATTTGAAGAAGAAAAAAACAACCAACAGTGTTTTCTCAAAGCTAGATTTTTTTAACCTCCCCCTGCCAAAACCAAGATCTGTTTAACTAAGACACTTGGGAAAATTAACTAGGAGAATTACACTTTTGCTTTCAATCTTTTGGTTGAACTAAGTTTACATGTTTTCTAATTTGAACAGATGTCAAAATAAAATGATCAGGTACAACATGAATTATACTTTCAACATGTAAAACAAGTTTAGAAAAAAACCAGATAATTTGCATATTTTCTATTATGTCTTTCTTTTTAATAAAGTAATGAATTTTAAATAGGTATTCCTGTCTCCTTTTATCAAAACAAAAAATAAATTACTATGGGGAAACTTCACAGTTTTGACCAGCAAGAAAATATCACTGAACTACTTTAATTTCTTTATAGGTATTAATTTTACATTTCCCTTATCTTTTTCCATGTCCCCTTTCTTTGATATTTCAGTATGAACTTTTTTCTCTTTCTATTAATGAATTATAAGATTTTTCTTCCTTGAATGAGGACTCAGTGTTGTATCTGCAACTAACATACATTTTTCATGCACTGGTCACAAGATTCTCTTGTGATTTTCTGTTGGTACAGGAAATAATCTACTGATAATAGTGTCTCTAACAGTAATCCTTTTTCTTGCCTTCTCCATTCTCTATCTGCCTTTCAATTTAGTGGAATGAACACTTCCTATAAATATTTAACTTAAATATTACCCAGGAGCAATTTTCTGTCCTTTTTACATTATTAGATTCACTGGGCTACGTTCAGAATTATTAAGGCACTGGATTTAGCATATGGTGTCCTAAACACAGATGTGCTTCCTTCAGAAAAAGCTTATACAGCAACCCTTAGCCATCCTTATAATGCATAGGATGAAATGGAAAACTAGTGTAGTAAAGCCACCAGGAAAAACAAAACAAATATCTTGCAAGATAAATTTGACACGTGTGGGAAACTGAGCTTCAGGGAATCTGAAAAAAAAACCCAAACGTGACAACTTTAAAATGTTTTAATTCAAGGACTGTATCTTACCTCTTACCTAAAAGAAAGCCTTTTAGCTAGGTGTACAGTGGGGATTACACAGGCTAAAAACAATACCTACAGCAAGCAGTGAAGTAAATCAGCATGTGTGGATTTCTGGGTCTACCTGGCTGTTCTCCACCTGGATCTGGAAAAGGTTGGATAGATTGGTGTGCCTCTTCACTGTGCCATGCAAGCACAGAGATTTCTTTGTGTGCTGGGCCTCTACACCATCGGATGAAAGAAGGAAGGAGACAGGGGAAAAAAAAAATAAAATTAATCTGTCAGGAGAAAAAGAAAGCATGGCCAGATCTTAATACCTTCCCCCTAACCCTCCCTTGTTCCTGTGCCTGGATTGCTTCACTGCTGCCTCCTCATCAGGGGAGGGACAGGGGGGGTTCAGGGTCAGTTCCCACACGGTGTTTCTGCTGCTCCATCCTCCTCAGGGGGAGGACTCCTCACAGCCTTCCCCTGCTCCAATGTGGGGTCCCTCTCCCGGGAGAGTCCTTCAGGAACCCCTGGGACATGAGTCCCTCCCTCAGGAACTGCTCCAGCCTGGGATGCACAGAGTCACGGCTGCTGCGGGAGCAGTCACCTCCTCTGACATGGGGTCCTACATGGCTGCAGCCCCACATCTGCCCACTTGTGACACTCTCTGGTAGCATCACTACATCTGCCCACTGGGATCCTTCAGGGGTTACAAATCCACCTCTGCTCCACCGTGGTCCTTCAGGGACTTCTCCACTATGCTTCCCCATACATTGCAGAGGGACAGCTTCCCATCTCGCCACAGGGCTCCGGGGAAAATTTCTGCTCAGGCACCTTCTCTCCTTCCTTCCTCATCGACCTAGGTGTGTTTGCTCTGGCATTGCTCTCATCTTGTCCTCTCCTCTGAACTGCAGATGTTTTTTCTTCTTTTTTTTTTTTTTTTTTTTCTTTTCTGTTTCTTTTTCCCTTTCTTGTATATTTTACACACAGAAGCACATCCCACTTCCCACATCTGCTTGGCCGTGGCCAGAGGCAGGGCCTCTGGAACCTCTGAAACCAGGGGACATTCTAGCAGCTCCTCAGAGAAGCCACCCCTGTGGCACCCCAGCTTCCAAAACACCACTGCATTAATCTAAGACACTGCCCCTTCCTCCATCATCAGCACAATATTTTTTTACATTTAAAGAATTTGCTCATCTATGCGTTGGCAACCTCCCCTGGTACAACACAAAGCCCTGTGCTACACACCACATCCACAACCATCCTGCTAATGGTCCTGAAGAAGACTTGCCTCATTTTCCAGGATCTAATGATCCTGGCTTTGCATCTAGAGGGGTAATAAAAAAAATCAGCCATCAAAGCCAAAGCACAAAGCTGTGGCACTGAACCCCCAAAGCTCTCGCATTTATTCAGTCTGTGTCCAGCCAGAGGAGGGCATGGACTTCTGCCCTACATATTTTGTGACTTCAGGGTATTTGAATAAGCTACACAGTCTCTGGTTTGTATATTTCTTAATTGTAGCTCTTTTCTCAGAAAAAAATGAAGCAATATAAAGTTTATGATGCTAGACATTAATATTGCTGGCTAGACCACGTTGCTGACCACTATCCTCCCGCCCAAGTAAACACTTAAAAAATTTATTCCAATTTAAATACTGTTGCAATCATCTGCCTTTAAAGATTAAATAATACTAATGTCTTTCCTTTTTTCCACACTGCAGGAAAACACCAACTCCTACTCCTGGAAACCTTGTTTAATCACACTTACTTTAGCATGGCTAAACTTAAGCAGCCTTATCACACGCAAATATTAAAAGGAGTGAAGATAACAGTCAAAAACTGCATTAGTATTTTTAAAAAAAAGGAAGAGAGAAACTTCTACCTGTGTAGTGTCCTGTAGCAAGGAGAAGCAGCAAATGTTCTGCAACTTCTTCTGGCACTTTTTATTTACTGGCTCCACCTCCCCACTGTGACAAGAAGATGGAGAAATAAAACTGATTTGGTGATGAAGCTGGTTTCCTTTTGTAATAGCTCTGGGAATAACCATATGATGCACTAAGTTTTTTTCCTTTCATTTCCTTATACACCAGTCAAATTCCCTTTTCTTCCACTCCAGTTGTTTTATCAGGAGGCAGAAATGAAACTTCTCATGAGCACAGTTGGCTGCCTCCTCACTTGGCTGTGCTGTGTGCCAGGGTAGCAGAAACAAATGGCAGAGTTATTTGGGAAATATTGCCCATGAGCAACAACCTCCCATTTCTCCCCTGAAAAAATCAGCTCACTGAGTCAGCTCACTTGCACCTGGGGTAAAACCAGCTGGGTTGAGCAGAGACTGAGTAACCTGATGTGCTCCACACCCATCTGGACTGACTGCTGGGGATGCTGGCACCCTGCCACCCAGGGGACCCTTTCAGCCTCTTCATCCCTTCATGCCAAAAGTGAGTGAGGAACACCTCCACTGCAGAGGAAGTGTTTTTTCCACCTCCCAGGGACAGTTTCCAGGCTAGCCAGTGTTACAGCCATGTTACAGCCACTCACTTGGGCTGTGCTTTTGCTATCAGAGGCTGCAGGGTATGTCTGAGGTTGCCGAACATGTGCAACAAGAAAGCGAAGTGACAGTGTGATTTGTTAGTCTTAAGCACTGCTTCAGGGCATTCAAGGTGTTTTTCAGCTCCTTGTGCAGTTTTCTCAATGTTAGAGGGTCAGCATGATTCCTCTCCTGCTGTCTTCACTCTCCTGCCCTACTTTTTGTGGTTTGTAGGCTCTAAGCTGTTGAGCAAAATTAAATTGCTTTGTCCAGTTAGGGGCTTTGCCTGTCTGATTCAGGATCAGCCTTTATTTCTCACTCCCTCTTCTATTGACTGCAGCCTCCACCAGGTGCTCTCATTTCCTGACAGTTTTCATGGGTGTGATGGTTTTGGGTGAGGTAGCATTAACTTTCTTCATAGCAGCTAGTATGGGGTGGTTTGGATTTGTGCTGGAAGCACAGTTTTGATAACACAGTAGTGTTTTCTTTCCCGCTGAGCTGTGCTTACCCAATATCAAGGCTTTTTCTGCTTCTCACTTCTCAACTGAGACAGCACAGAGATGAACCCAACTGTCCAAAGGGTTATATCACACCATATGATACCATGCTCAGCATATAAACAGGAAGGAAGAAGGGACATTTGGAGCTATGGCTCATCCAGCAGTGACTCAGAGGATTTCTTTCTGAGTGACACAGACCCAGACCTGCACAGGCAGCACTGCAGCTGGGTGTGGGCCATGGCAGAGGACCCCAGCTAGAAGCTCTCCTGGCTTCCTTCACCACCCCCTCCTCTTCTTGCAGTCAAGCATACAGGGAACCTATCTGTGTGGGAGTGGGCTTCTAAGTCACATAACTGATTAGATTATGAGCTTTGGGCTGGGCCTTTGTTATGTGGTTGATTCAGTTACAGGGTTTCACTGAATCAAAGCACTGTGCTTCAAAGAAAAGAAGAAGCTCTTGGTATTATCAATTTGCTGTGAAGGGAGAAATTGGAGTTATCCTTTCACCACATGTCAAGATTTTGGTTCTCATATTTTCTGCTGAATCAGCAAAAATGAAAATCTTCACCCCGTTACTAGGAAATGTTCTAGTGTAATGCATTGGAAATGAGTTTTGTGTTTATTTCATGATTTATAACAGCACGTTTCACTGGCAATATGGTTCTGCAGATTAAGATAACACAATAAAAGGTGTTTAAAAATAGATTAAGCAGAAATTTATTCAGAGCTCCGAAGTGTAGAGTATGCTTTGAAATATTTTTAATTAATAGAAAAAAGGGAAATGAAGCAAAAAATGGAAGACAAAGCATCTGTCAAAGCAAATTCCGATTACTCCTTAAAAATGGAATATAAAAATGGCACTATGGCAAATGCACTACTTAGTAGGATGATTATGTGTCATAATAACGGCAAAATCACAGACTCACAGAATATTAGAGGGTTGGAAGATCATTTAGTCCAACCCCCCTGCTAAAGCAGTTTCACCTAAAGCAAGTTGCAGAGGATGGGTTCAGGCAGGTTTTGGCTATCTCCAGAGACAGAGACTCCATAACCTCTCTGGGCAGCCTGTTTCAGTGCTCTGTGACCCTCAAGGTAAAGAAGTTTTTCCTCATGTTCAGATGGAAATTCCTGTGTTCCAGTTTGTGCCCTTTGTCTTTAGTCATAAAATTACTATGGAGTCCACCACTGAGGGGAGCTGCCCTGACCTGCAGCAGAATGGCAGAATACAGGGGTATTTTGTGAGTTAGGGAAACATCAGGACACCAGAGAGACCCTCTAAATGCTGCCAGCTCGTGCAGGAGCTGCTGAGCATTACCACAGCACCCGTGACCACCCCCAGGCCTAGAAAAAGCAGCCTGGGGAGAGCCAGTGACCAAAGTGGGCAAAGAGATCTGATGTGTCATTTGCCTGGAAGCACAGCCATCTCAGGAGGTGTCTGCCATAATCGTGGACAGTCATCTAGGAGCTAAAATGAGTATTTCTACAGAGAAAGCCCCTGAGATGCCTAATGCTTCCAGCCAGTCAGAACTGGTGAGGAAGAAGACTCCAGTACAGATGGTAGATTGCATCAAATGCACACTCGTCATCTGGAGAAAAGGTAATAGTCTGCAAAAGATGTGCAAATGTTGATACTGTCATATCAGATCTACTCCGCTCTTGTGAGACCCCACCTGAAGTACTAACATAAGAAGGACATGGACCTGCTGGAGTAAATCCAGAGGAGAGCCACAAAGATGAGCAGAGGGCTGGAGCACCTTTCATTTGAAGACAGACTGAGAGAATTGGGGTTCAGCCTGGAAAAGAGAGAGTTCTGGAGAGACCTTATAGCAGACTTCCAGTAACTGAAGAGGGCCTACAAGAAAGCTGGGGGAGGGACTATTTACAAGGGCATTTAGTGATAGAACAAGAGGTAATGGCTTTAAACTGGAAGAGGGTAGATTTACACTAGGCATTATGAAGAAATTCTTCACTATGATGGTGGTGAGTTACTGGCACAGTCTGCCCAGGGAAGTTGTGGCTGCCCCTCCCCTGGAAGTGTTCAAAGCCAGGCTGGATGGAGCTTTGAGCAACCTGGTGTAGTGTGAGGTTATTGGAATTAAATTATGTTCAAGGTTCCTTCCAACCTGAACCACTCTGTGGTTCTATGATGATCCCATAAAACAGATAAAAGGCTGCACAGTATTAGAGGGGCTGAGATGGAGATAGGTAAGTGGTTTCAGAACCATGCTCATGTGGCAGACATCACAGAGACTGAGGCACCTTGGACCCTGATGACCCACAAAAGCAGGACTTGACTTCAGTCTGAGAATTCTGATAAGAACTGAATCTGTTATCTAGAGTGTTAAACCTATTTGTTCAAGGGATACTGAAACCTGTTAATGATCATTATGATGATGCTATATAAACAGTTAACAGAAGAAAACAGCTCCTGACATCTGCATATTTACAAATGGTGATTTTTTCCCTTACTTTTTTCTACTGTCCTAGCTTGTGAGAATGAGAAAGGAATAGCAGAGCATTCTGTTATAGATAAGGTAAACAAAGTCAGTTCCTCACAGCTCTTTAGTCCTTTAGTGCTACAACTCTGGAAGGGGTGAATCTGAAGTGTAAACGCTGCTTGCAGTATGTATGAGTGCTCGTGAAATATTTAGATGGAGCTAGCTTTGCACGTGCTTACTTCACTTCTGTTGCTTTAATCTTGTTGCAATAAAATTATGAAAATTAGTTCCTCAATCCATTTCCTTTCAAGGAATGGTTGCAGAGGATTTGGCACCTGCCATGGATATTTCTCCTCCTAGCCCTAGCACTTGGCTAGAGCAAAAGTGCCTAAATATCACTATGGAAACCCACACACCATGTCTGTCTGAAAACTACAGCAGTGTCTTATCAACTTTGTTTGCACAGAATTGGGTGGTGCAATCTTTTCTAAAATTGCAGGTTCCCTGAACAGAAAATTGATTCTCTAATTCTATCACAAGTGAAACCAGGACACCCCTTCCATGGCATACTAGCAAAATGGGTTAGGAACTAAATCAATGCTATCTCTTCACTGTGAAATATGTCTGTATCTCAAGCTGTTTGAGCTTCATTCCAGCAAACATTCAGAGGTGCAGACATCAAATAGTGGGCTTGGAAAGGAGGAGAATGCTTTCAACACATCTTGGTAATAAATGCAGGAGCAACAGCATAATGAAATCTGTAGGGCCAGTTTCAGGTCTGAATTGCATCAGGAAATTTGAAACTTCAATCCAGAAGAGCAGAGCTGTGGGGAGCAGCAGAGGAATTTTCCTTCACTTCTTTGTTGAAGTACCTCAGGTGTTTGGGGAACTGCAGTCTTCCAGAACAAGGTTTTTCTGCATCTAAGTCCTGCCATCCCTCAGCCCTTTCTCCTTAGATGGCAGTCAGCAACACTGGCTGGAGCTGTACCTGGACATGGGTTTTGTGACCCTGAAGCCCACCAGGACCTAAAATTTTTGTTCTGTTGTCTAATTTCTCTAAAATGATGTGAAACAGGACCCAAAGATGCATGTAAGAGGACTGAAAGAGCCCTCACCATTTGTTCATATGAGCCATGAGGTGGGACTGTCAGTGAAGCAGAAGTGATCACTCCAAAGCAGTTGCTGGGTGTGTACAGAGATGTCCTCAGGCCAGCATGGCAGTCACAGAAGTGAACAGGGACGTGTGTGGCCCTGGTAGATTTTGAGGTCCAAACACTACATTTCTCTAGTTTATTTGTGCAGAAGAATCTTTGCTTCCAGAGAACTTCCCAGGTCATGGAATCACCATGCATACATGACCATGCTTTTGCAACCCTCTTGTGATGACTAGAGAACAGCATAGCTTGTGTAACTAATGACAACAGAGAGTAACTAATGACAACTCAGGAGGAACACTTCATTCAGCATAGGTGTGTCCCCTGCCAAAGGTCCTTTCTATTCCTCTGACACCAAGCCTTTCAACATGATCAATAAATCAGCCCTAATTTTAGACCAAATGTGTGTAGTGCCCAGAGAAGTGTCCTAAGAAAAAGCCCTGCTGCCTAACCCTTTTCTGCCCCAGCTGGAGGCATCTGCTGCTTCCACACATCTGAGCCATCACCTCTTTGTAGTGCACATTACATATGACAGTCTTCTATTATATGATACACCTGAGAGCAAATGCCAATGCAAATGCTGCTCTACTGGTACAGAATTACAAATGTATTGGGATGTAGTAGCTGTTTGCCAAACAATTCCTCTTCAGCCAACATTGTGATGTGGTCATAGTCCTGTACATAGGGAGACTAGCTACCTAAAGCAGCAGTTAAAGTCATGATTTTAGCAATGGGGGATAGGTTTTTTTTCCCTTTTAATATCAGAAAGCATAATGGTTCACTTTGGTGGTGAATGAAAGGAAAAGACCTGGCCCTGTACTTGAATTCATCAACAGCTTGAGAGCCCTCAGAGAAGAGGACTTGGCTTTGCATGAAATGCACCGTCTGGAGATAGGTTTTGGGTGAAAGCCCAATCCTAATAGCCCCATCTATATTGCTTTTCCTGGAGACTGCAGGAAAGGTTGACTGTATCAGCTTTTCACCCTGAGGCTCCTGCAGTTCTGAGGCATGTAGAGACAGTACTGTTTTGTACCAGGATATATTTTTCTTCATCTCCATGACTTTTGATTTGCTTTTGAAGCAAGTATTGGGACAGTCCCCAGCTACAGCATATTGCTCTGTGTCACAGAAGTGGCTCAGTGCAGCTAAACTGGAATGCTTTTGGATGAGAGTGAGCCAGCAGATGTTTACCAGGAGAGCACCTTGTCACTTCCAGGTGCTGAGAACAAACAAAATGTCATCTGAAGCTAAGTCCTCCTTTCCCATGAGCTGGGTACAGTGGGACCATGGTAGCCTTGACAAGGAAGATTTTTCCCCATAGATCTGTCTCCATTGGTCCACGCTGAGGAAGATAGACGTGGCTTGAAAAAGCTGGAGGAGAATGGGGGCAGTATGGGCAATCGCAGGGGTAGGCAAACCCAAATGGGGGTCTTAGCTGTACATTGCAACCCTGTCAGACTAAACTATCAGTTTGTAAAACAGGTGTAGCTATAACACACTTTCTCATGAACACATATGATGGTAAAGAGCACTGTGCTTTTTAAGTGAAGCGGATTGAAAGCCTGACCAGAAAACTCTGTGTGAGAAGACCACAATACATATTAGTTTCCTTGATCTTTTGTACTAGGCAGCTGCAGAGCAACTACAGGTGGCATCTTCACTTATAAAAGAAGAGTCATATGGCATTGGCCTACAAAGGGTAAGCAAGCACTTTTTTTCAGTCTTTCCCTACAAGGCTGTAGCTTTTGTTTTGCTTTGCACACATCAGCTACAGTGGCAAAGCAAGTGAGAGGCTACTTTCCATTCTGATTTTTTTTCTACCTCATGTGAATAAATACCACTGCAGATACACTGAGTATTGGGTTTCTTGTCTCTAGACTAGTATTTAATAGCTGCTAGTGGGAGTGTATTTAACCAAGCATGAGCAACCACTGAAATCAGGTTTCTTGCCCCCCAGATGCCAGGGGCTGTGAAATCAGCTGCTGGAGACCAGCTGCACGATGCTGAACCCAGAGAGATCTGAAAAGAGCTCTGGCTGGAAAGATGATGTATTTATAAGAATAGAAGTTAAAGCATCCTGGTCTTTGAAGAGTTTTTCTGCGCATGGAGCAGTCCCTGAAGCAGCGCTGACCAGGCTGCAATTTGTTCCCATTGCAAGCAAGTGAGGGCTGAAAGGTCAGTGTGGAAAAAGACTCCCGTGTGCTGACATTTCTGGGTGGAAAGAAACAACTGAATTCTTTAGACAGGGCTGTTATTCCAGGAACTGGGAGGCTTTGATTAGGATTGTGTGGAAGGATTTTCTTCTGAACACAGGCTTGGGTTTTGTAGCTCCAGGAGGCTCTTATACCGGGGCTCAATCTGCACCTTTTCTTTCTTGTCTCCATTTAACCTCTCAAACTTTTCTCATTCCCTTACTGTTCAAAGAAGTAGTGGGAGAATCTCTTGCTTATAGTATCCCAGGGACGGTGCCATTGTCACTTGACAGCTTCTCTATCACTGAGAGGGTCCCAAATTGGCCTTCCCATGTACAAGAGAAGGAGCAGTTAAGCCTGGCTGCCCTGACAGAGAGAAGATTGTGCTGAAGCTGAGCAAACAGGGGTGAAGCCACAAGGCCCACCCATTTCAGCAGCAGTCTTCTCTCTCTTCCTCCTACAGCTTCTACATCTCCTGCCCAGTGAAGTTAGTATTCCTCAACATTGCTTCCACATTGCTGCTTGGAAAAACCCTAGGACAATAAGCTCATTCTTAGATCAGTGAGGTTTAGTTCTGTGTAGGACCCTGTATGCTCATTTGTTGTTCCTAAACATACTAGAAAATGTTAGAAATCCTCTGACCTTGCTGGCTACCACAGAATCACAGAATGTTTTAGGTTGGAAGAGACCTCCAAAATCATCCAGTCCAACCTTTGACCAACATCATAATCTGACTACTAAAAAGATGTCCTTAAGGACCAGGTCCAAACACCTTTAAGTACCTCCAGGGATGGCGACTCCACCACTGTCCTGGACAATTCCAATGCCTGACAATGCTTCTCAGTGAAAAAACGTTTCCTAACATCCAGCCTAAACCTCCCGTGGCACAGTTTCCATCCATTCCCTCTGATCCTATCACAGTTCCCTAAGGAGCAGAGGTTGTTTCCCTCCTCACCCCAACCTCCCTTGAGGCAGCTGAAGAGAGCTCTAAGGTCTCCTCTCAGCCTCCTCTCCTCCAGACTGAACACCCCCAGCTCCCTCAGCTGCTCCTCACAGGACTTGTGCTCCAGGCCCTTCATGAGCTTCATTGCCCTTCTCTGGACACGCTCCAGCACTTCTGTGTCCCTCTTACACTGAGGTGTCCATCAGAGTAAAAGAACTTGGACAGAGAGGAAGACAGACCTGCCATGCAGTGCATTTTGGGGAACAAGTTAGGAAGGGTTTAGACTGCTATAGCTAGGAAACTGGAAAGGGTGGCATCTCTGCCTTTTTGTCATTACTTTCTCTAGGAAAGTGGAGGGTGGTGAGGAATGAAGGTGTTCCCAAACAGCCTATTAATGACCCTTGCCAAATAATGCCTCTAAGTAAATCAGTGGGTAACATCCACATCTGAACACGGAGGAGGTGAATACTCAGGGCATGCATACACACCCATGATCCTGAGAGTTATAAGTTATATAATCACAGACATTCTGTATAAAATAGAGTGCTTCTGAGTCTGTAAAAAAGCAGTTTGTATGGCTCCAGCTGTGAAGGAAGGCAAATACCTGTAGGGGCATTTTGTACATCCTCATGTTCTACTCCTACAAATTACCTGGAAAACAGGCAAGATTTTGTTGAAGGCAAGAGACTTGGTTCATGCAAAGAGCAGGGACAAGGATACCTCATTTGGGAAGTGGAAAGCGAGACAATGTAAGGGTTGGAGGAGTTGTCTCTTGCAGCTCTTTGTTGTAGTAGAGGAGGCACAAATTTCCATTCCTGCTGGGTCATCAGGGTGAAAGTGCACTGCAAGCAAGGGCTGGAGAACTCTTACATTCAAAGTCTCATTTACAGACAAAGAGGAAGCACACTTTGGAAATATGTATGTATATATATTTAGACATTATTGCTAGTATGATGGAAATCTAAGCATTCTAACAAGAATCATGATGACATGATCTAAATAGTGTGGAGAAACAAAGAACAATAAGGCAGGTAGAGTGCTTCTATACAGAAAAAGTCACAAGAGTAGCAGTAACACAAGTAACACATTTCCTAGCTCACTTTTCTATTGCTCCACTGGGTTTTCAGGACAGTGTTTCCTGCTGGTAGAGGTATATTATTGAGAATTGTAAGGCCCAGGAGGCCTTCACAGGGAGGAATACGATGCTCACAGTAGTGGTTTCTTCTTCCTCTTCATATTTTGTAACCAACATTTACATCCTTCTCTTTCCTTATTGGTCTGCAGCTTCAGGTTACATTTGAATCTGCTATACACATTGCAGTTTAGTTCCCCTAAAGCCAGTTCTTCCTGCTCTATGTCTGCAGGCTGGTGTTGTTTTAGTTTTGTTTTTTTTTTTTAATTTCTTTTTTTTTTTTTTTTTAATGACCAGTAGTGAGTGGGATGGGGAGCATGTGTTTGTTTTCCACCTCTGCAACAGAGCTGGGAAAGCTCAGTGGAGAGTACAGCTGATGGTGTTAGTGGTTATAAATGGTGTGATTCTCAGCACTTTTTGTTAAAACATCAACTATTTGCAAGTAACCTGGAAAAAATAATTACATTTTTAATCAGAGCACAGTGAAACGTGTGAAGAGCTTTTATTTCATTATACCATTTTCTGCAGCAGGTGATAATCAGGGCTAAAACTTGAACCAGCTGGGGCAGCAGTGATTTGATGTGTTTAAATTTTTTTTTCAGAGGGAGTAGTATTAGGACTGTCATATTTCCTATTTTTTTTTAAATGACAAAGCATAATTATAGGCATAAAATGAAATCAAGAGGAAAGGACTAAAATTATGGTCAATGAACGATTCATACTAGAAATTACTATTGCCGGGATAATGCTTAACAAGAACTCAGAAAATAAATGAGCAAAGAGCCTGTTATTTCTTGTGTTCTCAAGAACCATGCTTCTCCAGGACTGGCGAAGGCTCCAATTCTTTAATCAACTGTGGAACTAATTGCATGGTGCTGTGGTAAGTGCTGTTGCTGGGAGCTGTGTTGTGCTACGCCAGAAAGCCACCAGCAGATAAGAAAGCTCAGGGCTTGGTTTGAAACCAACTTTGGCAGCAACTGAGCTGGAGCAGTGTGAGTGTAGCTCAGCATGGTCTGCATTTGCCTGCTGAGCTCCATGTTGCTCCGGGTGGTTCCTGTGACCCAACAAATCAGCTAGCTTAGAGCTGCAACTAAATGGATAGGAGTAGCTGATCTTTGTTAGCTGTGCTTTTACATTCCCACTGATGGCTTAAAAAGTTTCTAAGTGGAAATTAACCTGTGAATTGTAGAATCCTTTCTCTTGTATGCCTCTTTCCTTTTACTTGAAAAGTACTGATTGTTTTTCTAGATTTCCTTCTGAAAGATATTACTGAGGCTCCAGCAGAGCAGGCAATAGTTTACTGCAGAAGGAACTTACCCTTAAGATTTCCCATGGAGGGACCAAATCCATTCAAACCTCCCCGTGCCTGCAGTGGGCAGAATACTTCACATCTCCCAGAGATCTCCTTCATAAATGTGGAGGAGGTGAGGATGGAGGACTAGTGGTTTTTCTCTTCCATTTTTTGTTAGAATGGGGATTTTCAATAATCAGCAGTCAGAAGACTTCTGATTTGTGACTGTTGAGCTCCTGATCATCTGCTTGCTTAGCTGCTGAGTGGCAACCTGGCAAGTAGAGACTTCAGCAATTAATTAAATATCCAAAGATGTGGTCACTGTAGTAAGCACAAGTCTCATAGAAAGCAGAGCTTTTCTCCTGGGCTCCGGTTCTGTTTTGTAAGTTATTAGAAGGAAAATCAGAAACTAGCTGTAGATGGTGTTTTCTGTGCTGGCTGCAAAATCCAGAGATACACAAAGTCTAATTCTTCCCTTTCTAGTCCTTGAAGGCAATAAAATCTGATCAATTCAGAGAACCAGAAGGGGAACAAAATTGGAATTTACAGTCAGACCTGACTTCAAAGACCCAATACACTTTTGGAAGGTCTTAATTCAAGATCTCATGCCTCTTTTCCAAGTCCAGCTTTTCATGGTCCTCCACAGATCTGCTGGTTAGGGGGAGAAGCTGGAAGTTCAGTCTTACTTCTGAGAGAAAAACCCCAGGAGATAGAAAG
Organism: Phaethornis superciliosus; assembly: GCA_023637945.1. Lineage (NCBI taxonomy): Eukaryota > Metazoa > Chordata > Aves > Apodiformes > Trochilidae > Phaethornis > Phaethornis superciliosus. The sequence continues at coordinate 109,442,272 of JAJQWJ010000001.1, read as the reverse complement.
CAGCTATGAAAAGCATAACCATGTGAGATTTATATCAGAAATACATGGTGGAAATGCACATTACTTTGGGCTGAAATATAACTAGTGAACAAAGTATTTTTAAATTTTAGTTTTACTGAGACCTGCAATGGAGACAGGGCCAGCCAGAAGTCTCTATGTTCTTGTCTTTGGAAGAAAGAAAAAGTCATATGAGATCAAGTGCTTCCACGTGCTAGTCATTTTGGAGCCACAAACGTCACCAGCCTGAGGGGAATGGGAGGAGAAGCAGAGCCCTTTATCTTGGGGGAGGCAACAGGAAAAGGAGGTGGAGAAATAGCCTGTCCTCTCTGCCACTTTTAAAATGACTTTGCCCTGAAATTGTGCTGCTGATGCAGGCTCCACCCCAGGACACGATGCAGGTAATCCCCCCTGGTGGCAGGATGCATGATGCCTTCACTCTTCACCTCTCAGTCTTCACAAATTGGACTTTCACACAACCCAGTTTTTTACAAAGGTATGATGCAGCTCTCTGTTTGACAGACCATATATTCATGCACTAAATTAAAGAACATTAACCAGCCAATGGCTGATAATGGCACATGTTCAAAAAGTGACTTAGAGATGAAAAAATCATCCGCAGGTCCCATAAAAAAATTTCTCCAATTAAACATGTATGCTCAGAGCTTTCAGAAAGAAGAATTTTTGCAAGGTTGCTAAGTGCTGATCTACAGATTACTGCCTCTTTATCATGCACCGAACGTTGACTCTCAGTCCCTCAGTTTGAGTTGACGTATCAATCCTATGCTAAATGAGTCAAGAAGATAGGTTGTAGTTGTTTTATTTTATGGAAGCTGAAAAGGTTCTTCTAGGTGACTGATACAAATAACTGGAAATCCTGTTGAACCAACATTGCAAAGGAAAGTGTTTTATTGTAAAATGTTGCAGAGTAGAAGACCATTTACAGGAAGCATCCCTAAGCATCCAAGATCCAAAAAAAGGTTTGCTGAGGTGAAAACACATTTTCAGCTGTGGATTTTCGTGCTGTAATGAAAAATAGATCTTTACAGTTTTTTTCCATTCTTACTTTCTTAATCCCTTTCCTTCCTGTGTTCCTTTTTACCAAAGGAGCATTAGTTTTTCTCATCCTGCACAAGTAATGAAACTGGCCAGAGAAGCAACCCCTTCAACAAAATATTTTACAAAAAAGATTTTTCTTTAATTCCTCATTCACTGAATTCTTTTCATATGGGGTTAAGGATCACTTACAAACATAAATAGTTTTAATAATTTAGAACATTAGGATAATAATACATTTTTCCTCAGTATCATGACAGAAGACAGAAGCTGCCTGATGCTAACATTTAGGAAACTAAACATATATGTGTCTTTACCCATTCAGACCTTTTTCACCTTCCCATCTAATCCATTTTGCATATGCTCAGCTCAGAGCCAGGACAAAACCAATTTTCTTCTCAGTAAGTTTACTTTTCACTTCAGTCTCTTCTCAGTAAGTGCACGTTCTGACACAGCATGTTTTTCATTTGGTGTCTACTTCTAGTACTGATAATGTTTGATGTGTATAGTTTTTGCTGGAGAAGGGTATGCAGAACCAAGGCTCCTGTTTATTTCTGCCAAACTTATTTACAAGAAACAAAAGGGAGGAAAAGGGGTCACACCTTCACCTATGTGTGGAGGACAAGATAGGAGTAAGTCTCTCTCCCTTCTTTTATTTCCTTTCCTAGGATGGGAGTTGAGCTCATAGAGGGCATCTGTCATTTGTTTATTTCCCAGCCCAGTGTTAAGCTTTGAGAGCACAGATAATAGAATCATACCTTGTAGGTTCTTGACATAGTGGTGAGCTAATAAGACCAAAATCTTTGTATTATGGATGTCTGCAGACCAAAGTACTTTCCCTCAGCTGGAAGCAAAGCATTTCTAAAGCTAGCAGGGGCATTTCTGGCTAGGGTCTGCTGTTCTTCTAAGAGTGGATATTTAGCAGGTCCTGCAGTCCCTAACATTCCCCTGGGAGAGAAAAGGAGGGAGGGGTAGGTGACAGAAAATAATTGAAAAATAATTGTATTTTTCTCACTACTTGTCACAGCAACCATGGATCTTATTGACAAAGCTCAGCAGCCCAGGAATACTGGGTACTTTTTGCATTCACAAAATGACCTCCAGTTCTCTCATATGATCTTATGATCCCTTCCATGTATAAGAGCCAGCATGAGCATGAAAAAAAATTCATCCCATTGACCAATATTTCCTTCAGCCTGCCAGTATCTTCCCAGCCATCCCCAAATCCAAGTGCAGGGCACAAGTGTTCCCTCAACAGCATCAGCATCAGCAGGGTGAGGCTTCTCCCGTCCTGTAATTTGCAGACTCCTTCTTGGTTACATATCCATATATGTCAAATTGCCTTCTTTCTAGTTCTTGTTATTTGAGACTGAGCTCACAGGTGCTGGATTATTGTTGGATGAACTTGTCTGCTTCCTTACACACTCCTAATGCAAGGTTATTCCTGTACATATTTAATCTGCAGGTTGCATTTGGCTCCTGCAGGCCAGACTTTGGCCAAGACTGTCAAGCCAGGTGTCCAAAGAATGTCTTTAGGAGTGGATGGGAGCCTGTCCCATGTGAAAACATGCCTGGGCTCAGTCTGGGAACTCAGTAAGAGCTTACTGCATGGTGCAACGTGCCCAGGACCATAAAATATGGGTGGCATACACAGGTGCTGAAATACCTCTCTAAGGTCAGAAGAGCTTCAAGGCTGAGCTGCAGAAGGTAGGGAGGGGTAAATGTAACACCGAGTCATTATTCTTACAGTTCCCAAGGTGACTGAAGCACAGCTCAGACAGACACAGTTGAGGATCAAGCATCTGGAGACCCAAAGCAAAACAACAGCACCCAGGCACAGTGTATACATCACAGAGGTGTAGCCACTGATCTAACTTGCACTGATGCATGTTCTGATAAACTGCACCATCTTCAATTTGTGTTTGTGTTCTGGGGCTTTTATCAACCCCAGCATCAGCGAGGTACAAAATTTCTTAGGTCAGAGGAGTAATTTCCTGCTGCATATTGGTGGTGATGAGAGCAGAAGCACATTGGGTATAGGGCTGCTAGTGTAAACTGTGTATTTGAAGGGGGAGAATCTACATTTTCTATGCTGCTGAAAACTGACCCTGGAAAGGAAAAAAAACAAACCAAAAAAAGAAGCCCAACACACACACACACACACACACACAAAACCAAAAAACCCCAAACCAGCAGAGAAGTGAAATAAAACCTTCAGGGTCACGGAAAATGAGGAATTGCTGTCATTCAAACAGTATTAAAAACACCCATCATAATCTCCTGAATTCTAATAATCATTCAGCATTTCACTTGCAGCTAAGAAGAGATCAGAAATATGACACTCATTTATTACTTCCCACCAGGCATTATGTGCAAGTAAAAGCATCAGCTTCTCTTTGCTGAGTGGATTGCAGTCAGGGGGAGTTTTGCTTGAAGCACAGCCTGCCTGCAAAAGGGCATCTTCACTGAAAAACTTTTCTTTTCTTGTATGTTTCTTTTAAATATAGTGTAAAGTCCCCACTTTGAGGTAGATAACATTACCCAGAGAACCTAAAGGAACAGCTACCACTGAGAAACTGAAAGTGTTACCTATTATTTGATCAATATTTCCTACCGCTGCCATCAAATTGGACTGCTGGGAATATAGGGATTTTTAAGAGACACATCAAGACCCTGAAATGCTTTTCATTCTCTTAAACTGAAAAATAATCAAGGGCTTTTGTCCAGGTACTTCATTCTTTATGGGACTGGTTGTGTCATATTCACACTGGAGGGAAAAGTGGGACTGATAATAAGTTGGGATTTTTTCCTAATCATGTCTATTAAACAACTACTTCAGTGGTCAGGGTATATGAGGGACCTACTCGAACACTCCTTGTGAGGAATGCCAGTTTGTAGGCTGGTGGAGGTCTTTGAAAGGGGAACCTGCTACTGGCAAAGTGCAGGAAAGGAAGGTCTGGCATGTTAGAGGTCAAGCTACTGGCAAGTGAAAGGCAGCATGACCTCCACCTGCATCCGTGGCTTCCAGTGCCTGCCCAGGATTGCCAGGAAAGGTAATTGCAGAGTTGTGTACTTCTACAGGCAGATACAGAAGATCTGCAAAGATACTGCTGCCACCTACTGCTGGTCCAATTTGAAAAAAAAACCCCAAGCCCTGAATAATACTACTGACAGCTCATGTTTTCCCATTGGATTTGTCTACTCGGGTTAGAAAAAAAATGAATTGCTCTTCATGTTTTAACCTCGCTTCAAGGTGGTGGTCCTGCATGTTGTACTAACCGCTCAGAACTATTTTGCAAAGGCTTGGTGAAGACCACAGCAGCTACTTGGCCTAGGAGAGGGCAACTTCTGGTTGACAGTGTAATCTGGCACGGACAGCATTGACACCCATTGCTCGAGTTTGCCTGTGGTGTAGAGGGTAAGGAAGAGGGTAAGGAGAGGGTAAGGAAGGCCATCTGTATAGAGGATACTACACCCTATAAACTCCCCCTCAAATAAAATTAAATGGTTAATTTTCTGGTCTTTTTAAAGACTACAAATTAATTTAAATCCAATGCTATTTCCACTTTTTTCTCAGATCTTTTTTTTTTTTTTTCAGAGTTACAGTTCCATTAAAAAGCTTTTAACTCCTACTTACAGTTCGCTTCAAAGTTGCTGATTGTGTGTGTGCAGTCAAAATCCCACTTTGAAACCAACACTCTGTAAGATTGCTTCTGTTCTGAAAAGTGATTGAAAAAGTGGCACCTTTTTTTTCTCGAGTGGCCACTTTTCCATAATTTCATGAGGTCAGGCAGTTCTCAAAGTACTGGAGGCTTCCTTGCCTGTTGCATTTAAATGCTGTGGCATGAGCAAAGAAAAACAAAGCTGGTGATGCCTACTCGGCACTGCAGATTACTAACAGTCTTGTCTAGATAATTCAACTGCATCTCTGGAAAAGTGAAAACACAATGGAGTTAAAGAACATTTTGCAGGGATTAGTGCTGTGAAAGGTTCTGGGTGGTTTGATCTGTGATTCAGAGTACAGGTATGCATCTTGTACCTTTGACTGTAAAGAACAGAGCACTTGCAAGAAGTGTGAAGATCAGAGGAAATGTAAAGAATGTGAAGAATGGAGTACTTGCAGACAATGGAGTACTTGGAGTACTTGTGCACTTCACTGGAAACTGCTAAACAGAAATTGATGTAAAACTTGATTGTAATTGCTGTAAAGATAAACTTGGCCTGGAGCAGAAGGTAATGACTGTCAAAGTTCACAGAGTTTGAGAACTATTTCAGGGCTTGACACAATGAGGGGTGCTGATCAACTGGTACTCTAATTATGTTCTTTTTGTAATTCAGGCATGTAACAAAGGGTGATTGCAATGTAAAGGAAAAAATGTTCTGCCAGTAACATGAACACTGCCTGAAAAAATCACTGGTGACGTGAAGCTGTACACTTAAGAAAATTAAAATACACATGCCATATGGCTTGGGGTTGATCTAGGTGACAGGAATGCTAAATACAGTTGGCTAGGTCACTTTATCTCAAGCAAAGGAGAGGTTTGATCTCACTGTAACATCTACATATAGGTGTTATATATATGTATATATATATAAAATAGAACCATAGGATGATTTGGGTTGGAAGAGACCTTAAAGATCGTCTAGTTCCAACCCTCTCATCATGGGGAAACCTCCCATTACATCAGGTTGCTCACAGCCCCATCCAACCTGGTCTTGAATACTTTCAGGGAGGGGGCATCCCCTAGGATGCTTCCCTAGGGAACCTGTGCCAGTGTCTCACCACCCTCACAGTGAAGAATTTCTTCCTAATGTCTAATCTAAGTCTACCCTCTTCCATCTTAATTCCATTGCCCTTTGTTCTACCGCTACATGTCCCTGCAAAAATTCCCTCCCCAGCTTTCCCATAGCCCCTTCAGGTACTGGAAGGCCACTATAAAATCTCCCTGGAGCCTTTTATTTTCTAGGATGAACAAGCCCAACTCTCAACTTGACCACATAAGAGAGGTGCTGATCATATATATGGCACTCCTCTGGACTGACTCCAAGAGCTCCATTTCTTTCCTGTGTTGGGGACTCCAGAGCTGGACACCATACTCCAGGTGGGGCCTTATGAGAGCAGAGTAGACAGGGAGAAGCACGTCCCTTGACCTGCTGGCCACACTTCTTTTGATGCAGCCCAGGATATGGTTGGCTTTCTGGGCTGCAAGTGCACATTGCTGTCTCATGTGGAACTTCTCATCAACAAACACCCCCAGGTCCTGCAATGCTCCCACAATAATGCTATAATATCCACTGGAAGGCACATACAAGGCACCTAGAACCTACTGCTTCAAACCTCCCAAGGAATAAGTACTGATGAAGAAGCTGTATCCCACCGCAGGCCCACATGGAAGGGAGATGCCTATGATAGCTCCTGCTCTCTTGCTAAAACACACATCTAAGGAATGGCAGCAATGGAATTTCTTAGCTGCAAAATAGCCTACAATTGCCAGCAAACTTTGGGTATTCCATCCAAATCCTGTTTCAAGAATGATGCCAAGTTCAGCATATATCAATATATATTACTACACTTCACATGCACTTGATACTAGATGTGTAAGCCACCAAAACAACACCCCTGACCTACACAACTTTTAGTCCGAAGAAGCAAAAAGAACAGAAGATTTACTTAGAAAAATCTTGAGACAGCTATTTAAATGCTCAATTTGTAACCACCTCGTCTGTAGCAAGGTGGCAATACTCGCCACTGCCAAAGTCAAATTGAGCCCAATTAAATTTAACTGGTTTCTTTCTCAGTATCCCTGGGCAGTTCACCAACTGGTAGCAGGAAATGGAGTATTAGGGCCTGGGAGGAAACATGATACCAGAGAGCTGCTGGGAAGACAGCAATGACTACAGCTAAATAGTGGCAACTGTGTCAAGGGATTTGGAGCACCACCGAAAGGACTTCAAGAAAACAACTGGGAATCCAACAGCAGACTAAATCTGGGTGTTGGCAGCCACCCTCTCAGGTCACCACTTCCAGTTTACTCCTGCCCGGGTCTAGGGTGTGGAACACTCATAAGTAGCTACATAGAGTGCTAGGACCCATTTGAAGTTCATCATGTTAAGGAAGTTGCTGCTAAATGAATGTTTTAATGTTTCAAATAATGTAAATAAAGATTAAAATATAGCAGGTGGGTTCAGTCTCTGCATCAGAAAGCTGATGAGGACAGTGTCCAGATACAAAATAGCCTAGCATAAAAAGAATGGTGATGAGTTATTCTTTGAGTAGTTGGCTTGGTCCTTTAAGCTTAACTCACTATGTTTGGGGAATTACTGGAATAACAGTGAAATGCTACAAGAAGCAACTTAATCTGGAATCTGCCATACAGGAGGCTTTTGAACAACAAAGGGAACAAACAGCAGTTAAGAAAGTTCCAGACACATTTTATGTGCTTCAGAAAAAGGGAAAATGAATAAGGCCTACAAGTCTACAAGTATCTAAAGGGTGGGTGCAAGGAAGATGGAGCCAGAATCTTCTCAGTAGTCCCAAGTGATAGGATGAGGGGCAACGAGCACAAGCTGGAACATAGGAATATTAAAGACAAAAAAAATTACTGTGTTTGATTCCACAGTTAGCATGAATAATGCTTAAGCTTGCATGAAGTCACTATATTCTTTCATAAGCTAAATTTGCAGGAAAGAAAAAAAAATAATGAAAACAGACCATGTAGATCTGCAGCTTAAATCTGGTAAAATATGTAAGTAACTTGATCTTTATGTGTTAACATTGCTATTCCATATTGTCATCATCACCAAAATCAGCTTAACAAAGCTAACTGCCATTTCTACACTTTTTCTGAAGATAAACAAAGGCACTTAATAAACATTAGAATAATTTGGTTTATTGCTAGTGATTTTTTATTACAACTTAGACTAAGTCCTACTTGTATATGAGTCTTTAAAGGGAACCAAAAGAAAACACATACTAAGAACAAACAAAATCAAAACCCTAAAATTACTAATGACAGTGTGTGATCCCTTTCAAAAATCCAAGTATTTTATTACTGGCTTCCTGAACTCTGTAATTCTAAACCAGAGCATTTTATTTCCACTTGCCATCAAACACCTATTTATTTTCAGATTACAGTAAAACCTCACAGAGGAAAGAAATGTTAAAAACTCAGCATATGACTTATTTTACAATTAGTGTTCAGATGCTCATAGGGTTCTAGAGGCAATTTACTATAGCCATAAATATAAAAATATAGAATCATCTTTATTAATGATGCATGCATTTGTTCAGATCAGGTTTCTTGGGATACAGCCTTCTATTTGGATTTCAGCTGGCCAGCCACGGTATCTGTTCTTTTTCTTGTCAGAGTGGTTTATCTGTAAAAACAAACAAACAAACAAACAAAAAAAACCCCAACGATATTTGGTTCACCTTTTACAAACTAGTTTGTGAAACCTCATATACCAGAATGGGGGAAATGGCTAGAACTGGGAAGCTAAGTAGCACGTTGCAATACTTGCTTGATATAATGGGTGAAGATGCTACCACTCATAATATACACTAAATTGAATAACATTTTCCTGAAGAAGCTCTGTAATGTGAAGATGATTATGTTTCAATATTCTGTGAAAAAAATAACTGCACAGGTTTCATATTATTTTGGAAGGAGTCAGTATCATCAAAGAAAGTGATCTCTGTATTGGGTTTTCCCATTTCTGTCTGTCTCTCTGTCATACAGATGAGCATCACCGGGCTCATAGAAAGCTGATATAACAAGGTCACAGATGCAAAGAGAAATCTGATATACAAATGGTATCTTTAGTTCTCCTGAAGCCTGAGGGATTCAGAGGTTTTGTGATGCAAGCATTGATGTAATTGCATGGTCAATGTGAGACAGCCCAGCTTTCATATAAAAACAGTCTTTATGTTTATGAAGTTCTTGAAATTTGTCTTTCCAAAAGAAAATCCAAGTCTCTATGTGGCATGCCTATTGGAGTTTTTCAAAACTGTGACTCTCTAGATCTGCTGGTCAACTCTGAAGTTTGTCTACAGATGCTTTAGTGTTGGTGTGGTAGAAGTCAGCACTGGACATGGCCCAGGCCCAAAGTAAGGAATGATGACTCATTAAAGAACTTTGTACAACTGAGGCTTCCTGAACAGACTACAGTTACTGTAGCTAACCCATGAAATCTGGACCTGAAGGTTATATTTGATATACAAACAAATACAAAGTGAAAATAAAATGAACCTGACCTTTTCTTTTTGGATATCATCCGGCAGCTTGAAGCCTTTGGCAGCTATAAAAGCCCAGCTTGACCTGAACTTTATATTCTGTATTTCTTTACTTCCCAGCTCTTCTACTAATTTTTTTGTGTCATTTTTCAACCTAGGAATGTTTAGTGAAAAAAACCTGTTAAAATTCAGGATGTAAAAAATTCTGAAAAACAACAGAGCTGATTCATACTTTACAATAGTAGGCCAGCAGAGCAGCAATAAGAAGTTCTGAGAGCTCTCTTAGTTGCATGCCATTAAAGTTTCAAGAGCAAAATTATTTCATTTTCTCATTTCTACATTTTTTATATTAATACATCCTGTTTGTAACAACTAATAGAAAGGAAAAATGTATCTAAAATACTATTTGATTGTTCATCCCTTCTTAAATAAGGACAAGGCACTAAGTGTTTATCAACCAAATAATCAGGGTAAGCTGTAAGAAACAATGCAACCTAGATATATTTGGAGGTGTGGATACCTTCTTAAGAGAAAGTTGTGACCCAAAGTTAACAGCAGTGCCCTTCATAAGGACAACAAGTGCTTTTGAACTAATACATCTATCAGTCTTTGGAAGCATTAACATACATGATATGGACAAGCACCAAATAGACATGGAACCCAAAACTTTCAGGCAGGAAATGAGAGAAAAACCTTGACTATGGAGTGAAATTTACCATTCTGTTACAATAGTATGGTATAGTGATTTTCAAGCTACTCATTGCTCTGTTCCTCAGCCAGTCATGAATTACTTGCTCACCGGGTGCTTCCATCATCATGAGTCACCATCAAAAGCAGGGACCCTTCTGGTGCATTTTTAATGAAAGTCATCATCTCTCCTGAGTGGTCTGTTGAATGAATTACACAGCTGAGTATTAACTACATTCGTATCACATCCCACCCACTTTCAGTTTGGTTTTAGTGTTTGGCCTTGTCTACACAAAATGAGACCTAATTAGTCAATTTTTCTGTTTACAGGCAGAGGGTCTAATCCTGGGAGGTGCAGGAAGCTGCTAGTTCTCACTGGAACCTAGGAGAGCATGGATTGATCTGTATTTCCCAGTCATAAACAAATATACTTCTGAACTTCTACAAAAGCCATTTATGCCTGGGGTAAGTCTAGAGATGGTTTCTTATGTTTACCTCACATAATATTACACATGCAAGCAAAGCATAGAATAGCCCAGGAGAAGTTATTGCTACTCTGTGAGCTTCCTACTACCTTGTTAACTTTAAAGTTACACGCCCCCTTGTACACCCACTTTCATGAAGTGGCAGCCTATTTGCAGCACTAAGCTGTTTAGTTGCTTTACAATGGCTAAAAATACACAAGACACTGGTTTGGTATACAAAAAAAATATGTAGCAGGCATCCTGGAGACACTGCAGTCTACATACCATATGTAAAACTGTAGCCCCATGATTAGTCCAATGTGATTTCTATTCATGTGTGTAATGTCACAAACACTCTTAAATGGTCAGAGAATCAGCTTTCAGTGCCTCATACCAATTTTGCTTTACTAGTAGGTAAAGAAACTGTTACTATTCAAAGCTTGGAAAATTTTTTAAAAGCTATTCTTAAAGTACATCATATTTCTAGCCACACAAAAGGATATTAAGGAGAAGACCAGCATGTTTTCTATGATGATTTTGCAACTAAAATAGAACAAAATATGTCAGGAAAAGGAATTTTTCTGAGTGAAGTATATGGATGTGGTACATGGTTAAATGTTATTCCTTCCAGACTGAAATAATGGAGAAAAAAAAATTACAATTTGACAGTTATAAAAAACACCTAGCTGCAAGACGAATAAATACGACAAATATCTCAACCAACAGGAGGAATTCAGCTTTTCCAGCAAAATTTGTCATCAGATCTGACCAGAGCACATTTTACAAGATCAAGTTTGCCTCTAGAGAATTCCCTTTAATTATACAATCATAGTAATTCGAAAGAGCAGGATCATTAGATAAGTGTCTTTTCCTAATGCTGGAACACTAACAAAAAAGCCCGATCACACTCTTTTCCTTACCTCCTTTCCACATGTCAAAATATTTTGTTGATGTAACTTTTCCTGTTTTATCTGTAATTAAAAAAAAAAGTTGTGTAAATGTAACTGAAAATTGTTAAAGTCAATCAGCATATACAACATTTCCAGCTAAAAGATAGGTATCTCTAATTTTGTTTATCATTGTGCTTCTGAGTTTGCTTTTCTTTAAGTTTTTAAATTGGAAAGAATATGGAATAATGTAAATTAAAGATTTGGAGAGAATTTTTTTTCATGTATTTACTGATTCACCAAATGTGACTAAAACATTTTTACTAGCTTTTCTTTTAAAGAAAGAATTCAGTTTATAGTGTACTTCCATGGTTTTATATATCCATAAACTATACTAGGTCACAATGACAATTAGAAAAATGGGCTAAGCCTATTTGAATGAGGTCAATACTATTCTGCACAGTTGTTTGAGATGTGCAAGCTTTCATATAATTTAATCTCAGTGGAAAGAAACTCAGCACTCAACATTACCATATCAGAAATTGGGCATACAATTATTATTCCAAATTAGTCAATATTATTCCAATTAGTCATTCCAAAATATTTTGGTCAATATACATCATAAATGATGCTGCAATTTAAATGGCTATCTTTCTTTAAACAAGTCAGGTAAAAATTTCTAAATCCATGGCAAAGTAATTGATTTTTGTTATCCAAGACCCATAACCCTGCTACTTGAGATGGTCTTCTCCACATCAGCCTATTTCTTGTAAGAAGATCCAGCAGTTCCTGATTAATTTTTGGCTTATCTTTGATTCATATATGGTAAAATCATGAAGGCAAATTCTTTAAAAGATGGAATTCTAAATGGCTGGTTTATCATGCTGATGAGAGGAAAAGTTGGCAAAAATCTGTAAGTGGTAAAACAGCATCCTAGAGTTGGGCTGCTTCTGAGCAGAGATCACAAAAAAAAAAAAAAAAAAAAAAAAAAAAAAGCTGTAGTGAGGACTGCAGAAATACACAAAATTATTTCTCTCTCCCTCTGTGGTGTTATCTTGGGCTTAATAGTTCTGTCTTCCTTCCTGCCAAAGACCACATACATTCAGAAGGAAAAAAATTATCATTATGGAATAAAACACAAGTGTGATGATGCCACAGGAAACACACTGAACACAGTCATTAGCTTGACTGATCTAATTAGAGGACATGTAGAAAATATGTCTCATTACAAATTGGTTTGAGATAATGGACAGATTTACCTGCAGATGGAGATGAAATTGTATCTAAAATTAGTATGTGTGGTAGAGGAAATGGCCATTTAAAAATGTGTGAAATTATCAAGGAGTGAACCTGAAAGTTGAGTCTTATTGCTGGAGATCACAGATATTTTTGCCATGTTATATAAGGACCAGTACTTTTATCTAATAAAATACATATATACTGCCTCTATGTACATATTTTCTTATACTGATTATGGACATGTTTAATTTTTTATCCAGAAGGATATTTCTCAAACACAGATTTGTTTTCCTTACATTTGATATGAATTGTTAGCAATTTTTCCCTTTCCTTACATACTAGCTATGAAAAAAACCCACAAAACAAGCTCGCGTCCCCCCAGGAACTTCTGTAAATAATCACAGTACAAGGTATGGCTCTCTGACTTTTTTTCTCTTACTTACAATTCACAATGGCAATATTTATACCTCTTCCAACATTACCCTTCTCTTCACTTATAAGCCTGGAATAAAAATAAATACAGTATCAGTAGCGTGCCTTCCATCTAGAGACTCTGACCAAAGCCACATTTACCAATGCAGAGGCATTTTCTGATGTTCATGTTTTCATCAGTTATTTAATTCAAGACTTTGTATGAAACAAGAGCTATAGGTATGGCTTAAAAATCTTGCACATTGTATCAGTCAGTTTCCTCCAACAATGCACAATAAGTCTTTTAAAATGAGGCAGATCGAAAAAGTACTTTGGACAAACATAACCAGAAAGATAAGGTAGAAAAAAAACCCAACAAGATAAAATATGGTTTTATGGCTGTATTCTGCGTGGACTATTTTTACACCAAAGATGATTGCAAGGTACTGGAAGTCACTCTACGTGTAGAGTTTGAAAAGCCATGAAAGAACCTGACTTTCAGGAGGTGTTGACCCATCGAGATACTGTTAAGTGGCTATCTTGAACCATGAAGATGAAAAATCACACTTGATTGATTAACAGTTGAATGCACGTTATGTAGAGTAACAAGGAAAACAACATGAGGTTAAGTGTTAAAAAAAAGGGGGGGGAAGAGTTAAATACTGTCAAATACATTCCGAAGTTCATCAGCAGAAAAAGGAGCTCCCTGATAATGAGCTTATTGCAGCCAGTGAACAAAAGTGAAACATCCTTCTCCACAGTACAAAGGACTTGCTTAGATTTAAAGCTAGACTGGTACTCACATCTCATCCTCAAAACAAATTTTAGCCAGCTTTGCTTTGCCACCACCACTAAGGATCCGATAGGCATAGTTCCCAGGTGAGCAAGAAGACCAGTGATCACACTTCTGCCTTTTTGGGACTGGGGCTACAATAAGGAATATGAGAAAATATTTTCTTGTATGCTTTATAAACAATTTCTACATGGAAAGCATCATTTAATGTCAACATGCTAATCTCAAACACATATACACAGAACTCAATCCTTCCAATTTTCTAGTAACATTATCCCCAATTTTACTTTGAAACACCTACTGAGACCAAGAGCAAGCTTATCTAGGGAAAAATGCCCCACATAGTACAATCTGATTAGAATCTATGGCAATTAGTTCATGTAACAGGAAACATGAGCTAAAGGTATGAATGATTCCTACCAATAGCTTGAAGTTAATAGCAATAATTCTCATTTTAAGCCCTTTTCACATGATAACATAGTCACAGCATGAGAAAAACATACACATTAAGTCGCCCAGCTAGATCAGAGGAAAAAAATAATCAGAGTTTAATCAAAAATTTGGATAGTGATTGAAGAGTTTACTGTAACTGTAAAATAGATGTGCTAGAACCTGAAGTTTTGTGCTTATATGCCAGCAAACAAATAAGGTATTGTTACATTACAATTCAATTAATTATAGTTGAATACTGGCAAATATAGGCTGATATTGTGTTTCTTCAAAGATAATGTCTAAGAAGTAGTTCAGACTTGCACTAATTAATTCACTTTACACAATCAACTTTATTCTTACAATAGCACATGCCAAATAATTTCTTAGCTAATAGGCCCTTTGTCATTAACCATGTAAATACACAACATTAGACAGAGTATTAAAAAAAAAAAAAAAAAAAAAGAAGAAAAAAAAAAAAAAGAAAGACAGAAATACAACTACCCACCCCTCAGAACTGGTTTCTTTCCAAAGTCTTCAAGATTAGCAATAGAAGTTGTTTTTGTCTCGCTGGGTAAAAGATAAGCAATTAAGTATCCCAAGCACCAAGCAGTCAATGCTGTAAACAGAAGCCCAGCTAATTTCACATCTGCCAAGGAAAATAAGATAAATAGAAAGCTACAGAGACATAAAGATATTTTCATAGCAACACACAAAATCTTGTATTTTCTCTGGCACTGCTACACACTGCAGCTGTTTTATTTCTGTTATACTGTCTTAACTACAGCCTTCAGAGATGTGTCAATAGAGTATTTGTTCCACTCCTCTGACAACCCCTTTAATTTCTAAAACTTGATCTTCAAGCAGAAAACTTGCCCCAGGACTCCCCCTAGTCCCCACCCACAATATCCCAAAGAAACATAAAGTTCAGATTAATCCCAGTAGGATTGTCACTCGGAAAAGAAAGCACCAGACACTCCACATAAGTGTGCAGGCACTATACAGTTACTATTGATTTTCTGTGATAGGCTGACACTACAGGAATGTTTTAAGACACTGACCATACAGGGAACTCCCTCCATCCACCCTTCTGACACACTGTTTAAAAGTAGCTGAAGATGCAAATAATCTTCACACGATGTGCTCTGACTACATTCAAACACGACTAAAGTGGCTGTTTCACCTTCTCTCAGTCGTATCAGTTTCCAAGGACTGTATTACCAGTGCATCTACACAGTACGAACACAACAGGATTCACAGTTTTCCTGGCTATGAAGAAATACACATCAATTTCATATTGGATATCTCCTCTTCTTCCTCACCAAAAATGCTAATGTGCATTCCTGATTTAGAAGAAACCCACCACCTAATTTAGGATGCTAAACAAGGGAACAACACAATGCAAAACTGATGTTTTGATGTCATGGGATGTTTCCTGATCTTTAAAGAAACATGTAATTGAACACTATCGTTTGTTCAAGTGAAATTTTTTTCTTTCATAGTCCTTAAAATCAACTTCAACAGAATCAGTGTTCAAAAATATCCAATACATTCACTCTGCCATATTGCTAGAAAATACTGTGTACTATCTAGCCTAAACCTTCTTTACAACAGTTTACACTCAAGAAGATATTCCTTTCCTTCCTCAAACTGCCTTTTATAAATGTTAAGATTTCTGCCCTACCCCTTGTCTAGAATAAGGCTGAATTGTTCACTTGCTTATCTCAAATCCTGTTTTGCAGGTCCTACTGCTCTCCCTTGAATTCTGCCCAACTGGTCTGTGTCTTTTACCGCAGAACAGACACACTAGTACAACACATTCTGCAGGCTCTCCTTCTGCTCATTCATGCCAGAAGGAAGTTTGATGGTTTGGGGTTTTTTTGGGGTTGTTTCTTTTGTTTGTTTGGTTTGGTTTTTTTTCTTGGGTGTACACTTTGACTCAGGCTCTATTTATAATCCACCATACAGCACAGATCTATTTTCCTGTAAAGATTTTACCTCTAGATACTCTCTATCCTCTACTTGTGTATGTGGTTATTCCTGCATTCTACTTAGCTTTAAAAACCAAAAGCCTAACAAAACACTGCAGAAAAATGCAGGTTAGCAAAGCTAACACTAAACAGTACTATCACTTGAACTCCCCCTTCTTTATTAAAGCAAAAGAAGTAGAAAATGACTGTCTTTGAGCCAGTGGACAACTGAAGCACAGCTGTACTGCAGTCCTTAAACCTCAGTAAGGACGAATACAGCTCATTATGAACATTGAAGGTTCTTCTATAAACCATGCAAGTTTCTTATTTACTGCACCAGAAAAAAGGGGAATAAAAAAACCAACCAACCAAAAAAAAAACCAAGGACAGTAAACCATTTAAAGACAGTGATCTGAGCTCTTGTAATGTTTTGTATCATTGTACTTAGGAGTCTTAAGTGTATGCATTTGTGTGACTGGAGAGAAGATACTCTGAGAAACTTACTACATTTTCATAAAAAGGTTTATAATGAATCTTTTGAGATGTAAGAAATTTCCCAGTTATTACCTCAGTCTAAAAGAAATCTCTCTCATTCTACCTCTAGTAATGGTGCAAGCCTGTACTAAGAATAATACTGAAAATTACTCCAATATTTAACTCACATAGTGAATGTGAACGCTGAAAAAGTTCACACGCACAAAGATGAAAGCTGCAGGGGTCAGGGGTCATGCAGAGTGAAATTTACTTATTTTTTCATCTTTTTTTAAAAAATCAGATTTATACACGAAATATATTTAATTTGTGAAGAAGACCAAGTCACAAAACCCAGGAACAACTAAAGGAAAAACTACAAGTTTATTTAAAGATTTCAGTGATTTTTTGGTATGTGTTTGTGCATTGTAAAAATCTTTGAGATCATCAGTTAGGTTTTGTTTTGTTTTCCTGTTTTTGGCTTACCAGGTTTATTTTTACAGTGATTTTGCACTGTTTTTCTTCTAAACAAGATTGACTAAGACAGAGCAAGACTATTGCAGAATAGGCTCAACATCACAGCATTTTACATAAGTAGAAGAGAAAGCATAGAAGAATGCCTAAATTCCATTATTATGTTCCATATTTTATTTGAATCAGAAGCTGCTTAAATGGCTCTAAACATGCCTTTTAAGGTTTAAGTGAAGGCATTTGCCAACTCTCCTGCTCAGTTTGTACTTAGTTCTCTAAACTGTCGGAAAACATTTTCACTGCTGACCAACTTTAGGTTTTGCTTTCTTGGATTCTGATGGTGCTGGGGGACCACAGTGAAGCCATCTGATGGATCCACTTGGATCTCTTAAGAGTTATTGATATTACATATCCAGCACAAGTACACCTTTTTTTTTTTTTTTTTAGTACCTGCATGGACAGCCCTACACTACAGCAGCTAATCTCAAGACAATATGACAATATTAAGATAGGTAAGAGCGCTTAAGTTTTGCTATCCACAGCAGTTCAGAGTAATAAAAAGCAAAGCCCAGCCTACACTGTCACAAGCCAGGCTGTGCTGTTGCTGAATTTGGAGGCTGTGATTCCTCACAGAATCACAGAATCATCTGGGTTGGAAGGGACCACTGAGATCATCAAGTCCAACCCTTGATCCACTACTGCCGTAGTTACCAGACCATGGCACTGAGTGCCATATCAGTCTCTTAAAACCTCCACGGACAGAGAATCCACCACCTCCCTGGGCAGCCCATTCCAATGCCTGATCACCCTCTCTGTAAAGAATTTCTTCTTAATATCTAACTTAAACTTCCCCTGGCAGAGCTTAAGTCCATGCCCTCTTGTCTTACTGGTAGTTGCCTGGGAGAAGAGCCCAACCCCCCCTGGCTCCAGCCTCCTTTCAGGGAGTTGTAGAGAGCGATGAGGTCTCCCCTGAGCCTCCTCTTCTCCAGGCTGAACACCCCCAGCTCCCTCAGCCTCTCCTCACAGGACTTGTGCTGGAGTCCCTTCACCAGCCTGGTTGCCCTCCTTTGGACCTGCTCCAGGACCTCAATCTCCTTCCTGAACTGAGGGGCCCAGAACTGGACACAGGACTCGAGCTGTGGCCTCACCAGGGCTGAGTACAGGGGCAGAATCACTTCCCTGGACCTGCTGGCCACGCTGTTCCTGATCCAGGCCAGGATGCCATTGGCCTTCTTGGCCACCTGGGCACACTGCTGGCTCCTGTTCAGCTTCCTGTCAATCCAGACTCCCAGGTCCCTCTCTGCCTGGCTGCTCTCAGCCACTCTGTGCCCAGCCTGGAGCTCCCCATGGGGTTGTTGTGGCCAAAGTGCAGGACCCGGCACTTGGCCGTGTTGAACCTCATCCCATTGGAATCGTCCCACTACAGGGCTGAGCACTGCAGCGCAACCCGGGGACAGCGTGTGGCTGAGGGCATGGGTGGCACAAACCTCCCGAAGGGTCTCTGCAATACTCAGGGTGCCAGACCGGGCAGAGAGGAACCGAGAGGCACCGAGGGTGAGGACAGCCCCATCTGCCTAAGGCCTCAAAGCAGAAGGGAAAGAAGACGATCAGCAGACCCCCACCTTACTTACAGCCACTCACAGTTTACTTTCTCCCTCAGAAGCAACTAAAGCCCTCAGTGTAGGCAGACTTAAATTTTTGTGTGTGCATGCTGGGTTGATTTACTAATCAACTATCCACACATCCACCTGTACGCGGCAGAAAAAACACCTGTTTAAGACTCGACCTTAAACTGCTCCCAACTCGAAAAGCTGCGGGTGAATCCGATTTCAGGTGCCGGTCAGGGGCCCAGTCGTTGAATCAGGCACCGGCCCCTCGGCCCCCGCGGGCTCACCTCAGGGGAGGCCGCCGGGAACAGCCCTCCCGCCCCTTCCTCCCGGCCTGGGGGGGGCCTCGGTTCACCCGCCCGCCGGGCCGGGGAGCGGCTCCGGGGCACACAGCGGCGCAGAGGGCGAGACGGGAGCGATGAGTCGGTCGCCTCTCCGGGGAGCACCCGGCGGCATCCCTCCTGACTTCGCCGTGGGGCTTTTACTCACATTTCTGCCTCAGCCACATCATTCAGGACGGGGGGCAAGCTGCCCGCCCCTCCTGTTCCTCCTTCTCCTCGTCTCTCTCCTCCTCCCGGCAAGGACCGGGCCTCGATCCCCTCGCCTCGTCCTGCGGCCAGCGGGACGGCGCGGAAAAGGGGAGCGGGCACCTGTCAGCGCCGAACCGGCCCGGCGCCACCGAGCCAGTCCCGATCTCCCGCTGGCCTGACCGCAAAGGGCCGGCCTGAATGCCGGAGGCGGCTGCTGCCACCCCGGGGAGTGAGGCTCTTGCTTGCCGAAAGCGGGAAGCGGCCCAGCCGCCCACACCTCAGGGCAGGCGGGCTGGGAACGGCCACGGCGCGGAGTGCGGCCGGGGAGGCGCGGCTTCCCCCTCTCCTTCCCGGCGCTTCGCCCTGCGGTGGGGCCGGGGGAGGACGGGGTGGAAACGGAGAAGGGCCCTTCGTGCCTAGGGACAGGGACTGCTCTGGAGGAGGAGAGGGCGGGCGGGATTTGGGGAAGGGGGATGCATCCGCCAAAGCAAAGCCCCTCAGTGAGCCGAGGGAACACAACTCTTGGTGCCACCTGAAAACTCAAGACGTAAGAAGCGGTGGTAAAAGTTATTTTCAAGCTGTCCAGCGGGATCAAAAGGAAGGCTACGGCTCCATCCAGCAGCCCCTTCGATAAGCTGTTTCCCTCAAATCTCGAAGCGGACACGTTATTTTTAAGGCTGTTGAACTCAATCCTGAAAGCAAACAGCAAGCACGGAATGAGTTTTTCCTGGTGATGGCCAGGGTCTGCCTGGTGTTTCAGCTGTTGGGGTCACAGAGCTGTCACCTCAGCAGCACTGGAATGATACAAGCCCTATCACGGGTACTAGCCCACTGGGACAGGTCCTTGGTTCACCTTTTCTTGCAGTGGCCCCTGACAGTGCTGTGAGCAAGGCATCTCACCCCCTTGCCTGGATGCATCCTCCTGGTGGGGTAGCTTGGTCAGCCAAAAAGCCTGGCACAAATTGCACTTGGGATGTGGGACAGCAGCCCCCAGCTCTGCTACTGCCCCTCAGCCTTCCAGGCCGTCTGTAAGGAGTGTGAAACTACATCAGGGTGCTGGCATGCACGTTTTCTAATCTGTGGCAGATAACATGAGGTAAAGGCTTTGCCTGTCAGAAGCTTCACATCATGGGCTAGCTTCTCTGTTTTAAAAAAATTCCAGTTTCCAGCATCCCGTTGCTGATGAGTGTTTGTACGCCTACTTAGGTGTGGAGCCCTGCCTGTATGAGTTGGACCTGACTCTGAGGGAATCACATCTCACATCATGGACAGCTTCTATGGACTGAGGTAAGAGCTCAAACATGTCCAGGAAAGTAAGCTAAAGACCCCCAAGCTGGGCAAAATTCAGACAAGGAAGCTAGTGATTTAATTTTGAAAACTGGTCAAACTACGCTATGAATTAGTATTTGCCCTTGAAACACCTTATTTAGTCTCTGATATGCTTCTTCATTCTCTCTGCCTCTAATGATTCACATAAATTATTTTTAGTTCAGTAAAAAGAATAATAAAATCCTGTAGGAGAGCACATACTGGACCTCATACAGATTGTGGCTTTGGCCTTCCTCCCAGAACACCCATGAATGCTGTAAATGTTTCCAGTCCCCGGAGAAGAAGTATTTCTTCTTGTCTGTCAATGGGATATTGCAGTATCCTATAAAGTAAAGGTAAAACCTGAGGAAGTAATTGCTGCTGCTTATTTCCAAAACTACATGAGCTTCCCTTAAAGCAACATTCAATAAGAGCTAGGAGTTCAAATAATTAAAGCAGCAGCATGGGACAAATAAACTTAAGAAATAAAAAGCATAGCATGAAAAGGAAAAGGAGCTAAGAGTGGGCAAGATAAAGTTAAGGACAGCATTGTTCTGAGTTACTTTTCCAAATATACAGTTATTTCTGCAGGAACAGTTATTGTGCAAGATGGCAAATCAGAAAATTATGTTTCTGCTAATAAATGAAACTATTGAACAGTGTGTTTCTAGCCTTTAAAATAAAAATAATGTATCCTTACCCTGAAAATACTACAGTTGGTGGTAGTCAAATGAAGGATTCTGTTAGTTTTATAAAGCAAGGAAAACCAGCTAGCACTCAGGATAATTTAATTTTGAAATAAATGTGTTGTCTGAGCACTAGTTAGCCAGAGACTCCACAGGTAAAAAATTTTAAGCCCCTAGGAGCTTTGTCACTACTTCAGCACCTGACAGTGAAAAAAACCCATCATTAGTGATCAGTGTCTTTTGGATAACCACCAATTTATTTGCTTTCACCCACAGGAAAAATGTAGCAATGTTCCTTTATTACTGCCTGAACTACACTGAACCTGCACCCAGGCATTTGCCACAAAACCAGGTAACACAGTAATGGGTCTGCTTGCCTGACCAAGTCCCCTAGACCCAGCAGTGTCTATATATACCCAAGGACTGGGAAAATCTAAAATGTTTTACTTCAGGTGTCTCAGTTTTGTGTCTGCAAAAGACAAGTGGTACTGCTCTTCCTTTAGTGATTAATCAGAGATGTGAGATGCAGAACACTTGACGTATCATTATTTCTGTTCATTCTGTAACCATTCATTCTGTAATTTGAAAGCTTAGAGGAAAAACTTTCAAAACTCTTGATGCTTGTGAGGCTGTTGGGACCCTTTGGTGATAAGGAGAATAGGAAAAAAATTACTCTTGCAGACACTAAATGGAACAGGTGAATGTATGTACACAGTGCATATGTGTTAAGCTTGTCTTATCATCATGAAAGCCACAGTCCTTACAGAAAATTTATGGGCATTTGCTAACACCGTAAAATTACAACACAGCAAGTTCCCACTTGCCTTTTGAGCTGCTGCACCTCCAGAGGTATTTTCTACACCCACCCCTCTTGGCTAACAAATTATCAAAAGTGTCATTCCAGTCCTTGTAGCTATTAAATTTGCATGTTTTGTGCTCAACCAGGACTGGCCAAGAGTATATTTTTAGTCTTGCTAGGATCAGTTAAAAGAATTTAATGATTTAAAATGGAGGCGGAGATTTTAAGGCAGGGGAAGATTATTGTACCAAATCTTTGCTTGTAGAGATCACAGGGACTTCAATAGCTACTAGAAAAACTAAACCACGTATACGAAATACGCAACTGATGTTTAAGTTAAATAACTTTACTTAAAGCTTGAGATAAGAACATACACATGGGCAATGGAGGTATCAATGTGGAACATCAGTTCTTTGCTGTAGCTCAGCCATACTTCACCATGTGCCTGTGCTCATAATTCAGTTAAAATCTCAACATCCTGAATTGTGGTAGCATAAACAGTAAAATAGAGAAATAGAGATTTAAATGTATATTTTAATACGATGACTTTTTTCCCCTTGTTTATCTTGAATGTCACAAATGACACAAATACTTAGAAGAAGATGACAGCTTTTAGATACTTCTTTTGTGGATTTATTAAAATCCTAGCACCTTGCATCCAGATAGGCAAAACAGATCATGTAACAGCAGGCACAAAACAAGCAATGATTACTTTCAGTTGGTAGCCTAGAAAACCTGTAAAGTTAGTGAATCTACCCCCCATGATGTTGCTGGTTGGTCAAACAACCTTAAACAAGGTGGAGCATATTTATGTGCTTTGCTTATGCTTTGTTAATCCAGAGTTACACAAGGAAAAGATAGTCAATCACACCTCATCCAGATGGAAGGTGTTGATGGGCAATTTCCTCAGTAGTAGCAGCAATAGCTCAGGGCATTATAGGGTCAGATCTAATAGTCTGGACGAGATATTAGAAATAATTAAATAAATTGAATTATATATTAGAAAGAATAAAATAGACTAGATATTATTAATAATTTCTTTTATTAGTAGTAATATTTTATTTTATTTTTATTTTATTTTATTTCTTTTATTATTAGTAATAATTTTCTGAGGAGTCAGGCACTGGAATGGGCTGCCCAGGGAGGTGGAGTCACCATCTCTGAAGGTACTTAAACAGTGTGTGGATGTGGCACTTCAGGACATGCTCTAGTGGGCACGGTGTTTTTTTTTCTGGGTTGACAGTTGGACTGGGTGATCACAGAGGTCTTTTCCAATGGTGATGGTTCTGTGATTCTGTGAGTCTTTCAAACATAGTAACCCAGACTTTTCAAAGACAAAGGCAGAAGGGGCTGTGAGGGGGGGAAGGATAAAATGAGTGAAAGGAAAATCCTTCTATTAAAGCTGGATGCTTTGATATTGCTTTGCACAATCCTACAGGCTCTCTGATGTCTGCTTTCTTGAAATGCTGCTGTCAGCAGAGTCACCAGGCCTACAGGTCCCTATTAGCACAGCCCCTGTGCAGTCCCACATGGTCTAAAGCCAAGTCTGGATGTAAACAATTCTGTAAGCCTGCCATCAAGTCGAGATTTACCATAGAGTGCTGGATTGGCAAGGTCCCTGCTATCAGCAATCCCAAAGCATTTGTAGCTTGACAAGACGACATCTCGTGGTAAGTTCTGGAGCTCTTCCCTGCTCTATTCTGCCAACCCTAGGTTTGTCAGCCCTGGCTGACACCACCCTGACAGGCTCAGGTCACCTGAAGGTGATGCTGGAGTTTTAAAAGAGCAAAAGACTACAGGAAAACTGTTTTTGAAGCTCAGTCTGAATTCACAGTGAGAGAGCTAGATTTCTTTCAGACCTGTCTCCAGGGAGAGGTGGAAGAGAGACAAAAGGTTATCACCTTACCTGTGGGCCAGGATGGCAACAAATATGGACAATGCCAGCAGGCTGATATTGCAGGATGGTGTGGGAAAATGATGGTACAAATTAGTCAATGGAGGGGAATATATGAGCAATTTGAAAAGCTATGTAAAAGTATCAGCTAAAAATCAGTTGAAAACACCAGCTTAGACAATGTCCAAGATATACTACAATTAAAAATCTCACATAGGTAGAATGAAGAAAGCTGACTTTAATATTAAGCTTATGATTGAAAAAAACTCAATCAAAGGAAAAGTAAGTAGTATTCTCATTCATATAACTTCAGAACAGTGGTAGGTGGATGAAAAGAAATAATCTGAATAACAAGCTACCTTATTTATTCATAAAAAGTAGTTATATCTAGCCAACAACTATAAAAATCCAACATGCTGGTATTTCTGTATGCACTGGCAGCATCAATTCTTGTCATCTTTACAATAACCAATATTTCTTAGGAAATGCTATTGAGTTTCCTATAAAAACAAATTATGAGTCATGGTATAGGCAGATGTTATTTGCAAGCCTCTAGAAGGAAAAAAGTCCTAGCCATTAATTTAAAAAAAGAGTTAGTTTTGGTGCAGAAAGGGAAGAATAGTGTTTAATGTTTACAGTTTCAGTGGCCCTCAGAATTACATGTTATCCTGAAAAATAAAACCGAGCACTTGAATTGTAAATCTTTATGCATTTGTTTGTACTCTGCTGTCATTACCAAAAGCCTCCATATTCTTGCAATAAACTCTTATTTTTATGTTTCATACACAAACTTAAAAAGTATTTTATTTAGATGGGCTAGCTTTAATGAGGAAAGATGAGCAAGAGAGGTATGAGCAAACAGGTTTGGATTCAATAAGCCTGAAACACATATGGTGCTCAGAAGCATAGGAGAAGTTTAAGTGCAAGAAAAAAATTGAGAACTTGTACAGTACCCATGTGAGTAGAGCTGTGCAATAAAACACAGGCTTCACAATATCAGGACAGTAATAAGCAACACCAGCCAGCTTTGCAAAGTGTGAAATAAAAACACTGTATTTGACAGTTGGTGCGAATCTGTCTGGACCAATTCTCTGAATTCATCAACATGCATACAGCACACTGCCTTTAAAGATAAAAGTTTAGGGCTTAAAAAAGAACAGATTTTTAAAAAGAGGCTTTTTTTGGGGGGGGGGGAGTGAGGGGGAGAAGGACATTACCAACTAGTCAGGAGGACCCAAATTAAGGACCCTTTTCGTGAGGATATTTTGAAGAGACAAAAACGGAAGGTGCTTTTAGAAGAATTTAACCAAGACAAGAGGATTTGTCGCGGAAAGGACGAAAACTCCCCCCTTTGACAAACAAACCCTGTGCGCCACCTCCCGGGTACAGAGCGAAGCGCACAGTGACCACCCCATCCCTGCTCTCCCAGGTAAGAAACCTCGGGACAGGGACATTCCTTTTGTATGCATTCTTCTTGTACAGTTTAGAGCAGTCGGCTGAAGCAGTCCAAAATACTACTTGAATCCATTCCAGATGATCAAAAGCTTCATCTTCTCAAGCTAATGTTTTCTCTGTCCAGTTTCTCCCCAGTACTTAAATGAAGTGACCAAGCTGAAGCAAGAAAGTCTTAGTTACGTGGGTTTAAGCAGAAAAAAAGATCACTAGAGAGCTAAACTTGTATGCCTCCTCCCTTTCTCTCAAGGTTCAGACAAGATATAGAACAGTTCTGCTTTCTTGTCAGTGATAAAGCCAGAAGGTAGAATTGAAAACCCAAAGAAGTAAGAAGAATTTGGATGGATATGATTTATCGCCTTGGAATTTCATCTCAACAGGATTTCAAAAGACACACTGAATAGGCTTAAAGAATTAATAGTTTATTTTAAGCAGAAGAAAACTTGATTTTTACATAGTGTTTATTTGAAAATGGTAAGACTTGAAGTACAAAATACCAGCTTTTGGAAAATTCAGTAATGAGGCTTGACAGTAAGTGGGATAGGCATCACCTGATTTAAAAGACTGTACCCCCTTTTTAAAAAAAGTTTTGATCCAATTTTCCTTTCCAGCATTGTGGAATCAAGGTGGAATGATTTCCTTAAAGGCAAAATCCTTTCTACACTCCTAAAGAACTATCAAATAATACTTGATGTAAAGTCTTTAAGAGATTTTTGCATCTCCATGTGATATTTTCAATAAAAAATGTGAACTGCCTCTTTCAGATACATTTTATTTAAACGCTCAACCTTGTCTAGCATGGAGTATTACCTAGTGAAGCAATTTTTTTTTCAGTAATGCCTGACTTGGTGCTATCAATAAATTGTCAGTTGTCTTTTCAGTACCACTTCAGCCACTTCAGTATGACTTTTCCCAACCACAGCTTTGTTGCAATTACAGCCATTTAAACATTCAACTATATAATTCCTTTTGTGCAACACAGGAATAAATATACCCTTTGCAGGTTTGACATGGTTTTGTGAAAATTTTCCTCTTTAAAGGGGGAGGTGATGAGAGGATAGTTACAAAGAATGTAATTTATTCAAGTATTTTGTCTAAGTACACATCACTGTAAAATCAGAGCAGGCTGAGTTCCTCAACTGGAAAAAAAGCAGAAGTGTCTGAGTCAGCAAGAAGAACCAGTAAGGATCCACTACAGCTGGTGGTAGGACAAAAAATGAGGAAGGGGCAGTTGACTGCTTAAGGAATGGCACTAATTCTCACAAATTCTCCTTATGGTCCTCCCCTCCATTCCTGTACTTCATGAGGACAGGGAAAAAGTTAAAATACACAAGACCAGTGAGGAAGACAATGCATTTAAGTATTTCCAAGTGGGAAGTGAAAGAGGTCTAGGAACTAGAGTCAAGTGCACCCAGGAGTTCTATGCACACAAGTTCAGGGACCACTGACACAGATGAAGTTTTGGCACTGATTCTTCTCCTAATACCAATGGGAGTAGTGTCAACCTTGGGTTAATACCTAAAGCCTTACACACTGCCTTAATACAGGGCTGTGAACGGTCATCAAGAAAAAGGTATCTTTTGTTAGTAGGATGAATTTTGGGTATTGAGGTCTTCAGCTTTTAAGAACTTTTTTTTTTTTTTTTTTTTTTTTTTTTCCTTGTGGGTGGAGGGAAGGTGAAGAATGAGGTTACCAGAAGATAATCAGAAAAATCAGAAGATTTACAGTCAGTGAATTAGCGAGCTAGCAGCTACACTAAAGCATCCTAAGTGATAACTATATTTTTTTTAAAAAAGAAGAGAACACTTACAGAGGGCTTCTTTCTTTTAAATCCTGAGAATCACCTCCTGTGTTTTATGTAGATGGAAAGAAATTATGCACGTGTCTTCTAAAGTTCCTAGTATTTCAAAAACCATATGACCACAAATATCCAGACAAAGCCTAGATACTGTGAAAAGAAAAAAAAAAAAGCAAACACAAAACATTCTGATGTTGTACTACTGTACAGTGGCTGATGCCAACATGTTTTAAAATAAACTACTTTGTTGCTTACAGACAGACTGTTGCTAGGGGTGAGACAGAGCACCACAGGGTTGAGCACAGCACAGTGCATACACTTTGTTACATGGAGAAGAGAATATTCAGTAACTGACCAATGATTCCACTTAAAGATAATGGTGGCCTTTACTCACCTGTGAGTGGATTCCCAGGAACAGCAATAAGCACCTTAGAGTACCCTGGCTTTCAAACTGTTCAGACAAGTGAACCCTTGCCAAAGAGTCCAGGTGACTGACTCTTACCCTTACAGGAGCCTGTCAGCAACTGCAGTCATTCTCCCATTCTGCAGCCTTCATCTGGAAGTCTGGTGGAAAACCCAATTCAACCCAATGGTAGAAGACCCATCTCCAGCATTTCACAGCACCAGCCAGCTGCAGCTCACAGCATCCCCTCTGTCAGTCAGTGCAAGTTGTAGCAGTGACTTCTGTGGCATGGATGCATCTCATCCAAGGGTTAGGTTGAAGCCAACAATGACATTTTGGAGAATGCTCCTGAAGAGCCATTACCAGGACTCTGGATTACTCACAAGCCTGGCCTAACATCTGAAGGGGACCCAAAAGCCAGAAAATCTGACTGGCTCAGAAGATTGCTCATATCCCATTACCAGTCTGTCTTTACTTCTCTGAACAGCATCAAGAACTTCAGTAGGGAGAAATGAACAATTTATCAATAAGGGAGTCAAGTATGACAGGAGCTAATGTCATGATAAATTGTATGGACCTTTCTTAAAAGGATCAATCCTTTATGCTCTTAAAATATTTAATGAAGTGAAGAGTATCCTACTTATTTAACTTTTCATAATTTCTTTACTTGCTCCTCCATAGGTCATTGTACCAATCTGCTTCATTATGCAGCTCATATTACTACTTATACATATGAGGCTCATATCCAAATCCAGGATAGGACAAGCAGCCTGCCTAGTTGCTGGACACCCCTGCAGAAATCAAAGAAGCTTTCAGCAGCACAGTCCTTGTGGATTATCAGAAAACTTAGGAACCACTCCGCACTGAAAGAAGTGCTGTGTTAAGCAGCTCCTGTAAGCCTTCTCATATTTAAGAGAAAAATGTACTCAAATGACTCATCCTTCAGTGAAACAGAGCCACCTGATGCACAACAAGTAACTGGGCAGAATACCCATAGGTTACCTTTAGCTTATAAAGAGATAACTGTTGTTAAGCAATGGACATTGGATATCAAAACTGATAGCTCTGTGATTAACACGAATTAACCCAAACAGCATCAATGCTGAGAACTGTAGTGTTATAGTGACTTGTTATATTGCATTTACATTGATCCAGCATTGAAATCCTCAATACAAATTCTTTCACCTTAAAAAGGGAACAATCCTCTCTACCTAACTTCTTTCACAGAACCTGAAAGAAAAGGCTTATTAAAATTCCTGATCTATTTTCTTCAGCATTTAAATTGAGCCAAAAAGCCTATGATAGTATTTCTAAAACTTGTGAAGGCAGCGGGATAGAACTAACATATTCCTATGTTTGAATTCAGGTTTAACTACTTGAACTCAAATCACACATCTCCAAATCCCTAATGGTGGAACTGATAGCATCAATTATCTAAAAGGCTGCATCCAATGAAACACAGCTTTCTGTCATTTTAATGGTACAGGATATTACATTCACGTTATGAAAAGAGTGCTTCTGCAAGAAATTTTGATATGTATGAAAGGAATGATATGTAGTCCTGTGTGATGTGGAGTATCCTATCTTCCACTGTATATAGAGAGTATTTTCTAGCACCATAATTATTCAAAGATCTGTGTCTTAGCTTTTTAATTTTTTTTTTAATATATGGTTTACTCATATCTGAAGTCAGTTAACAGGAGTATAAAATATCTCACAGTACTCTCGTTTAAAGAAAAATTATCAGGGAAAGAGACCACTAGAAAGACACTTGACTGTAGTCTCTCACTGTATTTCATCTTTCATAGAAAAATGCTGAAGAGCATTATTTTTCTTAATGTGCTGTAGGCTAAAAGTGAACCCTCAAGGGTTTCTATTGCTCTTCTTGTTGCCAGAGCAACAAAGCAATGCTCACCTGAATATCTGCCAGTGTAAGTATCAATTTACAAGCTGAAATGAAGTGTGTGCTGCTAGCAGATATCACTGGTAGCATTTTTACTAAAAGTGAAATTTCAGTGGCAAGGGATGCCATGAAAACTCAGGAATATATTACTATTTCATTTGTGCTACTTGATTATTGCTCATATAATTCAAGTGTTTCTATTAAAATGTCTTGGCCAATGACATTAAAAGTGAAAGGGTAAAAATGAAAGGCTTTTATATGAAATCTAGTGCATTAAAAAGACTTCATTGAGCAACTCAGAAGAAATCTTGCTTGTCATTAGAAAGCATATTAGAAGCCTTTTTCAATTAATTATTTCCTAAAACTCTTTGTGGTAAGGAGACAGGAGGAGCTGGGGAGAGGGAAGCAGCTAATAAACATTTTTAAAGCATGAAAATGTTATTATTTTCTGAATTGAAAAAGGGTTCATTGCTTACCACTGTATCAATCCAAACATTCACACCATGTTTCTGTTTGAAACAGGTGACAGAAGCACTATGTATATTACTAAACTATAGAAGGAATACAACTTTGAAATTATTTGTCTTGTGTCAAACTAAATCCAGGGTATGATATGGAACTGAATCGCAGAGTTGGAACTCTCACTCTCTACAGAGCGAAGTGTATTGCTTTAAGAAAAACTCTAGGGAACTTCTTGTTATAGCATGTACTAAAAATTATAAGACATTTGGAGAGAGATGTACAGAAAACAGAATAGGGAGAATACACCAAAGTCCTGTAGTTTCTTACATTTCTTATAATTAATCATTTTTGTCCCCTTAAAAACTAAGAGGTAGAAGAAGACAGAAACAAATACAAGATTTCTTCCTACTTCCAACTCCCAATTCTAAGAGAAATAATTCTCAGACATTGAATCACAACACCAGTTGTTTAACTCTTTTCAGCCAAGAAATCTGAAAGTCAAGAATTAAAAAGGAAAGAAAACCACAGGCACTTCCAGTTATTAAGTGAAATACACAAGTTAAATTAAAAAAAAAAGGAAAAAAGTGTTTTATTTTCACATAAGCACCATTCCTGAAAAAAAGATCATATTTTCTTATTCCATGTGGAGTTAGATGCAGAGGCAGTGTGAATCAGAAAGCTATATGAAGGGATTATATGCAGAAAATTTTCTAGGCAGGGGATTGGGAGAGTCAGAGCTAAGCTTCCTTTTTTATTTTTTTCCTTGTTTCCCACACAGATATGGAAACTGCTCTGCTATCAATGTGCAAAGGAATTTTTTTCCTTGTTTTTTTTTTGAACGTATAACTAATAGGTATCACCAGACTCCTCAACCTTGAGTTGTTTATTTTTCAAACTGACTGCACCACTGTTGCAGAAAAGTGATGGAGGTCCTGAAATGCTTGCTGACCATATAAAAGAAAAAAATGTTATATCTGCAAAGAAAATACCATGCTCTGACCTCGTCATTAAGATCAATGCTTGTGCAATGGGGGTCTGGTCAAATATATTCTCCCCTGCTCTCTCCCACTATTGTTTTCAGTCGTGCCACATTTGTTTTCCACTGGTCACTTCATATGCTTTTTATATGATTGACACACCAGTGAAGCTAAACTAAAGACCTCCAACCACTGTTCAAGTTGAAAAGCAAGCCAGCATTAAGGCTTTCACTTCACAGTCTGTCCATTAAGGCAGGTACTTTTCTCTTGAACTTCTAAGCTGCTGAGCTCAGCCAAAAAAAGGGATGTCTTTTCTCATTTTGTTGTTTCTTTTATGTTATGTGCTCATGAGGAATACCAAAAGAGATGGCAGAACACAGACCTTAGCTTTAGCATCTGTCCATACATATGCAGACCAGCCTTTTTTAAATACCAGTCATCCCCAGATCAAAAAACCCAACAAAACTCACAAAACCTGAAAATAGGCAGAAAATTGAAAAACTTTTTTATGCACTGAAGTGGAAAGTAATGTAGTATTAATTTTTATGAAATCTTCTACTTTGAAGTCAGGGGGTTGCATTTGGTTGTATGGAGCATCCTATGGTTTAAGATCAGTTCTAAGCCACATGCTTACCAGTGGCAGCATCCTTAAAACTAAGAGAGGTAGTCTTGTTTTACACTAAGGCTGAACAAGTTTGTTTCCCAGTTTTCACCACCTCAAACAATTTTGTAATGACATTCAGGAAGGGTGACCCTCTCAAGTGGCAGCAGTGACCTTGACGAAAAAAATCCACAAACCAACAATTCTTGTTGACCTTACTTCCTTTTCTCTGCTGCTTAAGTTTTACATTTCTCCCTCCCCCACACCATGAGCACAGTTTAAAAATAAATTGATGTGAACAGAAAGCAGTATTCGTTTAATGCAATTAAAGATTATTGAGGCTGTTTATATTTTTCTACAGTTAGGGCTCGATTAGTTAGAAAATACTGACAGCTCCTTTTTTTTTTGAGAGAGGGATGGACAGTTTTGTTCAGACAGTGGAAGAACATCATGGTGTGGGTTTTTTTTTTTCCTTTGTTTTTCTTTTTCCATTTTTTTTTTTAAGAAGGTACTGCTGAGAGCATAAAGGCTCACTGCACTGCAGTAGCAAATCCAGCACCGTAGCACTTAAAGGGTTGTTAACAGTGCTTTGGTTCAGAATCAGTGTTAGAAAATAAAGCTTAAAAAGTTAAGATGCAGGATATTTGGCAGGATTTCAACAGCAATTTGTAGTGAATGTAGAAAGGACTGAGGCATTGGCTTCTTCCCCTTGGCAAAGTACTTTGTTCTTCATTCTGCTTAAGTCCCGGGTTTCACAATCAAGTTTCTCATTTCCATCGATGACGCACTAAGGAGGATTCGTCATTGACTACGTCATTGTCGGTGTAGCTGTGCTGACACCGTGGTGGAATAAGGAGGAGGATGATCAGTACTAGGAGGATAAGTCCGCACAGGCTCATGAGAGCATAGGAGGCAATCCACAACACTGGTTCATGGAATGTAAGGCTAGAAACACAGTTGCTTGCAACATCTGCTGTCGTGAAAGGGCCCTCAATCTCAGATACTGGAGAGCCATCAACTTCTGAGAAATGATAAAAAGAAAAACATTAAGTCTTAAAGAGACTATTTAAAAGCATTAGCAAAAGATCTAGACTAAATACTTATATATCCCTTTACCTCCATCATCATACATTTCAGCATACTCATGTTTTATTTTATTTCTCACTGCAATAAAAATATTAGTATTCCATGTTTATAAAATGGGAATTGGAAGTACAGGGAGACCATGACACTCCCACATGTACACAGGCTGTCAGCAAGAAAGCAAACATTTAAATTGGGTCTCCCACAGCCCATATTAAAGCCCAAGCCACTGGATCACCTCTTCTCTCTAGACTAACCTTTCAGAAATGTCAATTTAACAAAGCGTAAAAATCCTACACCACCTATCCTGAAGCAGGTCAGAACCTGAGCAGTTTTTGTTTCTGGCATTCGCAACATCTGGAAGAGTAACGCAGATGATTCTTACAGCTTCTGTGTTTGCTGTCTCCAGGGTCTTAGGGAGAAGCATGCAGGATCATTACCTTCATAGATATCTTAAAAAGAGTTGCATCCTACATAAGGTGCAGGGTGCAAAGCAGCACAGACACTTGTGAGTGGAGGTGAAAACTCAGAAGGAAGAGGAGGGGGGGCAGGAGAGCTGGGTGACAGCTGTAAAGAAAAGGGGAGTGGTGGAGAGGAAGGTCTCAGGAGTGAGGAGCTGGGACATGAAGGAGCAGTGCTTTGGGCAGGGAATGAGAAAGCAAATCGAGCAGCTTGAAGAATGGATAGCACAAAGCTAAGGAGAGGAGCATGAAGGGGCAGCACTGTTTTCAAAAGGCCATCCATCTCAGTAACATCACAGAGTCTTTGACTTGTTTCATTACCATCACAAACCCCTACTTGTTAAGCCAGTATTTGCTAAAAAGGGTTATGCTGCCCATGGTTGTCACAGTAACCGTGGCAATTTCCAGCAACCGAAGCAAAGTTCCCCTGAGTTGTGGACAGGGCTATGGGCATTGTAAAGGCAGAGCAAGTGAGTTGCCTAGGGCAACAAAATATTCAGAGTTTCCTACCTGCAGGTTCCCCAGCCAGGGAAGGATGGATACCTTTTAGCTTGCTTGGGGCAACTTGGATCCTGCAGTTAGTACTGTCTGTGCATTTTAACAAGTCTTCTAGCAGATGAAATTCACTTATTTAGTCCAGATACTTCAAGAAACCTTTTCCTATTTCTTATAAAGTCCCCAGTTTTAACCTTCTTGCTTCATTTCTTGTTCATTTTACATAGAGATACACTCTTGCCAAATTTTAAGTGACCCTGCCACTGAAAACAGCATCTCTTATTCACATGTATCTTAGATACAACTCTTGAAACATGTTTAAAGAGATTAGCACAAAATAACAATTGGAAGGAAAAGGGGAGACTGGGTTTGTGAGAGGCAGGCAGTCTTTAAGGTCCTTTGTGGAGAAACAAATGCAAAATAGGTGGACTACTTTACCTGCAATTTATTGGGAGAGACTTCAGTTGGTATTCAGTCCCTGGCCTCCCAAAATCTTGTATTATTTTAAGGTTTAAATCTCAATTAGATTTAATTCAACTTAATTGTAAGCTGCTGCTGAAAGAGACAGTCCTGCTTGCCCGTCCTCCTGTCCCTTGCTGCCCCTTTTGTACTGGTGCTACTGCCTGGCAGGCTGCAAGGAGAATCAGGCTAACTCACTGTTCTTGTGGAAAACTACCCTGTCATAACAAAAAAAAATGCCCAAATGAGGAATCTTCTGTAGGATCACTCAACTGAAGAAACCCTTTCTCTAGTTGCAAGTGTGGGAAGACTCCTGTAGGAGAGTTGGAGTGGACTGGGTGAAACCAGAGGCTGCACCCACGAGCACCCTAACACTGGCAAATGCCACACATGTACTCTTTCAGCTCATCAGATGGTAATAAACTGGCCTATGCACCCTGTATTGTCAGCATATATTTGCCAAGACAGTGCTGATGTGATACAGGAGCTGCATGGTAGTGGACAGACTTGTAAAAGACTACCTAGAAGATCCATTTGGTTCAGAGTCCCAGTATTGCAACTTTGTCTACCATAAAGTTGTTTCTTCTGGACATCTCACCCCCTGGTATAAAATTCTATGATTCTATGATATATATTTCATCTATCTATATGAAGCCCTGCAGCAAAACCAAACTAAACTACATTTAATACTATTGTGATATGCAAGGCCTAAGTATTACTACTTAGGAATTTAGTATTTTCAAGAGATAGGGAAAAAAGAAAGCAGCACAATTTCCCACCTTGGAGATAGCTTTGAAAATAAACAGTCCCTAATTAGTCATTATTTGGCTTGAGTACAATAATTACTCCTATTTAAAAAGGCAATACAAAACTGTTGCCATGGTGGCTGACATTTTAAATTACATTTTGAGAATGCTTGAAAGAAGCACAGCCTCTGCTTCTTCCCTCCAAAAAGAAAAGTTTTTCCTCACCCTCTTCCACCCCCAGAGAAACTGAGAGGAAATCAAAAGAGGGGAAATTTGCATGAATTGTTCAAACAAGCCCTTAAGATAAGAGTCACACACACTTAGCATACCCCACACTAGCTGAACTAGGATATTTTTGCATGTTTTTATTATAACATAGGGTGGTAGCTGCCTACAACAAGTTCTTGACCTTGAATAAATGGGATTTTCTTAATTATTGATGGTTTCAGAACAAAAATGGCACCTCTGGAAAATGCTATTTTGTAGTATTTGAGCAGAACTCAAACACCTTCTTACTCAGCATCCTGGGTGGTTTGGAAAGAAAGAAAACCCAAAGTTAGATTAAAGATATAAAATTGTAAAGTGCTGCTTGGAAGGGGCCCCTGGAAGTCATCTACAGTTCAGTGCTGTACCATCCTCTTGGTGAAGAAGAAATTCTTCATGTCCAACTTGAACCTTCCTAAGTTTAGCTGGTGGACATTGCCCTTCATTATGTTGTTTCTCTTGCACTGCCCTTGGCTTATATTCAACTTGAGCCCCACCATAATCTCCTGTTCTTTTTCCACCAAACTGTGATTCAGACAATCCCTTCCCAAACTGTACCCATGCAAGGTGGTTTTCTGCACCAGGTGCAGAACTTTGCATTTTTGTTCACTGAAACTCTTAAAGTATTTGCTACTCAGTCCTCCAGGTTACCAAGGTCCTTCTGGACTGGAGCATCATGACATTCATTCTCCTGAGTGTAGTGCCCATAAATTAGGGCGCATTCTGTCTCAGTGTAGTGTAGAAGTAATACATGATTATATTGCTTTATTCCCTAAAAAATACCCAAGTCTTGCTCCTATGATCTTCTCACTTACTATAAAAATATGAGGGGTATAATTCTGCTTGGTGCCAAGGAACCATTGGCTTGCTTCACTAATACTAACCAGCTGACCTGAACATCTTATCTCAAGAACGTAATTCATCCAAAACTTTTCCTAGACATCCTGTGAACAGTCGGTTATCCCAGAAATTAGCAACAGGAAGATTAAAACAATGTGAAATGAGTAGCAGGCAGAGTAAGTCTTCAAGAGTTTCATGTACTGAAGAAAAAGCAAATTTTATTTTCCTGCTACAATGGAATATCTTCCTGAGGCCTTCTTTCTCTCTCTTATCACTCTTGGTCCATCCTGGAGAATGAAAATGCTGCAAGGTGTATTGTGGAACAAGTCAGCTCTCATTTCTAGCTAATTCCCAATAGAAACTTCAGGGTTTGATGAAGTTAAGACTTTTAGTCCTGTTCCCAACATTTTTGTATTCAGCACATACCTATTTAACATATAAAAAATAGCTTAAATTTAGTGTTAACCCTCCATTGTAACCAAGAAAGCATAGGCCATTGCAAAGCCACACCAAATGGTCTTTATATTTTTCTGTTTCTGAATATTTATGCCACCAGTCATACAATTTAATTTATGCCCATGAACAGACTAAAAAGCTCCAAATAAATTACATTAATATAGTTGCTATGGAGGACATGGCTGGCCTCCACAGGAAGCCAGTTAGATAGCTTAATCTCTCACACTGCACTGACTGCTAACCACTCGCAGTTATGGTTTTCTGATGAAAGCAGTGTTAAATGTGGAAACCACAAGCTGTGAAGAAGTGAATTCAAAACAACTGGCACATCCAGCAAATGTCATCTGCCCCTTGTGAGTGGAGTCTGATAAATCAGTGTATCTTCTCCCAGCCGGTGGTTTGTGTCATCTGATTTCTCAAGAAGCTAAGATCCCATGATGCTAGGTTAGACATACTCAAGAATCACAGACAAAGAAACAAAGAGGAAATTCCTTCTAGCACCAACTGGGTATCGTCATGTGTCCAAGCTCATGTAAATTCAAATTTAGAATCTATTCAGCAAACTCATTTCTTCCTCTCTTGACGAGGCTGTCAGAACTACATGAAGTAGCCAAACTCCGTGCTTC
Organism: Phaethornis superciliosus; assembly: GCA_023637945.1. Taxonomy (NCBI): domain Eukaryota; kingdom Metazoa; phylum Chordata; class Aves; order Apodiformes; family Trochilidae; genus Phaethornis; species Phaethornis superciliosus. The sequence goes on along the minus strand of JAJQWJ010000001.1, from coordinate 109,405,314 downwards.
TACGTAGCAATACTAACATGAAGGTGTTATTAGCTCCCCTGACTCTTTTTCTCAACAAAGACATGCTGTCAAAGTAGTTCTTAAGAGCACCAGCTGGCTTGTGTACCCTGCTGACCACATGTTGGTCAATATGTTCTGTCAAAATGCTCTCTCCTTTCTCCATGAATGGCTGCAGCGTGGCAAGGACAGGAGGCAGCTCTACATTTGCTAAAATCACAGTCAGGAAGCACAAGAAAGAATGAAAGGTGGGAAAACCTGGTCTGCACTATTTGCCTAGTTACACTCTCCTTCCAGGTGCATTCAAAATGTGTCTTTCATCACTGCATGGTAACTTATAGAGGTCTTCATGAAGCAACCCACATCAATACGCAGATTTTCTTTTGGAATAAGCTCAAAGCTGACAATTTTGCATGCATTAACAGTGAAGTGATAAAAAAAAAAAAAAAAAAAAAAAAAAAGCTTTTAAAATGTCCTGGAGCTACAACTCAGCTAGATAGTATCTCTCTTCTTTCCCTCAATTAGCTGGTTGCATTGAGCATTTAAGTACTTACTGCCCTTACCCTCTCTAACATAAATACTGGGGATTCAACTAGGACCTTGAGTACTATTTCTTTTCCCATGCAAACTTCAGATGATATGATGTTTTTCATAGACTACTTCTGTTTGGGACAGAGACTTGCATATGAATGTTTTGTCTTTTCTCTCTTCTCCCACTTGTATGTTCTTGCAGTGACAAAGCAATGTCTCATCAGCAACAGGAGGAAACCCCAAAAGATTTGTTTTTAGCTACCCAGGATGAGATATGAGAAATCATGAAAAAGAAAGTTAAACAACATTGTTTTCTATTTACACTGAGAAACCTATTTGTTTAGAACCAACACAAACACCACAAGTCTTAATTTGAGTTCCATTTTCACCTTAGCTCTTTCTTTGAGTATTTCTGAGAGGCTTAAAAGGCACAGTTTACATTAGGAGAAAAGGGTGAGTAAGATATTTCACTGCACATTGTGAAAGTTAGTTGAAGTTGCATTTATCTGCAAATTAGAACGAGCGCTAGATAGAAATGAAGCTACATGAAAAACAGGGAAAAGTCTCAAGTAACTCTTGCTCAAACCATACACACAGACAGATGTCTCAGAAAGATCTCTCAGAGGGAATAATGCAGGAAGATAGCCAGAGCTGAAGCTGATTTACTCCACATCAGAAGACTGTTGAACACAATACAGCCTTTTCCTTTTTTTTTTTTTTTTTTTTTTCCCCCTCAAAATCTGAATAGCTTGGGATTCCTCAAAAATATACTCTTCACACTTCATGAGCAGCCACGCACTTCCTCATCAGAAAAGTGGCAAGGTGTTTCTCTGACAGCAGTGTTTCCTCACTCTCCAAGTCCTGAACAATATTTCTCTTACCTGCACATGGACTCACTGCAAAACCCACTCTCTTCTGGGCTCTGTCAAATATTACATAGAAGCCTTCCATGACTGTAGCACCAATAACTAGAGCATTTGTGGAGGAAGAGATGCCAAATCGGTAGCATTGTAAATTCTCTCCTATTCCAAGGATGGGTTGAATATAAAGCTATTAAAAAAACCAAATCAACAAACAAACAAAAAAGCCAGAGTATAAGAAGCAACATCATGCAGTACTAAGAAGTACACATCCTTCGATTTTTATATTTAAGCCCTCAAACTCAACTGGAAATAGAGAATGAATAGGGACAAACAGGTTACAGGACATGATTTAAAATTGTCAAAGCTTACATAGCTCTTGGATTCTAAGCTTAAATCTGAGCACAGTCAGTCAGTATGTGAAGGTCAACAGCAAATTCATGAGAGTCACTTTTAATTGTACTTTCCATAAGGGAAGGAGATAGCTGAGAAAGAATTTGGGATATGACCTCAAATTAGAGAATAATTTCATTATTTTAAAATTATCAGGATGGAATTGATTCAGAAAGCATTCAATGTCAGCTTCAAGGCTCTAAATTCATACATTCAAGTCACATTTTACCCCTTGGCTCCTCAGGGAAGATGAAAGATTGCCAAGCTACATGATCAATAGAGAAAAAGCTTATGATAAGATTTTGCTGTATTTCACGTTAGAACATACCTAAAAGGTTCATTCTCCCTTTTGCTCCTGACCATCCCCTAAGGTAAAATACTGTATTACTAATATCAGCGGATACTAACTAGTTTGCATTACTACCCATACTGGGGGAGGGTGGAGGGGAGGCAGAGAGGAAAAAAAAAATTGGCACATTATATTCTAAAAGCTGGGATGGAATATTAATGAAAGATAAAGCGACCAAGTTACAGAAAGTGGTCAAGAGATCACATGGGCTTATTGCCAAGACTGTCACACTCAGGAGAAGTGCCACAACTCAGAATGCAACAAAAAACAAATCAATTCACTTTCCAAAATGAGAAGATCAAAATAAGCAGAGGCATTCTGTATTGACATTGAATGTGGCTAAAGCTTGTGAAAACAAACAAAAACCTGGCTATTTTTCCTGAAAAATTAAAAAAATAATTCCCAACTACATAGACTGAACTCAGAGGGAAGCTTCTTTTTGTTTATTTTAGGTCTGAAAAGTTTTTTATTTCCCCTTTTAAAAATTTGATTTTAAAAATAAATTTTATATTAAAGATATATAAATATATAAAAATATTTCCCTTGCATGCAATAAGCCAGTTCTCTATTACATCTAAAACTAGCTCCTATTTTTAAGTCTGCTCCCCTCTGACTTACAAGAGAGATAGCATGTGCTTTGTAATAGTAATAATAAATGCAAAACTGAATAAACAAAGAAAGTTGAGACCTGTGGTAGGATAGAGATCCGAAACGACCTGCTGGAGTTTTCATCCCTCAGGTAAATGGAGAGTTTGGGAAATAGGGACCAGGGTTTTTCAGTTTTATCCCAGCATGCAAGCTGTGAACCAGTCCAGAAACCAGAAGAGAATTCTTGTATCTAATAAAACAAACAAACAAAACCAAACAAAAACAAGCAAAAAAACACACCAAAAAACATGTGAATTACATATATTTTTATTGATTCTTGTAAATGATGACTACCACTATTCAACCTTCCTTCCATTCCCACGGAAAAATTCAAGCATGAACACAAGTCTGACAACTTTTTCCTTAGAGATCAAAGCAAAATCCCAACAGGCAAATTTATGTGCATCATAACCCATCATGACCTGGGAGAAGGGGGAAGAGGCAAAAGCAAATTTAGCTCTCCCTTCAGTCCTCATCTGTGTCTTACTACTTCAGCTTCTGCAAGAAACACATATGACCTCCCTAAGGAAGCACAACTCCAACAAGGAAAAGACCCCACAGCCTTTTGCTACCTCCCTCCCTCCCTCCCTCCCTTCCTCCCTCCCTCCCTCCCTCCCTCCCTCCCTCCCTACCACTTCTCTGAGCAGCCCTGACCAAACGCTAACATTTTGAAGCAGCAGCAATTTTTTTCAACAGAACACAACCCAAAATATAGACCACATGAATGCATAATGGAGTAATCTCTCTTCCTTACATACCTACAGCTTCTTATTCATCCTCAAGAATAAGAATAACTTACTCAACCTCAAGTTGGCCTCAAGTTGCACCAGGCGAGGTTTAGATTGGATGTTAGGAATAATTTTTTCACAGAAAAGGTTATCAGGCATTGGAATAGGCTGTCCAGGGCAGTGGTGGAGTCACCATCCCTGAAGGTATTTAAAAGATGTATAGATGTGGTGCTTGGGGCCATGGTTTAGTGGTGGACTTGGTAGTGTTAGGTTAAGAGCTGGACTCGATGATCTTGAAGGTTTTTTCCAGTCAAGGTGGTCCTGTGATTCTGTGAACTTTAGGGTTCCAAAGTCAAGGTTTAAACCAAAATCTCCTGGTATATAAGGGAGTCGAAATCTACTAGAGTCAGTGGAAATATCCCTCTGCCTCTTTCACTGCCCTGCCTCCCATCACAGTACAACTTGGCATGCTTTTGAAAAAAATATTAAAAGTATTTCTTAATACATCCATAGCATTAGCTAAGCCAAAAGCAAACTCTTGCATAGCTTGTTTGCCTAAGACAAATATCTTATCTAATGTTGATGCTTGTCTAATGTTGAGCACACAAAGCTGATCTGCTACCTGATCGGAGGAAAACCTTTCCTTATTTGTGTGCAGTGCTTTGCACTGGCTCTTATGTGAAGCAACATCCAAGGCAGTATCCTGTTCTGATCCTGCACATTCAAAACCTCCCATCTGGGAGAAGGAAAAAGATGGAATCCAGTCTCTCTACTCTCCTCCTTGGCATTTATCTGTGATATCGATTAGTTAGCTCATACATTAGTTATATGGCATTTCACGGGTGACAAATAGTCACACACACCCACACACCTGCCCATGAAGTATTTGTTAGGGCTGCAGAGAGACTTAATACTTCCCGATGTTCATCTCTGTTCCAGAGCCAACAAGCACAGACTCATGTAAGCACACAATGAGACTTCCCAACACAAACAGACTGCTTTTACCCTTAACTCTCACTGCATACTTAAGTACAGCTCTTGGCACAGGACAAAACACTGCCCTTCACAGCTATGTTCCAGTCCAGAGCTGCTGAAAAACATAGCTCTCCTCCCTTTCCATTTTCTCTTGGAAGGCAGAACTTGTGATCTGAGAAAAACTGCAAGATAGCACCTAGACTAGACAGACCAAGTCTATGAAGTTCTCTATTTTAAGTGCCTACTTTTCACTTTCCAGAAAGACTGCCTATCACACTGGATGTCTTTGCTTTACTTCTGTATGCTGAAGAAATGCGTTGGGAAGGATTTTAAAATAAATATTAAAGAATTTGGGTTTATTTGTGCCCCCCCAACAACTTCAATTTATTAACTTAGCATTATATTAATGCTGTGAGTGGACATGCTGTTCTGACTTCAGCTCAGCGAGGTGCAGCAGCTGCCACCCCTCTGTTCATCTGCCAAAACCACCACCACCACTCAGACCTGCCAACATCCAGCAGCACCTACAACCTCTCCCTAAAAGACTTCAATCTAAGTAAGTAACATCTGAAAAACACTCGGCACCACTAAAGATCATAAAGCTCACAGTCCTTTTTTTTTATGGAGCAGAAAAAAAGAATGCTTCCCATGCAGTTATCCCAGTATACCTCATGGGGCACTGACATCTTGCTGGGAAGCTCCTAAAAAGCTGCTAGGAGCAGGAACTTGTTATCCTGGTTCACCTCTGGTCAGAGTATGCCTGGCAACAGCAGATGATTTCATGTTTCAGTGATAAATAGCCTGCCAAAAGCACAGAGCTCTAGGAGTGTGGTTGTGCTGCCATGGTACAATTGCTGAAAATACTAATTTCCTGACATCTCACCTACATGGCTGGAATCTGGTCCTTACATCTTGTAACTGCTTTCCTATTTAATAGCCTATCTCCTTTGTTTAGAGCTATATAAGTAGCTTTTGGTGTGTGTGGAGGGAAAAGGGTATAGCAAGAAGGTCCTTGAGATTGGAAACAAACCCTAAAATAGAAGTTAGTTAATGGGATGTGCTCTTCCTATTAAAAATGCATAAAGCGGAGTGAGCGAGTGGTTCTCCTCTAATCCTTTATAGATCAATTGTCTGACTATTTACTTGTCATGTAGAAGGCCCTAGTTCTAATATCCTTCTGACCAACAGCAGAGAGGAGTTTGGACTGCTGTGACCCACTTCTCAGGAGCCAAGGTGCCATTACAAGAGTTCTTGGGTAGACTTCTTTCAGTTCCCCCCCATCAACTGAAATTGTGCCAGTCGATACTTAAGTGCTTTGCAAAGAGTAAAACTTTTCAATCAGGGAAGCTGAGCTACAGAAGATAACTGGTGCATTTATTTCAGATATTGGACACCTGCAGGCAGGGAAGACCACTTCATGCAAGATCTCTGCTCTCAAATCAGATAGGAAGAGGATCTCAATCTTGAATTATCAGAATACAGGTAAAAACTCTGTCTTTTGGGCAGCTGGTCAATTGCCCAGTTACTGTATTTCCTGTGATTTGCAATGACTATGGCGCTCTGATTATGAATCCATGACAAAAATATTACAATTGTTCAATTGAAATACATAGGATTTGTTCATCATCTTTAATCTTCTTGGCATTGTTCATTGTATCCAACAAAAATTTATAAATTTAACCATAAGTTGCTGATTCAGTTACTCTTCACTCAGAGAAATCCACCATCCTCCTGCCCTACTTCTAAAGCCCACCCTATTTTCAAAGAAGCTTTTAAACATAAATAATTCAAGAATGAAGGTGAAATGCAGCTTTATTGATATGAATAATCCTAGTGAATGTCTTCCATTCTATACAATAGTAAGCATTATACTTGGAAAGGAACTGCTTGCCATAGCACGTTCTTCTACTTTATAAACACTTGGTTTTGAATGACTGATTTTTGCATTGTTAATACTTTGAATCAGAGCAACAAGAATTATGTGCATATTTCTGAAATGCTTAGAACAAAATATTAGAACAAAATCTCTGCACTATTTCTGATGCCTTTCCATACATACACTTCTTGCCTGTATTGTGACCCCCCTTTTACCTCCTCCCTTTCCCTTTTTTATTTCCATCAAAGACTATCAATAAATTCTCACTTTTAACAGCAGTAGACCAGGAAAGATTCTGCTCCCCTGTGACTTCTTTCAAAAATCATGTGATCATTTAGCAGGAATTTAACATTTCAAGCAGATTTAAGGACATTAGCTTACCAGGGATGTGCGAGCTATTGCTTGCACAACAGCAGTGAAGACTTTCTGGGGCAGACGGAGAAGTGTAGTCCCACTGTCTACTATTGCTTTATCAGCATTATACTAGTGAGGGGGGAAAAAGGAGAGAAGTTACACACTGTAGTTAATGTAATGCTTATTCCACTGTTTCATAACAATAAGAAAGCTGTTAGTTTTTGATAGCTGTCTTTTCCATCCTGCTTGTTATACTTGTCTGTAGCTTGCTCTAGCTGACAGCTTGAATTCAAATGAAGTCTGAGAGCAAAACAAGATAAGGTTAGCCTAGGTACAAGAGTGAGTTTATCTGCACCACTCAGGAAATTACTGTGTCACCAGTGCTGGTGCAAATGGCTATACCCCTGTGAAAAGAAGTGAAGCCCAGCCCCTCTCAGAGGTCTGAGCTAATCCACTTTACCTGCGAAATGCTTTTGTGTTAAGGCACTCTCATGGTCAGTACAGAGAGATGCTAAGCACACTGATGTAGCTTACATATATGTCCAAGCTTTGGACCAAGGTCTCTGCTATTGTGAAAACAACTCACTTGAGTTTAAACACAGTACAATAGCCTACTTCTAATGACTGGTGTATCTAATTTAAAAGTAGTCAGGGAACATTAGGCCTCATTACATGTCATGGTTGGTACTGGCTCAAGAGAATAAATGACAAAAGCCACCACCTTGATTGCTGAAAAACTCTAAAACACAGACAAAAACAATTTCAAAGAAACTTGGAAGTTTCAATCTTGCTGACTCAAAACCTGCACTAAAAAAACCTAATCAAGTGTTTCTTTTCATTATTAAAACCCCAACCCACAGATTAAGAGATTTTGGCAAACTTCAGATACAGTGAACAAAGAATAAACATTCTTAAAGGTATATATTTTTTTCATAAAGTCCTTGAAAATTAAGATTAATTGCAGGAAAGAAAAACAAAAGGCAAGTAGTGGTGGCAGCTGTTTCCACAAACTACATTTCTTACCAGTTTAGGCAGTGGGATCAATATAACTGAACAGACATGCTTATGGCATAATCATAAGACACAAGCTAATACACAGCAAAAGCTTTTAGGAAGAGGCCAAACAGCAAGTGAATATAAAATACATTGGCTTTGATGTTATCAAGTCACATGGGATATCTCTAGCACAGTGATAAAAACAAAACTCATCAAAAAGTAACTCTTAATTTTTTTTTTCTTTTGAAAAAAGACATGCTATAGGCTGCCAAGCAGAGCTGAAAGGAAAGCAAACAGGAAATCGTTTATCATACACTCAGAAATACTTCTAAAGAGTGGAAAAAAATACCAAGGCATTGTGGACTAACTTTTCACAGGTTTGTACCCCAAATATGCAATAGCCAGCATCCTGGAAAGCCACTCTTGGGGGAAAAAAAAAAATAGGTAGGAGGCACAGCCAAGAGGGTCGATCACTAGAATAAAGACATGCCAAATGTCTGGAGCAGCAGGACCAATCAGGCAGGGAAGAAAACATCTGGATTCTCATGATGTGTGCAGTGTAATTGCAGTGGTCAGTAACTTCTGCCTTCTTAGTCTTCCTGGTTAATATCTAACAGGGCACCCAATGCAGCATGCACTGCTGGCAGCTCAGTATCTCTCTGCCCTGCTCTGCCAGGCTCAAGGCCACAGCTGCAGTGTAACACTGGACAGATTCCCAGCACTGAAGCCAGGGGATTGCTTTTTCCTTGCAAGGAAAGGAGTAGTCTCTGGTTATGGTTCAAAAAAATATTCCATTTCCTAGAAAACAACTAAGAGGAGAGAGGGCACAGAGTTTATCAACCTCTACAATGAATTATGCATCATCTGCAAGCCCTTAATTAGCCAAACGTTGATCATACTAGCTCTCATTTACTCCCCTTCCTCTAAATTTTTGTGGGAAGATCTCCTGTGATCAAGAAAGGAATGATGCCTTCTGTAACATCAACTCTCATATTATGCTAATATGTACCACGTGAAAAGAAACCCTGGCTTGGAAAAGAGCCACAATAACAGGAAACTTCTGTAACACTGCTAGGTTTTTAAGGGATTTGTTTTCTGGAAACAGCATCTACTATACTATTTATACAAGGGCTCCTCTTCAAAAACATGTTGCCTTTTGTAAGGCCAGAAAGAAAAGCAAACACAAACATTTATGTTGGAGGACCAGCAGCTTTGCATTCCTAACAGTGTAAGAGAGAGGCATTTAAATAGACCTTGTTTTGTTTATTAAGTTGAAAGATGGTATGACTAATTTAAAATATTTTATATAGCAATATGGTTTCCATATTTTGTATGCAAATGTAATATTTATGCACATGCAAGGTTTTAATAATTAATTCCACTTCATTTGTACAAACTATAAAAACTTTAGAATTACCATGTCTTAATGATTTCCAACTAAGAGAACAAGTATAAGATAAAATTAAAATGTCTAATGAAAACAGGGCATGAAAATTATAGAAATAAAATCAAATCTTGAAAAGCAACAAGCATCACTAAAAATTTTTCTGAGGAACAGGATGAAATGCTTTGAGAAGCATCCCAGGATGACACCTGCCCACTTGTCTATTGCAATAGTGAATTTAGACATCACTAAAATCTTCTTTTTTCTATGTCAGTCCAAAATCTTTCTTTCTCTATGTTTGACCAGAATTGCTTTAAACCCCTTTGGTTTGATTTTACTACATGTCGGAAAACCATAAACTGTAGCTGTTTAAAGTGCTCCTCCTTGCATCAATGCACTGTCAGTGTTCAGACACCTTCATTACAACTGAAACTACTCAAGAAGCTGAGCTTTTTCAAGCTACAGCAGCCTTATTACACTGGACTGACTGCTCACATAGTAATTTTAGCTTAGTCCCTAATTTACTGAGAATACTACCTATGACTGTGACGTCCTCTTTGAAGCAATTTTAATATGCTTGAAGTACATGCTCCATTTCACATGGCTCATTCATTTTTCTCAAGCTTGCCATGTAGTCTAAATTCTCAGAGGAAACTGCAGTACCCATCTGCTTGCAAAGACAAAACTGATCAATTAAGTGTTTTTCTGAACCAAACTTGTGTTTTGTATACACAGAAACACATTACTACAAATACCTCTCTGCAGTCCAATTCAAGGTTCTGTCCTCCAACCTCCAGTTTGAGAATTTCAACCTGGTAGTACCACTCCTCTTTGATTGGTGTGTACCAAACATTACCCGTGTACAGACTTGGTTCAATTCCACCCAGAACCTAAGGGAAAGGAGAAAGTAATTCACACACTCAAAAAACTCATCTGTTTCGGGGCAAGCACAGGAAAAAGGGGGAATGTTTAATTGTTATACACAGGGCATAAAAATTTTTCTTTTGGCATAATTTGTAAGGATTTTCTTGACAAGTTCTTGGTCAACAATAAAGCAGTATGAAACATCTAGACATTAAATAGATGGTGCTTCAGTCAAAGAGAATTCCCATGTTGGGGCGAATTACCAGCATCTTCATCTACAAGCTCCCACTGATTCTCTTATGAAAGCTTCACTGCTTAAAATCAAAGCAGTACCTTCAGAGATTTAATCTAGGCAACGTATAAAAATGGGTTAGAGTATTACACTTTATTAGATCAGAAAAGTCTTGCTACTACTTAAGAATATTTAAAGTTTCTTACAAACATCCAAAATGGAATATGACCACCCCATCACTGCTATCACTACTACCTTCCATGAAGACTTATGTTGAAGCTGACTGGGAGCATCCTGGACCATCAGATTTTGAGCTGAACTAACATAAGTGAGTTCTCTCTTGGGCTTCGTCTATCTAAAGCGTGTTAACATTTGCAGTTTGTGAATTTACAGCAAAATAAAGTTTTGTGATCAACATCTGTGCTGATACGTTTATTTCATCATGATTCAGGATAGTCATTCAAACTCATGATCCAAAATAAAGACCAATTCTTGGTCCCACTAAAACTGATGGAAAGACTTCCAAGAGTAACCACAAGGGGAAGATCTGGTATTCATATTACATATACCAGATTATTTCCTTTGGTATGTTGCTTAAAAAAAAAAAAAAAAAAAAAAAAAAAAAAATGGAAAGAGCCTTGATTCCTCTCCCCCTTTTCACGTAATATGTAAAAAAATTACTATAGCATTTTTTGAATTTTGAACAAGCTTAGCAGCTGAATACGGGAGAATCTGCCCTGAGGAAACACTGCAACATTCATGTTTTTCTTTACTAAAATTAAACTCTAAATGCAGAAGTTTACTCAAAATTGAGAGAGTAAAAAAGAATGGTGAATAAAAATAGACTCTTGAGAATTATGATCCATTTAATATGTTTAAACACAAAATTTGAAAGAATTAGTAAAGTCATAGAAAAGAGGGAGCGAGATTAACAAAGATACATCTTCCCTCTCAGATTGACAGATACCCACAAGACTACCTCCGTTGGTACCACTTCCAGAAACAGGCAGTCCAGCACCACACATTTGCAAGGAGAAAACATTGGGGATCTTTGCTTGTCTCACAAGAGAATCAAAGAACGTCTCCACAGAACTTGATGGCTTGAAGGTGTTGAAAAACAGAACAAAAAAACAGAATTGCAAAAGTATTCATTAAAAAGTTTCTTTGCAGATACGAGCACATCATTCAAACAAGACCACTTTTCACAAGTAAATTGAATTTCTGACAACAAGGTGATGAAAATTCTAGATATAACAAGACAATAAAACCCCAGCATCTATCATTTCTCTGTTTCTATTGTTTTTGAAAACATTTTTACTCTTGACCACTGTCATTTAAATACCTAAAGCCTAAGAGCATTTTTCAACAGCAATTCTCAAACTCAAATACTAGTTTCAGTTTTAGACAGAAACTCTCACTGATGCTTTATGCTTGGAAAAGGCTTTGGGTTATTAGAACTGTCAAATGTATCTTAGCCTTTCCAATTTTCCACAGTGAAAAAGCAGAATTTTAAAGTGAGGATTTTCAGTTTTTAAGCACGGTTTAATTGTTATGAAATCTGAATTCAGTGACCGTAATTTCCTCTTTTCTCTTTTATATAACTTCACATCCAAGCACACTGACTTCAGCTGATTACTGGGCAACAGGTAATCCTACACTGCATGTCATGCTTATCTGTGCCTTTATCAAGGGACTACAATTTCATTGTAATTGAGATTTCTGTGCAGGTACCTCCCCTGACATACACAGACCTTGGTGAGCTTTCAAGGTGCCAAGTGCTCTTACTACACAGAACAAAGAGCAGCCTCAGAAGCCAGTGACACTGAAGTCTTTGGAAGGGAGAAATAAGTGTCCTGAATATAGTATTTGCCCAAACCAGAGTTTGAGAAACAGCTCTTCTCTGCCTGCTGACAGTGTATGACAGCAAATACAAAGAGAAGGCAACACAATGATCACACAACTCTTGAATAAAGCATTTTTACTCCCGAGTTGGCAGGGAGGATCTAATAATTTTGTTCTAACAGAATGTACATCAGTTCGTGAAATTCAGTGCAGGTTGAAAACTGTCACTATGTAGTATTCCAATCACATTTTCAGTTTTAGAGTATAGTTATAAATTTTAGAGTATAAATTTTAGGTTTTAATTTAAACTTTCACCTGAATTTCTTGCCTTGTCAAGAACAGGCTGTGCTCAGTTCTATGTTCATGAAAACACTGTAGCTAATACTTGTTCTGAAATTATCCATATCTTCCCTCTTTTACTTTTCTATGCCAAAGTTTTACTTGATAAATGGAGAATGTCGTAGGATTAATTGCCAAGGACTTTGCAAAGTTCATCAGTCCACTGAGAAGTCTTGAGGGAGATCATCAGAGCCCTAATAAACACCCTCTACATTCATACCAGAAGCTTTTACTTCTATGCTTTGGTACTACAAACTCTGTAAAAGCTTATTCATTCCAGAGCAACCAGAATTGGAGCCTTCATCACCAGAAAAGCCAAAATCCTCACGTGAGATTATGGTACCATCACAACATTTATTCTTTCTGGAACAAATACAAAGTATCCATAGAAAAGAGTGGTTGGAAGGGAGTAGTCTAATTCTGATAGATCATCTGCTCACTTTATTTTAACAGTCAAATTTCTATTTATTGTCACTGTGAAAAACAATAGCTGGGGAAAGGATAATTTACCTTGGCTAAGGCATTGTAGGCAAGACCAAGGATCCCATGCCATTTAACCCCTGGTAAAAAGAAATTATCCGATTCAAGAATGGTAGCAATGTTGATGGTGTAGCTGCCATCTATTCCTTTTGGGATAGTAATGACATCAGTACCCAGCACTCCAGTCCAGCTCCCTTGACTGTACTTAACCGTGACATCAATCCCTTGAGATTTGTATGTACTTGACCTGTATAAGGAAGAGATACACTTATGTGTGCGTTTTTCATTTACAATGCAAGATGACAGGATATATTCAATCTCAATTTTTCCCAAAGAGGAAAAACAGTGAAGTCTGCAAAGTCAATCAGATAATCTCAAAGAAGACGGGGGATGGATTGTAAAAGCAGTAAAAAGAAGGAATAAAAAAAATAAATCTCAAGGCCCTTTTTTTATCCTGAAGCCATCAGTGACTCAAATTTTCATAATGTGAGCCTTTTTTTTTTTTTTTTAAATATGAAATATATCTAAGGTATTATGTCACCCAGTGCAACATGTCCTTGACTCAGACTGGTCTTTTAGAATAGGAGCAATACCCTCTAACTGGAGATGGAATGTATTAAGTGGCGCTAGGAAATTAAAAACTTCTGCATTCAAATCTTAAATTGAAATGCCAAGCTAATTGAACAGCTGTAGACTAACACCTCATTAATATAATTAAAAAATCCATTTTGGGTAAATTGGAATATTATTGTGAGTATTAGCAGTAAGGCACATGTTTTCTAAACCTGCACTTGGTCTATCTATCAGGAACTAAGTGGACTGGGATATTTTTAACAAATGATTCAGTGACTTGGAGGAGGAAAGAAAAAAGTTCCTTCAAGACCAGGACAGCAAACACCAAGAAAGAGTTATATATGGACAGAAAAGGAAGAAGAATTCTGTTTAGAAAAATTAACAAAAACATTTTAAAAAATAGATTTTTCATTTTAACTAGAATTTAGCACTGAACAGAGCACAGTCAAAATATTGTTTCTTATGTCATGCTCCGTTTGAAGGAAGCTAAACATGGCAACAGCAAATTCACTACACAGAAAGCCCTGCTTACCACTGACCTCACCAAACACATGCAATACCATCTTAACTCTATGATTTCTTACTACTCTGCAGCAAACCAGGACTTCAAATTTTCCTCCTTACTCATTCACTTTTTCTTAAGCACCAACTCAATGCCTCCACACACAGCAATGGCAAAGAAGAGTTGGAAATCAAAAACAGGCAAAAAAATCTGAACAGAAGTTTTTATCTCTAGTGATCAATGGCACAAGGTAAGCAATTCAGGGCCAACAACTTTAAGAAAAAAACACCTATTCCACACCAGAAATGACTGATTTTTAGCCAGGAAGTCCTATCTATTTTGCAGGGTTAGCTCAAAGCATAAACTGTACAGTGTACATAGCCAAACTTTCAGAATCATACCACAAATAATCAGCACACATTTGCTTGCTGGTATGTACCTTAATGTATTACCTCAACTCTAGAGCAGTTTGCTCTTGAAATTTTATGTGGTGAAGCAGTAGAACTCTCACTGAAATAAAACTGAATAGTGTTGCTGAATATTGGCGTCTCTGAGTACGTTACTCCTTCATATACTGTTACAGAGCCATCATTGACAATTTAGTTTCAAGTGTTAAAATCCTTTTATACACCTGTTTTATTATAAGTAACATTCTCAACAAAACCTACTTGGTATTTTGAGAAGCATGAGAAACACATGCTGTGATTTCTTGTCAGTTTGGAACAAATTAGGCCATTTCCTAAAACCTTCTACAACATGGTTATTTATACAGCATGGGCATCACAGCAAACCTGGAACTTTTTGTAGCAAAGGTTTGTCAGAACCACTCAAAAGCCCAACTTGTGAAAGAGGTCATGATAACAGTTCTATTCGTTTTGTACAGGAAGATCCAGGTAATGAAACAGAATTTTATGACACAAATTGCATGATGTACAGCTTCATTTAACATGCCAGTTCTAAAATCACTAAAGGAGGACTCTTCCTGAACAACACACCCTCTGGATCCTTTGAAAAAAAGCTAATGCCTTTCCCATGCACCCTCCTGACTTTCAGTCAAAAAACAATCATGCATTTAATCTCAGATTTTGATCATTTGAATAAAATTAAACTAAGAGCATAGCAATCAGGAAATTCAGACCCATCATTATTTTTCTCCAACATAATATTAATATTCTAATAGGCACACGTCTATAACTCAGTCCCATTAACTTAACAAATTACTAATCTTCCTTTCCTCTCATCTTCAATTTGCAGTTTATGACTTTGATATGGAAGCACTTCTTGACAATATAGGGGAAAACTGCAGGACTGATTACCAGATGAGAGGAAACCTCTTCATCTAGTGTTGAAGTGTTCCACATAGTGTGGAAAAAAGGTCCACATAGGTCACTTGTCTCATTTACACATGGCAAGAGGTCACTCAGGTAATTTTACAGATCTGGCTGATGTAATATCAAGGTCCATGTCTACCAGCTATGTAAAATCATGAGAACCAAGGAAGGTAGCCTGACTACTGGGAAAAAGCTATCATTAAGTCTAGTCTCAAAAGGAGATGAGCAGAAGGGCCCAAGGAACTACAGACCACCGAATTTCACCTCAGTCCAGAAAAGTATCAGACACCATCCTCCTGGAATTTGTTACCAAGCACATGAAGGACGAGACGATAATCATGGACATCAACAAGGAATTTTACAGGCATCTCATACCTAACCAACTGCACTCTCTCTGCCTTCTAGAACAAGATGAGTGGCTATGCAGATGAGAAAGCAGTGGCTGCAGCACATCTAGACTTCAGTCAGGCTTTTGACACCCTCTCTCACAGCATTCCTATTCAGAAGCTGATAATGTGGGGCTGAGGAAACAGATCATTGTGTGTGTTGAAGATGGGCTAGGCCACTGGGCCCAAAGGGCAGCAACTACCAGCTCAACAAGCATGAGCAGAAGCAAAATTGTTTAACATCTTCAAGAAGATACACAATGGACAGACTGCACCCTCAGCAGATTTGAACAGGACATTACATTAAAGCGAGTAGTTGACATGCTGAATGGCAGAGCTTGAATCCAAAGGAACCTTGAAAAATAGGAAGACACAGCCAACAGAAACCTCAAGGCGTTCAACAAGGAGAAGGACAAACTTTTGTATCTGACAGGAAGAACTTCAGGCATCACAACGGACTAGGAAGCACCTGAAAAGGACTCAAAAGGAGTTGGGGTGGTGGTGGACACAAGGCTGAATAAAAGCCAACACCATACTTGCCCTGTGCTTACATGAAACTCTACATTAGGCCACATTCGAAAGGCCATGGACAACACATTCAAGGAAGTTTCTCACCCTCTGGTCAGCACTACTGAAAGCACACCTGGATGGAATAGACCATGGCCAGCTGTGGGAGCCCACTTCAACAGGAATTTGGAGAAAGGGAATAGGGACTGGCATAGGTCAAGGATCATGAACACCAGACCTGTGATGAGACGCTGAGAGAAGCAGGGCTTAAACACCCATGAATAATATCTTGTGAGCTTCAGGTTGGAAATTAGGAAGTACTTTTTCCACAGGAGAGTGTGGTACAGTACTGAAACACACTTCCCAAAGAAAGCATGGATTCTCCACCCTTAAAGCTTAACAGGACTTGGCTGGACCCAGCCATGGCTGATAGCCTTATTTGGACTATGTATTAGCTGATCTGCAATGGATTCTTGCAAATGTAATTTTTGAAATGTCTAACTGATTTCAGTGACAGCAGGATGCCTCTAAAATGACATTTATTTAAATGTACTTTAAGCCTTTAAAATGGAAGAAGCAAATGTAGCCAGGTTCAAGCATCCTAATGGATAATCTTTATTCTGAGCATACTCCACTACTCCATCAATCCATCTCAAAACAGAAACTGTTGTTGCAATCTCTGGACTACCATAAGTTTAGTTTGAATTATTTTACGAAGCACTCTTAACTCTTCAGAACCTAAACTTCAAGGTTTCATGATTAACTTTACTTTAAAGTTTTCAAAAAGCAGTGTACACTGAGAACACTGATAAGAGACTGTAACCTTCAAGTGATTTCAGTCTACCTCAGAACACATGATTTATGGTTCTTATGAGAAAGGCCTTGCCCTTCCATACAGAATAACATCACTTTAAGAGAAGAGGGCAAAGGAAGGAAGACTTGTGCTTATTTCTTTGCAACTAAGTTTCCTCTAGCGATTGCCTATGGAAAGGGATCGCTGCTATGTAAAACTGCAGTAGTGCAGAAGCAGGTCTCAAGTGCAAATTCTGGACTTTTCAAACCAGTGTCATATCAGTTAGATGTGAAATTTCTCCATTAATATCTGACTATGTGAGAAAAGGCCTATGAGAGGATTTTAGTAAGCAGCATGGAAACATCAGCTTTCCCTCTGTTACCAGTGCATCTTACTGGAAAAAAAGTGCAAACCCCCATGTTAAAATGCATAAAAAGGTAATGAGAATACAGATACGCTCCACCCTCCTATTCCTCTAAGTATTTTTATCCCTATGCTTCAACTAAAGATAGAAATTTATCTGAAATAATTGAGACTAAAGAAGGGTGTAAAGTAAGGAGGAAAGGAGGGAGAGTGATTCAGACAGACAAAGCTGTGCTTGGCTGTGACTAATGTCAGCACATGCTAAGCACAGCAAATTTAGTACACACGAAGCACCAAAACCACCAACTTGTATCTTACAAGCAACCAGTTTCAGCAGGGTCTGTCCAGGTCACTAAGTGATTTGAGGCCCTTGGTGAATCTAACCAAACTAGTTTATGTTTAACTCATTTTGGTTTTGGATAAAATGCTAACTAACAGGTGCAATTACTGGGTTTTATTTTTTGTTTTTAAACAAAGGGGAAGTATATTTAAACTTTTAACTCCTTCTCAAGCTATTCAGATAGGAAATCAGCTAAAATTGGTGTGGTTTTGCAAAGAATTTTTAGCCTGTAGCCTTTTTTCTCCACCTCTAATCAGTGCTGCGCTAAGAGTTCAGCGAGACTGTTCATGTACCAGGCAGGGCTTTGCATTAGGCAAGGCCAATTTTCCCATCCAGGCAACAAACATCCCACTCTCATGGGATCTCACAGAAGTCCCACAAATTGTCTTATCATCCTCCTTTGCATGGAGGAGTCAGAATCTAAAAGATACCCTAACCCATCACGATGTGCAGAACAGGTACTTACAGCTCGGCATTGAAGTAGGAGGTGACATCAGGATCAGGCACACCTGCTACAGCAAAATTACTGCTCCCAGTGTCAACCAGAATATTTAACTGCCAAAACAGAAGAAAGGAGAGGTGTTTTTCATATCCAACTAAACAAACAAATAAAAAATTAAAGTTTTTATCTAAAATACCTTTAGTTTTAAAATATAATGAAAGTTGCCCAGAAAAATAAATACAAAGTGTCACTTTTTAGAAAGATAAACTGCTGCAGCCCTTGAAATACATTAAAATAGTTGCGTTCCTGGAAAGGGGAAAACCTGACAAGCTCATATGCTCCCAGCAGAAGAATTCACAATCATCTCAAATTTCTTTTTGGCCCAACCCATGTGTCTCAGTACCCTGGTTCATCCAGGTCACACATTGAATGGCCCACTGTTTAAAGCACTGTTTGCTTTAGAGCTTATGAGGTTTCTAGGTAGGGGCTGAGTGTGAGTCTCAGCTGAAATAAGCAGAAGCACAAAGCTGCCTCGTGACTTGGAAAGCACAGGAACATTTCCCAGATGATTCCCACCAGCAGCAACCTACCACAGCCTTCACCGCCTTTAAATAGGACAATGGCAGATTTATAAAAATAGTGAAAAGTGTGGACTGAAAGGTGGCTTAAGAGTGGGCCACTTGTTTGGTTAACTGGGAGGATGAGTTAGGTCAAAAATTGCCTAACAAAACCACATGGACAAAATAAGTCACCTCCTTTCACATTTGGCTCAGGTCAGCAGGCTGGTTTACCACAACTGCATGACAGCTTGTGCTAGCACAGAGCAGAAGGTAACAGCACAGGAGAGAGCATCCAGATGTAAGATCACCTCTTCTAGTGAGACCTTGAAACTGCATCAAATATAGTGTCATTAAATGATAATTTCAGTCAGTCAGAGACTGTACTGCTACCAAAAGCAGCGGTCATACTTTTCCCCTGCTCTTGGCTAGAGGATTCCCATGTCTTTTTGGCATAAGCACTCATACCCCTGGGGCTGTGATGAAAATCAGATAAGCTGATCAGGCTCTACACCTACCGTTACCTTAAAAAAACCAAAACACAAACCACCAGAAAAAACAACAACAAAAAAGCAATCTGCCCTATCAAACAGCTACCTGAAAAGAGATGGTAGGAGCAGATACTAGGAACAGGTGACTGCTTCTTTTAGTGATAGTGTGGTCTCAGACTGGCTTAAAATGATTGTAAAATTATGCCCTAAACAGCAGAGGACAACTGGTCCTCAGAAAAAAATATTGAGGAAATAAGAATTTTCCTGTAGGAGTGAGTGAGAAATGAGGACCTGGTTGCCTGTGATCTAAAGCCAGCTTGAGTTAGCCACTTTGATAATACTCATCACTCCTTAAGACCTGATAAGCAATGCATGGACATGGGAAGGGTATGAGAGAACAATAGGAGAAACAAGTTTAGTGCTGACAAAGGAAGTCAAGAAACAGGGCTGAGCTCAGAAGGAAGAGTAAAGACAAAGGAGGATAAAGCATCTGGATATGCCAAATCCTTCTTTAATAAGTCTAAGACTGAGTATAAACAAAAAAAGTGTGACTCCATGTTCAAAACCATTTTGGTTTGCACATGGAGGGGCAGGGAGGAGAGTCATCTTTGTTTTACCTAATGAATATAGTATAGGACTGAGGAGCTCTGGTGTTAAAACATAGACACAAAACCCCTAGTAATCCAAGGGATTCTCTTCTTAGTTTGCACAGGCACTTCTCATTGATATTCCCAGTCTTAATAATGCAAAGCACTTAAGACTAAAGAGAAACAAACCCATGACCTTAGTCAACAACCTCACTGCATCCCAGATTTTAGATTAAGAGAAGACAATATATTAAAATTTATGTTGCGACCACACGAGCTAGACACAGACATTTAAAAAAATGACACCTGCAAGTTCACCTGGCTCCAAAATCTGAGGCGTTAAAAGAAAATAAGAATCTCTAAGGCATGGCTTGCAATAAAATCACAGGTGTGCTACGTACTTTTATTTCAATGATATCAAAAGCCTAACTTTTTGTCAACTACCTAACAAAGTAAGAACTGTTCATTTTTTTCCTCCTCTCCGGATCTCTGGGATAGAAATCGTATTAAAAATAAACAAAGAGCTGCTACAACATGTTCATCTATCAGGAACAACAAAAGTTGCCTCAAAGCAGTGCTTCGGGGCTTAAATTAATTAGCCTTTCCAGGCAGTCTGTGATGCTTGAGTAATGGACACTATACATCAGCCGTATAAATACCTGTAGGTGTTGCCTTAGCTTGCAATATGCATGACACCATACACAGAGGGGGGCTTGGAAAAAAAACCAAACAAACCCACAAACAAACCCGCAATCACTAAATATGACAGGTATGAAAGATATTTTACTCCCACATCTTAAATACGATGGTTATCATCACAGAATTCAGAAGTCACTGAAGAGAAGGGCGAATTTACTACCTACAGCACAGAGCAAATCAGCATTTCCAAAGGAAAAAATATATACACCCCACACAAGGGAAAGGAAAAAAAAAGAAAATACAAAGCCAGCTAACCATGCAAGTGCCAGCACACTCGGACACAGCAGCATTCACATGACAGATCGCTATTGAGGCTGACATTCTCTATCTGCATGTTTGTGCATAATGAGATGCAGGCGGCCGGGGCAGACACTGATTTATTGTAGTCCTCACAATAGCACCAGTGATTAGCAGCTCATTTTGGGGTGGGTATAACTTACTGAGTTCTGTTTCTCTCCCGGCTACCCTTTGGGTCTGAATTTTCTTTCTTGCCTTTACATCTCATTAAGAACCACCTTCACGTTGTCAACACTGGAGCCTACTTCATTCCATATTGCCTGCTCCTGGTTTAATGGTGCTGCTGGGGGAGCTTCAGGCAACCTCTGGAGAGTCACAGGATAGCAAATGAAAGAGCTACGGTCCAGGGCTGCCTGTCCTGTCCTATCTCCAGAGGTCAGACCAAAAGATGAAGCCAAATGCACTGACTACCCACTCCCCGGCCACTGCATTTCACTGCCCAGCTTACTAATGAAAACTGAAATCAATGGCATCACAACTTGATTCACTGAGCTATGAGCTGTGACAGCTGGAAAGGAGTCATACCTCTCTGTGCCTCTACCTTACTGACACAGGGACAGAAGGCCCTGATGCCAAAGGCAGAGCCAAGAGCAGTGGTAGCATCCTTTCCAGCTTGCCTTCACGAAGCCCCAGAGATGGTGGAACCAGAGCTCTCATGAGCAGGCAGAGCAAGTTTCATGGGTTTATTACAGCCACCTTGTGTCAGTCACTTTCCTGTCACCAAGACCTGATTACTTAGTGATCACCCTGTGTTGTCAGAGATTGTCACATGAAGTCAGATTTTGTGAAAGCCAAGGTCGGAGAGACACAGCTGAATGAGGCTATGAAAGAAAAACTGCCCAAAGACTGTGCCGGATCATGTGCCCAGCATTAAAAACAATGAAAGATTACTTTCCGTTCACTTCTGGATCAGAAAGCTGACAGCAAATGCAAAAGGTTGGGGGATTTTTTTCTGTTTTTTTTTTTTTTCTTTGTTTGATTGTTTGTTTGTATTCTTTGGTTTTTTGTTTGTTTGTTTTTTCCCTGAAGGTCACCTTTACCACAGCTGTGAGACATAAAACAGGTACCTAGTATCATAACTGGAGATTATTTTGCTGGATGCATTTCCTATATGGAAATTGTGTTATTATTAATCAGAGATTCATAAAGATCCCTAGCTACAGAATAGGAAAGATGGAAACATCCCCCTCAGCCATGACAAACTTGGAAGAAATCTAGCACCCTATCTATACGTCATTGTTGTGCTTATAAAAAGAAACAAATCCAAACCCATTTACAAAAAGTCATGAACACTGAAAGCAGAAGGCTCCCTAGGCCATGCATTTTATGCATTTTCTGCTCTGAAAGGGTAGAGTCGCTGAAAAAACCCAAATAGTAATGGTCTATTTCAACTGGAAGTAAAACATATTGTCAATATTTCAAGGATTCATCAAACTTCACAGTGCTTGATTTAGTGCCAGTATAAAATAGCACTACTGTACGCTACCCCGCTTCAGTAATTTCACTTCCCACTATGTCTTTAATATTTTTAAGATTTCCATTGGTGAATATTATTACATTTGATATCAGGAAAAAAATTGCCTATTGATCTGTCATCTTTTTTCTTTTTTTTCATTCAGCAAAGCTTCATTGGTCTGTGGTTTGGGCACCTGTCTTCTATGTTATAGCAAGTAGCGTCAATACCACGTCATCAACATTGGGCATTATCTAAGCCTCATTTAACTTCCTGGTGAACAGCAATTTGCAGTTATTCTACCATGCATTCAGAAAGTGACTTCCCTCACATTTACAAGGAAAAGTGATAAAATGTGGCAGTCATTCAATTTTTTGTTGCATAGAGGTTGCTAGTATCCTCTACAGGGTCAGATGTTGCTTCTGTTCTGATCTACACCCTACTCAGACATCATCTAAGTTTCTCTTCCCTGTTTTAGTTGGAGGTTGAGATTTTTGGTAACTCTCAGAAAAACATACTAAACAAACCCCAGTGGGTTCAAGTGCATAATGCATTTATTTGAAGCAGCTCTCTACATGGTTTAGCATACACAGACAGGTTTGGAATCCCAGTGTTTGCATGCGACCCTGTCGTGCTGTTGCTTTTGATGTGATTCCCTGCGTAACCTACACTGAAGTAGTGACACTCTTCATCCCCATTAAAAGACAGGCCCAAGGAAAAATACACCATAGGTTTAGTTTCTTTTTCCAAATTAATCAGTCTGATCGTTTTAGGTCAAGCAATAAAGTTTCACCACTGGACAGAAAAAAACAGACTGCAAAAATGTATTTGGCTCTTCATCCCTGCTTCCGTTGAAGCATAGGGGAGGGGAAAAAAAGGAGTGAGATTTGCACAGAGCCATAAATATAATAACAAATCTCATTCAGTCTTACATTTACTCTGGGGTTCAGTCAAAATCTTAATGATAGGCAATTTATAGTTTCACTTGCCCAGTCCAAGAGACCCAAGCAACAGGCTCCATAAGAGTTCATGATGAAAACTACAAACGATGATGCCTTCTTTGGTGTTATAACTAGACCAGAGGGCACCCCTTTCTTTTCCCTTCTCTCCTGTCCCCAGTAAAGAGAGCGACCATTCCACACTACTAACATTCATATACCTCTCAAAATCTTGTCCTGCTGTGCTTTCATAATTTCTCCCACGCACACACTTAAAATAGGGCTCATAGTCCTACTCTGCTTGACGGAGTATGCCACACAGTGAACTATCACAAAGTGAAAATGTTTTTTCATCCACGTGTAGAGACTACAAATGGGAAGCACCCCATTACTGGTTCATGAGCTGTTATCACACATCATGATAAACTGGCTTAGCAGAAATTTAACCCACCTAACAACCCCTGAACTTTCCACATCTCTGAAGTCCATCTGTTTCTTATTTTGTCCCACACGTAATAAACCCCGCAGAAAACAATTTGCTATGCAGTGCTTAAAAAAAGGTGCAAAGAAGTGCTACGCTTCTTGTTAGGAATTAGCAGCTAAAAATCACTTGGGTACCAGATCTTCCTTTTCAAGCTGGTTAATAGATAGGAAAATTAGTTGCCAATTTAAATACTGCCTCATTTAACACATCAATTCCTAATTACATTACCATCCCATCTGGAAAGAATTGCTTAAAACCATAATGAAAAAAGAAAAGATACTAGCAACTATGTGCTGTGTTTGCCCACAGTTATTACATGTTATTACTCGCACAGACTGTCAGTCAAGTTATTTCAGCAGTTTATTTCTGCAAATTAATAATGTTACAATAAACAGGGTCTTTTTAAGCACAGACGTATTGTATGCTTTCCCCCCCGTTACTTGGATTTGACATTTACAGCCTACTTTCTAAAAAACAAATTCAGAAAACTAGGCTTTAATACAGATTCTTCATCTGTTCCTGTTAAGATTTAGAAATAAAACTTAATTAAAAGACGGGTTAGAGGAATCTTCGATGCATGTCTGGATGTAGAGGCCTGCAAAGTTAGACTTAAACTAAAGAAGTCTTCATGACACATGTCTGCATGAGGAATAATAATATGTATTTTGCTGAACGGGTAAGACTGGAGAAAAAAAGTGTTGTTTGTCAATCTGTATGACATATTGGCACACTGCCCCTGAACACTGGGGCAGGGATGGGACTCTCCCATTTTTCATTGCTCCTAAGTTCCTGGGCTGAAGCAGCTCAGCCCTCATTGCTCTGCAGCACTTCACAGAATGGTTGATGTTAGAAAGGACCACTGGAGGTCATCTGGTCCAACCCTAAGCCCTTGCAGGTCCACCTAAAGTCTTCTGTCCAGGTCCATGCCCCGATGGCTTTTGAGTATCTCCTAGAGTGGAGACTCTACAACCTCCTGGGGTAAACTGTGCCAGTGCTTGGACACCTCACAGTTAAAATAAACAAGTGTTTTTTGTTGTTTAGAGGGAATCTCCCGTGTTTCAGTGTGTGCTCACTGCCCCTGGTGTTGTCATTAGGCATCTCTGAAGAGAGCCTGGTCCTGTCCTCTTTGCACTCTCCCATCAGATATTTAGGCACTGACGACATCTCTCTGAGCCTTCTCTTCTTCACTCTGAGCAGTCCCAGCTCTCTCATCCTTTCCTTAACCCCTTAAGTATCTTCATGGGCTTGGACCCTTGCTGAACCCTTTACAGTATGTCCCAGTCTCTCTTATACTGGGGAGCTTAGCACTCCAGGTGTGGCCTTATCAGTGCCGAATACTCAGGAATCCAGAAAACAGCTTAGCCTTTTGGCTGTTGACTACATGACCACAGGTGATGATGAAGAAACACCCTGTCCAGAGCCAAACAACTCCCTACAGCTTGGACAGCATCATACTCCATGTATGAGATGGATGAAGGGGGCAGGTTGACGTGTTCTGCAGAGAGTAGTATTTCCTGCAGTGCCCCAGGAGACGTCACCTCACCAGAGAAAACAGACCTATCTGCTGCTACCTCACAAAAAAATCCTCCCATAATCTTAAGAAGGGTTTAACCATACAGCCAAGACAAGAGAGGCATTGTGAGAAAGAAAAATGGAACTCAAATTAATGATTTTCTAATGCTGTTTGTTCAGCAGGTGGTGCCCATGTTCTACTGCAACGTGACACTGGGGATTCAGAAGGTAATTTATTGCAGCATTAAAACTTGGACAAACCAGGAGGTCAAGCATATGACCAAAGATAATTCCTGCTTTCACAACGGCGGAAGTTGGTCACACAAACTATGGTGTGTTTGTGGGTTGTAGAGTAAGCAGGAGAACAAGTGGCAAATGGAGGCTCTTCCAGGCAGCAGCAAATCAAACCCAACAGAACATGTTTGGCGTTTGCTGTCATTTTTCCTCACCACCTTGCCAGATGCTGTCAGGAACTGGGACTGGTCCCCATATCTATATTTCCTTTACATTCCCTCTCTTCATCAACCAGCTAAAACACAGACGTCTCCCTGGATATTCTTATGCCTACACTGGGCACAGCAGAAGCACAAAAGCCTTTTGCCCTCAACCTTTTCATGGTCTGTGCTACACTGGGAGAAATACTTTGTTATTTTTTTTTTCTTTCTGAAAAGCAATGATATCTTTCTTTGCCAGAAGATTACAAAGTACTATCTGGATTAGCCAATCTATCCGTGCTTAGGAGCACTATGTGCTTCTGTAGTTGAGATTTGTATTGAAAACACAAATGCTAAAATGACTGATTGTTCCAAAGTATAAACTTGCTAAACTAAATTGTGAGTTGAAATATGAGCATCTGACTCTGGGACTGATGAATAGTAATTTTCAAGAGAAATATTACAGGAAGTGCTTTATATATATATTATCATTTTGACAATAAGGGAAGGCTATTATGGTTTAAAGACAGAAAAAAAATGGTCAGCCAATCAATCCCGGTAACAAAACAAAATATCTATTCTTCATTTCTGCAGTCTCCTTTCTGCCAATGCCTTTGGTTCCCTAAACATTAGCATTCCTTCTGCAAATGCCATCTCATGTGGTGTCTTATTTTTCAGGCTGAAATTTATTTGCTGTGTCTAGATTTATCATACAACACATCCATCCTATTCATGCTATATGAACATGTTTGGCTGTTGAACATGAGCTATTACTTTCTTATCTTAGAGCTGTGTGAATCGTAGCAATTTTGTCTCATTGCCTTTTCAGAAAAGATTAACCTTTTTTTTCCTCTAACCCTTTTTTCCTCTTTTTTTTCCCCAGATGCAAGTCCCTCTCCCACATCACACCCTACATCTAATGAAAAACTAAGTGTGGGAAGCAAGCTTCTAGTTCACATAAACCAGCTACAGCTGAAGTCATGCTCTGCTGTAGGCACTGCCTTTTAAGAAAATCTGGACAAGTGAGAGAAAGTTCAGTAATAACGATAATCCAGAGGTCTAGAAAAATCTCACCTGTAAATAACCATTAAAAGGCTTGAGCTCTTTTGGGAAGACTGCAGAAAACTGCGATAGTCTTTTAACAGATGTTTGCTACAGAGACCCCCTGGGAGCCACACCTGTCACAAAAAACAGATTGCATGTGAGCTGATTTGTATCTTCTTCAGGCTTTCCCAGAGAGCCAGCAACACATATTCACACCAAGCAGACTGTTAGCTCTTACTAAAGCAGTAAGGCACCCACATGCTCACAAATTGGAGTGAGGAAAATCTATACATTTTCTGCATTTATACTAAACACGTTCTTGAATGGAAAGATTAATCAGTGCCTATATAAATGGTAGATCAAAAAACTCCCCAAAACACACTCTTAAATTCAAGAGTCAAGGCAGGAGACATTAGCTATTTGCCCTTAAGTACACACAGAGCTCTTGAAAGATCCTAAAGCATGTTTCCACCTGTTGGATGGTGCACAGGAATTAAATTCATCAGTTTTTCTGCTAATTGCCATACAGCACTGATGAGGCAGGAAGGCTCCAAGTTGAATGCCATCTGACTGCCAGACACATGAGGAACCCAGGTGCCCACACATCTTTGCTTTAGAGCTTTTAGTACCTAGGCTACAACAAAGCTTTGTCCCACACCTTCATTAGCAAGCACCTCATCCAGAGCTCACTTCTCCATCCCAAGAGAACATGGTAGCCAAAAGTTTTGGAGGGACAGCTATTACTTCCATCATTCATGCTAAAAAGAAACTGTAGTGACACCTGAAGTCCATATCTACCACCAGCCTGACTCTTAAGAGTCAGACACACTTGTGAATGCCAATACTGATTTTATAGCTACTTTCTCAACCCAAGTCTCTTGCTTGCACTGAAACACCACAGAGCAGACCTGCCGGGCACTGCTCGTCGGGATTTTGAAGTCCTTGGAGCAATGGCTTGCCACATCAGATGGCTACTAATCCACAGAGCTATCTGTAGGCAATGTAGGAGGGGTTGAGGAGAGGGACATCTTCTAGCTCCACAGTAAATAGGAGGGGGGTGGAGATGGGTGAAGGGCTGCACAAAACATCATTTCACGATAGAGATCTGACACCACCAGTCAGAGGAAAAGGGTTTCACTGGTCCCAGACAGCATCCTCAGCAAGCTTCTGCACACCTGTATCCTTGTGCTGAAACACAGCCTGTCTTGCTTCATTCCTGAAGAAAACTGCTGTCAAATTATTGCACTTAACCTGAAGGTAAACTTCCTCTCTGAAGAAAGACAACAGACAACCACCTCACTGAAAAACAACAAACCGCCTACCTCGAGTGCCTTAGGTTAAATGTCTGTATGTCTCTTCTGTTTACCAGTACTACGAGTACTACTGAGGGCATGATACTTCTAAAAAGCATAGTTTATGTCAAACAATTTTAGAGGAGTATTTTAGGAAAGGAAAAAAAAAAAAACCAAAAGGGACTCATCAGATGAATACACTACCTTTCAAAACGTGATATCCAAGGAGGACTTTTTGCTTTGTTTTTTTTTAAAGGAAATGAAATCAGGAAGCCTATGGTAATGCATTATACTCAGTGAATGATTACAGTTATAAGCTGCATGAGGTTTGGAATTTTAATTTTCCGAGGCTTTTTGCTCTCCAAAATTAGCTTCCAGTGTATTTTGACAGGTTACCCTTTACCTCTATTGAGCATTAGAGAAACTGCTGTCTGAAAAAAAAAAGGCATTTTTTTTAGTTCTTCTCTACCTAGCTCCACAAGTTCTACACTGTAAAAAACAATCTTTTAAATTTTTTTTTTTAATATTTTTTATTATTATTTATTTAATTAAAGCAACAGCCTTTCAGCTGCTTTATCTGGAAGACCAAAACAGTTTTACATACTTGCACAGGGCCAAGCTATACTCAGTAAACTCAAGAAGGCTTGAACTGACTAATCTTTAAACCATCCTCATGCTGTACAAGCTTCTACACCATGAGTCATTGCCCATGTTTACTGTGCCATGTGGAAATAACAATTAATCAAGGGACATGGTTCAAACTTCAACACACCTTATGATGCCCATTCCTAAGGTTCTTGAGTGCAGGCTGGGAGGTATCTTTAGTCTCATGAATGCAGCTATTTGTTTTTGGTAAACTCCCTTTTGTCAAAGACATGACAGCATCCTTGCCCTTCAGTAGCAGGCAGAAGCCTCTCACGAGAGATTCTGTCTCACTCCTGTATTTCTACCTCTATGAAAAGCCCTTCCTCCCACCAAAGATCTGAACTTGAATCTCAAACTGAAATAAGACTCTTGATTTCAAATTGTATTTGAGATGTGAAACCCAGTGCCAAAGCTGTTCCTGCAATATTTAAGAAGCTTTTGAAGGCAGTGATTAAATTTGAAAAATACTGTATTTTGGAAGCAGGGGGGAAGAAAAAGAAGTTTGCAGGACAGCAGTGAGAAAAATCAGTGTTTTGAGAAGGCTGCACACCAGGTCTGATCTCTTCTCTCTCCTCCCCCCCCGTCAGCTTACTCTTGTAGTGACACAATTCTTTTCAGATTTTTTTCCCCTCCTCTGTCAAGATGTTAGTTTTGAAGACAGGCATTTATTAGAAAAGGTTTTATGAAGCCTGGAGACCTGCAAGAAGAAGACATGAAGGCAGGACACTCTTGACATGTCAGGTTGATCTGTTGTCCTTGGAACAGGCTGTTTCCAGGGGTGCTGCTTTACCCACAGTGGGGTCACTCATTATACCATCCTCCAAGCTGCACTAGGTTCTTTTAGTGCTTTTCTTAAAGAAGGACACCAAATGCTTACACAGTATTTTCCAGCTGTTCCCTTAAAACACCCTAACAACACTGAAGTGAATAAGCATAACTTTTCTCAGGTTTTCTCTATCCATGCACTGTAATAGGGACATGACCAGCTTTCCCAAAACGTGAAAACCAACAGACATGACTATTGGGGAACCCCATTCTGCTGCTCAGGCCAAGTTGATGACTGTGAGGGCAGTCTCTCCTTCTAGAAGGGCAGGAAACTATTTACAGTCCAATGTTTGTGCACGGGGATCCCTTGATTAGTCAAGACTGTTGGGACATGAAGGGGTAAATAAATTAGCACACCTTGGAAAACCAACTCTGAACTCCCTGTACTGCAAGGCACAGCTTCTGCTATAAAAATTGCACAACTTGTTCTTCAGGACTGGACTTGCAGCACTGACAGATTTTGTTTTACCCAAAAGCTGCTACGTATTTCATACTGCCAAAATGGGGTGTTTCAGCCTGGGGGGGCTGAAAAGGCTGGTCACTACATTTATCTGTCCTTTAACTCCCTTAATCTACCCCTTCCTCACCTGCCACAGCAGGTCCCACCTCCACTCTTGTGTTTCTCTCCAGCCACCATCTTCACACACCTACTGCGTTGCTGCTATATGGATGGTGAAGAGACATAATTTCTGGATCCACTGCTGCAGGCAAGGGGGGCAGGGAAGAGATGAACTAAAAAAAAAGAGGCAAGTCCAGCTATGTCAAGCAAAAGGACTGAAATCTGGCTATTCTGATTGTATTTCTTGCTAGAAAAGCTGTGCCACATCTCTGGGGAAGATGTAGGGCTGAACAGCTGCCTGCTGGTCTGTGCTGTCTACAGTGACTATAGGAATGTATGTATGCAGCCTCAGGAGCACAAACAAAGTGATGCAGCTCAAGTGTTTTCATTTCCCTGGTAATTAATAAAGGGAATAGAATAGACGGAAGGTTTTTGCTCCCCATTTCACCTGACCTATTTAGGATATTACCAAAGAGCAGAATTTGATTGTCATCATGAGCATTTCTTGGAATTATATGTCAAAGGTACACACAGAAAGCAGCTTTTCACTCCATAATACCAGGAATGGCTATTTGATAGGCAGAAAAAGAGAAACAAAAATAGCTGTTAAGCAACATCACAATAATGTGTTTGATTTATTAAAAATAAGATCAATCTTTTTTATTCATATTTATTTTACTAAAATATATGGCAGGTCAATTTAAAAGGCAGATTTGAGTTTGAAGTGAAGACATTTTTTAAAAAATTAAATTTAAAAAAATTCATTTTTTAAAAAGCAACAGTGTTTACTCCCCTGCCATTGGATTCATTTATTTCTCTCTCGCCTCTAACATGCACGCTTTATTCTTTACCCTGGCTAACACTGTGGAGGCAGCAGCTCTGGGAAATGAACTAGCTTCACCTGTGGCTCATACATCATTACAAATGTTAACCAAGTTGCACTATAAAAATCTTTATTACACAGAAGAACACAAAGGCATGCAGGAACACAGCTTTATTTTCAGATAACAGGTTGAGTTTGTAGGGTAGGAAGACTTTTTTATGCTTTCAGGTTGACATCTGCTACTATGCCTTGAAACATCACACAGAAGACAGCTTCCTGCTATCCACTCCTCACGTATACACCTGCATGTAGGACATTTTATAAGGGTACATAGTGATAGAACAGAGGGTAATGGTGTCAATCTGAAAGAGGGCTGATTTACATTAGATATTAGGAAGAAATTCTTCATTATGAGGGTAGTGAGACACGGGAATGGGTTGCCCTGGGAAGCTGTGAATGCCTCCTCCCTGGAAGTGTTCAAGGCCAGGCTGGATGGATCTTTGAGCCACCTGTTTTTGTGGGAGGTGTCCCTACCCTTTAGCATGGATTGTGGAACTAGATGATCCTTAAGGCCCCTTCCAACCCAGACCTTTCTATGATTCTGTGACTAAGTTATCTTCTACCTCAGCCAGAGGTTACAGCCCATCGTGTGATGTCAGTACCTCAGGTCCTACAGAAGCCCAGAGCTCCAACATTTTATGCACTACAAGGAAGGCAAGACATGCAGCAGCCACACTGCTGATGGTGCTCAGGATAGTAGAATTGTGGAAGTTCAGCCATCAGCAACAGCAAATGTTGTCACACACACTGGCTCTGAAGACAGCTTCCAAGGCTGAATAAAATCACTAGTATTTGGTCATTCACGAAGAAAAGGTTAACCCCAAGGCTCAGCAGAATGCAAATGGAAGTTAACTTTAGCTGGAACACGTAACACATGCCAGCATTCACAACTCCAACTGCTGAAAAATTTTCTTATTCAGCCCCCCTCCTCAACATTATTTATCTCAGCAGCCCAAATGCAAAAAAAAAAATGGCACTTAGGATCATGAGAAATGTTTGTTCTATTCCCTGAAGGACTTTTCATCTGTGAAGTAATGAGAAGATTATTCTGTGACAGATAAACTGAAGCACTGTGACTACATTAGATGTTATCTTGCTATAGCACTTCCCAGATTTTTTTGGAAAGTGTGACCACCTTTGGACTCCTCTGTCTTATTTGCAACCTGAGAGTAACAAAGAAGGAAAAAGCCTACAAATCCCTTTAGTCACGGAAAACTACCAGTAGGACTGATGAATAATTTCCTGACATGCCTCACATTTCACTCTTACCCATAGCACACATCTATTAGGGAGCACAATGAATGAAAGCATAGCTCTTTCTGTAACATGCTTAGGCAGCCTGAATATTGCCCTGAAAGCTTCCAAATTGGTACCCCATGCTGCGTCTTGAAAAGACACTAAAACTGTTGATTTCTTACCACACAGACACCAGCAGTCAAGGTTTCTGTATCAACTGGTATCATAACAGAATCTGAGAAGTAAAGATTCTCACCAGGTAGTTAAAAAAAAAAAAAAAAAAAAAAAAAGGATCTTCCCCTCAAGATTTCACAAATTCACAATTTTGAAAATAGATCTGAAGCCTGAAGTCACAACAGACATCCAGGTATATATTTTTCTATGCCAAAACCATTGCTGCCAAAGGTAATCTTCAAAATTCACCTTCCGCTGATGAATTTTTTAGTTCCCTAATACCACAGAACAGTTTTCAAGGTGTGACACGCAGGGCCCAAGCATCCGTATGATGGGTTAGCAGGTAAGCTCTATGCTGCTGTAGAAGGCCCAAATGGCTGATCTTCTCTGGGAAGAAGCTTCCTATGGTAGCAAAGAAAGAAACAGAGTGGGTGAGAAAATTCTTGCATCTGGCCTTGGTGAGAGCCTAAGCACAAGTTGCTGCACCATGGCACACTCCAAGGTGTTCATCTGCAGGTTGCTCTTGCAGGCAGATCCACAAATAAATATCACGGAATTATCTGAGAGACAGCTGCCAAAACAAGCCAATTACTTGTTCCCTGTCAAATGGCAGGAGCTGGCCTTTAACAAAAGAAGGTTTACAGTCCCCCTCTCAATATCAGGGGTGATGCTCAGTTCTTGAGTTGTTGCCTTTGTTCTTCGAAAAAAATATTTTTAAATGGGGAAAAGTAGTGCTATCAAGAACTTTTAGATCCCTAGGAATAGATTAATTTGTGTTTTTAAGGAGAAGCTTACCAAGTATTGTAGCTTTCCTCTTTTAAAATAGAACCAAACTGGAAATGACTTTGAGACAAGCATTTTCCCTAAGAACATGCATTGTAGCTTAACAGTAGTTTTTGCTAGTAAGTAGGCACAAAAATAAACCAACCGTAAAGCTAAATAAAATAAACTAATTTTAGTACTCACAAGCTGAGCAAAAAGGACAAAATCTACAAGTAATT
This sequence comes from Phaethornis superciliosus, assembly GCA_023637945.1. NCBI lineage: Eukaryota > Metazoa > Chordata > Aves > Apodiformes > Trochilidae > Phaethornis > Phaethornis superciliosus. The sequence continues at coordinate 109,372,118 of JAJQWJ010000001.1, read as the reverse complement.
TATTCTTCACAATTTCAAACTATTACTAAGCAGTGGCAAGGGAAAAAAAGGATTGTAGAGTGCAATTACTGTCTTACCAGATTCCCTTTAGAAGAGCCTTTTAATTATGACATATGAATTGTATTCCTTGAATTTTAATTTTCACTCAAGTAAGATTTTTCGCCCCATCTAGCTTATTTTCCTCACATTCGCTCTCCACCATACCCCACAGGTTTCATTCTACTTGAGGACTCTTAAAGAAAAAAAGGTCTAGACCATCAGTCTCCCACTGCTCTCCCTGCAAAATATTCTCAGACATAAAAAGGCAGTGAGACCAGAAGGAAGAATGAGGGAACAACTCTGAGGGAGGAGAGAGGAGAAGCGGGAAAAATGTATTACTTTTATTAACCTTTGGTAGAAGAGGGAGCACACACTGACTCTGGCCCAAGGCTTTCTGAAGGCATGGGGGCTGACTTTGCTCTGTGACTGCTCTCTGACAAACATGTCCAAAAGCCCATGGGACAACCACGCCTAGAGGAAGCTGGCTGAAAGGGCCAGATGTGTGGGCAGGAGCAGGTTCAGCAGAGAAACTTCCACCCGAGAAGGAAGAAGTTTACTGAGCTCTTCAGGCAGTTCTGGGCTGCTGCAGCCCTTGCTGTGCAGAGCCTGCAGATGCTGCTGCCGTAGCACAACCAAACCGCGCAGGTGATGTGGATGTGCTGAAGCTACTGCAGGTGCTGCCGGCCTTGATGGAACTTGCTGTGGATTGCAGAGCCACCCCAGAAAAGCACACTAGATCCCTCCCCATTGTCAGAGGCAGACTGTTGCCAACCTGAGTTAGCTGTTCCTACTAGCTCAGGTCTTTCATGCCAAGCTGCTGGGTCTTTCATGCCACAATCTGATCACATGGGTGGCTGTGAGGTAGGCATATGCAAAGGAGATGGGATAGTCAACTAACTTGTTATTTTAAAACTCAGGGGGTTCATGTGCAAAAAACTGCAAAAAAATCTATTTTAGTGCTGGGCTATTTCAAGTGCTTTAGAGGACACTGAACTAGCAGATAGAAATTAAAATGTAAAGCTTTTGATTTTAACTACAGCCTAGCAGCTGTACAACACATACTGCATTTGCTTTGTGAGCTCAGATCTACATAGCACAACTAGACTGAAAAGTGGTTAGATGTGACAGCCCCATCAATGGCAGGAAAAAAAACTTCCTTCTTTTGGGGCAGTGGAGTGCTGCTCCTTTACTCTGAAGATCCGATCTTAAGTACTATGGGCAGAGACAGGAGCAACACAATCCCTTATTTACTTACACAGATTATGGTTACATCTGTATTTTACAGCCAGTAAGAAAAGGGAGAGAAGTATGTATAATTCATAGAGAAGATGCACACATGCAAGGGTATGCCTTGCATCAGCTTCTTTTTTCAAATGTAGCTATACTTGACAAAGACCAGGTAACATTTCAGGTCAGACTCGCTTCACCTACAATAAGTGAGTTATTTTCAAAGATAATAAAATGTGGAAGCAATGTAATAGCTAACATGTCCTCACAGACTCAAAGTCATAAGTGCCCTTCATGAAAATAAAGACCTCTGCAGGGTGTAGTAGTTTTTCAATCTGTCTCGCCGGCAACTATCCCTTGAGTTCACTGCCTTCTGGTTAAAGCTGGGGGAAAAAATGAAAAAAAAATCAAAACAATAAACACATACAAAAAATCAAGACTACTTCCTTAATAATTCCAAAAATGCAGGGCTTACACACGGTCTTTCTTTTGTCTACTGTTTTTTGTTTGGTTTTTTTCCCCCATCTTGTTTCTACTCCAAATCCAAAGAAATTTACTGATTAATAACAGGCAAAATAGTTATGTGCTCACCCTCTACTTTCCTCTTTTGAAATTTAACTGATGCTTTTTTAGCTGTGATAGGGGATGAAACGCAAAGAGTTATAAAAAGCATGAACTTGACATCTATTATCACCACCCTTGATTCTCCCAGTGTATGTTCTGCCCCAGCCCTCCAGGGTCTGAATGCATGGCTTCTATGATCAATGACCCTAGATAATAAAGCTTCCACCATTTCTGATGGATGGAAAGCACCTTTAAAGGAACAGTTGGTAGGGCTCTAATCCAGCTGATCCTGAAATAGGAGCATGTCCTGTGGAATGACCACCATGAACCCCTTCTATTCACTGTGACTCTGTACATAAACATGGCAGGCCATTCTGCATACTACTTCTAAACCCAGTGAGAAAAAGACTTGCTACAAAACACTAGCTGTGTTATATTGGGCAACTGCATTGTAATTAATACTCATGGTTTAGGTTATTTTTATAAGACAGGCTCCACTAACTCCATGAATTCTCTTTTGCAAGGGCTAATTTGGAGGTGTGAGAATGCTAATTTGTGAAGGTAGTGACCTTTCTGTCAACCCAAACCTGTTATGTTTGTTTGCTTTGTCTTGGTCAAAAATACACCACACCACAGTACATCACTATACTAGTCCCTACATCACTACACAAGGACTTTCAGGTCCTTGTCCTCTTTATTTTTCAGGCATCCAACCACAAGAATCAGAACCTACCCAAATCATCATTGGACAAAAAAATATTTTGCATTTCATTAGTATTTCCATTAGAGGGATCTGGAGGGATTTTGATCCTGCCACCTCAAAATACTGCAATAAGCCATAGCACCTGTCTTTGTGCTTCAACCCTTCCTTTTTACAGCTTTCACAAAGAGCTAACAAGGAAACACTAAGACCCATGTAGTTATTATTTTTAAAAAGAGAGAAACTTGAGTTGGAGCTTGTCTTCCACAGGTGTCCTCTTTGCTGGGTAAAAAGGTGGCTGTATGGCCAGGCACTTGTAGTCAATGGAGTCAAATCCAGTTTCCAGCTGGTCACCAGTGGTGCTCCCCAGGGGTCAGTTTTGGGGCCAGTCTTGTTTGACAGCTTTATCAATGATCTCAATGAGGGGATTGAATGCTTCCTCAACAAGTTTGCAGACACACACCAAACTGGGTGGGAGTGTTGACCTGCTTGAGGGTAGAAAGGCTCTGCAGAGGACTGGTTGAACAAGGCCAAGTGCTGGGTCCTTCGTTTTAGGCACAACAGCCCCAGGCAATACTACAGGCTTGGGAAGGAGTGTCTAGAAAGCTGCCTGGTGGGAAAGAACCTGGAGATGGTGGTCAACACCTGGCTAAATATGAGCCAGCGGTGTGCCCAGGTAGTCAAGAAGGCCAACAGCATCCTGGTTTGTATCAGGAATAATGTGACAAGCAGAAGTAGGGAAGTGATCCTGCCCCTCTACTCAGCACTGGTGAGGCAGTATCTTGAATTCTGTGTTCAGTTCTGGGCTACAAGAAAGACATTGATTGAACTGCTGGAGTGAGTTCAGAGAAAGGTAACCAAACTGGTGAAGGGTCTGGAGAACAAGTCCTATGAGGGGAGGCTGAGGGAGCTGGGAATGTTCTAGTTTTTTAAAAGAGGAGGCTGAGCAGAGAGACCTAATTGCTCTCTGCAGCTACCTGAAAGGAGGTTGTAGGGAGGTGGGTGTTGGCCTCTTGTCTCAAGTAAATAATGATAGGACTACAGGAAATAGCCTGAAGTTGTACCAGGTGAGGTTTAGACTAGATATTAAGAATTTGTTCACTGAGAGTAGTTAGGGATTGGAACAGGTGGCCTAGGGAGGTGGAAGAGTCACCATCCCTGGAGGTATTAAAAACTGTGTAGACAAGGCACTTCAGGACATGCTCTAGTGGCATAGTGATAGATATATATATAAATTTTATTTTGTGAAGGGGAGGGTGTTGATGGTTGGATGCTGTGATCTTAGAGTCTTTTCCAACCATGACAGTTCTGTGATCCTGGTATTTGAACCTGAAAGGATTGCTTTTTCAAAACTTCTTGTATTTAGAAAGACTAAATGCTCTTTCATCAAAATTAGGAAAGCAGAGCTTAGCCTCTCAGGGAATAACACAGCTCCAGAAATCTGACTGTTATCACCTAATACAGCAAGACTAGTGAAGTGATGAAATTACAAGAGCAGTTGAAACTTTCTTCACACTCTTCACTTCTTCTGGGAATCACGCAGGAATAAGAAATACCAACAATTAATAAAGAATGGCAGCATGTTCAGAAATTGCTAATTTGTGTGTTCACCATCTTTAAATTACCAAACTGTAAATTATAAGAGTACGTACACACGTGAGGTGTTTAATACATATTCTTCTTTATTCTTCTTTTCTTTAACAGCTGGAAGAAATCGAAGGGAAGATAGAATCCCACTGATTATATGAAAATTGGAGTTTGTGTTTCATGGTGAAGGCCCTTAAACCTTCACAACATTCGTGTTGATCTTAAAGCTTCTGAGCAAGTCTACAGGACAGGTTTTTGCTCAACATCCGCACAGAACAAACTGCTAAAATAAACAGATTATTAGGATTATTAGGATAAATAGACAAAAAACCTCTTTATGAATAGAATGGAAGCCTGAAATTTCAAAAAGGAGACGCAGTATTCAGAGCACAAGTCAGATCCTACCGTGTTTTCAGTACCCACTAATCAGAGCTCAAGTACGTGACTCTCAGATCTCAGGAGGCACGTGCCTGGCCTCTCTTCACAGTAAGTTGCAGGAATAACATTTATCTTGTCTCAGTAAAAGCACAATTTGAAATGCAGTGGGGCTGGTATGACTACCACTACCTCATACAATGATGACTAGTACAAGAGGCAAGACAAGGCAACAGCACTTTTTTGCAAACATTTAATGCAGTACAGATGGACTTCAAGAAAGCTGTGAAGAACGTGGGGTGTTTTAACAGTTTGTCTATTCTAGTGGTCAGAAGATTGTAGGAGAAATGAAATTCATATGAAGAGAATACCAGTAAAGATAGCGAAAAAACCCTAAATGATCTTTCATTCAGTTCCTCACAGTGCTTATAATCTTGGGGCAGACAAAATAATAAAAGATAGAGTAAAGGAATTACTCCAGATTACTTAAAGAAATAAAAAGTACGAACAGTGCATGCAATTCATATTGGGCTCTTGCCACCTCAGATCTAAATCTGGAACTGGAAAAAGTGCACCAATATAGACAGATGTAAAGCATGTAGTCTGTCAGAAGTAGGACATATAATAATACATCCATGAAATAAAAGACGAATATATCACACCCTTCAATAAAACAGACATTCTTTTTTGCCTTTCACAGAATTCTTAAGTAGAGCTGCATGACAATGAGTGAGATCTGGAGATCTGATATGATTCTAATACTATATAATAAAACTGGAATTGGCAGCCATACTTTGGATGCAAACTGGACTGACTGCACTGAAGTTTTGTCTTATAAAAATATGACAAATTTAACATCATGCAGCTGCTCTATCATTAGAACAAGTATTTCAGAACTGTCATTGTGAAAAGAAGTTCTGTGCTATGTTAATCTGCTTTATGACAAATCAGAATTGGAACCAGTGCCAAACAGTGTGCCTTAAATGACCTGAAAAATGAATATCTTTCATAGTAGCTTCCTTCCAAGAACTGTAATTAAAAAAAGAAAATTTCTAAAAATGCAACTGAGCAGCAACGCAAGCTCTTTCACAGTAGTGCTGAAGTCTTTCACAAATGCTCATTGCCCACACTGGCACAGTAGGATTTCAATACTTAACACACACACACAAACACACATTTCTAAAGTTACCAGGCTCCAACGTTATTGTAACTGCAACATTTAAACTTGTGCCTCTTCTCACAACGTGCTGTTTGGTCTTGGTTCACTATTTCCTTGCCTACATTTACCCATCCCCTCTCCATGATGCCACCTGTAGCATCACCTCTGCTATCCACCTTTCTGCTCTGACTCTGCTGCTGCTCTGCAATTCTTCTTCACTACCAGTATCTATCTTCCCCCTTGCAAAACATCAGGGCAGTGTTGCCCCATGTGGAGGCTGGGCTGACCTGAGAGAGGTCTGGGTGAGGGAGGAAGTTAGCTTGGACAAAAGTCCCACGCCAGAGAGGTGAAAGAGTAAAGGGAGGTGTCCAAGCACCACTTTACACTGTAGCTTATGACATGAGGCAAAGGTTGGGAGAAGCATTTACATCAACAATAGACATTTCCACTTTTCTACCTGACTGTGGCCCACTCTGACTCCACTAACTAGTTGGAGTAGTAGTCAAACAAACAGATTAACAGAATTCCAACACTTGACAGTATCAAGATACTTTTAGTATCAGCCCTGTGAAAGTTTCAAGTTCCACTAGCCAGTAGCAACTTTGCAGCTTTATACTATTCATTGCAAAGTAGAAAACCAACAAGCATATTTATGATCTTTTAAGTCTTCCAGTTCCAGGCAGGAAACAAGACAAATTAATCTCCATCAAAAGTATAAAACACATTTTAACTTCACTCTACTGAGTCACTACACATCAAGATCTGATTTTGGAAACACAAGTGCATTTCTAACCTTACTTATAACGTTCGTGGGCTTACTCATGAATAAAACTTCACATGTGCTAAACACCAGTGGTGGTCTTTTAAATAATTAACTTTGCAAGAGCTCAGAACTAGTTTAAAACAGTAAAGCTTTGCAACTAGATTCAGTCTGCAATAAGATTTTTTTTTTTTTTTTTTTTTTGCAACTAGATTACACTGAGGCAAGTGTATCTGAAACCTTACATCACATGTAATACAAGTAATGCTAGCTGTTAAGCGTAAGTGAAGCCTCCAGGTGCACTGAGGGCAGCACATTTCTCCCTCTTAGACCTCCAGCCACCTGTCATATTTTCTCCATTTCTTCCAATTTCAGAATGCCCCTAGACATGTAAGAAGATGATATTCTTGATAGTAGCTTTTTCTACCTAATTTTTTTTAAGACGTGCTGAGTTGGAATATTAGTCCAATCAAATCTGGTATCTTGATTCTGTCAGAAACCAATATTGAATGTTCCCTGGAGTAATGAAGCACACATAATATCACACTAATAGAACTGGCCAAATATGCAACCCATGGCACAGAGGGAAAATTATTTCATGGCCTCTGTGGCTATCGGACCACACCTGGTCACATCAGACCTAGTTTGTTGGGGTTTTTTTTAAACTCCATTTATTGCTCAGAAAACACCACCACCCTTTTCCAATATATGTATTGATCCTATCGCCATACATTTCAATTAGAGTGACAGTGTGGCCAATCTTTTTACATTCAAGGTGTAAAAAAAGAAAGCTCAGTTCAAAAACGTAGCAACGGGTGAACGCTCCCTGTCGGCTGGGTATTTCGGCACTCATAGGCTTTTTATTACAAAGAGGAACTAAAGCAGAAGAAAAAGGATGTTTTTGTGTACTCTGGGAGTGCGAGGACCTAAGCCCTCGAAGCAAATACTAAATTCTACGGAAAAGCCCCGAGGGCTTTCAGGAAATTAATCCCCACTCAGCTGACTAGTCATCCCTACCAGCAGCCCAGCACGGCTCCTCCTAGGATCTCATGACACAGATGAAAGAGCAACTACATTGAAAAGAAAAAAAACTTCAGCAATGCTGGTGAAGGCAGATAGGGGAGAATCGAGGAAACACGGTCTCTTTGAAAACAGTATTCAAAACGCACACGTTCTTTGTCTTATTAATGAATAACACATGAATTCCCGAAAGAAGAGGCAGATTGTGCCTTAGCCATCACAGAGTTTCGCAAGGAGACTTCGAGTGATTCTGCCGGGGGCACCGGGAGGATCTCTCAAAGGACCCAATCGCAAGGCAACGCATGTTAAAAAATAAAAGAATAAAACCCCCATACACCCCGTGACTCTAAAACAGTTATTTCGACGGACGGAGCGATTCGCTTCGAAGCAAAGAGGCATGAGACAATCTAAATCCCCACAATTTTCCGACAGTGCCGGGGGGGTTGAGGGGAGATGGGGGGGAGAAGGGGGGAAGGGGGGGCTGGGGGCGAGGGGATAGCGGTGGCATAGCGTGTCCCACCGGGCACAGTCATCAGGGAGGGGGAAGGGGGGGGGAGGCGCCAGCACCGAGCAGCGGGAGAAAGTTGCGTTTGGGCTGGGGGGGGGACAGACTCTCGTCCCACCGAGGAGAAGTTTGGGCACCCTCTCCCCCACCCCCAAAGGCTGCAGCCCTTGTCCCGCTCCTACCGCCTGCGGCGGCGTCCCGATCAGCATCTCCAGGTAGTAGCCACGGCCGGAGTCCCCCTGCAGATTGTCCACCATCCCTAAAAAGTTGAGGGTGCCGCCGGGATCCGAGGCCAGGGCCAAGCCATTGGCGCCGCCGAGGGGATCCTGCTGCCGGCTGCCGCTCCCCGGCCGCAGCACCACCGGGGAGGGCGGCGACCCTCCTGGGGCGGCCGGGTGGGACACACGGAGTGGTATGGAGAAGAAAGCCCGGCAGAACCCCGCGGTGCCGGCCAGGAGGAAGAGGAGGCCGGGAGCCGCCAGCGGCGTCCCCATCCCGGCGGCTGCGCGGGGGTTGGGGGACGCTTCCCAAGTGCAGCCGCTCCGGCCGGAGGCAGCGGCCGCCTTGCTGCCAGACTGGAGCAGCCAGGGGGGGGAGGAGGAGGAGGAGGAGGAGGAGGAGGAAGGAGAATAAGGGAGCGGCTTCCCCACGCCTCAGCTTCATCTCCCCCTCCCCCGAACCGAGCTCCACCTCGCGTTTCTCCCGCACGGTCCGCGGGCAGCCGGAGCCGCTCCTGCTGCCCGGGGGTTGCGTAGGAAAGTTGCTCCGGCTTCGGGAGCCCGCGGGAGAAACTTCCCGGCTCGGCCCAGCTCGTAGCCCCGCTAACGGAGCGTGACGGCACGCTGGGGAGAAAAGTTTCCGAAAGCCTTCAAGGAAGGGCGGCGGGGCTGGCAAGCGGGGATCCGAGCCGAGGGAAGCGGCCAAGGAGAGAGGCTCCAGGCCCCTCCCGCATCGGCGGCTCGACTCTCACAGCCGGCGGCACCGGGCCCCGGCACCGCTCGCTTCAGGAGCTCCGCAGGAGCAGAGGCTGTAGCTAGGAAGGGGGTAGAGGAGGAGGGAGGATGAGGAGGAGGTGGGAGCGCGGAGCCGGGGCTGCCGTGGGTGGCCGTGGCGCGGGTGGCAGCAGCCGCGTTTCACAGCAAGTGGCGCCTGGTGTGAGGAGCGGGCGGGCGTGTGCGTGTGCGTGTGCGTGTGTGTGTGTGTGTGCGTGTGTGTAAATTCGTCTGCTGTTCTAGTAAGAGGGAGGCAGGAAAAACGTCCGCTTGTTAGAAAGCCTGCGAGGCTTTCAAATGTCTCCATGGCACAGGGAATTCATGACACCCAGTCCGGTGCGGCCTTTGGAAAAGGTGGCAAAGCTTAGGAGGGAATTAGTCCATTATACATCTGGACTAATGACGGTGCCAGATAGGTCATTAGATGGAGCACATAGTCCAAAAGGCTTGAAAAATAACACTGGGAAAGTCTAAGCAGAACCAATTCACGTTTGTTTGTTCCTGACGCACGCAACACCCTCCACCCCCCTCCCAGCCACACTTCCCATTCCTTTGTAGTAGTGAAATATAAAGTGAAAAATACCAGCCTAAGTCATGCACACTCTTGGGATCTTCTGACCAGTTTGATGTCCTAGGCAACCACCTAGTTTGTCCTTGTGTGTAAATCTGTAAACTGCATCGACTGAGCCCCCTCCTCTGCCATAGCAAACAGTGAGGGCTCCCTGTCTCCCTTCCTTTGAGCGGGAATGATCCATCTGAAAGATTCACAAGTACTTCACACCTAGGAGGTGGACAGTACTAGTATACACTGCTAGAATGGCTGAGTAAACTATTTGCTGAAGTGTACCTAGGTGAGGTTGTTATTTGTAGCTATTGCCAGAGTTTCTTGCAGAGGATAATCCTTAAAAAGATACAGGAACGTACCAGCCCTTCCTGAGGGAAAAAAGGTGTTTTCACTTTTCCCACTGATATTTCAGTATTCTGAGGTCTCCATTACTCAAAATTTGGCACCTCTGCTCTCATTTTCTAGCTTCTCCCTTAGATTAGTTCAATGCCTTTGGTGCACTTCATCTCTTCTCTGCCTCCACAGCAGGAGGTGAACATGGACTTTGTCCCTGTTGCCCACGGGGCTCTCAGTAAGAGGAGGAAAGCACTGTCGTGCTCTTAACCTCACTTTGCTGCAGCTGGGGAAGTCTTCAAAGGGCTTGACCTGGCTGAGGACTTGGGTTGAGAGCATAGAGGAAGCTTGATCTCAGGAGGTTGCTTTACCTGTGGGAAACTACACATCTTAGTAAAAGGTGAAATTGTGCATACTTCCCCCCCTGCTACAGAGCAATCTATTTACCTGACAAGTAGGAACGTGAAATATTGCAGTTCTGGTATGTCTAGTCTCACCTTCTCTGGGCAGAGCTGGAAAAGGCTGCTCTAGGCTGATGGCAGCAGAACACCTGAGGGAGTGGCAGCATGGCTCACACGAAGAGGCTGTCCCCAGGGTGCTACAGTAATGGCTTTTTCTAACATAGCTGGGAGAGTGACAGGGTATACTGTAAGGCCTGTGTAGTTGGAGCTGAAGCTGAGGGGGAATTAAAAGGCTTAGAGCTCTTCATGGGTGAGCTGGAAACTAAAGAAATAGCCCCGCCCCTTTGAAAAAGGAAGTGTGAAAAGTAATCAGAAGTATAATTGAACACCCCCTCAGAGTGGCAGGGATGTATTTATAACAGTCAGCTGCTATATACATTTTGTTTTAATTCTTTACAGTACAGTAAGTCTTCCCTCTTGTCACTGTTGCTAAGATACGTTACCATACTTCTGGGTAAAGAAATATCAGTCAAAAAAGTATATAGTTTTCGAAGTATAGAAGATATAGCATACGATTCACGTGTTCAAGACAAAACTTGGTTTTTTTTTTCATACTATTTGTTGAAAGTTCTTCTTGTCCTGTTTTCCACAGACCTTGATAAATCTCGTGGTAAATGCATATCAGACAACTGCTGCATATGAAGTGGTGTATGTGTAACCTTTCTGCCCTCCCATCACATCATCCCAGCAGGGCTTGTGTTCATGCAATAGCATGTTGTGAGGTTTCTGCCTTGCCATGTCTGCTCCTTTATTTACCTAAGGATCTGATAAGGCTTAGACTGTGCCAAATGCAGGTGAGTAGTCCCAGTGTATTTATAAACAATGGCAGGGATGGACCTTAAAAGAGCAGTATAAACAACTGCTTTTGAAAGAAGACATTATGAAGTCCTCCCAGAGCTGAATGTAACCATATCAAAAACATTCATGGCAGAGGAAATCATCTATATGTAAGGAAGGCCACTCCAGTCAATATGAACTTTAATTTATTGGTGTATTTTCTGTATTTCATACAGGAAATAAATTAAGCACTAGAAATAGATACAAGTTTAAGTGGTTTTACTCCTTGTTTTCTAGAGTATTTGAATAATCATGTTTTCTGTATTTTTGTTATTCCAATTAAATATTATTTGAGTAGATAATAATAATCTTTAAATATAAGCCCCTATGAATAGGTAATTTATTCACATATAAATTATGTGAATTAAGTCAGGTAAATCCTGACTTTGCTCCAACTCTGCATTAATTTAATGTGGTGGTATTGCGGGGCTTTAAACCTTGAGCTTCTTGACAGTGAATTAACATATGTCTCTATAACATAGCCTTCCACCAGTATTTACAGATTACAGCGCATCATAAAAATGCAGCTGCTCTGTGTTACAGACAAGGTAACTAAGTCAGAAGGACAGTTACTATGTGGAGTTGTTGAACAGTTGAGAAAACAAGCAAGAATGAAGAAGGCGGCTGAAGAGGCAGAGGAAGTGCTGGAACTGATCTGAGCAGAGGAACTCTGGATGGCTAAAAAGATCCTCTTCTTCCAAAAGAGGAAGCTGTTAGGGGACTGCTCACACTGAAGTGGTTCGCTGCTGTGCATCTGAAGAAGTCGGGATGACCTGTGCTGTCATTAATCATGCAATGATTAGTGCAGATGGACACAAAATAAAGACTTCTGTTCTAAAATAGCTTTGTCTACTTTCTGTCTTCCTACTGTTAGCATAATCAATACTTCAATTTCAAGAAGACTGATTGCTCTTTACTGCTAATTGCACACTGGTACTGAAAGAAACCCAGCTGGACCTGCAGTGTACAAGCGGTTAATTTGCAGAATGAGGTAACCCTAGAAGAGGGGAGATTTTGTTCTTCCTGGATCTGACAGGGAAATGGTCTTCTCTGTCTGCAGTCATCTTGCAATCAGCTTTTTCATTATTTTGGGCCTAATCCAGTGAAATGTTGCTGATAAGTGACAGAACAAGAAACAATCAAGTGGCAGAAGAGGCCACAAGATTTGGTCTGTTGCATGTCTGCCAAGGCAGTATTTCTTCAAAGGCAACAAACAAACCAGCTGCCTTGTGGGATGAGAGAAGTGCCACCCAGGAGAGCTCTTGCAGCTTGGGCTCTTAGGGTACTGTGCCAAAGTGAGGGTATGGACTGTTCTGCAGCTTGTTTAAGGATGGAGCACGTGCACCACATATAGAGCTCTTCCAAAATAAGTCTTGTGTCTGGAGAATTCGTGGCTGAGGATGTAGGTGCACATGTTTATCTCTTTACTGTGAGTAAAGAATCTGTGTAGGTAGAGGTATCTTCTCTGATTGCTATCTTTGCAATTAGTTTTCCGAATGATGATACATCCCTTTGGCTACAGTTGAACATGTAAGATGATAATCCAGCTGTCTTCTGTCAAAGTTCCATTAAAAAAAAAAAAGCAAAACATCATATTTATTTGCTGCTGAACACCACTTGTGGAACCTGGCTGAGCTGACCTCAAAAGTAATCCTAAGACTTTTTTTTGTGGTAGAGGCTGTAACCCAGTTGGGTGCTGAGGTCCCTATTTTGCATCTTCTTACCTGAAGCAAGGTCCTCTACCCCAGCAAGATTTCACAGAATGTGAGCTTCTCTCCATTTGGAACATGAGGCCCTTTCTCTCATAACTCAAAATGTTTTCTTTCTCCTCTGGGTCTTCAAATCCACATACACAACAACCTGTCATCCATTTCACATTTTGTCTTGATAAAGTGATGTGCCACCTGTTGAAGAGAAGAGATGCAAAACCAGCTTGTTTACTGCTTGTCAAAGAGCAGCACACAGTAGAGGGTGAGATTAGGGTCATGGACATCCTGATGCTACAGTACTGTTAATACATTTGGTACTGTGTTTTGTCTGGGTTTTATCAGCTGTTGTTTGAATCTAGCTGGCCATGGGCCTGGTATGGCTCACTGGTATCTGGGAGAGCACCTGTTTGAGCTTCTGCCCCACATCTGAGGCAGCCTGCAGAATTCTGGATGAATGCACTGACAACTCTCAGAAAAGTCTTATTTCTCCTCAGAACATTCTGCAGGCTTCCTCAACTCTATTCTCTATCTGGCACCAACAGAAAAAATAATTTGTTGGTTAGACTGTAAAATGATTCGCTATCGACTTTCTGATTCGAGACTTCCTACACCACGAACAGCAATGGTTATAAATGTATCAACTATGAAAAATTAAACATGCACTGAACTATAACAGCACTTAAAAAAACCTCAGGACATTGAGAGTTGGCACATACTGTTGAGATTACTTGGGTACTTTCATAAACAGGCAGGGTCTGCAATCCAGATTGCCCAGCACTGGTAGACTAGCCTCAAATGCTACGTAAGACTCCCACATATTTTGGAATGAACTGCTTTCAGCTACGAGTGTTGGACTTCCTGCAGAATAGACCTAAAAAACAGTAAAGGTCCTTTAAGGTTAAATAAGTCACTTAGTAAAAGGACTGTTATCCTACAGTTGTCTGGTAATGACAGTAGATCAAATGATTCAGATTAAATATGTCCTAAAGCAACACGCTACAATTCCTTTGAAAAATGACAAATATCTGTGATGTTAGAAAGTTTGATTACATTATTAATGTGTAAAATGTTATATACTTTTACAATTCAGTTTCTCTCTCTCTTTTCTATAGTTCATTATTCCTCATCACACGCAGGATTATAGGTCTTCTCATAATTTATGTCTCTTCGTGTTTGTTTCACATACCCAACAGTAAGAGTAATTATCCTTACCTTTTGGTGTTCTTTGTTTTTCAGGAAACAATGTGTCAGAGCAGCTGTTTCAGAGATGCAAACTCTCACAGGCACCCAGCCTGTGGTTGCATGTCTTTGGGTTGTTAATGCTCAGAAACTCAAATCAGAGAAGCTTATAACTTTGCTAAACTAGAGAGGATGAAATTTTGGGGGCTGCAGATATGCCAGAGACTCCTCCTATTTTCTGCAAGTTTGTTCCTGGCCTTTCTGAGGAACACGGGGGAGGATACTTAAAAGTTATGCAGATGTGGTGCTTATGGAAATTGTTAGAGGTGGAAGTGTCAGTGTTAGGTTAAGAGTTGGACTTTATGATTTTCAAACACAAACATTTGTGATTCTATGGAAAAGATATTGTTCTGCAGCTTAACAAAAAATCAGTCCATTTGGGAGTATTTCTGTGTGAGAATCAGGTCTGGAATGTTCAGGTACTGAAAAAAGCACTGAAATGAAAGCTGCCTCTGTGCAAGGTGTAATAAATCTGAGCATTGTTATAGTTATTATCCTATAAAAACCAGTTTACATGTGCTCAGTGGCAACCTGTCTCACAGCTAATTTCTTCCAAAGGCCTCTTACACCAAGCACATTCCATCTCTCTGTTGGTTTCCACCTTCAGGATGGAGAGCACTGTTTGGTCATGGTGTGAAGCTTGGTACGACTTCCTTCGGAGTTGGGCTTGGGCGCTGCACTGCTGGATACAAGGACAGAGACTGCAGAAGTGATAGTAGGACTTTCAGGAGAGTCTGGGAGAAGACAGATCCCACACTGAAATGGAGCAGGACTTGTCCAGGCCTGCAGAGGACTATGGGCAGAAGAGCTATGACAGTGAAAAGAGAAATGGGCCTGCACAGTGACATGATTTGGTGGTGAAAACAGGGTTAGTGTGTTGGATTAACAGGAACAGGCTGTTGGCACAGGGCAGAAGAACCTGTGGTAACTTTAAAACACATCTTAGTAAATGAGGATATGAGTACATGAGTCCAATATGCCTCGTATGAAGTGGTTTGTTAACTAATTATGATTTCCCATAAAAGAATCTGTTGGGTTTTTTGTTTGTTTGTTTTTGGGAGGTCTCTTAGACCTTCTGGATTCTTAAAGGCATGTCATTGCTTTTTCCTTCATAGTGTCTCTCTGCTGGATGAGTTTATTGACTGCATTTTAATACCTTCTGAAGAACCACAAGAAAAAACCCTCATGGTACTCTAGTCTCCATGGCAAAGGCCTGGCTGCTATTGCTTTTGAATATGAATTTCAGGATACAGTACTGATAATCCTATTAATCTGGCTAGGAAACAAAACGAAAAGGTATAGAGGTTGGCGGTAATCTCCTTTATTAGACTTGTATGAGAATGCATGTTTCAGAGAGAAAAAGAACTGATGAACAGCTGTGTCATCTTTCTAGGGTCTTAAATAAGCTGAAGTGGCATATTTTGAACATATAAAAGGAATAAGTTTTTGTTACCTTATATTAACAATACTTTTATCCATTTCCTGTTTTCTGTTAACATTTGAGTAAATCTTATCCATTTATAACAAAAGAGAGCTATAATATGCTGTTTGGGTTCACCCCACCATGTATAAGCAGACTCTGCTTCAAATAGTTCAACATAACCATTTGGATTTGAAGTAAAGTTGGCAGGAATGCCACCTTCTAGGTGACCTTTGCAAATGCGTCTGCTGCTGCTACCTAAGAGGATGGTGTTTACTGTACAGGTTCTCTCCTGGGAGGAGAGACACGGCAGCTCTTTGAGGCTTGGCAGAAGATAATCAGAGATGTCACTCCCCACTCCATTCCTGCCAAATACAGTTAGAACTTTTTCTGTGGAGAAAACTTAAGGAGTAGCACTTAAATCTTAGAAGGGAATTTAAGACACATATGAAATACTTCATTTTCAGCAGCTGATACTGTAGACAGAATGTAGATAATAGTAATAGGGTGGGATTTGTTTTTCTTGCAATGAATATGAGGCATAAAGTGTTTATTAACTTAAAAACTGAACAAACAGACTAAAGAAGAAAGCATGCATGGATGTTTTGAAGGAAAGAATGTTTTTATTTCATACTTTGAAGAAATTGTTCAAGTAGTTCAGCCGTGTAAAAATGTGACCCCTTTAATGCTGCCAAGGGCAGTGAGATCAGGGATAATCTGCTGAGGAAATGCAGCTCACGCAAGCCCGAAGGAGAGTTTTAAACTTACAACACCAATTTTTCCAAGAGTGAGTCTTGTGCAGAAGGGCAGACTTGTACTGTTCTTTGCTTGCTGAAGAATCCCATTACCAGTTTTGAGGAATGTTCTTTCTGCTCTTTGCTGTAGATGCATGTGGATGTAAGAAACAATCTGACGTATCTTCTCCCTCCGTACTCCCTTTTCTTCCCAGTTAAAAGCTTCATGTAAGAGGAGAGTGGCTTTAGGAAAGCTATATAAAAGTTACATTTCATCTTACATTACTCTTCCTCCAGAAGAATTGCAGATAACTGCCAAAAAAAGGTTTAGACCCAACAGGCATATTGCAGCATCATTACATGGTGATACAGAAATCAATGTTCTCATCATTGCTGTGGTAATGGGTGATGTGCACATGCCAGCTTTATCATGATTCTGAGGGTGTGCAAGTTCTTATTCATATTATTGTGGTACTATAGTGCCCTTGTACACTGCTGTGTACATCTTTTGACTTTCAGTTTCCTCTGTAAAATTTAGGCAGCTTTTCCTCTACATAATAGAAGTGAGAAGGAAGAAGAATGGATGGGGTCAATTTTATTCTTACCTGTCCCTTGCAGATCAGTGTTGCCAGGTCTGTGTGGCTCTGTGAATACTAAAAGGAAGTGTCTGAAATAAGGGTTCTGTTGCATTGGTAGTCCTAGGGTCCTTGCACCAACTTGAGCTAGATGAAGTCTCATAGAGCAGACATTTATACATATATAGAGAGACATACACCCTCCAACACACTGCTTCTCCTAAAATGTCATCGACTTCTTGTCTGTGGAATATTAGTATCTTTTTAAAATGGTTTCCTACCATATAAGATGGTAACAACATTTTGTGGTAAAGGCAATAACATTGGTCTCTGAAGCATCTCTCTATTCTATAGACAGCAAACTAGAGAAGTCCTTACATCTTGTTCTCATCCTTGACCTATAACTTATTTTGTCTGTAGTCAACCAGCACTTCCATTCCTTTGTTTTCAAAGTCTTCCTTAGAGCAGTCTGTGATACAGAAGAAGTCTACAAGGTCAAAATATCAATTTTATTGAGTGGACAATGATGGTCTGTCCTTCGTAGCTGAAAAAATGGTGGTGGTAGATTTCTATGTCTCTCAGACTTTGTTTCTTCACCCTCCTGCATAATTGCTTTGCCCCTTCTGGGAAGAGGAGCCCTAGACACAAGTTACTGGAATTCATCAAGTTAGGAATGCACTGAGTTAGAAAAAGATTCTGCAGGACATAAGTGTAGCCCTAGTAATAATCCTAAAGCATTAAGGCATGAGCCACTTTGTTGCCTTTCCATTCTCTTGCTCCCTGTCATTACACTACCAGACATCCTTGCTCTGCTCAGGAATCAAATCACCATTGCTGTGTTTGACACAGTGGTTTGTTTCCTTCTTCATCATTGTGGTACTGGGGTTTCAGATCACCTTCTTCCAACCTGGCTGACTGACTCCACTCATTTTTTTAGCAGTTTTGAGGCACTTTTCTTAGCAATGTGGCCAGGGTATTGTTTTTGATCTCTATGTTATCTTTGTATTTACCCTACCAGCAGCACTTTTGCTCCTGGCCAGTGATGTTGGTGTACTCATGGTGCCCAGGTGTGTTCTTTCTTTCTTATCTGCTCATATACTCAGCAATGATTTAGTTTCTACCTCCCTTATTGCCTGCTTGGAGAGATTGGACTGCTTTAAAGATAACAAAACAAGAAGTACTTCCCCTCTGAATCTCACTATTCATCTTTCTTTTCTCACTAGAAACATCTGTGTTATATTCCTTATTACTGCCAAGAAAGTACCTTTTTAAAAAAAGTGATACTTTTCTCTGGACCATTCTCTCTCTATCAAAACAGGTGTATATTTTTAAGTACAGTTCACCATGATTCTTAATTTTCATTCCATGGATAAGCCCTTTCATGTTTTTCTTGTTTTGTTCCTCGACATCAATTGTATTATCTATGCCTATTTCTTCATTTCCCTACCTACTCTCTGCAGTGTCTTAAAACTAATGCAAATCAGACTGATTTTCCCCTCTTCTCTGTTCCTTGTGATTCTCATATTTTCTGAATATTACCTATTGTTAGTCTAATAATCTTACCTTATCCTTCTTATGGCTGTTCTGTTTATTCTTCTCAGCTGCCTCACTGCCTGACAATTCAAATTTCTCATTTTAGCAAACTTTTCTCATTCCTGCCTCTTACTACTCCATGCTTTTCTCACCTTGACCTTTGGAATTTCTTCATTAACTCCTTTCAGTTCTTTTTTGTTTCCATAGTCTAAATATCTTCTTAAAAGGAGTACGTGTTTTGATGCTTAATTCCAAGCGAGGGTATATAGTGAAAAGACAAGGGGTAATGGTTTAGAATTTGAAGTGGGGAGATTTAGGTTAGATATTAGGTAAAAATTCTTTCTCCTGTGAGGCTGGTAAGATGCTGGCACAGGTTGCCCAGGGAAATTGTGGCTGCCCCCTCCCTGGCAGTGTTCAAGGCCAGGTTGGATGGGGCTGGGAGCAACTTGGTCTGGTGGGAGGTGTCCCTGCACATGCAGGGGGGTTGGAACTATGTGATCTTTAAAGTCCCTTCCAATCCAATCCAATCCAATCCATTCTATGATTCTATGATGCGGTCTCTCATGGATTAGCATTGCTTTTTTCTTTTACTAGACTATACCACCCTACTACTGAGCTTGCCTGATTTTTTTTTTTCTTATTTCTTTGGATAATCCTCCTCCAAGTGTCATATTGGAAACTGTTAAAAGGGATAGGGGCCTTTTTCTTTCTTGATTCATCATTGTTCTGTTTCTGCTCATAACTGGGGTAATTTTAGGATTATATTTCCCTGAAAGACAAAAATATAAGAAGACTTCTTTTGAAAGAGATCAAAGATGTAAGAACTCACAAACATCTTCTTTAGTGCCAGAAAAAAATACTGCATTGGGCAATCCTACTGTGGAAGGGAGAGTAAAACTTTGGAGAGAGTTCAAGGCCGAGCTAAATGTAATTTGGGCTGCAGACAGTTTCCTGGCCTTTTTTTATCCTATGTATTTTCATCTCATGTGCCAAATACAGTTTGTCACACATTTCAGAAGTACATGAGCCACAAGGAGAAAGAAAAAGACTACAAAACTATGCTTCATGGGTGCCTGGAAATTTGGAGGCAGAACCCAACTGTGAAAGTCAAAGTAACCTACTTCTGATTTGGGGATTCACCATGTTGTTTAAGGGCCTGATTTCATCTCCAGTCTTTCCATTTTTGATGTAACACTCAGCTCCTGCACAGATGCTTCTGGTGCAAGTCTCCCCTTGCACTAAGAACACCCACCATTTTTCTATCCTTTATATCTCTAGAAGAAAGAACATTTAATTAAGAACTCTTGAAAAGTTGTTTATTTTATCAAGCCCTCTAAAATTAAAAATAAATAAATAAAAATATTAAAATCCATCTTCTTGATTTGGGGGACAGGTGATTTTTCATTTGCCATCACAATCAGAGTTGGACAGTACTGAGTGCAACTACATCTCACTTCTACAAGAGGTGGGGAGATGAGGAGGGATCATTTTCTTTGGTAGGGCAGGGCTTTGTAGTAGGAGGGAAAGCCAGGGAGGGGAGTATTTGTACAGGAAAATCACTGCAGATGGTGGATTTATATGATACAATTACTGGGGAAAAGGCCCCGTCATGTGCAAATTGAGGAAACTTGGAGTTATGACAAACTTTCATATGGAGACATGCCTCAGATTATTTTAAGATGCTTAAAATGGAAGGGTGGCTGGCTCTCCTGTACAGTTCAGTGATGCACAGCTGCAGGGATTTAGACCAAGCAGTTGGTTTCCTGTCTGGTTGTTGTGGTTTGAGCCTGGCTGATAACAAGAGACCACTCAGCTGCTCACTCCCCCTCCCTCATTACAGGGTGGTGAGGAGGAAATCTACCTAGAACCTTGTGGGTCAAGACAAGGGCTGTGAGGTTTTCACTCAGCAATTACACTCATGGGCAAACCAGACTCAGCCTGGGGACAAAAATCAGTTTAATTTATTATTAGTCAAATCAAAACACAGCAAAGGGAAAACACAAACCAGAGCTTAAATACTTTCCCCCCACTCATCCCTTCTTCATTCTTGGTATCTCTACCTTCTTCCCCCCAGTGGCATGGGGGAACAGGGAGTGGGGTTTACAGTCCAGACATCACAGGTTGTTTTCTGCTGCTCTTTCCTCCTCAGGGAAAAGGATTCCTCAGTGTCTTTCCTTACATGGGTCCCTCCCAGGGGAGAAAATCCTTCACAAACCCCTCCAACATGAGTCCCTCCTGCAAGGCACAATCCTTCAGACACTGCTCCAGCATGGGTGTCCCGCAGAGCCATGGACTTCTTTAGGAACAATCCCCTCCATGGCTGCAGGTCCACGACATTTGCTCTGTGGTCCTCCCCTGGCTTCAGGTCCATAACTGCTCCACTGGGATTCCTCACAGACACCAGGTCCACAACATCTACTCTACTCCTTCAGTGTCTGTTCCACTGTGATTCTCCAAAGGTGCAGGGAACAGGCTGCTGCCTCACCACAGGATGCAGAGAAAAGTGTTTTCAGGCAACTTTTCTCTCTCCCTCATCACCAGCTTTGGTCTTTCTGCTCCAGCATTGTTCTCCTATGGTGTTGGCATCTCCCCTGGAAGATTCTAATTGCAGAGGACACTTTTTTGTTCACTGCTGGCCTAAGGTTGGGCCAGGCATCTTGGAGCAGGGAGAGGTATGCAGAAGCTTCTTACATGAGTCACTCCTAGGGGAGCAGACCCCTTCCCTGCTACCAACCCAGAACATTCCACTCCTCACCTCTGCCAATCACATATTCAAGAATTATTTTTCAAGTCAACCCTTCCCCCCCTCCCCCACCTCACCCCTTCCCTCCAAGTAATGCTGCAATACCAAACGAGAACAGGTAATTTACAAACAATTCACCCCTCAACCCATCACCACAACAACCAAAATTCCCCATATGTCATTCCAGCATCATTCAGTCTCATGTTTTGCCCTTTCCCTCCTTGTTGTACCCCATGTAGGGCACCAATTGTTCTGTCATTGCTTAGCGGTTTGTGCAGGCCAAAAACCAGAGGATATAATTTTCTCCATTAAACCCCCCCCTCCACTCACCCAAGGAAAGATAAAAGGGGAAAAAGGATGAGTTGGAAATTGTAACTGAAACAGGTTTACTAGGATAGGGGAAAGGCACATGGGATAAGGAACAAATATACAAATATATATAAATATATATACATACACAACCCAATCTCGATGCTCACAGGGATAGATGCCTGAGGGCCCCTTGTGTTGGGGCTGACTCAGTAGGGATGGAGGGGTCCATGGCTCTTCCCATCACCCAATGGATGTAGATTCTGAAGAGCATGTGGGGAGATGGGGGTAAAGGAGCACAGGGCACCAGCACTGTAGCCAGGACCAGGTGAAAGAGTGGGGTTTCCACGCTGGCTGAGCTTAATAGAATATGGGCAGGAAATGGGAGGGAATAGACCCCTCTGTGTTCTGCCCCCCTCAGTGTCTGGAGACCCTTCTTTAGTGCCTCGTACTCAAAATATGACACTGGTTTGTAGGAACTGGCATAGAAAGAGGGAGTAGGGAGGTAGTCCTGCTCAGAAAGGGAAAGAATATGCTTTAGGTAAGGGAAATCTGAGGGATTATGGTCTTCATTGTACAGAGATGCCCTGGGCTTTGTTTTTTTTATGAGGGGAGGAAAGGACAGATAGGGAAGTTAAATAATAAGGACATTTCTCACCTAGATGTTTTGATGCTTGTTAGCCTGTAAGGTGAGACCAGCCTGTGGCGATTTACAATATGTTATTAAAAGAGTGGGCCTCATTTAGAGGCTCTGATAGCCAGGTTACTGCTGTTTCCTTGACACCTCAGGAGACCACCCTAGATGCAGAATTAATTCAGCCCATGTGGGGAAATTCTTTAGTATGAATGTCAGGTCGCAGAGCTGACATCTATAGTCATCTATAGTGCTTCTAAGCTTCAACCAGCATGCATGGGTGCTGCTATGCTGAACCAGACATACTTGATGAATTGAGAAACATCTGTCCTGTGGCCCTCTGAAAGATGTAGAAAGACCCTGAAACTGAGATGCAGACTAATGAGACTGGTCTGCAGGCTGGACTCAACATGCTGTCCTTTTTCTGTCTCCTGCACAGCAGGGTATTGTATTGTTTGCACTCCCAAAGTAGCTTTGGAAGGAATTATTCTCCAGGAGAAAAACCTCTCTGAAGTGTAGTTTCTTCCTTGCACACTCACAGCTGGGCTGTATTAGCAATAAATTATAGGAATTGTCAGGTGGTCTAGTTAGACTAGTTTGGGATTAAGGGGTGGGAGGGAAGAGATTTGCACATGCTTCCCACCCAGCTGCAATAGCAAGGTAATATTTGTTTTGAGGTGCCTGCACACCTCTCTGGGCAAAAGTCACAGTGTGGCATTGTGTCATATCAGGAGTGGATTCTTATTTTTCTCGTCTTCTTGCACAGACATTTAAAAAAACCCATGAAATCTGCATGTAGATTTTAGGCATTTAAGTCCAAAGCATTTAAACTTGAAGACTGATGAGTTATTGTGTCTTCTCTCCTCCTCTCCCTTGACACTTTCCTCCCCTGAAAGTTACACAAATAAATGTTTCTACATACATAGAGACACAGTCACTTGTGGATCATAGAATCATGGAAAAATCTGGCTGGAAAGAACTTCTGGACCTTACAGAGACCAGGCTTCCTCTTGCAGTCACAATATTTGTGACATTAGGTCAGCTGTGGCTCTGCCCAGCAAACTCCTGTAAACTTCTGAAGATGGAGAATCCACCTCTCTCTGGGCAATGTGGTTTACGGCTGTGTCACACTCTCCTGTGGAGGAAATATTTCCTAACATCCAACCTAAACCTCTTAAAATGTAAGCTGTGGGTGTTGCCCCCTGTGTTACTGTTTGGCACTGCAGAGAAAGGTTTGGCTGTGTCATCTTTGTCAACTTATTGTAAGCTGCTGTGGTATCTCCCCTTAGGTCCTTGTCTGCAAAATTAAAGCTCTGCTCCTCTCAGCTTCTCATCACAGGCCCTGTGTTCATGGATCCTGACCTATGTCAGCCTCTCATCTCTGGGTTCCCACAGCTGGCCATGGTCTGTTCCAGATGTGGTCTCAACAGTGCCGACCAGGAGGTGAAAAGGACTTCCTTGGATGTGTTATCCATGGCCTTCCATATGTGTCCTGGTGTAGAGTTTGCTGTACGCACAGGGCAAGTATGGTGTTTGTCTCTTACTCAGCCTTGTGTCCACCACCACCTCAAATCCTTTTGAATCCTTTTCAGGTGCTTCCTAGTCTGTCATGATGCCTGAAGTTGTCTTGTTGCAGCTACAAAAGTTTGTGCTTCTCCTTGTTGAACGCACTGAATATACTGCCACTTTTTGCATTACTCATCTCTGTGTCTGCACTGAAGCATACACTCTCTGTGCATATCCTGTTGGACCATTCTCAGAGAGCTGTAAATGTAAACTGCTGATGCTGATTAAAATAATAGCTTTGTGTTGCAGCAGATTGACCCTGCTTGTGGTATTCAAAACTGCTAAGTGAGGTGCACTTTGTTCTGTCTGAAAAATGTCTGTTCAAAATGTTTCAGGTGACCTTTCATTTTCATGAAACAATCTGCTACTGCTACTAATGCAAAAGAATGTGCATCAGTGTTAAATGCTTTCCTTAAGATTTCATATGGTTTCAGAGCATAAAGTAATGCTGATACACTGACCGTGGCTCAGCTGTTACATGGGAATTTGTTTAGCTGCAATGCGATACAGTCCTCAGAGTTCTTTGGAGGGGACTGCAAAAAAACACTGTCTTCAAACTCAGGACATGATAGAACACAGGGTAATGGGTGCAAACTGAAGTATAGGAGCATATATTTCTTTGTAAACATAATAAAAAGCTCTGAGGTGACAGAGCACTGGAACGATCTGCCCAGTGAGGTTGTGGAGTCTTCTCGGGAGACATTCAGAATACTCCTGGACACATTCCTGTGTGACTTACCTTAGGTGACCCTTCTCTGACAGAGGGGCTGGACTTGATGATCTCTCGAGGTCCCTTCCAGCCCCTAACATTCTGTGATTTGTTATATTTAGGGTATTTATGTTCCCACCAGGACAAGGGTAACAGAACCATGTGAGACTGACATCCTCCCTTGTTTAATTTCAACTGATATAGGTAATGACCCATACAAGGATTGACCTAGATAGTCTTCTGTCATTTGAAAGGAGATAATTAAATTATCTGAAAGATCAGAAGAATTTGATGGAGGTGGACCCAGAACTGCAGAATGAAGACATGCTTCTGCATAATGGAAACCTTAAAAATAGTGCTTGTATAAATTGGTAAAGAGTTCAGATTAGTAGATTGTGAAACATATGAAACAATCTTTTTTTTTCTTAAACAAAGCAGAACAAAACAAAACAATTTCCCACTTCAAAGAGCAAGAAGTTTCCTTACAAGAATGAAAGGTGGTGAATTCATAGCAAACAAGTCAAACCACAAGTGCATTGTGTAACAGTGACCTGCTGCTAGCAACAGAGATGAAAGACTCATTTCCTCATATCACAGGAACTGAGGACCTCAGGGGAAGCTGCACCAGACCATGAACCTTCTGAGCTCAGAGCCTGGCAAACATCTGCTCAATACCTGGTGTTAAGTTGGAGTGGCTTCAGGGAAGTTTTAGTTGCCTGCTGTGCCCCTGGGCCCCTTGTCGCTGTGTAAAGGAGAGAAAGACTGGATTTACAAGTCGTGCTTCTCCCTTTTGTGTTCCACGTGCCAGCATCATCTCAATGGACCCTCCTTCAGTAGGAATGAGGAGTCATGCCAACAAAAGGCCATTGTGTTAGCTTTTCCTGGTAGAAACGAGCCTTGCGTAAACTCTCATGTTGCCTCGTGCTATTTCTGCCCATCCAGAACATCAAAAGGTAAGGTTTGTATCTGTGCTAAAAATACAGCTGGGACTACAGCTAATGTTCCAGGGCACAAGTTTAACATGCAGAGCTAAGCTTTCAGTCAGAAAACTATACCAACAGTCAGATATGTTACGGATTTCAATTTTCCTTCCGGAATGTCTGAAGCTTAGTAGCTGTCAAAAAGGCTGGACCTTTTGTCACAACACTTCTCTTTCTATATAAGACTATAGTGTGAAGATTTCAAAACACCTCCATCTCTTTAATAATTAAAACTTCCTCAACTAAATAAATGTCCAGAAATTCCTGTGTGAGGCAGTTTGTGTGTTGGTGTGTTTGCTCCAAGGCAGTGTTGTGATGATTTGTATGAAACTATCTAATCTGCAGGTGAGAAATGCAGCAGACTCTCATTACTCATTGTCATCAATGCACATTAGAAAAATTGCATTTGTGTAACTGGTAGTTTTCATACCTTTAAGCAAAAGGTAATAAGGAATATTGGTGCAAAAAGTGAAAATACTGATTACTGTGAAAATACTTCTTGCTGTTCATGAGCTGTTTATAAACTGTATCTAGATTTGGCAAATCTGTTCAGTGCATCATATAAATGAACAATTTTCAATTTACATTTGCAAACTATTTGGTTTTACTATTTGCCCCCTCTGATATATGGCTGATTGTGTGACTACATTAGTTGTTCCTGGACTGAAGGATAGATTTTTAGGCAGTAGAATACTGAATAGTAAATATTTGTGCTGCTGCACTGAAAAACTCAATTATGTGCAGGCATTTTGCAGAGATTAAGTATTTTTCAAGCATTCACATGAATCAAAAAGCTATTCGCTGAAATGTTTATGAACTTCAGAGCAAGGGGACATGAACAGAAAAGATCATAAGAGTACCACGTTCCTCCCCCCAATAACTCTCAGGTCACCACCGAGGCTGCAGGGCAGCCCTGGGAAAGTCCAGGCTGGAATCCTGGAGTCAGCAGCAGTCAGGAGCTGGAGGCAGGAACACACAGATTCAGGCTGGCACGGATCAGGACCACAGGCACAGGGACGGATGGAATCCTCCCAGGATGCCAAAGCAAAACAGGGACAGGCAAGGAAGGGTGAAGGGAAGAGTTAAGAGGAAGGATGAAGGAAGGAGAAGGGGTTTGACTCTTGTGATCCCTCAGATTTATACCGAGCATGATGCATATGGGATGGAAAACTCTGGTCAATTTTGGTCACCTGTCTTGTCCATTCCTCCCTAAAGGAGGGTTGCAGGTGTGACCTCATTGCTCCCTTTCCAGGGCATAAGATGTTCCTCAGAACCGATCAGTGGCCTTGGCTCTGCATACCATTCTCTGGCTGTAACTATAAACATTGAGTGTTATCAGTCCTAGAAGCTGCCACTGACTGTGAAACTTGCTTTTAATTTCAGCAAGTGCAGCTACTTACAAGAGACTTAGCTGAAAGCAAGATTACAAGACAGAAAATTAGCTCTATCCTGGCCCAAACCAGGACAATGTGGAATTTCCCAAGTTGCACCATATCACCATGGAGAAACTGGGAGGAACAAAAAGTAACATGAAGCTGGCCACTGGCCAAGCTGGGTAGCTTGGACTGCAAATGTTGTGCTTAGAGCACGGTGTAGTTGTTTGATTAATAAATTATATGCAGAAATATCACTCATCTCATGATTCTTTGGCAAAGAAGGAAATACTGGAACTGGGAAGGAATATGCCATGCAAAAGAGTGGTTCAGTACTGGAACAGGTGCCTGGAGAGATATCTCCATCCTCACAGATTTTCAAAGCCCTCTTGGATGGGACCTGGAGTGACCTGATCTCTCTGTGAAGTTGGCCGTGACCTGAAGTGTGGTGGACCAGAAGTCCCATCTAATGCAAATCTTTCTCTGTTTCTAAGTGCTGAAAAAGGTGTCCCCAGGGAAAAAAACAGAGGGCATAAGGCATGAGATTAGTATCTGTTTTCTATTTGGGCTGCAGAACTGAATTCCAAGGAGCATAATAGCTGGAGTCTCAGCTGCACCTCATCTCTGCCTTGCACAGTTTCTTTATTCAGACTTGCTTTTTCTCTCATGGTCTTTATCTCATCTCTAAAGTCACGGGAACTGAAATTTTATGCTACATTTTTTCTCCTCTTATCAGGGAAACATTGCTTTGTATTATGCTATCTGTCTTGTCTAAAAACACTTGTAGCATGCTTTTAAACAACATAAATATTAGGCTAGGAAGAGAATTGTTGTATAATTAGATATAATGGTATGAAATGAAGAGGAAGGTTTAGGACAGATAACAGGGAAGCTTTTTATTGCAAGACTTCAAGGGATGTAGCAGAATTGTTTAAGTCATTTAAAACTAGTCTGAGCAATTTCTTGAGAGTAAGACTGTATAGAAATATCTTAGATCTTTTCTCTGCAAACTACTGAGCTCTTGTAAGTCCAATTAAAGAGGATAGAGCATCTGTTAGACTCTAGTCTTTTTACATCCCAACAATTTCCACAGTAACATGCCAGAATAACCATAGATAATATTTCATTTTGCATGTGCTGGCTTAAACTGTAAGCTTTCTTAACAGAAAAGGACTTCTGGTTATCTAAAAGTTTGTCAGCATGTTATGTCTACATACACCCAGGGAAGAGTTTGATATTGTTTTTTTCTGTTTAAGAACAAAATAGGCAAATTAATTAAGAACTTCCTTTTTGAGAGGTTAGTCTGCAAAAGCTAGATTGAAGCTATATATGCTTAGTGTATTTAAAGTACAGGGTCAACTGTGTTCTCATGTATGTAGAAAATGTGTGAGAGAAGAGAAAATGCTGGGCGGGTTACCCAAGCAATAACTGGGCAGCAGTAACTGTTACAGAGAGAAAAATATGGATGGGCTTTGATTTGCTTCAGCTGCTGTAAAGCTGAAACTGTGAGAGAAGAGTCCTGGTGTACCCTCTGATCACCCTGGGGCAGTGCAGCTGTCTGGCCACAGTGGGATACTCCTTGTGGTGAGGGGTGCTTCATGACTAAACAGAACATGTGCTTGGTTGGCTTTATGAACTCTCTTCTGTGACAGGTCACCTGTCACTAGGTCTTTCTTATCCCTTACCTCTAGGTTCAGCCTTGAACAATTTTATCAGCTTCTTTTGAAAACAGCTTGGGAAACTGAGAAACTTTGTTTTGCGAATTATACATCTTTCTGGACCATGGAAATAAATTAATAAATGATTAACCACTTTCATAAATCACAACTGATTTAAAGTCAGGAGGTTCTGCTTTGAGAGGACAATCATAAATTGTGGAGTTAGGGCAGCTGAAAGCTGCTGAGAACTGGGCTTGAACTTGTGCAGAGGTGACTGTGATGTACGAGAGAGAGACCTTCAGTCTGACAGTTTCTCCATGCTTGTGCCAAGTGAAATTGGCTGATGAAATTTCAAGGGTTTACCAGTCTTGTATGATGCATAGTTTACAGGTATTTGTATTAGTTAGTGAATTGGATCTGTGAACAAAGTGACAGATAGCTGTTGTACTCAGTGAAATGACTAACGATGAAGGTTGCAAAGGACTTTGCATTTTAAAGAATTCTTGGTGAAAAATGGTATAGGAAACATAGGCTATGTGTCCTTTCATGCTAATGTGTCAAGTCACCCCAGTCTCTCATTCAAGTTATGAAACTACACTGTAGTTTCAACAAAAATAATACAACAGTATTTTTCCTTTGATAAAGATAATGATATGTATGAGGCAAGATTTCACATCTGTACCATCTGGAATATTTTCCTGTTAGTGTTTTGTTACATGCTGTGATTTGTGAAGATTTTGTTTTACCCCACTGAGGTGTCAATGTGTTGATACAGAGTCTCTTGAAAATGCAGCTGTTGTCTCACTTATAATACTTTCAGACCATCAAGAATATCAGACCCAGTAGCAACTGTATGGAAGAACTGGTCACATACGTTCTTTGCTTTTGGAGATGGAAGAGCTTTAATTTTACTTCTGAGGCTAGTGAGTCCTTGGAGGTCCACCAAAACTGGAGAATTATTGGTACTAGGTCAAGTGAGGGACCTGATGTACTTGTATGGTCTGCTTTTGCCACTTCAGCCAAGATGGTGAAGGTTCTGTGATGCTGAAGTGGGCATCCTATTGTCAAACACCTTAAATACAAGAGCTTTCAATGCAGAATGATTGCCATGATGTTCTGTGTTGAGAGTATTGTGTCTCTGATCTTGACTTCAGTTACATTCTGTTATATTGGAGTTTACTCAGTAAATGCAAAGAACTCTCTTTTCCCTGGGAATTTTGACTTCTCCAAGATAAGTGGTCCTTTTGACCACTTATTATATTTCTAACTGAAATACATTGTCCTGAGATATGTGAGCAAGATAGCTGATGCAGCTGATAAAAAGCTCACACTCGCTGCATAATCTTGTGACTGGAATGCTTTCTCTTTCAGAAGAGAATGCTATAAAATGTGAATTATTGTGGTTATATTCTGTATATTATATGAAAAACCCGCAAATGTTTATTTGTATAGAAATGTAAATCTGTTCACACATTTGAACAAACCAATAAGGTAGAAGTGGCTTTTTTTAAGCTTATTTCCAATCTTTGATATTGGAAAGATGGGCACTTCAGGTTTTGTGTGGAAAAGTGTTTCCATTTTGGCATTGATCATAGAATCATAGAATCATAGAATTGGCTGGGTTGGAAGGGACCTCAGAGATCATCAAGTCCAACCCTTGACCACTACCGCTGCGGTTACCAGCCCATGGCACTGAGTGCCACATCCAGTCTCTTTTTAAATATCTCCAGGGACGGAGAATCCACTACTTCCCTGGGCAGCCCATTCCAATGTCTGATCACCCTCTCCATAAAGAAATTCTTTCTAATATCTAACCTAAATAACCTTCTTATGGTTCATCACAAGAAGTGGTAACCATCATAAAAATTACATTTGAATACTAACCAAATGTCCTGTGTCAACTGCTTGTACTGAATATTTAGCTATGCCTATTTCCTCACAAAAAATACATATAGAAAACTGATAAAACTCTTTCATAGGTTACTCTAAAGAAGCTACATTCGAGAGTCTTTAAATTGTTAAAAAGAAGTCTAATCGTGAATAATTTTTTCTTTCTACTCACCTATCTTGTTCACATTTCCTGATGCCACCTTGTGTGCCCAAGCTCCCACACGCAAATCACTTCGTGCTTGTTCCCACCAGGTGTCAGTGTGGTACAGATAAAAAAAAGTCCTCGGCTCCAAGAAGAAATATTCCAGCTCTGCAAAGCTTTTCTGCTAGAATTTATTAGTCATGGCAGTCTTGTAAGGCATATTAATCTCTTCAGCTCCAGAATAATGGAGTCACCTAGGTGCCTTTACTCTGGTGGTGTTGGCGCTCACCCACGATACCAAAATGTGAAGGTCAGGGCACTGATTTTGAGCTCATGACAGAGTTTGGAGTGCAGAGATGTTTAGTAATAAGGGCAAGTGGCAGGAAGGGGATGGCATTTATTTTTGAGTAGCATGGGATTTCTAGTTTTACATTTCTTTGGTGATACATTTCTGTGGCCAAAATGTGAGGGAAAAAAAAAAAATCCTGCTTTTTCATTTCTCTAGCAGCCCCCTGAAGTTTATATCTCTAGAGAAGTGATGTCAGTTAATTAGAACCTTTTGTTCTAATTAAAAATCAAAAGAAAATTTACTGTGGAACCACTTGCTTGCTTTCTTGTTTGTGTTCTTTTCATCCTTCTGGTCTCATTCTTGGCAAACTGAGCCACTGAAGACTCCTGAATTCTGCCTGCATGGATGACACCAATGAAAGGAAAGGAATAAGCTACTTAAAAAAAACAGGCCTATTTTTTTTTTTTCTTCATGAAAGAAGATGCCTGTCCAGAGGTGACTGTGACTGGGATTAGGCACGGTCATTAGGGAGTAGGTGGACATCTACTGTGAGAGGCAAGAGGACTTTTTTTGTTCCCCACCCCCCCTGTTTTATTTCTTATGCTACCTGGGAGTATGTGTTTGCTGTTCCCAACCTCTTTTGTTTTTCCCACAGCTGAATGTGGGAAAAACTTCTCCCTCTCCTATGACATGCGACAGGTCATGGATGGGGGTGGAGATTGGTCACCTCCTTCACACCAAGCTCCATTTGTTCCTGTTCTAGCAAGATAGGATCGAAAGTACCAGACAGGATCTCAAGGCCATCATCTGAAACCACTGTCTAACAGCAAATGATGCAAAGCCTTTGAGATTCCACAAAAAAAAGATAAAATGAGGTAAGTCATCCTAAGAAAGAATTCAGGACATATATTCAATCTGGATCCTACCTAACCTTAAAGGAGATGCTTCTATTGACTCTCAATTGTGGGGAAAACGGAAATTTCACAGATGTGAACTATCTCCCTTCAGATCAGCCTTGATATTACCAACTCTGCATCTCCCATAATCCTAACTGGTGCTTGATCCAGCTCCCATAGCCAGACTGGGTAAGGCAAGAACAGCACAGTGTCTCTTGTATTGTGCAAACTCTGACATTCATTTTTCAAAATTACCAAGGAGTGTTGTGCAGCAGAGTTTTTTATGCGTCTCATTATACTTTTTTTTCTGGCTAGTGTATTGCAAGCTGCCATATGGCTCAATATAAAAATCTTTATGGGTATCTGCTGCCTCTCATAATACATAAAGATATGTTAATTAACACTAATTAAATCAATCTAAAGCATATATGAAACATAGCCCTACAAATTATATAATTGAAGTGTGTTGGCCAAGTCCTTAGCTTTTGGCTCACTGCTAACTGTTCAAAGTTGATGCCTCATGATGGCACCAATAACACTCTCCTACTCTGCCTGTGCTTATGTTGTGCAGATATTCCTAGGGCTGGTGAGTTTCCTTATTCTTTGAAGGTACAGGAACAGGAATATAAGTGTCTATTGCCATTTTGAGCACAGCTGGGAAAACTAGTTGCAAGACAACAGCATTTCTTGCTGATGCTCTGAACTGGTGAATTTTTTCTTGAATGTCCTTTTGACATCAGTGGCCAATTTGGATTCACAGGCTGTGCCTGACCAGTGCTGCAGCAGGGCCAAATTTAAAAACTGATTTAATAAGTAGGGAATAAAAGGCAGATTTGCTTACATCTGCATCTGGAAAGCTGTTGTTCAGAATAGTGAGAAAGCAAAAAGTATTGTCAGAGTCAAAATGTCTCCACTTAAGGAATTTCACTTAATTTGTTGTCATTTAATATAAACCATAATTTAGGGATCCAGTCACTGAGAAAAGATGGGAAGATAAACAATTAAACACTTAGGAAAATACTTTTCCCCCCCTTCCCCAGAGTCAGCTTCAGTCCAGCATCACTTCTTCCTAGGGTCCACTTCTTTTATCCCTGTATGCTATAGTAAGTCCACACTGACTCCTTTGGACAGGCAACGGGCAGCACAAGAAGTTGGGTCAGTGTGTAATGCTTTCTTTCTGCTAATACTTGTTTTTTGCACTTTTCCTCTACTTCTCCTTGCTTCTTTCTGCTCTGTCCTGACAACCTCCATGAGCCAGTGTTCCTTTGGCAATGCCCCTGCTCTGGCATGACTGATTTGTGAACCACCATACATTGGGGCTGTCCCTACCAGAGAGTGTATTGCCTGTGAGATGCAGTCCCTCAGGGTTGTCCTTACCCCATCACGAGTCACCCACAGCTGCAGACCCTCTTGGGTGTCCTCACTGTAGTGTGAGTCACCCAAAGTCACAGTCTCTTTGCAGTGTCCCTGCCCCTGCATGGATCACCCATTGCCAAAGTCTCCAGGATGTTCTTGCCCTGGTGTGGGTTGTCTGTGGACTGCAGTCTCTCAGAGGGTTACTCCTTCTGACAAAGAGTGTCTCTCCAGCTGTGTCCATGCCAATATCTTCCATATGCTTGCTCCTCTTCCATTCCTTCAAATATGTCTCTACTTTATCTTCACGGGTCTCCTTTGATGTGTCCTCCTATGCCTCCTACCCCAGCACTTGCCACCATTTCCTAAATACATCTGAACAGAGGTGCCATGTGCTCCTCTGACTGCTTGAAATTTTTAGGTGGGAGTTGTTTTCATCTGTTTCAGAGCTGTGTGGATGGATGTAGCTGTCATCAGCCCAAGGCAGCTCATGCATGGTGTCCCCTCAAACATCTCACCCTGCAGTCCTCTGCTACCCAAACATTGCCAGCTCTACCCAGTAGAACTATTCCCAGTCTATCATGGAAGATGTCCTAAAGGTGCCTACAAAACACAGAAAGCTTTACACAGCTTTGTTATCTAGTAAGAAACAGTCAATGCAGAAATTAAAAACAAAATAATGAAAAAACCTATTTCCTTTAAGATTTCTGCAGCTTGACTATTTTCTTTCAGATTACTTATTTATTTTAAGGAACCAAAATGTTTGCTGACAAAGGCATAAGGTCTTTTATAGGCTGAAATAACAGCAATCTATCTCCTGCTGTAACTCTGGCAGCTACTAAATCAATGACAATATGACATCAATGGTTAACACTGTACAGTTTAATATGAAAAAAAAAAAAGTAAGCTATCAGAGTGTATTTTGTGATTCTATAGTTACTCACAAAAGGGAACTCAGTCTAAAATTAGCCATTGGGCATCTGCATCATATAGAAAAACATGGCATCTCAAACCAGCAGTGCCAGAACAAGACATAAAGAAGCGTAGGGGCTGAATAGCAAAATTCCTGACTTTGTCACTGATTTTCTGTTCGACCTTGAGAACTCACTTCCAGCCTTTGATGAAGGCAGGGCTGCTGCTGTTTCCCATTGGTAAAATGAGAACAGCATCAGTGTTGATCAGTTATTTGAGGGTCCCTGATGGAAGGCACTAAGCAAGTATTGATTATAGCAGTTGTGTTATAAATGTTGGTTGTAGCAGAATTCAGTTCATAGTTTTCCCACAGGAACATGATGGTCAGCATTATGGGAGAACTTGCACATGATGTAAAATAACTTGGTTTTGTAGTTCGATTGATTTACCTTGCTTACAGATAAATCCTTGTTTGGAATGAAATGATGCAGCATTTGCTTTGTTGGGTTTTTTCCTATTGAGGTTACTTAGTAGTAAATTTTGATCTTAGTGGTGTTCTTTAAAAGGATAGAGAGCACTAGTGAAATATTACATCTGTTTGGAATCCATTTTAAATGAAGGATTATTTGTTGTTTAAAAGAGAAGTACATTTTCTGAAACAAGACTATTGAAAACCAAGATAGAACCTTGCTGACTCTGGAAGGAGAAGTGATTAAAAAAGGACTCAGAATTAAAAATCTGCAATGTTTCTTACTTAGAAGCATGAGCTGTAATGCATGCTACAGAATTTGCTTATGTTCAGGAAACACATTGGTGCTGAGGGAGGGAACAATGTACAATAAACTGTGACTGTATAAGAAGGATTAATCATTAAGGTCAGGGTTCATTTGCTATGGTCATCTTACATAGGTGTCAACTGAGGTATGGTCACAGTTAGAAGGGACTTCCAGAGGTCATGTAGAACATTCCCCTAAAGAGAATCAAGTAAACCTGTATGATTTCTGACAGATATATCTCTAAGATATTACTAGACCTCTAGGGATGGAGAGACAGCCTCAGCAGGAAATCTTCTTCACTGCTTCACTGAGTTTCCAGTAAAATGTTTTCCCACTATTTCAGCTCTTGTTGCAAATTAAGTTTTCTCTCCAATCTCCTATTTCAATGAAGAACAGGTTGTTCCCTTCCTCTTTGTGACATCCTTCTATTTATTTGAAGGTGATTACACTGTAAGTCTTTGCTCCTTATTTTTCAGCTGAATATCTCAGTTATTTCAGTGTTTCCTCCCCCTTGGACTCTTTTCTTCTAGTCCATACTTTTCTGGAGTGCAGTATCCCAGCCCAGCTGTGTTCTTGCCAGGGATGAGCACACTAGAAGGATCAATTTGTGTCTCAAAAACCTTGTTTCTGTTTCTGTATCTCAGTATGAGACTTGCCATTTTCACAACAATGTGATGCTGCTGACTCATGCTCAGTTTGTCATTGACTGTAACACCTACATTCTTCTTTGCAGAACTGTTATCTAACCTGTTTCTCCCCACCCTGTATTTGCAATCTGTTGAGTGTAGGATACTGCAATTGCATCTGTTGAACTTTTTTCCACATATTTTGCTAGTTCACAATTTTTCTAGTTTGCATTCTAATCCTGTGTACCTCTAGTTTCTTTCAGCCTCACTTCATGGTCATAGTTATTAATGAAAACAATGAACAGGCCTGAATCTAGGATATACATATGTAGACAGTTACTAGTTTGTGTAAATGATATGTCAGGCCATATAAATAATCTTGTTAACATAACAACAGATTGATGTCTCTCCTATATCTGCTATATAGGCCCCTAAACCTTTTATAGATAGAAATTAAACTGATTTGAAAGAAAAATCTTTTGGAAGCTTGAAAGTATGTTCATTCTCTCCAGAATGTTTATAGGAGTGGTAGTTACAATGGTAGGTCCCCATTTTTTCTTTTTCCCTTTTTAATGATTTGCACAGTTTTGCATCATTGCAGTCTTCTACTACCACCATGCTTATTCTCCTCTTGCCCTCAGGGACAACTACTAGTGATTCTGAGGTTCCTTGTGATAGTTCTGTAGAAATCCTAAGATGAAGTCCATCAGGCCGAGCAAATTATTGTCTTCTTTTCTTCACAAGGGTTCCTTGGTTCTCTCTTTTATTATATCCTTTTGTTACCAGCAGTTAGAGGTTAGTTTATAGGATAGACTTTTCTAGAGAAGATTTCATGAAGAAAGGGCATTAATGTATTTGTGGAATGATTTTTGTTACCCTGTATGTCTCCTGCTCATTGCTTTCTCCTTTATCCTTATGTACTTTTGCTATTCTTTTATGCTTGTCTGTGGCAATTTGATTTAGTTTCCATCTATTCTATTTCTCCGTCTTATGTATGGCATGAATGAGCCTCACATGATGTATTTTAATTGGTCTATTATCCACAGTAGCAAAAGGAGGAATAAAAACTTTCAGCCTAATTTTTGCCTAAATTAATGCCATGCAATAGGTATCAGTTACTGAGAATCTTTATAATTTACAATTTCGTGAGATTTGACCAGGTAAATATTCAAGACTCACTTCTCTCCCCTCACATTCATAGTAACAAATGCCTATTAAAAAGTTCCTCAGTGTTTTTACAAGTAGGGCTACCTATGGTTTGGTCTACTCTTGAGCAGAGATGGACCCCTGATAGTTCTCTGTGTCCAGAAAGAGTCCAAACAAGTTATTGATACCACATATCTTACTATCCAGTAGTTCATAATTAAGACAATACCGTTGAGTAATATCAACACCAATACAATGCAAGAGCTGACTCCAGCCTGCAGATGAGTTTTAGATCCATATTTTAACTCCTAAGGTTCTGTATGGTAAGAAATCCACATTGGTTTTATACCAATGACCATCATCTGGAACCCCCAGTGAGGTGAGCGTAGTGGCTTACACTAAGTGCTCTTATTCAGCACCTCACTGTGTATGAAAATGAAAGAGATTAATGCATTTGCTCAGAACATTCTTGTGCATCAGTCAAGTGAAGGTACAGTGACAAGACAACTCTAAACCCAATTAGCTGAAATGAATCCCAAAGATCTAGTCCTGTCTTGTTTAAGAAATGTCACCTGACATTGTAACACGTGTTACCAGGAAACATACTGTTTGATTGTGTCAAGAGTCTCAAAGGAACCGATGTTCAGGTAACCTGGAGATACTCTGCCAGAAGACATGTGAAGGAAAATGCAAGGCAAGGTAAGATAACTCATTCGTAGAGTTTTAAATTAATGTAACTCATCAAAATCGTCTAAGAAAAATTCCCTTAAATGAAAATTAAAAGAATATGACCTTAGATAACTAATTTCATTAGTTTGACTAATGTTTTTCTTAGGATTTTGAAGATCTAAAGCACCATATGAAGCTAAGTATTCTTTTAGGCTGCTGCAGTGTTGGATAAATGATCTCACATTTCTCACCTGCCTACACTCTGTTTCCACCCCCTCTGCTCACAGTCTGGGTTTTTCTGCTCTCCTTGGCCTAATGTCTCAGTATGTTCTGACTCCTCCTTAATGCCAAGATGTACTGAGGAACAGGCTAGAAATAAAGGCTGAGGCAGATTCCTGTTTACTTTGTACACATACTCAGACGTTATGTAATTTCTACGGATCTTTATACAAAGCGACACATTTATGAGGAAATGGAGATACATACTGATTTTTAGGCTCAGTGTACATAACATGGAACTGGAACCTGTGCTTGGATATTGTCTTGAAAGACGCTTAGTGCCCAAAGCAGAGGCTGAGGCAGTACCTGGTACAGAAGGAGGTTTGTAGCAGGGGTTTCTCAGAGTTCTTGCACATTGCTGTTAAATGAGCAGGAGTATGCTGCTTGATACCTCTTAGTAAATCCTCATTTCTGCAGAAAAAAAAAAAAAATTCCTGCAAGGCCCCATAATTTGGCTAACTACTCAGGACTAACATTGAATCCTGGGAGACATCATGAAGAGGCCTTCATTCTGCAGCAGATTGGCACTGCAGTGATGATAATTGTAATTATCATGAGCGTAATAAATAAATGGCAATGCATTTTGCTAGCTTTAGGAGCTTGAGTAATCTGGCAAACAGCTTGCTGCACTCTATCACACAATAATGATATTCACTGCCAGCCCAGGAAGTTTACCTAGGGGCTCTGACTCATGTTTGTTTTGAAAGGCACAGCATTAAAGGCCTGTGAATTATGTCTGTTGTGAAGAACGCTGCATTTAAGTAATTACAAATGCAAAACTAAAACAAATCCAAAAGCCAAAAAACCCCCCTCAACTAATTGATCACACTGTTCCACACACTTTAAGTCTTTAATTTTCTTTAGGAAAGTTTTTGCCATTGTGGTGGATTTCTTGGGACTGATTAATTTCTGTGCATCGGTACTCTTCATCTACATCTGCTTGCAGACCAGAAAGCCAGCTGCATCTTTGGGATGCATGAAAAGAAGCACGGCCAGCAGGTTGAGGGAGTTGATTTTGTCCCTCAGCTCTGCTCTGGTGAAACCCCATGTGGAGTACTGTGTCCAGTCTTGGGGTCCTCAGCCCAGGAATGATATGGAACTTTTGGAGTGGATCCAGAGGAGGGCGAGGAAGATGATCAGAGGGCTGGAGAACCTCTCCTTTGAAGACAGACTGAGGGAGTTGGGCATGTTCAGCCTGGAGGAGAGAAGGCTTCAGGAAGAACTTATAGCAGCCTTCCAGTACCTGAAGGGACCTGTAAGAAAAATGTTGGGGACAATCTTTTTATCAGGGCATGTGGCAATAGGAGAAGGGGTAATAGTTTTAAACTAAAAGAGGATAGGTTTAGACCAAACAGAAGGAAGACATTTTTTACAATTTTTGCAATGGTCCATGCCTGGAAACATTCAAGGTCATGTTGGAAAGGGCTCTGAGCAACCTGATCTAGTTGAAGGTGTCCCTGCTTACTGCAGGGAGGTTGGACTGGATGACTTTTGAAGGTCCCTTCCATCCCAAACCATTCTATGGCATACATGTGACCTCCTGCCTTTACTAGAGCAGCTGGACATCTGCCCTTCACTTCCCTCTCTGCCAGAACATGTTGGGGAATGGAAGTGTTCAGGGAACCCAGGAAAAGGTGGGATGCTTAGCAGAAAAGTCCTCTTCAACACCGGGAGCAAATATTTCAGATCTCTTTTCATGCTGCCTCTTAAAACACTCATTTAATGGTCCTCAGGATTCATATTGGACCATGCAAGAATGGGGCTGAAGTAGTCCAGGGGCTTGGCTAGAGTGTTGCTTGAGGTGCAGAGCCCTGCTGCAGGCTCCTGTGCCCTGAAGCCTCCTGCAAAAATTGT
This sequence comes from Phaethornis superciliosus, assembly GCA_023637945.1. NCBI lineage: Eukaryota > Metazoa > Chordata > Aves > Apodiformes > Trochilidae > Phaethornis > Phaethornis superciliosus. The sequence continues at coordinate 109,332,980 of JAJQWJ010000001.1, read as the reverse complement.
ATCTCAGTGGTGGTCACAGAATGGGCCAGCCCTTGGGCCTGTGTGTGATGCAGGAAAGAGGCTCCAGTTTCACTTTGGAAATGTGTGAAACATCAGCAGAATTGCAGGGGATGGGAAGAAATAGCATTACGCGTCTCTGCTAAATGCATGGTGTTTGAACTATCCTGAGAAGCATTTTCGTGGAGCAGATATGAAACCATTTCCATCAACAAAGTGTAACGGGGATAGATTTTGTCAACAGAATCACAGATCACTTCCTACAGTGGATCTCACCTCCACATCTGCTTCCCTCCAGAAGCCTGTATTTCCAAAAAAACCCCAACTATGCCAGTTTAAATGTGACTGCCTTCAAGGTTTTCGACACAATTCACAATTTTTATCTCCTCACAAGTGTGCTGGTGGCAGCAGTCATCTTACAGCCTACTACAAGGGACTTTCTCCAAAATGGCATAAGTTTGTGCTATTTGTTCAATTTACCAGATCTGATCATGGCTCAGCAGCAGCAGTGGGACAAGTTTCCAAGGCATAGAGCTTTCATGGCTGTGGAGAGCCTGCAAATCTTCCAGGTTTACCTGCTCAGTGTAAAGGATCTTACATGCCAAACCTGTAATTCTGAAAATATACAGCTGCTTATCTGTGAAGTTCCAGGCTCTTCTCACTGGTACCCAGTGAGTACAAGAGGCAGTGGGAACAAATGTACACACATGAGATTCCATCTGAACACAATAGAACATTTTTTTCCTGTGTGGATAGTCAACTACTGGCACAGATTCCCTGTAGAGGCTGTAGAGTCTCCTTGTAGATAATAAACTGTCTGGACAAAGTCCTGGGCAATCTTGTCTAGTTCACCCTGCTTGAAAAGAGAGGTTGGACTAGGTGAGCTCAAGAGTTCCCTTCCAACCTAAACAATTCTGTGATTCTGTGAAATAGGAATCCTTTCCTTCTGGAATGATACACACTTCTGAGAGTGGTTTCATGAGCAACTCAAGCAAATCTAAGTCTTAAGGCTTCTAAGTCTTGTTCCACTCTCTGGGTCTGTGTTTCTAGCAGTCTTCAATGACTATTAGGATTAGGTTTTTCAGCCTTTTGGGGTCACTGTACAGTGGCTTACTTCCATCGTTGCTCTGACTCTGGGAGCGAGACACAGGGGGAGCCTGACCTCCTACTTGGGCAGATAAAATATGTCATGGAAGGTAAGCTAATTTCTGGGGGTGTACTGCGGATAAGATGTTAGGGAGACATTAAACATGCATTTGTTCTTGTCTGAGAAATTACAGATATTTTTTTTTTTTTTTAAGTTATATGTTATTACAGAAAAAAATTTCCTGTTGCTCATCTCCACCTGGAGGCAACTACGTCAGTTGCTAGAAAGAAAAAGTCACCTTTTTTGCTTGGAGGACATCCAGTGCCAGTGTTCTGCTATTTTCATGTTGTAACAGGTACATGGAGAGCCCATAAAATAGTGTACAGCCTGAAAACACATTAATATCACAGATGACTGACTAGTCAAATACTATGAACAATGCCTTAAGAATGCTTTAGAAAAGGCTCTGATGATGAAGAGAGAAAAAAAAAACGGTATTTTTTTCTTTAAAAGTTCCTGCCTATAACATGTAATGTATAGGCCATTGAAAAATTCAGTTCCACTTTTCCTTCTGATCCTGCAAAAAATTGGGCAGGCACTTACCAGTTTTGCTGAACTGGAGGCAGAGCAAAGAATAAATTATAGCTGCATTCCTGTCTTGTGGGCTGCACTGCAGGATGGTTGGTGGGCACCCTGGAGCTGTGGCGGGTGCGCTGCCATGGCAGCACAATCCCTGATGCATGGAATCATTCCAGCAGCTTCTCCCTGCTCTGTGCTCCTGCACTCCCTGCTGTGCCATCCAGTGTTCCTGGGGGTCCAAAGGTGAGGCTACGAGGTACATGACTTTGCAGATAAACTGGGAGATTTCTTTTTTTATCAGCAACCCTGTTACTTCTGCCAGCCTTCTAGTTTCTCACTCGAGTGCTGTTTAGAGCTACTGGCAACCTTTGCAATTGCCAAGCTTTTAGTCAAGATGAGTCAGACTGAAATAGGCATGGAAGAGTAATGCATAAGACTTGGGAAAATAAGTTAAAAATCTTCCACATTTGCCTTCTAGCTTCTGAGTTACTCACAGAACATTTGTGAGGTGCTTCTCTGCAAACTCAGGGACTAGAAATTGTTCTGAAGAAACAAGTTAAGGTAGCAATATGGTTGCTTGCTTCCAGAACTTGTGATGGAGAACACCCAGGACTAGCTGGAAACTGATGCTGATGGTGCATGCCCCGAAAGACAGTTGCAACTCTCCTCAGTAGCTCTGGCATTGCCAACAACCTTCTAACAGGGCAAGGGCCAGGGCATGGTGTTACCCTTTCAGCTGTGTGAACTGTTCTTGTAAGTCTTCTTTCTAGTTTCTTGAGGCCTGAGGTGGTTTGTTCAGTAAAAAGACTCAAAAATTCAACCTACATTTTTTGTTCATTTACACAATATGATGTTATTTTTTTTTCTGTTACATTTAGAACAATTAACTTGGTGTCACTTTGGTCAGCATTAATTAGAAGATGTCCAGCCCTTCCATCTGTCAAAGAGGCTGGCTTGAATAATAGGAATGCTTTCAGGAATGTGATATGTTATCACTGTGTATCATTCATGTGTGTTATTCATTATGCATATTGAATTATCTGTATAATACACCCCATTCATTTTAACTATATGCATTTAATATAACACATTTAGCAAGTTTTAAAGTTACATATGTTAAGTATTGCAGTAACAGTAATCAGTGGAATTTCACACAGTGATAATGAATTGTCCCTTGTAACCAAGGAATGCTATGTGCTTAAGTATAGTGAATGTGAAGTAATTGGTATTGAGAGCAATAGTTTGAAAAATATGTTTCCAGTTTATAGGATGGTAGCTCACTAATAATCCCTCCCACCATCAATGGCATATGTTTTGATTCACAGTTCCATTATGGAAACTGCCTATTTCTCTGTCAAAGACTTGGCTTGGGAAATTCATGGTTGGTCTCTGTGAAAAACAGGCAATTGGATTTTACTCTCATTATGCTGCCTTTACTTGTATCGAAGTGTACTTTAAAAATATGATTTTGGAAAAGGAACAGAGAGAAAGCATAAAGTATGAAACAACCTTTAAGCATCAGAAATCAGGAAGATACTCCTTGGGCAGCATACTAGCTGATATCGTCCTCTGAAGCATTTGATGTAAGCCAGCATCAGAGCCAAGAGGCTGAAACAGGAGGGTTTCGGATCTCTTCAAGTATGGCAATTCCTTCTCGTCGAGTAATTACATCAGAGGCAAAAAAAAAACCTGACAAACCCAACCCTCAGGCATTTGGGTAAATAAAACAGAGTGGAAAGAGTGCAGGCTGCAGGAGATGGCAGAGAAGGAAAGAAAGATTGCTGTTGGGGGGGATTTTAGAACAACTTTTCATAACCTGCTCATGTGAAAAAAAAAGGTCAAAGTCATGAAGAGAGAAGGCAGACAGCTGGTAAACATGATGTATGCTACTGTTTTCTGCTTTGTTGGCAAAACAAGAATTGACTGAGACTTCTGATGAGCATTTGATTTTGACTTTTAGTGAAGAAGTTGCATACTCATTGAAGAAGCTAATGATATAAACTAATTTTTAGAAATAGTAATTGGTTTAACCCCAGAAACTTTGAAGTGGCTCAATTGACATTAAATCTAAGAAGAGTCCTGGAAAACCTTTTGCTTTATCTTGGATGGGGCAAAAATTAAAATATGATCATGTAATTATATCAGTTGACATTTATCCCCGGTAGAATAAGTGCTCCCTAACTTCGTAGGTTTCAATAAGACTAGAACTCATTGTTGATGTGATTTACTCTGATTTTTTAGTATCTGAATGGCTCTCTCCTTCCCCTTTGATAAAGGAAAAAATTAATACAATACAAAGGTAGCAGTAAGGTGGGTTAAAATTTGCTTTGCTCATGGAGCTTGGGAGTAATGAAGGGCGATAAGGGTGTTAACATAAGGTTTCTCCAGGAATCAATTCTTCATTCAGTGTTGCTTTGTGTCTTTAGAGATAATCACAGGAAATCCCAGGTAATGACACAGACATAAATAAACAGTGAAGAGAACTGCTTACGTGATATAAGCTTGCCTTGATCTCTGGAGGAGGTGGGTTCATCTGAACAACATGCATTTGACTAATGTGACATGCCAGGGCACATATCCAGGGACAAAGAAAGGAGGTCTCACTTGTAAGATGGGGCAGTGCGTTCCTGAGGCAGTAGATCTGAAGAAGAGGCAGAGGCAATAGCAGGTAATCAATCAAGCATAAGCTGCAGTGCAGTGGCATAGCTAAATAGCAATGAAAAAAAGAGGCAGGGGGCAGTGCTTCTGATTATTAGCGAGATCACTCTGGGAATACCATCTGTTCAGGTGTCAATGCTTTAAGAAAAGAATGTTGACATGTTAAGAGGCGATGAACCGTGTGAGGTCTGTGCAATTTGCCTTAGCAGAGAAGAGGATGCAGCTCTCAGATATTAAGCTAATAAAAAGATTGCATTTGAAATATTAAATGCTTCAGTCTTCTAAAAGGTGGCTATCTAAAATGACCTGAAGTTTCCAAGATACAAAATTCTGGCAGCTGCTGTTAGCATAAATAACAGTTGCAGGTCCTCCGTGCCTCTCAGAGCACTTCTACTTAGGTGCTTAGACATGAAGCCAGGAGCATGGATTTTATTGACTAGTTCTGAAATTCTCATTTGGAATCAGGGAGTATCAGCAGCAAGCTGGTTTTGTCTCACACCTTGAAGCCATCTCTCCCTCTCTCAAGGTTTAATGCTGGGCTGGCAATTAAGCGAATGACAGATGCTCTCTATTAACCCCTCTGCCTTTCCAGAAAGGAAAAGGAAAGAGAGTAAGGACACTTACACCCACTTACATGTTGGGAACTAAACTACACAGATTTAATGAAACAAATAATGATAAAACCCAAAATAATTATATATATGTATATATAGACAGGTATACAAACCCAATATTGCTCCCCCAGTAATGCTCATGTCACCAGTGAGGCTGCAGGGCAGGCCCTGGGAAAGTCCCAGCTGAACTCCTGGATTTAGTGGCAGATGGGAACTGTATTCAGGAACATACTGGTCAGGATCAGAGACAAATGAATAGATGGAGTCCTCTCATGATGCTGGCAATGGATAAAGAGAGCTTGACCCTTGTGACTCATCAGATTTATACTGAGTATGATGCTTGTGGGATGAAATACTTGGTTTGGTCAATTTTGATCAGCTGGGTTCTGCAAGCTGTTCTCCAGCAATAACTGTAAACATCAAGCATTATCAGTCTTGGAAGCAAACTGACTGAAAAGCATGCTGTTAATTTCAGCAAGTACAGTTACTTAGGAGAGACTTAACTGAAAAGTAAAATTGCTAAATAGAAAATTGGTTCTGTCCTGGCTCAAACCAGTACACCCTCCCAACCCAAGGAAGAACTTCTTTGTGTTCTTCAGCTAAGGGGAAGGCATCACTCTATCATCTGACATGTGACATCCTGGAAGCCAACCTTGCCTTAGCTGTGTGCATCTTTAGCCCCACTAGACAAAAAAACTTATTTGTTTTCTCAAAAAGCCAAATATCAGTTCCAGCAGAGCAACCTGCTTCCTATGCCAGTTTTCCAAGCTAATATGACTGATGGTATTGCAGACTTTTCTCTCTGCTCTCTAATGAAGTTTTCATCTGAATATTCCTCATTTTGAGGAAATTATTATTTGGCTAGGGATCCCAATTTAATGTCTCTGAGATATACTTAGTCAGGATATTAAATTATTTTTCTTAATGGCAGAATAACAAATAAATGTGAACTTCCTCCTCCCTGAGCACTAAGCAACTAGGCAGGGAAAAATGTCAAGTTTTTGGCTGCATTTGACACAGGAGTTCAGTACAGCTTTAAAATCTTTCCTTCAGATACATTTACCAGTATCTATTTAAGGAGCTGCATGGAAATACTGTGAGTACGTTGGCATGTTCTCTTGAAATTCTAACACTGCTCTTTGAGGAAAGTGCATCACAGAAATGTTTCAGGTATCATGCTGCCCATGAATCATGCATAATGCTCTCATTCCAGCAATGTTCTCTTTTGAATAGTGTTGGGGTTTTTTTTCTACAGTCTGGGATCTTAAGTGTTTTTCAGAGTTTCTGTTAACAGCGTTTCTGCTCTTAAAATAGTCTCTGGCAGCAGAGGTGTGTGTGGACCAAGCTCTCCCATGCAGCTGGTGCAGAGGTGAGCAGTGGCACCTGTGCTGAAGGTATCTGGCTCTGGGGCAGGACCATGGGCAGGCAGGAGGGGACAGTGGTGAGGCTGGGACCATGCCTTGGGGTGAAAAATATTTTCCCACTCCATATAGCAGGGCTTATAAGAAAGGCAAGCAACAAAGAACACAGAGAAGTCTCTTACTCATCTGTTGTTTCACAAGAGTAGGGTTGTGTAAGGGGTTACCATGCATGAGGGAATTAAGGCACATAGCGCAGAAGAGTCTGTGGGGCATGCCACCCACTGGGGCCTTTGTCACTAGTGGCAAACTGGGTGCCTGAAGGTCCCACCCAGTTGAGACACACTGAGGAAAACCAACAAAAATTAAGGGAGATTGCTAATGAACTTCTTGAAGGTAATGAAGAGAATTACTAATGAAGGAAAGAATGTTTAGTGGCATATATGTAAAAGGGTAAAAAACATCTTAGCAGATTAAAAAAAAAATGTGAACCTAGGCTAGATAGTAATTTTGGAGGTTTTTAATTTTTTTCTTCAACAAATGCTTTCTTTGGGAATGTGCCTTCTTTTCATGCAGATTTAAATTTTCTTTGGGAAGTTGCAGGTGTTCCAAGAATTCCCATTAATGTCTGCAATGTTTCCCATTTCCGATGCTGAAAGCTTTCGTTGCTGAGCAAGGAAGGAGGGACAACATAGGATGAAGGCAAGCCCAACTTTTCAAGGTGTCAAATTGTAACAACAACATCTGCAAAACAACAGTTTATTCCGGGCACTGAAAAAAGAAAATCCTGTTCTCCTCCCTTACCCTCTCCCAGTTACCAATAGCAAAACAGTATCACCATTGGATGAAGCAACTGGGTAGCATGAACATGACAAAGCTGCGGAGGGAATGACACTGAAGGGATGGAATCCAGGGAGAGGGGCAGGGAGAGTAGTGAGGGCAGGGGAAACCTCCTCCTCATCATCATTATTGTCCACTAAAGAGGAGAGAAAAATGAAGTTGTTCAGGAAGGAAGACAGCACTGTGGGCGATGTAGTGTGGGAGAAGGGAGCAGCAAGGCTTAAACCCAAAGAAGTCAAGAACAGGATATTAGGGGTTGTATCACAATGTGACTAGGTGTTTCAGCTCTTTATAGTTTTTGGTTTGTTTTGTTTTGCTTGTATCGAGATTAAGTAATTAAATAAAAATGTTGCTTTGGCTTAGGGTCACGGACTTTCTAAATCTTTTCTATTTGTGAATAAGTATACTTATGTTTTTAAATCTTCAGACACAGTGGTTGCTCTCCAACCCCTCCAGAAAATCCTGGATGCTTACTTAATGTCTGAAGCATTACTTGCTAGCAGCCAAGTAACTATGCTAAACACATATTTCAGATGAGCAGCTCTCAACAGGATATTACCAGGTAAAGGTGAGCAGTTCAGGCAGTCACTGGGAAGACTGTTGAAATCACTGATTCAGCACTGTAATGTTTAGGTAAATGCTACAACAGCTATTTAAAAGAGAAAAGCGAGACACTTCTTATGTGTGACTCACTAATCACTGTCTGTGCTGTACAGCCTGGAGTACAAATTCCTTTTGTCATGAAAATGCTTGCTCCTTTGATCCCCACAGCATCATTAAACAGTTCTAAAGAGTAAGTAAATCTTTTGGCACACTCTTTGCAAAATAAGCATTTCAGGATTCAGATGCATGTGGGTGTGTTTGTGATGCTGAGGAGATTGATACTGATACAATTTTTAGCAGCGGGTGCAGACTGTGAGTTGCTTTGCTGAAGGAAATCAAGAGAGAGGTTTTCCATCCCCTTTTCCAAAGCAATTAAGTAGAAAATTGAAATGTGTGTGGTAGCCATGCAGGATTGCTGCACAAAGGCTGGCGTTGCAAATTGAACCTTTTTTTGCCTGTCTATATGATGACTGTGGATGTAAACCTGCCTGTTGACACAGGGCATGGGCCTGTCAGAATCTTCCCAGAGTTATTTTGAATAATTTAATTTTTGTTCTCATAATTCAGGCACAATACATAGATGGTCTTTCTGGAGAGCCTGCTGCTGTTGAGGGTATTACCAGCTCTTTCCCATGAGAAGCCAGGGCTATAGGCTAGTGGAGGCAGAACACACTTCAGACTGTGTTCTGTCTCCTTGGGGATCCAGTGCAGGGTGTGGGCACATGGAGTTTACTTATTTACCAGAGCACATGTGCATTTGGATCACTTTCTCAGCTGCTTTAATACCTGGCACTGGTGGTCTTTTCTGACTCTATGCATCTCAGCCCAGTGCTTGGGTCAGCTGCCCTGCCATCCAGTTGGAGCTCTGCAGATGGTAGACTTAAGGGAGGTGCAGGATAATTATCTGTAACAATTTTACCACAGGTTCTGTGGTATTTGTCTGTTAACTTCACAAGGCTTTAGCTAAAATGGGAAGAATTTATGAGCTTACTGAAAGAATAATGTAAAGCTAAGCCATTCAAAGAAGCCTGACTGTTTATAAGTGTAAGAACAGCATTCTCATGCCACATAACACTCTATGTAAAATAAGTTTATACCCTTCCAATATGCCATCTGGCAGCCAACAGTGGATTGGTTTGCATCCCAGGCGATCTTGCAAGAAAAATGAAATCATACATAAAAAAATGAAGTTTTAAAAGACAATGTTGTGAGTAGTGTTACTCACAACAATTAGTTACAGTGGAACTAATGGACTTAAAAGTTTTTCCAGTTATCTGTCAGAAAATGTTTTGGTAAAAAAATGTCTGCTCTCAATTGTGGTGTGTATATGAGTAAAAGGATTTATGTCACTCTCAGACACACTGTTGTGTGCGTATGTACCCTCTGAATGTTCAGAACATTCACATCTCTGTGCATGAGCCACTGTGGTGGGAGGAAGCAGATTGTGGGGTTTAAACAGGCACCCAAAGTATGAGTGCAAGTAGCTGTATGTTTGGTAGAAAATGGAGCAAGTCTGCTGTTTTAGGATGATAGAGACTGATTGCAGTGAGTTACTTTCTGTGGAAGTTCATGTGCCCAAGGCGCCCTGGAGTTATTTCTTTCCCTGATTTTGATACCCTTAAATTTTAGGGAAGATTGATCCAAGTTTGTGTTGCCAAATCTTGCCAATTTAGAGTCTTTTCTAACATTATGATAACCCAAGGAAAAGAAAGTTCAGTGAAAGGAAGAAATAGCTATTTGTTTAAAAATATCAGCAATTCAAGCAAAAATCTTTTATGTAGTTGGATTATGGACAAGCACTATCTCAAGGAAAATAAACAAGATAAAATATATGCTGGCAGATCTGTTCTTCTTAGGTTTGCTACAGGGAAACTAGATTGTATGTATAATGAATTTATTATGTAGAACCTTTTATCTAGCTGTATACACAGGGCTGCAGAGATTTGACGGAGTTATGTGAAATATAACAATGGAGGCTCACATTTATAAGGATGTGGGTGGGTTAAAATAATTCACGGAGCAATTGCTGTAATTAAAAACACTCTTAACTAGTGTCCAGTGCCTATTTTCCTCCTTCCATTAAGGATACATCTTCAGGTTTAAATTAATATTCCCTGTGCCTCACCCTTGCTTGGGAACTGTTTCATTTGCCACGCCATGTAACTTTAAATTCTGGCCTCCCAATCAGTGTTTTGAATCACTGGGATATTGAGTAAGTATATAATTCTTAGCTTAGATGCTGAACATCTGTTGCCATTTGTGTCCAATATGTAATTACAGCAGGGGGAGCTGGACAATCGGAGATTAGGAGAATGCTGCTTAATCTTCCACCACATGTTTCCACTTAAAAAGAATAACACACTAGAGAAATCTCACAGCAACTCATGGTTGCAACTCAACTGCTTCTCCCCCTGTCCTTGCTCAATAGATAAGGCTTCATTTCTGTCTGAAATGCTTGTGTCTGGATCTGGGAATGTATTCACTTAGACTCTGTGTGGCCCATGTGGTAGGGCATGCTTGGAAGGACTCCATTCCTGTTTTTCCCTCATTAAAATATCGTACCTTGTGGTCTTTCTTTCACCTGTGATAATACATGTATTTATCTAGGGTAATTTTTACCAAGAGACCACCAGACATTTGGGATAATGAGTGCCAGCATCAGCAAAGCTGGGTAGAGCCCATCGAGATGGATAAACACAATCTTCCCACAAGCTTTCTGGCTGAGCCAGGGAGCATGCCAGATGCCAGACCAGCAAGGAGAGCGTGATACTTTTTCCACTTTTCTCAAGATCACCCATAGAGTTTTCAGCAAGACTGCTCAGGTGCATTTGCAGGAGAGCTAAAAGTAGCAACTGTGGTGCAGTGAAGGCAAACATTAGGGAAAGGGCAGAAAGCCAGAGGCTGGGCTGTCATACAGACAGCACAGTATGCTTTGTCTTACTGCAAAGCACTGCTGCCAATGCCCTTTGCAATTGTATTTATAGAAACGTGTCCCTAAGAGCTGATTCAACACTTTGAGCTTTAAGAAGGGACTGGAAGGAAAAATCGTGTGCTAGATAGAGCAAGAGATGATACTCCAGAAGGAGGCAATGGAAGAGGGAATGGTGACAGTGGTGTTGTGTTCGCCTTGGGAGCTTTCTCTTCTGGTGACTTTTCACCAAAGCGTGGAAATCTCTGTTGGGCACAACTGGTCTTCACTCACATACTGTGTTCTACATATGTCCTGTTAGAGAGGCTGTGCTTGGAGTGATTTCTGAGCATTTGGGTGTGCGCCAAAATACTGGTTGAAGCTCATGCATAGGAGGGAGCTCTGACGGCACTGCTGTCAAGATTTTCAGGTCCTTGAGAGACTTTTAGAGACTAAGGTCTTCTCCAGGTATGGACATAGTTTTCTCTTCAGTACAGAGGACTTCACCCTTAAGCTGCTTAGAAATCTTGGAGGGGCTGAAATGAAAAAATAACAGTGTACGTGGGGTTCAGATATGTGTCTTACTGCTTTATTGAGGGGCACATCAGGAAAGCTGCTTTGCATTAGCTAAATGTTCTATGTCCTCCACCAGAGATAAGCATCAGTCCCTTTGAGAACATGAACTCAAGGCCCTGGCCAGATGGGCTTGTGCCTGTGCAGAAATTCTTGCTTGAATCTGTTTGCTGGTTCCAATGAGACAGTAAGTGGAGCAGCAAAATGCAGTTGTTGAACTTGAAGATGACAGATTATTTACAGAAAATGTGTGGGTGTGTGGATTAGTGTGTTCGTTTGTGGTTTTTATCCTGCCTAAATGCCAGTGGCCATTTAGTATAATTTCACTACATTTATAAACTTTGTAGCACAGTTAAACCATTCCCAGGAAGAGGCGGGAAGGTTTAAGAGGCAGCACATCTATTACCTGCACATGAGTCCTCCATGAGACTAGCATGCTCATTCACAGCCAATGTTAAATATCCATCCATAGTGCATACTGATTAAAAAAAATAAAAAATTATTTTTATCGCAGCATTATTGTTTTCTTGTTTTCCTGGTTATTCAGTTTTTGGACACTTTTTTTTCCTTTCTAGGGTCTGTTCTTCCCGAAAATCTCCAACCCACCTAAATTCCACTGAACTTTCATTGCCTCAAAAATAATTCAGGAGTTTTCTTCATCAGTTTATATTTTTAAGAGGTTATGTAATAAGTTTTTTCATTTCTGTGTTGTCCTTGGAAAGTCATGTCAGAAGAAACATACTTAGCACCGTAGATTTTAATTATGCATTAAAGTGCTTCAGAATCTATGTTAGTCTGTGGACCAGAATAATGGTACAAGCATTTTCATAAAGTTTTGCTGGATTTTGCCAAGAAGGGTTTCTTAAAGTAGGTTGTGCTGCTCCTTTATTTTGGGCATGCATGAAATCTTTCCTGATATGATGTCTTGAATCATATTAATTCTCTCTGTATATAAACAAATGATATCATCCAAATATGATTGCACGGATTTACCTCAAAACTCTGAAGAAAGCGATAACTGAAGAATACACATGTACTTGAAGAACAAGAGGCATTATTGCAGCTTGATTGCATTTTCTTCTTCCCCTTACTTTAAAGATCTACCTCTTGTAGTGATTTGTGATTTTTTATTTTAGTGATAGTGTGTTGTATCATAGAATCATTTACTGTCAGTAACAGATGTATAGGCGCTCATATCCTTTTGATAATTCTAACTTGAGGAATTCCTTCCAATGTAAGATCGTAAGGGAAAGTCAAATCTGTCTGCTGGCAACACATCAAAAATTAAGTTTTAGTTTTCCATCAATACAGCTGCCCTCACTAGGTTATGTCCTGAGTTCAATTTATTTAATATTGTGCAGGGAGTTTGTAGCAAAGCTAGGCTGTGGCACAGAGGTTTGACTTTCTGCACTGCCCGCAACCATGAGATTGTCCTATGGGTGTCTCATAGGTGTGCTGTTTCACAAACAGAGCAGGCTATTTTCAACAGGGAAATGTATTTTATTTTTATGATGATATGGACCCAGTTTCTTAAGCGCAGAATGCATTATCTGCCCTTTCTTCCTAAACACACTTTTATAAAATGATTGCAAATTCTTGCAGAACGATTATAGTGACAGCTGCGGGAAGCCTCCAGCTCTGCAAGAAAATGATTGATAGTCAGTGGTGAACACCTGCATATTGCATCCCTGTTGAAATGCATTCATTTAATCTCAGGGGCATTCATTTAATCTAAACTGCATTTTGCAAACTTGAACACATTGCTCAAGTTGAAGGGAAGTAGTTTCTTTTGACGGTATCCAATTGGGGGGAGTAGTGTATGACATGGAGTGTGTATTACTAAACCTGTCTCAAAGTAGAAAGATCTGGGAATTTGCTGAAGATGAGATATACTTCCAAAGTCCTGTTCCTTAAAATACAGGTAAAAATAGCCAAGCTTGTCCCTCACAGACATCACTTAATTTGTTCCCCTTCAATGAAGACTGTTCGGTATTTCAAGGGCTGCAGAAACTGCAACTTGGATCTCTTTGGAGAAGATAATTTTATCTCCTGTCTCATTAGCTTTCTTCTAAGTTCATATTTTTTACTGTGCCAGGCAGTGCTTTCAAAGCTTCTATTCTCAGAAACTCCTTAAAACTTCACAGTACCACATCTGTTTTAGTGGTTTTCCTTTTTCTTTTTTTTTCTTTCTTTCTTTCTCCATTGACTTCACCAGGCCCTATCCTGCATCAGGCCAGTAATGGCTATTTGTCAGTGTATCCATGAATTATATTGACCTGTATCATGCCAAATTTCATCATTGTGTTTGCAGTTCCTAAGCTCTTTGGCAGAGTAAGCATGTTATGCAGTTGGCACCTCTCAGAAATTGCAGTTTTGTAGTGCTAGGCAAATAATAATACTATTTTCTATCTGCTAATGGAAGACATGATGTTCTAACAAATCTATATGCTGTTGTTCTGTGGGGGCATTTGTCTCCCCCTCCACCCAACAAAATGGATTTTCTGACATTTCTGTGACCTCTTAGAGAAAGAATTAGGTGCACAGTTACCAAGCAACAGAAAGTCAGGCAACACACTTTCAAAGCCCTCTAATTGCCCATAATGGTAAGTGCAGCATCCATGTTCACAAAAGCTTCATATACTTGATACTTATTCTGCTGTGGGAACTCATTTACCTTTTATTATCACTATAGTGTTAAGCTGTGGCCACTAAAGGGGGAGAAGGCAATCTGAAGGTTCTGTGAGACTTGGACCTTTTCTGCATATATAAGGGCCATAAGGATTGTCATTTCACAATTGTCATTTTCACAAATCATGCCTCACATTTTTGTTTATCTAGAATATTTTAAGTGCTTAACTCGCAAGAGAGAAGACACATTCTTCTCAGCAATATTAAAACCAAAGTGAATGTTAAAAAATAACTTAGAAAATCTATTAAAGATTTAAATGAGAGACCAAAGAAAGGACTTAAAGCACAATATATTCTGACAACTTATTCTCTAAGGTTTTAAAATGACATGTTTCATGAGTCACACAATGGAAGCTCTGTGGAGGAGTGGGGGGGGGAATACATGAATACATGTTGGAGTATTTGAAGGATTTCTTTTATTTTCCTTCAGCTTGTACCTGACTGCATGTGAGGAGTCAAACTTCTCCCCTTCTTGCAAGGCATATCTGGGACACTGCTTGCCACTTCATGGAATGCCACTTCATTGTCCTCAAAGGCTGTAGCATCTCCTCTTCATAACCCACTTTCCTCTGAGGGATTGAGGAAGAGGTTTTTTCTTCAGGCACTGCATGGCTTCTCATGGAAACCATCATGAAAGAACAGTCTTATAGTCCTAGGCTTTCCCACTGGGCATTTGTGCTTCCCCTTGCTTCCTGCAGAAGATGATGTTGACCATGGGCTGGGACAAGTTGCTGGTGGTCACTGAGTTCACTGTTCTGTTGCTGTGCCTTGTGGAAGCCCTTTCAATCCTGACCTGGAGTGATGGTGCATCTGCACTCCAGATATCAGTGATATGCTTTTCCCATTCCAGCAAGGTCTGGGCTCCTCAGTTCAGGAAGGAGATTGAGGTCCTGGAGCAGGTCCAGAGAAGAGCAAGGAGGCTGTGAAGGGACTCTGGCACAAGTCCTGTGAGGAGAGGCTGAGGGAGCTGGGGGTGTTCAGCCCAGAGAAGAGGAGGCTCAGGGGAGACCTCATCACTCTCTACAACTCCCTGAAAGGAGGCTGGAGCCAGGGGGGGTTGGGCTCTTCTCCCAGGCAGCTACCAGGAAGAAAAGAGGGCATGGACTTAAGCTTTGCCAGGGGAGGCTTAGGTTAGATATTAGGAAGAAATTCTTTACAGAGAGGGTGATCAGGCATCGAAATGGGCTGCCCAGGGAGGTGGTGGATTCTCCATCCCTGGAGGTTTTTAAGAAGAGACTGGATGTGGCACTCAGTGCCATGCTCTGGTAGCCACGGTGGAAGTTGATTAAGGGTTTAACTTGATGACCTCAGAGGTCCTTTCCAACCCAGATGATTCTGTGATTCTGTGGATTTAGTGTTCAAAAAGATCTTCTCACTATTTCTGTATATACTTTTATTTATTTTCAAACATGTTGACACAATTCAAACAAATAAAGCTCTGGAGTTCCTTCTCATATCATTTACACTGGTATTAGCTTAGGTGAAGTTCATAGACATTCACAGAATCACAGAATGTCAGGGGCTGGAAGGGACCTCTGAAGATCATTGAGCAGGACCAAAACTAGGGCAGGTCACTCAGAAATGCATCCAGATGGGTCTTGCAAGTCTCCAGGGACAGAGACCCCACAACTTCTCTGGGGAATCTGTTCCAGGGCTCTGTCACCCACACGGTAAAGAAATTCTTCCTCATGTTGAAGTGGAACTTCCTGTGAATCCCTGTTGAATCCATTGTCCCTCATACTATCACAGGGTACAAGTGACAAGAGATTGTCCCTTCCTTCTTGATGTCCAGTTCTCATATATTTATACCCATTATTAGAACCCCTTCAGTCTTCTCCTCTCCGGACAAGAAAGCCCAGGTCTCTCAGCCTTTCTTCATAAGGCAGGTGTTCCAGTCTCTTAATCATCCTCATAGTCCTCTGTAGTACTCTCTCCAGTAAATCCTTGTCCCTCCTGAACTGGGGAGCCCAGAACTGGATGCAATACTCTAGGTGAGGTCTCTCTAGGGCAGAGTAGACGGGGGGGGAGAGGGAGGGAGGTAGGAGAATCTCCCACTATCTGCTGGACACACTCTTCTTAATTCACCCTAGGATACCATTGGCCTTCTTGGCTACAAGGGCACATCACTGTCCCATGAATAATATGCTGTCTACTAGGACTCCAAGGTCCTTCTCCATGGAGCTATTCTCTAGCAGATCACCTCCTAACCTGCATTTTGTTATTCCTTCCCAGGTGCAGGACTCTGCACTTGCTCTTGGTGAAGACAGGGACCAGAAGCCAAGCTTTTTGGCCTGAGACAAAAAGCAAATCATTGCTTTTTAGTGTGGCATTCTGAGCAAGAAAGCACCTTGCACATGAACTGTTTCTCCATTTTTTTTTTTTTCTTCATGTTCCTCCCCTTTTAACTGTGCTTCTGTCCTCTAGCCAGACATGAGGTTTAACGGAATGGTGTCATATAGTGGAGGAGAAATGGTCCAGGGCTTAGATATGCACTCTGTGAATGCTATAGCTCCAGTCCAGCAAAGCCCTTAGGCATCTGACTGCTTTCAGAGAGTCTCACAAAATGGTAGAATACTTCAAACTGAGACACAAATTTCCAAGAAACATGCACACAGGGTAGATAGTACTCAGTATTTTGAACTCCTAGAGGGGAAAAAAAGAAGTTGAGGTTAAAGTATCCACATGTATGCAGACATTTGAACTCTGTTTTTCTATTTTGGACCTTTTTACTTCAATGACTGCATAATTACCATCATTTACAGTGCAGTTACTTTGGAATTACTATGCAGTCTGTTGTATCTGTCTACTTAACTTGTCTCACAACTGTAAGTGGAATTTACCATCATTTCCAATCCAGAAAACACTTCTTTGGAACTGTATTCTGACAATTCAAGAATTTTTCTGCTGTTTTCAATTCCAAGAGTAGGTATTGTTTGGAGACACAGACTGGAGGCATGAGAAAAAAGAATTACTGTGTTTGTCTAGTGCCTAAAATAAAGCTTTTCCCCCCAAGTTTAGTTAACCTATTTTGAGTAGGAATTGATCATAATGTGAATTAGAACTTGTATTAGGAACTACATGTTAGAAAAGCACAAGTAGTCCTGGCTGAATTTTGGTTTGCATTGCAGTAGGGTTCCTGAGACCATATTTATGCTGACTCTTGAAGTTAAAGTGAAATTTTAAGTGGTATCTTCTTACAGTTATATTAACCCCTTAAATATTGCCCTCCTTCCTATTATTATATGTTTAAATATTAACAGTGTTATCAGTACTTGGTAGATACAACAGGACATAAATATCAAGACTCCTTTACATGAGCCATGTCTACAATTGGGAATAGGATGGGGAAAGCAAAGTTAGAATCATAGAATACTCTGAGTTGGAAAGGATAGATCAGGGTGCCACACACCTGTCCTTCTGTAGGGCACCCTTGTGCCTGAGAGAATCATCCAAATGCTTCTTGAACTCAGGCAGGTTTGATGCTGTGACCACTTCCCTTGGGAGCCTGTTCCATTGCTCACCTGCCCTATGGGTGAAAAATCTTTTCCTGACATCTCACCTAACCTCTCTTGATTCAGATTCCTATCATTTCCCTGAGTTGTGTCTTTGGTCACAGGAGTGAAGAAATCAGTACCAGTCCCATCTCTTCCCCTCATGAGAAAGCCATAGACTGCAGTGGGTTCACCCTCAGCCTCCTTTTCTCCAAACTGAACAATCCAAGTGACCTCAGACACTCGTCAGAAATTTTCCCATCCAGACCCTTCACCATCCTTCTTGTTCTCCTTTGGATGCTCTCCAACAGCTTGATGTGTTTTCTTTACTGTGGTGCCCAGAACTGCACTCAGTACTCCAGGTGAGGCTGCATCAGTGCAGAGCAGAGTGGGACAATCACCTCCCCTGACTTCCTGGTGATGCTGTGCTTGATGCAGGACATGGTTGGCTCTCCTGGTTGCCAGGGCACTCGGCTGGCTCATACTCAGCTTGCCATCAGCCAGGACCCCCAGGTCCCTCTCTACCACACTGCTCTCCAGCCACTCATTCCCCAATCTGTACTTGCCACCAGGGTAAGTTATAGCGGGGGACTGCAGAAAAGGTTCCCATACCACTGTAGGTTTTTTTTATTTTTCCTCATTATTGTGATGGTTGTGGAAGCAAGCCTTTTTTCTAGAGCATAATTAGTGTACTTTTTGTAGTATACTGCACTCTAAAATACTTGTCTCAGCCCTTTGATATCAGGGAGCTATACAGATATTGTAATCTAGATACAAGATATCTTTGTAGGCAGCTTGGTTTAAAAAGGAAAGGTTTATGTCCACATGAATTTCTTGTAAGACACTAATAAAGGTTGAGGCAAAATTCTGATGAGAAATTTGTTGTTGTCTTCAATGAAGGGAGTGAAGAAGTGAGAGAAAACTGATTGATAGGTACCTTTATCAATAGGTGCCCTTTCAGTATAACTCTCCTCTGTAAAATGATGCAGTGTCTCCCAGAGTAACTGTGCATAGTTCTGTTTTCTTGTTGATGTAAAAATATAGACCAGAAAATAAGGGTTTTCTATTGCATGAAAAAAAAAGAGAAGATCAAGGATGTATTTTTTGTTGCTCATTTCCAAAGGACACACAAAGCCATGTGTATCCATATGTGTTCTCTCCAAACTGTTTGCACCTGTAAAGGCTTTGTAAGTCTAAAGCACTACATTCTCTAAGCATGCTGCAAGGAATAAATCCAGTATGTGTTTAGTTCTGATTTTTTTTTTCCAGTGTTTAGCGCACACTAGAATATTGACCATCTATCATGAATTTTCTTTACTGTTATTACAGCTTTGGTAGTCTCTGAAAAAGTTTTAATTTGTACTTGATTCACCCCAAATCTCCCTCCTGGTCATTCCCTGTGTAGGTTACTTATGCCTGACACAGAGATAAACAGTGTTGCAGCCAAGTCTTTAGTTGAAGGGTTGTTACCTGTACTACATTTTTGTACAACAAACAACTTTGGCACCCATCAGCCAACTAATTTAGAAACATGCCTTAGAGGAAGTCATCTCTCTAGGGAGAGGTTCACTTTTCTGATGCACATGAGAGAAACATGAAGAGCATCATTTGGAAGGGTACAAGTTCCTCCATACTGAAATGTCTCACAAAACATGGAGCCATTTGCTCCCAGAGAACTTGGCAAATCAGCTAAGTCTGTATGAAAAACCTTTCAGGGTTGGAAAATGACTTGAAAAAGACAAATGTCTTTTACATTCTTTATATAATAACATACGTTCACCTTCTGAAGGTTCAAAAATCTCATTATGGAGTAAAGAGAGTGGGGAAAGGTAAGTTTTATCCCCTTCCTCCATTTTCTTCATCTAGTTTTCTTTATCTAGTTAAATACTTCCTTTTCAGGGAGGAAAAATAGTTCATTCTGTCCTCACACTGTTTTCAAGGAGAAGCATACCAGCCCCACATGTCCTCTGCAGCAGAAACCCATGTGGGAAACTGTCTAGGTCTGTATCCTACCTCAAGGGCCTACAGCTATTGCCCTGACCTGGACACACCATTATTTTCTTTATTCAGGAAGAAATCTAGAGCTGTCTGTAGAGGATGACACGAAAGTATCTGTCATTCACAAATTCCCATCTCCTTTCTATCGATGGCACTTCTGGATTCTGGACTAGCAGTTCTTAGCATCTCACCCTCTGCAGACTTGTTCTTTAGCTCTTAAAAATAGAAAACTGCTCTGCAATTTTTCCTGGAAGGCACTATGAGTTTGCAAAAATGATTGCTGCAGAGGACCTCAGCTGAATAGCAACCCTGGTGAGTGTACTGCTGCTACTCAAGAAAAATAACCTCGAAACTGTTGTGTAGAATAACTATTACTGTATTTCATTTCTTTCACAAATGCCATGCAATCTTGCAGCATAGATTAGTCAGGGAAGTCAGATGTAGATGCTGGCTGGAGAGATAATGAATGAGATAATTTCTACTGTCCTGACTGAACTAACATCTTACTCCTGTGACAAAATGCAAGTGGTATTTTCCTCCTTATATTCATGTGACTCTTTCCATGCTTATATCAGTCCTCACCCACCCTCATGTGTGGTATCTCTGTTGCACACTATTAGACACCTGGTCATGCAAAGCTGAAATTGAGTCAGCTCTACTGCATTGTCTTTGCTAAGGTGTTAACTAGGTAGTTTCACCCAGCTCCTGATGAACATTTCATGCTGATGAAAACACATATGTGATGTTTACATGTCCTTCTTTTTCCCACAGGAGGGAAGGTCAGTACACTGCCACACAGTAGATAAGTGAATGCAGGATGCTGTGGGAGCTGAGGCAGGCATGGCCTTCGTCAGGATACTCCAATCCTGCTCACGGTCCAGTATATCTTACATATATCCAGCATATTATCTTACACCAAAGGAGTACCAAGGCTGAAAAAGTCTGACTAAAGGTAGTTCTGGAGACCTGCTTTCACCATAGTGTTTGTCTTAGTCTTCTCATCCTCATCCTGTGTAGCTTATAGATCAGAGTATGTGCTTGTATAATAAAGCTATGCATGAATAAGGACCTAGACAGAATTATGTTTCAAGGGATCATTTGGTTCTGCCTGTTTTTTTTTTTTAAAAAAAAGTGTTTGGTTGTGTGATGCTACTTTCAGAATGTAATGCTTTAAAAAAATGCTGGGAGACTGAAATCAAATCATGTGAAGTCTTACTTAGTCCTTTCTATCAGTATTCATTTAGACTCCCACCCAGTTCAGGTCTCAGCCCCATGAGCCCCGTGAGTGTCAGGGAGCAGTAACTAGCTTTCTTCTATCTGTAGTCCATGAGAAAAAACTGGAACACAGATATTGCATGTGGGTCATATACTATTTGCTGGCTACTAATGCTTGAAGGATGTTACTTAGATTTTATTTCAGACTTTGAGAGTCCTGGTCACTTAGACAGAGGTGTCACTGACAAGCACATAAAGCTAGTACATTCATGTGGAAAGACAGTATGAGTCATTGGTGGAGACCTGAGTCTGCTACCTTATAGCTGAAGTCATAATTTCACATCTGCAGGGAGTGCAATATACAACCAGCAAATGATCCTCTCTCTAAAAAGGGCAAAAGATTATATTGGCCAACACATCTCATGCAGAATGAGGTTTGAGATGCAATCTTTGCCCCTTGACTTGAAACCATACACAGGCAAATCACAAGGAATTCCTGTGTTTTTCTGGAATTTATTGTCAGTAGTACCCTCTTCTTCAAAGGGGGACTACCATATCTGCACATCCTCTACACTAACATGTCATGTTGAACTTTTCATCAGAGGCTACCATCCCTGACATTATATGGAACTGCTTATGCTCCAGTTTATAACCATTGCCCCTTGTCCTATTGTTTGTCACCCCTGAGAAAAACTTTACTCTGTCCTCCTGGCACTCATCCCTTACATTATATAAACATTAACAAGGTCACTCCTCATTCTCCTCTCTCCAAGCTGAAGAACCCCAGCTCCCTCAGCCTTTCCTCATAAGGGAGATGTTCCACTCCCTTCATCATCTTGGTTGCTCTGTGCTGGACTCTTTCAAGCAGTTCCCTGTCCTGGAACTGAGAGGCCCAGACCTGGACACAATATTCCAGATGTGGCCTCACCAGGGCAGAGTAGAGGAGGAGGAGAACCTCTCTTGACCTACTAACCACCCCCCTTCTAATGCACTCCAGGATGCCATTGGACTTCTTGGCCAACCAAGAATGGTTGCTAGTTTTGGTTTCTGTAGTAGCTTCTTGGATAAGCACGCACTAACATGTGAATCAAGAGTAAGGATGGGAACAGAAATTCAAGGCAATGTGAAACAAATAAAAGTAAAGCAATTCAAAGGTATACACTTGAGAGGGAAAACAATGTGGGACAAGTGAGGTGCAGGTACTGCACAGACTCCTGTCTCACCTACTGGCATGACTTGGGAAGTATGGCATTTGGTCCAGTGCTTTGAAGGTCTAACAAAATCTCCTGCTGTACCACATAATAAACAAGAGAGGTGTTGACTGACTGTGTACTGATTGCAGTTTATGAAATGAACAGCAGGTGGGAGAGAAGCAATATGCATCCTCTGGTAGACCTCCAGCTAACAATGCTACATCTGAAAATTCATAGCATGCTAGTGCTGAAATCAAACCTTTTCTATCGTGCTCCTTGGAAACAGGGAGAGGTGGGAAGGAGCAAAGTGGTGGGGCAGAAGAAGTGGGAATGTGAAATAATGGGATTTGTGTATGAAATTATTTTTCTTTTCAGTCTCTTTGATGCTTCTTTTCCCATTTCATACTCGTATTTCTTTGCTGCCTGACAGTTTTGTCTCTCCTCAGCCTTTCTCAAGCAGTTTGCCTCCAGATGATATCTGCCCACCTTGGTGGCAGGCACCTCCCTGGGTATTCATCTGTCTCTTGCCTCCTGCCTTTATGTTATGTCAAGCTGTTTATTTCAAATCAGATTCTCTGTACCTCATCTTGCTCTGTCCTTATGCCTATCCATCTATCTCCATTAAAATCTTAATATTGAATATCAATAAAAACAACACAGCTGGTTTGGGGAGGAGGTCATTTGCATGATGCTTTATGACAGGTTGTTGATTTGTGGTCAAATGCAAATGGTCATAGAATGCCTGTGAATCAGGCAAATAGCATAAAATGCACACATCAGCAATTAAAATCAGCTGTATTATCTGGGCACCCAGCAGGGCTGCCTAGTTAAGGCCCTGACAATGTTTTGATTATTACAACTCTTTACAAGAATTCATGCTGTTCCTCTCCCCTCACCCCCACATCTCATATTTGACCCTTCCTCTCTTTCTGTATGGCTTAGCTGCTTACCCTATGGTTTGATTCTCCCCGGTGAGATATAGCTCCCTCGATCTTTCTTTCCCTCCCTCCGAGTCATTGCAATGCGATGCAAAATTGTCTCTCTCTCCTCCCTAACTGTAGAACCGCATTTCTCCACTTGGGATTCCTGTCAGCGATGTTTTTCTGCCTGTCGTGTCCATTTCGACCACCTCGCCCTACTGAAACCCCACCTGTCTCCATCCCTTCTCTTTCATTTCCTAACCTCCCTCCCTCGCTCCCCCCTCGCAGAAGAAGGCGTTCTCATCACCCGGGTGCTGCAGGCTGCTTGCAGCGGGTGGGAGGACCCCAGGATTTCTGCTGAGCTTATGGACTGCAGCGACACTTTGCAGGAGCACCAGGTCTGCCTGCCTGCAGCTGCCTGCAGAGAGGCTGCATGGAGATGGTGTCTTTCTCTATCACCTTCATGCTCCCTGCACGGGCTCGCATCCCTCCTTCCAGCCTGCCTCGTGTTTCTCGCCTCTCTATTTGACTCCCTCCCACTGGCTTTTCTCCCGTGCTTTTTCAGTCTCTCTGGCTATCGAGCTCCACGACGAAAATGTTCCCTGAAGCACATGTGCAACCCGCTGTGGGGCTGTCCTCTCTGTGCTGCAGTGTATTTTTGGAGCCAGTGTGCCATCTACCACGCGTCTGCCACTTGCAATATAGATTGAAAAGGCTGCGATGCACAAATATCGGAAAGACTGTATGGGTTATATTTGACTCCTCACGTGTCTTCATGTCACTGTAATATTCCCTCATTGTAAACACTTAGGCTGCCTTTACTGAAATGATTTAAGCGTGGAAACTTGTCTAAGGTACTATGTAATTTAGTGTTGTGGGGTTTTTTGGTGTCTAGCCAGTAGACAATCTCCAAAGAAATGTGCATCCCGTTTTGTGACTGGATTTCCTTTTGCAAAAATGCCTGGACAAAATATTTTTCTGCATTGCTTTAGTGAATATCTTTGGTCGAGGAGTGAAACAGAGATGGTTTCACCTAATCACAGGCAGGTAATGCCACCCGAGACTTCCTAAGTGTATCCAAAACACCAGCACTTCGTAGGCAGGCCCTAGAAGAGTGATGCAGCTTCCTGGTGAGGCTCTTCTCCTCTGCCCCCTCTTGTTGCTGAATCCTGCAGTGAATGTCAAAAATAGACTGTAATGAAAACTTACCTAGATTCCATGTTGCCACCTTCCCACCTGGTAAGAAATTCACTTGCAAGGTACAGACAAGGGCTACTTTAGATTTTTCAGCTGCTTTATTTCTTCATACTAATCAGGGCCCACAGTTACTATCCATGTAGCCTTAGAAGAGTAACTGCTGGCCTAGTAGCCAAGGGAATGAGAAGGAGGGAAATTCTGAGATGTTTTGAGGAACTTTGGGTGGACTCAGGATAATAACCAGCTGCCTCCTAGCAAACCTTTTGCAGTCAACGAGATCTGAGTCTACACTTCAGGAACAGTTGCAATCTTTGTTCCATGCAGGACATTCCTGCTGGCAGAGCAGCACAAGGGAACAATGCACCTGCTTGTGCTGCCTGCATGGTGCATGATGAAGAGATTTGATTTTGTATTTTGCATGAAAGGCTACAAAAAAATAGATTTTAAGCCATGCAAGCCAAACTTTCCACTCCTGATCTGGCTTGATTAGGCATATATCTTACATAACGTATGATTACCATTTTCTGCTATGAGTTTTAGAATTTTCGAAGTAGTTAAAGAGGAACACCAAGGGAAATAAAATCTTTTTTTTTCTTTCTTTATTTATTTTTTAATTCTCTCTCTCCTACTACCTAGCATGCAAAGAAATAAAATCACCTGGGCAGCTACACACCCCTAACCTCACAATTGCTGGGAATCTCACAATTTTTCTGTTTATCCATCACTGTGCCTCCATTTCAAAACACTTGTGGCTGCTTATGATTCCTGGCCTCATTGAAATCAGTGACAAAATGCTAACTAGTTACAGCTCTGCTAGATCTAGTATTGATAGCAAATACTTAGGTTCTAGTTAGTAAGGTCTCCACTTTGCACATGCATTATTTCTGTAATTTGGATACTCACAGACACAGTTTGTTTTAATCCGTGGTATTTGTTTTGCTGTGATAGTGGACAGTAGGTGATGCCTTAAAATGGATGTTTTCAGAGCTCTCAGACCAACTTTAGAATTGTTTCAGAAGGTTCTCTGTATGTTTGCTCAGTATTTGTTTAGCACTCAGTATTGTGTAAGGTCAATCCAGGAAGGTTAAGCTGCTTGCTGAGTCACCATTAAACAGGCAAAGGCCTTCCTTAAATTATACCATGTCAAAGCATATTTCAGTGATTTATTTGGTGTCTTCTACTCCAGTTTGTTGGTAATGAATAGACCCCACTGACACATCAGGCCAAATTAGGTGTATTTCTCTTGAAGGAAAGAAGTTTGTTATCCTGGGAATCTGATAAAAACCTGAACAAGCATATGTCCTAATGTTACTTGGAAAAGTTAACTCGGCATCTGAATACAAAGGGGACATGTTAAACAGTATTAGCTGATACAGCAAAGCAGCTGCAAGGCACACCTGGCCAAAAGTATTTTCCACTCCTTGTAAGTGCATGAGATGAACACGGCCTCATGCTCAGGGATGTTGGCAGGGTGAGGCATCTGGGGCTGGAAGAAGGTTTCCCTCATTAGTACATAGGTCTACTGCTGCAAAATGAAGAATGAGGAGGTGGGGGCAGGGGAGGATGGGGAAGAGCACTGCCACAGAGGGAGGGATGCCAGGCAATAAGAGGAAGAACAATTCCAGGGCTAATTGAAGTGGTGAGTCCCAGGAAGATGATGTGACAACGGCACAGAGGGCCTGTTGCTCTTAATTTGCAAAAACCTCTCTTCCATGAGCTAGAAGGGTACCTGCTTGGGGAGGGAGGCAAGGAAATGACACTTGACACGAAGTATCATCAGCATGCCAGTCATGAGGCAGGGAGTCAGCAGCAGGGTGCTTTCAAGAAACTTGCCTCTCTTTGCAACCTTTAGCAGCCTTATCTCTGCACTGTTGCAGAGATTGAAGGGACGTGAGGGCCCTGCTGATGAGGTGAGGGTTGTGCTGATTGGGAGGTTTGGTGGTGAGACTTTCTTCTGTCAGCATGCAGGTGGTTGTTGATGCTCCTGGCTGTTGTTTGGGAAGAAGTGCTTTGCTCCCCTTTTAGTTTAAAGAGGTGGCCAAATACAAAAGAAATTAAACATCAAGAATGCGTGTCAGGAGAATTCTAGATAAGCTAACAAAAGCCAGGAAATTCAGGGCTGCTTGCAGCTAATGCTAGGATTTTTACCAGCCTGGGAGAACAGGGAAAAGGGTAGTCCCAAGGTCACTTCAAATCACAGGGCTTTGTGAAGCATTGCTACTGTTAGCAGAAGAGTTGAGCTGGCAGAGGAGGGCTGCAGAGATACAGGCCTATAAAATATACATTATTAAAGAAAATCTGAATGGAATGGCAACTAGAATGGAAAATAGCAAATAATGCTTAGAGCATTAGAAATTCATTTCAATTTTATGGAATACAGCTTGGGTATAAATATAAAGCATTACATTAAAATTCATAATAACAGATTATAGTCTTCCTCCCTATCTGTGCCATTGCAGACAGTGTGCTTGCAAGAGAGCTAAGCCAAGCAATTTAGGGACAAGAGCGATAATTCATGTAAAAGTTATTGGTGACTTCCTCCATTCATCACTTCAAAAGTAGCCAAAAGGTAGCAGTACCATCCCAGGTGACAGCCATCCAGACAATTCTGCCTGCTACCGAGGATCAAATTACTGCAGGTGCTGAGCAACACTGAGAGCTGTGCTGATGCATGATATTAGAGTAAATGGAGACACATGCCTTCCTCAACCTCAGCTTCGTCTGTCACTGCCAGCTTTTTGATCTTCAATTTTAATGGATTATTTTCTACAACTGTAATGTATTCTAATGTCTCTTTAAGATTATTCCAGATGAACTGGACACATATCTACATAAAACAGATGTAGCAGCAGCACAGCTAAGATTTTGTCACAATTTTCCTTTGAAAAGAATTCTACTAATCTTCGTGCTCTGTTGCTACTGAAGGTTTTTGGTACTGTGTCCTGTGTAAGAGATAGGGATTGCTTTCTATTTCCCAGAATTTCCTGGAGAGCATCATTAAAACTGTCATGGTGGGAAGGGAATGGATGGTGTTACTCTTTATTTGGATTTGTCTACTACGAATGTAGATGCAGCTTGTCACTTATTTCATGTGTCTCTGAGTTCAAGAAACAGCTATGGTTCCTAAGGTGCAATGATGACAGAGGTAACGTTTTCAGCAGCCTCTGATGGGACATCATTTATTAGTCAGTTGACAGATTTGAAAAACTTGCCTGAGGTATTTACTATGTTTGAACAGTAATGTAAAATATGTTTTATATCCAAACTTCGTGATTACTGGCCTCAGCTCCAAGCTTGTGTAATGTTTCTTGTGAAGCTAATATGCAACACAGAGCTGTTTTGCATGAGAATACTCTTTGATTTACCAGCGTGAGCAAAGTGCTGCTGTAGGGAATACCTGGACTAAGGAGTTATTTGAGTTTTCTTTCTCCAAAAAAAAAGATGACAAGCTTCTTCAAAAGAGGCTGAACATTTTGTAATATGCATTTTCATAAGACAAGAACAGTATTAGCATTGTGATCTGGAGAGGCAGGAAAAACTCACCGTTCTGATTGTCATGGGTTATGGCATGGACATTTTCACTGGAGAATAGAGTGTTTCACTGGAGAATAGAGACAGCAAAGAAGTACCAGCATTGGCCCCATAAATATCTGGGGGTATTTATATATCCTGTTAAATGCAAAAGAACATAGAATACATGAATGCTTTCATCAGCTGTAGCAAAAGGTGCTGCTCAGAACAGGTATAGTGAGTTGTGATGTATAGTGAGCTGTGATTCATAGTTAGTTGCTCTTACTGTTCTGTGGTCAGAAGCAAGAGTCACTTGACAATTCTCATGGGAACCTCCCAGCTTGATCATTCATGAAGACAACTCATGAGCTCTGAGAGAATTTCTACTGGTTTCTCATTAGTGTGTATGGACCAAGTCCTGTGGCTGTAGATGTCAGCAGTGCAGGATGAAGTTTTCAACTGAGTCAGATAACACTGTTTCCCACCTTGAGCTTTGCAAGTGCCTTTACACTTCCAGCCTCAGGCCCAAATTCATTTGACCTGGATTTATTCAGTTGATGGCAATCCAAGAGAGGTCCAGAGAGTCACAAAGTTTCTCACCAGTATGCCTCTAAGGGTCCCTGGAAAGCAAGACAACCCTCTCCTGCCTCTGTATGATGTGTCGGCAGAAGACTTTGTGTCTTTGCATTAGTGTTTGATATGATAAAGCTGTATTGATCCATGTCAGTTCATGCGTTTTGCTTGCTACGTTCAGTGACCCCTAATGGTCATTGGTTTTGTGAGGATGTATTAAACAGCAGTCCTAAACTTGGAATGAACTGCCTGGAGGATCTTCAAACAGGTGGACAGCACTGTGTTGAGGAAGAGCACATGCAATTCAAAATGTTAGCTTTGGCTCCATCACTAGCCGTGCAGCTGGGTAGATTTTATATTGGACAATGGTCCTTTCTGGTTGAGAGAAAAGGAGTTACTTCATCATTCTTGGGCTGCATTCAGCAGCATACAATCCACAGTGAATCACTGCCAAAATGTACGGCAGGGCAGGAAATCTCAGCTGTCGGGAGGGGTTGTCTCCTGTGCAGTTATGAAATGTTCCCCCCGCTGCCAGAAACAGCAACCCCTCAGAGGAGCAAGAGGAGGATTTTACCCTCTGCTTTATGTAGGTCTGCATGGCTAAATCAAGCCTAGTACTTCTAGCCCCTGTAATAGTACAGAAAGCTTTAAAAAAATATATCAAAATTAACATGAATATCTGACAAATGTGATGACAGCTCCTGTAGGAAGGGATCAGACAGCAACAGCAGCAATTGCTCCGAGATGTATGAGTCACTCAAATTAATTTTTTGGGTCAATTTGAAACCTACAGTTGGGAAAGGCTAATGTAGCTAATTTCACTGCTAATCAATTTAACAGAGTTGTCTAGTTAATATAGATAAGTCTTAATCCTAAACCATTTCCCTGAACTTTTCTGAGGGCCTCCAACACAGTCTACTTTCATGCTAAAAGCTCTGGTTTTCTCTTCTTCACTTTCAACTCTGACTGTGCAGTTCTGCATTTTCAGAACAAAACTCTGCAGCATGCAGAACACTTGCAATACAAAGCAGGATAAAATAATATGAATTTCATGCAGTATAGCTAGTGCAGTGAATACTGCATTACTTTTTTTTTTTTTTTTTTTTCATTTTTAATCCTAAAATGGCCCCTCAAATGAGATGATCTGATTCTTCTCTATAAAGGTATTTGACAATCTTTCTTTGAATTTCTACTCTAGCTTGCTGGGCATACACAATTACAGCAGAGCCTTGAATATGGTCTTACAAATGAGCTAGATATATTTAAAAGGACAGGAGCAAGGATAAATCCATAAATATAGGATATCTACATGAGGGCCGGCAACCAGATGGACTGGCTGGGTCAGTCATCTGGATGTGGAAGGGCAGCTTGGAGAATATGAGCCTTTTTCTACCATTTACATATGAAAATGTACAGATCCCCCTTATCTGAGGTACTGTATGCATGGGGCTGCCCCAGCTGGTGGACAAATGCAAGTAATATGGGCATGACCTCCAGACCTTCTCTTACTCTGAAGCTCTCCAGCAGAAGCTGTATTAACAATAAGCCATGCTGGACCAAACTATCCATCCTTTGTGGGATGACTGTACCCTCTGACCAGGGAAGTCACTCAATACTGAACTGGTTGTGTCTTACACTGCAGTCAGTTCCCAGAGCAGATACAAGAGCTGTCAGAAAGGCAGACTGATAGCTCAGAAGTGAATGTGAATACATGACCTTTTGGTGCCATTGCTGTCACCAAACAAAGGATTTATTTAGCCATGATCCCAGAAACTTTTTCATTTCTTTGGGGTGTGAGCAGAGCTATGAATGCATATAGATATGTTATGTTCCATAAGATGTTTCAGTGTTATGCAGGAGAAAGAAAAAAAGTGAAAAAATTAATTTGCTGTATTTTTATTTTGAAGGAATTGAGATAATCTTCCAGTCAATCTGATACAATACCTTTTCAATCAAAACTGGAACTTTAGGGGGAAGGAACAAATATCCTGTCCTCCCAAATTAGAGGTGCACTGAAACCACAGGAAACCAAGTGCTGAAGAAGGAAATGTGGAATGACACAAGTGTTGCAAAGATTTCAGCCTGGGAGTTTTGTCTTTGGATGATCAGAGAGGAACAGGACAGAATGAGAGAGGAACAGGACAGGATGGTATGCACACACACTCTGAGCCTTAAGTCCTCTTTTTTAATCTTTAACAGACACAACTGTTTCTGGGGAATGAAGGCACTTTGTACAAAGAAAAGGATGACATGACACAGAATACCTGTAAGCAGAAGCTGTCATGTGTTTTTGATCATTTTGCTGCTGTAAAAAACATCCTGATGCATCCTGTCTTTCAAGAAATAACCATAGTTGTGTCTCCCATTCTGGGTAGTTACTTGTTAATTCTCACTTCTGCAGACCTTTGTCTTTTCCAGAGGCTATAAATAGGGTGAGCTGGTGCCAGGTGGCCTGTACATATTCTGGGCTTTCCTGGGTGGAACAAAATAATATATTGACCTCTAAATGGGAACACAACAAGCAGATTTTTTCTAAAAATGTCAGAAAGTGACCAAACTGTGTGCCATTGCAAATGCACCCAAGGAAGAAAGAACACAGCTACGATAGAAACCACAGGCACCATCTGTCTTCACTCAGAAAGTGCAGCCTTCCCATTTCTTTCCCTTCTTCTTCCACTCTATTCCTCTTCAAATTGCTTCCAACTTCCATAATGTTCTTGTGTAAGACTCCCTGGTCCCACCAATAGATTTCAGTACAATAACAACAGCAAAAGCCTTCTATTTTTTCTCCCTTAATATTTTTATGTGAAGTCATTCAGCAACTGAAATGTAAAGTCCATCATCCTTATGCTGTAAATTACCTTTTCCCTGATAGGGACGTGAGGTGGGGAAGACACATATCACAGCCAGTATTGCTTATAACGCTTTTTATTCATTAAGCTATTATTAGTGATTAAAAAAAAGCTGTTATTGACTATTCACACAGCACATTCACTCTAACAGTTGACCCACACAACCACTTATCATACAGCTTATGTTGGTGCAACAGCTTTGAGGCCCTTTATTGAAAAGCAGGGTTGTACTGATGTCCTGGTGGCTTCTAGGTAGGTTTTGGGCTTTTTTTGGGAAAGTTGTTCAGAAGATCCTTTCTTTCAACAGGCATATACATGATGTTGTAGTCTTTGTATACAGCAGCTGCCACACTTTTGCATGTATTCTGACTTATACAATCCACTGTTTGACATCGATGTGATCTTGAACAAATGCAGCAAACTCTTGGTCATGGATTTATCAGTTCTTGCAGGTTCAAGAGGATCATTAGTTTCCAGGGCTTATCAGTTCTTGGGTAACTTTTTGTCATTACATTCTCAGCATGTATTCTGCTTTTTGGCATTGTGTTTTCGTGCTACTTCATTTTCCATCCAGACTTACAGGCACCTATAGTACTGACTTGCAGAAAGTTCCTTTCTGATGCAGAAGTATTACATTGTAAAGTTAAGTGCATATTTTATTAACAGAAAGAAGCAGCATATTAATAATATGGAAGTAAGATGAAACAGTAGTAGTTATTACATTCATCCATCACTTATGACAAATACTGTGCTGCAATAAGGAGCAAAAGCTGACAAAACATTTCTTCAAGCTGTGTTATGTCACTTGAGTTTCTGCAGGTTAGGACTGCAAGATCTGACTGCTTTCTGGATGAAATGGTCAGATCAAACAGATCCTTCATTTTCTCAACCATTTGTTCCTTCCTCAGAAGTGATATTAACATGGAAACTGAGGGCAGGGAAAGCATCGGAATGTTTGTCTGGTTTGTCTTGGTATATTCTCTAAAGGACATGTGCTGGAAATCCCTGCAAAGTACATGTGCAATGTGCTTTCTCTGAGAAGGTACTAGAAAGATACACTTTTGCCAGAGCATAGTTTGGATTTCAGCACTAGATAAGGGTGTGCTTGTTTCCATGTTGCTGGGGTCTGCACACATCTTGGTAGATGCCATCAGTCCCATTTCTATGAGTCTTTTCCTAGAAAGAAAATGAGAGACGCCAAATGAGGAGGCAGTCCTGGAATTTTATCAGAAATGGCAAAACAGAAGAGCACAGCTGTCTACAAAACAGGTTTGCTTGGCAGAGGGGTCAGCAGAAGGCTTGAAGGACCTGACGTTAGAGAAAAGCTACCTATTTAAGAATGGAAAAGCATATCACCATGGCACAGATCTTAATAACTATGTTTTGTGAATGCTGAAAGGCACAACTTATATCATATGTTTTCCCTGAGGTTTGATTAACTGCTCAAAAAATATTTCACTTTCCTTGTTCATCACCAGAACATCCTGACAGAATGACTGTGCCTGAATCAGCTAATTCCATCCCTGTTTACTCAGTTTTGTGGGTTTTGTCTTTCCCTGCTGTTTTAGAGTCAAAACCTAGGAAACGAATATGGAACCTACTGATGTCCTTTTTTTGTTTTCCTGCAATGTAATTGCACACTTATGGGCTGATCTTGAATTGACTGGATCAGAAGGGAAGGTTGGGCCTGTGCATATACATCACACTGAGTATACATTATCTTCCTGCACCTTTTTTAGAAAACTGACAGCTTTCAAGCATCATTTATCATCTCCTTGGTAGGGTGAGAAGAGAGAAAAGGATGGAATTGAAAAGGAAGTGTTTTCTCTGTTTTGAATATTTTCTCATATTCAAAAATGGGTTTGTTTTTCCCTTTCCCAGGACTGAACTTTTCAATCTATCTCCATGACAGTAGAATGTGCTTTTATTTCTTGAGTCCATCTCTTTACCATAATTTACACACTTCTCCAACAAACCATACCATTGTGAATCTTGTGTAAGTCTTGTTTCCTTATGGGCAAGTCCTGTGTTTATTGACTATCAGCATTTGGAATTGACCACGTATTTCTGCTAAACTATTTTTTTCCCATTTTTCTAATGAACAAAGTTCTTTGGCTTTGCCAGATTCAAGAATTTCCTCAGTTTTTGCCTGCCTTTTCAATTTGAGACCTCTGCTCTTCTTAGGTCTTCCACAAGTCACCACAAGCTCACTTCCACAAGAGCTCTTCCTATCTCAGGGGAGATCTCAGGGGAGATCTCATCTCCTCTTCTGTAGCTAAGAACAGTGTTGGTAGGCATGTACGTTCTTTCAGGTATGCTGGAAGGCAATTCACTAATTACAAATGCTGTAGCACTGGTCTGTGACAAGAGCCTGGCCTAGTCTGTTGTTCAGCCAGTTTCTCTTTCAAAAAGCCCTTCCCCTTTAAATGGAGTCCCACTGCCTCCAAGTGATACCAAAACACAGAGACAAAGTCTTTCTGAAATATAACTTGCTTTGTCTAGAGAATCCTTCCTGAAATTTGAAACTGAATCACAGTTCTGCAGAAGCATTTCGTGGAAGGGACCTGAGGAGGTTGCCTGGTCGAGCCTCTGGCTCTTGCAGAGCAAAATGAACACCAAAGCTGGCTCAGGGCTGTGTGGCTTTTCCCAGCCAAGTCCTGCTGAAGAATCCACACCCTCTCTGGGTGATCCATCCCAGTGTTGCACTATGCTTCTGGTGAGATTTTGGCTGTGTCGTTTTTGTCAAGCTGCTCATCAAACAGTTCTTGACTAGTTCTAGATCATCCCTGATTCCCTCTTCACCAATTTAAACACATTCAGCTCCCTCAGCTGCCGCAGGACCTAGGCCCTCATTTCATACTCCATTGGGCTCCTTGTAGTTTCTCCACGTCCTTTGTGAAGGGGATGCTCAAGGCTGGATGTAGCAATTCAGGTGGTGGTCTGACCTCTGCTGAGCAGAGTTGTAATTTTATCTGATTTGCCAACAATGTTCCTCCAATGCAGCCAGGGTACATGGTTTGTTTTACCTGGGATGAGACTACACTGCTATTTAATACTCAGTCTGGTGTCCACCATAACACACAACTTCTGAGCCAGTTGCTTCTCAGTCTGCACCCACACAGAGTTATTCCACCCGCAAATGCAGAGCTTTGTACTTGTCCATGTTATTCTCATAAGGTTTCTGTTCATCATGGTTTCAATCTTCTTCAGGGCTCTTTCATTTCTGCCCTTTCCACAGATCCCTTCCATGAACTGGTTTGGCAGGGAAGGGAAGGAGGGAGTGTTCCACATCTGCTGGAATTCCCTTGGAAAACCATGCTCCTTTAAACCAGAGCATTGAAGGTGCTTGAGAGCCTGGCACTCTGTGCTTATGTTTTATCTTCTTTGGGGAGTGCAGGGCTCCTGGGTGCCATGCTCAGGGATGTGTTAGCTGTGTACCCTATGTACGTATGGGCTGTGGGAACCATGTTCTCTGTCTGCATCGGCAAAGATGTTTCTACTAACAATAGCTCCTGGGAAATTAAGCTGTTAGAGAGTAGAATGTGGCTTCTCCATTGTTCTGTGAGTAATACACTCTATTGATCATATTTCTTCACTAAAGCATTGGTGAAATGTCTAATGGCATGTCTGAGAGTGGGGTGCTTGGTGCCTATAGTCCCTCCTACCCTGGACTGAAATGCCCTCTGCAGTCAGAAAATCTACAGCACTTGTGATGGCTGAACTATAGCATCTCTTTCAAAATATTTTTTGAGTGGGGTTCTTTTTGTGATTCTAGAAAAATATCACAAGCAGCTTTCTTAATGAAGCCTTTGTTTTGAATGCAGCATGTTGTACAATAAAGCTGAAAATAGGTTTGTTAGTTTTTGTTTTCTGGGTCAGCTGTCTGTCATTTCTGCTGGTTTCCATATTATTGCTGGTTCCTGTGAGAATACTGAAATTATTGAAAGTGAGCTATGTAAATAAACAGACTAGTCAGGTTGCTTTCATGAAAGATTTAAGGGGCTCGCTTACCACAGGCTCTGTAACTTTTCCTGATACTTTACTCTGCACCTCCCACTTCTTGATCTCTCTTTTTCTGTACAAGGCTTTTACAAAAAAAAAAAAAAAAAAAAGCAGTATCAGAATACAGAAATACAAAATACAGGAATGTATGTTTTCCTTATGGCTTAGCCTTCTGAGTGAACAGAAATGGAAGACTAAATGCCAAAAAATAATGAATATAAAGCTACAGTACTTAAGATATTGTTAAAAAAATAGGTGAGAATGGAGTAAAATATGTGTTTATCTCATTTGTGTGCAATTATTCTACACAGAGAATCTGAAATGACAGGCAGCAATGTCATGGTTCAATATAGAAGAAAACAGGGATTTTTTTTTTTGTTTTCACAACATTGCCTCTTTCTGCTAATGTCCGGAGTTCCAAAGAGGCTGCAAATCCAAGCAGTTGCAAACAGCCTGGCAAAACTCTGCTCATGCCTGTTTTGAAGTAGGAATAGACAGACATCAGTGTCTATTTGGAAACACTACACTTGTGCAGTGTTTTTCTAGTTGCTCTAAGTGCCTCTTGGGAAGCTATCCTCAAGCCACGTTTGAGAAGTCACCTCATGCTGCTGAAGGAAGAAACAGAAGCTGATAAACCTAAATCAGATGGCTGCAGAGTTTGCTCTTCCCCAGCTACTTCTGCACTGGGCCTTGATCCTGAGATTTTTATTTAGGACTAACTCCTAGAACAGCCAAATAATTTTTGTCATCACTAAGAACTAGGTGATCTGGTCCTCAATAAAAGTGAATTGACTGATTTTGGAGGTACTGGTGAAGACTATGTCCATAACATACTAAAAAAACTTAAGCCCAGCGTGATTTCCTAAAATCTTAGTTCTAGAGAAGCAAAGGCTATAAAAGTAAAGATGAAGATACCTGTTCAGGTTTCTTAAGCAAAACTTAGGACAGAGTCTGCACAACTGCCTTTATAGGACATTCATACATAAAATACAAAATATTATATTTTGTTCTAAATGTATTGTGTAAATATAACACAACATTTAACTTACCATTTCTCATATGGACCTCTCATTCTTTTGCATCTGCCCCTTGCTGCTTCAATGGATTATTTAGACTGAAATTTCAATCAGATCAATCTGAAAGTGTTTTTAAAAAGGAGTAATAAAGTAATTTAGTTGTGTCTAAAAAGCCAAGTGCAGATTTCAAAATACTTTTATTTAGCTGCAGATATCAACATTCTTCCTGAGACTGCTGCTAAGTATTATAGAGAAACTGATGCATTCATTCTTCTTCTCACAATCAACTGGTCTTGACGATAGTGGTGTTTGTGAAATAGTGTTCAAGAGCCTGAATTAGTATCACAACTGGTAGTGAAGATGATGGCTTCTTTGCTTTATTGTCACATCATCCATATTCTGGTCTTCCAAGTCAATAGTAAAAAAAATTCTTAAAAATCGAAAGGAAAAAGTTTTCTGTCTTTTTTTTTTTTTTTTTTTTTTTTTTTTTTTTTTTTTTTTTTTTTTTTTCCATGGGGAAAAGTTCTTCCTAACAAACTTTTTATTATAACCCATTTCTCCTTAATTTTTAAAATTATTTATATTTTATTTTGAAATACTTGGGTTTTCAATACTTAACTCCTAGAACTCTTCCCTTTACTTTAAAGTTTAAGCATATCTACCTAGTTGCATGCATTCAATGATATAATGACTACAGTTAATTGAAATGGCTGGTTATTTTCAGGATTACTGTGAAATACAAAAGTTTGAAATAGTAAAATAACCAGAGAATTTTCTAATTTTTTGGTAAAATTTCTGTCCATTACTCAGTCCCTCTGGATGTTAGCCTTAAATTCCTTACAATTTTGTTTGGAGAAAAAAAAAAAAAGCTTATTAGGCTGTAGATATTATTCTAAGTGGCAGGATTTTCTGTCATTCTAACAACCCTCCTACTTGCAATTCAGTGATGGTATGGGTCATCAGCTTTCACTTTTTGCATAGTAGACTGCAAAACAGCTACTCTATGTATTGAATACTGAAAATTCAAGCTGGTAATTGTTTTTATAGAGGACTTCATTTTGAGATGTGGTGCAACAGAAATTTTGAGCTCCCTTAACAGTTCACAATTCCACTATTTTCCGATTATGCATCCAGTGGCTACAAATTCCATATACTGTTTACTTTTGCAAACACAAAAAGACTCAATCCTCTTCCCCATCCACGTGTCTCAGGCTTAATTTTGGCTCTTAACTTTCTCAGGAGATACAGCATGGATCTCAATGTTCTCAGTAACACCCTTAAAATTTTTAAAAATAACTTTCATTTGGTAAGTGAAAAGAGTTTAAAACATGTACTTGAGTATACACTAAGAACATAAAATGAACTTCAGAGGGATATAGGAAGTCAACAAATTGGGAAGCAAGTAACAAATCAAATTATTGTTACCTTTATCCTGCCTTATCAATCACTACTGTGAATTCTCTGGCAAAGAGAACAAATATATAGCACTGTTTACACACAGACACATACATAAAATGACAGGGAGGAGTGCGGAAAGGAGGAAAGTAGTTTTATCTTAGTCCTACCCTTTCAAAAACAGTCCTAAGTATTTGTCAGTGACAGGAATAAAGTCAAGGTCAAAGGCAGGGGCCACCATGTGGACTCCATCATCATTCACCACCTGTGCATTTGTAGAGTTCTTACACTAGAATTATTATAGAAAGTAACAGCTTTATGTAAGCAGGGGGGCAGAGATAACATTATTGCCAAAACCAAAGCTGTTGTTTCTTTATCTTCTTATGGGTGTAAGAAGGTGGAGGCAGAAGGTGGGTCTAGGTGCTGCCAAATGAGAAAAATAGGTGGTTTCTGGGACAAATGAGTGCCTCGTTCTACTTTCTAGTACTCCTGTCGCTGCATCCTACCAATGCTGAGAGCATGGGTAGAAAAGAAGGATAAGAGGACATTGTCCCGTGCTACCCCTGCCTAGTGTCCACTCCTAGGACCACCCAGGGAAAGTAACCTTGGGTCTGGTTCACTCATAGAATAATAAAATCATAGAATCATAGAATATGCTGAGTTGGAAGGAACCCATCAGGATCATCAAGTCCAACTCCTGTCCCTCTCTAGGGCACCCCCAGAGTCACACCACGTGCCTGAAGGAGTTATTCTTGAACTCAGGCAGGTTTGGTGCTGTGACCACTTCCCTTGGGAGCCTGTTCCATTGCTCACCTGCCCTATGGGTGAAAAATCTTTTCCTGATATCTGACCTAAACCTCCCTTGATTCAGATTTCTATCATTTCCCTGAGTTTTGTCTTTGGTCACAGGAGTGAAGAAATCAGTACCAGTCCCATCTCTTCCCCTCATGAGAAAGCCATAGACTGCAGTGGGTTCACCCTCAGCCTCCTTTTCTCCAAACTGAACAATCCAAGTGACCTCAGACACTCGTCAGAAGTTATCCCATCCAGACCCTTCACCATCCTTCTTGTTCTCCTTTGGATGCTCTCCAACAGCTTGATGTGTTTTCTTTACTGTGGTGCCCAGAACTCAGTACTCCAGGTGAGGCTGCATCAGTGCAGAGCAGAGTGGGACAATCACCTCCCCTGACTTCCTGGTGATGCTGTGCTTGATGCAGGACATGGCTGGCTCTCCTGGTTGCCAGGGCACACTGCTTACACACACTCTCCTTCCCATTTTCAGTCTCTTTACTCTTGGATACAGGTGTGGCAGGGAAGCAGCAGCACAGGCTGGCTGGGCACTCCACTGAACTGCTTCTTGTGTGCTGGTAGGGATACAGAGGAATTTCATGAGAGATGAAAGATAGAAAATGATAAACAAAGTCCTTGGAAACCTCAATATATTCCCCTCAAAACCTCCCTTTTACCTTGTTTCTACCCCATCACCCCTCTTTGCTCTCGACATCTCCATTGGATCTTTTTCTGCGATCATGACAGAAATGAAGTCTTGTCAACACAACTGAAATTTACAAAAGCATTGCTTTTGTTCCATGTTCTCGTGTTCATAAATATCAGTGTTACATATATTACAGAGAAGGCTTGAGTTTTTTCTGGCAGGGCTACATGGCTTCCATAGATTTCACTGAATGGAAGACTCAAGGATCCATTTTAAATGAGTCCTGTCGATACTTTATTGTACCCAGCTGATCTATGCCTATTCTAAGCCACTTTTAATCACATGTTGGTTAATGCACTAGGGTATGATTCTTATAGAGCATATGGATTTCTTTTGCAAATGTCTATCAGCAGTTATGACTGTATCAAAGTTTCCATCTTACATTGTTCTTGTAACTTCAGCTTCTCAAAGACACTTCAGTACTAATCAAATACACTCCTACTAAGCACCTTACACATTCAAAAGGAACAAACTTGTCCAAACTTGAAGTTCTTTTTGAAAAACCCAGTAAATGCCTGAGGAGTTTGTTTTGTCTGCTTGCGTATCTATCTGCAAAATTAATACAACAGATCTGCTAATGTTTTTAGTATTATTTTTCCATTTCTTAATCTTCCCTTCACTTTCACTTTCCTTTAAATTAAAGAAAGGTACAATGAGCAAAGTATTTCAATACTAGCTCAACTATCAGAAGCCTGCTGTGTCTGTTCTTTTCCTCAAGTTACAGATAAAGTAGCTTTCTCAACAGCTCTACACACTGAAAAAATTGAAATCAGATATCCCTACAATGTGTTTTACTTGATAATGAGAGTATCCCACCTGAAGGACAACGCGTGCTCACATTCACGTTTTTCCAGTTTATATTGCTTTATATTATTTTTTTCTCATGCCAGAAATAATGTAGATAAAATGTGAATATAACTGGATTGAAAGCCTTTCTCGCTACAACAACACATCATAAGGTTCAGTAAGGACTATGTTCTGCTTCTCTATAGGTTGGCTGCTTCTTTTAAAGGTAGACATCAGGGCCCATAGGGCACTAGAAGCCCTGAATGGCCCTGATGGGCCTCATCTGTCATCCCTACCTGATGTCCAGGGGCACAGAAATAAAAATTCAGTGCTGTGAAAACCTGTCACAAT
Source organism: Phaethornis superciliosus (assembly GCA_023637945.1). NCBI lineage: Eukaryota > Metazoa > Chordata > Aves > Apodiformes > Trochilidae > Phaethornis > Phaethornis superciliosus. The sequence goes on along the minus strand of JAJQWJ010000001.1, from coordinate 109,293,081 downwards.
AAGGAACAAAAGTCTTGTAATCTGCTCATACTGTTGTATGCTAATTTATAACCGCCACTAGTTACCGAAGTAGCCCAAACTGCTCTATTTAAAATATTACCTGCTATTATAAATGCAGCGCCCAGAGTTTTAAATCAGTACCATTCTGGGGTGCAGGTGAACAAGCAGTAGGAGCCCAGCTCTGACTTGGAGCTATAATATGCTGAGTAATAAAAGGCTGAGGAAAGGGAAAATCATCACCTTTGAAGGGAAGGAGCACCCAGATACACAAAATCAAACTGATGATAACTGGAATTGAACAGATTGAGTTGATCCAGCATTGGCATGAGGATCCAAATGAGATTAATTTTTTCATCTGAAAATTAAACTGTCGAGTTCAGTGGGGTTTTTTGGGGTTTTTGTTTGTTTGGGGTTTTTTTGTTGGTTTTTTTTTTTTGGTTTTTTTTGTTTGATTTTTGTTTTTGTTTGCTCTTTTTGCTTTATATTTTTCTTTTTTTGTTGTTTGGTTTGGTTTGAGTTTGTGATGTATTTTGGGCTGACTTTTTTGTTGTTGTGCTGGGTTTGTTTTTTTTTGGTTTTTTTGTTTGTTTGCATTTCAATTTTTTTTTTTATTCTTTTAAGGTTAGTATCCCTGGTTTTCTATATTAGGGGGCTGGCAGAAATGTGTTAAAGGCTGTGGGGGCCAATGGGAGGAGTGACTGGGGTACAATGAGTTCCTTCCTCAATCCCAGATATCTGTACAGCTGGAGAACTTGCCTGCTGCAGGGAGCACAGGAGTGATTTTAGGTCCACAAGCTTAAAAAAAGCCATTGAGTGAACACAGGAGATTTGTTGCATTAATTCTATTTTTTTCTCTACTCTAAGCAGATTTGGGTTAAGACAGTGTTTGTTCCTGATTTGGCAGAAAACCTAGGCTGTCTCTGTCAGCTTTTCCATGAACATGGTAGGGCTTGTCTGTAACATAGTGTATCAAAACTGAAATGGGAGTACCCTGTGTCACTGGGAGGTTTAAGACATTTGCTTTCTCTACACCTTTTTGGTTGCAAAGTTGTGGTTAACAACAGTATGCTTTGATTCTTCTGGCAGATTCACAGCACACAGAAAAAATATAGGTTGCTTGGATCAGTTTGCTCTTAAAAATCTCTCAGAGAACTCTCACTGATGTACACACAAATATCTCTGAGTGGTGCACGCCTACCATGCTTTAAGAAGTTTCACTCATCCATTACTCAAACAATTGAGTATTAAATCACCCTAAGCTTTCTCCTAAAACTTCACTGCTCATAAACTTTCAACTGAAGACCTTCCATTGCTTTAGGTCCCTCCCCTGCACTGCTTGTGACGGTACCTCCAGAACTCCTGTCCTGGCTTAGTTCAGGAGTCACTTGCTAGCACTAGTCATTCAACAGCTTGCTTTTCTAGGTGGAGGTAATGGTTGTCAGTGTTAAAGCAGGGGAATTTCATGTTCTTACTTGTAAGCCTAGAAATTTGTTTGCTGCTGCAGCAGGATAAAATTTGAGTCCGCTGTGGTGGTTTGAGGGGAGGTTCACAAGGTTGTGGTGAACTCAAAGCATTTGTGTTGCACATGAAGAGCATTCTTTTGCTTCTTAGAGAGCAAGAGAAAAAGTAGTTGAGGGAGCCAGTGGTGATGCCTTTTCATATTCAAGATACACTTTTTTCCCCCCAAAAAGGGTACTTTTTAACAGAGGAAAATAAATACAAATAGCCCAGTTTATAACACATTTCTGAAGATAAAAGTCGTGCCTCAGCATGACAAGTCAAGCTGAGCTTTGCAGAAGGAACAGAGGGGTTGAGGGCAGCACCCTGAGCTGACCTTCCCAAGCCCTATCATAGCTGAACAGATCTGACTAGGACTCTGCCATCCATGTCTAATGCCTACCTGCCTGTATGTCCTCCTGCTGCCCCATCATGGCTCTTATCAGTGAAGCTGGCCTTGGAAGGTGTGCTGGCTGATGGCAGATAGGTCATTTGATAGGTTTTGCAGAACGGCTGCTTGACCTGTGCTGGAGCTGTCTGGAGGGAGAAGTGAGGTGTAATTCTCTGCTGCTACTGGTCCTGTGCTATTGGTTTGGTGGAATGAGAAGGGAGGAGCACGTGAGGGATGTGAGAACCACAGGCCGGTGCTGACGGTCCAAAATCACCCCAGAGATTTTCTTTATGGTCTCTGGGCAGTACCCCTGGCTGCCTCCTGCCATTCACTGGGGCTTTGATGGCTGTTTTCAGTAATGTGTCTCTTTGTCTGTCCTGACCCCACAAGCCAGCCACTGCCCACTCTGTCACCCTTGGGCTTTTCTGTCTTTTTTTAGTAGTCCTGTGTTTTCTAATGAGAAGAGAAAGCTCTGTTGGCTTGGTGGATTTACAGCTTGAATTGTTTACCATCACATTGGCCTGTGCTTTCCACAAGCACTAAATTCACTTTAAAAAGAGCCAACAAACTTTATGAGAAAAGCCAATCTTTTCATAGGTGTGCCAATATATAGGAATTGTTATTTCACATTTGGGATCTCTCTGTATTGCAAATATACACAATTTTATAACTCATCAACTCTAAAAGATACCTAAGAATGCTGAAAAAAGGACCATAAATTTCTAGTAGATAAAACATTTTCATAGAAAAAGAAAATTCCAACAAAATAAGCAAAGTCAGGGGTGCTCTGGCATCTGCTAGAAAGATATTAAAAAAACACTACAATCCTGCCTCTTACTTTATGACTCTGTATAAGAATGCCAAAAAATTCCCAACTTCCAGTAAAACATAAAAGATTAAAAATATACTTCGCCTCATTTTGTTGAAAACTGCTCTGTTAAATCTAAAATTTAAATCATAGTGTTTGATTATCAGGGCTCACCAAGAGGATTACAGAACAGTCATTAAATCTTATTACAAAGTGAAGTGCAGAAAGTAATTGCACATATTTGTAAGTAGCTTAGAATTGATTAAAAATGCATAAAGAAAAAACTGCAAAATTTTCTGGAGGCTCAGGGCTGCTAACCCCTCTGGGTAAACACACATCAGCTCATCCCTCCAGTAACCTCTACTTCCTCCCGGTGTTGCGAGAGGAGAATTTCTCCCTGTTTAAAGGACAACGACACTATATGTGCGATTATTTGAATTGCTGTGAGCTGTAGGAGATAGGGAAGGCCTGCTCTCATGTTCAAGTTAGGAAGCTTTCGGAGAAGCTCACCAAGTTTAATTTAAGCTGTTCCTCGGGCTAAGCCTTTCCTTCCCCACCCCCATCCTCCACCAGAGGCTGTTTTAAGGCTGCATTTTCAAAGCGATGTATGGGGAATTAAGTGCTCCGGTTCCTTGGATGTTAATGTGATTTTGTGAGCCATTACCCTCTACCCCAGCACTGCACCGAAGCTGTGCTCCACTCTGAGGTTTTATATATTCCTTTCATACAAAGGAGCTGTGCCAAAGCAAGGTAACTGCAGAAGCATGTTAGCTGTGGTTAAGTTATGGGCACAAGGGAATTTTTTAGATACCACTCCATGAATGACCTTTAACAACTTTCCACACTCCCCTCGGCCTTGGCCATGTAATGATGTGCCCCCACAAATCAGCCTGCAACAAATTTGGTGCACAACATAATGCAAGGAGTAGTCTGATCCTATGCAGTCTGAGTCGCAGCATGCAATTTGTTATTTTTAACTTTTCATTTAAGCTACTCACATGCCTCTTCTGTCAGTGTTCAGAATATTCCAGAGATGCTGCATTGTGGTTTCTCCTTCCTTTTGGATTCACTTTTTTTGTTCTCTCCACAAGAGTGGTAGGTGGTGTTTAGGAGGGAGTGGAGTTTTTCCTTACTTTCTGCTTTTTTCTTTCTTTTTATAAACAGTCCTTCTCTAGCATAAATCATACAAACCTCTTACTTTTCAGTTTGAGCACAAACTTTTCTGTGGGATAGCAGAGCCAGTGGACAGAAAAGGAAGGCATGTGCCTTTTCCATCATCATTCCTGTAGCTGGACACAGGGGATGTCTTTAACCTCTGGGAATGAGGCAGAGAGAGGTGCATCCTTGAACCTAGTGTGCAACCACAAGGCAGCCTGAAGTGCTATTTCTCTAGGGTCATCTTTTTGATCACAATTCCCAGAGCCAAGAGGGTTTGGCTATACACTTCTGTGCCCATTTCTGGGTGTGTAGTAAGGAGGGAATGCCAAGTTTCTAATTACTAGTTCCATATTGACAAATTTACAACATTTTATCTTGTTTTCCTGTCTCAGCTCTGACAATCATATGAGAATGGAACCAGAGAGATTACAAAAGATTTTGCTGTTCCGTGTACATTTAGAACATCTATAAGGGTTTTTCAATAATCCTTATTTGTAACTAGGAGGGAAATGCACATTTTGTCAACTTATCTTCAACTCGCTGTAAGGGACCAGACTTAGGTAGCTGTCCTTCAAACTAATACAAATTTAAGAACTAAAGCACTACATAATGAATTAAGAACTCCTGGAGTTTGCTATTGATTTACTGTCCTAATATTTCTGAGCATTACACACTGCGTAATCTATAGAACCAAATGATTTCTTTGCAAGGTTGCTGCTATCTCTTAAGGTTTTATCTAAAGCCTTGAGAACTGGTGTTTTTTTCTCAAAGTCACATAAGAATCTTAGTTTTCTTTCTGTAGCAAGGAAGTTTTTTGCTGCAAGGAGTGTGGAGAAAAGCTGTCATACGTGAGTGTCAGGGAACAGTGAGGGCATAAGGACCAAGGAACTGGGCATGGAGGTAACCCTGGCACTGGTCTTTCCCTCACACACAGGCACTGGGTCTGAGTATAGCAGACAGACGCAGGGGGTGATGAGGTCCATCAGCAGCCCCTGACAGGACAAGAGGGAGAATGAGGGCCAAGAACCCTCCAGGGGTCCAGGAGTTAAAGGAAGTGGGGTTAAAGACAAGCCCACAACACAGAGCCAAGGGGTCCACCTAGGGGAAAGGGACAAAGAGAGGTACAGGTGACAGGCTACAGAGTATGTCTGAGGGGTTCATCTGGAAGATAGGGCTGAGGTCCATCCAGGAGGCTGGGCCAGAGACAGGCCTGGGAACCTGATCTGGTGTAGATGGGGCAGGGGCTTCTGGCCCCAGGCTGAACTGGATCTGGACCCATAGGTGGTGGGGAGGGACCTAAGTCTATTAGTGCACTTAGGGCTCTGACACTCAACCCACCAAAGGCATCAACAGTCAGGATATCAACTGAATACAAAGGTGATTTTTTTAAACACATCATTTTTAATCAAGTGTCATTGGTAGGGAAAGAAATGACAAGGTTACTTCCAGAGCCATAGTGTGCTGAGGAACAGAGACTGCACCCGAATAGGCTCACTATATGCTTTTGTTGCATGAAGTTTGACATTTTTGTATATGGTAGGCTCCAGTATTGATGACTACTGAAGCCTGGTTACTGTGCTAGACAAGCCTTTGGTCTGACCCAATGTGTCCATTCATATATGCTTATGTCCCTCTGGGAAAATATTTACAAGTGACCTGAAAATAATTAATGCATTAAAATCAAGGAATTCTCTGAATTTTCTTTGTAGACTATTTAGATCAAGCAGTGGTAGGATCAGAGATTTGTCAGATGCTCTTCCCATGCATAACATAAAAGGTCCCATTCCCTTCTGTAGGGTAGACTAATACTTATGGATGTCACCCCTCAGACCATGAGGCTGACAACTCTCCTGTGATAGCTCAGGCCAGGCCAGAGGGCTCTTTTGGCTTTGGCAAGATTATTGGGTGCACAGAGCTCCCCTCTTCTCTATGCTCTTTTTGGTATATAGAGAGGAACCTTCAATTATATGACCCAATACTACAGAGCAGAGATGCTTTTCTTCTATATCCTCTCTTCTCCCTTTGCAAAGGTTTGAAATAATTATTCATGTGCTGAAAAAAAAAAGTTGCCTCTCTGTTTCTCTAGCTCATAAATGTTGAAAATAATGTGGTATGTTCAAAACAGCAACAGAGCACTATGTCATTGGAATGAGTGGGTAATTTCAGTTACATTCAGAATTAATGTATTTCTCTTTTCTTGGAAAACAACAACAGAAATTTTGTAGTTCATCCTGTCATTGGGGGAATTGTATCCTGTGTTGGTGCCACTAGATACACTGGTATTACACAAGTAATAAATTGCATCCTTATTCTTTGTTTATTTTCCAGTTAAGAGCCTGTTGAGCACAGTTTTGAAGAAGCTCTTGTTGACCTTAGTTTTGGTATAATGATTCTATTCTTGGGTTTGAGCACTAGGTCAAATCTTACTACAAATAATCTTCAACTTGTGGGTCAGAAACTTTAACTTGGGACTATTCAGTGTGAGTATAACTTCTCAAATAATGGTAAGCAAGAGAGGTGAAGGCTTGCCTAAGAACTAAACTTCTAAATTAATAGAAAAGCATTCAGCTCAAATACATATAATGAACAGGATGCAGGAAGGTTTTGTGGCTTTTTCATCAAAGTCAGACAAATCTACACTTAGAACAAGTGTCCTCTCAGCTGGGACTTTTTCAGGCCAGTTACCAGAAGCCTCACAAAAAGCTCAGCTCCTTTCTTCCCAAGTCTGTCAGCTTCTGGACCAGCCTGTGCTGTCCCATTACAAACCCTACCCTTCAGCAAGGGTGTTGAACCTCCTACTGGCTCCTCCGTTTGGGACATTTTGTTTTTAAAATGTGAAGGTCTTGTCTTCCAGAGGTGGGAGTGAGTTTCTAGGCATTGAGTTGCAGCTGACACCTTGGCTCTGAGATGAGCTGTAAAGGTCAGGTAGCAGAGGACTCTTGATATAATGACAGAGAAAACAGTAAACCAAACTTCCAAATTGCCTGACACCTGAAAAAGTCACCAGCCAATGCTCACAGGGCTGTAAAAATCATCCTTGATGAGGTCACTGCCTTCCAAATAAAAAATAAAAAAAATAAAAAAAATTCTTTATATTTACAGTGCTTATTGACTTGCCAGATATGCCAGGACGTTGAGGGTATCCTGGGTGCCCACTGCAACAGACACATTTTACTACTCATACAAAGGGCTGTCTAAGAGAAAGGCAAACCAGAAAGGACTGTCAATTAAGAGGCTGGTTTCTATGATTACAACATGGTGAATTTTTGAGCTAGTTCCCAAGGGCAGGCCCCTTTCAGGCTTAGTGCCTTGCATGTTTCTTCCAGTCCAGTCTATAACACCGGAGGTCATCCTACATCTTCTAACTCACATGTTCCAAATTCCCCTACCCAGTCCTGAAATGAACCTGGGAAAATCTTTTCCTTGGAGTCCCAGCAAGTTCTTGCCATACTCTCTTTTATGACTCAGGGATGGGAACTTCTGAAATAGAATAGCTTGTTTCTGAGTACATTACTTAAAAAACACCTGGCTATTGTATTTAAAACTCTCAGTCCGTTTGTCCCTATTCACACAGCTCCAGCTTCACTTGTAACTTTGTAGCAGACCAGAGATTTCTATGGTCCTTTAGTACTTTCAGGTTGTCACTCAGTAACATTTCAGATGTCCTTGCCTTCCTTTCCAGTCATATCTCAAAGCAGTTAAAGGACTTTCATGAAACCCCAAAACTGAGTTTGCTTTGGTGCATGGCTGTGAAAAGCCTGAAGCCAGTTGTTAATTTTGAAAGGGATTATTTTCAAAAAGCTTCTGATCCTGATTTAGGAGATCTTTTCCATCCAGGTATCTCACTTCAGCAGGTGTTTTAAGCACATGGAGGCAAGCCATGGAAGGCAAAATGTTTCTATGTATATGCTTCAGTGTGATCCGGAATCTAGTCCTTTGCTGATGAGAGGTATTCCATCTTACTGTTTTCACTGCTCTGCATTTTTCTATACTCACTTAAGTTCTCATCTGTTTATCAACAGCCAAGGAGAACAGAGGAAAACTACAGTTTGTTTAATTACTGCCTGGAGAAAACTGTAAGCTGATCCTGGTATAAATGAGCAGGCATGAGAATTTGCTTTAATAGTTTTCAGTCCCTTTGGTAATGCAAAAATTTTGCTTGATTTTTGCCAAGTGTTTTTAGGTAATCACTGTTAGATGGCTTGTATTCTTGGATTTTCCTATTTTCTCTTTCCCAGGAGATAAAACCAGTAAAATCCTCCCCTATTAAAGGCAGTGGAAAAGCTCACAGTGAATTCAGGATTTTATTCAGCCAAAGAGTTTCTTGCAAGTAAGGTATTTAGATATTGCACTCCAGTGTGATATTCATAAATTTGTTGTTGTTTCCTCAAAATAAAAATTCTTGTATACTAGTGAGCTGCTTTGTGGCTCTGACTGAAATGCTTCTCATTGAAAACTGATCCACACTGTCCTGGAACTTAATGCTCTCACCAAAACCCATAAGATGAAAGTAAGCTCAGCTGCCCTGACTGCTTTACATAGTGCCAATAATGCCATCAGTGTTTTTCAAAGGAAGATAAACAAAAAGGCATGAATGAGAGGGTTTGCTTTCCCATCTGAACAAATGGGGTAGATTTCAGCTACCTTATGCTTCTATTAATTTCAGCCAGCCAGTGTTGTCAGATGTGGACTTGGGAATCTTTCAGGTCCCAGGGAAGCCTCAATTAGGTACCGCCCCTGGAGCCACATCTGCATGTTCCACACTTAGCACTTAAGTCAGGGGCTTTTTGAATATGAGGCTCAACATGCTTGTTAAGACCTTTCAGCTTGCTTTCTGGCTTGCTGAGGATCCCCCAAGGCACTTAAGTCCACTCCTGCATGGAGAAGCCTGACAGGATGTGACTTGTTCCCTTCCCGTGGAAGTTCAGGTGACAGGACGTGGTGGGGACTCTTCTTTCTGGCAAGGCTTCTTCTAAGGGTGAATTCTCATATATTAGCTCAAGAGTAGTTTACCTGGACTGGAATAAGTAATTTGTTCAAGAAGGAAATAGTTACTCTGTGCTTAAGAGAACCCCCAGGGTACCCTCAACTGCCATGGTGATTGCTATTTTTGTGTTATCCAGGTGACATTGTGCAGCTAGGACTTCATGGGTTATAGTGATGCTGATTGAAAGGAGCTTTCTTAGACTTGGAGAGATTAGGCATGTTTCAGCTGTGTATGTCTGTCTTCCATGAAGCAGGCACAGAGCGAGATGAACAATGAGAGGAAAAGGTAGGGGGAGAAATCTATATGACCTAACCTTTAGAAAATGCCTACTGAATTTGAATCTCTCTGTGGCTGGATGCCTCTATGGACAGCACTTAATGCATCCTGAAAATCATTCCTCTTTAAGGTGTCTCTTAGCAGAAATCCAAAAGGAAAAGTCTTGGAAAATCGTATACTTGAGATAAATATTAGGAACTGCAATTACAGAGATGTGCATTTTCACATGTGCCTGCATACACAGAGATCTGACTACAGATCTAACTGTAATGCAAACAGGTAAATTCTAGCTATTGTTAATCTGTATGCCAAAACTACATAAAATGTGCTTAATTGTGCTACATGAGCTCTAAAAATAAAATCTTAAGGCAAAGTAATACTGTACTCTTTATACAAGTACTTCAAATGGAATACATAATACAAATTATTGATTCAAGAGGGTTGCTGTATTGAAAATCAAATGAGTTTTTGCCATTGCTGAGAGCACACAAGCCCAGTGTAATCAGCCTGTTCAGCTAATCATTACAGCAGTGCTGTTTGTGGCACTCTACTTACCAATCTGTCAGCAATTCCATAAAAATAAGTTATTTTTCAGGCATTTATATTTTGGCCAAAGAAAGTTTCTCTGATGTGAAATTAGATAGGCATAACACAGACAGAAAGAAAACTCCCCCATACCTCTACCCAAGTTGCTTTTGAAAGGTCTGATCCTGCATCACCAAAGACAGCATGAATTTTGCCTTTTATATTAGTAGGAGTAGAACTGGGATGAAAGGGTCTTTGGGTGATTAATTGCAGTTAACAGGAGCTTTGCTTTTGGCCTTAGCTGAGCTTAAGTTCTCCAATATGTTTTAATCACCAGTGTGACAGGTGTTGCTGAGGCATCTCTCAGATTACTTTTTTGTTTAGCCTCAAATCGTAGCTTCCTCTCTGGTACAGCCCTTGAAAAAGCTTTTCTGATGTGACACTTTAGTAAATGAAGGCCAATACTGCATCCCCAATTTCAAGTCCAGTAGAAGCTGTTTCCCTCTGTGCCAAAATGGAGCTTTTGTACTATAATGCTTGCACTGAAAACTGGCTCCAGAGGCAGTAGACTTCAGGAGAGTGAAGTAATGTATTATTTTCAACATTCCTGACTACCTGCAGTGTAACATTTATAAGATTTGACACTCAGCTGGACCAGATTCTGAACAACCCTATCTGATATTGATGTTGGACCTGCCTTTTGCAAGGCTGGAGGATTGGACCAGGTACCTTCTGAGGTCCTTTTCCACTTCCATTACTCTGTGTTTCTGAGGAGTTATGTGCAACTCTGTAATGTCTTCTGGCACAGATTCTGATCAGATTCCAGTTTTGGATCAGCTATAAGTATAAAACTTTCTGTTGCTTTTGAACATTTAGAGTCACAGTTTGCTGTGGTCCACTATAGATGCTGTGATTCATCTTGCTAGAGGAACAGATTGGATTGCTCTCCCATATCCAAAAGTGAGTGATCTACCTGACAAACTATGATTCAAATAATTAATTTTTTTCCCTGTTCAGGATCCATTTAAAACTTTACTTACGCAAAAATTAACTTGAATTATAGTGTAGAAGTGCTTCTGAAAATTTTGCCCTATAAAATTACATTATCAGTAGCACTAGAATTTTTTTTTGTTTCCTTTTCTCTGTAACACCAAGCTGCTGAAGTTGCACTAGTGTACTTAAGGTTATTCAGAGGTTTTGAGGGTTTTTTAAGTTCCTTAAAAAGTGACTAAGAAATAGTATGCTAGCTATTAGAAAATATTCAAAATTAAGGGACATGTGAGCAAAGTAGACCAAAAGGCCATAAACCATGATAGATCTTAATAAGATGCTAATTTACTATTTGCAGTCATGTAATATAAATCACACCAGTTTCTTTGTTCAAAAGAAAGTAAAACTATCAATGTGATGAAAGAAATATCAGTTGCCAAGTAAAAGTAATGAGATTTTTTGGAAGTTGGCAAGCTTACTGAGACAGAGAGGGGACAATATGACCCTGGGGAAAATTTGAAGTGTGATGACTTGGTGAGCACTCTGACTTTACTTCCATTCCTAAGAAGGGACAGCTAGCTTTTATTCATGTTTTGACAGATATTATACATCATAATGAGAAGATAAAAACACACATGCATAAAAGTGTGTCATTTTGGAATGTGAAATATATTAATAAGTAGTTGACCTATGGTATAACAAAAAATAAGATACATATATTCACGTTTATGGAACCAGTCTCTAATTTTTTGCTTTTATTTCTGATTATTTACTGTCTCAGGAAGTTTCCTGCATGCAGAAAAATATGTAGAGAGGGAGCCTTTCTTAAATTTCACATGACCCTTTCCTCCTTGTCTACGTACATTCAAGCATGTCTGATCCCTCAGTTCCTGCTAGCTTCTAGACATCTTATTTACTTATAAAATTATTATATGTTGCCATCTTTGCTGTCATTGTTTCAGTGGCTGTTCTATGTCTTTGTTGAATTTGAGGCAATTCTTTGGTCAGTGTTGAGGTAATTTCTAACCTTGGAAAAATGAGTCACTTATAATGCAGAAATGTTGTTTCATTTGTGCGGATTTTAAAAACAAACAAAAAAATAAAAAATAATCAGTAGCTTCTACACTCAGCCTCTTTGCAGTTGCACAGCCTTCTCCTGAGTCAGCTACTGGGCTTGTTTGCTCCATCATTATCCTGGCTGAAAAGTATCAGAGTGATGGAGTACCTATGAGCAGCTTCCCAGAGGAAAAAAAAAAAAAAGGGATTTGCTGAGTGAGCATGTGATGTGTTCCACACAGAATTCTAATATCTGATGGCAAATCCAGGACAGAATCAGATCCCCTTGTGAAGAGGTTAACCACTGATGGAAATGCAATTATCATAGAAGCTAAGGAGCAGAAATGCATCTTACAATTTTTATTAACCTGATGGCTGTGGCAGGGCCCACACATCTATAAAATATACATATATATACAAATATACATATATATACAAATTTACATATAAATAATTGTGTGCACATATATATTTATGTGTGGAAAAAATGTATTTATACACACACATGTATATTTATAAGAAAAACATTCCCTCAAATGTTTGAAAAGTGATAAGGCTCAGAAGTCAAGACCACAAACCTTAGAGAATGCCAGAACTGAGATGTGTTGGCACATATTTTAAATAAGGTTCTGTCTGTATGTGGAATGATACAATCTTTAATTACATGACTGTATACTACTTTTTCCATAGGCAAGCTTGCCCTTCAGCACATGTAAGAAGCAGAGCCCTTGGAAAATCTTTCCAGTTTGTCTGATTTTAGTTTCCTAGCTGCATTGCTGAACAGTACTTAGCATTTTGAAAAAAAATAAACTTACAAAAGTGTATTTCTCCTCCCAAATCTCTCCCTGCTCTTCCCATACACAAATAGGCCAGGTGTGGGCCTGGGTTATTAATCAGCAGTGTGGTCTTTCAGTGGAGGGGTACAAGCACCTACAGGCATCTGATTCAAGGATAGCCTGGAGGCACCACTTTGCCACAGATATTGAGTGGACAAGAAATATCAGCAGTGACCTCCAGTTCTCTGCCAGGTGATGTACTGTAGTGGGCATTATCTTCTGGGCTTGTCCTTAACAGTGTCTTTCCATCCTTCTTGTTCCCTCCCCCAGTTCTACCTGCCTCATCTCTCTGCTATTCCTATTTCTGCCTATTTATTTATCCCCACCCTACATCTTCTGATGTAGAGGGCCTCATCCCCTGACGTTGAATTTGGCATCTTTCCCATTCCTCAAGCCTTTAAGACACCAGCCAAGTGAAGTTCTGAGAACAGAATGGAGATATTCCCACTCTCTTCTATTCCAATTTCTGGTATTTCAGTAGTAGGTTTTATAATTTTCAGATAAAATTCCATTCCACAGCTCCATCCTTACAGGGACATTTGTTCAATGGCAATGAAAGTATTTTTTTCAACTGGCATCAGGAAAGAGATGGTGAAGGCTCAGCCCACATGTATGTGTTGCTCAAAGGTAACATGGAACGTGTCACTCTGCCCTAGTGAATTGAAATTTTTATTTTTCTGTTGATGTGAACCCTAAGACAAGATAAACTCCACAGCCCCTTGCTGGGGCTAGAGCAGGTCTACTTTCCTCTGCTTTACCATCATATTTCAGATTTCTAGATGTCAATACAAGAATACTTAGAATTTCCAAATTAAATGGTTATGAGGTTTTATCTAGATGGTCAGATATTTTTTGCTGAGGAATGTCTGAAATGATTTAGCTGAAACCTTTATCAGCTCTACTTCTTCACAGCTTCTGTGAAGGATGTATCCTGGTCATTCCAGTTCAGCAACATCAAAAGCCACTGCAAGTAAGGGACTTAGAATGGAAAGTGCTGGGAAATCTTCATTATATCTAAAGCTGCATGACCAGCCTGCATCCAGGATGTGCCCAGACCATCAGCAGCATTGGAGCAAGAGGAGAGACTTTAACCATCTATGCTCCTGGTAGATATAGTGCCTGGGTTACCTATACAGTGTCAGATGCAAACCATCACAGCTGTGGAGGACCATTTGTTGTGACATCTTGTGTGCCAAAAAGGAGCAATGCCCACATTAGGGAACCCTGAGGCTTTCAAATCTCACTGTAAACCAGCAGGAGCTGGCCTGTAACTCATTCTGCATATAGCAGCAGCATGTTCACATCCTCAGACACCCCTTTCAGTGATCAAGAAGGGAGCTAAGATTTGTCCCCTGCATTACTTTAAAGAGTAAACTGGAACAGTTTCCTGTCCCTACACTGATCTGCAGTGAAGAAGAGGTGTTCTCATGTGTGCTGCTTGGTTTCTCACATATTAGTTTCTCTGTAGAAACTGTCTGTTTTTACTGACAATTATTTTGTTCCACTGATGGCAAAACTGCCAAAATCCTTTGTGGAGGTAGAGAAGTTAATTATTTTCGCTCAGGTCTGAGAGCATCAGAAAGGGAGACTTGAAACCTTTGTTCTGTGCAGTTTTATTTCACCCATCTCTGAAGAATACAGAATGATGCCGTTCACTGGAGAGAGATGTACTGTATTATTTCAGAGGTTTATTGTTACCAATATAATTTGGGAATGTGCTTTTCTCCCTATGGAAAAAGAACTGTTTCACAATGTACTGTACTTTCTCTTCTGATATTCTTTGTCCTGCTGGATGCAAGAGGTTTGGATAGGACATTAATTTTCCTACAAAGTAGACAAAAATTATTCAGTGGATGTCTCCAGGTCACGCAATGATCTTATTTCTCTCACAGTGGAACCCACAAATCACTATAGCAATGTTTGTTATCTTCTGTTACTCCATGCTTTCTATGATCTAGGTATCATACAGGTGAAGGGGAGATGGCTAGCAAGCTTGGGGTTAAAAAATTACACAAACCAGGATGCTAGAACTATCTTTCTCTGTCCTAGACCCTTCACAGGTACCAGCTGCCATAACTAACCTTATTTCCATAGGGCTTCAGTTTTTGGAAATGTCTAGGGGGTGTGTGTGTGGCATGTTGTAAAGGAACATGGGCTGTGCTGGGAGAAGCAAGAACTCAGCAAAAGGTCAGCTTGGCTACTGGGTATTCAGAGTAGAGACCTGCTACCCAAAGATCTGACTACTGATCTCACCTCTGGTCAAGAAATACAACAGGAAGATTGTCCCTGAGTACCACAGCACTGGTTTTGGAGCTATCCTTCCAAATAATGAGATGCTCCATGAAATGAGGGAGGTGGATGTGGATTCCCCAGGATTCTTTTCATGCTTCTGGAGATAGAGAGAGGTTTGGGGTTTGCTTGTAGTCACATTTCCAACAATAATAATGCATTTATTTCTGACTATCCTAGCTTTAAGAGAATTTAAATATCATCTCCAAGCAGAGAAAACATGTTCAATATGAGTAAAAGGAAGACCCAGATACTGTTCTTCTTCTGTCTATTTTTCAACTAGAATACAAATGAAATTTTTGAGGCAATCTTGTTTTACCCACCTCTAAATAGAGTCATGCCACTGCCCTATGGCTGCAAAGCAGCACTTACAATGGCTCCTACCCATCAACTGCCCTTCACTCCCTCTTATATTACGCCCCGGGCCCTGCTGTTCAGAAGTTCACTTCAGCTGACGACAGCAATATGGATGTACTGGAGCTGCCCAGATGCAGAGAAAGGTCCACCACTTAGCAATTGGCAGGCATCTGATTATTGCGCTTTGTAGTCACATCACAGTGGTGTTGCACACTGTAATGACCATGGTGCCTTGATGAGGAAAACCTCTCGCCCCTGACAACAAGACTTTGACAACTACAAGATCAATAGCCATCGAGGTCAAATGTCCTGCCCAAGAATTTCCTTTCTGATGTATTAAAAAATTACAGATTTTTGAGAGGGGGAAGGGCATTCCTTTTGCTCAGGGTTGGGCCAGCTTTCTTTATTATACTTGAGAATGGCAGTCTGTCCCCACCAGCCCTTCCTCAGGAATGGAAACACTGTGATATAATTCATTTGGGATCAAGTTGTCTGTCGTGGTAAGTTACCCCCCAAAATGCTTCTGCTTTAGTTAAGATGTTCAAATGCCATAGTCCATACATATATATAAGACTGAAGTAATGTTTCTGCTCCAGGTTTTTAGCTAAAGGCTTAAAATGTCCTTGTGTACTCCTTTATCAAGCTCTAGTATAAAAACTTATATACATTTCAGAGCGTATTTTTTACCAATTTAAAATAAATATGGCAATAAAACATTTCATACTGCTCTAAGAGGGGAAAAGTCATGTTCTTCTAAACCCTGAGTTTTAATAACTTTACAGTGAAAGCCAAAATTAGATTAAAGAAAGGTTTCAGTGCAATAGGTGCATAAACTAGGAAGTGAAAGTAATTTCCCTTCAGTACCAGATTTTTCAGTTTCAATTGGAAATTTTATCACATAGAAAAGGCATCATATTTTTCCTTACATAGGAACTTTGTCAGGGAAGTTTGCAGAAGCAAAATTCTATGCCTTGCTCATCTCACAAATGGATCCCAGTCTCTTGTAACCTTAATAGAAAAGGTTACATAAGGATTGTTCAAAATTCAGTTTTCATAAGGAAAAACCCTGGAGAACAGATCATATTAGTCCCGAGGAAATGACTTTTACTGCATGTATGTGACTCTAGCAGACTGAGAACAAAAATCGATGGCTTACCCGCACACTAAGTACCCTTGAGATTATGAAAAAGCAGGGCCTGAATAACTTATTTTTACATTCTTAAAGAGCAATGGGACAAACATAAAACAAAACCAACACAAAAATCAGCTCGTTTTCTGTGCAATGTTCAGTGCTTGCTGCAGCCTTATTTTCCCAATGGTTATTGCAGTGATGCAGAGTACCTGTGCCGAAGGGGACACTAACCTTTTCCTTAGGTGCAGAGGAAGAGCATATGATATGAATGTTTTTACTCCAGTGCAAATTCCATGAGTGCCTTTCTGTACTTCATTTAATCTCACTGGATATCAGCACTGCATTGGTATCAATCCCATAGTACAAAAAGAGGCTGGTGTTTTCCATTCTTTTCAACAATGTGGTGAAAATATATTGAAAAATTTTAGAAATCAAACAGCAATGGGGTATATGTGTAATCATATAGACATACAACTCTTCCTTATCTCCTTTTTTCTGTTTTCTTTTAGATGCCTTTATTTGTGATTTAGTAAAAAGTAATGATGTGGGAGCCTGTACTACTCTGAGTGCCTTGAAAACTAATTGCATTGGAGTTCTTTTCTGTGTAAGGAAATTGGGTTTCTCTTCTGTCTAGAAGCAGTACATAGACAGTGAAAACTACCCTAGAAAGAACACAGGCTGAGTGGCTTGCTGGACTTTTATGTGGTCACTTGACAGGGGAATATTGGTCTGCAAATTGTTGTAATTTAGGTCAGTTTCTGTCACAAATTCTTTTTTTACCAACTGGTCTGGACAACACACTAATGTCAGTTTTGAGTTTCTGTGCAGATGACAAAGGTTTGCTGAAGTAATTTGCAGTGGCCTCTATCTTCTGGGATTTTTTTTTTTTTTTTTTTTTTTTTTTTGAGTCGGGTGGTGATTTTAAGTGTGTTCTTCTCCCCAGATCCATTCACAAGGAAAACTGCTCTTTGCCACGGAGCTGTTAAGTCAGTTACTTAACCCACAACTGTTTTTACCACTAGTACATAAGGAACATAAATGTGGATATGTTAGCAGCTCTTCAGGTTTTGAGTCATGTAGGTGCAATGCATATTTTTCTTCTTTTTTATTTATTCATTCATTTATTTATTTTTCCATCGGAAATTAGTTCATTGCTGGGGGCATTGCTTCTGAGCCTTATTTCGGTGCATATAAACATTCAACTGATGTGGGGCACCATATCCTCACAAAATGCTTTGAAGACTTCATTCAAACACCCCAAAATAATAGTTCATGCCCACCCAGGAGAACCTATATTTGTCCAGACAGCCACGTGAAATCATCCTTTGACAGAGTGACTGGCAGCTTCACTCATTTGAGGTGATGAGTGTGTTTCAGGCTATCAAAAATTGCACCAGTGCTGGGCTGGCATCATGTTGGTAGCCCTGTTTTCCTCCCTGCTTTTACAGTTCCCTTTTCATAGCAGGTTTCTTCTTTTGTTTTTCTCAGGCAGTGTTACCATAGCAACGGTGTCTCTTGACCATCCTGCCTTCCTCCCATCAGGGCTACCCCAGTCAGGATCTCATCAATGAGGTTTCACCCATCCCAGAAGTTCTCCTTTAAAGATGCTTTCCCAGCACATAACATTGCAAGTGGAGCCACTGGACTGGCACCTGGGTTTATGTTGCATACTGGCATAATTTTCCATGCAAGGTGTTCTGAAGCAAGATGCTCTTGAGCAGCTCATCCTAAGGAAAGGTATCTGTCAAAGGTGTTTGTAGGCAGTGATACAGCTTACTGGACACAATACTCTGGTTCCTTCAGTTTGCGCCTGTCTTCTTTTAATAAGCCAAGAGCTTTTTTTTTCTGAAGCAACTTGCTTATGAGTTTGGTTTGTGGAGCACTCATCCTTGACGAAAAAACCACGTTTTCATTATTTGTTAGGTAGATCAAACAGGAGCAACCAGGTCCTCCTACCTGAAGAACTTCTTTCTATACTGGTTGCCCATCAAGCATCTTTCTAAAACTTTTTTGATTTAATGCACTGTTGAAACATATTCATTCATCAGTTGTAAATTTCTCTTCTCAATAAGGCCCCAGTGGGTAGAACAACCTTTTATAGGGGTTGATTAATGTATTGAAAGCATCAATTAAAAAGAGGTTTTCATAAATATCTAAATGCATAAATGAATATATTTTCAATGAATTATGCAACAGTCTGCCGCAACAGGCTATTTATACAAGAGATTTCCATCTTTTACACAAAGTAATGCATCTGTTTATTAAAATAAGGATGAATCTCCTGTGTATATAGTGTATGCTGTTTATAACTTTTCACAAGGAATAGCATCTTTAAACATAAGTGATAAACTTCTGTATGAGGTGCAGCTAGTGAGCAGGTAAGTGGGTCTGAAGTGGGTGGAAAAGGATATATATGGAGAAAATATATGGAAAAACATGATACAATCTAATCTCTTCTGGAAATTTTGAACAATAATTTACCTGAATCTAAGCTGGAATATCTAGAAGGGACAGAATTAAGTTTGCAAGAGAAAACTGCATGCAGAGTGAATAACCTGTATTTCCCATGTAGGTAATATAGTCACTGGATATATGAGCTCTGTGTGATGACTGACATTGCTAGAAGTACATTGCTATGATTCCCAGTAGAATCATAGAATGGTTTAGGTTGAGAGTAACTTAAATGATCACCTAGTTCCAACCCCCTGCATGGGCAGGGACACCTCCCACCAGCCCAGGTTGCTCACAGCCCCATCCAACCTGGCCTTGAACACTGCCAGGGAGGGAGCAGCCACAGCTTCCCTGGGCAACCCCTGCCAGTGTCTCACACCCTCACAGTGAAGAATTTTTTCCCAGTATCCCATCTAAATCTACCCTCTTCCAGCTAAACCCATTAACCCTTGTTCTGTCACTCCACACCCTTGTAAAAAGTCCCTCCTCAGCTTTCCTGTAGGTCCCCTTCAGGTACTGGAAGGCAGGAAGGCTGCTATAAGGTTTCCTTGGAGCCTTCTCTTCTGCAGGCTGAACAACCCAGCTCTCTCAGTCTGTCTTCATAGAAGAAGGGCTCCAGCCCTCTGATCATCTTTGCAGCCCTCCTCTGGACTTGTTCCAACAGTTCCGTGGCCTTATTTTGAGGACCCCAGAATGGGACACAGTACACAGAGATGTGAGGTCTCACAAGAGCAGAGCAGAGGGGGAGGATCACCTCCCTTGACCTCCTGGCTGCACTGCTTTTGATGCAGACCAGGATATGGTTGGCTTTATGGGCTGCAAGCACATGATGCAGTATGATGTTGAGCTTCTCATCAACCAGACACCTAGAAAAGATACTAATGTATGTTGTCTGGTAATCTGGTAGATAGTAAATGTAAGAGCAGTAATCAAACTAATCAGAGTAGTAGCCTATTACTCTAAGTGGGAAAGAGGGTAGGGTTGTGCTCAATACATCTAGTAATTTTAAATGTAGAAACATAATAATGAATGACTCCAGATTAATTTGCATATAAGAGTCTTTGGGGAACTCATTGTGAGTAATCCTCTGAAAGTGTATTCTCATTGTCTATAGTATTGAAAAGAAAAAAAAAAATTGGATCAGGAAAAAAAAGGAAAAATGAAATCTGGAAAGGGAAACACTGTGTCCATACTAAACTCCTTTGTATACATATATCCTGATGATTTTATAGTTCTGGTCATGATGTCTCAGAAAGAACCTCAGTGAATAAAAAAGGTACTAAGAAGGAAAAGAAAGATGGCCAAGGACATAAAACAGCTTGCCTACTGAGTGAGAATAGTAAAAGTACACTGTGTTCTATCTTGAAAAAGAAATAATCACTAACAAGGGTAACAGAGCAAGAATGTTGTGAACAGTGTGAATATGGGAATAAGTTTTGATGTTTCTTATAATAAAACTAGGGGATACTGAACAAGATGATTAGGGAATATATTTAAGTACAACATTTAATTGCAGTTCTAGAATTCATTGCCACAAGATGTTGTGTAGGTTAAAATATAACCAGTTTTGAAAAGTGTAAGTGTATTGAAAATGGGATTCAGCAAGTTCATGGTCACACCTTCATCAAGAGCTACTGAAAAAGAAGTTCATATGCAGCTTTGGTTGAGGACTTGCTTGGTTTGGTGGAATAGCATACCAGGGGAGGACTGCTCTGTGTTCTTTTCCAGGACATCCACCACTTAGAATGAAAGTCATTTCATGCTGCAAGGGCTTTTGATCTGGTCCATTCCTCTGACATGATGAGATGGAGACAGAGTGCTGCCCTGTACAGGTGAACATGATTTTCTCAACAAGACTAAATAAACTAGGGAAAGTACTCCACTAACACTGCTCTATGGGATGTTTCTACACAACTAGCCTCAGTTTCTATGCTGATGTCTTCGTGTGGACATAGCTAGTGTCCAAAATACGTATCTAATTGTTCTTTTTAGTTCCTCACTGAAGAAAAAAATGTTTTATTCATTTTAATATTTTGTTTAGCAATGAATATATAAAAATAAAATACTTCAGTAACTTATTAAAATTTAAAATATTTTAAATTTAAATTATTTTAGTAATTTTATTTAAGTGTGAGCACATAAGATTTCTGCTTGTCATAATTTAGAAATGTCCCCGACCTAGCAAGCAGTGGTAATAAAATGAAATAGAATGGGTCAAATTCCTGTAGAACAATATAGAGGCTGAATTTGATTTAAAATAATGCTTTACATCTTTTCCATCAAAGCTCTCAGAGTACTTTGGACTTATGTGGCTTAAATCTCAGTTGGATTTTTGAAGCCTTTTTCCTAAAATGTATCACCATTAAATGTTTTTTTTTTCCAAGTTCGTTTTTATAGACTTTTTTTCTCCTGTTGCTTTGGGCATGAATTACTTTTCCACACTTGGTGATTAAAGGCCTGGGTGGCATTCGCTATCTGGGGTTAGCTACAGGAAACAGAGAAGTTGCAGTTTATTCTGTTACGGTTGGTTACCTATAAAAATGTTCATATACACTGTACTCCTATTGAAACTTTCAGTGAACTGTTAATATGTTCAATAGTTACAGAAGAAAATCAGGTTGAGGAATGAATTCAACCATATTCTTGTTACAGCCATGTTGTGGTGAGACATAGAATACCCCATCTTTTCATTTAGTGCAAAACTTCTGTTAGCACTGTCAGATACCAGTGTGTGGTGTGGAAGACTCTAACCTAAGCCAGCCTGTGGACAAAATTTCTCCAGGCAGACATGAAACTACACCAGAAACAAGTCCTCTTCATGTTTATTTTCTCCAAAGCCCATAAGAATTATAGTGTTGCTTCAAATAAGTGGCATAACTTCAGCATTGATGTCTGCTTAAAAACATGGAAGTTCTTGCTTACTAATATTATTGTTCTCTGATTGAAGATGTGAATGACTTTAGCTTTCCCCTGTTCTTTCATCTTTTGGGAAGCAAGGGAATAAGGCAGATGGGAGCTCCTATTATGTTTCAACTATTTATTCTGTGGAGCTGTAGGTGGGATGTCGCATCCTACTTCATCCGTCATAATGAGTCAATGTATGGGAAGAGTTCAAGATGTTCCCTTCAGCAAAGCCAGGAAGTGTGCACCACAGAGAACAACTCCATGGTTTCCTGTTCACAAATAACTGTAACTAGTGAAGGAAAAGACAGAACTACAAACCTGAAGAACATAATCCTCTCTAAAGGTCAGGTAGAAGCGTTTGGTGAATGAAGGGTACACTGCGCTACCCTGAACTATTTCTCAGTTTTAGTTGTCTTAACTCAGTGAAGAGGAAGAAATAAGAAGGACCCAGAAGTGACAACGAAAATGAACAGCATTATGCCAACTGTTTCTTGAAAGACAAGATTAAACTAGTTGAAAGTAGTTAATTCCTTGAAAGTATAGCA
Source organism: Phaethornis superciliosus (assembly GCA_023637945.1). Taxonomy (NCBI): domain Eukaryota; kingdom Metazoa; phylum Chordata; class Aves; order Apodiformes; family Trochilidae; genus Phaethornis; species Phaethornis superciliosus. Next base: position 109,270,879 of record JAJQWJ010000001.1, on the reverse strand, counting down.
CAAAGCATGCTAGGTCTGTAAGAGGTGGGTCTATAAGAGAATTCTGACAGAGGCAATGGTTTGGACTTTTCTGTTTGCTTTGTTCTTATGCACTAATGCACTGCTTAGTAATACTTTACTACATAAATAACTTACTAACCTTCTATCAGGCTCTTTTCTCTAGTATTATTCAGCACAAAAAAAACCCTGATTAAACTTATGGCTATGAGATGTTATCAAAACAACGTGCTGATAACAGCGAAAAGAACTGCAACAGAGTATGAAAAATGGAAACACTTACTTATTTTCCAAAGGACACTTTTCTGACAGCTGAACCCTTGCACTTCAGGATGTAAATTAAAATCAAATTAAGTGGGACAACAAATTAACTTTTTTCTTAGTTATAAGGGTATTTGCTGTTTGTGCTTTGTAGATACCTCTGAAGTCTTGTCAGGCACTGAACAACACTTGTGTCATATCTGACAATATGCAACACTGGCACTATACGGAAATTTTCCTGAAAATTAGAGAGCAGTGCGGTTGGGTTGTTCCTATCATACTTTATCTAATACCTCATCAACCACAAACTTGATGAAGTATGAATAGGTTATGTTTTTGGGAAGCTTCATGTACTGAGCTGAGATTGAAATATAGAGCAGGCGAGTTCTCATGATCTAAATTTTAAGTAAAAAGAATGAGAAAAGTGGTAGAGTTGGGATCAGACCCCAGATCTTTGATCCATGAAACATTACATGGAATCATCCTCAATAAAACATTCTCTACATTGTTATCTAATGATACCCTGGCAAGAAAAGCCCTTAGCTGCTCAGCAGAAATGTATCAGAACTACTTTGTGTTTGGTATTGCACAGCTGACCTCACAGCTTAGAAATCCAAGCATTTACCAAGCTCTGGGCGGGCTCTGCAGACTGCAGTGAGCAGCATGTTACTGCAGTGACATTGCCATGATCTGTGGAAAGTAAAACAAGCTTGGAGCCACCTCAGGGTTTCTCAGTGGTATTGGCAAAGTTGAATGTGGACACCCAGAAGGTCATCACTTCTGATGGTAATATAGTGGAGGAAGGATGAGTTGAACCACTGAGGAGGACAGTGAAGTCTGGTATAGGTCCAGAGCTTCAGGACCTACAGATAAATGAGGGAGAGTTGGAGGGGTTCCCGGGGCTTCTGTGGCCCAGGGAGAGGCCTATGGGGTTTATGGGTGCTCTGCAGATTTTGGAGGACTATAGGTGCTCATGGGACTCTATCTCTTACCCCTGTCCTTTACTGGAAGACAGACTCATGCTTCTTTACCTGTGGCTGCTTCCCATCTTTTACTGGAGCTTCTTCCTCCTGCCCCTGTCCATGTCATCTCTGCATCCCTGCTAAATGTCCCTTCTTCCTTCTGCAGGAGTGTCCTCTTGCTGCAGCCTCAGCAGCTTTTGCTCACATGCAAAGTTGCTGCTGTGTGAGAGGGAGGGAAGGGCACCAGACAGAGACAAAGCCTTCTCCTGTGGCACAGAAAGGGCAAACAGAAATGGATGGGGAGAAGTCAGATGCAGGAGCAGTGGCAGAGGACTTGGGAGTTTGAACGTGGAAGGTTAGCACAAATGTGTTGCTCAAATGCCTTCTCTCTCCTCTGGTTCTCCACAGCAGAGAGCCTGGGGTGCTCAGCACTCAGCTGCCTTAGCCAAATGCTGATTTTGTCTATATATAAATCCAGCCTTGTACTTAGCTACATACATTTGAGCTATCAGCAGCAGTCTGATCTCTCCTTGCAGTGTCCTGGCAAATTTTTTGTGGGTGGATGGTTGGCCTGTGGGGAGGGAAGTCAAAGGGAAGGGCTACTGCTTCAGAAAGCTCTTGCACATTGCCAAAGTTGTTTGTCTGAGACTTTGGCAAACACCTTGGAAAAATCCAGCCTCCATACTTGTGTTCATCCCACAGTCAGAGCACAGGCATGTATTTATCAGAAACCTATCATGTACCAGATGGTTGAATAAAGTGGTTGTTTAAACACACTGTGACTTAGGGTAACCTGGCATAACACATTCTCAAAGTATGCCGCATGTGTTTCTTCACAGATCTCAATTAAAATGTAGCAAGGAATAACTTCTTAAAAATCCTGATAAAACAATGTGTTTTGTTTTTTATATGTTATCTAAGAGTTGCTGCAGCAAATACAAGGAAGGAATAAGATGTGGAATTGAACTTTACTGATTACAATGCTGAAAGCATGAATTCCCATGTCATACACGGGAACTCTGCCTGTGCACGGGGTTCTTGGTCAGATGTGGAGATAGTATGCTTTTGACAGAAGAGCTGTGAGCTGTAGTAGCTTCAAATTCTCCCATTCTGGGGCTTTGTGAGGAAACTGTGCTGGTCTGTGTGGTGAAAATACCCTTTGCCTAACATCTGTGCATGAAGAACAGCCCTTGCTCCCTATTTCACATGGCTGTATTGGACCTGCTACTTTTCTTGGGTTATAGAATAAGCTCAGGAGCTTCATAAGGCAATGATTGAAGCAATTGTCTTTAATAAAGTAAAGCCAAATCTATTGAATAAAATGCAACTTGTCTTGATGGGTCAATATCCTGTGATTCAGAGACCTAGATGAGCTCCCCAAAGCTTTCATCATTCAGAATCTGCAATGTATTAGGCACCAGATTCCTTGGGGGTGAGCTTCTCTGAGATTTTGATGAAATCAAGTGTTCCATATGAAAATTCTTATTGAATTTTGATGCTTAGATTTCCATAGTTTCTTAATTACTTTTCCAGTTCCCAAACTGTCAAGTAAAAAAAATAAATAAAAGAAAACATTGTACATGAATATTTGGTACAGGTTCGGTTGTTTTCACTTTTCTATTACATAACTGCTTTTTACTTCACTTGGAAGAAACTTTATTACTCACATGTGATTCATAATCCTCTCCCCCACCTCCCATCTCCACTTTCCTTCCTGAGCATGATCTACTGCACTTTCTGACTGTATTTTTGAACTACTTTCCATGTGTCCTAGTGCTGTATAGGGACTAGAAGAAGTAAAGATCAACTGGGCCCCTGCTCTCATTGGCCTGTTATCTGAGGAATCATGTACTAAATCTTGCTTGCAGAATCTCCAACCCAAGTAATGTCCAAAGAGACTTTTACACCTCAGCTGATCTTTCTTATAGCAAATTTTGTTTGCCAGATTTATTGGTGTGATGCCTGTGCTAGAATCTGCAAACTTGGCTCTCAGAATCTGGTGGGTGACAGTCAGAACAAATCTTTCTGTAAACCAAGGGGGTTGGGTCTGAATGCAACAGAAAACCAAAACTCACGCAAGTCTTAGTGCAGTTACCTGTATGCAATCTCTCTCTAGAGAAAAAAAGCCAAATAACTTTTAAATCTGTCAACAATAGTTTTAACAGTAGGCAAGAGTTCTTGTGAGTAGAACCCCATTCTGTCAAGCATATGGTAACAAGTTGCTGTGTCAAAGGAGCAATAGTACGTGTCTGTGAGATGGCAAACACCACAAGATCAATTAAAGCAGAAGAAATATTAAACAACCAAAAATGTGCTTAATGTGTTCTCTTCTGCCAATGCCGTGCCCAGCATAAAATCTGCACTTTCTTTATTCCATTTAGTCTTTTAACACATTTGGGTGCCTTTTTTCATTATAGTCACTTAAACTGTGACCCGTTGTTTGTGTTGCTTTGTAGAATTATACTTAAAAAATTTTTTTTAATTAAAAAGAAAAACCAGCCAAAAAAGAAAAACCAGTGGTATCACCACTGCCATTTCCCTATAAACTAAGCATATGAAGTTTAAAAAGGCTTGCCACTCTCTGAAGATATTTTTTCCCCTGTCTTTGAGAGTTAGAAATAAAGATATCTTCAGGTGTTTGCCAGATGTATTGTAAATATAATTTTTTGGGACCAGAGGACAAAGGATGACATCTCAATACTCTCTCAAGCCTTGTATTCTGTGACCTTCATTATTTTACTTTAATTATTATTATTATTTGTAACTACAGATTGGGTGAGGTGCACAAAATACATCTGTTTTGCAATTAGGTTTTGAAGTGATGATGACAGGGCTCTGCAGACTCTTCTCAGGTTTGTGCTCCATAGTTCTGGGCAGGACTGAGCAGCCCATGGCAGGGAAAAACATCATAGCCAAGAAGCTAGAGATGATGGTGGAGTAACCTTTCAAACACCTGTGATCTGAAGTTGTCTTTGAAAACTGGAAATGAGAGGGAGAAGAGTAATTCATCAAAGTGCTATTCAGTAGTTAATTTTCATGTGAATTGCACCAGAAGAAAGAAAACAAGTCACATATTCAAGATCAACAGTAAAATCAGGTTAACCTATTGATTCCCACCAACCTATTTCATAAACAAATTTAACACCTGGGATTATTGATAAATAGTATTCCTAAGACTAATACTCCTTTCCTATCCTATTTTGAATACTAAATGATGTTTCTGAAATACAGAAATGGAACTACACTTTGAAACGAAGCAATGTATATTAAAGTAATTGAAAAGAAATAAAATAACAGTTAAAACCAACAACTTCTAAAAATATAAAGATGCGTGGCACTTCATGAAATGAAAGGTAAATAAGTGAAAACATACATATTATTAAAATACGACTGATACTACTTTTCACAATATTTCCATTTTTATTGAGAAGAACAAACTATTGTTTGCTTAATATTCATATAGTGCAGAGCATTCTGGTCTATGACAAGGTCTCCTGTGCACTGCAGTAAATAGTAATGAATTAGTTAAAGAAATAACAAGTGATGTGGAAGCCAATGTCTTCAGTAAGACACAGAATGCTGCTGTGACATTATTTAGCCTGTTACTAAAACCACAGAAAACTTCAAAGGATATTTTATTCTGTATTTGCAAGACATGCTTAGATCATTAATAACATAGTTCAGTAATCAGACTTAAAGGGATAACCAATAGTAGTTGTTTAATTAGTAAAAGAAACCTATCTCAAGCAAAATTATTGTCTAATTCATATCAGTTTCTTAAAAATAAGGATACAAAATAAAAATAAGTAGATTGAACTGTGCAGTATGGTTAAATTAGTAAATAACTTGTCTTAAGAAGTGTTCTTCCTAGTTCAGAGCATAGGATTTAGAAAGAATGTTGAAAGTTATTTGCCAGTTACTGCTCAAGGTCACACACAATTATGTATCCTTATATACATATTACAGAAAAGGTAGAATAATGTTCAAAAGGGCTGAGTTACAATATCTCTGTATTCTATGAATGTCAAACTGTCTAGAGAAACTACAATTTAATATAAGATCAGTGTTGAAAATAATGCAAGGTAGAAAAAACAGTCCAGTTAAGTATCATATAAGGAGATAACTGAAATTAATTACTGAAGATTGCATTATGTGTAGTGAGGTGTTTACTGTTTGTGTTATTTTGGAGATTTAAGATGCTTTTACAAGATATTGTCAAATGCCCATACGGCAAAAAGTATAAATACTGACCAGTTTAAAGCACAGAAAGAACTTAAATACAGCTTTTGGTATTTAGGTAGGGTAATCACTATCTGTCTTAATTACTGAGCCAGAGTGGAAATACAGGAGAATTCAAAAGAATGTGGTATTTGCACGCATTGAATGGCATCCATAAATAGAAACAGAATACATTAAAAAATAATGTAAAAATGGATTCTACTTTTAATTCCACACAAGCATGAAGATTTAAACAAGACTAGGAATTATGAGAAAATTCTCCTTCTTTTGCCCCTCGAGCACACAGATGATATCTATTTAAAAAGGGATAGAAGTAGTTTTTTTTTTTTTTTTTGCATCTTATTCGATATGCAAATGCAGGACAGAAGAGGGGCTGAGTCTGAGCTGAGATGAACTTGCAGAAAAAGAATGGTGCTGGTGGTGCTAGTAAATCCTCAGCTATGCTAAAACTGGTGATTAGCTTTAGCATGGCTAATATCATAGTAGTGTGACAGTACTGCAGCTAAGTACTGAGACTTCAGTATGGCTAATGATAAGGACATCATCACTGTCCTGGAAATTCTGTGACCTTAAGAATCAAAGTTAAACCAAAGACAGTAAGATCTGTCAGAATACATACTACTCTAAGGTTCATACTCTGCGTATTTTTGTCAGGCAAACACACTGCAAGAATTATGACCTCTTTGTACTTTAGTAGTAACAAAACCAGTGTACAAGGTAACTGTTTATCATTAAATTCAGCTTAAAAGACCAAATGCAAACCATACCTTCTTATGGTTGCAATACACACCATGTGTATTTTATGTGTAGCAGAGACAATTGAATTAGTTAGCAAAGCAAATTTGTATCATATATCAGATGCAAGTCCTATAATCTAGCCCCATTACTATTTGCAAGCAAAGAGGTTAAAAAATCTGGAGATTGCTTTAGAACAGTCTCTTTTCTCTTTTGCTTCTGGAATAGCCTTCTCAGTTAATACATAGAATGAGAATTGTGAACAGAAATCTGTGGAGACCTGCTAGGGGTATTGATTTTGAATATTCTTGAAATCAGAGCCAGCAGGAGTCTGAATTTCTGAAGCATGGATTTGTATTCCAGTCATGTCACTGTTCTAGAAAAGCACATTTTTTTCACTCTTCAAGGACAATTTTTGACTTCCTTTGAAGTGCAGAAATTCCCAACAGAGTCTTTTAGTAATAAATATTGATTTATTTTCTCTCTGTCCTTTAGAGTAAATTGCAACAGTCCCTCCCTCAGCTGTCACTGCATTTTGTTATACTGATGTCAGTTTATATAGGTACGTCTGATTATCAGGAAATGACCACAGTCAGTAACTCTGTTAGACTCCTAAATAGGTTTTGAAGAAAGTTCCTTTTCCTTAGGAGAAGAGTAGCAAAGGACTAAACACTTCTTATTTGTATTTGGTGGCAATTCAAGAACATTGTCAAGTCTGGGCAATTCTAACCTCAGTACCATTTGACATTTAGAAGGTGAAACTGGGTGGCTACCCATCCATTTGCTGGCATCTAACTTCCTGAAAGTTAAAATTTTCATGCATTACTCTTTTTTTTTTTTTTTCTTTCCTGGTAATGCTTTTAAATGTCATCTAATATCATTAATTAGATTATATCAGTTTTGAAATAACAGTAGGGATTTTTTTTCTATGGGAAAATTTTACCTTAATAATGTAAGGTAACAATTGCTTGAAATTCTATCACATTTTAAGGATTATATTTAGCTTTCACTTGGGGTAGCCCATCCTCCTTTGACATAATTGTGGATGGGCTTATTTCCACAAATAGTCACAAATAAAACCTTCCAAATTCACTATAAAAATTAATATTCCACTTACCTACAGAATCATAGAAACATTTAAGTTAGGCAAGACCTTTAAGAGTGCAGCTGTTAACCCAGTGCTGCCAAAATCACCACTAAACCATATCCCTAAGCACCACATCTGCATATCTTTTAAATATCTCCAGGGATGGTGACTCAGCCACTTCCCTGGCAGCCTCTTCCAGAACCTTTGCAACCCTTTCAGTGAAGAAATTTTCCCCAATATTCAGTCTAAACCTCTTCTGGCACAACTTGAGGCCATTTCCTCTTGTCCTGTCACTTGCCTTGCCATTAGGAGCCTTCAGGTACCTGCAGAGTGCAATAAGGTCTACTCTCAAGGGGCCTCAAGGGACCTTCCTTCAGGCTAAACAACCCCAGTTCCCTCAGCTGCTCCTCAAAAAATGTATGCTCTAGACACTTCACCAATCTTTGTCCTTCTCTGGTCATGCTCCAGCATCTCAATGTCTTTCTTGTATTGGGGGCCCCAAAACTGAACACAGTATTTGAGATTCAGCATCACCAGTGCTGGGTACTGGGGCACAATCACTTCCTTACTCATAGTGGTCTCACTATTTCTGGTGCAGATCACGATGCTGTTTGCCTTCTTGGACACCCAGGCACACTCCTGACTCGTGTTCAGCTGGGTATCAACCAACAACACCAGGTCCTTTTCCACTGAACAGCTTTCCAGCCACTCTTCCCCACACCTATAGTGTTATGTGGGGTTGTTGTGACCCAAGTGAAGGACCTGGCATTTGGTCTTGTTGAACCTCATGTATCTGGCCTCAGCCCATAAATCCAGCCTGTTCAAGTCCCTCTGTAGTGCCTCCTACCCTCAAGCAAATCAACACTCCCACCCAACTTGATGTTGTCTGCAAACTTACTGAATGGCCTACTATTCAAGTCTGAGGCAAAGAAGTCATTAATTTTTTGCCACTGTGTTTCCCTCTGAATCCAGTAAAGGATGTAAAGGCCATTCTTCTTAGCCCTCCTTCTTAGCATTTTTACTGTCTTTGATCGCAGTAGCTGGATTAAGTTCTAGTTAGGCTTTGACCATTCTAATTTTCTCCCTAAATAACCTCATGACTTTCTTGTAGTCCCCTTGATCTTTCTGCCCCTTCTTCCAAAGGTCATAAACTCTCTCTTTTTTTTTCTTTTCTTCCCTAACTCTTCACATCTTTAACCTGGGACTCCGGTGGGCAGAAGACTTTCCTAAGAAGTGGGTCTGGGCTGTATATTGTACCTTCTGCTACCCTCATTAGAGAGTCTCCTATGGCAACAACCCATCTTTTTTTTTCTTTTTGGAGCCAAGGTATAGGCCAACAAATCCTTTGTGACTCCTTCAAGCTAGATGAACCACTGTTCTTTTAATTTTTGTTTTTACTTGCATCCGAAACACTTTGCATTGAACAAATGTTCCTATTTATGGTGACAATCATATCTCCCAACTCAAGTTTTCAGTTTTTGTGCCTCATCTTCATAAGCATTTCTATATTTCTAAACATTTCTGCAGTGTGAGGGGCCTGTCCTGCTTAGGCAGAAATAACACACAGCTTCCTATGGCCAAAGGCACACAAGGGACTCCTGTAAGAGTTCCTATAACTGGTGCTCTTACCTTCTTATCCTGAACAGTCTCCTATGGAAGGAGTGATGGGGAGTGGAACTTTATATAAAAATGGGGCTCTGTGTATAGCAAGATGTCTTCCTGCTCAAAGTTTGTATCCTCTTCTTAATCATGTAAGTATTATTGCAAAATTTGTAAGAATAATGTATACAGCTTGCAGGATTTCTAGCAATATTGCATAATGGGGTTTTGCATAAATGTGTTGCTCTTATAGGATATGAATTTGGGAATGTTGGCTGGTCTCTTAATAATAATAAAAAAATTGTGCTTCTATGGCTCTGTGACTGCAGAACAAAAAACTCTTGAGTGTTTATCATGCTAACATCAAAATCTGGGAACTTCTGTGGAAATAGCACTTCCTTGCACGTGTTCCGAATCACAGGAGGACTGGCAGACTGGTTGATTAGTTCATAAAGAGAAAAACTTTCCCCCAAATAAAGTAGAATGACTGTTTTAGTAATTCCTAGCATCTTGGAGATGTGCCTGTAGCCGGTTACATCATTTGTGGCTTCCTGGGTGCATTTGTAAGCACTCATCATAAAAGGTCTCATTCATTTTGGTACACAGAAGCTTGAATCAAAGCCTTCTTTGAAAAGATGATGCTGAAGTTGTGCTTTAAGAATAATTATTGTGATTCTTTGGTCCATTATATCTTACCACAGTATTAATGAAGATACACAACTACCTAAAGGGGCAAAGTTGAAATCTAGTCATGGAAAGAAAAGTGGAAGAGTCTATCTTTTCTGTCTTTAGGGACATTTTTAAAGACAATATTTGTGATCAAAACCAACAATACATTTTTCTTCCAGAAAAAAAGATTAGCAGAGGCCTTAACTCTTCAACTTAGATTGCAAAACCCCCAAAATAATAATAATAATAAAAATGTGATACTAACCTTTATGTGAAAAGGACCAGCTTGGTAAAGGAATACAGGATTTAGATTCAGTTGTTTGCTATTGTAGGGTATTCTTTTATTTTTCAATGTGGAGAAAAGCAAAATTTCATATTCATCAAAACTTCTGTACCAGTAACACCACAGGAGTCTGTTTTATAGCAATTTCATGGCTCTTGAATCATGTCATTCCAATGACTTCATAGGCCATACTCATTCCTCATCCTGGGCATTGAGTGGACTGAAACCTCCGCACACAGGGACACCACAAGAATAAGGCATGATGAAACATAATGAGGGCAGACTGAGCTCATGGGTTTCAGACAGAGCTGCCTCCAGGTAGAAATTCCATCCTAGACCTAGACTTGCAATAAAATGACATTTTGCCCTAGAGCATTTCTGGCTGAAATAATTCTAGTGAGCTGGTTACTGAGTTGTGTTCCCACTACAGCCTGTGGCTCACCACTGGGTCAAGAAACTAGTGAATTTGACTTTTATCAACACAGTAAGTGTAAATAGTCTTTGAAGCTGCAAATCAACAGGTCCCTGAACAAGTGGCCTCAATCACATTCATGTTGCAGCAGAGGCAATTTTTTTGGCACAGCTGTCTTCTCTCTGCACCATATTAGCTTTGCTTGTGCTATGATTTCAGCAGTTGCTCATTTTTTACATATTGCATCTGGAGTGACTCCAAGGAAACTGGAGTCTCATTGACATCTGCTGACATATTAAAAAGGGATTTGACTTCCATCGCTCATTTTCCATTCTGAGTTCTTTATATTATTGAACAGTACCGGCATGAGGATCAACAAAACTTTACAGGTTCCTGCAATATCTGTAAGAATTGACTATAAGAATTGGTCACAATTCACAGGTTGTTTCTACTCTTACATGACAAGATATATTCTTCTTCTCCTATATATTGTGCAAATGTTGGTAGAAAAAGAGCTTGCAATTTGATTCCTTCAAGTGTTTGTGTTGGGAGAGCTCTTGTCGCATATGTTCACAGAGAGAGAACATAAAAGGGGCCTGAGGATAGACAAAAAATCTGTTTGACTATCTGACAAACAGTTACGGGAACATTTTGCATATTTACCCATCTTCTAAAAGAAACATATTGCTCTGCAACAAAAATGTGTTTACTGTAAAGTGACATAGACAGTAGCGCTTGGAACATACTTGAAAGAACTGGATTTTGTAAGCAGCTCATTTGCATAGAAACACAGGAACATTTGAAGCCTAAGAGAGAGCATCAAGGGATAAAAGACATCCATTGGGACCAGTTTCCATTAACCTTAGGTTTATATAGCTTTCTTTTATGTCTCAGGACTGAATATTTGTTTAACTGAATATTTGTTTCAGTTCATGGAATCATTCTGTGTCCTTAAAATACAGTGAGTAGCTGTCTTGCTACCAGGTTAGTCCAAAGTCCTCTTGAACTGATATTCATAAATTTATATAACTTTGCTCTATCATCGACAACTTTATTGTTCTATTACTTCATGCAAAACAAATTCATTCTTACTTACGGGGTAGTGCTCTTTCTCAGTTACAGCATGGGACCTGCTGATTTTTATACTTTAGTTATCCCAATAGATGGTTGGCATTCTTATTCTTTTTTTCTCTCTTCTCTGCCAGGCTGTGCCTCAAAGAGGCATCAAATTGAAGCCAAACTGATGCAGCACATTCAAATTTCAACCTTGTTACTGAAGAGAATGCCAAGAGTTTAAGAAGTGTCACGTCCTTGAGACTGAAGAATAAGATGCTGGAAAAGAAAACTTTATAACTCAGCAAGATGATGACTTTTACCTCTGGGAGCTTTATGTAAAAATAAGTAGCTAAATGAAAGATGTCCTCAAGTACTAATGTTAATAGAATAGTAAATGTAGCTATTATGATGCATATAAAAATTGAAAATTATTTCATTATGTAATTAAGCAACTAAAATCCTTCTTCTCAATCCAATAATTTAAATGGATACATGAGAAAAGAGGCTTTGGAAACCCAATCAACATAACAAGTTTCAGTTACTTTTAGTTAATGTAAGAGATTAAATATATTTTGCTAATGGAAGTGGAAAAGAGAGATTTTCATCTCTGGATAGCTATGTCAGATCATGCCTGGGTTTAGAGCTGGAAGTTGTTATCCTTTCTATGTAGCTCTGTAACAGTTTTTCAGTTTCTCTATTTTCATAATGTTTTTTGTTTGGTTGTGATGGTGGGGTTTTTTGGTTTAGCTTTTTTGTTGTTTTTTGTTTTTGGTTTGTTTTTTTTTTTAGAAAATGCAAGGTTTTTCTCCTGGTTACAGCACAAGTGTTTGCACAGCTCATGGTCTTGCAAATTTGAACTTAAAGGTAAAAATAGAAATCTCTCTTAGACCTTTCTCTTCCAGGAAGCATCTAGAGTCTCAGCATTTGCTGACTCTTTTGCTCTATCTGTTCTATGCCTTAAAAAGTGAAAACCAGATTTGGGTGCTAAACTGGATGTCAACCATCTAGGCAAGTAAAATATTGAAATGGTACATGGTGAATGTCCACCCAGGAGTAGGTAAGAAACAGGAGTTAACATTGCCACATGAAGTTTTAATGTTGGCATGCATGTTATGGGCACAATATTCTGAAGATGCACACGAAATCAAATGGCTGCAAAATCAGCAGCATGCCCATCTATAGAGATCTGCTGGAAAAAATAAAACTGCCATTTCTTAGCAGTAACAAGATATTAACAGTGACCTTATTTGGGGACAGGGACAATCAACTGGATTACATTTCATGTTTATTTCAAGTTGTATTTTCCTGTGATTCAAGGTCATCTCTGCCCATGGATGTGCTTTCTTAATCCCTAATATTCAGAAAACAGTTTAAAAAGATGACCAATGTATCTGATAATAAATGATCTATCTCTGACTATTATGGTGGCAGTTGAAATCATAAGGTAAGAATATATGCTAATAATAATAAAGATGAATAAGATAACCTAAAATTAGGCCAGGGAAGAACAATTATCATCTTTGCTACTAGTAGCACCAGTGTCCCAAGGGGATTTCTTTTTCTGTGTATCTTGTCCACACCAGCAATACTACATGAAATTGAGTTCTAGCTGAGAGACATTTCTTTCAGAGCAAATATTGAAACTTTACAGATGCTTGCTTGCAGCTGTACAGAAAAGACAAACAGCTTCCGGACAAGCCAGCCCCACAGAGCTTTTACTTGCTTAGTTTAAGCAAGATACATGAATATCTACATAGATGGAAAATGAGAGTTAGGATGAGACATTAATAGAACCCACTGGGAAAAAGGGTTCTGATGTTGCCAGAAGCAAAGTCCCTTCAATTCTCTGTGCAGTGGGGGAAATGTGGGGGTGCACAATGCTCTTCTGAAACAGTCTACAGAGAATAAGAACTAAGATCTGTCAAAGCCCCATCTAGGAAGCATCAGAGTCTGCAATAAAGCAATAGGGTTGTGCAAGAACATATAGAAGTAACGCCATGAAAGATAATGGGTGGGAAGACTTGCTCTGTCACAAAATGCTCTAGATACATGTGACACATTAAATATTTCTTCTGTAGAGAGCCATACATTTTTATCTCAGCAGGTGTTTTGGCCCTGGAGTATCCTGGTTGAATTTTTCCCAGTGTGGATGGACAGCAGAAGTACCCTAATTCAGAAGTACCCTAAATCTGGTCCTCAGGTTTATTTCATTTCCATGGGCTTGACTCTGTGTAAGGTCGTGGTGGGCATCCCCCCCTCCTGAAGGTACAGCTTCTGAGGCACAGGGCAGGCTTACACCCCATCCAGCAGAGGAGTGCCCCTGCCATGGTGTCTGGTAGCCTGTGACTCCGTGGCATCCCGGAGCATTGTGGGGTCCCAATGGTAAACATCAGGGCAGGGGCTGGCACCCAGAGCCCATCCACCACCCCAGCCAGGAGCACGGCAGCCAGAAGACACCAGGGCACAGCTCCAGCCATGGACATTGGGCACCTCTCTGGGGACAGGAAGGGATGTTGCCCTATGAGTGGGGTCAGGATCAGGCCTATGGAGGGAACCAGGGTCCAACCCATCCCCTGACTCACCACCACTAGCTTGGATGATGCTTGGTCAGTGCTACCTCTTGACATTCATACTCTCTTCCTCTTGGTAACAAAGCTTGAATGGCTACACAGGTCTAGTCCCATCTAGGCCATGCTTAAAATTTGTAAGTTGTGACACAAAATCCCTCTGCTCTCTTCCTTTGTAACCACGGCTGCTTATTTCACTGTGGCTGCTGTGTTCAGCTCTGCCACTTATCTCTGCATCTCTCCTTGTTTCTGAGAAGACATGCTTCATGTACAAACTTCCTCCAAAGTACTCACTGAAAGGTGATTAGCCAATTACACCTGCTGCCTGCTTGCCTTTGTCTTTATCAACAGGGACATTCTTCAAAACCACCTCAGCCCATGCCACATTGCCCTTCTCTTTCCTTGCCATCACTAAGGAAAAAAGATTCACCACAAACCTATCTGCTTTCTATTGGCCGCCCAGAGTGTGGGTTGAGAAAGTTTTGACCTCTAAGCTGGTGTGGGAGTTTGATTGACACAGCTCTAGCTCTGACAAAGCAAGCCAAAAGCCTTTGAGGAATATGACTGCCTTGCTTATTTAGCCTGTCCAGTTCCAGGCGGCTACTCAAACTGATCTCTGGTAAGGGCTACATCATGGTCACTGCTTGAAAGAAACAATGTGGTCAAATGTTCCCTTGTGCTCCACTTTTCCATCCTCTTTTTTTCCTTTGAACTGGAAGACCGAGGGCAACTGGGATAGTGTGTGGAAAACACCAAAGAAAAGTAATTATTAAGACAGAAATATCTTTGTTTTTCTACATACGCAGAAAATCAAATGCACGGTGGAAAAGCAAGTGGAAAAGGAGGGTTTTCCTTGGCTTCAGTTTATTGCAGTGAAAGTCACTGTTGTGCCAGAAGTAACACCACAGTAATGAGTAATGTCACAGAGGCCCCAGATAAATGCAAGATTTTGGGTGAATATCATGCCATATACTTCATATACTGTGAAGGAGAATCACTGTTCTCAGAAAGGTTGAAAATGAGCTCTTCTACATAAGAGTGCATTTTCCTCCCTTGCAAATATTGTACATTTTGACATGTTGAAAGTTGAAAAGAAATAAAAAAGACTTGTGCATCAGGAATCTATAACTACATTATATAATTTCTGCTGAAGAACATTCTATATGACAAGAACATGCTATATACCTCTCCACTGGCAAGAGAAGAAGACTTCCTCCCTTGAGCTGGAAATAATCCACTGGAAAGTTTTTTCACTGAAGCTGCAGTCAAACAAAGGTATTTTGGTTTCAGAGACAATGTAGTAAATGAAAGCAGGTTTTGAAGTTGTATCATTTTCCTGCAGTGCTCCATAACTCCGTGCAATCTGCATGCAGGGGGGTTTTGACTTCTCTTTATAATCATACCTGGAAGATCAGCATTTTTTGAAGACCCCTAGCCATTACTACCTCTGTGGTCAGGGATTTTCAGGGTTTATATCTGTCTAGTACAGGTCAATGAAAGAAGTGCTGAGGCTCATTTCTCTCTTATGGATAATTTTAAATTGTTCAATATGAAACAATGTCAAACTTTGAAGCCATTGAAAATATTTAATATCCATCGCACAACCTAACTTTTTTTGCTGTTTTCCTGTGGTGCTGTTATTTAAACAGCGATTCAGAGGTCCAACATAACAGACTTTGTCATGAACTCATTTTGAATGCTCCTTCAAGTGTGTGTGTATGCAAGCATGTGTTTTTATACTCACCTGAAAATATCACACTGTTTAGTGTACGATCATCAGCAGAAACATAACTCGTTCTATGAATACTCACCTATGTGAGGAGCTGCTGTAAAGTATTGGAAAAAGTTTTCTTTCATATTGGAAATATATTTTGTGCCATAAAATTCTATCAACTGCAAAGGCAAGTGTTAATGCTTCAGCAATATGTAGATACCATAGACAGTGTTGCAGATCACAGAAACCTGGAGTGTATTTGTATTTCTGTAGCTCTTCCTTTAGCACTTGATTATTTGTTCAGGGCCAGTGTGTTGCTGCTGCTTATCTATATATTGACATGACTGGTTCCATGCAAAGCATTTGCTTCTATCTAACTTTGTTTGCAAAGACTGTTTCAAAATGATGTCAGTGGGGGTGGGGGTGTGAGAGGAAGAGAGAGAGCATATTTTTAATTAGTTTTGTGTAGGCAGGAGAGAGAGGACAGATGTACATTGTAAATGTATCATTTCTTTTACATTTTTCTTGTGATATCAAGCAGCAAATAGACCAATCGCAACAGTCTGGTACCTTTATTTGTGCTGTTTTTGGAAGACTTGGCACTGCTAAGCATTGTTATGATGCCTTATTGTTGCTTCTGCTTGACATTCCCTGTCCTTGACATCTCCCTTCCCTTGAATCGATGATGACTGCCATCTTAGCCCTCAGGCTTCTCCACGGCTGCTTTCAACTGAGCCAGCCTCATCCACTATTTCTTGCTGCCCTACTTTTGCCCCTCACCACCCCCTCTTTTAAAGTCTACGGAAACTTTAATTCAGCTTGCAAGCATGGCTATTGTGGAGAGATTTTTTTTTTTCCTGAAAATCAGGAGGTTTGTGCACCCAGCTGAATCTCTGGTGGAAAATTCCTTTCTCTGGTGACCGGCTTTGGCAGAGCGTCAAGGAGGATGGCTGCAACCATCCTGATGCAAAATGGCAGGTTGGGATGAGCACGGTCACTTGCCTGAGTAATACATTTAAATATAACAGCAAACAATTCATGGTAGCTCTGTAGTTTCTTGGTGGTTATCATGAGGTAATCACACCCGTGGGGAATTTGAAGCACTCGTTTATTCTTGATACTTGATCGTACCCCAGGGACGTGATTATCCCATGCCAGTAGCCATTTTTGTTGTTATATCTTATTGCTTAATTGCAGCATCATAAAAAAAAAAAAAAAAAAGTGGAAAAATAAAAATAATAAAAATAGAGATCAGGTGAGATATTACTGAAATCATCGTAAGTGTGTTTGGTATTTTCTGAGCTTCTAGCTATGTTTATTAATTAACCCTTCTCAGAGAAAATCCACAGGGACATACTTTCAAGAGAGATTCTGCCCCGCTTCTCACACAAACAGATTTGTAGTATAGTCTCTCTCTTGGTATCTCATGCACTGCTTCAGGCTCTTGATGTCAAAATATACCAGCTGAGAATGTAGGATAAGAACAGCCGTAGGCTTTCCTCTTGTCCTCAAGACATTTCAAATCTATACTTTCTTGATTAGTATAATACCCTGTTTCATCATCAGCACAAATATTTTTTTCCTGGTCTCCAAATGGGCAACTTTTACAGCAGTGCATGAAAAGCCTTAACATAAAGAAAACAGAAAAGCATAGAAAATTCACCTGGGAGTCCAAAGCTCTAACCTATATTTACATTTTCCATTGTGAGAAACATTTAAACAATTCCTTAACATTTATATCTGCACATCTATTTGAAATAATTGAAACGGAAACATTAAAAGAAATTACATTTTGCTAATCCATTTACAATGGTATAAATTGCTTCTCATAGCCAACTGCCAGGCTGGCTGTTTTATTTAATAACTTTAATGCTGAGGTTTCCTGAGGCAAGAAGACAGTTATCCCACCAACTGCAGAAGGTTTTACTGAAGGATCCCCTGGCTATTACCCAGGAACTGTGAAAGAGCTTGGCTAACAGGTTCACTTGCATTCCCTGTCTCTGACAAATATAGCTGATATATGTTTTAATGCCAACTAATTCAAACTGAAATAGGAAAAGGAATAAACATTGCATCCTAGCAAATCAGATTGTTTTATTAGTATATGATTGTGGCAGGGTGGCTAATAATTTAGCATTATAGAACATGTTGGTATTACATTTTGAGAGCCTGGGCAATTATAACCTTACTCCTCATCAGAATCACAGATATATCTCAGATTTAAAGGACTCACAGAAACAGCGTCTAGAATGGTGATTCAGAAGCATAGTAATTTGATAGTCACTGTTATATACAACACAACTATAGCTGTAGCATTTGTTCCCATATTCAGTAGTACTGTGGAAGAGAATTCTTTTTCCCCTGTCTCATGATGAGCTGAATTAGGTTGACTTTCTTTCCAGGGTGTGTGTAAACATGATTTCCCTGCCTATAATCCCTTTGTGTGTGTGCGCATTGGTTTAAGTGAAGCCACAGACTGTAGGGAAGGTCAGGATCCAAGCTGTTTTCTCTCCTGTGAACTCTGCCAGACTGTCAGTCTCTTTTGCTCATTGTACAAAGGACAGTGTAAGATTCAGGCCTGGTACCTCTCAGTTCAGCACACTGATAATTGCTTCTGCATGAGATATGTTAGAGAAGCCCTAGGTTTCTCCAAAGATTGAAAAGTTGCTGTCTAATACAAATGAATTCACTTTTCAGTAGCAAGACTGTACTGCTCTACATGTTCAAATACTGCAAAATGTTACTTTTTTTTCTGAGACTTTAAAAGAACATGCTTCTTCTTATAATGGGGAAGACTGCAGAAAAACCTGTCAAGATTTTTTAAATAAGTCTCAGAAATAGAACACAAATTATCCAAGTGTATTAAAATATGTGGAATAAGTATTTTTTATTAAAAATAATTAAAAATTATTGAAAATAGCAGAGACATTACCAGATATGTTTGTATTTTCAAACTGTGTTGATTGTAGCTGTTAACCGTCTATGAATTATAGAGGATCATGACTATTTTACTACTTTTTTTTTTTACTATTTTTCTTCAAGAAATACATTTTTATTTTCAGGAAAGTTGCCCTGAGGCAAAATTGTTCTTGAGCAGACAGTATAATTAAGGATTGATCTGCACAGTGGGGAGAAGCTGGATGAATCAGACACTGACATTTCTTTTTTTTCACTATTTTCTTATGACTGAAAGTCTGGATTCCTCCCAACAATCATGAGACACTTAACTACGTAGAAGATGTACAGTTACAAGTTTAGATATCCTTGATTGTTAAGGACTGTAAAAGACAGACAGGTACTTCCATTTGGCAATTTATCCTATATCTCATGACTGAGTTTAGCAGGAGCCCAGGGCAAATATTCTTCTGCCTTAGACACCTCAAGTAGGTGCCAGCAGTTGAAGTGGGATGAAAGCAGGCTGAAAATTTTGGTTTAGTTCAGCAGAGATGACATGTTCTCAATTCCCTTACTTGGAAACAGTGATAAATATTCACATAGCAAAACTGTAGCCACAGAAGAAGATCTTTGGCTTGTATTCATTGCCTTTGTTCCTTCCTTTAAACATCTTTTAGGATTAAGAATTGCTTAGAAATATGTCAGGAGATGGGCTTGGGATCCCCACTGAAAGCATGAAACCTTTATTTAAATGTCCCTAGTTTGATCCTAGCTTTAAATCAAATTTCATTAAGAAATACTTGTCTTGCGCAGTCAATATTTTTCTGAAGCAAATGATGTATATCTTGTGCTACAGCAGAAAATAGTAACTGAGGACATTTATCTGCTTTGTCATGCATGATATTTGCTTTATTGAAAAATTATTTCCATAATAAATCAATTAAAATATATATTTAATGAGCCACAGGCATTGAGAAAAATATACTAAGTCTTTTAAAATAGTACCTGATTCCAATGGCTTAAAAGACATCCTAAGGAATCAAAAGTGGTTTGGTTGTGTCCCCTATTGATCTCTCTGTTCCGTGCAGTAAAAGCCATCTATCAATTATCTATAATCATGCTGTCACATACAACAATACACTGCAAAAGGCCATAAAATAATAACACAGAATACCATAACACTTATGCAGCTTATCTGACCCAAGACTGAGATGATCAACAGAGAGATACAGGTAATTACCTACAAATATTTATGAAATACACTTTGGTTACAGTGAAGAGGAAACAGGAAGATAAGTCTCAAAATAAACTGGAGTTTAATCCAGGGGTATTCTGTAGATTGTCCTGACTCAAGACAGTAAACATCTCAGTGAAGCCTCAAACAATATCAATCAACTTGACAGAGCTGGTGATGTTCTTGAGTAGTATATCTAATTATTGAACTTTATGATTTTTGCCTTTTCATTAGTGAAACTAAATAAGTATTTGTCTGAAATATTTTTTTTCTGGTGCAGTGAGAATTGATCATATCAGAATATACTAAATCTGCCAAGAAAGAAGATTCATGAAGAGCAGCCTTTCCCCTGGATGAAAGGACATTCTCTCTAATGGGTTCTTCACAGGAAATTGAAGGAGGAACTAATTTTATAACTCTGGAGATCAAAGATATCAAGGTATCCTGGATTTCTATGAACGGAAGCCCCAAAGTTTGGTATTACCTGTTTGATTTGGAGAAACTTCACAGCTCTTTAAAACAGGTTAGGCATTCCTGATTTTCAGTTTTGAGCCTTCTGGCTTTAAACCAGGTCAAATAAATTTTAACTATCAATGCAGAGATTTCACTTAAGAGACTTAGATTACAATCTGGAAAACTGAGATAATGGTCAGCTGACAAAACAGCTTATTCAGGCAACAGTTCCCTTCAGAATGCATGACCAAGCCCTCACTTGTACCTTGATTACACATTTTCCTCCTGGTGGTTCGTCTCTTCTGGCAAGGCAGAGATCTTTGCACTTTCCACTTACAGCTGGGTCTGCCACAATACCCAGGCTGCCAGCTAGACACTCCTCCAGAATATGTTGCCTTAGTGCCATGCCAGTTTTTCAACTTTTTTCCCTGTCTTATTTAATTTGTTCAGTTTCTTCTTTAGTCCAAGGCTAAAACCCCTGAAACCCAAAAGAAAATCCCCTTTGTTGTAACTGTTTTATACTCTGGCACAACCTACATCTGTGCTATGTCTCCATTTTACATATACATTAATACTTGTGCCACATCTAAATGTAAAACTTCCTTTTGGCTACATAAATACTCAACATTTCTCAAAATTAACGTGATTATGGCAAGATTTAGACATATGAGGTGGATACAAATCCCCAAGGAAGCACATGTCCCTTTGCAAATAAAATTTGCCCTTTCACTTATTAGTCTATTGTTTCATTTAACATGTGAATTGAGAGGAAAAAATAGTTTTTTGAAAATAAAAGCAGAGGACAAGCCTCAGTTCTGTGCAGGAAGGAGGTGGAAATGGAAAAACTGCAACAGAAAGGTAAGCAACTTACCCAGAAAATACTGGCTGGTGGATAAGTCTTTGCTGCTTTCTACCTTATGAAGGTGTTAGTTCTTGAGAAAATAAAGAGATGTGGATTTGATAAGCACTACAAGTCCACATTTCTATGTCTTTTTGGCTCCATTACAGACCAAACGCTTAGCAAATCTCTAAGCCTAGGATTTCTTACATGATAATTTTAGTATATTTTTATTTTACACCTCTTTCATGTTTTTCAGTGTAGTCCTGACCATCTAAACACTGTGAATAATTTTGTAACTGTCTGTATGACTACTTCAAATACAGGCTTCTACCTCCTTATTAAATCTTGGGAAGCAAGATTTGACGAGACACCTGATCTATCATGAATGGAGATGTTCTGAGATAGCCAAGCAGCCAAGAGAAAATCTGATGTTAGTGCAGAAATCTAGCCAGACAAAGAGAGTAGCCTTCAGTGTAGGTATGGTAGTGCTTTTGACACTGAACAAGTCCACTTTCAGCACATGGGTGTGGCAACACAAGCAATCTGAGGCACAACTTTCTGGAATCCAAATCTCAAAAGTCTCACAGGAGAATGCACTTATTGCTCTCTGATATAGAAACTAGAGACAGATCTCAGAAAACTCTCTCTGTTCCTCATCAGTGTGTTTATTTAACTGGCTTTTTTTTTTTTTTTTTTTTTTTTTTTTTTTTTTTGTGCAAACGAAGGGTCCAGAGGTGATTTCTGGTGCTGGAAATTTTTCAGCTGCAGATTATCAGGAGCAGGCTGTGGTGTGCCTGGCTTGGTGTATGGATGCTCTCTGCATCTGCTGCAGGTCACTTTCCTAGACCTTGTGTTCAGCCCAGGGACTTTGTCTTGCAAAGTAATACTTCCTGTAATGTAAAGAGTAAAGAATGACATAGACTCTGCTGTAGTAATTCTGAGATTTCACAAGAAGGCTAAAAAGAAGTCTTTCTTTGTTTCATATGAATACACCATCTATCACAATATTTTCAGTTGTTCTTATATAAAAAAAATTGTAAATGTTTTATATTAATTTTCCCATCTTCCACAATCAGAGAATATTTTTAGTTATTATGTAAAGCAATTAACAGCTACTGAACTGATATATTCTATTCATATCCAGATTCTGCAACAGTTGTAGCCCTTCTAACTTGCCTGTAGATAAATAAATCTGCAACAGACGTTGTAGTATTCTCTGTTCTCTAAGACGCCCTTTTTTTGTTGTTAACTCTGATACAAACAAAAAGAAGTTATGAAGAACTAATGGGAAGGTCTGTAAAAAATTTTGGACTTTTGGAAGGTTTTGTTGTGGAACAAGCACATTATTAATACAATTTATGTTATCAGGGTTTGGATGTCAGATGTCTTGATGTAGAAGCTTGAAAGTCTACAGAAATCAAAGTAACTTAAAGGTGTTAATCAGTTCATAATTAGTGAACATGAGAAGAGTTCTGATGGATTGATTTCCTTGTTCCCTGAAAACCAAGACTTCTGTAGAAATAAATTCTGTAGAATAAATTTAATTTCTGGAGTAAAAAATAAGAATTTTCCTTTTCTAGCAGTATGACCATTTGTCCAAAGTACATCTTACTGATTTTTCTAAAAGAACACAATAGAATAACTTCAGTTTTAAATATTGCTTATTATTCTAGTGTCTTATTTTTATTATATATGGATCAACCTCATACAATATATTTTCTAATTTTACTAGTAGAAAATATTAGACAGTTATATAGTTCCTATCTTTTTTTTTTCCTCATTTCTTTTTTGGAATAGGAAAGAAAGAAGCTGAGGTTATGGCATCACCTAGGAAAAAATTATTTCTTCTCTTAATGAAGTTATTTCAATTAATTTTTAGCTAGCTCAAGTTGAGAAGGGGGAAAACACAACTTCTACCTTAACATCACATTTCCCTAAAAGCTACTTAGATATGGTGGTGTGGGAGTGCCACCCCTTGAACCAAGGTCTTTTTCGGAATTGTTCTGTCATTTAGGGACAGAGCACAGGTATGCAGGGGAATTTCTTAAGGCACTGTTTGGAAGTCCCTTTGGGGAACTTTCTTGGTGAAGTTTCTTACCCAATATACAGAGAGAAAACTAATGTAGAAGTGCCTCTGAATACAACATGCTTTGGGGAAAATATAATTTTACCGCACACGTCAGAAGTGAAATTCTTTGCCTTTTGAGGCCATAAACATGCAACTTTAAATCTGTACTCAGTCATATGAAAACATTCAGCTGTGTCCAATCAGTAGGAGACATTATGATCATCTTAGCTAACATATTCTGACATAGTTAATAACCCCAATGAAAGCAGACCCAAGGTGACTTAGTTGCTCTGTATTGTTGCACACAATATATTAATCAGAAAAACTCTGCTTGTGGAGCAGCTTGCAATTCATCATTATGCTGGACCCAGTAGCCTCAGTCTCCTGGGGGGGAGGAATGGTATCTTTTGGGCTAGATGAAAAATCTTGCTTGAATTTTGATAATGCAAATGCATTTTGATTTATTACAATGTGGAAAGCAATGAAGAGAATATCCCACATTCTCTGGTGTGAGTGCCATAGAAGGAAGGACAGGCAAATCCCAGAGATGGAAGGAGAAAAAGACTGGGACAATTCTCTCAGTACTCCCTGTGATATTGGGTGCTATGAGGTGACTGAGAGTTTATCCATAAAACTAGGCAAGAGTCATGGGAAAATATCAGCGCTGGTAAACTCTGATATTTTGTTGTTGCTAACCATTGTCCCAGTTTTGATTCCTCCTCCCTGCATCCTTGTTATTGCTCAAAAAAAGGTGCTAGAATAACTTTTTTTCTTTTTTTTTTTGGGGGGGGGGGGGTGGTGGTGGCTGGGAGGGGTCAGGGTGTGTTGTGTGCAGGTGTATGAATTAAGATTTTCCTAAGAATGTGTATTTCCAAGAAACATTTAAAAAATTTTGATCATTAAACAGAGATACATGTAGAATGAAATGTTGCTGATTTAACCTGTTACCTAAAACTGTATTTTCAAGGTCAACTCTTCTTTCTTTTCCCTGAGCCTAAGAATTCTGGCTTTTTTTTATAACTTTTCCTCAGCTATGTGAAAGAATGAGTTTGAAGTCAGTAAAGTCATCATCTCTAAGGAGAAAGGTGAAACCCTCTTAAATTAGATGAGGACACGTAAGTGTAAAATTTACTAATTTTTCAAACACTTTAGCATAAAACTTATTTCTTCTAATAGAAAGTCAGAGAGACACAGTGCAGACTCTTGTAGGTTAGAGTTTTCGGTCAGTCTCAGATTTGGCCAAATTTTGTTGCCCTTGAAGGAAATGCAACTTTCCCCTGTATCTTCATTGAATGTATATTTTAAACCAGTGCTGAGCAAGCTTAAAATGCCTTTCCATGGTTCTGAAGGAAACTCATGAAACCAAAGGAAACTCAATTGTATTTTCTACATATTGTTATTCTTGGCCACAACAAGAACATCATTGGCTTTGTTTATGGTCTTCCTCAGGACATTGGTGTAAAAATGTGGAGGAGTTCACACTGCCTAGACATTATCTGGCTGGAGAGCTTCTGTCTCCTGAGATGTAAGGCTGCAAGATTTCAAAAGCATTAAAAAGATATTAAGGCACAGTTTTAAGGCAACTCATGCAGCCTCTTTGCTGTCCTGGAATCTCAAGAGAGCTTGTTTGTTAAAGCTTTGCAGCTGACCTTCAAGAATCTCGAGCATATAAATGGAGATATAATGTGCAAGAGCTTTTTTCCTTAGATGTTGTTTTGACATAGCTTGACCCTGAGTAGCTTTTTGAGAATATTTCAGGATTAACAAAACAACCAAGATGGTAAATTCAATTATTTGGATGTTGCTAATATTAGAGTTGTCTTGCCAATGACAAATAAACTAGTTGGAACATAAAGCATGCTACTTAAGAAAGTAATTTTCCATGACTCAATGTAAAAGAAGAGATGACAAAATCCTGTAATATATACCTAGGGTAAACTATATTGGTGACTTACTTCTAACACATATTGTAAGCTCCGCAAGAAATAATTTAGTAGACTTTACAGTGAAATTATAGAGACTTCTACTCCTTAAGGACAGTCATTTCATACAATGTAGTGAAAGTTCAGAGTTTGCTACCATTGTAAAATTTGATTTAAAGAAATTAAAAACATAAATGAATGCTCTTAAATAACAAGTCTATCATTCAGGGTTATAGGACAGAAACAAATTATCCTTAATGAGGAACACAGTGTCTCAAGGTGGAGATGTAATACATTTCTGTATTGGTTTGCTAACATTTCTATATATTGTTGATGTATTTCACACTGTATAGCAGCCAGATAAAAAGATGTCTTTTTTCAACAAAAAAGGTACATCAACATTTCATTGTAATTCTATCAACAATATTTCACAATGGTATGGCTGTGAAGTTATTAAAGAAATGTGCTATTTTACTCTCACATATTTTTCTTTTATTTTTTTCCATAATCTAGTTACCTTGTTTTGATCATCTTAGTACAGTTTAGTAAAGCTTGTGATCATTGGACTTTGCTAAGTATTGTGAAAATAAGAAATGTACTATTATTCCAGAAATCAGACTGCATATAAATCAATTTTTTGATGTTAAAAATATGTAAAAAAATATTGTCTCAATGGTAGATTGATGAGCTTTCATACAAATTCTTTACAGTATATGTATTTCTGTGGGTTTTTTTTTTTAATACTGCCATGTCAATGCTGCAACCCATTACGCAGAGTTTTTCACACATAATCTTTCCTCTCTGGGGTCTGAGTTTCCTCTGCACTACTGGAGGTTTATGCCAGAATGATTCCATTTACTTAGTTCCTCATGGACTTGTCTGGATTTACAAAAGTTTAAAGTATAACCAGTAGACTGCTGAGGGAATTCTGGTAGAGATGTATCTTGCCACAGTTGACGAGTGTAGACTGCTTGATCTGTGACAATCTTAGTTTGCCTGGCTGCTAAATTTTGGCATTTTCTTGTTTTTAATCATAGAAAAAAAATCACTTGTAAAAAGAGTGATCCTGAAATTATTTAACCTAATGTTTGTCCTGAGCTTTTAAAAAATCTTTCTTCCTTTGTCATGTTTTCTTGCTGTTATGGAATGCACTTCTGGCACTTCTTTGATTTCCTTTCTCTCTATTATGTGTCATTTTTTGCACATGCATATGTTTGTGTGTGTGTGAGTGTGTGCATGGAATGTATCAAGGTATGTACAAGAAAAATATGGTTATCAGGCAACAGACAATGTACTTTTCCTGTCACTAAGAGAATGATTGTTTCCATACCTATTGATAAAAATTATTCTGTGGTATATTCATTATATATATAATAATGTCCCTTGATTTCTTTTCCTTGTCATTCCTTGAAGAAGCATTACACTATTCCCTTTCAATAAAACATAGCTTTACTTTTATTTTGTAAAGACACCTTTCTGATCCTGTGTTGGTACTTTCTTTTATATGCTGTATTTCTTTCAGTAAAGTCATGTCCTTTTGATGAAAACACTTTCGAGAATTTTTTAATAAAATTAAAGAATAAAGAACAAAATGCTAAAAAAGTTGAAAAGCAGTTACCAGTTGCACTAAGCAATAGTGGTTTTGCTGAAATTCATGTATCTTCTCCTTGCTGTCAGTTTGCATATTTCTAATCCAAAAGGACTCTTTATCCCCAGTGGGAACTTTGTTAAAATAAGAAAAATTTCAATTATTTTTCATGCTTATACTATGAAAATTGAGTTTTTCAGATAATATAAAACCAGAACTGTAAATTAGTAGGTAACTGTGCGCAAATTTCCAAATTCTCTGAGAGTTCTGGTGCTCATTGTTTAAACATTTTGCAGATGTCTGCATCTTAATGTTTTGATTTTTTTTTCTTAGATTAGCAATTAAAATTTCTCTGCCTGATTTAAGATAATGTAATTAAAAAGTCACAGTCCAATTTTTTAGTTCATGCGAGACTACTGTTAAAAAAAAAGGAACTGGAAAAAGAGGCTATTTTAGAAGGAGGCATTAACAACAGAGCAGATTTCTAGTGTAATCGATATAGGTTCAATAAAGATGTTCAAGATATTAAAACTTTTGGAAGTTTCAACTTTAAGATGTACTAAGGTAGAGATAGTTATTTTTTCTTGAGAAGCTAAGTGAAAGAAAATTAGAATTTTTTGTTCAGAACACACAGCTATATCCCAACTTTGTAGCTGAAGAAATTCCAAGGTTTAATGCCACATCTGAACAAGGCTGGAGACTGACTCCAGACTTGCTAAATTGCATTTGTTTCTACTCTCTGTGTAGAATCTCTGTGACAGATCATGGCTTTGAGAATAGCATGTTGCCAATGCAGATTGTTTCTAAATTGAAGGCCTGATCACGAATTATTTGTGCCACTGGTAGTTTCACTACTGCCTTCCATGACCTTCCCACCTGCCATTCACTTATACTTGTGGAGAGCTGACCAAAAATAAAATATCCCACCTAACTCACTGTTGTTATGGGGAATGCAGTATACATTCAACCAAGGCATTTGTAATAACTATGGTTCACCCTTCAGTGGGGGAAACATTTGTGTGACTTTCACTGTTTCCATAGGAGAGTAAGATTTGGTCTTTGTACCTTCTAAAAGGAGTGATGTTCCAAGTGCAGCCAGTGATTATAACATACCTAACACCACCATCCCCCCTGGATATGACTTTTGGTCATTCACAAATCAGTGAGTGCTACAATCCTTCCTTTGTGCCTGACCTTACATTCAGCTAGAGCTTTTATTTAAATTTCAGTGTAATGTTCTTTATTCAATCTTAGGAATAGAGGGCTTGTTTGGGCTCCTTGGAGAAACACAAAGCTACAAATGGAAGGGAAAACACATTTTGGCTTCTATTCACAGGCTCCTCATATACACTACGGTCTCAGGAGGAAGTCTTAACAAATATTGAGAAGACAGGAAGCACCATGTTTGTCAATACCTGCTTTGATAGGTAGGATCAACCTTAATCTCACACCCTAATCCCACCTTCCATCTCACATCTGATGAAAAGTGGGTAGCTCATTTTATTGGAGCTGTCTGAGAGTGGCTGCAAGATTAACTCCAAATATCAGTGTGGGTGTATGTTGAACATCTCCTTTGACAGAGAGATGTGTACTGATTTTTCCAGCTAAGGGTGAGTCTAAATAGGAACCATGATGTGTATGAGGAATCTTCTGGGATCTGCATGGCACCTTAGCTCAGTTCTGAGAGCAATCTTTCTGTCTAGTTGACATATGCAAGCACTGATCTGTGTATGCTATGTGTTGGGCACTCAGAGAAAACATGGCACTCAGATGAGGGTCTGGTTCATCAGCTGTAGCTGAAAATACACTGCTTTTAGTTTTGAAGTTTCCTTTAGTAGTCCTTGAACTTGACATCGGTAGTGGTCTTTGAATACACATTCCACTTATTATCTCTTTGTTAAGATTTTCACTTGTGTCTTGAAAAGACCACAAAGCCACAAAGCATCCTTGTGAGCAAAGCCGTGGGAGCTTGAATCAACTTTTTAGACTAGCTGTAAAAATGCCTCCTCTAGGCTGCTGTAACACCATTAAAGCTAAGCCATGGTCTGATCCCTCTAGACAGAAGCAGCAGTACAAAAGTTCTAATTTGTCAATCTGACCTACGAACATGTGAAATCTCATAACTCCTATCCTATAAAATTTTGTGTACATGTGTAATCATACTCATCTAAGTTAAGCGTACAGATAAAGAGAGTAGCTCAGACATTAAGGGAGAAAAGACAGAGTTAAGAGCAGCCAAACAGTTCAGAAGTTATTGGTGATTGTTTTAATGATTAAAAAAAAAAAAAAAAAGACGAAAATAAGAGAGAGAACATAAGGGATATAATGGGGATATAATCACCATTTTCCTTTTTTTTGGTTTGTTAGAGTATATGTCCTTCCTTCTTCAGCTTTGCCTTCTGCCACACCATACTGCAAAAAAACAAGTGAAAGGTCAAAACATTCAGGTGTTTTGAAGACTTTGTGTTTGTGTGTTGATGAGTTGTGAGTGACTGCTTTTTTACTGAATGATTACCAGTAAATATTCCTGTCACAAATACTGCCTTGAATTTTCTGGAAAATAATTACTTGCACAAGCAGTCGGCTAACAGTTGCAGCTGCAAGAAAATGGGTTTTTTTCCCCTTTAAGATCACTGCTATACTTCTACTGAACTGTTCTGAACACCACTAACATATTGGTGTGCCTGAGAATAATATCTTCCATCCCTTCAAATTAATGTTGGCAATTTCTACAAGCATCTTGTTACACTGTGAGGAATCTGAGAGAAATGTAAGAGGAAGGAAAAATGTGAAAGAAGGGAAGTGTAAGGATATGTCACCATTTTTCTTTCCATGACAATCTGCAGTAATTGTGTGGTTGTTCTTCAGAGTGTTATGAAAAGAAGAATGGCTTTCATCTATCAGCTTTGATCTTGGTGAACTCCACTGATGATGGACCGATGGTTGGACTGATGATGTGACGGGGGTGGGATGGAAAGAGCACTTTATCTGGGAACTAGTATAGAAATAGATAATTGTGCCAGTTCCTAAGGAAAAAAAAACCAAACAACTCCTGCTTGGTGACCCCCATGACTTTATTTTTAGACTATTTCCTTCCTTTCTTGTACAAACAATCCTTTTAATCAGTATTACCATCAATAGTACCATGTAATATCTGCCTCTTACACAACACTTCAAGTATAGCTCTCCTAAAGTATTTTGAAAATCAAGTGGAGGGTCTCAATATCTTGAGCAAAATGTAAGTAGGGTACTGCTTTTGAGATAAGAATATTATTGCAGGTCTTTTCAGTACCTGGATAATGATAAATCATTTTATGCATATTATATGAAATTTAACTGTAAATTTTATTTGCAACCTCTCAGAGGCCGTAAAGACCTAAGAGATTATATATTCCTCTTCCCTGCAGCACTAACATCTATACCTAAACAAAATATAGAAGTCATTTTTACAAAGAAATCTGTAAAATCAATGCAGGTCCCTTAATGACAGCTGTTCTGCTTCCATCAATCATTTACTGGCATTACCACAATTCTTTTCTCCACTCCACCATTAAACAAAGAAATCATAGCTTCTCATCAAATGTTCACTTAAGTTGTAAGCTAAGTATCTGAGGAGAACTACAAGAGTTCACTACATCCTAGAGGCTGGCTCCATATAGCTTTTGAGACAAAGGCTGATGTTTTTAGGGTAAGAGAAAAGAGAAAAATTCACTGGCAAAAAAATCATCTTCTTAAATGATCATCAATAAACCTGTGCCTTCATGCCTATTCAATAAATGCACCCTACAACTATAAGTTTGTTCTGATTGCTTTATTGGCCTAATAATGACTTACAAATAGACAGCAATACACAATTCAAATTGATAGTCTGAACAGCACGTGCAAGGGAGTAGTAATTAACTGAAATACAGAAAAATTGATTGAATCTTTTTTATATTTATGTCTAAAAATACTTCCAGAAAAAAATGAGCCTCTAATATATGTTCTGTTTTCTTTATTTTGAAAAACTGAAAAAAAGGGTAAAAAATTAAAAAAAGAAAAAACTTATGAAGTTGAATAAGAGAGAGAATTAGCAACCAATGCAGAGCATTGTCAGGCATCTGTAAAACACAGTTTGAGAACCTGCAGGAGATGCCAGTATGACAAGATGCTGGAAGAACATGCAGGATAGGGGAATAATTTCTGCCAGATTCTGTTCCTGAAGGCCACTGAAGGCATCAGAAAACGTAGTCTTTTCAAAATCAGAAGCAAAAATTTCTGATTTCAGTAGTTTAATCCTGGAAAGGTGAAGGCTACATGTTTGGCTACGAAAGAAAAAGCAGAGGTGCATTGTGAGAGAAGGATCATGCTGGCTTTTACTGACTTTAAAAACAGTTCTACATGTTCTGCTTACTCGAGATACACACAAAAGAGGCAGATGCAGGTGCTGCCACAATGGTGAAGAGAGACAGGATGAAATTATTGTGTCACCTGGAAGACTAAGCTGACCAGTTGAACTAACAACTGTAATTATGGCTCAACAATCTTTAGATATTGTTTATAGTTTAAAGTAAAGGAATGAGACCTAAAGCACTGTATTCTGGAAGTAGTTCTGCTTCCAGTGAAGTCATTAAGTAAAAATGTCTTTAGTTTTGATGGTACTGAAAAAAGGTACATTGATCATTGTCAATTCACTTTAATTCTTTAACACTTTGAATGCATAGCTCCACTCTGCATATAAAACTGGCAGCAGTGGGGAACAACCTGCTGTTTCTCTTTTCTGTGTATTAAAATGACAGTGGACTGAGCAGACTGGAGAAGATGCCTGAACTTTCATGATTGCTACATTTCAATCTTTGAGTGTCAAAGTTGGCATCTCCTTCATTGTGCAGCAAGTCCCTAAGGGAGAGCCATGGGCTTCTGTTCTATGTCTAGGTCTGTCCTGCTGTGAGTTATAAATGGATTCCAAATCAGACTATCTCCTTCACACACTGTCCTTTGAATCTTGTGACTTACCCTCATAAAAGCTGTCTTGGCCTTGCAGTAAATTTGCTCCTCAGCTCTCACTTCTGTACTAGAGCAGCCAAGAGGAAGGTACAGATGTGCAGCTCTGTAACCCTTCTCTGCCGGTACAAAACCTGCCAACGGTTCTTCACACAAATGAGTTTCCAGCTGACAATATATGTTTTTAATTTAGCTCACATGGTTATACATGGGCAGGTGAGAAGGGCCCATTTCCCTTTTTCATTTCTTTTTTTCCCCTGTGCTGGTAATATATTTCATCTTGTAACTCTTGCTTTGGATTAAAAAGCTGTTGCCTTTGGCACTAAAGCTGCACAGCAGGCTCAGGAAAGTAAAGCTTCCTTTCATTTCCATGTTTGAAACTAGAGGAAGTTATCATATTACTTTAACAAGCAGAAATGAATGAAAATGTTTAATATGATTATGCAAGCATGAGTAGCTGTATAACTGCATTCTAACTGCCACAGATTTTGCTCTGTGTGATTCCTCATACTGGAGGATAACATGATAATCTATTTTCCACTAAGAGTCAGTGTAGAATTTTGTTGTGAAGAGTCTTGCAAGATGAGTTCTCCAGGCACCAGCTTCACCTCTTTTTAGAACGTCAGTTCCTTAAACACAGTTCCTTGAGCTGGTGCTAGGTTGCACAACCACTGAGCATTTCATACCTGGATCTATCTTTAAGTCTTTGTGTGCAGAAAGGTGTACCAGTGGTCTGGTTTTGTTTCTGTTGTAGGACTGTGTAGAATGAAAATTAGCTCCTGGCTTACCTGAGCAAACCATTCAGAACGTAGCCACTTGGCAAAAGCCCCTCTCACAGAAATAGTCCTGGGTAGCTTGGGTGTCAGAAGCAATGTTATGTCATTAGCATGGAGTTCCTCCAGTTAGTCATCTCTGGATGTATGGAACTACATTGTGCCACATAACATGTCTTTAATTGCTGTGTGTTTCACCCCCTGTCAGCAACGTAGGGGATGATTATGATTTGGTGAAGGAGGCTGGAATTCATCTCATCTAATTTCAGATGTTGAAGTGTGAGCTGCTTGAGTTTTCTCTGCCCTGTGAAGATGTGTGCAATGTTATCCACCTCATTTCTGTCTTAGCATAGAATTAATTTTCATGTGGTACTGGCTATTTTTCACCAGTGACAATTTTATTTGTTTATTTATTATTTTATTTGTTTATTTATTTTTTTATTTTATTTTATGTTTTTATTTTGAAGAAAGTACAGAATTACAGAGCCAGAGAATAACTAAGGTTAGAAAGGAGCTCTTGAGATTGTTGCGTCCAGTCCCTCTGTTCACAGAAGGGTCAAATACAGCAGATTGCTTAGGATCATGCCCAGTCTGTTTTTTGGTATCTTCAAGTGTAAAGATGGAACAGCCCATCTGGGAATTTTTTTCTTGTACTGGGGAGCCTAGAAATGGGCACAGCACTCCAGGTTTGCATCAATCAGTCCTGAGCAGTGGGCAAGGATCACCTCAATCTATCTGCAAGTGTCTTCCTAATGCAGTTCACATGCCATTTACCCTACCACCCAAACCTCCTCTGAATATTGTCATAAGTGAATGATTTTTTTGTGATTTCCATTTTTATTATGTCATTTTTCTGCAAAGAAACACTTGTGGGAAAAAGCTTGATTAGTTGTGGTAGTTAGCATTAATTATGTTTCTCCTACCTCTTCTCTGATACAGGCAGATGTAACTTCACCCATACTCAAAGCTTGCCAGGGTGAATAAGAG
Source organism: Phaethornis superciliosus (assembly GCA_023637945.1). NCBI lineage: Eukaryota > Metazoa > Chordata > Aves > Apodiformes > Trochilidae > Phaethornis > Phaethornis superciliosus. Next base: position 109,237,554 of record JAJQWJ010000001.1, on the reverse strand, counting down.
CCTGGCCTTGTTAGTGCAGTAATTAGCCCATGGTGATAAGATCTATCTCTCATTGCCTCATCAATGGGCCTTTATAACTTTTGGTCTGCATCTGACTCATGCCTGGCCAGCTCAGACAGTGGGTAGAATTAACACAGATGGCCATGTAGATAGGCCTTCATCCTTAGACTGTAAATAAATGAGGAAAAAGGACAACTGCTTACTGTGATGCTGGGCATTGACTACAGCTGAGTCTTGTAGGTGCTGATACAGTCTGGATGATGAATAAAAGTAGAATGCCCCTACTAACCTCATCATTGTTTGAGAAGAGGCAGTGTTTTTGTTAATTGAATGTTTTTAATATTAGATGTAAGGATAAATATAATAAATTGACATCCTGTGATCTAGACTTGTGGCTTTTCCCAATTGTCCACCTCACATTTTACTCCTTTTGATTTAAATTAATCAGGTAGATGGTTACTGAGCAGTAATGTATAAGAACAGGGTTTTGTTCTGTTGTCTTCCACCACCAGCCTCTTTGAAGAGGAAATAAAATGGTAAGTATGTACATTGCTTTGGAGACAATGACCTATACGATATACAAAGTGGTGAAGAAATGTCCCCATGTGGGTGACATGGGGCTAAATCAAGTTTACAGGATATTTATAATGCACTGGAGTTAATGTAAGGGTCTCATGAAAAAGTTTGTATTCTGTTAGCTATTCTTTCAGCATTCATTGGGGTCTGAAACCACCATTATTTAAAAAACAAAGTAGTACAGAATATGGTAGGTTCTTAACAATAGAAAAAGCACTAAATGCATTTTGTTCTGTAAGAAAAGTGAGTAGTGTTGGACTTTCCTTTCCATAGAATGGTTTGGGTTGGGAAGGACTTTAAAAATCATCTAGTTCTAATCCTCTTGCATGGGCAGGGACACCTTCCACTAGATAGTTTGCTCAAGGCCATATCCAACCTGGCCTTGAGCACTTCCAGGGAGGGATCAGACACAACTTCTTTGCCCAACCTGTGCCAGTGTCCTACCACCCTCACAGGAAAGATTTCCTTCCTAATCTCTAACCTGTTGATCACTAATTCCTGTTTTCTTTATCATTAGCAGAATAATTCAAAACCACATGTATAAGTCAGTTCGTGTAGGCTTGTAATAATTTTTTGCATCATTTGAACCGTAACTAAGAAGCAGATACATTTTGTACTAGGCGTAGTAGAGAAAACTAAAAAAAAAATAAAATTCTCAGTTGCAGAGAGAACACAAAGTTCTTTAGACAGAGAAATGTTCGTAAGCATAAAAATTGAAGTAGACTAGTGTGGGGTTTTTCCACAGAAGCAGACATGTGCTGAACAAGCCATGTTTTGGGAATGCACCAATGAACTTAACCTTGGCGTTACAATAACACCGAGCTAGGTTTCTAGCAAAACAAGATAGCAGAGTCATGGCAAGAGAAAACATTTTCAAACCAGGACAGCCCTCGGCATGGGCATGGACAATGACTCTTAACCAATTAGCTTATAAGTTAGAGGAAAGTTTGGTGAGTGTTAACCAATCACTTGATGCCATGTATGTAACATAGATAAGAGAAAAGTATATATTCTGCACTAGTGAGTTCAATAAACGAGATTTTCCTGGTTGATCATATTGGTCTGTGTTTGGCAATTTCTCCAAGCCCTCTCAACAGACTGGGTTCTTTGGAAAGGCAAAAGAATGCTTAGAAAAGAATTTGTCAAAGGAATGCCTAGAAAATAATTCAGCAAAAGTTACAGACTATCTATTTCCTAATTCATAAATAACATCATCAGGACATCACCAAGATAGTGTGACAGACAGAGGACGTGCGAAGAGACTGAGCAGAGGATGTTTTTCATAAATCTTGAAGAGTATTTTTCCTTCCATAGAAAGGAAAGCATTGGAATAAGCATTAAAGTATATGATATAGAAATGCATATATTGATGAGAAAGACCTACTGACTGGAAGAGAGAAGATGCCTTAAGAGCCATGGTTACTACTGGAAAGGAATGGATGTAAAACATCCAAAGAAGTGGCCATCTGTGACCTATCTTTGGTGGAGCATGGTACAGAAATGTTCACTTGAGGACTATTTTATGTTATGAATATTGGCATCTTCTGCTGCATCCTGCGAAGCATTATGTCGTGTAGTCGAATGCATTTGCAGGCAATTTTTTTAGTTCTAGAATGTATTGGATTGTAACTTTCACCTTTGTTAAAAGTGATTTTAAGCTCATACTTTCAGATTTTTTTTCAAGCCTTTAGCTTCAGGATACCTCTGTTGAGAAGGCTAGAAGCTGTTTCTAATGATGAAGCATGAGGGTTTTTTTTGTTTTACAGGATTTACTTTGATCTGGAAGACTTATTTTCATCACTAGGAATACACTGGCTTATGAAAAAGCAGTTGCATGTAAACTTAGCAGTTGCATAGACCCTACTTGCACTTCCTTGTGTATATGAATTGCTTTACAAAAGTACAGTACATTTTGAGAGCAGTTATTCAGTTAACTAGCAGTTGCTAATAAAAAAGCAGTGCAGCTCTTGTTATGGATGTTAAAATTAATCAGGCACAAAACCAGCCTCTCTATGAATCAGTATTCAGCAACAGGAACCTTGGTGGCAAAAGGTGCTTAAGGGCTAGCACTGAAATTTTGTTTGGCTTTATTTATTTATTTATGTATTTATCTATTATTTTTTGGTTTGGTTTCGCTTTGATTTTGATTTTGGTTTTTGGTTTTTGTTTTAATATACAAAAACATTTCACAGACGATTTTTCAAAAACTGGAAATCATCTAGTTTCATCATCAGATATAATTTGCAAACCTGGTGTTTTTCTGTTTTTCACCAAGAGATATAAGTTAAGACATTCTCATTGCAATACTCTTAGATTAATCTCTATGGCATTTCCTTGCAGAGATTAAATAAATCCAGGCCACTTGGAGAAAACTCAACATTCATAAATAATATAAGTTTATCCACACATAACAATACAGGATGTGATTTGAACCATTTAAGATCAGGTTACAAATCTTTAGCAGCCTCTAAATAGTGGGGGTTTTTTTGCAGCAATGTAAATTACTGTAGTTTCATGGCTTGATTTGTTTGGGTTCACATAAACTGCCTGTGAATAAAATCTGCCAATTTTTGTGTCGATACAATTTTTAAATGTATATTATTGAAGGAACATGAATGTTCTATATTTATTGCCAGCTGCCTGCACTCATGAACTGTCCAACATACTGCAATCAGTAAAAATCTTGGGGAAATTAACTGCAGCCACAAAGCTCAACTCTTTCAGTGCATTCAGGTGAGGCAAAAACTCTTGTCCTTCCTCTTTCTTTCCCATATCTTTGCACCTTTCAGCAGCAGCCTGGTTAACTTAAAACTATTCTGCTCAAGGACATGGAGTAGGGAAGCACACAGCTGACTGGGGACCTGTGTCATATTTTACAGGCTGAAGGGAAAATGTTTTTTTTTCCCTCATGTCACCACAGGGAAATTGTGAGTGCAGCATGTCATCCTGATTTAAAAAAAAAAAAAAAAAAAAAAAGAAAAGACAAGACAAGACAAGAAAAGAAAAGAAATAAAAGGGGACTCCCTCCATGGGCCTTTGGAAGAACCATGTAAAGTTCAAACATAAAACTTTCACCCTATGATTGTCACCTTGATGTCTATTAATTACAGATTTTATTTAGACTGTGGAATTCATTACCATGGGAAGTCATTAAGGCAGCTCTAAGTTTCATATTCTAGAATTTAAAACTATCTTCAATCATGGAAGTACAAGGCTTAGGATTCCTTAGATCCATATAAAATTTGAAATGTATGGTAAATCTTGATATGGTCTTGGCTTTAGTAACTTCTAGTGGCAAGGAGTTTCATGGTTTAGTATCATGCTGTCTGAGGAAGAATTACCTCTTAGTGGTTTTAATCATAGTCAGAGACCCAGCTTTTTAAGTTGTTCCTCTTTTTTGTTTTCCCATGCTTATCTCCTTTTGCTTTATTTGCTATGAAAACTAAAAAAACCCTATTCTTTAAAAAAGAATTTCTTTTACAGACATCCACTTTCTCTTTGTGAAGAGAAAACATGGGTTAAGGAAATTTTAAGAGCTACAAATATTATTTAAAGCAATAGAACTGAACTGAATGTCATAATTACGTGTTTGTAAAGTGTTTCTACTTTTAAAGCACTATCAGTGGAAGCCTGAGGGAGACAAAGTTTCAGAACATTAGAACCACTAACTTTCTTTTTAATAATATATGAATTTGCCTTAGTAAATCTTTATGGAAACTGTAACAGCAGCAGTTAATGACTGGTTTTAGGTAATGGCCCATTAAGATGTTAGCAAAGCAGCCACTAACTGTGATACTTTGTGAGAATCAGTTTCAAAGGGGCAATTAATATTAAAATCTGATGTTGATTTATTGACCAAAGCATTTTTAAGGTATTGCTTTCTATCTGGAGCAATGGATGCACACTGCAGTGGCAGTGTTGGTAAAGAAGTAATTCCATGAGGGTTAATCATCTGTTTTGTTCCAATCAGGCAGCAGAAAAAGAGAATAAGCTGTTTCTCTCTCCTTGGATGTTATTGTTGAGGTGTATTTCAGTCTTGGATGATGCTTTAGAACAATGTTACTACTGTGGGTCTTAAAAGAACACCGAGAAATCTGAGCATGCAAAAGTAGCAGATTGGAAGACCTAGTTTTGCCAAATTAGGCCAGGGAAAATGATCTTCCATGAGTTCTTTACTGAGGAGACCAGTATAACAAATAACATAAAAAAATCATTACCATCTTGAAGGCAAGAAACTGCATCAGCTGAAATTACTAAACCCACCTCTTTAACGTACTTAAGAATTTTTTGTTCATGTATCATAGGCCAAAACTTCCAGTTCTGTAGTTTATACTTCTTATTCTGCACAAAAGAAAGCCCCTTTCAGTGTGCATCCTTATGGCCATACCTTTTATTGGAATCAGTGCTGCTTTGGCATGAATAATATCTGTTTCTGTTATGTATCTCAAGTTTGTGTTATGTATATAGCTGCTTTTTGCTTTGCTTTCAACTCAGATAAGGTTATAATCAAATACATCCACCCTGTACTTAGAGGGAAATGGGCCAAAGTCTGCACTGATACTTCCTGAGAGGATGATTCCATGTTTTGGTGTGGACCTTAATGAAATTACGCTATTTTGATAATTCGTTTTTATGCTGTTTTGCAAAATTCTCAAGTTGTTGATCATGGCCTTCATCTTCATTGCTTCTCAGAACTGGAAGCTTTAAATCCCACAGAGAAACCTTTTCCTGAATTCATACAAAACTGAAAGACAAGTACATTCTTGGCACACTCATTAGCAAGCCTTGCCTGCCTGAGCAATCACCTGGCTTCCTTCCTTCGTTCCTTTTTTCAGCCTGTGCCATGTCCCAGATCCCCATGGCCTTTCTATCAAGGAGAGCTTGAATGCTTTGCAAAGAATGAAATGTTTTTCTCCTCCACCTCTGCAAGTGGAGTCGCTGAGGTACAGACACATGAAGTGTGTGGTTGAGGGCTACTAGTTACAAACACTCTTAAGGCTTTGACCCCATGCTACTCACTCAAGTGGGTTTTTTTGATAGTTAGATCCTTTTCCATTGTTAGTAAATAGCATTGTGGTAGGGCTTAGGTGCTCAAACTTGTCTCTGTGGGGTATGTGGTGGCTGAAGTTACAGTATCAGTTACACCACTTGAACTAACTAAGGGGCACGGTCCCTCACATTCATCAATGGGGTGCCAGATGGTAAATGCATGCCAGTTCATGCCTGGACATGTTCAGGCAGAATAAAACATTATGAAGTGGTCAGGTAATAGCCATTATAAGCTACCTACCATTCTGACCACTGTCCTAACAGCAATATTTTTGGCCAGTCAACTAAAGAGAGTATTCATCTGATGTTGACCTATGGCATTGTTTTCCTTTGTGGTTTGCATGTGGATGTGTGTGCATTTCTGTTTTTGAACACTTTGACTATTTGCTAATCAGCTATTGAACAGTTTAATTCTTCTGAAGCCAGCTGACCAAGAGAAAGTGAGATAGTGTGCTCACAGACCTCTCTAGCTATAAAGAACTACCCAGACAGTGTGGGCAGAAGGAAGTGAAATAGAAGCCCAAAAGCAATTTGTGCATGGAGAAACATGTAGAGTAATCCAACATCCTTTCTTTCCCCTGAAAACCTCTGTACACTAACAGCATCACTGTAAAAAGCAGACTTCATTCATGAAGCTGTTACTCATCCACCAATATATTACTGAGCCATGGTTCAGTGGAGTTTTCACTTGTTGATTTTTTTAATATAGGACCAGAATATGAAACAGCTGACCCCAATGGAGGGTTCCCCACATACAATACTATCTAGAGCTTTGGTTCTTTGAAGAGAAAATAGATTTATTTGGGCTTCTTGCTATGTCAAGAGAAATTAGAAGCTGAGTCATGCTGTTTCCTTATTGGTACCACCTACTGTTTCCAGTTGCTGAGAATCACTATAAAAAACTCTGGGTTTGCTCTTAGTTGATACAGATAATATTTTACTTCAGGAGAATGAGGTCTGCCTTTTTTTAAGGACACATTTATTTAAACATATGCTCAAGAAGCTGTCTCCTGTCCAAAATGTCTTACCCTTTTTTAAAGTCTTTCTTTCTCTTTTTCACAGATGCACTGTGGTAAAACACAGCTCCAAAAACCTGAGAAGTTCTCTGAGATGATAAAGGGAAGTGGAACTGAGGTATGCTCAGAAAGTCAACTCCACACTTTAATTTATAGCAGTAATAGCACCTCAACAGCAGTTTCTTGTGACAATACATCTAACACTGCCTGCTCTGAGATAACCTTCCCATGTCAATAATAGCACTGTGAAAGACACTGGTCATTCTGTTTCAGGCTTGGGTAAAGCCTGAAAGTGAGCTGGGTATATCAGCAGTGGTCAGGTAGAGATGATAGTGAAGGATTTTTCTCTTTGGCTTTGGGCTTGTTTTTTTTTTTTCCAAACTTCTTGGCCCAGCTTGGTATAGCTGATGCAGCAATTTTTTATTTTTTGTTATTTATTTAGGAAGTGCTAGCAGAAACCACATTGCTGTTTTGTGCCATCATGGGGAATGATACTACTTGGTTCCTAACCTGCCCTGAGGCTCTGCTTGATGAGAATTTACAGGTCTGAAGTGATCCCCCTTACTCTGTGTGTTTTATGTGCAGCTAACACAGGTGAGGTGGTGAGTTAAAACAAAAAAACAAACAAAAAGAACAAGCTGTGCTACCTTAAGATTGCTTACAACACCTAGCCTTGATATTAATTTAATCCAACTCTGAAACTTCGAATGAGCAATTTTGTTGGAGCTTCAGTGAGTCTGAAGCTTGGATAAATGCCAAGTTGCTGATCCTCTGTCTGATGAAGACTGAGGAAAACAACTGGAAGATTTGGCAGAAATTACATCAGCAGCTCTGATTGAGAGTGTGCACCTGCCACTTGCTGTTCAGGTCTATAACTCAGGTCTTTCTAAAATTACACCTGCTTCTTTTGCATGCTTAGTTAGAAGCTGTTTACAAGATTGTGTTTTATCATCTATGCAACTATTGTTTTCCTTGAATGTGACATGGAAGAGCTCAACATGAGATTGTTTGGAACTCAGGTGGCCTGGATGCGAGGATAGACCCTGGCATGACCTGTCACAGGTTCAGACACATTTAACCAGACCCAGATGCTCTAGGGAAAGGGATAAAGAGGGCAACCTGTTTGCTGAAACTGTGCTCATCTGGGGATAGGAAAGGGCCTTGTTCATCTACTGAATTAGCTTTTTTTCCAGATGGTTACAGGTTTCAGATGTTCCTATCCTTCTGAATAGGACTGAAATCCAGGAACTATGGCCTAAATCCCTGCAAGAAAGGGTGCTGGGGGATAACTGCATATAGACTGCTAGAATGTGTTGTAATACATATAGGCACTGGGAAGAGTTAGCTGTGTATGGACTATCCTTCCTTCTCTATTGTCTTCTTTCTTCCCCTCCTCCCTGCTCCTCACATTTCATTCTTTTAACATGTGTAGACTTAGAACCAAGAATTCCTGACATAATGGTAGAGCTTGTTGCTCATCCAGCCTGAAGAGAATGCTGGGGTAATTTTAGGTAATTACAGAGGGCAAAACTGATTCCCAGTTACTTTTGGTAAGGTATTAAAATAGCTTTCACATAAAGATACGATCTTTCATAAGATCCTTCATAATGTTATCTCTTAGAATTATCTCCGTAACAATATATATAGTCTTAGAGAGATATATATAGTTGTACTCGCATCTGTAATGACTTGGATACTTTCAGAAAAAGGAAAGTGCTAGGCAGACGACAGAAGGACTTGAGAACAGACTAAGAGTAGGTTTTCATGAATTAGAATTTGAAAATTATGTTTAGAAAATCACAGGGAATGGAATGTAAGTTCTCTATAAATTCTCTGGATATTGTAAGTCTTGCTCTATTCTTTTGTGCAAAAAAATATTCAGCAGTACATATAGTCTTACACTGGAGTCAATCACAGTGACCTACAGTCACCTCCTGTTTTTTTGTAACCCAGAGCATGCATGAAGATGCACAAATCTTAAAGATGCTGGAGACAGGAAAACTATGACTTTTTCCCCAGCCCATACCTCTCTGTGGCACTTCTGCCAACAGCAGTATTGCAGTGGGGTAGAAGCAGTTTCCTTCCTTTTACCTGTATGTGTCACCCCATACCTAATTACCAAGTATGCAAGCTTTGAAAGTGGGAGACCAATGTTCCAGTGAAGCCACGCTTGCTTTGGAGGATTTTACCTTGTGGCCTTCTGTGAAAAGGTCACCACACCAATAAACAAGGGAAGAGCAACCAACGTCATTTACCTGGACCTGAGCAAAGCCTTTGACACTGTCCCAAACAACATCCTGTTCTCCAAGCTGGTAAAATATGGGTTTGATGGATGGACCACTCAGTGGATAAAGAACTGGCTTGCTGGAAGCACCCAAAGAGTGACTGTCAATGGGTCCATGTCCAAGTGGAAGTCAGTGTCAAGTGGAGTCCATCACGGATCTGTATTGGGCCCAGTCTTGTTTAACATCTTTGTTGGTGACATGGACAGTGGCATTGAGTGCACCCTCAGCAAGTTTGCTGATGACCCCAAGCTGTGTGGTGTGGCTGACACACTGGAGGGAAGGGATGGCATCCAGAGGGACCTTGACAGGCTGGAGAGGTGGGCCTATGCCAGCCTCATGAAGTTCAACAAGACCAAGTGCAAGGTCCTGCCACTGGGTCAGGGCAATCCCAAGAAGGCTGGGCAGTGACTGGATTGAGAGCAGCCCTGAGGAGAAGGACTTGGGGGTGCTGGTGGACGAGAACTTCAACATGAGCTGTCAGTGTACATTTACATCCCAGAAAGCCAACTCGGTCCTTGGCTGCATCAAGAGAAGCGTGGCCAGCAGGTTGAGGGAGGTGATTCTCTCCCTCTGTTCTGCTCTCGTGAGACCCCACCTGAAGTTCTGTGTCCAGTTATGGAGCCCCTGTTACAAGAAAGACATGGATGTGCTGGAGTGTGTCCAGAGAAGGGCCACGAGGATGATCAAAGGGCTGGAGCAGCTCTCCTGTGAAGTCAGACTGAGAGAGTTGGGGTGATTCAGTCTGGAGAGGAGAAGGCTCTGAGGAGACCTCATTGTGTCTTCCCAGTATCTGAAGGGGGCCTACAAGAAAGCTGATGAGGGACTTCCTAGGATGTCAGGTAGTGATAGGACCAGGGGGAATGGATACAAACTAGAGGAGGGTAGGTTTGGATTAGATATTAGGAAGAAGTTCTTCACCATGAAAGTGGTGAGACACTGGAACAGGTTGCCCAAAGAGGTGGTGGAAGCCCCATCCCTGGAAGTTTTTAAGGCCAGGCTGGACAGGGTTCTGAGCAACCTGATCTAGTGGCAGGGGTGTTGGAACCAGGTGATCTTAAAGGTCCCTTCCAACACTGAAAATTCTATAATTCCCTGACTTCAATTCATTTGCCTCAGGGAAGATAAGGTTACTGTGGAACTATATGGCATCTTTTAAGTGGTCTATGGCTTTGCTATGTGAAGAAAGTATGGAAGAGCACTACTTAGGAAGACAATAGGAGCAGGGTATAAGTGACCCAGGCAAGTGAACTACCATGACGAAGATAAGGTAACTAGAGTCAACATTTTCTTTAGTATTTGTCAGAAAGAATTTTAAATCCAAGTCTTTACCAACTGTTGGGTGTAGAAGAAGCTAGTTGTCTCCTCTTCTGTTTTTCTGAGAGAGGACCGACATGGTGTCAGCACTCACCCACTAAACACCTCTGGGCCACTGACCAGTGGATGTTAGGGCACCTCTCTCTTTAAGTTTCCCATTGGTTGTCATGCCTCTCCACTTATTTTTCTTGAACCTCATTCTGCAGTACCTAATTCTTCTATATGAAGTACCAAGACACTGGCTACTATCTAAAGTTGAGAGTTCCAGTATGTATGAGCCCACTGAAAATTTGATTTTTACAGTATTGACTATTTCGATACCTGAATCCTGTAGGGGACTAGCCTTTGGCTTCCCTGTGCTTCAGTTCTTCTTCGATATAGGACTAACACTCTAAACTTGCAGGAATGCTGTGGAAGGTAAATGTATGAGGGATTGTCCAGAATAAAGACATAGTTCTGAGAAGGCAAAAGAAGTAGCCAAGGTAAGTCATGAGGAAGAGTCTGGATCACATTTGTTCATAACAGAGGCATGACTATTGTCATCCACTCTGAGGAAGCCTAAAGTACTTTCTGTGCAATTGGATTCCACATATTTAGACCCTACTTGATGAGTAGTAGTTTCAAGCAGGTTTTCAAGAATGCTCATTGCAGGGTCAGGCTGTGCATCAGCAAGGACCACTGGGAAGTCTCTCCCAAGAAAAATGCTGGACACAAAGACACTGAAAACTTGGAAAGACATTCTTCTTATTAAAAAACCCAACAACTATATGTAATAATCATGTTTCAGCATTAACATACATTCCTGGACACTGACTACTTTTCTGCATGAAAGCATTTGCAGTAGAACTTCTAAGTTATAGAATTAGAAAATCAACAGTAAAAGTATTTAATGTATGAACTAACAATGAAACCATCTCACAAGTTTCTTTTCCCTTGTCTGGTTTAACACATAATTTTTTGGTAATTTCAAATCCAGAGGAGAATATTTGCCTCACAACTGATCATTTCTTTTTAAGGAAAGTATACATAAAATACTAAGGAAAATGTTTCTGGGTGCAAGATTCTTGCTATCTATCCCACAAAAAAATGATATTCTTCTACAGAAGGCTTGTTGATATTTTTGTTCACATAATTTATATAAGAAACAAGAGGAAGCCTGGTCCTTGTTTAGCATCTTACAAACAATTAATTCAGTGTTTTTGCAGTTAGCCTTAATTTGAATGTTGATGATTTTTATGTTTTACTTTTCTTCTTCCTTTTCCAACAGTTCTTTAGCAGGTCTGAGGTGTAATATTTGCTTGCACGGCTACTAATATATTGTCACAGAAGACTCAGTTTAGGGCAGCCCAGTTAGTTTCACTTATTGCCAATGAACATGAACTTTAATTGCTGACATGGGCATGGAGAAACAGAGAAGACAATTAATTGAACAAACACTTATGGAAACACTTTTAATCCCTTCCAAAGGTTCAAGTTCAGTCTAGGCACCTCTCCCCTTCCTTCCTAGTCTTCCCTCCCCTTTTTTTGCTGCACACTGCATATAGGCACTGAGCAGAACAAGAGGCTGGGCTGAGTGCGTAGTGGGTTTTATTATTTTTTTTTTTAATGTTCTTTGTTCCTTACTCTTTTCTTTCACTGCTTCTTCCTTCTAACTAATTTTTTCTATTCTGGCATAAATTTCTCCATGAACTGCAGTACCCTAAGGGGTGTCCCTGCCCTGGTATGACTTCTCTACTGGCCACAATCTCCTCAGAGGCATATCTCCTCCTGTGTGTCCTTCTGTGCCTCCTCCTGCATCTCCTTTTTTTGTGTGTCCTACCCCAGTGGCTTCTTCCCCTTCTTAAACCTGCCTGAACAGAGGCAACATATGCTGCTCTCACAGGCTGCAGTATTGATGCAGGATTACTCATTGCTGCCCCTTTCTGAACTGGCTGAACCCCTCTCTCACCAGCACAGGGCACTCCTTGCTTGCACATAGGGTACCATGCAGCCTCCTGTTACCTAAATCCTCCCAGATATGCCTATGACACGTATAGAGAACATATATGAATAATTTAGCTATGTTTCTAAATATCATGTTGAGAAGCTAGTCATACTGACACCAAGATCACATCCATCTTTTCAGTTGCCTACAATTTCCTTCCCCTTTTTCTATCATTGCCAAATTTCCATCCTTACAGCTACTCCAAGCCATACTTTGAAACCTGCTTTTGCTAGCTCCCTTTCTTGCACCCCACATATCCAGAACTTGCTGCTTTTTATGCAGCATAAGCATGTTATGCCATTTTTTCCTCCCAGAATGACATACTGTGGTGTCTCGTTCTCCACTGCATATATTTTTATCACTGCAAGAGCTTACTCTCTGGACATTCAAATATAAATGTACTGACCTGTCTTCTGGCAAGATATGACCCAGAAGATATTTTTTCTTGCCAGACTAAATCTTCAAGCATCAATGACATGTTTTAAAAGCTTTGAGAATTTTGTATCTATTATTTTGTGTTGTTCAATGTTTCAGTTACTACATCCTCAGGTTTTGTTTGTTTGGGGTTTTTTTTTTGCTTTGCTTTGGTTTTGTTGTTGTTGCTTTATTGCAGAGTTTTATGCCTTTACCACAATTTCTTGTTCAGCTCCATATGCAACCACTTCCAGTTGTCTGCCATGATTTCTCTTCTGCATACCATGATGTTCCTACATCTTATCCTCATTTCCCTATTTTACCTTTGAGTCCACGTTGAAGGCCTGTTTCTGCTTTGTCGAAAGTGTACAACAGTTCCCCTCCAGGGAAAATAATATTTAATATTCCCATACCTTAACCTGCTGCTGAGCTATGTGGGCACCTCAAGAGAGGGTGTTTTACTTTTCCCAGCAGGATATGGGATCTATGTCTAGATCTCAAGCCAAAATAGCACTGTCACCTGCCTAGAAGAAAATACTGCATTCTGGAGAGCTCTCATTGACTCATACGTAAGTGGGAAGGCACTGAAAGATTTACACTTCCATTCTCTGAAAGATCTATAACTCAGCAAGGACGTTGCAAGTCAGGTCGATTATCAGGATACTCCCTTTTAAAATACAATTTTGTATGACTGATCAAAAGTCCTTAAAACGAACTAGACAGCGTCCTACATATAATACCGTCTAATTCTTTTTCCCGCCGTTCCCCCCGTCGTGCCACCGAGAAGGCGACGGTGGCGGTGAAGCGCGCACTTTCCGCGCACACAGAGCTGGCGCTAACAGCGTTTTCTACGACCGCGAACCGGGTCGCAAGCGCTTTTTTCTCCCGGGTCTTGCTGCTTCTCCTGCCGCGGAGACTTTGTGGTGCTTTAAGACGGCGGAGGGCTGGGAGGGAGCGGGGCCGCGTCTGGTCTCGGCGCTGCCCGGGGCTGGGCCGGCAGCGAGAGGGACGAGTGGGAGCGGAGCTGCGGGAGAGGGAAGATGTGCCCGCCCGCCCGCCCGCCGCCGGGCCGAGGGGAGGTGTGTGTGTGTGTGTGTGCGTGTGTGTGTGTGTGCGTGTGTGAGTGAGTGTGTGAGTGTGTGAGGAGCCGTCTGGCCGCGGCTCGGGGCTGTCCGCTGCCAGGGATGCTCCCGTGCTGGCGGCGGAGGAGCGTGTCACCTGTGGCCCTGCCCCCGGCAACCTGCGGGCGCCTCCCTGAGCCGAGGACACACCTGGGCGCCGCGCCCCCGCCCCCCGCCCCCGCCGCCGGCCGCCTCTTCCCCCGCCCGAGAGCCGGGCGGCGAGTGTCGGCGGAGCCGCGGGGCTGCAGGCGGGGCTGAGCGCTCGCTGGGCGGACGAGCGGCCCCGCAGGCTCCGAGCAGGCACCAGCCGGGCGAGGGAGCGAGGGAGCCAGGGAGCGAGGGAGCCGGAGCCGGGAGAGCAGAGAGAGAGGCGAGGAGGGAGGCGGCGGCCGGACCCGCTGCGCGCTGCCTGGCAGCTCCGGCCCGGCCGTGGGCGCGGCGGGCGAGGGCGAGCCCGGAGCGGGGAGCGGGGGAGCGGCGGGGGCATGTGGATGTTGGCCGTCGCCTTGCTCCACAGCATCTCGCATGGTGAGCGCTGCCGGGCCCCGCCGCCGGGCTCTTTCCCCTTCTCCTTTCCTTTCCTCCCTCTCTCCTTCCCCCTCTCCTTTCCTTCCCTTCTTTCCTGCCCCTGGGAAAGGGAGCGGGTCGCGGGTGTTTGCCTGTCGGGTTGAACGCGTCGCGGTGGCTGCCAGCAGCCGTGAGGAGAAGGGCAAAGATTGCTTTGCAGTAATTGCAGCTCGCTTACCTAGCGGAGTGACAGCCCGTAAGTTAACGCTATTTCTACAAACAGCAGGACAACCTTCGCGGGAGGTCGGCACTAAGGACATTTCCTTTCCTTTCCCTTCCTCCCTCTCTCCCCCTTCCCCCCCCCCTTCTCCCCTGCAAATTTGGGAAAAGACGACTTTCTTCTGAAACAGAAGCAAAAGCTAACTCTATCCCATTTCTCACCCTGCATAGGAAATGAAACTAATTTCTACGGTATTTGGAAGGTCTCAGTTTGTTCTCTCCTGTGTGCTTAAAAGGTTGTCAGTGCTAGCTGTATGTGTTATTTCTGGTGGCTTCTATCTAGCAGTTTCCTATTAAGGCTTATAAAAATATATTTTCCCTTAAACTGAATTTAGAAATAGGTTTTAAAAATATTTATTGCACTCGTGGAACTATATTGGGTACAAGAAACGACTGGGGAAGATTTTCAAGGCATGGAGGAAAATTCCGTTACGTGATTAAGAAGTATTGACTTCTTCAGAGTTCATCTCTTCATAGTTACTACCGAGGATAAATGAGTTCTTCCTTACCTCCCCCCTCCTCCCATCTTGTAAAGCTTGTTTGGGGGAATCTGATTATTATTTATGTGAAAATTCTGTAACACTTCAGCTGGAGGTATATATGTAGGCATTTTGCCATTTTCCCACAAGGCTTTGCCAGCTCCCATCAGTCATGACCTGAAACAGCTGCTGATCACTTTTGAAAACTCCAAATGCAGAGATTTGTGTGTGCCATGGTCTATAATAATTATCTGTTAGGGCTTAAAGGGAGATCACCAGAATTTTTTCGTATGCATTGGGAAGAAAATCAAAATACAGAAATGAAAACTTAGGAAACCTGTCCTTACAGTACTAGATGAAGATCTTGGCATGGGGATTAAATCTATTTGAAAAATTGAAATTGAATGTAATGACAAATCTTAACATGCTGTAAGTTTCTTCTGTTACAAACTAGCAGTAAATCCAAATTTCATATGGAAAAAAGAAAACTAAACTTATGGGTTTCTTATTCTAATACAATTGTTTTGTTTCTGTAATTTGGCTGTACTAGTTAATAAACTGTATTGAAATTCTGAATTTATGCAGCTGAATGTTTCAAATGTACTGAATTCAGCTTTTTCCAAAAAAGGAAAAGTCAATTAACTTTTGATCAGCCCTTACTTATACTGAAATATGAAAGTTAGTGAAACTCATGGAATACCTTTCCAACAGCAACTGAAATGAGGACAAGCAGATCAGGAAGACAGTACAGCATTCAGTCAAGTGAAATCAAATACTTGTTTTATATCATATGGAGTATTGATTATACACCTTGCCCCCAAGGAATACTTTCTTACCTCAGAATCTAGCATTTTTCTTTGGGCTATTTTTTTTTTTTTAATAACCCCAGTTGGGTGGAAAAGCTGCTTAATGTGTTTATTGACTTGCAACTAATAAAGCATAACTTTTCTGGTTTTATATCCATACCTCAGGTACAAGCAGAGAGGCCAAAACAGCACAAACTCAGTCTCCCAATATTGCTGTGTAATACAGGCAATGTTATGCAAGGCAGGTGTATCTTTTCAAGACTTCCAGCTTAGCATTCATCTGAAAAAATACTTGAAGCCCACTGTGTTCTGGTCATATAATTTAAAAGAAAGAGATAGCAGAAACAGACAACATCCGTGTATATACGGCAGAAGTGACAGAAGTAGCAATGATTCTGTGTGAGAGAAATAGAAGGTGGAGAGAGAGGAAACAGTATGCTTAGGGAAGAGATGAATCAGCAAGAATGTGATAACTCTGTATAAAACAGGATGTATGAAACAGACATCCCTATTTGCTCTGGAGACAAACATTGGCATTCTGTGCCTTGTGTCAAACACCAGAGTCCTCCCCTCCATATGACTGTGGCCTGCATGCTGCCTTTGAATCTCAAGGTGGGGGGGTGACATGTGGGGATTTTTTTTGTCTGTAGTTTGGAAGAACTATTTCGGAGTAGTGGAGAAAATGCATTTTCAGCCTAGTTCCCACTCCTCTAACTGCAGCCTTTTCCAGGTAAGGCAGGCAAGCTCTTTTTACTTGCCCATTTTGTCTCTTGAAAAGATTGTATTTATGCTGTTTACTTAGTAGCAGTCACTTTATAAGCACTCAAACTCAGAGAAAACCCAACTGTGGTAACTGTTAGTAAATGCATAATTTTTAAATGAGCCACCATTATCTAAGAAAAAAAATGGTGGTGGTAAAGAGAGTGCTTTTGACAGGTGGCTGTACTTAAAAATCAAATAAACAGACAAAACAGCCCCCAAGGGAAATTAACCAGAAATACCACAGCACCAGTCTGCATTGGACCTGGGTCAGCTTTTCTGTGGAGAATCAAGCCAGTGGTTGTCCCACATGATCTACGAGACTGACCCTGGAAGATCTAGTCCAATGTCACTCTCCAATACACAGTTGATTATTACAGCAGGTTGCTCAGGACCATGTCTTGTTAGGTTTTGAATACCTCCAAGGATGAAGACTTGGCATCCCTGTGGGCAATCTGCCAGTATTAGACCACTCTCATTGTAAAAAGAAAATTATATATATATATATATGTATACGTATATACATAAATCTTATGTTTACATGAAGCTTCTTGTTGTCTGTGTCCATTGCCTTTTGTCTTTTCACTGGGTACCACTAAGAAGGTTCAGGCCATATCTTCTTTATACCATCCCATCAGGTATTTTATTAAGATCTCTCTTGGCCTTCTCCAGGCTAAACAGTCCCAGTTTGCTGAGCCTTTTCTCATGCACCAGAGTCTCCAGTCCCTTAACCATCCTTCACTGGGCTCACTCCAGTATCCTTGCATTCTTTCTTGGACTGAGGAGCCCAGAACTAGTACACAGTACTCCAGATGTGATGTCACCATTGATGACAAGACAATTGTGATTTTTCTGCTTTGATAACAGTGCAACGTACTGCTGTCACTATGTTTCATCAGCCTTTCACTTCACTGTGAAACCCTTCACTGGACAGGATATCCCATTACTTCTCTGTCCCATGCTTCTTTCCTCCAAAGTCCTTCGTAGTGCTGCCCTACCAAGCTTTTCCTATGAAGTACCTGGAATAACCTTCCATCTTCAACCAGTTAATCAGTTTCCACTTCTTTACCAAACTTACAGTCAAGTACTTTCCTGCTCTTGTATACGAATTTCCTCCCAAAAAACCAAGATCTCCATTACCTGCCTTCAAATCCTGCTTGTGGCCTTGCTGCTATTAAAAAACTTGGCAACAGTTGGCTGCTATGGACATTGTTCATTTCACTTAATTTAAAGTGTTTACAGCACAAATCACTTTAGCTTATGGACAGAGAGGAACGGGGACTTCCAGGGTGCAATTTTTGTTCTACGTTGGATAGCCATTTTGAGATGAGAGAAATAATCCCTTAAACATGCTTACTTCTCTGTTATGACTATTAAAGGGAACCTATAAAGATATCTGGCTGAGAGAGATTTGTCTGTTTTATAAACTTTTGTGTTTCTCTGCATGACTTGAAAGGCATGAAGAATGCATCTATCCTACCTGTGAACAATTTGCACTAGTAAAATTCATGTTCTGTACGCACAAGTAAATGCAAATCCTTCACAGGGTTTTGTTTGTTTTGTCTGAAAATGGGATAGCTTATAGAAAATGCACTATGGAGTCAAAATTATCTGTACAATGATGTGTAGAAACACAGTTTCTTGGTGATTTGTGATAATGTGTGGACAGGCAAGAAAAGGCTAATGAAAAGGGGGTGATCACAAATAACTTTTGTAATTACACTTGAAAAAAATCTATTTGAACCAGGGTGGAGGCAGACCACTGCAAGGAATCAGTTGCCAGATTTGGTGAGAGCTGTAATGTGGTTCTTGACTGTGAGGAGCTGGCTTAATGGTAGATCATCCTTGCAGAGCAGGGATTGGGATCCCTGAGGTCAGCCTCCATGAAAGTCTTTCCAGTATATGTGGTCTGAATCTTTGTGCTGTCAGCAGTTCTTATTTTTGTATTTGGTAGCTCTTGACCAGAAGACCTCTTGCTTAAAGCTTTTGTGGAGATTTCCTCCTCTGACACCATGACATTCCTTCATATGCTTATGACCTCACAGAATAACCTTTGTCATAAAATGGGAACAAGATTTTATATGTGAATAATACAGAAGCTGCACTTGTTGCACAGGGAATCTGTGTGCTACAAAGGAAAAAAATTCCCATACATTGTGCGTGTTTCTCTCTAATGCAAACGATGGTGTACCAGAAGGTATACCACTGATGCAGATGTGTGAACAGGGAAGGCCTGGCTTTACTTTGTATTCCCAAGTCTTGGGGCAGCCTATCAGGAGAACCTATGACAGCCTGCTGCTGTTCTTGCTGTATTATCCATGACAACAAGTTGGCAAAGAAAGTGTTCCTTACGGTTCTCCCTGTTACAACCTCCTTGTGGAGCTGACTGGAGCTCATGATGCAAGAAAATGCTTGTGGCCAAATCCCCTCACAAAATCCCCACCCACACCTCAGTAGAAGCAGGAAGAAAGGCAGATGGAAGGGCTACTCTTGTCCCGCGTGAGCCAATGTAATTTATACCTGTTTCTTTTCCCCATTTTAATGCCCCCTCCCCGCAGTAGGCTGTTGCTTGGCAACCCCACCTCCTTGCTCCACTGCTGCTCTGCTGCTCCCCTTGGCCTCCTCTTTTTTTTTTTTTTTTTTTTTGGGAACACTTCCCTGTGTTCCCAGCAATCTGCGAGCAGAGGCATCACCTCTTCATCAGGGCTTGGAAGAGTCTGGGAGCCCTGCAACTGAGATGAGAGTACAGAGGATTCTGTGTGTTGTCTGAGACATGGCAAGCTCTGGTCTTGCTGGTGACTCTGCTCAGGGGGGTATTGGCTTCCAAATAGTTCAGTTCTTCTTTTGTTTATGTAGTTGCTATTTGTTGTAAGCCATGGACATCCTGAGCAGGTAATAGAGAGCAAAATTTGGCTCAGGACCAGGAATAACCTTCTTCCCACATAATGACAGTACTTAATGGATTGTGCTGGAACAATTATTAAAGAAATAAAGAAAGGTCTGCAGAGCTTTGAAACCATCATTCATTTTTCAAAAAAAGCCCTGTTGATGATATTCTATGATATTCCTTCAAATTTCCTTTTCGCCCATCTCTTCTTTTTAATAAGCAGCAGCTATATATATGTATACATGCTCATATCCAAACCCAGAGCATCCCTAGATCACTTGTTAAAAGGCTCTAACTCCTAATCCAAATAATGGAAAATCAGATTTAGAAATGAAATAGTATACTTGACTCAGCCTTTTCATGCTACAAAATTATGATATGTACTGTGTGACATAGCTATGCCTATGATTTCAATATATATAATTCATTCCATCAAATCTTGTTTAAAATGATTAAAATAATTTAATGCTATAGTCTCTCATGTTTTGTCTTTATGCATACATCAGACGCACAAAGGGGTTTAGTTCATCTTTATTTGGAGACTTTTAAATGGATATCTTCAGTGCTATAATGCTTGTATTTTATGTTATGCTACTTTCTCTTATGATAACCAATTAGCACCGAGAGGCCTTTATGCCCTTCTGCAAGCCCAGATTTTCACCCAAGACAGCTGTCTGATATGTTCTGTGCTATGATCCTACCCTTTATCTTCAGCTTTTTTACATGTTTTGTCCCCCCAGTCTTTTCTGTGGTTGGAGCAAACTTGTCAGGATGAAGATGTGAAAAATTTAAAAAGATTTTCCTGGATTTGCCCCTCTGAAAGGGAATATTTTTCCTACAGTTGAATCTCAGTTTTTTAAACAGCCAAGAATCTTACCTTTTCTGCTAATTTGCAAGGTGCAATGCAAACAAGAAGTCTACAGCACAAAAATAATAAATAATAATCACTGCCCTATCCTTTGATAATGTTATTTTAATGAGAGAAATCTGTTATTTTCCGAAGAAAACATGAATCATACGCAGCATTGTAAAATTCTTCCCACAGACTGGATTTTCCCATGCCTTATTATAACATGTTTTTCCAAGAAATATCTTTATCAGCTCCTCTCTTTTTTCTCTCTAACAAGTTTTGAACCTTCTGGCCAGTTTCAAACCATTGGTAATGTGGGTGTAAAATAGAATGTAGTGAAGTGATTGAATATATGTAAGTATAAGTATGTAGATATTCACCTGAGTAGAGATGACTAATACCACTCCAAGTTCTTGAAAACAGTGGAAAAATTAGTAAACATCTGAAGATCTACTTCTGACCAAAGATCCAGAAGAATTAATTTTTTACTCTGATTTTGTGCTCACAGAACCTCCTGCTGGGATAAGATTGCTTGCTTGTGTCTTCCAGGCGCTACCGAAACCCTAGGAACCAGCTGCAGAAGAGTAACTTAAGGCAGGGAAAAAAAAATCTCCATTTTATGCTTTCAAACTTGGTGTGTACTAAACCATCTAAACTGGTTTGAAAACTGCTGCTTTAATTCATGAGCATAGCAAGACTGAATGGTTAATTCTGTGTATACTGTAAGGACAGATCATGCAAGAGAGTACATTTTTTTCCAGATAACAATATTCTTACACATTATCAGCTTGGAGTAGTCAATGGCTTCAGATGAAGTATAGGGAGCAAATTGTACTTATTCCCTTGTGTTTTGGGGGGTGGCCTAGATAGGTAATAGTAGTACAGATATTTTGACAAGTAATTGCACACAGATGTTTATGTTTTGTTTGTCCATCTTAAGTAGTCCCCACTTCATATTAATAAAAAGAGCATTTCAACTCATATCTTCATAATGGTACATACAGAACTAGAAATTGCTTTGGAATTCTTAAGTAATTCATGCAAAATATTTATTTTTTGCATCTTGTTCTGCTAATAAAGGCTGTCTGTCAGCTTACAGATATAAGCATTAGGCTTGGTAGCCAGTGAATATCAGAAGGTTTAGTGATTGGTTTTGACAGGCATTCAACATTTATCTGGATCTTTCCACTATCAAATTGGCCATGAAGTCATGTGAGGAAAACCTGTTCTCATAAGGCTCTTGATTCTCTTCTTTCCAGACTGATGGAAAGTACTGAGAATCTTTCCCACTTTGGCCTCTCTTCCCTTCTTAACCACTGGTCCCTATATCATTTGTTGAGTTTATCTTCCTTCCTTATGGCTGCAGCAACAAAATTTCAGTTTATCTGAAAATCTGAAAAGAGTTGTCATCTTCAGCTTTAAAACAATTTGATTCAGAAAGAAGATTGAAAAGATGCGATTCACAGGAGCTGAGATCTGAATGCTTTGGGCTTGGATTTATTTCAACTGAATACACAACATTTTGGCATGACTCTTCCTTGCTTATTTTCATTAAAAGGGGGGAAAAAAAAATTGCTTACTGAAATGTTCCAGGTTTTGTTTCATTACTGTTCTTATCTCAGGGTTGTATGCTTCTGCTTTGGTTTTAAGCTACCTGGGGCTACAACACCCTTCCCAGTAGAACTGAAAACATTGCTAAATCTTATTAAAATGAAAATCATAACTAAATTTACAACAGAAGGTAGTTTACTTACATGAGAGCCCCTAGAAGTTATCTTTGTCTATAAACTAATAAACAATATTATTCTTTCAAATATCAATACTGAAAGAACATAGTCAAGATCAACACGATCAAGGAAGGAGTTCAATAATGAGGAGACAGAGAATTATTTAGAAACCAAGGGATGACTGAGCCAAGGTATCATCTCTTCCAAAAACTGGACTGATCAGTAATATAGATTCTGGTTTCACACATGCTCATTTTTTATTATTTTTTTTTCCCCAGGTCTTCTGACTGTTGAGAACTTCCTCTCACCATGTTTTCTCTTCACTTCCTCTCTGCTTCCCTCCCATTCTTTCTTCCCTCAGGTACTTTTTAAACCATTTTCAAAGCTGAAATTGCAAATGAGATTTTTGCATCCTGAATGACAATGAAGGTCTCTGTTTGAATAGTTGAATACTTCAATGGCAGATATTTGACTGAGTTCCCTAAAGCCCAAAGCCTATGAAACCAACCATGATCTGAAAAGAACCAATTACTGCTCCTGCTCCCAGACCAGTCTCTTCTTGGAAGATTCCTTTGTTTTCTGAAGTCCAAATCAATGCAGACTTATTGCAGACAGGATATTTTATCTTTTTGTTTGAAAAAAGAATTTTTCTGCAAGATTGCTTAAGGAAGCTATAGACCAGATACTTCACCTTCCAATATTGGAATGTGAAATATTCAGCCAGTTGGATCACTGTAACCTGCTTAATTTTAACAAAGGGATTTTGCCTCCATCTTTTACCAGGTGTACTGGTCTGCACTGGTCATTTCTTGTGTGTCTGCTCCATTAATATGAGAGTATGATGTATACACATTGCAATATTGGTTTGCAGACCTTGCCATTTAACACTTTGTGTATGTGCTACACTGAAAGATGATGGCTGGGTGCATGGTCATGCTTAGCAGTATTTCTGTAGTTCATGGTAGTAGCTCAGGGGACAAACTGAATGTGTGCGTGGCCAAAACTGTCAGGAAGTATATCAATGTTCTGGGTGTTCGATTGAAATCAGATGATTCAAATGAATCGGGGTTTCTGTGAGGTCCTAACAGAGAAGTCTTCTGCTTTTGCTTTCTGCAGTATAATGTGATCTGAAACATTAAGGGTTTGAGTTAAATTTAGGGTAGCCATCAGATGGGGTACACTGTTGCCCTATCTCTGTTAACTTCAGAGATCTTCCTCAAAGTTTGCGTGGTAGCTGCACATCAGCTGGGTACAGTCAACAACTACAAGATCTAAACCCAGTTTAAGGACTTAATTTAAACCTGTTTTAAGATGGTTTAACTTTAATCACAGTTACTGTAATAGTTGCAGAGGACATATTTTTCCAGAGAAGATAGAATTATGTTCAAACTCTAATTGAGATATCTTGCTGGAAAAGGATTGTGTGTTTGTTTGTTTATTTTATATGTATTTATTTATAAGAAAGAAATAAATAATTTCCAGACACTTAATTGAGAAAATTCTACACTAATAAAAAAAAGGAAAAAAAAAAAAGCATAAAAGGGGATTCTCTTTGTTTGATGACCTCAACTAGCCTTGATTGCAGTTGAAGTTTGGTAGTGCTTGATTTTTCAGACTTGAAAAGTAGCATTCTGACTGATTTAATGTACTCTGTGTGGAAGTTATCATACAGTCTTGTTTCTCCACTTTGACAGATTGATTAATTTAGGTTTCAGTCAAGTCATTCACTGAACAGCAAAACCAGTGAACCCTACTTTCATGCAAAATTTTCTTCTGCCTTCCCCTCCCTTCCTTAAACCTAGCTCAAGATTGTGATTTTACTGCCTAGTTGGCTGGCTGTTGCTAACAAAGGTTATATACTCACTGAAAGTTTGTCCCTTGTATTTTGGTGCAAATTGAGGGCTTACTCTTTCTGTCTATAGCTGCTGTTTTTTTCAAAATAAAGTGAAATGCACAGAAACTTGCTTAAGACTGCTATAAATGAAACTGAAACTTGTTAAGGGCTGCCAGAGTTACTTAGATGAGCAAAGGAAGTAGAAAGGTATGAGATGGCATATTTATTCTATGTGGTATTGCGTTGTATCTATGAAGACCCAGATATGTTTCAGGCCCCAAAATGGGAAACAAAGCAATTCTGAAAGAGCTGCCTAAACAAATCTGTCATGAACTCATGAACTTCTCCAAAATGGTCTCAAATGAATACTTAGGCATTTCTGCTAGTCACTAGCTCTCTTCTAAATAAAGACACTAAACTATTGTCATTTTTAGCAGAACTTTGCTCCCAGTAAGACCAGATTTCCTTCTTCTTTTTCCCCAACCCCCCTATTTCTTTCTCTTTTTTTTTTTTCCTCCACCCTCAAGACATTTGTACTTCTCTTTAATTTTTCTTTAATAGAATCAGATGCTATTTTCCACTGAATTTCCCTGATTACCCACATTTTTTCTTAAGGGCAAACATGAGCAGTGAGTCCTCACACAATATTGGTCTCATCTCTCTTACTTTCAGTCTACTGGCTGATGCTCCATCCAAAAAGGGTTGCAGGGAACTAAGCACTTCCTTTCACTGTGCTTTGGTTCCAGCATTGTTTTTATCAAGAATTAGAATGAACGGACTTATAAAATGCTTTGGGAATGCATTTTGGTCTGTTCCACATGGTTTTAGAAACATCTTCAGATATGTTATTCCCTGTCCAGCAGTGCTGCTGAGCTTTCTGCACAAGTTAATCCCAATGCCTTTTGGGAGCACATTCTTTCTTGGGTTTCATTACAGTGCACAAGATTGAGTGTTGGCAGGATGGCAATGTCTGTCTTTATAATTTTTTTTTTTTTTTTTTTTTTTAAATTGTCTTGTGAGGACCCTCTGGTGTGAAATGATCCTGTTTGGTAGCACACCGGGGATTTTGTAGGTTGAGGTTCCTTATTGCTTTGTTTTGTTTGCTTTCCATCTTTTCATCTTATAGCTTAAATTCAGAGCTGTCCTAATGCTGTTATGTATTTCACAATATTGATTTTTTTTTTTTTTGGCTGTCTTCATTTAATATTTTTTCCATTTTTATTTTTTCCATTTTTATTTTTTCTTCTTTTTAGACCAACCGTCACACATAGATGTGAAGACAGAATAGATGCAGAAATTGCTTTTGGTTAGAGAGACTGTAATTTACTCTTTTGCGACAGGGGGAAAGAATTTGTTACCACAGAAAAAGGACCACATGAAAGGCCAAATAATATCTGGAGCTGCGTAAGCACTGGGAAATGTAGATATATGTATTATTTCTTCTTTCAGGTTCCTAGTCAATTATTTGACACGCTCTCTTGTCTAGGCTGTGACCTTCCAGAAGGCCCCCTCCTCCAGTCCCCCACACCACTTGTCAACACATTAGTCATACACAACTCAGCTGATGCCAAACGGACGCAGTTCAGCCAACTATTAAGAGGCAGGATATTCTGCTGCCTTCTTCTATTGGTCTCGGGTTTTTCCACTGTGGAGACTTTGTGGTGCTTTAAGACGGCGGAAGGCTGGGAGGGAGCGGGGCCGCCTCTGGTCTCGGCGCTGCCCGGGGCTGGGCCGGCAGCGAGAGGGACGAGGGGGAGCGGAGCTGCGGGAGAGGGAAGATGTGCCCGCCCGCCCGCCCGCCGCCGGGCCGAGGGGAGGTGTGTGTGTGTGCGTGTGTGTGTGTGTGCGTGTGTGAGTGAGTGTGTGAGTGTGTGAGGAGCCGTCTGGCCGCGGCTCGGGGCTGTCCGCTGCCAGGGATGCTCCCGTGCTGGCGGCGGAGGAGCGTGTCACCTGTGGCCCTGCCCCCGGCAACCTGCGGGCGCCTCCCTGAGCCGAGGACACACCTGGGCGCCGCGCCCCCGCCCCCCGCCCCCGCCGCCGGCCGCCTCTTCCCCCGCCCGAGAGCCGGGCGGCGAGTGTCGGCGGAGCCGCGGGGCTGCAGGCGGGGCTGAGCGCTCGCTGGGCGGACGAGCGGCCCCGCAGGCTCCGAGCAGGCACCAGCCGGGCGAGGGAGCGAGGGAGCCAGGGAGCGAGGGAGCCGGAGCCGGGAGAGCAGAGAGAGAGGCGAGGAGGGAGGCGGCGGCCGGACCCGCTGCGCGCTGCCTGGCAGCTCCGGCCCGGCCGTGGGCGCGGCGGGCGAGGGCGAGCCCGGAGCGGGGAGCGGGGGAGCGGCGGGGGCATGTGGATGTTGGCCGTCGCCTTGCTCCACAGCATCTCGCATGGTGAGCGCTGCCGGGCCCCGCCGCCGGGCTCTTTCCCCTTCTCCCTCTCTCCTTTTCCTCCTTTTCTCCCCTCCTTCCTTTTCCTCACCTCAGGAAAGGGAGCGGGTCGCGGGTTTTGTGCCATTTGTGTTTCGAGCGTCGCGGTGGCTGCCAGCAGCCGTGAGGAGAAGGGCAAAGATTGCTCTGCAATCGCTGAAAGTCGCTTACCTAGCGGAGTGACAGCCAGTCACATCGCCACGTTACTCTGTGCCTGTCTCGTTGGGAATAGGAGTGCTGGGGCACAGAGGTGCTTTTTCTTTCTTAGCTGGGAAAGTAGAGAATTTTTGCTAAGTGCCGTGGAAATGCGTCTGAGTATGCGAGGATAATTTGAAGGGCTTTCATCCTAAGCGTTTGCACTGAGATCACTGAGATGTTACTTCCTTTTTTTTTTTTTTTTTTTTTTTTTTTTTTTTTTTTTTTTTTTTTCGCACTCTGCTTTCACCTAAAAAAATTAAAAACCTATATATAAGAAATAATATTTGAAAAAATTATTTGCTTTTCATTATTTCACTAAAATGGTACCTGCTGTGTATTTTCCCCTCATTTATGTAAAAATATGTACGGATAGCCATTACATCATCTGAAAATGTTGAAGACTATTTTGGTCAATTATAAAGTTAGGAAGGGGAAATTAGAGTGGTGATAGAACAGGGGTATACCTTTTTTTTTTAATTTTTTTTCTTCCCTCTTCATTCTTCTAACTCTTTGATTGACAAACGTTTATTGTAGTTTCTGGATTTTTGTACTAGTGGATAGGGGTAATTTAGAACATTCAGATATATGTAATTGAAAAGCATGTCAGAGGTGAAAATATGTTTAAATCACATAACTTTTATTGGAATGCATATTAACCTTGCAGTTTTAAGGACAGGAAAATAATTAGGCTGTACTCTGGTATTCTAGCTCTTCTGTTATATTGCCTCCTTCTTCTCAGCTCTGAGAATGTAAAATTACCTGTAATTGTGTTGTACCCTGATAGTTAAATCAGAAAGATTAAACACACAATTCTCAGAAAAGGCAAAGCAGGTAGAATAGGAAAATGTTTACTGTATTGAATGATTGTGAGAGAAGCACAGGGCAAAGTGTAAGATTTTCCTGGATGATACAAATAATTGAACCTCTAGCAGAGAGAGGATGAGGTATGAATGTTGGATGAGGGTCCCTTCACATCTGCTTAGGTATATGCTGGATGAGAAAATACATTGACAGGCATGGCCAGTCCAGTGCGAGCAGACAGACAGATCATAAATTAGGAGGTGAATCTTGGGTCTGTATTTAGGGCTATCTTAAAACAGTTTCATCTTTTGAGCACCACAAAATGCTAAACTCTTGAAAAACCACAAATTATCAACTTCAAGATTTTGTATTTCTTCTAGCAGCAAGACAACTGCAACAAGTTCTAATGTTAAGAATGTGTTTGTTTACTGATTGATTTATTTGTTTATTTATGACAGGCAGCATTGTGCTTTTCTATCCTCTTCAGCCAGACACCTTGGAGGAAGAGATTTTCTGTTAGTAAGAAAGGCAGAATCAGCCTGGAAGTACATGCTCTTACCACCATTGTTTGTTTAAAACTAGATTTGTAAAGGAAAGGACTGTTTCTTTTCCAGAATTCCAGAATTTTAAAGAAGAATAAAACCCACATATTTTTTCCTATTATACTGATACTATAAATGTTATGTTCTAAGTCAGTCCTTCTTCCATGGCTTTTTGGAGGACAGAATAATTTTTGCTTTATGAAATACTATTAGAATCGCTTTCATTTATTGCTTGATCTATGAAGTCAGTAGCAATTTCACTTTCAATATCCATGTGGTTTTGGGTCACAGTCAAATGCAGATTGGTATACCAAAGATTTTTCTAGTTCTGATAGTATAACATGTAGATGATAGACACATCTGCATAGATTTTTATACTGCCACACAGCAACTTCTGTACATTTAAGAATCTAGATCACAAAAATGAAATGTTTTTGTGCATAGTAGTATTTTAAGATGAGAACATCCTAGAAATATGTAGAGGATGGTTCAATGGGTCTTTGCAACTTGAGAACTGTTTTTGTTTTTGGCATCATACTTGATGTCAAAATGCATATGTATTTAGGATCTCTTTAAAGGAAAGTTTTGAAAATGACACCTACATTCATGTGAAGACTAAACATCATTTTATTTATTACTAACACTTTCTTGGACTGTTAGAGTCAAGTTGGAGAATAGTACTTTTAAAGGTTTTCAGATTTTAATGCAGTGTCATATCAGATATGCAAGTTCTTGAAGGAAATGACTGCATATATAAATAGAGATGTCATGTACACATTTATGTTCATTATTCTATCTATATGTCTCAACTCCATTGAGTGGAGGCAGTATTCTTTTATGACTATATCTGGAGACTGGGGGGGTGGGCTATTGAAGGATGCTTGGATTCTGTCATTGCCTTTTTTGATGCCCTTATGGAACCATACGACAACTACTTAAAAAACAACCACAAGTATGAGTATTTTTCAGTTATGTGTTACATCTCATTCTAATTTTAACTTTTAAAATGTGTAAGGTTGTTATTGTCTGTTCTTTTTGTGTTTGTCTTTTTTCTTGATTTGCTTTTTTTTTTTTTCTTTTTTTTTTTTTTAAATAGCTTAGAAAATGAACCCACACATTATGTGTTTAACCCTGTAGTTGTTGTTTAGAGCTAAATTTCTTTTGAAGATAATGGAAGCCATTTGAATAACAATAGCAATAATGGCCCCTATATTTCCCTACAGTCACTCAGCACAAATACATTTTGTCAAATTAGATAAGAGCAGTGTCACTGGGTAGGCTTTATGTTTGTGAAATAGCTTCCTCTGGGGACAATGAAATACTGACATGCTGTTACATCAAATTAGTATTTCTGAGTCCTGAAACACAACCTTCACAAATACCTGGTTGAAGTTTTTTAGATTTTGCAAAGGCTTTACGTTCTCATTGATGAGAGTTTCTTAAAAATACAGGTAGCCCTTAACCATAAATGCATTGCTGCCTTAGTGGGACGATACAGAAAGCAGTGGGAGCTCTGCAGCTAGATTCACCACTTTGAAAGCCTGAGTCATGCAGTTACAATCCTGAGCAACACTTCTGGGTTACCTTCACAGTTACTATATCTGTACTACCCACCATGTTACTATACCTAAGTATTCCAGAAGCAAAGATGTAAAATTAACAGTGAAAGTCTCTTGTTGTAATTAGTAGGAGGGTATTTCAGTAATTGCAGGGGGGGAGGAGGGAGAAGCTAGGAAAGCTGTGAGGAGAGAATGGCCTCCTACAAAATCTTGACTCTTTATTGTAGTGACTGTGATAAAGTTATTTCAGAATTAGAATGCTTGTATTCAGAAATGGTCTTTCAGTATCATTTAGTCTCTGGTGCAGGTTTGCTGAACCCATTTGCAGAGTTCTCTCTTGATGCATTTCTTACATGCCTTTGTCCATAGCTGTTTTGCTGAAATCATGGAGCATCCGGAGGTATCCAATACAGTAGAGATAAAACTGAAAATAAATTTTCACTAAAATTATTTCCTGTTTGAATCATTTTCCTGCACTGTGCATCTATCAAGATGGGGTTTAGCAGCATATTGGAGATTGAGAAGGAGCATACTGAACTGTGTGCAGAGGTTATGCTCCAGACAAGAATGAGTAGTGAAATCAGAGGTGGTACTAATGACACTCTCCAAAGAAAATGGTGACTCTCAGTGCTGGAGTTAAAACATATAAGGACCAGAGAAAACTTCTCCCTTTGTAGAAACACGTTGTAATACATGCATAGCTTATCTGGAATTATGTAACCAAATCCTTACCTTAGAAAGTTTAATGCATGTGCAGAAAGCATTTAGTTTCCTTTATGTTAGTCGATGGCACAGTGCAGCCGGTGATGGTTTTAATCTGCTGTTACTCAAGCTATGAATAACTATTAATTAATCACAAGATGGCAAGCAGAGAAAATTTGTTACACCTAAGCGGTGAGAGCAGGCTGGAAATCTCCTTTTCCTTTTCAAAAGAAGCGTTTCTCCTCAGCAAAGGGTGCACCGGTGCCCAGGCTCCGGGGCTGCCCAGCCGGGATTCTCCCCGGCCGGGGTTCCCTCCCCCCGGAGCGGGCAGCGCAGGCTGCTGCTTCCTCGGTACCGGGAGCCGGGGCCACCGACACTAGTGGGCAGCAAACCCCGCGGGTCTGGCCACGGCTCCGGGGGCCAGGAGGGGCTCGGAGGAGGAGGCATTTCGTGTCTGCGTTTGTCTACCGGTGATGGCTAAATTGTACCGGGTGGACGCTGCATCTTCTCCCGTCGCACAGAGTAGCGGAGGCGTGTGAGGATGAAGGCGTTTTGGGGGGAAGGCTTTGAAGTGTGGTTGATCTCCAGGAGCAGTAAAAGCAAACCCGTAAGCCCTGTTGTTTAAATAGCTGGCAGCTCTGCGCTGTGATTTCGGTGGCATCTTTTCAGGAAGAGTTAAAAATTGATTTGAATTGTGTTTGGTCTTCAGTAAACTTTCGTCTTGTATTGTACCAATAAACTGAATTATTTGGGAAAATCTTCTGGGCTTTTGAGTAGCTCATCCAGAAAGTTCCTCCAGCTCATGCACTGTGCAAGGCTCTGGTTGCAGGAGCAGCTGGGCTCAGGTTGGACCTCAACATTTTCTGTCTTTGCATGGATGAATGTCTTGAATATGCTGCTCTCTCACATGCAGGAGTTGTTTGGGGAAATAATCTCCTCTACCTATTTAATAAACACTGAAGTGACAAAACAAAACAAAACAAGACAAAATAAAAAAAAAGGGGGGGGGAGTGTGGAGGGGGGCAAAAAAGCAATGAAACTGAACACTGGAGGGAGGGGTGTGGGGTGGGTAGGGAGCAGATGCAGCTCTTTCATTCTTTCCTTTCCCCTTCTGTTTTACTTTAGTTAAGATGCATGTAGGATCAAGGCCTGTTAAATATACCAGTAATTTACACTTTGATTTTAATTGGAGGATGTCATCAGTCTCTCAGTCTAGGACTCACTCAGCTTTCTGGTAGGAAAACTCTAATTCCAGCTTTCACTTTAAAAGCTGGAGAAGGGAGAAAAAAATTATATTCAGCTAATTAATCCACTGTACAGTTATTTTATTTTTTTGACTCATTGAAACTCTACAAGTACTAAAAAATCCATTAAACAATACAAGTTTGTAGATCCAAACACCTAATTATTTCAAGGTGAATGTATAGGTGTATGCAGTTAAATTACTTGTTTGACAATATGATTCAAGATGTTTCAATCCTTTTTAAACAGCATTTCCTTTTCCTTTAGCCTTGTTATGAAATCAATTGAGATTATTATTTTTCAAAAGAAACCCCTGATATTTTCTAAAATAAAACAACATAAAATGGGAGGTATTTCATAAGAGCCTTTCACAGTTCAATATTTTAGGGCACTGAAGAGAACCTCTTTAAGAAAAAGCCACAGATTCCTCAGGTGCTTGTTAGCACTGTGGGCTTTTCTTTCCATTCACTAAAAAATTCTTGTTGTTCACAAATATTTTCTGTTTTCCATTAGATCATTGGGCTACTCATCAGAAAAAGTGAAACTAGGGTATATATATGTTCCACCAACTCCAGCTTTCATAGTGTAGTGGGCAACAAATGTTATGGTACATACTAAGGAAAACAAAACTCAAAAAACAAAAAAGCAAAGAAATGGACAGACAAGACAAGATGACAAAGATTAACAAGTCTTCTCAGCATCCCTATTTAAGCTATTTTTACTTAGAAGGCAGGTAGTAATATTTAAGAGTGAGCCAGCAATCCTATTTATAGAAGGCCATTTTTAAATGCAAAGGCTTTGAGAAGGAGAGTCACCTCCATACTAAACACCAACCTCCCTGGAGCTTCCTTGTAATTGAGGGAGAGAGCAGCCCGGCGACCTGAGCTGAATCACTGATGTGCTGAAGCTTCCAGAAGGACAAAGCCTGCAGGATCACAGGCCACAGGGCAGCCTGAGAGCACATCTGAAAATAGCACCCAGCTACTTGTAGATTTAGCAGATACAAAAGGTGCATAGGAAGACCATATGAGAAATTATTTGCCTGGTTAACATTCAGAGCCTCTCTTCACTCTACAATGTGAGCTGAAGCCCAACCATCATGATCATGGGGCTCTTTAACTAGTATTTCAGGGATCTAGTTCCTTCTGATATTTTCATAAATATATTTATACATACATAATTGTGTAAATCTTTACATCTTGTAATAGTTTAAATGCTACTGTGTATGGAAAAGCTGGAGCGTGCTTTGCTGTCCAAGAATACTGATGCTATTTTCTTCTTATTAATTACAGAGTAATCCCATGCAGAAGGTTTATAGTTTAAGGTTTGTGTTTTTACTAGACTGAAAATTATTCCTAGTAACTTCTGTCATCTAAAGTAATTTTTTAATAAATTTTGGGGATCCCTCCAATGTTTTAAGAATACCAGGAACATGATTCTTGAAAAGATCAGGGATCTTTCAATACAACTGGAATATAATTTTATCTCACTGTAGCTGCCAAGAGTACCTACATAATCTACTCACAGCAGTTCTATAGATAAGACTGTAAGGTTGCTCTGTCTATATAAATATCTGTGGGCATGAAATCCTCCCATGTGGTGTTGCAGATGAGTGGCTTATGCTAAGCCTGCACACTAAGGGTGTTTGTCGCTCAGCATTTTAGAGTGGCATGGCCACAGAATTAAGAGACTTGATGGAAATTGTCTTGGAAGAAAGACTTTAAAACCCCTTGTGTGTTTTCAGTTTTGCTCTTTAGAAGCATCTCCATGATAATACATTGCCATTAAGTAGAGTTTCCTAGAGATTTATTAGTTAGTATAGAGTTCAGATACCAAATGTTAGTCTTTGACATGTGGATCTTGGTTAAGCTGACAAGGAAGGCTAGCTGGGATATGGATGGATATAGAAGAACCCATATGTTGTTGTTAGAGTATGTACTGGACTGCATAAACCACATGGTAGGATCTGAGTGGCCCAAAATACTAGCTGGTTGCTTTTTTCCAGGCTGTGGAAAAGGGATGTGAGAAATGCAAGCTCTTGCTTTTGTTACATTCTATTGCATGATTGTTTTTCTATCAGAAATCATTGTAGATAATTTTGGTTTTTACTGTTTCACCTTCTGAAGTCTTTAGGGTTTTCTGTGACAATATTGTTATTTGGAATTTTAGCCCTTTGGAAAATATTGTTGAATGCATAGAGTCAATTCTCTTGAAAACAAAAAGGTGAGCATGTGACATACTGTTAGATCACTTCTGGCTTGAGCTAAGGAGAGAGGAAGTCCTTGGCAAAGTCATTTTTGTTATGAAAAGCAGATTCTGATGCCCCTTGGTGGAAAAGGTGTTATTCAAGCAAACCAGGCTTTAGATGGACCTCAGCTTAAACAGAAAAAGCATTCTGTGGTTCACTGTCCAGCATGCATTGTATGTTCTCCAGCTGACTCCTTTCTCCCTGTCAGGTAGATTTCTGTGGGGCATTTTAAAAGCCAGTTCATGTATTATTTCTAGGCAAGTTAACCATAGTTTGAGTTTCAACTGCAATGTTAAAGCATAAAGCTAATTGTTTGTTATGTCATGGCATGAAGGAGTTAATTTGGGAGACCATCTCTGAAGTGCAAGTTCTTTACATATATCCATAGACATCTAATGTAGAATTTTTTTTGGCATACTAAAGTGATTCCCAGATGTCTACAGTAATTAGTTGCATTATACTAGTCCATGCTTTTAGCTGTATATGTCCAGGAAGCTTTCCTTTGTACCTTTCTTCCTGGTTTTGTTGTGTGTCTTGAAGGTTTCTCTTTCACCATGACAACCTTTTCCACAGCCCTTTTGTGCAGAGGTTCTAGAAAACAGATTTTTTATCATTGCAAGGGAAAAGGGGAGAAGCTCAGAGAGTAAAATTCATCTCACTATAGAACTTGAGTGATGGGTGATACTTGCTGTGCTTTTTTATTGTGTCAGCTGTGGCTGGAGCTTTTTATTCTCAACTTTTTGTAAATGCATATTTTAAAAGATGTCAAAGAGATGCTTAAGGGAGAAGGAGGGAAGGAGGTATGAACAGGATTTTTAGTGGGGAGGATAAGGGAGGAAAAAGCTTGGGTATCTAGATGGCATTGCAAAGCATGATAAGAGAAGGAAGGGTAGTCAAAGAACTCCAAGCCTTTTGGGACAGGAGGATGTCAGCCTCTGAAGGCCAAATCTGAGCCAGATGGCTTATGGCAGGAGGCTCCAAAGTTTTGGCTTCTGTATCTGCAGTGTGGAAGGCAAGATTGAGCCTGTTCCCTTGTGAGCAGGAGCTTTGGGTGGGGAACAAAACAGTATGTGGCTTTGAGAGTCCCCAGTGCTGGTCCCCATGACTCTATCTTGGCTGCTGATCTATGCCAGGAAGGAAGCTGGTGCTCTACATGGATCCTGCTGTGCTGAGCAAAAACATCTCAGACTCCCAACTGCCCTTTCCCTTCACCTGCTTGCGTTCAGCTTTTTCTTTCACTTGTATCTTAAGCTATTCACTTGTGGTGAATAGCGCATGCTATTTCACCAGTAATATAGGCTTAATCTGAGGCCTTCAACTTTTCCCGTCTCCACTTTAATCTTAGCTATTTGTACTTGTTTTGGTAGAAAAAGTATATTTTTCCTCTCCCTAGGTTTTCCTCTTCTGAGGTAACATGGATTTGGAAGAGTGAAGAGGATCAAGGACAGAAAGCACTCCTACGAATGTCAGCACAGCTGTAGGGTAGAATGCATGAATCCCTTGTTTGAGCAAAGAAGGAAGGATCTGAGCTCCTTTATTGGGCAGGAGGGAGATAATTAATCCTTGGAAAAAGAGGTTGCGCTGTCAGGCTTTCAGAGAAGCACTGGCAGTCGTGATTTGTTGTTCAGCTGTTGTGAGCTGGGACTGCCAGGTTTGGTGCAATGGGGTTTGCTCAGCGCATGTGCCCAGACACCCACCCTTGTTCCTGGGGCCCTCTCCAGGTGCCGGCTCCCAAGATCCCGGCTGGGAAGAGGGGGATGTCTCCAGTGCATTAGGTTGCTGCCCCACCAGGGTGCAGCTCTTTGTCTCTACAGCAAATTGGAGAGCTGCTTGCTTAGCAAATCTTGAGGAAGACTGTACAGATATGGTGGGAACATAGCCTGGAGTAGGGAATGTGGTTATTTATTTATTTATTTTTTCAGTGGAAAAAAAGGAAAGATTAGGTTTTAGCTTTTCTATCCTGGTCTAGAGTAAAAACCCTGTCCAAACTCTTTTCTTCTTTTCTTCACTGTTTTTTATTGCCTTTAGCTAGTGTGTTCATGCTTGAGAAGGAGCAGTGCAGCTTTAGAGAGATGTGACTGTCCTGTTAAAGTGCTACATGCGCTCAAGCTGTGTTTGCTTCACTAGTGACAGAGCTAGAGGCCTTTTTGAATGTCTTAACGGGTGGCACACGTGAAGGCAATGCAGAGGAAAATAAATGCCTGTCTGAAGACAATGTAGCTATCGCAGTCGATGCGTATTTATTATGTTAAAGAGCAAATAATATCCTAATGGATAAAAGCAATTACTGCATTCTTACCATGTCTCAAAATGCGTTTCTATAGGAGAAAATAATGTTGATTTTTAGTAATGACAAAAGGAGATAATGAGGTTTGAAAATGTTTTCCACAACTAATAGTAAGTAGTGAGACTGCTACATAATTTCAAGAAGTTTTGGGAACTGTTTTGATCAGTGCATTTCTGTCACGTTTAAAGGTAACAGCCTTTTTTGACTACTGTGTTGGACAGTTACTCTTCCCCACATCACCCCTGCTACTATAGGCCCTGATGCAGACACACACTGGAGTAACTGGAGTAGGGGATTATGGCTGGTTGAGAGCCCTAGCCTTGGCATTGCCTGAGGCGTATGCATTTGGCCTTGTGCTCAGACAACTTCATTTAAAATTAGTGACGTATTAAAGAGCTAGCAAGAGGCAAATGAAGGCATTATGACATGGCACAGTGCTGGTACTCTGACAAGGTTAGAGAGTGGAGGATATGGTGAGCTGCTCTTCTGATACCAGATGGAGTTTCTGCCATTTGGCTCAGGACTCCTGGCCTCTTGGGAGGGGCAGGAAGGGAAGAGAGATTTAGGGATGGGTTTGGGGATACGGTGATTGTACCGGTGAGTGTTGTGTCTCAGCCTACCTCTGATGGTGGTGCAGTCTCAAGTAACATTACCAGCTCTGTTTTGCTCCCCTCTCTCTTTGCCATATTGCATTTTTTGTGAGGTGATATAAAATATCCTGCCTTTGTTTTTCAGTTTTTGCTTGGAAAGAAACAAGTGAGAAGTTAAAGCTAAATTGTAAACCTGCTCAAGATATCTTTAAAAACTTTTAACTTTTTAATTAAGTTACTATAATTTTTAAATTAAGTGGATTCCATGTATGTTGGTACGTGATCTGTCTTTTTGAGCTAGGAATGTGTGCAGTATGGTGGTTCTGCCTTTATGCTAGTAAGAAACTAATGTATTGCCTTTTATTAGTTTACCTATCAATCACTTATTAAATTGTGACAGTGCTTTAAAGTGACTTTCTGTCTGCTGCTGGGGTCATTTCTGGATTCATCAGCTATAGTGGAGAGCTGCATGTGAGGCTTGTGAGGGTTTCCAGGTTCCTTGTAATGATTGGACATAGCAAGGTGCCCAGTATGGATAAAATCTGTGGTAAACTGGACTTATGCTGTTACTGGTTACCTTATTTTACTAACGTGCATTCATTTTGAGAAGTCATTGTAAATAATAGCTCTGTAAGAGGGATATAATCAATATAAATTAGCTCACAGTTGAGACTGTATAATCTGGTGTCTTTAAAATGTAGGTAAGCAGCTCATCATTTTTGTTCCTGACATAATATTACAGGAGACTTTTTTCTGAGTCGAATCTTATCTATTAATATTGCAATTCATTACTTTTAAACATTTTTTGTGTCTAAACAAATTATCCATTTGAAAAGCTAAATGCTTACTCTTAATAATTCGATTACATTCTCTTGTATAAAAAGTCAAACGAAAGACACTTCCTAAGATCCTCTTCCCCTAACATCCAGCTTCCCCCCATCCTCCTTCCGTACAATCTTCCAGGCTTCCTTCTGTCTGTACATTTCTTCCTGCCTACCTTCCAGATAGAAGTGTCATTTTATTGTATGGATAAACATCAGGTGATTTCTGCTTCTGAAAAGTGGCATGATTTTACCACGAAAGCTAGACAATATTACACAGAAAAGGTCCCTTAATATCTCTTGCTTTCACATTCTCCCCAGCTCCGAGCCAAAAAAACCCCATCTGATTTAGACTAATTACTTCAAATGCAGTTTGTAAAAGGACACTAATACTTTGCTTTGTCCCTGAAGGTCATCTAAGCGATCTATAGTTAAACATTAATGTGGGAAACTCCAGAGAAAATGGTAAAGGACGATTATAATGGAGACACTGTGGGCTAAAATCTGCTCAAGCTCAAGTCTTCCTATAGCAAACCAGGGTAGTGCAGTGTTCCTGTGGTTTTACAGCTTTTCCTTAAATCTGAATAAACTATAGTTTGCAGACTCAGCTTCAACAGCTTCTGTGCTGGAGAGCTGTATGTGATCTAGGACTGGAATATTTAAACTGCCTCTTCAGCACTATGATCCTCAATCTCTGTTGTGTTTTATTAAGGAAGAAGAAATAAAAATCTGTGCATGCTCTTGCGTCACTAAAATGTGCTGGGTGCCCAAGGTGTTTCTTCGTCTGTTCCTCTAGCAGCTTTTCCCCTCAAGTGATTATGCTAATTAGTGTTTGATCAGATGATTAAATTATAATTCGATTAATCCTGTGTGCTAAACGCTCTGAATGCATTTCCATTGCCTGAATGCCTTGTGCTTAAGCATTTCTGTTTGCAGCTTGATATGAGGCTCTCTCCTTTTTCTGTACCTAATGGATTTTTTATATTAAAAACACTACGGTTCCTTTTGATGTTGGGAAAAAGAGGAAAGGGCTCTTTGTCTCCATGCTCTACTGAACAGAACCAGTCCAATATAGGTTCCCCCTAGATGATCTCAGTGTTCCTAATGATTAAAGAAAAAGAGGGGAAAAGGCATTCAATCTTATTTTCTGCTAATATACACACACCTCACGTCCCATTCACAGCTTAACAAGGCAAAAAGCTGTGGTACGACCAAACTCTGTTTCCATTCTGACTTGTAATTTCCCCAAATAATTCCCCATTTTTCAAAGCTGGAATACATTGTGGTCCAGAAGACTCTTTTCTTTACAGAATAAATAGTTTTCTCTCTGTGTGCGAGAAGGGGAGAGAGAGAGAAGGTTGGAAGGTTGTTTTTTCCTCCTTGCTTTCCTACTTGCTTTTCTCCCCTTTTCATCCAGTTTTATTTTTGCATGTCAGTTGTAGGAGATAATCTCCAGCAAGGGTGTAGAATGAAGAACATGCTGAATTTATAACCTTGGTGCAGCTAAGAGATTAATGCTTAGCTTCACCATTGCTTTCTTTGTCTTTGAGGTCGGGGATTTTTAGGTTATCGAATTTCATGTCACCAGGTTCTACATGTTGGAGAAAAAGAAAAAAACAACAAAACAAAAAAACTTTTAGAAAGGAGACACTTTGGCTTTGAGGATTAAATATAAATAGAAGCTACACAGCTAGATAGGTAGACACCTCACGTTTTTATGGAGGAATACACTGGTGTCTTCCTCTGTCAGAGTCTACTGAATGGCCTGAGTTAAGAGAAAGGATGCTAAATTTAAATACTTTGGTTTGTTTCCATTCTACAGTGCAAAAAAACCCCCAAAAAACAAAAAACAACCCATCAAGCTGCAACCTCCTTCACTCTCCCCCTCTCTCCCTCTGCTGAATTTATCTCAGGGGAAGTGTGAGACAGATTGAACACAGGGTTGCCAAGACCTGTCTAGGGGGATTTTGATTTTCAGTACCCCAGCTGTGGGAAGGTAGAGCAAGGGAGTAGGGATGTAAAGGATGTTTTTCCTTCCCTCTCCCTCCCCTTGTTTACCTTAAAAGCTGTCAGAGATTCATAGGGCTTCTATAACATCTTATTTCACTCCTTTCAGACTGTCTAGGAAACAATTTTACCTGTGAGGTGACTGGCATGCTACAATCTATTACCAGCTATAAAATGACATGGGGTAAATGAGTCTCCATAATTAAGGTCACAGAGGCCAAAAGCACCTTCTATTGGTCTTTGAAGCATGGCTTTGCAGCAGTGATTGAATATAGGGTCTCTTCAAGCTCCTAGTTTAAAAAAATATATGCCTTGACAATGAATTCTACCTCATCCTTTTCCAGGGACCCTGCCCTGTGAGTTTTTCTTTTACCCTTGGCTCATCAGTTTACACTTTGGCCTTGGTTAGTTGGGTGAGTATCCCAGACAGCTGTCCCACTCCCTGGAGGCAGATGTTTGTTCTATAAACTTCTGTGCAGATTTAAGAAGTTACAACCTACGTCTGTCTACCAGTACATGGGGGGTGGTGTTGGGTTATTGCCCCCGCAGGTGACCCCAAGAGTTGTGGTTTGTGTGAGTGATCCCTTTCAGTAAGATCCCAGATGAATGCAAACCTCCTGGTTCAAATTGCAGCTGACATAGTTGTCTGTGAGCAGGTATGCTTACACGAATCACATATTTTTGTGTGGTAGGAACTTCCATCTGGAAAGCAGTGATGACTAGCTGGAGGCAGTAATGCCTTCAACTGATTCAGATAAATAGATCTGGAAGTAGGCTTGTGTCAATGTCCCCATTTTAGAGCTGAAAGAATTAGGCTAAGCTGAATTAAGGCTCTAATTCTGAATGAAAGTGCTAGCTTAGGATGCTGCTTAGCTCATTCTTTTTTAAAGTTTAATTGCGGATTCATTTCCTGAGTATCCCCATGTGGATGGGTCCTCAGACATTGCCTAGCCTTGGGTAAGCTACTTAAGCTTGTGACCTGAGGACATAACTGCAAAATAAGCTAAAATGTGTGTGGGAAGTGCATTAGATATTCCATTCCATATTCCATCCTAATTGTATGCCTGCTCTTTTTCTTTATGGCAAATGTCCTCTGTGTGGTCCTTCACAGCAGACAGAGGTGAAGGTGGTCTTACAGTAGAGGAAGGATAACTAGGCAGGAAACAAGCAAAATGGCTGTGGAAGGTGAGGTACTCCAAAGTATTTCCCTTAAGGTCTTTAGCTCACTTCCCTGTCTCTTTAGTGGGGACACTTTTTATGCCTACCTGACAAGTACTCTTCTGGGTTAATATAAATACTCCTAGAGCTTCAGACTTCTAGATGTAGAGGAATTCATGTTCTGCAGCATGAATACTCTTTTGAAAGTGCCATTTCTGTCACTGCATAGTCCTTGCTCTTTCCCTAGTCAAGTACACATGCTGATAATCCAGCAGCAGAGGTCAGTACTGATTTGCATTGGAGAAGGAAACCTAAGGTCACATGGAAGGGACAACCTCTCCAAACCTACTGTGCACAAAACCACAACTTTGCTTTCTGTCATTGCCTACTTAAGTCATGTTTTTCTGTGATGTCTTCAGATGAAAATGGGTAACAGTGGATAGGATGACACCTCCTAGATCCACAAGATGAGCTGTTGCTATTTTAGGTATATAAATTCTTCCTAAATGTATTAAGCTCTGCTCCAAATGTGACTGCACTGTAGTTAGTCTGGCTTCCCACCTTTTCTTCTTCTTTTAAAACTTGGCATTGAAGGTTTCCTTAATTTTTGTTGCAGGTATATGCTGATACAATCCTTAGTACCAGCAAATTTTTCAGATTGTTGGTATTCAGCCTGACACCTGTATTGTCCTTTCTGGGAAACAGTCATGCTTCCTTGACTGGTTTTAATAGATGTAAAACTTTCTTTCTACTTCTCTTCCTGACCTTCACACTTTCTCAAGGTATTTGGGGTTGGCTAGTTTGTTTGATTACAGTTTGAGCCTGCTGTTTTAAATCAGATCTGTTGCTTTAGACCAGATTGTTCTTCAGAGTTGTTGGAGTTGTGGTAGTGTAGTTAGGGCTGCAAATGATTTCAAGTGGAAGGAGGGAGAAATCAAAGAAGAAGTCCATAAATTGGCGCCATACTGCCCCTCTCATGAGATTTGAAGTCCATGCCAACAC
This sequence comes from Phaethornis superciliosus, assembly GCA_023637945.1. Classification (NCBI taxonomy): domain Eukaryota; kingdom Metazoa; phylum Chordata; class Aves; order Apodiformes; family Trochilidae; genus Phaethornis; species Phaethornis superciliosus. The sequence goes on along the minus strand of JAJQWJ010000001.1, from coordinate 109,196,093 downwards.
TGGGGAGACCATAATTTCAAGGTTTCTTCTCGGTATCCTGTCCCACTCGCTGACCTTGCCTGTATATATAGTTTGCGTCCTTGACTACTAAAACCTTTTTGTTTGTTTGTTTGGTTTGGTTTGGTTCTTTGTTTGTTTCAGAAACTGCATCTTCTCTGTTGGACAGGGAGGGACCAGGCATTCTTCAGAAAATTTTATCAACCCCTTCCTTGTCTTGTTTTTGATTACAAGTATGGCTTGTATTAGACTGCCTCCAACTCCTATGAATATGTAGCCTGGAAGTAGTACATGCACTTAAGAGTCCTGTCCAGTCTTCATTTCTGAAAACTTCCTGTACCTTGTATGTGTCTCAGTTCTCTGCTCTTTGCAGAAACTATTTTCTGTATACTTCAAGAGAGAGAGAGAGGGACAGGAGGATATGAGAATGAGAAAAAAAGAAAATTTAAAAAAAAAAAAAGCTCGCAGCTAATTCTTGGATTTGGGTCCATGAGCAGATGACCACATTTACCATGAACGACAATTAGTAATGCCTAGAAACAACAACTAAACAGAGCAGAAATAAGATCATCTGGGAAGAGGGGGAAGGGGGGAAACATCAAAAACCCCACTGGATAACCCATATGCTGTTTTCAAAGTGGAATTAGTGAATCAAAACTACTTAGCTACTGTATGCATTTGTACTCTGGGCCACCCATGTGTGGAAGATCTTGGCTGGAGGGCACAGAAATTCAAATTTTCCCATTTTTTATTTTTTCCCCTTGCATTAACAATTGCTAGTGCTGTACTAGCTCTCACATCAGCAGGAAAGTTTACTTCTTCCTGCTGCCCTCTCTCATATCAAGGGCTATCTCTGCTGCCTTTTCATAGCACTTACCAGTCCCAGCAAATTGGTTTGAAAGTTAGGACAGCAATTAATTTACATTTAAACTCATTTTTCTCCTATCATTCCCCTTTCTGTCCTTTTCCAGTCACACCAGAAATGTAAATATTCAGGATGATCCATCCTTAGAGATGACTAAAATTGAATAAAAATTTTTTCTTCAGCTCTGCCAGAAAGAAGCTTGGATTCAAACACCTGGAGTGACTTACTTTTATTCCCTCTTGGAAAACCTGACTTAATGAAAATAAATGTGCTTCTACAAAGTCAATATTTCTTTCAAGTTCTGCCTGAGCTTTCATCATCATGGGTTGTGTATGTGGGAGAATGGTTAGAAAGAATATTCAGAAAAATGCTCTCTGGCAAAAAAAGAGATCACAGATCAGATCAATGAAATTTCCACAGAAAAGAGAATTGGAGTGATTTAATTTTATCAACCAGAAATCTTACATCTGGGACCAGTCATGTTTTACTGGCAACTCTAGCAAATAAACTTCTTTGAGAAGATATCAAAGAAAAAAAAAATTAATACCTCAAAACTAAAGTCTGGCATACAGTTTCAAAATGAACAAACATACCTTCAAAAACCCATTTACTATAGCAACTTTTGATCACAAAAAGCTATTACAAAGGTGAAGGTCCTAGCAAAGTGATTTTTAATTAGTTGTGCTGTGGTCCAGGATCATAATGTACAAATGTTTGTGACAATGTCTTTTCACAACTGAAGTTCTCAATGGGCAAATCACATCAACAGTGATGCATCAATAAAATAGTGAAACAGTGTGTCTTACATGAATTGTTTCTCTTTGTGAACTAAAACATTGTAATTCTCTCATTTATGAGGCTGTAGCCAGTTTGTCATAACTGCTTAAAAGTGTCTGCATTAGCCCTCAAATGCTGCACAACTTGACTCAAAACACACAAGGAATTGGCTTCTAAGTCTCTTAAACCTCTCCTCTGTTGTAACCATTTAGTTACAACACAGATGCCTTGTGCATGTTGGATATGAGCAGTTGGTAGCCATCCAGTGTACACCTTTTTATGCATGTAAGTGATCTTTGGGACTTATTCCAGGAGATAAATGCTATAGCCACAATTAATGAACTCTAAGCTCTGTGGCAAAATCAAGACTCCTTTCTGGATGATGCTATGGCATTTATTAACAGAAGGACAACATACATTTGTAGTTCAGAAAAGAGACCTCTGTATATATACTACTTTTTTTTTTTTTTTTTTTTTTTTTTTTTTTTTTTTTTTTTTTTTTTCCCTAAGCACTAAATGCAGCAGGAGACATTTTTCAATTCCACTTTTTATGTGAAATTTTACAACTGACTTGCCATAACCCCAAATTCCCTCTACTTGGAATGGGTGATACACAGTTTGTTCCACATCATAGAAAGCTGTGGTATTCCAGAACCCAGGAAATAAGACTGAGGCAGCATTATAGCCTATTGAGATCCTTTTAAAGTGATATACATTAATAGAGGTACTTGATTTTGTGCACTGTTACATTACAGAAAAGTCATAAATCTTCTAGTACACACAACAAGGAATTGCTTGTTCTTGACAGCAGCTCCTTGCTTTTTGGGTCTGCCAAACAATTGCATTTGTTTGCCATTACACAGGTGCCTAATTCATTAAGACATCAATTGGAATATGAAAACCAACATAATCTAGTATTAAATAGCAACTAGCCTACCCTTCTCTCCATTCTTGAAAAAAAAAGTGATCATGGAGTCATCTCATTTGATCAACAAAAAAGGTGTTGCATAATTATTTTATAGAACTATATAAAAATACATGAATTTTTTGTTCATAGCCTGTGGTCTAATTTATGTGACTGAAGGAAAAAACCCCACCACTTTAGAGACTACGGATACACATTCAGACATACTGATTGACAAGTCATAAGTAGTGCTCCCAGCAACATTTTAGTTTGGGGGAATTACAGCTCATTTTCACTTATGCTATCTGGTAAAGATTTAAAACTGGTACACTTTTAGTACCTGAAATAGGAAAAAAATGTCATTAAAATAATTACCTCTAAAATGTGTATTACTAGTGTCATCAAATCCTTATTTTAGCAGAAGTATATATTGGTGTTTTGAAACTGAGTAGCAGTTGACATAAAGTTTCAGTGGAAATATTTCTGCATTGATTTTGAAAGTGTATTTGAACTTAATGGCTCTGTAACTAGGCAGAAGAGCAGTGTTAGGTGGCTAGGCAGAAGACCTAAGCTCAAATCTCTGGTTTGCTATATATTCTCTGTTACGATGTCAGGGAAATTTACTTGGCTGGTATGAGTGCTGGTTCCTCACCAATTAGTAAAGAGGGTCCTCAGAAGATGTTAGCATGACTGTGCTCAGGAAAATGACCTAATTATTCCATGCTGGTGGTTGCTATATGGAAGTCCTAAAGACAAAACTAATTACTTTACTATTGAGTGAATTATTACTAAAGAGAATAGCCCATAGAAATGCTGCTTTTAAGCACTGTTAGCATTGTCCAGGAGGCACTTTGGAAACCTTGGAGGTGAATGAAGTGCAAGTAAACAAAATTTCCCTCTGTACTTAAGTCTGAAAAACCCAGAAACCCTGAACAAAAGTGCAGGCACATCCAGCTACAATACAATCCATGGTTTAGAAAGAACTATGTGTTATTCAGGTGAGAGATAAGCTCCCAGGTATCAATTTTTTTTTTTCTTCCCTGGATCAAGGGAGCTCTTTCAAGGTAATCTGATTTCAGCATTAACTGTGAATTCTGCTGGCTGCCTCTGGAAAGCTGTGCTCTCTGCGCCAGCCGGTAATTGCGTTAATCATCCATTTTTAAATAACTGCATTTGAAGTTAAGTTGAGAATTGCTTTTCAGATCTTTAATTTGCTTTGGAAAAGTGAACTAATTCCCACAAGGGTTGTGCTAATCAATATTCCAAAGGCAAGTAACCTTTGCTAATACTTGAACATGGGATACTCTATGTTCTTCAAATAGAAGAATTCTGTGGGAAAAATACACCAATTCTGTGTGTAATTTAGCAGGCTAATAACTTTTCTTACTGCCAGGCATAGGGGTTTTTAGTCTACAGGAGATTCATCGAGTGCAGAATTGCATTGTATTGTCTTCCTTTTGCTGTTGTTTTTATTTTAAGCCTTCGTGTGAATATAAATGATGACAAATTGCATAGCTGTAAATTTGAAAGTCCCTAAATGGCATTTTTGTCAAAGCCTTTACGCTGAAATGCTTACTTGGAAAGATTTTAAACCTCAGGAGTCGGGGGAGGGGTTTTAATTAGTATGCATCGTGACACAATGCATTATGCATCATGGTTGTTTTTCTGCTTTTTAAACACTTGTTATGGATGATGAGACTAATAGAAATGGACATAGAGGGAGAGCTTCTGCAGTATCTTCTTATGATGTCATATTCTGTTTCTAAGGAATTTCAGTACGTCCTTACTCGGAAATGATATGACAAGCCAAGTTAAAAAAGCACTTGGAATCACACTAATAATTAGCTTCTCGGTAGTCATCAAGGGAAACGCACCTTTTTTTTGCAAAGGCCCCCTCCTGGTAAACTGGATAACAAACTCATGCGTTAAAAACTAAGAACGATAAAATGTGGGTGCTGCTGTCTTCAACCTGGCATCATTTGACCCTGCTTCCTTTGAGACCCCCTGCAAATTACTACTGATGCTCAGAATTTGCTTCATCTTGCCTTTCCTATCCAGGCATACACATTACTGAAAAATACATTGGCAGTAGGACTGATTAAAGAGGTGATGGGACACAATAGATTCAGAGCTAGAGCTGCTTTTTCTTCTTCTCTTTCCCTGCCAAGTAAACATTTGCTTTTCCCTTGAAACCAGATTGATATTTAGGTTTGGTGCAGGAAGAAGAGGAATGAAGGGGAGAATTGTGCATTCATTTCTTTTATAAAGGAATACTTTTAAGAGTCATAGAGATAGCCTGGGCTGTATCCTGTAAAAAATTAAGGGAGAGAGAGAAAGGTTGAACAGATATTTAAGGAGTCACATCAGGCAGTGAATTTGAGAGAGGGCAAAAAAATAAATTACTTTGCTTCCCCAGAAGGCAAGTAGAATACTGTATTTCATATTTGAGGGCTAAGGAAATGAAATTTCAGTGTCATTGTGTACAGTAAGATGATACCGCTTGGTGACCCACAGAAAATTGGCAACTGCATGTTTCCTGAGATGTGTATCAGGCAAGCCTCAGATCTGTGTCACCACCACCACCCATATAAGCAGACTTAATAGGCTGGTAGTTGGAACCTTTTTTTTTTTTTTTTTGGGGGGGGGGAGGGGAGTGGGGGGGCAGGGCATTTTTTTAAGGGGAAAAATACCCTGTTCCCTACTCCCTTTACACATGGTGTTTTAAAGGCTGATTTTTGGCCATGTAGGCTGCTGCTAAGGAATGCCCTCTGTTAGTGGGAGGACTGTCTTCACCAACCAAGCTTAACCTGTGAAGCTGAGTGCTTGTATCTGAGGAAGGGCTACAGCTCAGCCTGGAACAATGGTGCCTCAAACTCAGCAGCTGGGAGCAGAAAGCTACCTGAAAGATAGCAAACTGAATTTGGGTCCTTATGTTTTCTATATTCGTTTTTCTTGGATTATTTTTTTTTTTTTAACTCTGTGATTACAGAATGATAGTAATGCCTCCTCTCCCCCTTCCCATACTGCCTAAATTTAATGAGATGGTCGTAGCATCCTTGTGCTATGTTTTAGTGTCACTGCTCTGCAGATAGGACATAAAATCCTACTGGCTGCCTCCTCACAGGAACCCTAGCTAACTTTCTGTAAAGATGTAGAAGGAAGTGCTCATGCCCCCTTCTCTTTACTAGCTGGGCTGGAAGTGGAAATCTGTCTTCAGCAGCAGGATATACACATGTTTGTACCTGGTCTCACCTATGGTGGGCTAGCAAACAAGTCAGCTCTAAGATCCTATTATCAGTTTTTCATTGTCTTCACATACTTTTTCTTCCCCTCATGTATTTCCAATCAGTTAGAGCTTTATTCTACCTCTTGGAAGAGCCTGTCTTGTCAGCTTATGCAACAAATTTGGCAGCTTGTCTCACTACAGGATCATGAAAGATTATACTTTTTTTCCCATCTCCATTTATTTTGCTTAATACAAGCCTCTGAAGCTTTAGCTCTTAACACTTCTTTACATCTTCCATCTAAGATCTCTCCTTGCTTGTCCTACTGAAATTTCTTACTACATCCTGCAGGTACTGCCACTTACTGTGTTCTTAACTTCCATTGTGTTAAAATGCCCTCAGTTTCACACAACATCTTTGTTTAAACTTTTGACTGCTCTAGAGTCTTCTAATTTGAACTCCTGCATACCCAAAGAGACAAAAATGAAATAGGAAAGTAAAAAAGGGATTAAGCAACAGGATGTAGAAGTATGGCTTTTTTTGGTTCAACTCTACTACTCTACCATTCTCACTCCAGCTGTCTATCTCTCAATGTTGTTATACCACAGTTTCTCAGAGATATTTTCCAAAAGAGAGAAGTTTCATAGTTGGAGGAAAAAAATCCACAAGATTTTAACTGTTTTGTTGCTTCTGGTCCCTACTGCATTGCGTTTTTGCTGTTGAGAACCAGCATACTTCCAGGAGACACAGATAGTAGTTCAGGTTGTTCTTAAAATTCTCACATATCCTAGGATTGGCTGTACCTTTCAGGCAGTGAACTGTCTCCTGATCAAGTTGGAGAGATGTGCTGGTTTTCCTTAAGATGGATATGTCATGGACTGTCCTGGTAGACATACCCAGGTAACCTTCCTCTTTTGTGGAAGACCAGAAATGTGGAAGACCAGCAGGAGTAAAGAAAATATTTGTCCAAGAAAGCCAGGGTATATTTTTTGAGAACCCAGAAGAGAACAAAAAGCCAGAATTGCTTGTCAGAGGCCAAGCAGAACCTATTCTTCTCACTATGGAAGTTTGTCCTGTGTTCCTGTGGGTGAGAAGAAGGATCCTGTGGCCATTGAGCTGAAGGACGGCAAAATTTCTTGGGATCAAGGGAGCACTGTTGAGCTATATATATGTTATATAGGAATAGTAGACCAATGGTATGGCCTGTGGTATCCACCCAGCTTCAGTTCCTTAGCCTTAACTCTGGAAGGCATCACTTTTCCTGTAAGGAGCTGCTCAAGAAATGTATTCTCCATCCTCTAAATGCAGTGACACTTCATCTTGAGCTTTATGAGTACCCAGGTTTTCTGACCTATCTGTACACTGAGCTCAACTCTCTTTCAATGCAAATGCTTCAATATTCATAGATAGGAAGTTTCTGGACAGTACTGCTGTCTCTGGGATGGATTCTTTTCCACCTTCCCTTTAACAGGAATGGTATTTTTACCTTGTATCAGCTTCCATACTAGGTTGCTCAACCGTGACATACTTCACTTAGCCTGAGGTTTTCAGAATGTGTCCTGTACGAAACTTAAATCCTTATTGTTCTCAGGCACTACCAGGTGAACCAAAGAAAAATGTGGATAGTATGAAAAACCTCTTGCTGGTGTACAGGTAAATTGTTCCCCCTTCACCATGGCCCTGCTGTTCAGAAATATTTTTAAAGTGTAAGGAGATTTGAGAAGAAAGTACAAGGAGGATGTGTTTCTGTGCTGCTTACTCAAATATGAGCATGTTCAGCACATGTGCCTTGTTAGTTTGGTCTTAGTCCTGTTGAACTCACAGTGCTCTTTCAGACAACTTCTGTAGGATCTGGAGAAAGCTGATTGTAGTAAACAGCTTTACAAAAAGCTATACTGGTTTTATTTGCCCTTATAAATATTGTATGGCATCATGGCTCTGTAAAAATGCCGTAATTTTGTATAGTGAATCTAAATAAGAATAAAACTACACAAGATATTTTTTCTCTGTTCATCAAAAGAGAAACGAAGAGAGAGTTAAAATGCATAATGAGGCACAGTATGTTTCTAGTGCTGGGTGACCTGTATTGTTGCTGTGGTCATTTAGTAGAAATGTATACTAGAAAAAAATTTTCTTCCATAGTATTTAGACTGAATACTAACATGGAATACTAACCTATTACTTGTGTGTGATATTCAGGCTAGCAATATAGAGAGAAACCTTTATTTCTTTCTCAATTTGTTAAAGTAGCCCTTTTCAATTATAAAAATTAATTTTTTCTTCTGCTTTTTCTGCAGGGGGAAGTTTTTTTTTGTCTTTTTGTCTTTTTTTGTTTGTTGGTTTTTTGTTTTGTTTTGTTTTTTCTTTTTGTTTGTTTTTTTGTTTGTTTTGTTCTAAACCAGCTAAGGACAAATTACTTTCCAGTGAATTCTTCTTCCTTGATTACTTTATCACAAATGACTTTGTTGTGCCTATACTGGGCACAACATAGGAATGTGTGACTAGAACTGAGTGTGGAAGAAAAGCTCTAGATAGTTCTTTTTGGATAAACAAAAACGTTCACAGAACTTGCCTTTAAAAAGAGAGAGAACAGAAAAAATTTGGACATTTTGTGTAATTTTTTGTTTTGATTTAATTATAAACTTTTTGTTTTTTTTAATTTTTTTTTTAATTAATTCCTGACTGAGAACTATCTCTCTGCATTTTGAGGATACTTTCTAGAGTTTTTAGTTGGATGACAATGGTATGCTGAGCATAAGCATTAAATAAGTTTGTATATAATAAAGATATAAGCAGCAGGCATGTTGGAAGTTTGAATGTTTGTAGCACAGAATGAGGATTCTCCTATTGCTGAGATTCTATTAAATTTTACAATGAGAGAATTCATGGTTGATTTGTGCTTGATAATCTATCAATTCTGAAGCCAGTGCCATTTATTGAGGTTTATAAACTCTATAGAAGCTAGATCTTCCTTTGCATAGAAACACTGGTACTGAGACTTACCCCCTTTCTGACTTATCACCTGTGAAGTTAATGTGTATGTACCTTTAACATTATTAATTCAGCAGCAACAGCTTATGAGAATGGTAGCTTCTGATACATCTTACCACAGTTTATTTAACTGAAAATGCAGAAAACATTTGGAGATAGAAAATGAGTACCATGGCCAACCACCATGCCCTGTTTGCCAAGTTAAGCAAAGCATTTTTTTTTACATGGAGAAATAAAGAGGAGACAAGCTTCTTTTCAGAGTATAAAATATCTGGATTCAATATGCAGGCAAATGCTGTGACAAATGTAGAGGAGAAATCAAGAGTGTGAAATAGATTTCTGAGTCTATCTCTTGCTGGAATATTTCGTCTAACAAAGAAAAGTTAATCCTCATTTTTTGCTTATATGGAAGTCCTGAGGTGCTGTCCACTGTATGCAAGGGCTGGGCTACTTTGTTACTGATGAATTTTGCTTGCTTGTCAGATTTTGTAAACAACTCTAATTGAGATTACAGTTGTTATATTACAAATTTTAACTTCAGGATACATATATGTCCTGTAAAACTAGGTTTTATTCCTTAGAGTTCTCATAAGTTCTGTTCTTTATCAAAAGACCTGTTTTTCTTCTTTGCTTTCCTTGTACTCCCTTTCTTTTGACCTCTCCCCTCTTCCCTGGAGAAAAAAAACCTCTGAAGACAAAGTTAGGGGACACTTAGTGGGAATTCGAAGCTACTGAATGATCTAAAAAGCAATCAAGATGAAAACTTTGTTTATATACAGGTAGAAATGAGCAAAAGTAGTTCTTAGAATGCAAAAGGCTCCAACACAAACCCAACGCTGTGATATTTCTTGGCATCTAGATGATGGTGAGAGCTCACCAGCCTTAACAGCTCCAGAAAGTACCATGCTTTTGGGTCCCTAACTCTGTCCTCCTCATACAACTACAGCTTTATGATCCTGTCATCAGTTTTGACCTATAAAAAAGCTTGCACCCACATACTTGTCACCTAAGCAGCAAATTTAGAACTGACCCACTTAGCAGTTCTGGGAAGTGGGAGTCACGTAAGCAGTTGCTCTGACGCCCGCCGGTCGGCTGCCCAGTCTGATTGGGGTTACCAGGTTAGTAGGTGATGATCCAAACCCAGCACACAGGCTGGTGCTGCTGTGAGGGAGGAGGCAGACCTCTTGCTGCTATGCTAAGATGAAAACCACTGTGGGATTGCTCCCAGCGAGATGGCAGCCATGGCTGCCGTCACCAAAACTCTGTGCTATTGCTTACATGTATCGTCCTCTTCCAACTTGACATCTGCCTGGTGTTAAAAGAGATACATCTAAATAATTCTGTGCAGTTTTAAAATATGCTTGTATTTTAATGTGAACATCTTCAAAAGTTGACACTGTCTCTGGTGGCATGTTCCTGCCTGTGACATTTATTTCTGATGGGTATTTTGGTAGACTTGGAAAAAACGATTTGAAGTATTTATATCCTTTAAACAAAATGGTATCGTTTTCTAAATTGTTGATATTTGAAAAACAAAACAAAGCAATGTTTAAGTTTATACCAGCAAAAATTCTTTGCAGCTTTCCAGTCTTGAAATGTGGCAAAAAGGTGTCTGTGGGTGGCTGCAGAGAGAAGAAGAAGATAGGGCAAGACTAAACTGTACTATTGATTCACAGTAGCTCTTCTGTTGGCTAACACAAATAATGTATCCTCTGTAATTATGTTGCTAGGAGCTCTTGGTAATGTTGATGAGCTAAATGTATTTATTGGAGGAAAATACGTCCTGTTTGTACATCTAAATGGTGTAATATTTTTACATATACAATGCATAATTCGTAAAAGTAGAATCATGTCAAAATGACAGGGTGGAGGAGGGATGCATGATTTTTCTGGATCCTGGAATATGCTGCCAGTTACTTTCAAGACTGATTCTAGGTAAGATTAAATTATTACTGCAATATGGGAACTCACTGCATTGCATCCTTAGTTGTCCTTCACCTTACCTGTATGTTATGTGCCTTTGTGGGGGCATCCTAAACAGCAGTATAAGTGCCAAGTTGCCCTTGATGATAAAAATATCTCTATTATCAAGTAATCTGTCTCGACAGGACGGGGTGTTTAAGGAAGCTGAAGGTGTGACTTGTATGACTGAATCATAGGTGCTTGTATATACATCATCTTTTAAAATGTCACTGATTTGCTTTAAATGTTACAGTTGGGCTTTATGGCCATGGAGATTTGAGCTTTTAAGTAGATGTGAGGAAAAGGACTGATTGGAGTGCTGTGTTATTTTGAACATACTGGTAGTGTGAGAATCTGAAGAGATACAGACTCGGGGAGGGGTTTGTGTTCCTGTCTTCCATGGTCAAGTGCCTCTCCTGTATAATAGTACAAGCTTAAAGACTTAAAAACTGCCAGTTGTGGCGCCATCTGTATCTATCTGGACTGCAGGTCAACTGTATGATCAAATTAAAACAGGCAAACAAACCCCAAAACAAATGAGCAAGCAAAAAAGGCCTTTCCCTCTAAAGTTCCTTAGTGAAGGTGTCCAGACATGAGGGAGCCTTCCCTTTCTGCAGGTACTTTCATTTCGTAATAGCACTGGGCTGCGTTCTGCAAATTTCGTTTCATAAACAAAATAGCTGATGGTGATGTGAAGACCTTCTCTTCTGCTAAAAAGAACATTGATTTGCACCTGTGTCCCTGCTCACTTTACTGCTGGAAAGTTCTCTCGTTTTTTTTTTTTGTTTTTTTTTTTTTTTTGACTGGAAGATTTATCTCTGTAAGAGTCTAAGGTCAAAATATGCAGTGACTCAATTCCTCAACATCATCTTCAAGTCTTTTAAAAAGTCAGCTCTCTAGATCAAATAATAAACTCTTACACAAGATTTGATTTTTTCTTTCTGGTATGATTTACACTGTTATATTATTTATTATTATCTGTTTCATCATTCATCAAAATTCAGAAGGATTGTAACAATAGTCCTCTGGGCTAGCATTAGTGTTGGGTGCTACTTTGTCTTGCACAAACTGTTAAGGCATGTTTTGCTTGAGTGCTTTCTGAGTTTCAAAGCTGCTTCCACCTGTTAGGACAAAAAAAGTTCTTGCACATGGAGTCTACAAATATTTATTCTTGTTCAGTTGCATGGTACGGTTTCAGTCTATTTCTTTTTTATTTATTCATTTATTTTATTATTTTTTTTTAAATTCAGGCCAAACATGAGTGGCTGATCACTTTAGGCTGTCCTTTTGTAACTAACAGGATGTTCAAGTCAATATAAAACCTTAGTCCTCTATATAGGGTTACTTGTCAGAGGGTTGCTCTGGGAGATGGAAGCATAAGTCTTCTCCCCCAACACTGGATTCTCATCAGTGTTTCAGGGTAGCTCCTCCAGCTTCCAGTGGAACATGGACTTGAGAATCAAACTGAATTTGTGACAATAAAAATACCTGCACATGATAGGACACTTGAAATCCCTCCAGTGCTGAACACTATCACCAGGCAGACTGCCAAAACCATAGCTTTTTAACTAAACAAACAAACAAAAGAAGCCCTTAGGCCATGGAACAAGGAAGTTTATACTTCTAACAAAGAAAAACAAAAATTTTTTTTGGAAAGGTAAGGTTTCTGTAACCAACCACATTAAAACATTGTAGTACCTGAGGGCACAGGAATCCCTATGGGTTGTTTGTTTCAAGCCTTATTTACATGAGGATCTGTAAAACTCTTCTTGACCTACATAAAGCATCAACCATAATAAGACTTTATTTTAGGAGGAAGATTCAATAGGAGATTGTCTGCTTTGAAAACATTTCTAAAATGGTGAGGGAAACATCAAACAAGATTACATCAAGAGGTGAAATAGAGCCCCCCTAAGGGGAGGAAGAACTGCATGTAATTCTATAGCTTTCTTATTGGAAATAAACAGTGCAATATAGCAGCTTTGCATAGAAGGGTTGAAAATATTTGTATTTTAGAAAAACTGGATTATTCTGGCATTTCAAGAATGGCAGTGTGGTGTAGCACTCACCTTGGGTTTGGATTTAGGTGTGTCCCACAGAGTTGTCTCTCTCATTTTTTCCTGGTTGTTAAAAATTCTGAGCTAGCTGTGCCAGTAAAGCATGCATTGTAGAGGAGATGGGACCCCACATCTGAAGTGATCTGTTTTTATTGTCCATTTATATTTGCTTTGGCTGCTGACCTTTAGCAATGTGACACTTGACTGATTCACTCTACCCACTGGATGTATTTGGGAGCTATATTAACAAGCCAATGATGGTGGATATATAGCTGAGCTGGCTGTGTTTTGGAGACAGGTGAGGTTTGTACTATTTTTTATTTTTTTTCTATGTGCTAGATAATGGTGCAGTGAGACTTTGTGGGTAGAAACAGTCAGGGCTTCAAACCTCATGAGGACCCAGTGATCCCTGATGCTGTGAGCACCCCTATGAGGAGCAGGGCTGGCAGTGAGAGAAGCAGCTGCAGGAGGTTTGCTATGAAACCCCTTCCACTAGCTCAGGTCCTGGGGCCACAGCCATGTTGTACAAATGATGTCAGGTGTGGCAGGGGTGAAGACTGGGTATGTATGGTCACATGGAGCCAATATAGATGTGGTGTGAGTGGGTATCTAATGATTGAATCCAGGAGGTGAAAAAGGAGTGACTTCCTTACATCAGAGAGAGAAGTTTGAGGGGATTGCAGGGATGGCAGAAGGAGTACTCAGGTTGTCATGGCTATTTGACAGCTTTGCACTGGCAGGGTCCCTCTGAGTTTGCTGCTAGCTAAGAAAATGCAAAGCTGAGCCTCCTGAATTGAACCCCTTTTCCCACACTTCCCATATAAAATGCTGTTCTCCAGAGCTCAATGTGCTTCAGAGCCATGAAAGATTCCTACCAGCTACACCAGGATGCATGCCTGCAGCCTGCTTTGAGTGAGAGGTTGAGCTGAGAGTGCATAGGGTTGCTGCCACTTTCCCACCTTCTCAGCTGATTTTAGGCTCAAGAAGCTCAGTCCCTCTCTTTTCTTCCTTGCAGCATCACCATCATACTTCCATGTACCACAGATACATCTGCTGGACAGGGACATGCAAGTGGTGTGCCAACCTAAAACCTTACCACGTGCTTGTGGCAGAGGGGTTTTAACACATCCCATGTGTTAAATGTCACATTAGTCCTACAAAACTGGTGGGTACATTTCCTCAGAGCACACAGCCCACGTCTTGGGGTGAAGGGGGAAATAGCAGGGGCTGGTCCAGGGAGCACCTTGTGAGCTGTAGGGCTTCACTGCCCCATTCTGCTCTTCCTCTCTTTGCTGTTTTTAAAAACTTGAATTAATCTTCTCTAGCTTCTATAAGACACATGGTTAGCTTGGTTGTAATTTCTTAGTGGTAATCATAAAATACTGATTCCCCACCCCACCACTCCCTGAAATTCAGGAGTGCAGATTTTAACACACTTTCCATAACTCTTCACAGTAAATTTTTATTGGTTTTAAATGAATTGTAAAATTTAGACAGGGTATAAGAAAATTTTAAAGTATATCTATGTGAAAACTAGGGTGTTACTGCATGATGAGATCTTGCTTGTTTTGCAGCATTAGCCTCCTCCTTGAGGCCTCACATTCTGAGCTTAGGGATTTTATACAGGGAAGCTCAGCCTTTGTTACAGATTTCTTGAGAAAAAGCTTTAAGGAGTTCTAAAAAATTCTTTAAAAAAATAAATATTTGAAAATTATCCAATTCTTAGATGTCGATAATTTTGTTTGTTTATTTTTAATAGATTTGTCTTGTTCCACAAGTGCAGCAACTTTTCTTTTTCTCTTGCTAAAATAAAAATTATGCTGCCTTGGATTTTATTGAAAAGGATATTTTTCTTTTCCTTTAAAAGGAAAAGTTTGTGGAGCATTGTGATTACATATGCTTTTTCTTAAAAAAGGGATGTTTCTGAGCCTTCTGACCAGTGGACAAACCTTAAAAACATGATCTCTTGTTTTGAAGTATAAAAAATATATATTTATGACTTAGGATTTTAATACTAATCTTTTTAACTGAGGGAAAAGGGTAAAACTGGAAACCTGATAAAATTCTTAATGTTATACATTTCAAGATGGTCCTCTTGGGATTAAATCCCCCCCCCCCCCAATAATTCTCTCAACACCACCATGCAAGAAAACCCTCTTCTCTCTGTTTCTTTCCAGTTAGGACAAACACGGTAGGACTGCAGTTGTGGTGGGTGTGCTGAGTGTGTTTTAATGCGGGCAGAGGTGACTCTCTGGGCTGCTCTGCACCACATGGGCAAGTTCTGCTGCTTTTCACATCATGTGCAGCATGGGATGAAGCCACCTCTGGAGCACCATCTTGGGAGAGGAACAGCCTGGAAGATCTTTTTTTCTGTTTTCCTTCAGAGGTTCTTGCCTCCCAAGTTTTTTGTAAGCAGTTTCCCCTCTTTGCTTTATTCATGCTCCTCAGGTGAAGAAAAAAAATTGCTCATCTTGCTCAAAGTCAGAAGTGCCCTGGGGACAACTTTCTCCTCTTGCTCTTCAGTGGAAAGGAGGAAAAACTTATGTTTAACTGTGACTGATCCCAACTTGGCCCTCCTCACCTCTACACCTAGAGCAGCCTGTACACGTGCAGTCTGGCACATAGCTCTGCCTGACACCTCTCAGGTTCCAGCTGTCATTTGTGGATTGAGAGGGTTAATGCATTAAAGTGGACAAAGATGTAAATGGGAGTTGTCTGACTCTCTGGAGCAAACAAAAACAAGAGTGACATGAGAAAAGAAGTCATCTATTGTTGTCTGATGATAGGGAAGGTTTTAAAAATCAAACACTCTAGCATAGCCTGACTGTGCACAGAGAAAAAACCTAATTAATTATAAATAAGATGAATAAATAATTTAAATGTATCACTTATTTCTCCTTTATAGTTTAACTAGTTTAACTCATGAAAAATCATTTCAATTAGAAATTTCAACTCAGTCTGAAATGCATAGAGGCACGATGGTTCAAGATGAATGTGAAGTCCTTTATGATTTTCCTTCAAAAATGTGAGCTTTTTTTACAGCTTGGATGATAAAATAGAAAAAGGAAAAAAAGATCACTGAGAGAGACAAAAACAAGCAGTTTCCTTTGATAGGGTAGCAGAATGTTTTTTTAATTTATGAATTAATAAGTATGTTGTGTGTGATGTCCAATTTGTCAAAAATGTCTTGGTTCCCTTAGCATTCATGTTATATGCATGAAATAGATGCAGTATTTCCCATTAATTATAATATCCCATTTTCTCAAGAGTAACGAAAGATGATTCATTCCTCTGCTCTGGCCCTAACTGGCTCCTTGGTATTACTGATGAGGGTTTTTTCCATTCATTTTTGACCTTGTGAAACTATTTATGTTGGACTCAGTCATGATGAATGCAGTGGGATTAGGCACATTAGGGGTGAGAGCATAGAACTGGCAGGCTTGTGTCCCCTCTACTGAGTGATACCATCTTGCATATAGCTTTTGATACCCAAACATACCTGAGTTCAGTTGGTCCTATTGGAAAATCTTGTACCTTGAAAAAAAAGTCTGCTGTCTAGAACTACAAAAATAATCAGATGCTTATACCCCTGATACTGATTTTTTTTTCCTCCCTGCTCTACTTCTGTGTCTTGCTTTTCATAATTTCAAGGGCACTAGGACCCTATTTATATCTCCATAGATCTATGCCTTTATGCCTATTTATTTTCCTCAAGTTTAAAGAGGTATATGCTGATGAGTTTTCTCAAGCACAAATTTCTTCAAATTAGTACTAATGTAGTAATGTACTACTACTACTAATGGTCCCCTTTTTTCTTAATTTTTAAAATTTATTATTTATTTTCAGCATCTGCTACACAATTTTCCTGTTAACTGGAAACTATCACTATAGTATAAGTGAAATACATAGATGCTTATATCTCTGGATGGTTGCAAGTGAGGTTGAATGTGGCATAAATCAAAATGTCATTAGAATTCAATTGGAATAATGCCAAGAGAAGACCAAAATTAGCAGAGGTATTATCAGAGGAGCAGTGTCTGGTGACTGTTACTGAGGAGAAAACATACATAACTGTGATACCTAGGAAAGCAAGATGAAGCTATACAACTGAATTAAGGACACAGAGTGATTAGGATACAGACTTGTACTTTGGGTGAAATTTTAGTATCGGATAAATAGGCAGTAGTTTTTCTGCTCCTTTCCAGAGGGGGGGCATTTCTTTCCTGATTTTTATAGGGTGACTGATTGGACCATTGTCACATATTCTAAATGTTAGGGAATGTTCCATAAGCTGTTTGGTGATAAGGTGCTTTGGTCAAATGAAGTCTACATTAAGGATGGGGTGAGTCAATCTGAGATCAAAATTGAGACATTTAGTTTTTTTGCCTACCTGTGACTATCAATTTGCCAGTCACTTAGATGATAAGTTCTGGATGTAGTCTGTGGACATCTTGATATTATAGCAAGTGGGGACCAGAGACCTCATGCTGGGAATTCAGTTGCCTAAACCTAGATTGTTAATGACCCTTTGAGTTCTGTGCCATATCCCACCAGGCCATGAGCAGCTGTGCTGGAAGGGAGGAGTCCTCCCAGAGGTTCTCTGGTTGCCTACCAGCTCTGTGTGGATGTGCTACAGAGCACTCCATGATGACTTTGAGATAGCTGGGTTCTTGTCATCATCTGTCCTTCTCTCTTCCCCCATCCTGAAGAGGTAAACTCTGTCTCTCTATACCTGCACTGGAGAGCTAATTCCTGTTTCCATTTGAATTGTCTTTTACTGTCTTTTTATGGTACGTGGAAATATTGATGCCCAACAGGCCAGTTGTTCACATCTATGTTTTATGATTTGGTGTCTTCCATCTTCTTCTGTTCTGAATTTCCTGAGAAGAGCTCATGAGTATGCATTTCTGATGAAGCATTTGATGGAAAAGAATTGTGATTCCCTCCCCCCACCACCCTTTTTTCATTCAAGGTACATTTCTGTACAGAAAGCCTAATTTCAGACTATAAAAGAATCAGGGAATGGAGATGGAGTGGGGTGGAGACGAACAAGGTTTTAGGATTAAATTGAGGCTAAAGGTATACTGGAGGAGAAGTGCTAAAGAATAAAAGCTTTTTGCTGTTAGGCTTCCTTCAGCTCTCATCTAATCTGTTGAGGCTTTTAACTCCAAGGGCTTGCTTTGTTATTTGGAGGTCTGAGATCTTAGCATTTTCCCAAGGCTCTATTATAGACTGATGGATCATGTGTTAGTGATACAAATATTTTGTTTTGTGGCTAATAAAACAAATGCCACTTATGGTAAGTTACCCTGTGCATTTATTTAGTTCAACAGCTGCTGCAATATCCTTTGATATTAGCCTCTCTTACTGGATAGTGCATGAGAAGCTACAAGAGCATCTTTTGAGAGGTAGTACTACTTTAGGTCATATGTTCAACGGCCCATGTATCAGCTGGCTGCACTGTGATGCTTTTTTAACTGCATGATAAACTGTCTGGGGAATAATTTTCAGCTCAAATAATAATTCTTCTGATTATGTGACTGGCTTGTGTTTGTTTGCAACCCTAGTGAGCACCTCAGTTGCAGAGCTGGTCTCTTCACTATTGGGTTCAATAATAATTTTTATTAGCTCTGTTTGAAAATGACCTGCAGCTGGTAGTTTAGACAAACTAATGATCATCAGTCTTGCAAATCTAATCAAGTATATCTAAAATGGCGAGTCTCCAAGTGGAATACTTGCAAAATACGATGTAACCAGTGGTTTGTAGCTGTATGTTAAAATATTTTTAATAAAAAAACACTGTGATCATGCTGAATTTCATAGCAGGATCTTCCAGTAGACTGAAAGAGAAATAGCAGTGCTGGTTACACTGGGATATCCTGGCAGATAAGGACAGAAATCAGAATGATCCCTTGTGTATTTTTTCTTTTCCTTATTAGACTTCAAAGAGCAACTACAGAGTGAGGATGGAAGAAGAAAACAGACAGAAAATGATCTCAGGACAGTTTAAGAACTGAATCAAAATCTTTTCTATAAGAAACATAAAATGGAATGGATGACATAAGAATGGATGAAGATTTGACCAAATTAAATCGAAGCACTTGGGAAGATGGGGATAGGTACAAGAATAAATACAATGATGTGGGCATTTCAGAAGTTTAGAAGAAATTACTAACAAGAACATTTTACCTTTTTATTTTCTCTGCTCAGTGTAGTTCAAGGATAGTATAAAGCAAACCTTGAAACCTTGAATGCCTGGAGATATCGGTGACCTTTGTTAAACTCTAATCACTGCTGTAACTTTTTTCCCCATTATGTGGTGTGTTTTTAAAAAGCAAACAAAACAACCCATATTCTGCTTATGGAGAGGCCTGGGAGTGCTATGGTAAAATTGTATTTTACTGGACTTTTCTCTAAGAAGTAAAGGTGAATATCCGCTGTAGTGGTTGCATCCCCAGGAGCTACTGGATTAAAAGGAGGGGAGTGGTTGCTAATAAGAAGGCAAATAATATTGCTTCATGGGAGAAAACCTCTAAATTATAGTCCAAAATTCTGCTTCATTGAAAAATAGATGCTTATCTCCTAATATACCTAAGGTTGGTATGTTAGTCCTTCTGTGCTTGACCTCAGGCCTTGTAGGAGCTTAAATGCTCGGAGAAATTATTTTTACTCTTCTGGCTTGGGGCTTTTTGATAGGCAGTGAACAGAGCTTCTAATGCCTCTTGACTAATTTTATTAATAGCTTTGATGTGAGGTTGTTACATGCCAGGGAGATTTCCAGCAAGCAGTTCTGCAGGTCAGATCACCTAGATGCAGCCTAGGATATTCCTTGCATGTCGATCACATTCTATTACATTTTTAGATATAAATTCAGCATAATCTAGATACCACTAACTTTTTGGGATCTTGGAGATGAAATGCCCATTACATTTTGTTGGTTCCTTTGCTTTGTTTTCCTTCAGAGAAGTATGTCAGCATACTCATGGTTTAGTTCTGGCAGTGAAATGCTTGTCTCAATCTATCTAACTTGGTGCACAGATTTGCATGGACTATATCCCTACCCCCAAAACAGTTCCTCCTTGTGCCTACTGAATTTTGAAAAGGTTATTTTAGTCTTAATTAAATGTAGAGGCTATTTTTTGTGTGGCTGTTCAGTTGTGACTCTGGTGTTAAATTCTTTTGTGACATTTGTGATAACATTAAACAGGAGATAACTCCTGTTTCTTGAGCTGCAGTCCTCTGTGACAGCAGATGGTTGTATCATCAGGTTGTAAACTTACTCTTGAATTTACTGGTTGGGCTGTTTGTTCCTCTTAGTTGTATGGGGAAAACTTGCTTTATTTTGTCTTTAAAATGGTAATTTAAAAAAAAAATTCTAATTCTAAAATTCTAATTTCCACACACAATATTTTCACAGCCAGCTTTGCTCTTCTACCAATATTATGCTTCAACCTAAACACCCCTCCTACTTTTTCAGTGTGAACCTCTCTGATATAATTATGCTTGGAGGAGGACAGTATTTACATCTCTCAATTGACTTCTGTGCATTAGAAATCTGATAGAAGCATAATTGATCAAAATTAGATACATTTTCTTTCAAAGAGTTCTATAGAGTAAAAAATGAATCACTGAGCATTCCATTTTAGTTCTGTGTGGGAATTGTTTGGCACCTTTTGACACTCCATTTAATTTTGTTAAATATGATTTTGAAAGATACTATACTCTTTGATAAAACAATTCTCTGCTTTCTTTCAATCATACCTTTTGAAAGAATCAACGCTTTTTTTTTTTTTTTGTTAGAACAATAAATATACTTTTTAAACAGTTATTTCAGAATGCAAGGGCAAACACACATTTATTCTAGTGTATGTAAATATACCCTTTTGATTTACAAAGGTAACTCTCAGTGTCCTTATAATGCTTCCAATGCTTATTCTGGCATTGGGACTTACCTTTTTATGGCAGGAATGAATATATAACCTTAGGAAATAGGGTGGAAAATTTGCCTGTATCGCTCTATCGTCTGACATTCTAATCACATAAGCAGTTCATCAGTGCGTGTTAAGGTAGTGGTTGATTTTCACCCTAAAATATTCCCAGTTTTACAGCTGCATTAGTTTCCTTATTAAGCCCTGTACTCTTTTGTACTTGCACTGTCACTGATATGACGATTTGCCATATACTGAGAGAACCTACAGCAACCTTGTCTGCCTTCTCTTTGCATCATGTAAAGGACACAAATACTGCAGGAGTCTGGAAACATTCCTGAAGGCAAAAAATTATGTCTTAATTTAAATTCATAAAAATTATCACTCAAACCTGTCCTGCTCAGATCATTTCACATCTTGGAAACATATCCCCCATCCTTCTCCATTCTCCTGTGTGTCAACTTCAGTTTTAAAATAGTAGTAGATTTTTATGTTGATATATCCCATAAACTGGGATATATTATATATAGGATATATAATTAGGATATATAACATATGTGTTCATCAGGGAAAAATACAGTACACAAAATCAGTGCTAGAGCTGAATATAAAGATCAGGGAAAATATATAAGTTCTACTTAATATTAAAAGTTGCAATATTTTAAGACAAGCCAATGGTGTATATTCTTTTCTGGTACTTCACAGATGCAGGAATTTTAATCTACATTCTGCATGAAATCAAAGCTTTTTATAAGATTTGCTGTTAATTCTGTCATTGAAAGGTCAGTGAAATAAACTTGGACGTTTGAGTAATGAACATGCTTAAAACTCTCTATTAAGGTGTTAGCCACAATCTATATTCATTACATCATAAAGTAACACCTCACCTTCATAATGCAACAGCATAGTGGTACAATAATTTGAGTAAATCATACTAAGGTATCTAACATTTCTTATAACATCTGTATGTAAACTGAATAATGACTAGATGCTTCTTTTGTCTATTTGAATATTTCTTATGGTATAAAAGGTTCTGGTTGACCTATATAGTTGTTGTTCTCCTTACTGATCAAATTTTTGTCACTGTACATCTGCCATGTTCATCCATGGGCCTGTATTTTGCTGAGACTGCCCATGGATTTGAGAGACCCCAGTAAAGCTATATATTTAAGGTTACCCAGCTTTCTTTTTCACATAGGTATGTAATATTTCAATCCTGAGTCCCTCCCAGTGGCAGGAATTCATGTGGAATAAAACATTTCAAATGAACATCTTTTAGTAGTTTTATACTTAAAAATCATTGTCTCTGCACATGAAATAACCTAAAAGCATTTATTAATATTTGATGGCATGATGAAAGCCCTAGGTATATAGATTTATGGAACACACAAACAGTTCAGCTGGGCTTAAATGTTTTTAGTCCCTGTCCTTTAGCCAAGGTGAAAAGGCAGGGATGATGAGACAACTGTGTTCCATAGAGGCAGATGCCTGTAAATGGACTCAGCCTGATGAAAATATGTTCCATAACAAGTTTATTCTGATAACTTACAAGTATCAATAATATGAGATGAAAGTCTTTGAATGTCATTTAGTGAGTAGTATAAGAAAAAGGGCATGGTTTTTTTGTTGTTTTTGGCAAATCTCTGTAAGAGTCTCTATGGATGCTAGCTTGTTGCCTGAATCCCTGTGCTGAAGAACTTTTAGCTATGTTTTCAACAGGTATCAGCAAGATCTGTTAGTATTTTTGATGGGAATGCACTTGGATTTTCTAAGATAATGATTTGTAAGAAATTAGATTTGGGATCTGGAATATTTGGGTTAAGAAAAGGTCAAGAAATTAACAGATCATTATAAGCAATAATAAACCAGATGGAATACAACATTATACATTGAAGAGAAATTTCTGACAGGGCAGCGCTTAGAAAAGGCAAAGCACCCAGGGAAAGAATGAAAATGGGGTTTGGCTCTAAAAATCCAGGTCCAGCAAAGCAACTGGTTTCCATATAAATCAAGCATGAGACACCTTCAGTCTTTATTTTTGTTGTGCAGATGCAATAACTGATCTCAGACTGGTACCTGAAGTACCTGTTACCTTTAGACTCAGGCCTCAGTCGTACTGCCTTCCTCCACTAATATTTTTCAGCTCTGGTGAATAATTAAATTTCTATATGTACAACCAAAGCTGAGGCACTAACTCATGCAGCACTTTGGTGCAGGAGACTGACCTTACTTGCCTGTAAACACACATGCTACCTGCCTTTCACCCACCCCTTTCTCCATAACTTCTGCTGTGTGGGGCTGTGGGACCAAGCCACCCAGTTGTGATGTTGTGTATGACTGTGTCCAGCTGGGTGGGATGTGGCAGGGATGAGCTGACCTGAGCGTGGTGCCAGTGCTGGCAGTGCAGCTCTGTCTTACACCACTCTGGGAGAAGTGGTGGGTAGGAAGGAGGGGGTACAGCATTGGCAGGCACCCCCATGTGTCAGCACCATAGACCAACCTGTTGATCTGTTCAGCCTTCCTGCCTGTCAAAGATGAAAGTCAAATTTGATGCAGGAGCACTGCCAGGCTCGGGTCAACCTTGTGCTTATGGGACTTGTGCTAGAGAAGATTGCTTGCCCTGGGAAGATCAGGCAAGAGTGACGTAATTAATTTTTTTTTTCTGGCTGTGCTACACAAAATATTGCCAATTACACATTTGTTCTGCTATTTAATTTGCTCTCATTATGAGATGAAGTGTGTTGCTCGTTTTTAGTGGGTATGTTTTCTTCGTGCTTGTGCAGGTAATCATTAGGACAATATCTCTCCAGTTATATAATGCAGGTTACTTGAGCCTGTGTATGTGTTGTTGGCTATAATGAGACCAGGGATTAGAAGCAGCATGTGTCCCAGGACAAATAAAAAGCTTTGGATTGACCCAGAAATAGTTTATTGTGACCTTATCCAGCAATAGAGGAATTTAGGTAAAGGTGAACTTTGGCTGGTGTTAACCTGCAATGTCTCTACTGATCTCTTACTTGCAAAAAGAGGCTTTGCTCTAATCAGTAAGAGGAAAAGCTCTCTAGAACAAAATCTGGCTTCTATAATGGAAAATCCATAGGCTGAAATAAAAGTTTTATCAGTTGGTATAACTGTTCATTTTAATACGGAGAGGAGGCAATGCAAGCTGAAACAATGCACACAGCATGTGCACTTGGATTAGGTTAAAGATGCCAAAGTGGAGTATGTGCCCCACTGAAGAGCACAGTGAGATGGGGTGCCAGGTCCTTTCTCTGTTACATACAGGGAAGGGTGTCTGAGTTGGCAGTGTGGGCAGCTGAACATGCTCCTGTCCCCAGTGATGCTCCAGCCTCCTTTTGGGATCTGCTAAGCCCAGATCCACATCGCTGGCTCAAAGCATGACAGCAGAGCTGGCTGCAGGGGGTGAAGCTGGATAGATGGGGGTGATAGATGAGGAGATTTACCTGCATGCCCACCCTCCATGTTCAGTGGTGGCTGCTGATTTGGGACGTGCATAGAGGTGGGATCTGAAATTGGAGTGGTGGTGTAGGCATGCACATAGATGTGGAGGCAACTTGATGGGCTGGGCTGTGAGTTGGGCATCTGTCGAGTGGTTGAGTTGGCTGCCTCTTTTGAGGCCATAAGGGCATGGACTTTTGTCATAAGGGGAAAGGATAAGAACAGCCTCCAACTCCTCATATGCATGGAAATTACTGCCAGTGAAGATGCTGAGGTTGTCCTTCCCATGATTTATGGTTCTTAAGCAGAAGGAGTTTCGAACTGCTTCCACAAAACTCACCTTGGTGTGGTCACTTTCATGATGTGAGGTGGTTTGCATTTTTGGTGGGACAACCCCAATGAAGTGCATGACCATATCCATTGCTCTCCTCTCATCTACCACATCAGTCATTTCCCTGTGGAAAGTTAGCAGGCTGGTCAAGTGTAACTTCCCTTTGGTAAATCCATGCTGACTATTTCTGATCACCTTCTTGTCCTCACAGTCTGGAATAGGTTTCCAGGTTTCCACTTTACAAGGAATGGAGATGATGTCAAGTGGTCTGTAGTTCCTCATGTCCTCTTTTTTGACCTTCTAGAGGAAAGGATTCACATTTCAGCTTTCCTCTACTCCTCAGTTATGCTTCCCAGTTGCCACGACCTCTCAAAAACTATCAGGTGGGGCCTTACAATGGGGGGCCAGCCAGCCAGCCCAGAACTCATGGGTATACCCCATCAAGGCCCATGGGTTTATGTATGTCTGGTTTGCTTATGTATTTCCTGACCTGATCCTCTTTCATCAAGGTATGTCTTCCTTGACCCAGCATTTCTCTTGGTGTCTGAGTCTTGGGATTCCTAAAGGCTGGTCCTGTTAGTAAAGACTGAGGCAAAGAAGGCTTTCAGTTGCCCAGCCTTTTCTAATGAAAATGCCCAAATATTTGGCAGCATGCCTTTTTCTGTGGATATTCAACTTTCCCTTAAAAGTAAATGTATTTTCAGGCAAATATCTTCTTCTCGAAGATATATCTGTATTTAGAGATTCCTCTGAAGGCACAGCAAGAAGTGGTCCTGATGGCAATCTCTTTCTTCTTGCAAAATGAAAGCATCTGCTCTGCTCTGTATTCATTTTGGGTTTGGATATTTTTTTATTTC
Source organism: Phaethornis superciliosus (assembly GCA_023637945.1). NCBI lineage: Eukaryota > Metazoa > Chordata > Aves > Apodiformes > Trochilidae > Phaethornis > Phaethornis superciliosus. The sequence continues at coordinate 109,170,741 of JAJQWJ010000001.1, read as the reverse complement.
TTCAGTTACCTCCTGCAGGATTTTGCTCTGTACTGGACAGATCTCATCTGTGACAGACCAGATTTGGTACCTTTTTGCCTTTTGTGCTGCTTTTTTTCTCTCTCAAGTTTAAAGCAATACCTTTCGTTGCACAGCTAAATACAATAAAAATGAATCAATCTGTTCACATATATTGGGTTTTTGTTTCCACTACTAATAAAATGAGGGCACATGTTCTAAGGGTCAATTCTGGCCAATGGAGAAGTATAGTTCTAACAGTGTAGCACTATTTTTCTACTATGTTTTTTATTTCCTAGTAAGCACATTTATTCTTTTTTCTCCTAGTATCATTTTCTACTTACCTCCTTCCTATAATCCTATTTTCTGTGTAAAATCTCTACCTTTTACAAATTTTTATACTTTCAAATGCATACAAATTTGGTGGGGTTTTTTTGACATTTGGCCTCTAAATCAGTCGCTATGTTTTTTTGTATTCATACTAAAAGGAGAATTGCTAGTTTACACCTGTGCAATAGTGTGCTATAAATATGATCAATAGCTGTTTGCATCCTATTATTTCTATTCGAGCTATATTCCTATAGACAGCACGCCAGATTCAGTGTAATGTAGTAGGTTGTCTAATCAATAATAATAATTATAATACAGCTTTTATCCTGGTGGCAGGTTCATGGAGGCATTTGGAAACCATTTGTTATCTGAATAGTGATATGAAACCTTAAGCCAACTATGCTGCATGTTCCCTTCAAGTTTATAGAGCCTGTGTGTCACTTTTCGTTAAGTTTAAACATGGCACGCAGCTGTGCTTTAAGCACTTGTTCCTATGTTAAAATTTTGAGGCTGAAGAGTATATTTTAGTTTTCCCATGCTGCCAATGGACGGCAGGAAAAATCCAGCTTTCCTTGGAGTGGTGGTCTAATTGCTACTTATTAAAAATAATGAACTATCTCACTAGTTGTACTTTTCTGCTGCAGATTTAATTAGCGTTCACCTCCTTCCCCTCCAACTCCTTCGCTAGGCTGACAGAGCTGAGAGGAGGGAAACTGAAGCAATTTGAAACCTTGTTAGAAATTTATGAAGTGCTAAAATGTTTTATTCCCAGAGGCTGGTTTGCCAGCTGTCACTGGTAAGCCATTCGCTGCCTGCCTCGGAGTGAGTGTGCCTGTGATAGCAGGGGGAAGCAGCAGGCCACAGCCAACATGAGTGTGTACATCGTTTGGCACATTATACACTCTGTAATTAGGAGGAAGTAGAGTGAAACTAATTATTTTTCTCCTCAATTGGGCCAATGACATTTGGGAGGAGGACGGATGTGGTGCTGGATGGGGAAGGAGTCGAGAGGACATGGTAGTTCTCCATCTCCCCAGCCCCTGCACTGGCACCCTCTGTGCCGGTGGTGATCCCACTGCCGGCTGGGCTGTGAGGCATGGAAAGGCACCTGTACCTCTCTCTTGTGCACAGCCTGTGGATAGCAAAAAAACCTATGTTCTTGCTCTACAATGCCCCATTTTTTATTTTTTTTTTTTGTACTGTGTATTGCTAGCACTGGTTTGTGGTAATGATCCCCTTTGACCATGGAAAACTTTGGCACAGTCAATGATACGGTATAGAACAGGGTGCAGGTTTTAGGAGGGAAAGTGCATTTGCTGTCCTCTCATTAAGACTTCTATGGCTCTGAGATGTGAATCTGAAATTGCTGATGTGGATGAAAAGTGCACTCTCATTGTACTGTTTACCTAGTAAAGTCTATTTGTGGCAAATAGATAAGGAGTCTAGTAGGGCTTTTAGTTTAAATCTCTTTAATTAAAATGAAATTCAGTCTGCTTCCATTTTATACTTCTGATTTGTGAGCAACACCTGTTACCTGCACATATAAGGTGTAGCCTGGAAAATAGATATGTATTTTTTTTTTTCATTCCCTGTAAGGCTGACCTTTAAAGGTCTATCTGTGCATTCTGTGGGACGACTTTTACAAGGTCAGTTCAAAGATCTTATTATTTAAGTGGAATCACTTAAAGTATAGTGGATGAAAAGCATATTGCTAAAGATGAACCACCAGAAGTACATTAAGAGAGTTTAGAAAAACAAAAAGTAGATGCTACCTTCTGCCTTCACTGATAGGCAAGATTCAGTGTTTTTTAAAAAAGCAGTTATTGGTTTTTTTGGCTTTATATTTGTTTCTTTCCTATAGCCAGATAAAAATGCTGCTTTGTTTCTTAGGTTCTGGGCCTAGATTCTGTTCTACACATCTTGGGTCATTAGGTCTGTCTTTTAATTGAAGCAAGAAATCTACTAGGGTTTTTTGTTTGTTTGTTTGTTTGGTTGTTTTTTTTCCTGCCGCCCTCGTCTTGTGTGGTTCCCTTGAGTGTTGTATTGATCATATTCTTTACATGTCTAATGGCAGTCCCTCAGTTCCCTCTCTAGGCAGACCATTTGTTTGCCTAATTGCCATTAAAGTTAGTAAAAACATAGTGTGTCTAGCCTTGCTAGTGTCTACTGCAGAAAGTTATGATCTCTGAGCAGGTCTTCATCTTCCACAGGGGCGTCCTTCTCTTGTGTGAATAAAATCTGCAGCCATAATTGTAATAAATACTGTGCTGTAATAAAAAATTGTTCTGTAAAGACGTTTCCTTTAATAATAAGGTCTATAGCAAACCAACCGAGATAAAGACTTTATATATATTTGTTTCTCTTATTTTGTCCCCCATTTTAACATAAAATATAGTCTTCTCCTTTAGAAGATTAATGAATGATCCTACTTTCTAATGGAAGTTCATACATATATGCTTTGGAGAAACTCTGTATAAAATTTTAGCATTTGCAGAGGGCTGACAGAATGTAGTTGATAAATCTGCTATTAATAGTCTGAAATCCATGAGATGGTTAGGTATACCCTTGCTTTCTGTTATGAATGTTACCTATGTTTCCTATTAGGATAAAAAACAAATTTCAGCCATATAAACAATAGCAATGATCATTATTGCACACTGTAAAACTATACTTTCTTGTGAAGAAAACAGGGATCACTTAGAGAGCTTTTTCTGCTTCAAAAGGTCTCACTGTGAAATTTGGGCTGTTTTCTTTCTGATCCCTTTTAGTTTCTTTTGTCTAAGACCTATTCACCAACTTTAACATTTCAGATAAAGAAGACTCATGACATCACCTGAGGCTGCTGGGAACTACAAACTTGGGCTCATGTACCATCCCCAAAGTAGTTTCAGTTGTCACCTGATATTTTATTTGTGCATTTTAAAAAGAGAGAAACTTATCATGTGTTTAACAATAACATTCAATTAAAATACTTAATTTGGTGTAGTGCTTGTGATCTGGGCAGCATGATTGCTTGCTTTTTCCCAATCAGATCAATCACATTTGTTTATTAGTGAGATCTATACACACAGAATAAAGATCCCAAAGACTAGAATCTGGAAGAAAGAAGTTATTTCCAAGCTTCTTAAGGGAAAGAAAATGCATAATTTAAAAAATTTTAAAATCTCTGTTGAAACTGTTGTATTTGCTGAACTACAAAATCATCAGGTTTCCATCTGCACATTTGATACATTCTAGTGTTGTGCTATTTCTTTAAACAATGTGAAAAATAGTTCCTGTATTTGTGTTGTGAACACGTTGCTCAGGATGGGGAGGTGCTGTGCTGGTGAGTCACTGACTTGACTGCCTGAAAATACCTGCTTGCCATTGCTGTTCTGCCTTTCTTTGAATGTATTCTGAACTTTTTATTCTATTTTTTTATTGGATAATGTTATTCTAAAGAAAATAATGTACAGAAGTAAGACTGTTCCTCAGGGCGGCCTTCTGTTTAATTCAAACATAGAATACTGTATTTCCCTCCTTTCAGGGTTAACGTTCTGTGAGGCTAAAAAGGACACCTAAGCTCATGAAAACTGATGCAAAGGTCAATTTATTCCCTTCCTCCCCACCAAGTCTTTCATGTAATTAAATGTGCAGCATTTGAAGCTTACCCTACTTACTACTCTTTTTTTGTCAACTTGATTAAACATGACAACAGATCAATGTGAGAGTAAAATCAGGCCATTAAAAACAGGTACAGGCTTAAGCCAAGTGTTCAGCTTCGCTATGGAATAGTAAAGCTAAGCAAAATGTTCAGAATTTTGCATAAAAGATTGTTAAACTTGATAGTAATATACGTTCACATGCAATAGTGCCTGACCTTTTATCTGGTAATGTTTAATATAGAATATTTTTAATTTGATGAATCTGGGTGTGAAGTACATAGATGTCACATTCCAAAGGCTGGAAACATGGAGATTCTTTTTGCATCCCACAAAGTAAAGATAACGCAGTACCGGCTGCAACTACATAATTTTATTGAACACAGGCAGAACTGGTAGCCATTGAAACTGTAGTTGTTAGCGTAATAGTTCCGTTGAGCAGTTACCTCTATTGTGGTTTGATGTCTGCTACATCAGCAGAATTAGCAGGTTTTGGCTAGGTTTTTTTCCCTAATTCTCTCTCCTAATTAACAGTATCCTGGGCCTGTCAAGAAGCTGGTTTTTCTCATACTTTATGACTTCTCTCTTATCTCTTTTCAAGCTTTACAGCCTAACCTCCCATCTCTTCTCAAGGCCTTCAGACTGCTTGAGACAATACATCATTCATCCTGATCATTTGAGAGAGAGAAAAACATAAGAGTATCACCACCTGCCATATTCTGTGGTGTGGGATGGTAGGGCAGTCCTACACAGAACTCCAAGCAATATTTATTTCCCCCTTCCCCACCCTGCCATTTGCTGGGGTGGGGTGTAGTGCTTCCAGTTACCAATAGTTTTTTGAGGCAAAACCTGACTGGAACTTCACGAGAGGAAATGAGGTTGGGTGGTTTCATTAGGTGGCATTTTATTTATTTATATACTTGCTTGTTTGTTTTATTTGTTTTAAAGCTGGGGACCTTAGAACAACCAAAGACAGAGTGAAATTCTCTCCTGGTAGCCAGAGTATCCCAAGTTGTCATGGTTAATGCAAACATATTATGGAGAGAATATAAACTTTCAGTTTTCATGTGGTTTAACTACAGAGAAGAATATAGACTTAAGGCTTTTGTGAGGAGGTGATGATCATACACCTGTATGTCTGTGGCTTCTTTCCATGCTGCACAGCAGGTGGGCCATTAATTTGATCTACCATAATAATCCCTATGTTATCAGGCATTGTGCCTTTGGCCATTAATTTGCCTATTTTAATGTAACAGGTGTTTGGAATGTACACCTTTGCAGGTGACAAAGCAAAGTGAAAAATTCCAGACTTTTTGATGAAGAAATCAAAATTGTCTGTTTCAAGAAGCATGGCTTTTGGGAGGAGAAAAAGATTCCCCCACCCTCTAATTTCAAGATATGTGGGTAAACTGAAAGCTCTGGAAAAAAATGGAGTAAGAAAGGAGATAAAGGGAGAGATGAAAAAAATTTCCCTGGGTTGACCCTCAGAATTGAGCTGACTCACTCACTTGCTCTTGTACATCCAGAGCTCTGTATTAGGACATGCAAAGAGGCACCAGGGATACCTGTGGTGTTAGCTTATGCTCTGAACTCAACTGATGCTCCTGCACAGTCTGGTATTTCTAAAGATTACATCAGGTGTTTTGTGATTAATATGTCCTTTGTGTTCCATCCCCTTCATGTAAAGTTTTGGGTAAAATGACACCACTTCCAGAACTTAATCCTCTGGGAATTACTATTTGCTCTCAAGGAGCCTATTCCAGTCGATGGTTGCAAACCTACTGCACAATCTCACAGCTAAGGTCATGATGCTGGTCAAAATGGATTCTTATTTTGATTGTATTTTGAATTGGTCATAAAATAAAAGCATTTACAAATGTGCAGGAAGTTTACAAGCAGATAAAGTTTCTCCCTGCTTTCTTCTACTCTGTCATGATTTGCTGCTTATCAGGTCTATGGGAGCAAATGAGTCTTATTGTTTCTTCATTTGTGAATTACTCTGTCACATCTACTTGTGGTTACCCATGTATTTTAGGTGAGATATTTGTTTGCAGGGTGTTATGTACAGATACAGCAAGTTTAAAAGGATAAATATTAGAATCTTTGATACAACATGGCCTCTTCATATGTCATGTTCATTGCCACTGCAGCTGGCTTGGATACTGTGTTTGTACCATACTGACCTGCAGAAGATATTTACAACAAGGTGAGAAGGGTAATCTTTTGTTAACCAGTTGGGATAAAGATACGGTTAAAAAAAAAAAGAAACATAGACACTTTAATTTCTGTTCCAGCACAAAATGTCATTAAATGCTGATAGTGATTACACATAATGACTACTTGATACTTTGATTTTGCTCAAAAGATCTCTTTTATCTCATCATTATTTACACTTTAAACTCTGCTACAGAACCTACATTTCTGTCAATTTATATGATGCAGATACTTAATTAGCACTGATTAAGAGCAGGAGTGTGTGTGGGAGAAGCTATTTTTCCACAGAGTAATTTTATTAAGCCTTAAATATTATGACTTAATGTGACTGATCAATGAAAAGGTGTATTTGCAGATTGTTAGGGTTAGATTGGTCATGCCCATTTGGATGCTGCCCATGAATCTGATGGGTGAAATGTACATGCCATGGTTGGCAGCTTCCAGGGAAGGCAGTTTCCTCACTGTTTTTGTCCTGGTCTGTCATTGGATGTAGGAACAGCAGCTGTGACATAAATTCTCTGCACTGACCTTCTCCTTGACTTTCTTTTCTTTTTTATGATAATACTCCCATCAGCAGAGATGTTGGTTGGGATTGTCAGTCTCTGGTTTCTCCCAGATGTAGTGTAGAGAAGATCCAAAATTAGACATTAGACCTACTGTGCATAGTTGCACGATCTGTCTGTGCTGGCAGTTCACAAGACTTAATTTGCCTGCAACTGGGTAGGTTTCACAGGAGCAGTTTTTTATTCCATTGGCAGGATAAGTGTGCTAGATTTTGCTACACAGCTTACCTAGAATACCCAATCACTCTGTGCACCTCGTGTCTCAAGGGTCACTGAAAGTAGAAGAAATTCTAGAAGAAACTATCCACTGAATGTCAATGAACTGCCCACCATGGATGAGATTCCTTCAAGAATCATAAATAAAAAATACATGCATAATAACCTGGAGAAATGTGACTGCTCCAACCTTTTGCTTATATTGATTTAGGATTGTTGCCTTTTTTTTGGGTACTTAATGTCATGTTTTTTGTTGTGTTAAAGGACTAAGGTAGACAGCTATGAACCAGCAGATCTTAAAAAAGAACAAAGGTTTTAGAACACACAGCAAAAGAAATGTACTGGGGAAAGAACTTTGGCTAATTATTACAATTTTTTTTGAAGTAATTGAAGCAGCTGGACTATGCGAATGTAGTCAGTTTAATATAATTAGATCATAGAATCACCCAGAATCACAGAATGTTCATAAAAATGTGTCGTATCTTATGGTATGAAAACAAAGATGCCGTGGCATAAGAGGGGTCCTCATGTAGATTAATGATAGGCTAGAAAAGAGAAAGAAAGAAAGAAAGTAACTGATTTTCAGGTTGGCAGGAAAACACTGTCAGAGTTTTGTGCTGGTTTATAGGCTGTTCAACATATGCGTAAACAAACTGAAGAAAGTCATAAGTATTAAAGTCTCCTGATGAATCTTCTTCAAGATTCAATTTGCACATAAGTACAGCTGGAAAGCATTAGGAAAATCATGAAGTAATGCTGAGTAGAATGACATGTGGAGGAAGAAATGGAGTGCAGAACATCACAAACAGGAAGGTAATTCTAATTAGTTGTGTAATATTGGACTTGAAATTAGCTGTGACCACTAGGAAAGGCTTGTGACAAATTTTTCTCTACACGTTTTATCAGTCATTGTTGGAGCAGAGATGATGGATATAGGGGCATTTGGTATAACATCTTGTTAAGAAAAAAATAGTACTGATATTTTTCTTTTTTAAAAATTGAAAACTTAAGAATTCTTTTTCCTTTCACTAAAATTTATGTAGAACATTGTCATCCTACTGCCAAAAGTGATAACAAATAAATGAGTCCATGCAGCTATTCTTAAGGCATGGTCTTTGTCTGGTATTTTGCTAGGGAAGCTGGAAGGGAAGAGGTGTGTTTAGACTGAAGTTACAACAGTATAGTGTGGGATACATATTGCTGTTACTTTAGTGGTGTAAGTTTCAACCACTATTTGATCTGGGTTAATCCCTCACTGTAGGTCATTGACACTACTTCCCTTATAACTATGGACACAGTTATCAAAAACCTTCTGTAGACCAGCTGTTTTAATGCATATAATTGAAGAGGAGAAATATATATAAAAGCTGAGTCCCCTATATGAAGATGATAACATTGCTTAGTGAATTGGTAGATATTTATAAATTCAGCTGTAGTGCCTATTGCTTTACCTAATGATGTTATAAAAACTAAGAGATTTGCTGCAAAGAGGGTACAAGGACTATTTCATTCATTGCATTTGAGTGAGGAAGTGATATGTTGTTATTCATATTTTAAATTCCTGGAAAACACAGGAAAGGCCCAAGCACAAATTGTAACTGGTATTTAAGAGTTCAAAGTTCATTGAAGGTCAAAGAAAGATGGGCTTTACTATAGCTGGGCTTTGATTCTTGTGATTGTCTTGATGAGATGGAGGGGCTAAAACAGAAACCATGAATTTCTGAGTCACAACTAGCATTTCATGTGCTTATTTTTCAGGTAAACAAAGAGGTCTTTAAGGTCTTGTACTTTGTCGAGGGTATCTAAAAAAGTAAATGTGTGTTATATGCTTATTCTGTAGCCATAGTATTTTCATATATATTTCTATTCCTCAACAGCATGCTAAACTTGCCATTTCCGAATGGTATGTTATCTTGGGATAATTCAGAATGTTAAAATACTCTACAGAACTTTTTGTATGTTGGTAGTATCTCACCTCCATTTTAAATGCAATATAAATATTGGGAGACATTGTAAATTTAATATATTTTAGATATGTGTAATTTTTTCTTCTTAAAATCTTTCCTTCTCCAGCAAAACTCAACTGACTGAGATTTTACCTCTCACTGTGTGAGAGAAATGTAATGGATTGTATGTATTTTGACATACTAATATTTTCTGTGCGTGCTATGTTGTATGAATTAATAGTAAATCCATAACAAACAAACATAAACATAAATATATACATAAACATAAATGTAAACCCATAACACATCCGTAACTACCAGACTGCAACTGTTCAAGGATTAAGCGTTTAATAAGGCTTTTTTTTTTGTTTTGCTACGAAACAAAATTAAATCCTGAAAACTTCTTTCAGATCTGTCTTTTTTTAACTCCAAGTGATAGGTACATGGAAAATCTAGTCTTGTTATTGGTGTTTTTGCTATTAAGATTGCAGTAATTTGTCATAGCTCTAATCTTCTACAGCAGTAGCCATGAGAGCCAGTATGTTCAATTTTTTTCCTTTATTGAGATCTAAACAAAAATTAGTACATCATGGTGATCTCAGTGGCAGTTTAGCAAAAATGTGAGCAATAACCAAATGTTAATGATGTTTCTTCATTATGCGTTGTTGTGTTGGAGTGTTTGAACAACTTAATACCTACATAAGTACTGGTTTAATTTTGATGCTTACTAGGACCAAATCACTTCAGGAACTTGTCAACAATTATATTATTAAAATAGTCATTATTATGTACGACTTCTTTTTGCTCAGCGGGAGTGAGACTATCTTCTTAGATCTCTTGATACTGGCTGTTTTTTCTGACCAGAAGTAATTGTTATGAGAGTTTTTCCCCCTCATATTTTTCCTTTATCCCTCCCATCCCCACTCCCCCCTCCCCCCCTTGTTTTTTTGGTTTTGTTTTTGTTTTTGTTTTTGTTTTTTGAACTCTCAATTATTTGAGAACCACACCTTGAGCAAGACAGGCCCTCTTCACTCTGTGTTCCTCTGCTGGTGCTGTGTATGGTGACTGTGGAAGGGTTTCTCTTGTTCTACAGTTGGGCTGCTCTTACTGTGACTCAGCCCATGCCAGCATCATCTAATATGACAGGGAAACTGTCAAAAAGAATACAGTCAAATTGAGAACTCATACTCATGAGTGGAAAAATCTAGCACAGTTGTGAAGTAGCATTAGTGCAGCAAAATGCTTAAGATGTGCTGCATGTTCTACAGAGGACTGAAAATGTATATCAGACCTGGAAATCCAAATGCCAAGTGGCGGCTCTCTTGAAGGGATTTCCAATCCGGACAAGAGTTTGCTCCACAAAACCATTTCTAGAGCCCAGAGGTTTGCTCTCTTCAGAGTCATTTGCCAGCTTATGCGTTGTCTTGCCTATGTTTTGGGAATTTTTTTTTCATTGCTGCATTTCCAGGTGCCATTACTTGTTCTGCTGCTGCAGACTTATGAACTAAGGACTCAACAAACGGGAGGAGCTGGAAACCACTGTGCAACAGGACAGCTATGACATAGTTGCCATCATGGAAACATGGTGGGATGACTCTGATGACTGGAATGCTGTAGTGGATGGCTATGCGCACTTCAGAAAGGATAGACAAGGAAGGAGAGGCAGTGAGGTGACTCTATATGTTAAGGAGTATTTTGATTGTATGGAGCTCGATGATAGTGATTATAAGGTTGAATGTTTTATGGGTAAGGATGAGGGGGAAGTTGAACAAGACAGATATCCTGTTGGGTGTCTATTATAGACCAGGATGAGGAGGCAGACAAAACGTTCTACAAGTGGCTGGCAGAGGTCTCACAATTTGTAGCCCTTGTTCTAGTGCGGGACTTCAGCCTACTTAATGTCTTCTGAAAATGTAGCATTACGGAAAGGACACAGGCTAAGAGGTTCCTGACACAGCTGGTGAGAATACTGGTGAGATGCCTTGCTAGATCTGCTGTTCACAAATAGGGAAGGACTCATAGGAGATGAGGTTGGAAGCTGTCTTGGGCTGTTTTCTACATCCAGGTGAAAGATCCTGCAGGTTCTGGCTTGCGTGAGGATTAGAGCATTCATCTGGGTTGTGAGAAAGATGACAGGAAAATGACCAAACTGTGGGATTCATAATATAGGTGACTACTCTGACCTAAAATATATCCTCATATAATTTAGTGAGACATCTTGCCAGCTAATTACTTTCACTAAAAATTTTGGTCTGTTTTACTTTAATGTTTGTATAGAAGAGATTTCTTTTGAAATTTTGACTCTTTCCTGTGTAGGTCCAATGAGAAATATGCTAGTCTTTGCATATGTTTAGTTATAGAACTTGGTGGTCCTATTAGAATGTGAGGTAGGTGGCCAGCAGGACACTATAAGAAAGCATTCTGTCAGCTGCAGCATTTGCAGACAAGCCTCAGACTGTAAGCTGTTAGATCTCAGCCAATGAACCCTTGTAAGTCATGACTCATTGGAAAATGATAATTTTGTGTATCAGTCAAAAGAAAAACTATACAACTATTGAGTAATTTTATTTTTCAGATGCAGTAAATTATCTCTATTCACTTGCTCATAAAATATTTTCATGACAAAAAAATAAATCCAAGGCTCTTCTCTCATTTCTGTCTGGTTGCTTTTGGAGTTCTTGTAATGTGTTCTTTATGACAGAAATGAGTGGACTTGAGGTTATGCATAGTCTCTTTCTTCAAGAAGCAAAGGCATACATCTTTTGCTCCCAAGCTGACATTTATTTGTCTTGTTTTTTCAGTTTCTTTTTTTCTTTTTTTTTTTTTCTTTTCTTTCTCTCTTCTTAAATATGAGAATATTAGACATCTAATAATAAAATACCTAGACATATTTCTTTGGTATTTTGTAGCCCAAACTGGAATGCCTACCACACATGGATATCTGTTTACCCTTTCATTCAATCCACTATTGAACATCCATTAAAAGCAAGCATTTAAATCACAAACAGCCTATTCCTTTTTTTTTTTTTTTTTTTTTTTTTTTTTTTTTTTTTTTTGGCTGATTAAAGGCTCCCATCACTTGCATCTCTTTTATTTGCCACTCAGCATTTGTCTGTGTGCTCAAGTCTCTGCAGTGCACTCCATCAAAAGTCACACTTCTCCCCCTTTCAGAGGTATAACTCATTTGAGAGTTCTGCTTCTTTTTATGTTTTCATTTGAGGACCTTTTCTTTTAATTGGGGAAGCTTGCTTTGACTTAATGAAGTTTCTGTCTTGTGAGAATGATAATGTAACACTGCATGCTTTTTATGTAGTGATAATTTTTCTAGGGAAAAACAATTGCATACTTAATTATCCTCATTAGTGTTTCTGATTTTGAAACTGATTCAAGTGAATACCCCTTTGTAATAAAGGGTTGAGCACTAGCATATTGAATCAGAGTAGTAATTTGACAAAGCATAATTTTTTTTTTTTTGTTCCTTTTTGTGGACAAGTTGTAATTGTAAACTGTTTAGCCCTAAAATACTGGCTACCATTACACAACATACTAGAAGGGAAGCAGTTCTGCATTGGGAGATTATATACTGTGGAAATAATTTTGGCTTTCTGAATGATAGCAATTATGCAATTGTTGTATATAAAAGTGTATGTTTAGCAAGTACTGCTCATCTGTACTTACTATAGACTATATTCTTCTTTGGGTTTTCTTTTTCTCCTCATTGCTTTGTACTGCAGTAGCAATTATAACAATTTATAAGACTGGTTTGACATCAAAAAGTCAAACATGCAAGAAAGGCTTTTTAGTTCAAATATTTTTTTTTTTTTAATTGAATGTTAAACCAAGTCTCTGGGATGACCACCCAAAGTAGGCAGCTGCTACAGTGAAGAACTCAATTTCTTTGTACAGGACAATTTTAAAATGTTACGTTTTGCAAATTAACACTCCCCTGATTACCTCGGGTCCCTTCTTGACAAGAGGAAGTTGTAAATAATTAATAGGAGGATTGTCCTGGGCTCCCTCCAGGATCTCTGTCCCAACCTGTTCTTCCCTTACACTCTTCCCTCAGGAGCTCTGTCTTCAACTTCCCCTCATCTTATTCCTGGATGCCATCTTCCCCATTGCCTCTCTCCTGGGGCACTGTCTGCCACTATGCCTGAATGTCAAGTCTTGGAGAAAAGCCTGGCAGGGAGCAATTGGGATTCACTTCAGCAGGGTCTCTGATAGCTACCACAAAGAGAAAGCAAGGAGCATTTGGGTCAGAGTCAGAGATGTGGGGTTTCAAAGCATCACTTTGAGGTGCCTGGGGCCTCTGCCCTGGTCTGATTGAACTACTGTGCTGATGGAGGCTCTTGGAGTTGCTGAAGTTTGCTTCAATTCCAGCAGGTCAGCCTGTCAAGGATCATTGGCTGCTCACCCATGCAAAGCTCATGTTTGGAGAAGTTAGCATTTGAATTTTCTTACTGAAAAATGGGTGAAAATGATTCTTCACACTTTTGCCTGTTCACTGTTAGGAGTGATGCTTCTTAGGAAAGAAGCATCAGAAAAAATTGTTTTGTCAGAGCAGTGGATGCTTCAGCAGTTGCTCCTGAAAGAGATATTTTTCTGGGGGAAACAAAAAAGGGTTTTTCTGCCCATTGTTCTCATGAACACCTGCGATCTGACTAGTGAAGAATTATCTTGCTTATTTTAGGAGATGACAACTGCAGACAGAAAATTGGTCACTTTTTCTGCTTTTCTCGGCAGTTTACAAGAAAGTAGCATTGATCAGTTAGATCAAACATCAAAAGTCTTGACTCCACTGTTGACTTAAAAGTGTTGTAGGCGGTGGTGTTTTACTGTTGCTTTTGTATTTATTTTTACCAGTGTAGTAGTTTAGTGTCCTCATCTCATTGTTAATTACATTTGCAATCTCAAATGGGTTTGTGCAAGTAGGTTGCATTTGTTTTCCATCTTAAAGCTATTTTATGTTGATTTTAGCATTCTTTCATACTTTTTCTTTATCATTGTTTGGTCTTTTTTTTCATTCTTTTAGTGAGACTTACTTTAGAGTCTGGTAAAGGCATCTTTATCCAATGCCATTTTCCAGTTCCCTGTTCTCAAAAAAACTTATCTTATCTTGCTTCTACCTGAAACTTCTGTGAGCTGTGTTTTGCCTGACCTCCCCCCAGATAGTTAGGAACATTGAATCTTTAATGATTTAAAGAGGCATATGAAATTCCTCTCCAATCAGAATGAAAGCCAGAATTGTAAAAGGGTATTCATTTTACCCCTGCTCTAAGAAAATTTATAGTATTTATCAACCTTATGTGTTAGTCATTAGATAAAACCCCTAGAGGGAGACATGATCACAGATGGATTATTGTAACGTTGTAACGCCTCATCACTCTGATCTTTTCACAATAGCTGAAGTAATTTCTCTAGGTCACTTTTTATAGCCTGTTACTTGATAATTGAGTTGTGATTACAACATTATTGTTTGTAGGTGTCTAATCAGTTTTTTTACTTCTGAAATAAAGGTGCTTTTTTTTTTTTTTTTTAATTTGACAAGGGGAGATGTATTGGAGGAAAGGAGAAAAAGATTTTTCTTTTTTTAAATCTCAGTAATGGTGATACATTGTTGAATCTTGGAAAAAAAATTAAAATTAATCTTAAATAGTGGCATAGCTCACTACCATTTCAGCCTACCACCCACCCAAACTGTCTTTCTTTGGCTGTCTTCTGCACTGAGTAATATGCATATTTGTGATTGCATTTGTAATGCTTCTAATACTGGTTTGAAAGGCACAGTAATGCACTCTGAAATGTTTCATTTATCAGCTCTCTGTGTGTGTTTATGCAAAAAAGGTTATCTTAGCATACTATATTGTTTGGATGTTGACGCGGTAATTAACTTGCAGTATGATCCTGTTAATTCAGTTTCCTTAAACATAATTTATTGTTTACCTGCTTTCAGCCATTTTCTTAAAAATGTTTTGAGGGTTTTTTCTATTGCTTTTTACATAAATTCCATTTAATAGTTTTACAAAGCATTTATCTTTTAGTGTATAGTTAATAATCAATATTTTATTTTCCTCTGCTATTGTGGATTTCAGTATTTTTCACTGACCATGTGGATATCAGGCTTAAATTTTATTCTTTAAATTTCTCAATTGTTTTGTTATATTTGAGTGCCATAATTTCAGACAGAAGCTGAACATCTAAAACGCAAATGCATCTTTGAGTAGTGACAAGTGGAATAGTTTTTTGTAGATGTGCATAATTTTTTCTTAGTTTTAAATAGAAAAAAAGATGCAAAAGTGTTCAAAGGAAGGATAATATATAATATAATACAATAGAATTTATAATTTGTTTTCCTTTAGCTTTGCAGGAGGCTCAAAAAAGCTGGTCTCCCAATCTAGGCACAATGACTGAGATCTCTCAGGGAAAGACATTCTCCAGAAGGCACACAGACTGTTAATATTTTGTTAAACTTTGGAGCTTGATGCATTGATGAGACTACGTTGGTTCCTAGTCACTTTTTTTTTTTTTTTTTTTTTTTTGGTGTGTGTGTGTTTGTTTTTTTCTAGTCCTCGGTTTTGCTTCTAGATTTCTTGTGTTTATGTTGCTAGTATTTAACAGTGGGAAATTATTAAATGGTAAACTGACACCTTGTATAGTCTATTAAATCTAAAGAAAACACTTAATTTCTGGCCAGTTTATCAATCATAAAGTCACTGAAGAATATTAATGTCCAGGGCTGTGGCAAACTTGACATTACACTGTAAGACTGTTAAGGCTGTTGCTAAAAACTCACTGTAATGGAAGAGAACAGTACACTGCTTAATTACATAATTTATCTTTTCTGTTTTGATTTTAATTTTTCTAAATAATCTCAGTGGTCTCTTTGCTCCAGACTTTCACTTTGATTCATATCTTTTATTTTATCTGTATAAATATTTCATGGTGGATTTGGTAAATCAAAGGAATGAAAAATATTTTGAAATTGTTATTCATTTTAGGAATAAACTTTCTCCTTGCATAAGTATTACAAGAATAATATTTAGACTTTGAAAGGAAAGGGAAGGTAATTTAAATTTAAGTATCAATTAACTGTTCAGAGACATTAATATTTTTTTAATATGTTAAGTTTGTGTTGTTCAAAGATACTTCGGTTCTTTCAGAAACTAAAGAGAAAACTGGGGCCTTAAGTGGTCAATTGCAGAATGTAGAAAGAGGCCTTTAGGAAACTGTGATGCTCAGAAAGCTAGCTTCAAAAATCACAAATGTGTTATTTAAGCTTACTATAGCATGAAAGAAAACATGATGAAAAAGAAATGCACAGCACCAAGTCCCTGCATTTCATTCGGGCACTGAGTTGAAATGGTACAAATTCCTCTCATGCAACATAAAAATTCCATCAAATTTTTCACTTTTGAAGTCACTATGGTAAAGGCTCTTAAAGGTGAAGAGCCTGGTTGGGAACATGGAGAGTGACAGAGGAAAAGGAGAAGTGGATCTCCCTTGGTTAGATAGTTTCATGGTTTGCTTTTGCAGGTCTTCTTTCATCTCCTTGCTGCTGACCCCTCCAGGACATGCTATCCTACACAGAGCAAGCCCAAGCCCAAGCCATCAGTATGGTTGTTTAAATGTAGCATCTTGTCTCATGTCTTAGCGACACCACCATCTGCCCATTAAAAAGAAAGGTTGTGCAGCACCATTTTCAGCCTGTTTTGTCTTGTGTAATATAAGCCTTGACAAATTACACCCTTATAGGCAGAAATTTCAGAAGTGTTACTTGCTAGGCCCTTACAGAAGACTTTCAAGTGCACAGTATGTATATAAGTTGGAGCTGCAGCACTCTGGGGACCTGGAGGAAGGGGTGACATAGCAGAGGAGAGTAAAGGTCACCTCTGTACAAACCAAAAAAGTGATTCCACTTTTAGCTATGCCAATCAGTACAGGTACAGCAAATGCAAAGCCCAGCCTAGATCTGTACCTATTTCTGTCCAGTCTGGTTACAGACTGGATGTACAGTTCTCTATCTCACTTTCTGTTTCTGAGTGTGATCAACTTACAGCCCCACCAACCAGCTTGTCATGAGATTAGCCAGTTTACTTGACAGGAAATTTCTCAAGTACTAAAAGAAATTTTGTATCTGGCTGACATATTCAGCACTTTGCTAGGCACGATGCAGCAGTGCTGTCTTCCCCGAAAAGCATGAGAAATTTCCTTCACTATTATACTTTGTCAGTTCCCCTTAGCACTTCAAGTGGTTGAGTCTAAGGAATTTTGACGAAATTTGCAAAGAATTTCCCCTTTCCCTCCCATTTCCTCCCTTCCACTCCTTCTTCCCTTTCCCTCCTTCCTCTCATTCTTGTTATATGAGTAAAATAATCTTCTGAGATTCAAGAAGTGTCACTTTTCCTGTGTCTATTGATCTGACAAACTGTTATGTGCTCCTTTAACCACACATTGCCCTGAAGTGCTTGCAGATGCCTTGTTCCAGTTTGTGTTTCCACTGCATGCAGCTGAAGTGCAGGCTTCCTCCTGTTTGCGTCTTTGACTTTCCTTCTCTTGGACTGCTAAATGATGTTATCTCTCTGCAAATGGTGATACGATCTTTGTTCCAGCCAAGGGTAGTCAGACTCAATTGCAAGACATTTCAGGTCAGGCTTAGAGATGTTCTAGAGGTCCAGTCCTGCTGAGCAGGCTGTAGGAAAAGGTCAATGCCTGTTTTCTTGGGCCCTCACAATTTTAGCCATGGTTCTGAAGAAAAAATACTTCAAAAGCCCTGTTTTCAGAATAGCATTTTAAGCAGTTTCATAGCTATATCTTTCATCTACTTTCCCTACCACTCTGCCTTGCAACTTTTAGTTTGAGTTTGCTTCTATTTACTATAAAATATAGTCTGTAGTTGGATCATATTTTACCATTAAGCAAAATATAATTACATATCATCTTTGGCTTGTCTCAGTTTCAATTAGGTTTTGATATATCACTTGTTCTGTTATTCAGCTAATCACTTTCTTCCTATGGAATACTGCAGAGAACTATCTCTTTAATAAAAGATTCTGAAATCACATTTTTGTTGTTGAATGAATCCAAGAAGCTTACACATTTTTTTCCACCACTAAACGTCTCTGGATTGTCAGCATTGTGTATATCTGTGTGTATTTTAGTACTGCAATTATTTTCAAGGGATCTTAGTGTGTTTGTCTGCCATTAAGATGAATGTGTACCAGATGCTGTTTTAAAATGAAGCACTATTGTATAGCCTGATGGATGGAAAGTTTATCAAAAGTAGTGAAAGCTTCTACAGGGGATACAAAGCAGCTGGAAGAATTCATTGTTATGTGCTGCTAGTATGAGTCTCTAGTTCAGCTGTGCTGCATTTTGATTAGAAAGTTAGATTCTATGGAAGTGTCAAACATAGTTCCTGATATTCTCTATTTTTATGGCATTTGCAATTTGGTATTCACCTCTTTATTCTCAGCCAGCAAATCTACCATTCTTACGAGAATGTCTCTTAAGAAGCAGTATAGCATAATAGAAGTTGGCAAATGTGAACTGTATTTATTACTTTCATATGAATGTCTTGTTGGCCAATGGAAATTAAAATGCCCTGTTGATTGTTTCACTTGTGTTTGTAGATAATAGCTTGTACAGCAGATGAACAATGCCAATTTGTTTTTTTTTTAGTTCTCTATTATGTTACCAACAATACTGTTCTCTGCTTCAAAGTGCGACTGTAATTAGAACTGTGATTATGTGAAAGTGGCATCATCTTATTCATCCCTGCTTCTTCCTGTGCTCAGTCCTATTATGCTTATTTTTGCTTTCCAGATACCCAAGTTTCTCCTATGGCTGAGCCAGCTTGGTAGGATTTGTTTCTTGCAAGGGGCTTTATTCTATTCTATTCTATTCTATTCTACCACCTGTCTCATCAATATGCAGGGACTTATCAGCTCCAGCGCTTGAAATGTCTTTAAAAAAAACAAACCCCAAAACAACTCCAAGTGTCTTTCATCCTTCTCTGTAATCCCCATTTATCTGGCTGCTTCCCACACATCAGACATCTTTCCATGTTGCTGTAGGAGGGGCTCTCTTTCTTCTTCCAGGGGCAGTTCCACTCTCTTTTGAGGTGGAGTCTCCTGATGGTAAATACTAAGAGGATACATGGAAGAGAATTATCTTCCCACGTTATATCTCCTCAAGATGTCAAAAGAGAGAAGGAAAAAATAGTCCACTTTGTGCTCCAAGTTACCGTAAGACTAAGCAGTAAAGGTAGACAAGGCACTTCATGATTTAGCATTGGGGTTGCAAGTTATTTCTGCAGGAAAACAGAATCTCTGTCTTGTGCTCTGAACAATAACTGACTTCATTCAGTGTTATAGAATCTGTGGTTTAAGGCTGGGAGAAGGACCACAGTCACGTGAATGACAGAACCAAAATTACTATGTGTGTTTTGTACATACATTTATAGGTGTGTGTTAGAAAGATCTGACCAAATTCTATGTTTAAGTATTGTTTCTATAAGTATAGGTATGAATTATAATTAAGGAATTATGGGGATGTCTTAATTGTTTTTTCAGTGTTTTTTATTAATTTATAAATAATTTTGCCATTAGAAGATGGTAAAACCAACTTTCAAAATGCTAAAAGGAATTGCCTGTGTTCCAGACAGAAATTTAGTTCCTAGTAATTTGATGTAAGTAGATTATTGATGGATTTTTGCTTGCCTGACAAAGGATGCTGCATCGGCAAATGCAAAAGTGGTTAAATCTGTTTCAGTTTACATTACAAAAATAGGGATTTCTCATCTTAATTTTGGATGTTAGCATGTTTAACCAGTTTTCTTCCAAAATAAGAAACTTTTCTTAGAGTTTGTGTTAGGATTCAAATATTTTTATTACCTTCTCTAGACATTGCCTTTGATTTTGTGGCGAGTAAGAATCAAATTATTTTGTGAGTAGCTGAAATTTCTTAGGTTTTCAAGGCCTGTTCTTCTTCTTTTTTGTCTTTCAGTTTTCAGTGAAGATCTACATGCCAGTCTATATTTTGTCAATGCATCTCTGCAAGAGGTAGTGTTTGCTAGCACCACAGGGACATTGGTACCCTGTCCAGCAGCAGGGATCCCCCCTGTGACGCTCAGATGGTACCTAGCTACGGGTGAGGAGATCTACGATGTCCCAGGGATCCGCCACGTCCACCCCAATGGCACTCTCCAAATTTTCCCCTTCCCTCCTTCAAGCTTTAATAACTTAATCCATGATAACACTTACTATTGCACAGCTGAAAATCCTTCAGGGAAAATCAGAAGTCAGGATGTTCACATTAAGGCTGGTAAGTACAGTCTTTTATTGGGTTTCAATGGGCTTGAGGAGGGAGGAAAACTCTGTGTTTTAGAAAGAATAACAGCAGCTATGAATTAAAGGAAATTGGTCAGAAGTATAGCCTCTGAACTCCTTATAAGATTAAGTAAAGTAGTAGATTATTCCTTCTTTTCCTTGATTTAATTTTTTTTTGGTTGGTAGTGAAAAGTTAATTTTCCAAAGTTCATTACCTGTTGATCTTCTGCACTAGCACAAGAATAATGTATTAATAATGTAATAGCTAATCAGACCATGCTTACTTATTAAAACTGTGTTGTGAAAGAAAAAAGATGCAGTCTTCAGATTTTGTAGAGGGGCTGGAAGAAAAGAGGAATGCTTGCCTAATCACATGCCTTCTCATTGGTTTATATTCAGCTGTGCTTTGTTTTGAGAGAAACTTGTGTTCTGTGTAACAATTCAGCAAGTGATGTTGGTCCATAGGCAGTATTTTCCCTTTAAACTAAAAAATGCAAATTAACATAATGGTTTTGCATTTGTTTTCTATACTGTGTGCAGACTGGGTCATCCAGTGGAGAATTAGAGTGGGATCAAAATCAATCCTTTTGTTACAATACACAAACATGACTGCATAGTTTTTTTGGAGGTTTTGTCTACCCATTTCAATTAATCCAAATATTCAAACAAACAAACAAAAGCTCATGTGGGAGCTGACCCTTGCCTAATGCATATCCTTATAACTTTGTTGCTGGTGGAGCTATGCTAGTCTTTCCTCTCAATAGAAGTCTCTTTTCTTTGGAGATTTGCCTTCACAGGGGTTATGTAGGGATGGCTGTGAACAGTTAGCAAATAGACTTATCTGTGACTTTTAAAATAAGATAATGTATTCTCTTCTTAATGATACATTGTCATCAATTTTTAGACAATTAGAAGGCAGGAATAAGGAACAGGTTTCCACTAAATTAATGTCATTGAATTTTAGCCTAGAAACGTGGGTTTAAAAGTGGGACTAGAAGAAACAAGTTAAAATGTTACATATATGTGGAGTTTCTATAACTGTCTATGCTGCTGCTGAAAATGTTTAGTTGCCTACAAATCAAAAAAATTTGAAAAAGCAAGAATTTCATAAAAATACATTGTAACTGACTTTATTTAGAACTCAGTTCTTAGGTTTGTGCTTTTGGTTTTACTTTAATGGATTTGTGGACAAGTTGTCTGGCAGAAATATATTTAGAGAGAACTGTATATTTTTGTCTTTTGTCGATTTATTAATACATCTCAATTTTGAGCATATTTTGGCCACCATTTTTTCCCAATATTAGTCTACATTTTTTTTTATTTCTTAGATGAATCGATGTGGTGATGTAGCAGAAGCTAAAACATGCACCATTTCTGGCTAAGGCTCTGAACTGGTCGTTCTACAATTGTAAGGCATATGATATGAATGACAGGATTCACATATTGTAGAATCGTAGAATCATAGAATGTCAGGTTGGAAGGGACCTCAAGGATCATCTGACCCAACACTTCTAATATTATTGTTTATATGATATGTCCCAGCACCCCGTCAAGCTTAGACTTAAAACTTTCCAAAGTGAGAAAATCCACCACTTCCCCTGGGAGACCATTCCAATGACTGTCTTCAGAGTGAAAGATTTTCTCCCTGTGTTCAAATGGAATCTCCCCAGGAGCAACTTGTGCCCATTACCCCTTGTCTTGTCCATGTGACTTCTTCTAAACAGGGAGTCTCCATCTTCTTATTAGCTCCCCTTTAGGTACTGGAACATCATAATGAGGTCTCCCCTAAGCCTTCGCTCCTCAAGGTTGAGCACACAGTTTTATCCACATATGTCTATTGCCCAGCATAGCCCCATCTACCCATAGAACCCCAAAAGAAATCTTCCTCTTCTGCTTGAGAAATAAGCCTCACAAACTGAAGGACCTGGAAGAAAGGTTTCACAGTAGCCTGTAGCTGCTTGACTCAAGCTAACAACTTCTTTTGCCAAGTCAGAAATGTCCCCTTTACCCCTTTTCATTTACTGACCCATTCATTTCTCCATATGATTCTCTCAGAGGTTTAGCCAATAACCAGGTGAGAGAAAGGGGAATTAAGGAGAGAGACTTTAAGGTTGGGAAAAAAAAAAACAACCCAAACACTAGAATAGGTCTAAAGTATCACTAATTATAATGATGATAGTACATTAAAAATGCATACAAGTATATAAATATGGCACCCACACTCTACAGGTGTAATTATTTCCTGACCGGAAAACTGTCCCAAACTGGGCTTGGCATCAGATAGGGATGCCTGAGTCCAGGGTCCCAGTGACAATCCACAGCAGCCTTGGAGCAGCCAAGCTGGTGGTGCTGAGGGAGGCAGGGAAGGTGATCTGTTCCAATGAACAATGTTCCTTAGCAAGAAAATAGGCTGCAGGAACACCAGCTGTAGCAGCACAGGCATCAATGACACAACCAGACTCCAACCCAACCAGGGAGCCCAGAGGGAGGGGTCCCTGAGGAGCCATTTTATACTGAGTACCACTGGCAGAACCACTGTGATTGGTCCATTCTGGTCACCTGACCCACCTGCTACTCCTCATAGGCCCAACTACCTCTCCCCCCCATCTTCCTCCCTGTCCTTCTGTAGCTGCCACAGACACAGCCTGGCAGATGCTCTGGGCTCCCACAGCATCTCAGGTCAGTATAATCATAGACAATTTTCATCCCCGTCCTCTCTAAACTGGAGCAAATATAATTTCTCTGTTAATTTAATGTTTGGATAATAAGTTAAACAAGTTTCCTTCTTTCGTGCTTCTCTGTGAAAGGAAAGTACAATTGTTGAGTCTTAAGTGCATAGCAATAAGAGTATTTTCTGATCAGAGTCAAAGCCGGTGTTCCACAAATACGAAGTTGCAACTTCATTTGTGTGTTACTTTCTATTCCATTTCTTTCAGTCTGAAATCTCCATACAAATTTTTTTGGGAGGCCTTTTCTAATCAATTTGTTCTCCATCTCCTACTCCTTCCAGTGCCCTCCAACAGCAATAGCGTTTCCTAGGAATGCAAATTATTGCTTCCTAGAAGCAGCTAGTGGAATATCCAATCACAGCACAGTCACACAAAGATTAATATACCACTGTCCATTCTCACAGACATCTTGAGAAAGTCTAAAGCTCATTCACCTGTTTCCTCAAGAACAGGAGTAGCAGATATAAGTATTTCAGCTTGCAAGTGACTGTAATTGTGGGTTTGCATATAGTTTTTGGATAAAATACAACACACTTCCCCATGCCCTCGAAAACCATAAACCCCACACCAGACACCCAAACTCCATCCTCTTCCAGGCCAGTTCCAGATAGTGTATATTGCTATTTCATCTTCAGACTTAACTGTGCAATCATAGCAGGGAAGATTGTATCTTTTTAATGAAGGCTGAAATCTTCATGTAAATTCATGGCTTGGTGATACGGGATTTGAAGAAAATAAATGGGAACTTGCAAAAATATGATCTGGAAATAACTGAGAGACTTCTGAAATCACAATAATGTAAACTTTTTAAGCAAGGAAATGATTAAACCTCTTTTGTGCCCCGCATACATTTTTAGTGTTTGCTTTAACTGAAATGATCAGCTGGGCTGACTTTCAGAATGGCCAGCTGTTCTGAAAAAGTACAAATACCTTTAGCAGTGTGTTAGGCTATTGCTGCTAAACAAGTCTTTTCTGCAAATGATGGGTAGAGTGTGAGCATTAGACAAAAGTTAGCCTCATTAAGATGATCTATGTGCCATTCTCTCCCAGTAGAAACAGATGAGGGGGCTACTTTATCATAAGGCAGCAAGTGTTGTAGAGTCGCTACATTTAAAGGTGCTTATGATATCAGTTCAGCACTCATAAAGAGGCTAAGAACCTTTGTTTAAAATTAAACTATTTACTTTTTAAAAAGCTAGTGGTATCTGTCTTATCATAGAAGAACAGTTTATTTTGAATTTTAAAAGTATGTTTATCTTATATTTAAATTTATTTCCTGTTAGAGTTCCTCACTGTTACATTGCTATAGTCTGGTTTGGGATGAAGTACTGCAGCCTTCCTTTTTGCAGTGGTAGCACTGAGCATGAAGACTTTGTGCTATTTGCATTTGTGAAAACTACAGTTACATTTCAGTACTGTGACTTTTTCTTGAAATACATCATAAGTGGAGCTGACATTTGGAAAATCCAGTGCTCCTGGTGTATAAAAATAATTTTGTAAAAGTATTTACTGATTCTTCAGTCAAGGCTCAGTGTAGTAAAATGTAATTGGTAGAGCTTGGTGTATGTTTGTGGGCAGGATACATAGGTAAGGAATGTCACTGTAATCTGATAGCTCAGCATTGCTGACTTGGTTACGCTGCTGCTCTGTAGTTCTTTCCTATAACTTTTACCCTCAGGCATATACATGCCTCAGACACACATGTCATTTTTCAATACATTCATCCTTATTTTCACTGAAACTATGTCACTTCAAGATATATGACTATGGTTGTGGTTATTTCTTTTTTTGTACCTTGACCTGATGGTCTTGTGGAGAGTTTATGTTGTTGTCCTTCCTGTCTTACCCTTCTTGAGGCAGATGACATCCCTTCCTTCTCTGCTCTACCACCTTCTCCATTTACTCTTGCCCACAGGATTTTGCACCCCTCATTCTTCATTGATTTGTTCCAGTGCCAGGATTTTCCTTCTCTCTCTTCTCTTACCCAAGCTAACCAAATCTCATCCCAGAAATATTAGTTTGGTGTGAAGGATTTATTGAGTTCTTTTTTTTCTCTTTGACCAGGAAATTAATTCTTCCAGATGCTAGACATAGTGTATCCAGGATCTAAGTGCCCTCATACTGGTTTTAATACAACTCTGAATCATAATTTCTGTTTCCTTACCATGAACCTATTTCTTTCAAAACTGGTCAATCGAATGGAGCTCTCACCTTACTTCCTGTCATTTCTTTGTGTTTCTGAGACACCTTGCATTTTCTCTGGCTGTCACTCCCATTGATTTTCTCCTTCATTTCTCACTTCCTGAAAATCCTGGGTGACACTGACTCTTCTGCCCTCTTCTACCCTCTGGATGTCAAATTCACAAGCAGTACTTGTACATACTTTGTACCCTTTGATAGAATTGAAAACAGTTTGTGATAGGAAGCATTGCATGAGAAACTAGACAAGTGACAGGAAACATAGCACCACTTACCCATATAAATATGAAGTTCTTACAGAAGTCTTTCTCCTTTCTCTCAGAATTAGGTAGGGTAAGAACACTGAAATATGGTGAAATTCAGCTTTTGAGGGAACAATAATATCTGAAAGCTTTCATACTAATTTGGAATCAGATTTGCAGAACAGTGTCATTTACCAAGGCAGAAGAATTCACAACATGAATAACCTTTCTGGGGGAACCTTGAGAGGCTAACCAAGGAAATGGATGGGCTGTATGAATTATGACTTGTTTGACAAAACCTCTCCTTCTGTTTTCAGTTTTACGGGAACCCTATACAGTCCGTGTGGAGGACCAGAAAGCCATGAGAGGCAATGTAGCAGTGTTCAAGTGCATTATCCCCTCCTCTGTGGAGGCATACATCTCTGTTTCCTCATGGGAGAAAGACACAGTCTCGCTTGACTCAGGTAGGCTGTTATGGATTTTTTTTTTTCCAGTTGAAAATGGCAGCTCTGGTTCCTGATTTTTTTTTCCCCCAAATGCCTGATGTTTATTTTCAGTCAATTATAGCTGAATGGTATGTCATCCTTCCAGTAACGTATTTCACATTAGCATTGCTGCATCCCTATGCCTGTCTGTGACATGAAGGTTTTAGACAGCCCTGCTTTTTCTAGCACGCTTGAGGGGGAAATAACATGATTTTTGTTTTATACCAGACATAAAATCAGCTTTCTGGTGCTGTGGCAATGGTTTTGCATTTTAACTTTGACAAGGAACTACTATGTGCCAAACAAATTCAAGTATCATAAAGCATGTGTTGGGTTGTAGTTGGTTTGCAGTAGTAGTGTTATTTATAGTGTAGGAGAAATCCCCAGTCTAAATTTGTTTGGTTATGTTTAAATGAGATATGTAATTGATACTTATAGTTTCATAACATTTTAATCTCAAATATCTACATAGATAATGTTGGAGATTTAAGCACACTGTGAACTGTGCTGCAAGCTGAATATATTGAAGTGAAACAATCTATTCTAAAGCACTTATATGCATTAATCTATTTACTGACAAAGTAATGAAATGTAAGGCATTGTTCAGGAAGTACAGGGAATTCAAGCAAAGAATAACATTTTAAAGCACTAACATTGTAAGAAATTGATAGGAGAAAGTATATATAGGAAAAATATTTTCAGTATGGTACATATCTAAATTATATATTACACACAATGCTGCTGTTATACATACAGATGATTTATGTGTGCAAAACTTTGAAATATAATGTTCCAGGGTAATGCAGAATGGAAAAAAATAGTTTAGCTGAATGTTGATGCAGACGATATTTAAGAATATGTTTGTGTTTATGATCCTACAAGGTTTGGAAATATTTTTGTACTTCTCAGTATATTGATAATCTTTTCTTTTTGACAAATTTGTCATTGATGGAAATACCTATGTTTCTGTATGACTCACCGATTTTATTTCTCTGTGTATTTCATTGATTCCTTACCTAAATGTGTTCTATGTTTCAAAAAGAAATATGTTTCATATAGCTTTCTAAGGGTTTGGTACATATTTAAGAACCATATATTTCATGATCAGTCGTCCTATACTACTGGTGCACTGTTTGATCTTGGTAGATCCATTTCCTTGTTATGTTCTTGGATTTTGATATAGCATATTATTTTTGTTATTGAGCAACTGAAACAGAACCCTGTATTGTCTGAATTATAAGACTCACCAACACTTCAGCCAATAAAGATAGGTCAGATATATCTAAATACATAAGTAAGGTTTCCCTCATTTTCTGTGTAACAATGCAGAACTATGTTTAATGCTATCTAATACAGCAGTGGATAGATGTGTTTGCTTCACCTTAAGACAGGCTGCTACATGATGTGTGTGCCTTTGTATGTGTGAATATTGGCTGGAGGAAAAGAATGTGTTCCATTCCTGTATGAGTAACTATCTTGATATATTTTTGAGTTTATTAATTCCATATTATAAGGAAACTTGCATACTTTCTCTGCCAACATGGATTGGAATCTCATAATCTGTCTTTTCTCAGTTGAGCATTAGTATCTGGTACCTTTATGCTATATTTTTGAGTGGCTCAATCCTGTCTTTCACCCTGGAATCCGGAGTAATGCCTTCTTTAGGTGTCAGAATTTAATGCTGGACTTGCAATTAACTGAATGACAGATGCTCTCTATTCATCCCCCTTCCTGATAAATAAAGGAGAGAGAATAAAGGAGAGAGACTTATGGGTTGGAAAATAAACTACACAGCTTTAATGAAACAATAATGATAAAAAGGAAAAATTATTAAATATATACAAATATACAGAAAAATGATACCACGTTCCTCCCCCCCAATAACTCTCACGTCACCACCGAGGCTGCAGGGCAGCCCTGGGAAAGTCCAGGATGGACTCTTGGAGTCAGCAGCAGTCAGGAGCTGGAGGCAGGAACACACAGATTCAGTCTGGCACGGATCAGGACCACAGGCAGAGGGATGGATGGAATCCTCTCAGGATACCGAAGGAACCAGGGACAGGCAAGGAAGGGTGAAGGGTAAGGAGGAAGGATGAAGGAAGGAGAAGGGGTTTGACCCTTGTGATCCCTCAAATTTATACCAAGTATGATGCATATGGGATGGAAAACTCTGGTCAGTTTTGGTCACCTGTCTTGTCCGTTCCTCCCTAAAGGAGGGTTGCAGGTGTGACCTCTTTGCTCCCTTTCCAGAGAATAAGATGTTCCTCAGAACCGATCAGTGGCCTTGGCTCTGCATACCATTCTCTGGCTGTAACTATAAACATTGAGTGTTATCAGTCCTAGAAGCTGCCACTGACTGAGAAACTTGCTTTTAATTTCAGCAAGTGCAGCTACTTACACGAGACTTAGCTGAAGGCAAAATTACAAGACAAAGTTAGCTCTATCCTAGCCCAAACCAGGACATTAGGGAATAAATTTTGGTATTTTTGCAGACCATCATGGCTGCTGTTTTAAGATAATTTAATTCTATTTAGTCTATATTGATTTTAACCCCAATTTTTTGAGTATTAAAGTTGGTAATAACACCTAGTGATATGGACTAAAATTTAATATTTTTTCCATAATGCAGCTTCTGACTGGGGCTGAATAGGTTAGAATCATTAAAAATCTGTTACAAATTTCATCACTTAAAATCTAGTTTCTTATCTCACAACAATTAGAAATCTAAATGGAAATAAAACAAATCATTAAAACTGATGCTATGGAAAATCTGGTTATTGTATTGGATCACATCACAAAAGAGATTTATTTTCAGAGATTAAATCACAGGTTAGATTAGAGTTTGATGCTATCTGTCATGCAAATGAAAAAACAGGCAGGAAAGCATTGCTGCACTTTAACTACAATGGTTGCAAGATTTGTTTCCTCATCATTTATACACTTTAACTGCAGCTTAATAGTGAGAGCATTTAAAACCAGAACCCACGCGTGTTTAATAAAAAAATTGCCTGGAGTTTTACCTATAATAAATTTTGCAATAATCTGGCCATGAACTCAAATGGTAGATATTGATCAAGCCTGTCTCTTAGAATGCCAGTGCTGATGAATAGGATGCAAGACATAACACAACTATTGAGCTGTTTTCCACGAATGATCAATACGCTGAGGAAATGCATGTGCTTGCTTGTACAGCCACTGCTAGTGTGTGGTTTCTTTTTTTCTTTTTCTTTTTTTTTTTTCTTTTTTTTTTCTGTGTACTAGACCAAATTAATTGCTATGCTTTTTATTTCACCTTTTAATGTGGGGAAACATCAAGTTCAGATTTGTTTAGTTCTTGTTTCTTAATATAATTGATTTGTTGGTTATTCATTAGAATCAGCGAAAATGAGAGCCATCTTGAGTGGAAACTTCTGCTGTGAAAAAGCAAGAATAAAAAAAAAGATATACATGCAGAGTAATAATCATCATGGTATGAGGTGGACAAGGTTTTCATGAGTAAAGTAGTAGCATTCACCTGAAAAAAGAAAAGCAAAAAAGGGTGGGAGAGAGAGGGAAAAGATGAGGAAAAGAACATTGTCACTAGATTGTTTATCAATTTTCAATAGAAGATACGATTAGCCCAGGAAGGGCTACAGAAGGGTTACACCTACAGAAGGTGATGGGAGATCCCGTATGACAGGAAGCAGGGTAGTACTTCAGTTGAGAAGTTCCATATGCAAATAGCCCAAAGGAGAAGTTTTTTTGTTTTTTCCCTAAAAGGCTTAAACCCCAATGCTATACTTCCAGGTACAATTTAGAACAAATGTTCTATATACCTGTCCACCTATAGTTCCATTTTGACTACTGGGAGAGAGAGATCTGTATATGACTCAGACTCCATTATTTCTGTTCTTGGTATCACTTCTCACTTTATGTGAATCTAATATTTAAAAAAAGACCCAAAGCCCAGTATTTTTAATTTTATAATGTAAAAAAAATTATCTAGCTATTAGAAAAAGTATTTAAGGGGTGTATTCCTTGATCAAGACCGTGACACTTTTTGGGGCTTGCAGTCATGTAGTATCCTGGATGTATTTGCTTTTGTCTGTATAGTTAGTTCTCAGAGAACACTGATGTCCATCGTAATCAAACTGTGTAATAAATATAACTGGCAAAAAGCACCTTCTGCTTCCTGACTACAATTTATGTCATGCCTTTAGGTTATGGTAAAGTAATTGAAAGCTGAAACCTACTAAGACATATCACTAGAGTGTTTCCAAGGAATGTCCAGAGAGGTCAGCCCCTCTGTTTAATGAAGGGGATGGTGCCCATATTTGGAGCTAGAAATACTGAATTTCTATGTGCAAGGACAGCTGGGGACTAAAATGTGCGTGGGCTTGTCTGTGTGTCAGGGGAGCAGCCAAGTAATTGGGGTTTTGCTCCTGCACTTTGTCTTTCAATGTGACAGCAAATCTGAGGCCAGAAAGATTTTTCAGGGTGTCTCCAGGGGCCATGGTAGCAGGAAAAAAAGATTTTTAAAGCAAGACAAAACCAATTATTTGAATGAATATTCTTCCAATAGAAATCACCAACTTCCAACAACAAATACACAGACATCTTTTAATACTTGAAAAGTCCATTTTGAGTAATAATTGTTAGATAAAGTATTCATCCATCTCCGCTAGATACAGCTGTGTTAGAAACTCTCATGATAGACAAGGACAGCACCAGACCTCTGCAGTTGTCATCCTGATGCAAATGCATGAAGTCTATCTTGTTTGCTCATCTGTGTCATCTAGTAAAAGTAATCAAGATTTGCAGTGGTGTGTGTCTCTCCTAATGATCTCTAAGATGTTGGCACAATAGAAGGATGTACAATATACAATGGAGAAGCCTCAGGGGTCTCACAGGTGCAGGATACTGCTGCACCAGGCTCTACAGCAATAATTTCAGATCTCTGTTCTGAAGATCCTTCTTTATTGAAGAGTTGTATAGTTGGTTGACTTGAAACTGAGTAGGAAATTCACTTGAATTGTAGTAAGTAGCATAAAGTTATGCAATTTTCTATTTGTATCAGTAACCAGCTCTTAAGCATTTTCATTGCATGACACTAAACATAAAAGCTCAAAATATCCTCTAATGTTGTATGAATGATTGCTGCATACAGCTTGCTCAAAGGTCAGATTTCTTTTTCTCGATAGTATTTCCTCCACAAACCTTTCCCAAGCATAGAATTTTGGAATTGGCTTTGGATTGTCTTTGTAACCATTGAGAACAGCCTAGGCTCTGCAGAAAAATGAATGCAGCAAAGTGTGTAACAGCAGCCATAAAACCAAGCAACAATAAGTGTAGAAAAGTGCCACAATAGAGGTCTTGCTTCTGCTGCTGTTGAGGAACTGCAAGTCAGATGGGAGACTGGTTGATAGGTTTGTAGTATTAATTCTTCACACACAAAACAATGAAGCTGGGCTAGAAAAGAATGTAAAGGAAAAATAACTGCTGATTCTGTTCTGCCTAGGTGAAAGCAAATAACAGAGTCCATTCCTGTTAATTAGTCCCTCAGAGAGCCATGGATAGGTGTGGTTATAGGGGCAGAAGGGCAGAAAGGGATTATTAAAAGTAAAGGTTAGTGCAAGGGATCAGCAAAGAGACAAAAAAGAGGAAAATGAAGAGCAGATAGAAACAAAGAGAGAGGCTGAAGAATTAAATTTGGTCTGTTACTACATGCTGTACTTTGTTAGGAATGTCTCCTATCCTGATAACTATGAGGGATTTCAAGTTTTTTCTGTGTATCTGAATAACTCTGTGCCAAGAGCAACATCATAAATAGGTTCATGCCCTGACCTTTCTAAATTCCCATCTTCCCGTCTAATGACATATCATGCAAGAACCTGTCTGATTTACGGATATACTGTGACTGCTTAAAAAAGGTAGGGAAGGAAAGAGCCACATAATAACCTCTGTGCACAATGGCATATTTAAATCTGCTCTGAAATAATAGCAGCTCTGAGGGAAAGGTGTGTAAGCATGAGCGAAACACGGTTCCCTGAAGGGCTGTGATTGATGTGCAGATGACAGTGGATGAGCCTTCCAGACAGCACACTTTCCATCCGCCAGAAATTAGACACACTGGACCACGGCTTGAGACGTGTCATTGGTGTAAAGTGACCTACATTTCATATAATGAATTGCATTATTTATTTACACACCGTTCCTCAAGTCTTGTCTTTAGAAGACTCGGGGGCTCTTGCATCTCTTTCTGCACAAAGGGTTTTTCTGAACTGCTGCAGTTGACAGTAAGCAGTCCATGTTTGCCAGTAGTTATCACGTGGTGGCATCTGAAATACAGCACTGCAGTTTTCATTTGTGCTGTGGGTTGGAGATTACAGCAGTGGTTCAGTTTACACAGAGCAATTGCTGTTTTTTTCAGCCACGAGGTTTGTACATGAGGGGTCAGGATAAAAAAACTCTGTCTTTATGGAGAGTGGTTCTGTGTGCAGAGTTCTGTGTTCAGAATTAGATTATTGCTGATGATCACAGGGATTAAGTTCAGCCATTTGTTTGAGACTATGTCTAGTAGAGATGAGCTATGATCTTTCTTGTTTGGTTTGATGTAAGGGCTTAATCATGGTTGCCAACAAGCAAGCATTCAGCAGACATTTAACCTACACCACTGAATGCTCTAGGTGTAGGATTTTTTTCAGGTCCAGGTGGAGTACAAATTGTTTTACACTTAAATATCAGCAATGTTTATAATTAAAAAAAAACTGAGTGTAAACTTTCTTCTACCAGAAATGCATCAGTGAGATTTCATTTTCCTATTAGAAGTTGTGATAGCACACGGAATATAAACCAGTCAGACCCCCTACCTCTGCTGACCTTCCCTGACTCCCTGGAAAACTAATGTAAGTAGTGTTCAGCAATGCTCAGGTCAGACTGTAGGTTTGCTGTTATTGTAACATGTTTTCTAATCTTCTTGAAGATGTGTAAAGTGCGTTTGCCCATCTCTAAAGACAAAATATAGCTTCCTCACTTTTCCTTTCAACAAGATTATTTTCCTAGGGGACTGAGGAAAAAGTAATTTACTACATTATTTAAGAAATGTCTAGTTATCTGCATTTTTCCCAAGAGCACTGTTCTTTTAAGAGGAAAGTGTTTTATAATCCTACAAAGTGGAAATGGTAAAACCTTAGCACTTTTTGCTTGTGCAAACATTTTTCACACTCTCCTTTAACTCATAAAATTGTAACTGAGCAAGGCAATGTCCTTACAGTTGTTCATTGGAGGACCTTTCCTCTGGCTACTCTGAGTTTATGCTGCATGTTTTCTTCCTACTCCGCTACAATGGAGTATTTTGATCAGGGGAATTATTTTAAAATTATGGCTGCAGGATTTGTAGGATTGGATGAAAGGATTTCAACAGCTTTGTGGGTAACAGGTGTTTAGAGGGACTTGAAGGGATGAGAATGGGAGGCATCTGACCCACGTGTCCAGGAATCACATTTCAATAGCACAGAGGAGGGTGAGTGATATGACTGTAGGCCAAGGAGTGTGCTCTGATAATTTAATCAGCACAGGGAAGCACAAATGTGAAACAGAGGTGTTAATATAAGAGAAACACTTGTTTTCCAGTAAAGCAAACTTGACGATTTTCATCAGCATCACTGGACGTTTTGGCTGCTCTAAGGACATAGAACATGGATGGCTGCTTTGCAGAGATGGAAGAGAAAAGTCTATTTGAGCAGGGTGTCTTCATGTTTAAAGTGCAGAAAGTCAAAATGCCCTCTGTCTCACTATGTCCAGGAACTTTAATATTAATAGTATTCACAAATAATAGCTGTGTTTATGGTGTTTCAGTAAATAAGTGTGTAGGAGACAAGTATATGATACTTTTTTTCCTACTCTCTTGCTTCAGTTTTGGGTAGTCCTTCATTTTTATCAGTTGGTGTAATCCTTTCCACATCTTTAAAACTAAACAAAAAGCCCCAATTGCCTTCTAATCCTCTTTCTCTATTTTCACTCCACTCTTTAATTTTCAGTTCTTTAATCTTTCTACTTACACAATTAAAGAGCATGAAAAACTTGATTGGGTTCAAGCCTGTTTCAGAATTGTTTCTTGCAGTCTTGTGAATTGAGAGAGAGAGAGAGAGAGAGAGGCTGTAACTCTGCTTTTTGTGTTAACACTTCAAATATTTGGATTTTTTAATATATGGCTTTCTCTCTCTTCCATTCTCTGTATGCATGAGTGCATGAGTATATAGACACATATCTACATACATATATAATTATATAGGCACCTACCATGTCTCTCTGCAGACCTGAGGATCTTCTGGACCATGTCCCACATTACCCAATCTGATGCCCTAGCTGTTCTGCTTTACCATCTTGTTACTGATGTTGCCAATCATGGAGAGGTTTCTTTCAGCATGGTTGAATTCAGTGGCACAGTTACTCTCTCACTGGAAATATCCGTGTCACATTATTATCTCTCCAGATGTACGTGAATTTTTTTCATTTTCCTGAGGTGAATCCCATTTTATCATCTGGTCAGCTTTTTCTAGCTCTCTCAGTTCCCATGATATTAATTCTCTCTGGGGTTTGTAAAACCTTCAAATAAATATGGCTTGCATTTTAATTAAATTGATGTTTACCAGTTATTTTATAAAGGTGAAATAAGAGCAGAGTGACTGCTAACCTTCACAGGTGTTCACTCAACATTTTTCTATTTTTTCTTTGCTTTTGTTTACAGTTCTTCAGGCAGTGCTTGATTCACACAATTTTTCATAAATTGAATATTTGAAGCAATATTTTTATTGCTTTTCTTTGCTATGCAGGATTTTTAGGCTCAGTGCCCAGCAAGGCTCACTGCTATCAGGTTTGATTGCAAAGGGCTAGGAACAGGAGCATACTGGGGTGAATCAATACGCTGATTTTAGGTCTATACTTATTACTTATTTTCGCTTTAACTTTTTGAAATAGTGATTGCAGCATTTTTTTCTTCCTTATAAATCTGTTTTGCTAGTGGCTTGTGATCTTTTCACCTTCCTGAATGGCAGTGGATAAGTAGCTGACCACATTAAGCACTGTATGCTTGAGTTTTTCCATCAAAACCCTGTCTAACCTGAGCAAACAGCCAATGAGCTCTGACAGTTTTGATATGAGGGGACAAAATTGATGCATGAGATTCATTTTAATGAGTGTGTTTCTTGCTTCCCAGAATGCTTTATACCATACAGCTTTTGCCTGTTTAGCCTACACACTGAGGGGCATAGAATGTCAAAGTCACTATCAGCAGTGATTTTTTTTGTTATTTTTTAATACATTAAGGAGATACTGTTGCTGTTTCTTCCAGATGTCACCTGTAGGTATTTTCCCGTGTTGTGTGTTGTAGCAGGTAACTGATACAAGTTAAAACCTTGTGAAGTATAGTGCTGTTAAGGAGAAAAAATTACAAATTTTTAGGTCTGTACAAATACAAATTCTCATTTGGTGTGTCTCCCCTGTTAAGAGTCCAATTTTTACTGACAGGCTGGTTAGAAGAATGACTCATTAAAAAGAATTGGAAGTGCCTCTCTGGTTGGTAAAACTTTATTTCATTTATTGTGACATCCATGTTGTATCCCTGTTGTTTTACCTGGTTTGCTAAACTGTAAATGCACATTTTAATAGCACGTTAAAATGAAAACTAGGTGATCTTTTAGTTAGAATCAAGTGAGTTTTTAAAGCTTGTGATCTGACAGGTGAGCTCAAGCTGTGTAACTACACTGGGGTGACATGGGGACAGATGTTCTCCCTCTGGATACAGAAAGGTGGTGGATGCAAAAGCCACCATTTTTGTTTAGCCACCTCCTGTACCAAAAATGCCTTTGGCTTTGTTAGAAAATAAAATTTAAAACTGCTGAATATTCAAAAAAAGTGAGTGTATAGGACAAGAAAGGTTGAGCTGTTTGGGGTTTTTCCCATAATCAAAATTGGATTATAATTGCAATTAGAGATTTTTCATGGCAAAAATAGCCTACCAATTCATTAGCTCATGTTTGTTTGGTTTGAAATGAGCTCTGTGTATTTTTATCATGCATTTGAACAATACTCATACTGAACGTGTTGAAATGCTTACTGCAGGCCATGGAGACTGATGTGATGCCATGCCTTCAGCTGGCAGAGGAATGTGATTCCACACAGACCTGTCAACAAAAGCAGGTCAGCAGGATTGAGCAAGAAAAAAAAAATCAATAAATCTTTGAATTAATCATGCAGCTGCCAGAGAGAATTATGGGTGCATGAAACGAAAGGATGTAGGTATAGATCAACATATTTTTTCCTACCGCATTGTGTCCTTTTCTTTTCTACACCTGCAAGTTTTCTTTTGCCTACCACCACTTGGATGTCTCTGTGTTTATTTAGATAAACTTATGGAATACTCATCATTCATTTTAAAGTAACTAATTCAATATGGATCACAGAAATCCCCCTTACTTTTCTGGCTCCGCACTGCTACTTTTCTCACTAGCTGTGGTGTGCACTCAGTATGAATTAATACAGGAATTTCACCTCCACATAAAGTAAGATTGCACATCTTGTGCAGTGAATTGGACTGAAAGCAACTGCTGCTTCAGTGAACCAGAGGAGTTAAAAATTCATGCCTGCATGGCTGACATCTCAGGTGAGGGACCATCCTTGCTGAGCCCTTCTGCAGCAGTGTGGCTGCAGGGATGAGCCCTGACCCGGGCAGAGCTAAACCTACCCAACCTGGGCCACATCCCCCTCCGTGGGGCTGGTGCACATCTCTGTCTCACAGGCAGCTGTGGTCAATAAACATCAGTAGCAAGAGGGAGCATTTCACACCCTGCTCCCCGAGGCTGGACAGCAATTAGATGCAGCCATGGAGAACCGAAAGGGCAGCTCAAGAGAGAGTAGTTTGACACCAGGGACACGCTTGAGAAGACTGAGAGGAATTATAAATTAAGATTGGCATCCTGTGTGTATCTGTGTGGTTCCAGCTCTATATTTTGGTATAATTCTCTCCTCCTCAGAAGGATTAATCCTCCATTGCAGTGCCCTGAAGGGATTGTTTTGTATAGCTTCCCCATGCAAAACTTGAGTGTGCTATTGCTGCTGTCCTGCTTCTGGGTCTGCTAGTGAGGAAGGATGGTAAAAATAATACCCCAGAGTCTGTAAATCTCTGTCGGCTCTGAAGATGATGCAGACATCCCTTCTCTATGCCCAGCTTAATTCTCCAATTGCAGAACTTGGTCATACACCGAAGCAAGGATGTCTCGTTGGCTCTCTGCCTGGAGATCCAGTCTGGCTCTCTTCCAGCTGGGGAATAGCCTAGTACTGGATGCTCACTTTCACTGCAAATTCAAATTAATTTTCCTCTTTTATCCATGGCTTTCTTTTCAAATAGATACTGATATTCATAAAATCCCTGACAACAATTACGCTGCTACTTGTGGAAGGTCAGAGCAAGCTCTGTTCAGGGATTATGTATTCCAGCAGGGAAAGTGGAGCTGACACACAGAACTCTTGTTTTTCAATAGCATGCCTAGGGAAATTTTTTTCTATTTCCCCCCCCCCCTTCTCTATTAAAACAGAGAATCAAATTGCTGACACATTCAGAAAATTTGTTTCGGTTGAGCTGAATTTTAAATTTTTGAGCTAACAAAGAGACAAGCTATAATTTTCTAGGATCAGATAAATTTTTTACTGCACTTCTTTTGTCCTGCCTAAATATATCAAATTAATACTAACTGTTTAGTAAACCCACAATTTGTTCCCTAAAGAGACGTAACCATAAAAAAATAACATTTTTTTTTTATCTTGGTGTATTTCTTGCAGCTGATCATCTGTGCAATACCTGAGTGATAAAAATGAAAAAAAAAAAAAAATCTCACTGTTTTTTAGACTTCTATTTGTGCATGTAATAGTGCTTTGTCTGTAGTGAGGACTGTGAATCCTTCCATGTACTCCATTTTCTATTTCAAGTTCTATTTCTCTTTCAATTTATAACTGTTTTTCACAAAGAATTGAAAAGAAAGGCATTTGCTTAAAAACTAAAATGTATTTCTAAGATGAAAAAGAAAATGTGGTACCAACTGAAATGCTGAAAATCACGATTTGGAGATATACACCTCTACTGTAAAAACCTTGCTTCCTTAAATGTACAAAATAATATGCAGATTTAACTAAAAAATTATAAAATTATATAGATTTCTTCTATTCAAAGAAATATTCAACAGTGTGCTCTGAAGAAAAAGCATTTATGTAAAACAAATTGTCGATTTGTAATTTCAATAAAATGAAAAAGTCTCAACAAGCATAACCATTTTTACACATGTGCAGCATAATTTAAAATATCTGAGATTATAAAGTGCTTATCAAAAAAAAATTTGCTGAAATCTTCATTCTGAATTTCAATAACATGAGAAAGTAGGTAAAGATGTGAAGCGAGTGGTTACGAAGAAAATAGTGGAAAAAAAAGAAGTGCTAGCATTCTATTGTATTTAAACATGGAAATCTTATGGAAGAATCCAGAGAAATAAGAGGTTTAATCATCTGTCTATGAATTTTTGTTCTGCTTATGTGTTTTCTTGAATTCATAAGTGTACTGCATATCTTGATCTTTTTTTCTGAAAACAAATAAGACATCGATTCTCTTGGAAAAATTTGCTTAGAACAAGAGAAGCAAAACTGATCTTCTTTTCAAAATGGACATTTTTAACTTGCTGAAAAGCAATTTCAGAGCTGGGAAGCGCTAAATAAGAAGTGATAGGATAATGTGTGCTGTTCCAAAACATCCATTCAGCAGTTTCATAGAAAGGGTGAGAAAAAGGGAACCTCTCTAATGTCAGTGGTCCAACAAGATTTTGTGATTTGCTGGCGAGTGAACTTAAGAAAAAGAAGTTATTCACCGGATTTTGCTCTCTTTCATGTGTTTTCTCCTGTATTTATTGATTGATGTGTATATACTGATAGTAATTCTTTGCATTCTTATCAGTGGTTATTCACAGCGCTTTCTAGAGATGACTTTTTTTTTTTTTTTAGTTGTTAAAGAAATTAGGTATCTCAAGCCCTGCCTTTTTTGACACTTCTTTATTCCTTATGACAAGCCCAAAGCCCCTTTGAGTTAATTAGAATTAATACTCTTAATTTTGCTGAGAGAGACTCAGAAAACCAAAGAAGCTTCAAAATTTCTTCTGTTTCTCATGGAATCTGCCGCCAACACTCAGGCAGGATCTCCTACAGCACAATCCTTTCCTTGGATCCATGCTTTCTGGATCTAGTAGTGCTGGAATAGGAAAATTTGTAGAATTAATTGTGAAGGAGGTTTAGGAAGCATTGATGATTTGGAAGAAATGTTTTATGTTGTCATCAGAAAAAAAAATACTGTATGTAATCAGTGCTTCAGATTTCTGTTTGAAGTTCTTATTGGCTTGGACTGGAGCTCTCTGTGTGAGGATGTATAACGTGAAGCTCAGGGGGAGAGGTGGGTTTGGAAAACATTGCTTATAATTCTAGTAGCTAAAAGACTTTTTCCTTGGCTGTGTCACTTTCATTTAGGTTTATTTTCCTACTATATATGATACCTAATAATAAATTGTAAGGAAACTACAGGAACATAGGACCATAAATGTAAACACTTTAAACTTGTCAAAAGTAAACAAAGACTTTATGTTTTTAATAACAAAAAATTATTTTTCTTAGAATAGGATGTCTTCCTTCTTCCTGTCTCAAAGAAGACTTTTTTTCTCTTATAATTTCTCTCTCTGCAGGAGATGTGCTTTTTAAGGTGTATGTGAGCTATTTGGGCATTTTTTCTGTCAATTATTTTGTTAGAAAAATGTGAACTTGTGTTGGCTAAAAATTGTTTTTCTATTGAAAATGTCATGTTTCAGCCAGAAACAAAGAGAGAATTAAAAGTTTGCCAGGGATGCAGAAAAAGCTTCAACTTTTCCTCTACAATATTTTAAAAACAAAGTGTTTTCCTGTGTCCAGTCCAAAGTGAATCTTTTTTTAAAACTACTCATGTTTTTTTTTTTTTTTTCCTTAGGAAATCAATTTCTTAGGATAAAAACACTGCATGACTTTTTATTGATTACTTGGTTCTGTTACCAATCTTAGGAGTAATTTTTAATGTGCTTGCTATTTTTCTCTGCTTGTGAATTAATGTTTTTGGAAAAGTAGTGACTGTTTTGTGTTAATTAACATGAGAGTTCTAACAAACTCTTCCATAACATCCAAGAGGATGTTATTTGTTATGTGTTTCTGTGAAACACAATTTCCAGAGTTCAGAAAAATTTTGTGTGCAGGTATTTAACAGCACCATTTATCTGAGAGTCTACAATGCTATTTTTGCATTTTCCTGATGCATATCTATTAGGCTAAGTACAAAGGCATTTTCAACCTCAAACACGTCACAGGGGAAAGTCCGTCCTGGATTCAATCCAGTGTATTAATGAGGAGCATTGAAATACACAATCCTATGTCTGGGCAGTTTAGTTACTTGATTTGAAAGTACTTTGCTGATGAACTGTTGTCGAGGTTTAACACTGGGCCTGGCAATTAAATGAACCACTGATTCTCTCTATTAACCCCTCTCCCTTCCCCTATAGGGAAAGGAAAGACAATAAGGGAGAGACAATTAGAGGTTGGATACTAAACTACATAGCTTTAGTAGTGTAGAAACAGTAATGATGAAATGGGAAATATTTAAATACATATGAATATATCCAAAACTACTATCAGGCCCCTCCCCCCATAATGCTCAGGTCACCACTGAGGTCGCAGGGTAAGCCCTGGGAAAGTGTCAGTTCTGGAGTCATTGGCAGATGAGAGCTGGATACAGGAACACACAGATTCAGGGATACACAGGTCAAGATCAAAGGCAGACCTACAAATGGGGTCCTCTCAGGACACCACCTATGGAGGAAGAGAGCTTGACCCTCATGATCCCTCAGATTTATGCCAAGTATGGGCACATATGGTATGGAATACTCGGTTTGGTTAGTTTTGGTCACCTGTCTGCTCTGCTCCTCCCTAAAGGATAGCTGTAGGTGTGACCCCTTTACTCCCTTTCTGTTTCCGGAGCATAAGATTGTTGGTTCTGCATACTATTTCCTAGCTGTAAATATAAAAAAATGGGCGTTATGAGTCCTAGAAGCAGACATTGACTATAACCATGCTGTTAATTTCAGCAAGTGCAGCTACTTAGAAGAGACTTAACTGAAAAGTAAAATTACTAGAAAGAAAATTGGATCTTTCCTGGCTCAAACCAGAATAACTGTGTCACATTGGTACTCTAATAAAGAGGAGAATTTAAGCCCTTCCCTCTCTTAAAGTCTACCTAGTGTCTCTTTGACTGCTTGACAGCTATTATGGAGCCTCTTTTAATGCTTTTTTTCCAGAATTCTTTCTTTCTGCAGTTCATAGATGGACATAAAAAATAAATTTTGGGTTGAAACTTGGCTCCAAATGATTTTCATTTGAATGATGAACAATCTGTTATGCCATTGAAAGTTTTCTAGCTTTAAAGTCAATAGGGAATGCAACTACAAAGGAGTCTAAGAAA
Source organism: Phaethornis superciliosus (assembly GCA_023637945.1). NCBI lineage: Eukaryota > Metazoa > Chordata > Aves > Apodiformes > Trochilidae > Phaethornis > Phaethornis superciliosus. The sequence goes on along the minus strand of JAJQWJ010000001.1, from coordinate 109,129,305 downwards.
AACTGGCTGCATGTATATCATGTGAACAGAATGGAGTAGGAAAAAAAGCAGGGGGAGGAAAAGTGATTTAGAGTTATTCTGGTCTGGGAAGCATCTTCTTAGTACAAGGAATAGACCAATCAAGTTCAGAGTCAAACAGTAGCAAAAAGTGTAGAAGAGATACAAGCCAATACACTTCCAGCAAAAATAGAACAACTTTGTGCTTCTCACACTGCATGAAATATCTTATTAGTTGTCTCTAATGCCACCCCAGAAGTATTGGGAAAACACTGAGGAGGAAGGAATTAGACCAGGTCTCAGCTTAACCAGCTGTCTCTGACACAATCTCAATGTGTTGATCTGTTTCTACAAGAAGTGAGAGTGTTTCTCTCCATTTCCAAAACATCAAGAGAGAGGTCAAACCATGAGTGTTGGTGTCTTGGAGGAGTGGGGGATTCCAACAGAGTTGTTTTGCAGTTAAAAACTTTTCAATGAAAATTATCATGTGTAACATTTCATATTCTCACACATTAAGAAAAAATATTAAAAAAAATCTCTCTTGTCTTTTTATCTCCTTTCTCACAGTGTCACTCAACTTTTTTTGGTAGCACAGAAGTATGAAATTAAACAGAGGTATCTGTTGTAACACCACCCTCAGCTCACACCCCCTAAATAAGGAAATTTTAAGAAATCACAATGTCTGCAAACAAGAAGAGTGGGTGTGTAAAGCAGGAGGGGTGGGAGAAGAAACTACACACATTCTATTGCATTCAGTAACTGAAAGTTGAAAGGAAAAGGAGGGACAAAATTAACATGTTATCCAGATTTTCTTCCTCTGTGTGTGTGTGTGTGTTGTGGCTGGGGCAGAGTCAGTGGGAAACACTGCTGGATAGGGGCTGTGGAGAGCATTCTGCAAAATTATTTCCTTTACTGAACCTTGGTAGTGTTGTGCTGTTGTTTGGTGCTGTCAGTTTGTGCTTTTTAGGCTTAGTTATTTGAGATACCTTTTGCTTCCCCACCTCTCTTAAAATTCCTAGGCAAAGGGATTAGGGTGCCATCCCCAGCCTCCATGGTATGGAAAAAGAGGAGCTCAAAGTGAGGTTCTGTCTCAGCTTTTTGGTAACCTTTTTACGCAAACTGGCTAGCATGCACATATTTAAAAATTTCTATAGTAATAAAATTCAGTCAATAAAATACTGAAAATAGTACATCCCCTTAAAATACTATATTGTTTCAAAAGCTTAGACTTAAGCAATTGAGTCGCGAGCTGTGTTAAGGCACTGGAAAAAGCTGATTCAGAGCTTTATTACTTGCTGCTTTGTTGAAATAACGTATTTCATCAATAGGGCTCAGATTGATAAAATATGTTGGTGTGATCTTCCTCTAGGTATTATGACCCCTCTCACTTGCAGAGAGTTGGTAACACTTACTGCTATTCCTAGTGCTCTGGTTAGCCAGGCATTGAAAATCATCATTAGCATTTAGGGGAAAAGGTGTTAAACAAGCCTTAAGTATAAGAATAATGCTTGATAGTTATGGACAGAGAATGGTATGCAGAACCAAGGCCAATGCTTTGTTCTGAGAAAAATCTTGTGCCCTGGAAAGAGAAAGGGAATAAGGGTGTCATATCACCTTCAACCCTTCTTTATGGAGGAGCAGAGCAGATAGAAGAGCAAAACTGACCAAATGGAAAATTCCATCCCATACACATCATACTCAGTATAAATTTGAGGGATCACGAGGCTCAAGTTTTTTATTTGCCCATGGACAGCATCCTGGGGGGTTTAACACTGGGCCAGCAATTAGACAACTGACAGGAGTGTCTCTGTTTTTTCTCCAAAAGGTGCCTTCAAATGTCTCCTGACAGCTGGAGGTTTGTCTCTTTGGAAATATCAGTCCCAGGACTCCAGAGCAGAAACCATATAGTGCCACATGGTTACAAGGAATACAATAGGATTTGGAATCTTTGCAGAACAGTTTTCTAGTTTGTGTTTGACTGCTCAGGCAAATTCTGGCTATGGCAGCAGGCAGCTGAAAAGATTGCAAAGAACTCACCCTTCAAAAATTTATGACCTGCTGTCTTTATTGGCCTAGAACATGATAAAACAGGGTTTGCATTTCAATTTGCCATATCAGATGGTGGTTATGTGTGGAATGTTAAAACTTGAATAAAGGGGTAACTTTATTTAGGAAGGTAACATGACATTTATTCTGCAGCTTTGGAATGGGTACATTGTCCTTTAGGAGTGTTTACCTGTGACACATCCCCTCCAGATTACCTCCAATAACCACAGGCAGGGCAGGAAAAGGTAGGTACATTTGGATGTTGTTCAGCATCTGCTGCAGCTGGCTACTTGTTTCCTGCTGTCCTGCTCTATAACTTTTTACTACCCTCATGCTAGATGGAGTTTCATCTATAAATACCGAGTTATTTTGAGGAATCCTTTTCATTGATTTCTTGATGACGGACTCATTTGAAGCCCAAATCTCTGGACATCTGGCTAAACTTTGTAATATGGAGAGAAAAGCAATGGACTAAATTTCAGTGAAGATGTTTGCCAGTGCTAATGATAGAAGAGCCAATAGGCTGAAGAGCCCTGCAACAGAGCAGCTGTAACTTAATTAAGCAACAACTAACCTGTCCTTGAGCGGCCTGCATTGGCTAAAATGTGAGCTCCCATGCCTATTTTTCTTGGGCCTTCGTGAAATTTCAGAAAAACTACAGGGACACAAACTCTGAAGCTGTTTTCATGGTGAATGAGCTGTCTCAGATTCAGCTTCCTTTGCTCTTGGACCCTCGAATAACAGCAGTGGGCATGACACAGTTTTTCTACAAATAAGCAGACTTTTTCACTTGATGTGATGTAATTAAAAGGATGGCTGTAAAGTTATGTTAGAATGCTTAAAAGGCTAAAATGTAGTCGGTTGCCTTCCCCTTCCTTCTTGAACACCAGAGGGTATATTTCTTGAATGTATAAAATGTTGAATTGGCAGAAATACAAAAACATTGTTTTGATAAATCACAAGGATCTTTTAGTGGCTCAAAGGATATTAAAATGTCACAGTAAAACAAATCAGCATCCTCATTCTTTATTACTTTCTTTATGGATACACTTTGCAAACTATGGAAAAAAACAGATAATTATGTCTAGGAATTAGAGAATCAGAATATTGCTGTAGTGCCATGAACAATTAATGATATTTATCGCTCACATAAGGCTTTACACTCTAGCTATATGGATCTCTTCTTATGCATTAAGTTGTAATTCAGTAAGTGCTGTCTCTGTTTTGCACATACAGAAACTGAGACACTGTGTGAGCATGGGGAAAACATCAAATCTGCCTCAAAGCTTTGCAAGATTTGAAGTTCTGCATGTAAACATCATCTTTGTCCCCACTGTATAAACTTCAGGTCACATTTTCAAAATGTTTCTCTCATAATATTTGTGTTTTATGTTTGATTCTATAGAGCTGTCTTCATTTTTGTTCTTTTGGGATTTTACTTTGAATATTTTAAGACTTCAAAATGTAAGAAATCACACATTTTATGTTGATATCCATTTTCTTCTATCTATAAATTATAATATTTTTCAATCTACTTAAACATTACAAAATGCAATACAAGCTAAGCAAGGGATTATAAAATATAAGCTTAACCAACAGGGGAGGAGGAAGTGGGCAAATTAAGGAAAAAATTGACATATGCTAAGTTCTACTGTCTTATTTGACTTGAATAACATCAAATTCAAATCTAAGTTTAAGTTTTTCTGTGTGCTGTATAAAAATCCTGAGCTCTTTGAGGCAAAGGGTGACATTTATGTTACGTTAGCACTGTACTCTCTGAAGAGGTATAAGCACTTGTTTTTGATAGTTCCATTTCTCTGTAGCCTAAAACCTGTTTTAGGAAACAGTAGCCTGACAGAGCCAAGCTTGAAGCCATTAAAGGTGTTTGACATTGAACTTTTGGCAGGAAACTTGTCCTTGCACACTTCCATTATTTATTTATTTATTTATTTATTTTAGATACTTAAAGTACCCAAATAAATGAGAAACATAGTTTAAGTAGTCATAAACCAGAGTAAATTTCAATGTCCTTATATATATATATTTGATCAGCACTGAACTTTTGAATTGATTCTCTATGATTTAGAGAAGGAGGGTGTGTGAAAGACTGCATACACAATTGTAGGGACTTAAATGATTTGCATTTATAAAAAAACACACTCTCCAATACTAATTGAAATAGCTCCAGCAGAAACAGAAATCTATGACTTAAAATTTTTGCAAGTTGGTAAAGATTCAATATAAACGGCTTTTTCTCTTTTGTAATTAGCGTTGCATGTTTCTTGACATTGTAAGTGACATGAATAGTGGCATCCAGTTTAGAATAAATAATTAGACTAAGTTCATGCTTTTGGAAGATCATTAGCCTGCAAATAAAGACAAAATTAAGATCTTTTGATAAGCCTTGTACCCTCTAAACAGAACTATCCTGGTTATAGGTTGATGATCTAGCAGCACACAGATCAGCAAATGGCAATTTTTACTCTTGCAGCTGTTTGGCATTGTCCTTTTTGTTCTAAGGGGGTATGGGGCTGCTTTTTTTCTGTTTACCTGCCTATCTGAGGAACAGCATCATGTTCCTTCAGTGAAGAATAAGGAGCCTTTGGGTATTTTTGCGTAACTGAGGTCAATATCTGTCACTGTAGACAAGAGCAAGACTCTGATTTAGAAATCCCCATGATGACTGATGAAATGTCAGCAGAATTTCACTTCACAGATTTGACTGGGAAGTGGAATTCTGAAACCTGTCTCATCTCTTTCAAGTGGAAAGCACGTGAATCAGGAACTATGGTGAAGAAAATCACAAAGTTGAGATGGATTTTACTCTTTACACACTTTGTTCTAAGTTTATTGTCTTTCTGGGTGGTGTTCTGAAAAAAAATATGCTTTTTGAGAAAAGAATACTGTTTTCTTACAAAAATGAAGATGTGGATAGGGAGGAGTGAAAGACACGTTCAGAAATGTAGGTCTCAGCTTAGTGGCAGGCAGTTTATTCCTCAAGTAATACTGCTAGTTCATGCACATGGGAAGACATAAATGGAATTATGCTTGCTTAACTCTATGTTTTGCATTACCATTGCTTGATAAAACTTTTAGAGAAACTCTACTGATGTCAATTAGGAAACTTGGCATTTTTATCTATAGCGTTCCTAATCTAATAGATTTAGTTTTCTTGATTTCACACCTAAGTTCTGAAAATATTGTGACAAGACAGGATTATAAAAGCACTCAATATAATATATGCTGACAGAGCTGATTGAGACTGACAACATGTGAAAGTACCTTAGTATGTGTCAGGGGTCACTGCAGAAATGTATTCAAGGCTGCAGATATAAAGCAGCTTGATGTTCCGCTATCTATAGATGTTTTGAAAAGAGAGTTGCTCTAATGGAATCCTCTTTTCATTGGACTTTCACCACTGACTGCTCTATTATGTGTTCAATTACTGTACATGAAAAAAAAATTACTTGTTCTGAAGAACGATAGTTAAAAATACTGAAACAATGAAAGTTTGAAAAATGTCATAGCTGTTACACAATATGCATTCCTACTGTGAACCAAAGCAGTTATTGTATTGGTCCTGTCTTATGCAAAGGCATAGTCCTTTTCTTTTGCTTCAAAGGATGGATAACTTCTATTTTAACAGAAAAGGATACACTTGACCTCCATAATCGTTTTGTGTTGGAAAGACTGAATCACCCATATTTAGAACTGCTGCTACCATTTCCACTTTCACAAATGTCTGCATTCCTTTTTACAGTGTGTGCTGTATTTTAGTTTGTTCACAACCAGACTTCACTTTGATAGGAAAATTCACTTTAGTTGCATACAAGAGGGAAGAGGACCAATGGGATTACCAATACTGAATATTGCATCAGGCAAGTATGTGACTTGTCTGGGTGCAATGTCATGCCTAATATAAAACCCTGATGATGAACCCCACATAGCCTTACTGGAAATGTCAAACATTTTTTCTTGTGTAAAAGTCGGGTTACTTATTTTTGTTTTGTTCAGTTTCATCTAAAAATATGTGTTACAAAACCATCTCAGGTGCTTAACATTTGTGTTAGATCCATTGTTATTAATCAGAGTGAAAATAGAGTGACCTCATTTTGCAAAGCTTCTCAATAATTTTGTTGTGCAATGAAAATAATTCCAGCAGTATTTTCTTCCTATATTAAGCGTGGGGACATGTATTATTATTCACCACAGTATCCTGATGAGACAAGTCAGTCTCTAGGCATCAGCAAAAGAGGCAACTGCCCAGGGCAGAGACTGCCAGAAGGGGCTAAATGTCCTTGGCCACAATCCCTGTTTTCCCACAGCACTTCTGAGTCTTGGGAGGAGTTAGGAACCGTCTGCATTCCTAGTGTGGCAGCAGGGATCTGCAATGCACACTTCTGCTTTTTATTTTGTATTGTAACAGTGATCATTTGAGGTGTTGCTGCATGACAGGATGGCCTGAGTCAGGACCCTGAAAGAAATTTCTCTGAACTTTACCAAGGTGTCAGGCATGCTGTCTTCTGCAGTACCTCTGGGACTCCTGTACTTCTTTGTCCTATATCTAAGGAGCACACAGAAGTATGCTGTTGCATCTCTCAGCACAGCAACTGCCTATCCTTTGGAGAACTAGCTGTTGTATTGCTCTCTACTGAGCAGACCTTGAGAAAAATTACCTTCTGTTCCATACAAAAAATTGAGTACCATGGGACTGTGAGCTATGCATGTGTATGTGTGTATACACATATAGGTAAGGGGAAAGCAAAGGAGAGAATGATGAATGGGAAAGTGTTCCTATTAATTACTGCCGCTCCTCCTTGCTGAAAAAAGTAGATCCTTCAGCAATAGGTGACTGCACTAGAATATGAATAGGGAAAGCATGGTCTTTATGTTGCCCTTTGTAAATGGATTATTGCCTTCTGGCTGTGGCTTACTGTCACTAGCATGTTCTACTAGTAAGCAAAAGGTTGTGCCTTCCAAGCAATTGTCTAAAAATGGAAAACATCTCCCTTCTGTATCCATATTTAAAAAAGAGATGCTGAATGGTTTTATGCAGACAGAACATACACAAAGGTAGACAGTGGATTCATATAAAACAGTTATCTTTGAATTTTGCTTTTAAAAAAAGTTAAATTTGTAGCATATATCAGTGTGGGGGTCAGAGAAATGTATGTCTCGTCCAATGATAAGCAAAGGACATCTGGTTATACCATCCATCAGTCTATCGCCTAGAGCAAGAGATATTCAAGTTTGACATGTCTGTTTTGGGAAGGAGAGTGAGAAGAGGAGAGACAGCAGTCTGTTTTATCAAAATGCAGGAGCTGAAGTTGTCATTTTTCTTAGGGGTTTTTGTGGGTTTTTAAATTTTTTTTTTCCTCCTCCCTCCTTATCACTTTTAATTGTATGTACCGCTTTCACCCTGGATGCTATCCACAAAGCTGACCATGAAACATTTACCAAAAGATAATATTAAATTAAAATCATTCGAACATTAAGATTATTTTATTAGTATTATGTTATCTCTCAGTTACAAAGGTTTCTTTAAGTGAGAAGTTTTTCTCATTAATATTAAAAAAACTTCTTTACTTAACCTTAAAGATACTGACTATGCTCTTCTAGATTTAAACATAGTTAAGATGGCAGTCTGGCTTGGTTTTGGTTTATAGTTGCTACTGTTTTTTTTATTAATTCCCAATATTTATATCATGTTGCTAATCCCAATGAAAATAAGTACAATTGAAATAAATAAAACAGCTTATAGATTAAGAAAAACCCCATCTTATAGCTCTTCCGTAGGATTATGCATTACTGAAATATTTCATTTTATAGTTTTCTGCTATTTGCCATGCAATCAGTTAAAACAGATTTCTAAATTTTTTAAAAATAAAAATGGACACAGAATACTATTTTTTCTGTTGTTTTTTGGTGGTGTGTTTTTTTGGTGGTTTTTTTTTTTTTTTTTAGCTGTTAGTTTTTTTTCCTTTGTTTTTTTGTTTGCTTTTAGTTGTTTTTTTTTATTTTGTTTGGGGTTTTGGTTTATTGTTTTGTTTGGTTTTTTTCACCACTTTTCTTTTTCATTCACAAAATATGCAGCTAATACGCAACATTGTGACATTTCTTTCAGACTATGTTAACTACATCCTTTCTAGAGTATTCTTTTGACACCGAGGAAGTTGCTTGTTGGGCTGTGTTTTCTCTTCATATAGAGAATACCTTTAGAACAGGCTTCCTCATTTTACATCTAAATCTCCATCCTGTTTTGTTTGAAAGTGGTGTTCTAGACAGATAACGCATATGAAGAACACCTGATAATTGCCTTTGATCCTTTTTTTCTATAGACTTCTACTAGTCTGTATGGTCCCATTGGTGATGAGAGAGGGGTCAAGTTGTGGTACAGGTATGAGTAACTTGAATTTGGGCAAATAAACTGTCAGCTTTGTTGTAATCTCTAAAACTCTTATCGCTTTCCATCTCTTTTAGATAATGAATATCTGTGAGTGGAGTTTTCCATTTAAAGATTTGAATTTTTGTTTTTCAATTATTGAACTAGAATTATCTAGTTTCATTTCTTGTATGAAATGAAGTAAGCCTTTCAGGAAAACTAAAGTAGATTTATTGTTGAGATTAAAGATTTGAGAGAGGAAAAATATATGAGAAGCTATTTTTATGGAGAGGAACTGCAGAAATAAATTGATCCTTCAAAAGAAAGGGTGTGAAGTGATAGGGTTTGTTTTGTTGGTTTTTTTTTTTTTTCCTCTCTTTGCTTTGAAAATGACACGAAAATTTAGTAAATCTAAAGTGATTCTGACATTGGAGATCCTCCCTGTCATGGATTCTACCTCATATAGTTATTTCTAAGCATTGTGCAGTCTCTATATGCCTAACATCTGTGAGGGTCAGGACCCAAAAAGACCAGCCACCACTCATCTCAAAGATCAGCAGAAGACTTGGGAAAGCATTAGACTGTGTTAGACTGAAAACCAAGAAATCTGCCATGGTGACGCTCTGGAAAAGTCTTGTGCTTTCTGTGTTATTGTCCAGAGTGCTTGCACTTTGTAGGCAAGGGAATATCAGAAGTCATTCTCCTGGCCATTACTGACTGGAATGACTGAAATAAAAAATAAACTTTTCCTGCATGATGATGTTTGGTTAGAGAGAGTTTTAATTATGTGATGTGGGCAAATGACACGCATACAGCTCCTCTGGTGACAGTTCATATCAGGTCAAGGGGCTGCAAGTGTGTAAAATCTATTGTGTTCAGTTTGGTAGAAGGTTGCAACAAAAATGGATGTCACTGGTTTTAAGAGAGATTTTATTGAATTCTAGCTATAAAAGCATGTCTGCATATACACGTGAGAATTTTCTTCTGGTGCTAAAACTTTCAGTGCCAAGCCTGTCTAGCTCATGACAGATGGATTTTTGAAGATCTTGTTTAAGGATAACTCAGTTTTTTACACCTAGAAACTATCTGTATATTGTTGGAAAGGGCAAATATGAGTTTGTACTTGTGCATTTAATAGAACTGGCTATGGAAAGAACTGATTTGGTTCTTTGGTAACAGGTAAAATAAGTGTGTAATTGGGGCTTTCATTGCAACTGCATGAATAATTGTGGTTTTTTTTTTGGTTTGTTTTTTTTTTTCAGGCTGACTAAAAAGTAAAATAAACATTTTAACTTTTTTAATGTGAATCAAAATTGGCTTTTTCCATTTTTTCTCCTGGCTAGGCAATAGAAAAGACAGAATGCTTCCTGTGAGCAGCACAAATTATTTAATTCAGACTGAAGGAAAACCTTTGTTTGCCCTATCATTGTATCTTTAGCTACAGCAACAACTACAAAGGTTAACTTTGAACACAACAGATTGATATTGGTATCGAAGAATTATAACATATTACTGTATATTATGTTCTTCAGAATTGCACTTCTTTTGCCTCAGACCCATTTTGAAACTTAATGCTATTTTGAACCCTACAACCAGCCTGGTTTCTCTGCAATAGGTGGCAAACTCCTCTTTCTGCTTTGGTTTGGTTCCCCCTGGTTTTTTTTAGGCCTGATGGAACAAGTCATACTTTTCTATTTGTATTGTAGTGAGCACCTAGTACAGTCTGCTGTTTTTTTATAATAAATACCATGGTCTCCCATTTTGCAGATGTAAAAATTCAAATAAGCAAAACCAGAGTTAGTCTATTTTGTTTCTATTCAGTACAGTCTACTGCCTTCTAAAACCTCCTAAAAGATAAGTAACTTAATTTCTCACCCTTCAGAGCTTAATTGCTGCAATTTAAATGCAAATGTTGTTATTTCTTTTATATTTTAATGAAAATTAGAAATTCAATAACAGGTGGTGTTATTTGGGAAACTGGGAAGCCTTTTATTCCAGTTACTAAAGTTATGAAACAAAAACCTTGAAGCTTAGAAAATAGGTATTAGAGGCATCAAAAAACATCACTACTCTGGGTAGGTAATGAGGTCATAGGCTTTCTTACTCATTTTGTTAAAAATTAGTTGCTTTTATTATACAACGTATTTCAAAATGTATGTAGTTCATATTTTTTGACTCTCAGGTTTAAGCTGCTGAACTGAGAAGGAGGCTGTGGGGAGACCTTGTTGCTCTCTACAGCTACCTAACAGGAGATTCTAGTAGGTGGGTTTTGGTCTCTTCTCCTGATTAAAGAGTGATAGGATGAGAGGAGTTGTGCCAGAAGAGCTTTAGATTGGGTATTAGGAAAATTTTATTTACTGAAAGGGTTGTCAAGCACCGGAACAGTCTTCCCAAGGAAGTGGTGGAGTCCCCACACCTGGAGATTTTTCAAAGATGTATAGATGTAGTGTTTAGGGACATGGGTTAGTGGTGGACTTGGCAGTGCTGAGTTAATGGTAAGATCTTAAAGGTCTTTGTCAACCAAAAGAGCTCTATGATATCATGAATATCGAGTTACACTTCTATGAACTCAAAAATAGCAGTAACAAGTGTGTGTATAATAAAAACAAAAAGCATAGAGGTGCTTCATAAGTGGTGTTATGTTGTAGCAAATTGCCAGAACAACTAATTGCCAGAACAGCAGGAACTCAGAGTAACAGTAACAGGAGTAAAAGCTGGAACCTCAAGGATGTGGAAAAGGTCCCTGAACCTCACAAGTCTCCTAGGTGTGTGGGAATATGCTTGGCATGCTGGAGCAATCCTTGTTTCCTCTGACTGAGGGCAGCCATCAGAGACACTGGGTGGTGACAAATACTCAGTAGGTAGGAAAGTATTTAATCAAACCATGGATCAGCTTTAGCACTATGTAAGTACTGATGCCATCTTGCCTTAAATAAGTCAGTTCAAGTGCTGCAGTTGCAGTTTAGGTTTCAACAGAAGGGCAAATCACCTCCCAGAGTGGACTTCTGTGTGCAAGTCTGTGTGTGTCAGGCTGAGGGATGTACTGAAGCAGGGGTTAGGGCAAAAAACATTGCAAATCCCAAGGGAGGGGCATAGCTCTGGTGATCATGGTGTTTGACTTGAAGGTGTTTTGTAGGGAAAGAAAGCTGAAGCAGAAAAATTAGCTCTGAGATTTGGATGAGGGGTTTTGATGGACAGTGATCAGAGCAGATTAAGTTGGATGCAAAGAGAGATGGTAGCAAGGAGACAGTCTGGGGTCAGGACAGATAGAGGCTAGAGGTTATTACTGTACTTTTAAAAGGTGAGCTTGTGCTTCCATACAGAGTGGATGGGCAGAAAGCAGATATTTCAACACATTCAACATCAAAAAAATAAAGCTTTCATTATCTTGCCTTTACAAAATTTAGTGTTTTCTACACATTGTAATACTCCTTATACACTGCTGTAGTTGCAGTCAGTTGGTCCCTTCTAAAATTACAGGATTTATGGATAGCTCTGGCAAGTTGTCTCTCTGATGTTTAGGCATTTGTTGGGATTTTTTGTTCATTCAAAGGTGTGATCTGGTATGTAATTCTTTTCTGAAATTGCCTTGATTATAATAACTTCGGGACTAGTTTGTTATATCTTAAACAAGAAGGTTTCAGTACAATTCATGGGAATAGAAAAGAATCTCTAAATATTTATTAGTTTTTGTGTAGTCAGGATAAATCTGCCTGAAGGATTTGCCTGGGAAGGTGGGTAAAGAATGATGTTTCAAAACAAGTAAGGTGGAAATAGTCCCTTAGGGAAAAAACAGGTTCAGTTTCTTAACTACAGGCCAATGAAATGCAGATTCACGTCTTACAGACCTGTTCCATTTCTAGTACATAAAGAGATTATTTAAATATTTGCCACTTAAAAGTGTTTACTGTCTGAAGAAGTGTCATGGAGTTAGGATTAGATACAACTTTTTTACTGGTTACTGTGGAGAAATTAAGCCTAAACCTTTTGTACTGTGGGCCAGCTGCCAACTCTTGCAGATAAATGCATCTTTGTCAAGAGACAATTCCTTGAAATCACTTCTACAGTGATGATGTGTTTTCTGTTCCACTTGAAAGAGAAAGGGTGCTGTCAGGGGAATACTTTTTTTTGGCATCTTCCTAGGCATCGTCCAGTAGTGGGTCAAAGGAAGAAGTCTCACAGATCTACACACTCCCTTCTCTTCTTCCTTTCCCCAGCCAACTTCCTGCAACTTGAGAATATTTAGTTAGTGTCTGCCGATCCATTGAAATTTTCAAAGGCTAAATTTAGGTATTCAGGTATTCAGTATCACCAATGTTTAGCAACGTTTAGTCGCACAGATTCAGTTCATGTCAACATTTATTGCTCAACTTTTTGTTTCACTATGTTATTTACTTCAGATTCAGTGCCTTGATCCTGGACTGAGCTTTCTGCCCTTCACCATCACAGGTTCACATCAAAGTGTGTTACTTTGAAGCTGTCCCCTAGCAAGCCTAGCAAGCCTTCAGCCTATACTTTGCTGCCTTTCCAATGTCTTCAGTGGCAAATGACTGTCACAGACTTGCTGATTCTACCCTCCCCATAATATATTCTGGCAACATGCCTGTCCACCTGGTTTTCTGCCTTCAGACTGAAATGATGTACTCAGTTCTGGGACTTTCATACTGTTCCCTTTCACATTAATTCCTACATCCTGCTTAAAATTGGCAGTATCTGAAGCAATGACAAAAACTGCTGAATCACGAGGAATGACATAATATGCCCTGTTTGACCACTGTTCTAGAAAATTTGACTTATGAGAAGTGTGTGCCCACTTGGTATTGTTTTAGTCAAAGAAAAATGTACTTTAATTACTATGCTTTGCAATCTTTCTGTTTTGTGCTTTACTTGGTGTTTTTCTGTAAAATAGCCAGGTAGCATGCAGTGCAGCTGCTGTAGACCTTTTATGCTGTAACACTATACTATATTGCAAACTCTCTTAATTCCTAAATTTATGTTAATTCTTTCCTTGGCTAGTTCTAATTCTTCCTTGTTATAGTATCTGTTGATCTGTCTTTTTGATTTTTGCTTACATTTGTTCCTTTGCACATCTTGTAGAGATTTCTCCTGGGAAACATCTCTTTGTTCATGTTTTAGTCTTCAAATCAGTACTTGATGTAGCTGTATTTTACAGATTGGCTGTTTTGCTATAATTAAGCTTCATGAATATGAAGATTCATGTAGTATTCCCATAGTTCTCTATAGTAACATTAGCAATAGGATCTCATCTCACTGTTACTCATTATCATGTCACTTTTGCTAAAGTGTAGCACCGTATTGGTCCTCAGGAAATGTACTTGCTAATTTTTTTTTTTTTTTAAACCTACAAAGATGTACTGTGATGATTGTTTGATGGAAAATATTTCTTACTCATAATATTGCTGTAGCTAGCTAACAGATTATATGTAGTTCTGCATAATTAGCTGATCACTTCCTAAATTTCAGCTAGTTTAACTTCTAGATATAGTCCTAGCTTTCAGCAAAGTGCAATTGCAATGTACAATAGGGAGGTCTCATACTAATCAGATTTACTTATTCCCTCAAAATATAGAACAGAACATTAATTTCATGCTACTTCAAAACGTATTAGCTAAGCACCAATTTCATTCCAAATCACAGAAAAGCTGATCTGGGATTAAAAAAAAAAAAAAAAAATTGGAAAGATGGTAACATTATTTTCAGTTAGATGGAAACTAGGTCTTGTCAGAAAACTTGATCTTTTTTTTTTTTTTTTTTTTTTTTCTCTTGGAAATATGCTAGAAAGGGAGTACTGCAATAATGGACTGAAACATTAAGTAATTGACTTACTGTCATGGAAGTAATTAAAAACATTTATCAACACATAAAAACTATGCAGAACTTTATTAAACAGATTACAAAAGCAACCCACAGGCCACATGACATACCTCAAAAGTAATTATGTTCTGTGGTCTCTTCTTGGCTTAGTGTCTGTCAATATTTTTATCTATCACCTAGAAAAAAAATGTGAAATGATTCTTGGCAAATTGCTCAGGCACCATGAGGTCCTGCATGCTAGGCAGTAAAGACAAGGTGTGGTGGCACTTGTCAGTATGGGACATGCTGAGCATGAGCATTACTCTGAAAGAGAGTGAACACTATCTCCAAAGTAAGGTTAACAGATATTATAATATTCCTTCATCTCTGAGGAAAACCTAAAGGTACAAGTAGGGAGGGTCAGAGCTTAGGTATCTGCTTTTCCTGCTCTGTGTCTTAGGACAGCTCAATAAATGGAAGTGAGGATTTGCCATGCTCCCAGCCATCATACTGACTGCTTTTGGAAAAAGGAATAACAATGGTGAGCCAGATTATGCAGAACAATTATGTTCATCTCAAGAAAATACTCACCATGGAATCTCTACATGACTGAACACAAGATCATGCTGTTAGGAACAAAGGATGTGTGCCAAGCATATAGGCTGAAATTGGGTTTCACTTGAAAGGTGCTCTGGGGTGGTGGGCATGCTGCCTGCCCTGCACTGATGTGGTAAAACAATTAAGCTGCCATGACATTAAGAAAATATTGAATAAAATTGAAAAGATTATAATATTCTTGCTTTTAGCTTTGGTGAAACATGCAGCTGAATTCTGTATTCTGAATGATGAAATGTCTGAGAGAGTTGAGAAAATTATCTTGGTTCTGGTAAAACTATCCCCAGGTTAGTCAGAAGGAGCACACTCTAGTTTCTTACTGATTATCTAGGAAGAAATTATTTATTCACAGCTTCTGAGTATTGACAATGGCTAGAAAGTCTATAATGATAAAATTCAGAAGCTGAAGGTAGTTAAATGGCAATAGGAAAAAATGCAAAGATATGAAAATGAAAACGAAAAGAGTTACTTAACAGTTTGCTTGTTGGAATGACATTCAGAAAGCTTTAGCACAGTCAGATATGATCATTGAATCACTGGGGTAAAGCTACGAGGTGTGCTGGGGCAGATGATCATTTCTGCTCCTCACAGGAGGGACAATGGGTTCCCTCCTTCAAGGGAAGACACAAGGAAGCCCGGGTGACACATGAGCTGCTCAGGGTGCTGGAAGTGAGAGCTTTTTGGGTCATGCAAGAGGCAAATGTTCCAAAAGTTAAAATAGAACATCACTTTGATGTGGGAGAAGTGCACTCAAGAAAGGGAAATAATAATAACATGTATCAAATTCCCATGGGTTAGTATGTATTTTGTCTGCAAATATTTTAATTGTTGTGAGACACCTGC
Organism: Phaethornis superciliosus; assembly: GCA_023637945.1. Taxonomy (NCBI): domain Eukaryota; kingdom Metazoa; phylum Chordata; class Aves; order Apodiformes; family Trochilidae; genus Phaethornis; species Phaethornis superciliosus. Next base: position 109,113,608 of record JAJQWJ010000001.1, on the reverse strand, counting down.
CATCCTTCTCCACCTCCTTGACTTCCTGCCTTCCTTTGTGGTTTATATTTGCTTCCGTGTAAACATTTATCTGTACATTGGGCAAGCATAGAAAGATGGATACATTGTGGGAAAAATTAATGTCAATATAATAGCCTTATTTCTGTCCTAAAATTAAGGACTTCTAAAGGGCTGATTTTGATATCCATGTCAGCTGTAAAGAAAGCTTTGTAGAGAAGAGGTCATCCGATCTGTCATGCTATATTAAAAATAGCTCTTTTTTTGATGTGAGCTAGTGTTCTGGAGGGATGGAGCTGACACTCTTCCAGTCATTCTGCTCCTCTAAACTGGATTTCAGAAGGGCTACTTACCTCTGAAAAGGTCACTTTCAGACAGTAATTTCTGCATGCAAGTTTGAATGTAGAATGAACTCTGAAGATAATTACAGGATACAAGTACTCTGCAGTCTTACAGCTAATTTGCATTGCCTTCTTGGAAAAGTAATAACTATTCTTTTCTGAAAAATCTCGAAGAAAAAGTTCTTTTGCTGAGCTGTGATCACACATCAAGCATGTTCCATTCTGCTCATATTTGCCTTTTAACCTTGGTATCTCTATTTGGCTTGGGAAGTCACAATATCTGAGAGCCCAGAGAAGGTCATGCTATGTACATGTGTCAGGATTGATTGTAATACCACTCTTCATTCCTGACTTTTCTTTACCCTGAGGACAAACAGGCAGAAAGACCATATTTAATATCACAATTAGCTTTCCTGAAGCAATCATGTTGGCAGAAAGATACAGGCAATTGATGGTAGTGATATTGTAAAAATAAACTGTTCTCTGAAAAGTGTGTGTAGAAAACTGCAGGAATTGTTCAGGCCATCTTTTTTTGCTGAAGTACATAATAATGCAATTTAGTTCAATCTTGTCAGCTTGAGGAGGTATTAAAAAAATAATGCACCTCCAGCTTGTTTGACAGGCCAGTGACTGATAGACTGACAATAGCTTTTTGCTCAATACACACCAGGGAGTGCCTAGAAATTTGTGCAAATAGACAGATGTGCAGTGGTATCAAGTAGGTTGGGGACCTGACGGGATTGGTGGTGTCACTGGGAGAAAAATGGGTCAAGTAGAATTAAGCCTGTAAAATAATGCAAACAACATTAATTGGGGAAAAAAAAAATCACACTGGCTTTTGTTTGCAGGTGACCAAAAGCATGAGAACACAGCGTAGTGGCTCATGTTTAAAGCAACTGGTTTACTCAGTAGTTGTAGATGCAGTTCAGAGTAGCAGTAAAAGCAGTAAGTAGGTTGACTTCAGAGCTGCTGAGCTTGTGAACCTACAGTTCAATTAGGACATTTTCCATATGCTTCAGGTGTGGTGTTGGTTTTTTTCGTTTGTTTGTTTGGTTGGTTCATTGTTTTTTTTTGTGAACATTTAAGGAAAATAGACATTTTAGTTGAAAAGAATAGGAAACTAAATTTAAAAGCAATTGCTACAAATTGTAGCTCTAGAATTCTGATAGAATTTTTTCAGGGGATTTTGCTGTTTAGGCTAACCATCAAGGCCAATAAGTTGTTTTGAGATCAGACTTTCTAGGTTTCACAATATTTATTAACTCAGGATGCAAATATGCACTGAGTTCTATTACCAGACCTGATATGTGAATGTGACACTGTGTCCCCTTGGGTACATAAATTGTTATTTTACTTCTTCCTTGGATGGAAAGGGGCAAATATTAGTCACATAGACCTAAATACATCCATCAAAATGGAAGAGTTGGATGGGCAAACTTGCTATAGGATGGAGACAGCATAGATTTTTCTAAAAATAAAACTTATGCTATATAGGAAGACCTCAAAGACCACAAGCAGATCTTACACTTGTGGAATTTTCCAACATATTTGAAAGCTATGTGGCTAGGATTACAAAACTTTTACAGACTTTTACAATACCTCTAATTAGGCAGCAAAAAACAGTTTTCCTTTAAGTTCATTCTGAAACATACCTCCACTCTCACACATTCTCAACACATTGCCATAGAGTTTGAGACTGAATAACTCCAATGATCTGGTTACGACCCTAACAAATCTCGGAAATTAATTAAAGAACATTTGCACTTCTCAGTGTTAGGAATGCATAATTACTCTTTAAAAATCTACAAAGGCTGCACAGACCCTAAACAAAATGGATTCTCACACTTTGCTGGAAGTTATGGTTTATATGCACTGTGTCAAGACTTTTTGTCATTGCATTGACAAATACATGAGGTCACTCAAATGATATGAGTTTTATATTTGCTTATAGAACTGCATTTAAACTTTTGTCTGTGAATTGCCTGCAGGTGTTCTCAAATAATATTTTAAATACAAGTACGAAGTCTAAGGTGGAAGTTCTTCATATGCCCTGGTGGCATTTACTTGATAAGTTTAAATGACAACTCTACCTGTACTTCAGGTGGCCACCACTGAAACCATAACTCTATCTGATGGCTTGCAATGTTCTTGGTGAGATACACTGTTGATAGAAAAAGTGTGATGGTCTTGAAAAACCTTTGCTAAAAGCAACTCCCTGAACAAATACAACTCTTTGGGGATGAGGCATCTGCCACAGTGGAAGAAAGTATTTAGTAATATTCAATATTTACAGTTGCTTCAGGTATACTTCTCTTTCCTCAGACTTTATTATAGGGAATAAATACCTGCATCCTTCTAGAGATAACTGATTTATACTGAGTTGTTAATGCTAACTGAATTTCATAAAGCTGTTTTTTTATCATCCAAGACAATGAACTTGAATTCCTTCCAAGGAGCACGGTATTATGCCAGGCTTCCTGGGACAGGCGGGGAGGGAAGGAGGCAATGGCTCATGGGCCACTGAAATGTGGATAGTGCTTAGGATGTGTTTTCCCTCTGCTACTGTCAGAAGACTGGCATGGAAGTGATTTTAAAATGAGAAAGGGTGAAAGAAGAGACCAAAGGCTGGAGGGCAGGGGTCCGTGACTCTCAGAGGTATAACGGGCAGGTGGAAGGGAGGATCCTGGGACTGCTTTGGAAAGATGCATTTTTGATGAGCATTGGGGTGGGGGTTAAGATGCACTGCGTGAAGATTGTGGTTTGAGACTCTTAAGAGTAAATGTCAGGATGGAGCAGAGAGCTGACTCAGAAAATTTTCGAAGGTCTTCCAGAGATTTTGGCTTGGCTGTCCCTAAATATACATATCTGGCACTACCTCCTTTCTAGTTTTCTTCTTCCCGTGCCTAGGATAATGATATCATAAATAATTGCCCCAGGTGGGTTTTTAATGTTAGCAGACTAGTTTAACATATCTCCTATTTGTACTTGGGTATTTCTGGGAAGTCAACCAGATTCACTTTCACTGACAAATATTTACATAAATTCACCCATAAATCCACAACACTCTCATTTTCTACCAGCAGTTCAGACAATGTGCATTATTTACCTGATAGCCAACCTTTTTTTTCCCCAGCTAACTTTTTCTGTCTAACTCAACTCTTTCCAAAAGAAGTATATTTGAAATCTGATTTATTCTTTACTGGGTAGGGAGTACATGGAGGCTCCAATGCTTTGCAGAGTCCAGATCCATTCTTTTTCTTAAATCAGACACATTCATAAATAATCAAGATAGACAATTTCCCAGTTCTGTGGACTGCTCAACTGAATCCTAAGCTGTATAACCCAGTCCTTGTGTTCAATTTCCCAGGCCCACATTTTGTTTGAAGCTAAGAACGTTTTGCATATTTATCTGATATCAATATTTCTACTTATCCAGAGCCCTGTTTAATATATGGAATACTCTTTGCCCTTTTAAAAAGACTTTGTTTAGCTTGGCTATCTTTATTTTTCTTCAGACACGTATTCATATTTACCCAGACTAATTAATAAGACATTAATAGTAAGGCATTACCATACCAATTTTCAAATGTTGGACCAAGACCACTGAGTCATTCAGAAATATCAGATAAATAGTTATTGTGTGGCTTTGCAGATTTAAGAATACTGCTTTGTTTTCATATTTCTGTAAAGGTCTAAAAGAAGATGTAATCTCTCACCTCTTTGTCTGCTTTAGATCTGCTCTGTACTAACACATTTTTTTGGTTGTAATTCTTTTTTCAGTGCAACCTTACTGAATCAATTGCAAACAACATAACTCATGTAGAATCATCTTCTCTCTTTTTCTTCTTGCCCCCCAAGTCAAGCTCTCCAGTAACAGCTGTTGAGTGGTAAGGTGCTTGTAAGATGCTTAAGTGGATAAGTTTGGGCAAAAAGGCTGAGAAGCCAGCCAACAAAAGCTGTGGTTGTGAAGATTTCTAATGCATTGTTATTTAGAGGAGGACACTATGAAATCAAAGGCTAAATCTTAATTTGAGCATGACTCTGACTTTGCCTTCCAACTCTTTTTGTACAGAACATGTGACAAAAGTTTTGTTTGTACTTGCCAGGGATTTGTCATCCACAATTATTCTCTTTTAACCTTGAAGAGCAAATGAGCCAAATATATATATATCTTCATGAAAATCTCCATTAAAAAATATCTGATGATATTTTTTTTTTTTTTCCCAAGACAGGGCTCATAATTCAGGCTTGATAGGCAGCAAGTGAATCAGCAGAAACCTTCTTCAGCTCTTCCTGGAACAGATGCTTCACCTTTGATAAAAGACCATATTTTATTTAATCATGCTGGAAAGCTCTCTTCTCTGGTTGCTTTTTGTACTCCAGGGCAAAAGTAGCTAGTTGTTTTTCTTTATCTAAGAACACTTCTGCTTATAATCCCAACAGAAAAAAAAAAAAAAATAAAATGACCTTTAATACTCAGCTTTATTTCATAGTATTGAATAGTGTGAAATGCTGATAGCAGGGAAAATGTACAAAGAGTCATCATCTGATTCAGAATAAATCAGAAGATCTGAGTTCACTTCCCAACTTTTCCACTGGCCTTCTCTGTGACCTTTAAGTAGGTAGTTAAATAAATGGGACACAAGTGCCTAACTCCCTTCCAGCTATTTTGAAGACCTTGTTGGGTGCCAGCCTGTATCTCTAGGTGCAAGGTAGGAGAATGTTTTTGAAAATGTTGGCCACCACAATGTGGCTGATTCCTCTTTGGGATTTCTGTCTGTTCTTGTCATGCCTGTGCTAGCTACCAATAAGTGGAATGAAAAATGCCTCTGTTCTACATTTTTTCTCTGTGTCTAATTATTTCTTTTTCTTTTCTGATACCAGACAGGGGAATGAAATACTCGTGTGTGACACTGGACTATTTCATAATGAGGCACGTTTTTCAAAATAGTCGGAATTTTGACAATTTATCCAGAGAATGGCATGTTAAAATGCTACTATCTCACTGAAAATGTGAGTACTGTATTTGTCAGAAATTTCTTGAGGAACCTGACAGAACAATGGTGCAATATGTGACAGAGTACAATTAGTAACATCAATAACTTCATATTAGCAGTTATATTGGTGTCTGGTTTAGAGCAGCTATTACAAGAGTCTGTCAGCAAGGCAGCATTTTTTCAGTTTAGTGTTCGTCTTGATCCAGATGTCTTGGTAAAATCTTTTTTTTTTTTTTTTTTTTTACAATGCTTCCTCCTCACCATTCCTCTTGTGTGATACCTCTCAGTATAGGCTCTACCTGTTTCAAAATTTACACCAGTTGGCCCAATTTTCGCAGGCCATAAAAGCCAACACATTCACTGTTGTCTTTGCCATTGCTTGTCAACTCTCTGTTCTTCACTGTTAGCAATGCTCTGGGTGAAAGACAAAAAGGAAGAAAATGTTAAAAAAAAAAAAAAAAAGTCAAGGGAAGAAAGCAGATTAATTTTTTATGAAGGAAAGGCCGTTAAGTGGTTGTACTTGGAGAACATCTGCTTTACGTTTGTCAGCTCTATCAGACTCCTCATATTAAAACAAATGGAGTTAAAAAGGCAGCTTTGCTTTACTAACCTTCTCTCTCCCTCAGTGACAACATTGTCTCTGGAAAACTAATTTTTTTAGTTTTCTTTCTGCTTGGATTCACTTCAATCTGTGCATTTCTGAATGTGCATGTTCTTCTAAAGAAGCTGTAAAACAGGCTGTCAAAGATTTTTCTGTAGTACCTTTGGATAATAAAAGCTGGAGCCCACTGATGAGGCTATGCTAGGTAGTCGACCTGGACTCAGTATGACTTGTCAGATAGCAAGTGGATGTAAGGAGTTAGAAGTGTCCCCTCTTGCTCTATCTTCATATGGAGTGAAGGTCTGCCATAGTCAGTGCTCAAGGGAAGCAACCAAGGGAACAGACAAACCCCAGTGTTTCTTTGTATAGTGTAAGAGATATGAGGGGATATGAGGGAAAAGAAGTTATATATCATCTCAGTAGGGAAGGTGAGTGCCTTTTCTTTCTGAGTGTGGAGACAGAAGCAAGTTTTAAATGTCTTTTGACTTCAGTGGGGACAAAATTCCATCCTATTTTTGTTGCTGTTGATTCACAGGAAGGTCACTTACACTTGGAATCTCCCTGTGCTGATATTGTCCTTCAGTCATACATATACTTCAACTGAAATGAGTTGGTTACCTTGAGGAAAAAAAATTAAAAAGAAAAATCCATCTGGAGTGGCAAACAGGATTGGACTCAGTTGTATTTCCAATTCAGCTTTCAGCAAACTGTGTCGCTGATATTAACAACTCTTTAAATACTAATGCTGTATTTAGATCTATTGGTGCAAGAACTGCTGTAGACACATGTGCAGCATGGTCTGAGCTTAAAGATGTTGGTGCCCTCTACAAACTACTTTAACCACATGTTGAAATATAGAGGCCTGAGGCTTTTTTTCCAGGATGATCAACAAAATTTGGAAATTTAAAGCTATCAGTAGTTAACCTATTTTGTATGTAAAGCAAAGCTGAGTAGCTCATTTTAACACTAGTATTTATGTAGTTTTTGAGAGGAAAGATCCTTTTTTCCTTTAACATCTCAGCATAAAATGGGAGAAACAAATATAAAAGAACTACAGTCTCCTCTACCAGTAAGTCATACAAGAGCATTATCCAGATCTTTGAGGAGCATGTGAATTTCTTCAAAAAGATTGTCTACTCTATTTATATTTATTTTTTTTTTAATAGTTTGTTGCTTAACACTTGATCTTGTTTCTATTATTTATAATTAAATATTGTTTGTTTGAGTTGGAAGGGATCTTCAAGATGATCTAATTCCAACCCTCTGCCATGGGCAGGTCTACCTCCCATTAGACCAGGTTGCTCAAAGCCCCACCCAATCTGGTGGTGCTTCACATGCACTTCACATGATGTGACAACCTCAACTTACCTGGGCAAATTGTGTCAGTGTCTTACCACCCTCACAGTAGAGACTTTCTTCCTAATATCTAATCTAAGTCTAACTTCTTTCTATTTGCAGTCATTTCCCCTTGTCTTGTCACTACAGGCCTTGGTAAAAACTCTCTCTTCATCTTTCTTATAAACTTTCTGTACATAGTAAAAGGTCAAAATAAGGTTTCCCTGGAGCCTTCTCCAGGTTGAACAACCCCATTTCTCTTACCTATTCTTTACAGGAGAGGTGCTCTATCCCTTGGATCATATTTGTGGCCCTCTTCTAGACCTGCTCAAATACATCCATGCCTTTCTAGTATTGGGGCTCCAGAATTTAATGCGTTGCTCCAAGTGTCTCATAAGAGTAGAGTATAAACAAAGAATCAGCTCTCTCAGCCTGCTGGCCACCCTACTTTTTAGGTAGCCCAGGATATTTTTGTCTTTCTGGCCTGGAAGCACACATTGCTGGCTCACTTTCAGTTTTTCATCCAGCAGTAATTCCAGCTCATGTAAATGGTATGCAGCTAAGCAGACCCCATGAACCAGAGGTATCTTGGAACCCATGAAGGTCATAGGTGAGAGCTGAGCTTGAATTTACTATACTTACCAAGTTTTTTTAATAAACAACTTTGCTTACTGAATGCACAAGTAACAGTAGCCTAATTTTCCTTCATTTTAATTTTAAGAGGCAAACCTGAATAATCTTTAACTTGAATACCTTTAGGATACAGTCTTCATAAATAATGGTTATCAGTTAAGCTTGACAAAGAACATTAATAAACCAAGCCATGAATAGTGTTACCTTGAATCAATTTTTGAAAAGAGAAGTTGGCAGTGAGATTACATCAATCTCTTTAATCATCAGAAAAATGATTTCGCTCAAAGCTGAGTCAGAACTGGGGAAGGGAATATGTGCTTTAATACTGGAGGAACAATTTATTTAGTTTGCTCAGCAAAGAAGTTGTGTTCTAGCACAGTCAGCAATAACTGGTTCATAAATACTTGTGCTGAGACCATGTGAGTTTTTCTTATAAGAGTAAAGGGAAATGTAGCTGTGCTGTGCTTCTGCTGAACTAAACCTTATTTGTAAATGTTACTTGCTTGGTGACTTCCTCTTTTCTCCGGCCCTGCTTTTCTCCCTAACAAATTGCTATTCTTTCAAGGTTTCATGTTATTTAAAGCAATTTTTCACATATTTGTGAGATAAACAGTCACAGTTTGATAGTTGGATTTAGGTTGTCTGGATTTAAGCTTTGTAAATGCTAGGTCTGTATAAAAGTTTCAAACAGAAAAGGTGAACTAAATTCTCTTAAAATGGTCTCTAAGCTATTGTAAAGCATCTAGTAAAGGATTCTATTTTATTGTAAGCCAATATTTTAACTGTATATCCTTATTCATAATTTGTCTATGCACTAGTTTTGCTTTTACATTTCTAGTGCTTAAAATAAAAACCCCTGCTTTGCACAATAACCTAAGGTTCCAATTTGTGTGGCATGACTTGCAGTCTATTTGCCAAGGAATAATTTTGGTTTCTCAAAGCCTGTTTGACTCATCGGACAGTTTGTATTAGTACAGGTGTAAACTGTGTTTCTATAACTTTTCTAATGGGAGTGAAGGAGTCTTTGCTTTTGTAAGATTAAATATATTGTACATTGTGGAAATTCTTGTGGATGAATGAGAAGGTGGCTGCTTATTTGCCCAATGGTTTATTTATCAAACACTTATGTCAGTTGAGTTTGGGTTTGATTTTTTATTTATGTTATATCCGTATTCAGTAGCACTCCATGACTGCTACTATAGGTGTAGATGGGATGAAAGTAGAGGAAAATAATATTTTGTGCCTTTTTATTTCAAAACATATGAAAAATGATCTATATAAAACGACAATCTCTTATTTCACATAATCCAATAATGGAATGTAAATTTTATATTATCTCATGCAACCCAGCTGCAAGAATCAAGCAGTACAAATCTCATGCAACTCAAACAAAATCCTTACTCTATAATCACATTTCAACTTTCTGTTGCATGGCTCAGTGCTCTTGCTGCAAAATCTTTTACTAACACTGTGTTATTGTTGCCTTTGCCTTGTATGTATCACAATTTTTCCTTCCTGCTAATGCTATCTTCAAATGAAAAAGTTCTGGTCAAAACAGGTCCCTCCTTGTGGGCTTCTAAAATTCAATTTTATCCTCTAGGACATAAGCAAGACATTCTAAAAATTGTTCTGAAAGCCATCCAGGAATACTATTAAAATGTTATATAGCATGTAATTAATAATGCAGACTCCTGTGGAGCCCCTGATGAAACACAATTCTGATACTCTGAGCATCTCTCCTTGCAAAACTACTACATACTGGAGAAGAATAGAAATTAGGAGTTACAACCTGAAAACATAGATAAGAGTGGTGCTCTTAGAGTCTGCCAGCTAAGAAGGAGTTTGTCCTACTTACATGAGATTTACTAAGGTTTATTGAATGCTATTTATAGTGCTCAATTATTATAGAATGTTTATAAAAATTGCTTTTTCTTATTAAACTATCCCTGCGTAGATCAATGAGCAGTTTCTGAAATCCGGACTTCAGCTTGGAGCCTTGGTACAAAACCTCAGTTAGGGGACAAGACTAAAAACTTAAAGCAAATGTCACAGGACACAAAAGTAATTAGAACTCTTTTCACTACTCTGTGTAATATATATGTGTTATCAGAATATCATTCTACAACAGTACAATAAAGAAATCAGCCCCAGGTAGAGATGTGCAGTTTGCCATACATTACTGCCAAGGCTAAAGAACATTCAAACGCTAGCTTTGGAATTTTCCACACTTATATACACATTAATCATCTGACTAGGAAAATCCTTAGGAGCCAGAGATGGAGAGTGCCAGGTGTAATTAAGCATGTGTAATTAAATATCATTAAGAGCACAGCTTTACAACTAGACAGAAAATCTTTTTCTTCTCTTACTATGAGGAAAATGCTATTTTTTCAAGATTTTGTTGAAAATGAGAAAAGTGGATCTGCTAGTGGCTTTATTTTCTTCCTTTTAGAACATAGTTATAGTGAAATATAAATTGCAGCTGTTATGAATTTAGTATAAAAAAAAAATACAGTGTCCTGACCTTGGTGTCATACTTTGTGGCTGGCAGAATTGTGCTCCCAAGTGCTCAGGTAATGAATCCTATTGGAAGGACAATTTTCAGTTGCTGTTTGCTGCCCAGAAACTTGGCTTGATGTAGTGTCTCAGCTCTGTTGGATCACATTGGTTCTAACAGCAGAAGCAAGGGACAGTTAGCTTCCACAGCTTTCTGTCATAAGACTGAATAAATATAAACTTGGTGCTATACCCTTCTTCTCTCCTTTTAGAAATTTCCTTTATAGCTGCATACATAGCACTTGCCTAAATACACAAAGTCACCAATGTCTTGCAGTTAGAAACTTGCTGTATCAGTTGATGTCCTCTGTTATTGCAGGCTTTGCTTTTTAAGTTGTTTTTCACGCTTTCTATATCTTCATCATTATTGTTTTGTTGGTTTGTCCTACTGTGGCAAGATACAGCTCTCCCTCACTGCTGTAGTGACACTACAAATCTTGCAGTGCTGTTTTTTATTTCCTTGCCATCTCTATCTCCAGGGTTTTAAGAGCGACAGTATAGAATTTAAATATCCAGTGCTCATTACTCTGGGGAAAGACTTGAGTATATAATGGGTACTCGGAGAAAAAAAAAAAATAAAAAAAGATCATATACATTAAAAATTCATCTCACTTTTTTTGAGGCAAGCCTGTTTTCACGGTGGCCGTATGTTTCAGGTATTGCATGTTCTGCTTCATGTGGTACCACATACTGTAGAGTTCATTCATGTTGAGTTTACTCCTGTAGCATGATAGAGAACCCAGATTTCTCAGTTGCTGAGAAAACCAGTGGCTATGAATTTTAAGAGGGAGAAGCAGATACAGTGACTAGTTTCTATTTTTCTAGTTTCTTTTTTCTAGTTTCTGGTTTTCTGCGTCTGGTTTGTACCAGAAAAAGGAACTGCCAGTAGGAAAACTTTCTCAAGTGTAAAGGTTGTCCATGCCACCTCACTAATGCTATATTTAATAGTCATGTCAAAATTTTTTGCTTTAAAGACAGAGAGGAGACATTTCCAAGACGTTATACATAAAAAGTAAATGGGAGATTATCCCTTACTGCTTCACGTAAAGTTAGAAACCATATTTATCATGGGACTAGTACTGATTTTCTTAGGACTTCCTTAGCTTTCTTTCAAGTGTCTAAGATTTTATGCATCAGCACCAGTGAATGTAATTCAATTTATCAATAATGCACCTCATCCACAACATTCAAATCCCATGCTAATTTCAGGGAAATTAATCAGGTCATTTTTTCAGGTTTGGTGCTTTTACCTTTTAGTTGAAAAAAAAAAAATAAAAAGAAGAGTGGTTAGAGGATTGTTGAAGAAAATCATGTGGAAAAAGTTGAAGGGAAACAGAGGATGTTTTCACATAAGTGACTGTTTGGACCTTGGCCTTTAGACCTATTCAATCCCTGAATACATATCTGAGGCAAAGCTGGCTTGGTCTGCCTCATATTCCCTAGCACGTTGTTACCAGGTGTGTTAAGTCTAAAATGTCAGAAGGGTATATTGAAATGAACATTTATATTGCTTTTTTCTCTATGTATGTATTTCTCTATATATGCTTTTTTCTCCTATAAAAAAGCCCATTGTTATTAGTGATATCCAGGAGATTGGTGCAGGGCAGGTGCAGACTGTGCACGCATCTCGGTGGTGCTGGGATTATGTGAGAAAGCAAGTGAGCTGTGACCTTGACACCAGTATGTGTTTCAGTTTAGGTCTTAGAAAATCTTCAAGGGAATGGAGTTAAAATAGGAAGTTGATGTTTTACACCTGGCATAATAATAGTTGGAAATCACTCCAAGTGCCTTATTTCCACTCTATATGCTGCATACACAGAGGACACCCACCCACACCCTTCCTCTACACTGTTCTCCAAAGACTGGGAGTAAGACACTATTTGTGTAACATAAAGAATTAGATAGGAGAGGGCAGGGAAGCAAGCTCCAGCAACTTGGCATAAAGAAAGTTTTGACTCCAGCCTCTTGTGTTTTCCATACCTGCTGAACTAGGGTAACAACACTGAGAGTTCTCTGCAGCTCCTGCCCTCCGGGCTGTGATCCTGCTCAGATGTTGCTTTTGACTAAAGCCTGGTATCTGCAATAAATATAAACCAATGTGCACAATAGCTTAGCAGTATGGAGCAGTGCCCATGAGCTGAAGGGTGTCTGAGACAGAAATTCTGGAGAAAGGGACCTTTCCTGCACTGTCTTACCCTCCATAACGTGCAGCCTAATTTCAGTAAAGGTTTAAAGAGTATGTTCATCTTGGAGAAACCGGGGGAAGAAATGGTTGTATTACTTTAAAGTTGTAAAAATGAAAAGGCTGTTCATTTCTTCCATATTTTTCCTAGCCTGTAATTATTCCTAATCAAACTACAACAAACAGTAAACACTAAAAATGAAATAAACGCAGTGACAGTTTGCCAATAACGAGCAGAAAATGTTCCATCTGTCTAGCAGTGAGTAAAATGTGTGTAATTACTGCTCATTTTTCTTCTAATTGCTGACTTATTAGTTTAAAGCTTACGCACAACTGGTGAGCAGTGCTGACTACCCATTCTCTAATTACAGACCCTGCTTTGCTCTGCTTCAAATAAAGAAAAGTAAAAAGTAGAACATTTGCATTTTAAAAGAGTTTTCTGACTTAACCCCTCTGGTAAGAGCATCTTTTCAGATTTGGCCTCACAGGTCAGATCCTTGGCTGACAGAATTCAACGTCTAGTTATAGCAGCTGAAGATTTGTCTCTCAGTGGAATTATCACCTCTCTCTTTTCCCCTTCTTTTTTCAAGACTACATTTTAATTTCTAATTTAAAGAAGATTAAAGAATGCTTTGAAATGGATGGTGGGTCAAGGGAAGTAATTCCAATGAGGAAGCAAAGGTTATGATAGCCATGAGTTACTAATACTTGCTTCACTTTGTGCTGCTTTATCTGATTATCTCAAAGTGGGTCAGATGAGGCTGACTATGTCTATGCTTCAGCCTGCTTTTTAGCACTGAGATAGCTAAGCCATCTTTATTTGCTCTCCCTAGGCTAGCTCTGCTAGAGGCACACTGTGCCTGCAGTGACAGAGATGTGGCCACACACTCATGTGCCATCTCTGCCTCTGTCAGGTGTCAGAATCCATTCTACCCTGGGGGACTTGAAGTTCATGAGGTCTGGCTTAACTTGTTTGTGGGCAATTCAAAGTGAGAGGTGAAGAAATGGGAACAGACCCAGTTTGTTAATTTTCAAGAAACTGGAGATGCAGATATTGTGTGGGATTTTGATTCTTAAAAATAATGGTAGAAAACAGATATTGAGAATAGCAAGAAAACTGATGAAGTTTCAGAAAGCCAAAAGACTGAGCTATCTACCTGACAGTTTCTGGGATCACACCTCAAAAAGATTTGAGCAGGACAGTAAAGCAGACTTACAAGCCAGTACAATGAAATTTGCAGTGTGGGATCCACACTTTTGCTGGGGGATATTTAGGGTTTCACAACTGGAAGGTTGAAAATAAGTATGCTAGGCTCTTGTAGCCACTTGGGTTGGTTTTTTTTGTTGTTGTTGTTGTTTTGGGAGTTGTTTTGTGGGGGAATTTTTGGTATTGGTATTGGTAAGTAGGATGGATCTGCAGGTGCAAATTATGAAATAAGTCACTCAAAAGATATGTAACAATAACATTCAGCCCTCTGTGTGAGCTCTCTGCTGATACGGTTTAGGTGGGAAAATCTCCCTTTAGAAGCTCAGCACGTAGTCCTACCAGCAGAGCCTCTGAGAGGCTTGTCCATGGCTTCAGAGTAGTTAGGATGTCCGTAGCCTTCTTGGACACCTGTGAGATCCTTGTTGTGGCAGCATGAACCTTCTGGATTCTGAGTAGGTGCAAAGGATTCATGTTGTCTTGAACTGATTGCTATCGGCACACAAATGACTCAGTTTAAAGCCTTGTTTGAATTTGCCCACGAAATAAAACCTCTTCTTTTTCTAGTTACTGTTGTTGTTGGTCCACAAGGTGTTGAGCTCAACTCTGTGGGGAATCGTAACATTTGAAAACGTGACAAAAATATAACCAGCTGCTTTTCATCAATACAGGATGTTTTGCAGAATTTTTAGTCCTGATCTTACAAAACAAGCTGTTTCCAAAGCAGGGCAGAAGGGGGGATGTACTCACCTACATTTGCATTAATTGAGGACTTTTGACAATGAAGTGAAATACTTACGCAAAACTACACATAAAAAGTGGAGCTTGGGCACTACATTTAAAGAGTTGTCCTGGCTGTTGTAATAGTATTTTTAAAACAGTGACAACTGGTGTGAAGTATTAATTGCTTGGGTTAAACAGTCAATGAAAAGCCGTAAGCATTTTTTACTTTGGCTGTAGCTTCAGGGTTTAGAATAGTATTTGCACATTTTCTTGCCCAAGAATAAGCATGAGGAGAATGAGTTATTCTTTTGGGAACTGGAAGATGTGAATGTGCAGCAGCCTTGCCTTGATGGGCATCTGTAACTCCCATGAACATTAGTCACAAATGCTTACCAAAGGTGGAGGAAATAAATTATTCTGTATATCCATCTAGTTTAAAGAGAAAAAAAGAAACAAAACCAAAAAAACAAAAGCATCCCAACCCCCAGAAAAAGCTTTTTTGAGTATGCTTTGTTTTGACAGGGAGCAGGATGGTTCTGGTAGTGTTTCAACCTTGCCGTGAGAATGGAGGAGCAGGTAGCAAGAGGCTGAAGTTTGAGGGAAAGGATGGAATAAAAGTAAGAAAAATTTTAAGCAATTTTTCTCTGTGGCAAGAGAACTGAAGCTTTCCTACTTCTTTTCAGTTCTGAATAAATGCATTTGCTTCATGGGCTCACATGCATATTATGCATAATCCCTTAGATATGCTTGCCAGCTGTGTGGTAGAGATAGGGGCTACTGGGACTTCACTACATTAAAAATGGTGGAGCTACTTCACCAAAAAAGAGGAGAAATGAAATAATTATTTGCATAATCTTTCTAGAGTCACCTAGATTTCTTGAAAGCAGCTTAACATGTTTGGAATAATCTATTAGGGAAATATTAAGAGAAAAATACCCCTTTTTCCTTCTGACCATATTAATTTTGATTTTTTTCTCTCAGTCTAACAGATTTAAATTGCTTTATACTGATTTTAAGAACATTTTATTTTATAAGAATATCTCCTATTTTAAATAATGTAGCAGGAAAGATTAAAGTTGCTCTGCAAAAATGAGCTCACAGCAATTTATTTTACCATAAGTATTGTTTCCAAATATGTTTTTTCAACTGTGACCTTTTTTCCTTTGTTGAGCTGTGAGGTTTTACCTGGAAGAGAACATCCATGTCTCTGCTGAATCTCAAGGAAGACAGGCCTGTGTGAGCATCATACAGATACATAGTCTCCATTATATGTAGCTAGTCTGCTTTCATAAAAAAAGAACTGTTTTTAAAAAGAAAGGTCTTTATTTTTGTTGTATATCTTAAATGTCATTCTGTTCTGTTTCATTTTGTCTTCTTTTTTCCCCTCCTTCCTCTCAGCAACCAAGATGAAAATTAAGTCACAGATGAGAAGCAGGTATTTTTCTCTGAGATATTCAGAAATATGCAGTTTTGGGTCAGAGCTAAAGACAAAAGCCAATCTTCAAAAAAAGAAGAAAACAACACACTACAATGCATTTCCTAACATTTAGGGTATGTTTTTGTACTTGCAATGTAGATATCCAATATTTACAATTAAATGTCCAGCACAAATGTTTGAATATCCATTACAAAATCAAAATATATGTAGCTCACAGATGTGTTGGGTTTTTTTCTTTTTAAAGTAGCTCAAACACTTTTTCTGGTACATTGATAAGACAGCATTATGGATAAATAAGGAAAAACTATTTTGTGCACCTTTCCATAGAACATCTTGACTTTAGTGCACTTGAGTATTACCTTGTGGCATTATATTTGTATATTCCATTGAAAATAACAATAAGAAGGGATTGTAAATGCTTTTTAATCATGTCTTCATGTTACAAATTCAAAAGCTCTTGAGCAGTTGTTAAATTTATTGCTTTAAAAAGACTGCTCCAAGTGACTAAAGCTGATTTGGTTATTCATAAAGCATAATTTGCTATCAGAATAGATCTACTTTCGAACCATCCTACTTTCCCAAAGAAAATGCATTTCATATCACATGGCTTTGCAGACATCTAAATGGAAAGCTAGAGCTGAACCCACAGAGCTGGCATAAATGGCACCATAGTGTTTGTGCACAAAGTAGCAGGTCATGCATTGCAAAGAAAGTACCTGGAAGCACGAAACAACAATTTTATTTATCTCCATTGAAGCAGTCCTATCTTACTCTCAGGAACTGTATCATAAGCTCTGCAGTTTTCTTGCACACTCTGGATTTGTTGGGGTTAATCTGTGTATAAGCTATAGTTTTGCTTACCCTAGAAAATTACATTTTTCTTTACAGCAGGCATTTTTATGCCAGTTGTCTTGACTGTTGTGTAAGATGAAATGAAATTGGTTTATTGTTGTTCTTGATCATTTTGAATGAAAACAAAATGAATCTGACTTAATCTTGTATGCAAACTCAGAATCCTTGTGTTCGTTTAAATAAACGTGTATGAAACAATAATGATAGTAGAATCTTATGATGAGATCATCCACTAAAAAAAAAACTTTAAAAGTTACTACAGCAATATTTCTAGCACTATTAGAAACTGAGAAGGGGTGAGGAATTTAGAGGCAATTAATGTTTCTTTATCAACATAAAACCCAAGAACTAAAATGAAAATATTTTAAAATTTCAGGCTTGTGAGATGGTCTTACAAACCATACAGTACTGAGAACAGTAATAAAAGCTATAAAATGTAGGTTCGTGTCCTCATAAAAATTTAAGAAATATAAATTTGAAGGATAGTTAACATCCTTTATAATACAAAGATAACTATCACTTTTATTGTAACTGTAACGTATGTGAGGATGTTTGTTTAATTCCCCAGCTGTCAGACATGAGCCTGAAAATTTTTAATAGCCTCTGGGTATCAAATCTATAGCCTCAGGCTGGTGTTTGTAATTTAATATGAGTAATTTATTATGAAGAATGAAAAAACAAGAATTGCCCAGTAGCTATGAAAGCACATTTACATTATAATTATTAGGAACATAACAGCTTGAAAATAGATAAAAGGAATTTTAGAGTAGCATTGGCAGCAGCACTAGTATCATCTGCTAAGATAACACAGAAATATAGCTCTGGAGGAATTACTTGTGAGCGGAGCAGTGGTTATAGTCAAAAGGTCATCCTCATCTCAGCTGCTAACTTGGTTGTACTGTAAACCACTCTCAGAAAGTTCTGTGTAACTTAGAAACATCATCTTTCTGAGCTCTCTGAGGATGTGTGGTAATCTTTATGTATCAGAAGGAGTGAATTTTTCAGGACATACTTCTGGAGCATCAATAGATCTGTAGGTGATTTTTAATTTTCCTTTTCTTTTGCATGTTTCTACTTCGAGTAAACTCAATTTGAAAAAGTAGTCAATATTGCGAAGTATGTACTGATTCTCCCCTGGAAACTAAACCCTATGATCTAGATTTCCCAGAAGAGATTGGCACTGAAGAGGGATCTTATTTTTTTCCAAAGGGTTGGTGTTCATTGCTCTCAGCAGGAGAAAAGTTGAAAACCCTATCCACGTTATACAGTGACTGAGTCTCTGTTGCTACTGTTTCTTCTCGGAGAGTTATGCTGGGATTTCTCTGTATCTTCTTCACATTTTATTATATCAATATCTAGGCTAAAATTATACAACTAGCCATTTAGGTTGTTAAGAATATGTGAAGTTTTAAGTTGCTGTATGTGATGCTGATTTTTTCCTCCATGTGCGTCTGTGGCATCTGGAATAACCACAGACATGTGGCAGCCTGGGAGTTTCTGGGAGTGTTCCCTGTGGCAATTTCTCTCCTCTCCTTCACCTACCCCTCCCCCCCTTTTTTCTTGTCATTTCTTCTGCTAAGGACTGCCACTCATACCTCATAGTCCTGGGCATGGCCACCAGCGTGTGTCCTCAGAAGAACCCTGAATGCTTGCTAAATATCCTCATGCATGTTGCTTTGTTGGAGGAGTTAATTTCCAGCCTTTTGAAAGTCTTGTGGTGCACTTCCACCAGCTGACATAAATCAGTGGATTATGCTCCTGCTCCTCCAGTGATTAACAATTTCCTGCCTTTGGGAGCTACTGGTGATACACTAGATGCAGACAAAATTCAAGGATGAGAATATGGATCTTCTTTGAAGTCACGAAACAGGGTTCAGGAATGGGAAATGTTTTGCCAGTATGTTGAAAGCAGTGTGTCTGGCTTTCTCCATTTCCTTAGAATCTGAAAAGTGCCAAGAATAGGGTGTAGTTTTGCTGACAGACATATACGTGTTCAATTGTAAGGCACTTATCCCATCTCTGATGCACTCAGCAGGAAGGTTATCGTGTCCCTTTTCAGGTCACAGTGCTCTTAGGGATGCTCTGCTTGCTATCTTTCCCAAATACCTTCTGTGCTAAAACTCTGCTTTTATGTTACTTTGTGTGTGTGTCTGCATGCTGTACCTGCTCCTGTGTCAGGATGCTTTGGAGTCAGGCTTGTTAGCTCTCAAGGTTCTGTATGATTTCACGATTTCTCAGAAGTGTGCCATGCAATGATATGTGGCTATGCATTACCTGGCTACAGCAGAAGTAGAGACTAATCCCTACCAAGAGAGTTTAAGAAGGAAGGATCAAACCTGTCCTTAGAGACTATCAGTAGAAACATACCTCTTAATTTAATTTTATTTTATTTTTGCACTTGACCACAGACCACTTTTTTTTTTTTTTAAGTCTGAGAGAACTCAAATGTGTCTAATTTTATTCCTGCAGTGAATCTGTCTTTATGAAGCAATGACCTAGTGGAAAGCATACCCAACAAAGCAGTGAAATTTGCAAGTACACATCTGGGGATGACAAGGGGACAATAACATTCAAAATGATGAGTATAAAGGAGAAGGCTGTGGTAGAAAGATGGTGCACGCAATTCAGTTTAGATAAGTGAGAGTGATGAAACTACAAAGGAGAAATTGGAAACAAATAACATTTTTAACAGATGCTTATCACAGAACCTTAATCAAGATAATGGAAGTACTAAGCAAAGTCTCTAAATTGTTCTCACAGATATTGCACACCACTTATCACATAATTAAATGCAATTTGGAAATGTCTGTCAGGTATACAGCATCATCTGTGTTCGCTCTGTGTTCTGACACAGAATACTCATATGCTTTAAGTAGAGGGAAAAAAGTGCTGCTAGTCAAGACAGAATCTGATTAAGGCTAGCAGGCCTAACTGCTGCAGACCAGTAAGCACATACTTAGATGTCTTTCTGCACTGGTACCTTCATTCTTTCTGATTTGCTTTTTTAGAGGGCTAATTATCAGAGATTTTGACTGTTGAGGTTCACATTTGACATTTGATTTTACTTTATGTTGCTCTTTTAACTGAAACTCTTCCTTTTATTTGGGTTACACCTTAATGTCAAGGGTGAATTTGAGTTGTCTGAAGATATGTAGCAGCCTCATTCCTTCATTTTACAATGGAAAGAACATCAAGAATAGGGTGGCCAGATACGTATTCTTACTTTCAGGTGTTAGGTTATTTTCTGGTGTTTGCTGGAATTTATAAAAATCCTACTTCCTGTACCCTGTGTGTACAGGAATATGGTGGCTTGCTCACCATATCCAGCCGGTTTGATGTCTGCTTATTCTGATTATTTGGTAAGCAGTGATCACTGCTGGTTTCCCTCACAGAAAGAGCTTTAAAAGAACAGACTTATTTTGATCCAGGCTTGTGATGACCACTGGAAGTATTGAGATTCAGCACTGCCTGTGGGGCAAAGCCCCCAGCTTTGGCTTTTCATCACTGAATTCTGAAGGGTGCTGCACTGAAAAGCCTTGTACCCTCACTGAGGTGCCAAGGCTGCTCTTTGAGAATGAAGTCATTGCTTGTATAAGCCAAGCCCTAGCAGTGAGATAACCAACTGCTATAAGGATCTGAAACCTCTCCTGTGCATAGGACTGCAGTTTTGACCACTGGCTTGGTGCTGAGCTGATAATTTGCAGTGTGGGGTTTCAAAACCAGAATAAAGGTTGTGTCTTGGAGTTTCAGTCCTGCTTGGAAATTGAAGAGGTTTTGATGTAAGAGGATATGTCCTTGGGTCCATCTCTTCTGGTGTGTGAAGCTTCTGGGTCACTGTTGCAAGCTGTGTTTGTAGTCTGTAACTCCCTAAACACAGCATTCAGAATTCACCCTGCTCCCATTGGTCCTTTACTTATGTTTGTGGAAAGAAACCCCTAAGTACTCATACTAATATGATACAGGAGACTTTCATAGTGCTTCAGGATCACCAGATCAACTATTGGACTACTGAATTCTTTTTTTTTTGCTTGATGATGGGAATGACAACTGTGACCTTTTATTTTTTCTGTGCTATGGAAGAGTATGGAGCCACCAAGAAAAGTCTGATCAATTGGTTGATGTCCACAAAAAGTTTCTGTGATCCCTTTCTTATCATAGCATAAAACTTCAGTTGGTAACTTGGATAGAGATGTAAGAATGGATATCAGGACCTTGTCACACCGAATTTCTTTGGGATATCCCAAGAACAATGGACTGTGCCTCTATCATATGGTGAGAAAGCTTTTGTGTCATTAGGCTTCTTTAACTTTTGTTTTAGTTAAACTATAAGTGTGTGAGCATCTGCTTACTATATAGAGAAGGTGGCTGTTGTTCTAATTGGGCCCTGCCATATAATTAACTGCAGCTTTTTAGAAATTCTGATGTCTGTTCTGGGAAGTCTGCCATTGCAGAAGAAGCTTTACAATGGAAACCTCCCTACCACTGGTTTGAGAGTTCTAGAAACTATTTGGAAAAAACCAAATATGCTTAATTAACAAATATTAGCTACTAAAAAAAGCACCCAGGTGCCCAAACCAAACCTTTAATGGGAATCAGATTGCCTAAGCAGAAGAAAACACTTTAGAAATTAGATTTTTTTTCAGTGTGAGTAGGTATGAAAGTGATTTACCTGAATTAGTCATTATAGGTCAGGATCAAAATGTGAGAGATACTTCAGAGGATGAAAAATAGATTAAATTATTAAAAAAAAAAGAGTAATTTGTATAAGAGCAACCTGGGACAGAGGAAGCTGACCAATGTAATATTGCAGAATTGCTATTATAGGCTGATTGCTGTTAATTTTTTGATTACTCAGTAATAAAACAAGCAGTACAGTGATTAACTGGCTCATTGAAAAATGGGGAGCAGTTAATCTGAAGCAGCGCTGTCATGAAATCCAGAAAAGCTCTGAGCTGGATTGCTATTGATAAGTAACTGCTGCATATGTTGTGTAAGGCGTATGAACCAAGGAGCAGCTTCCAGCAAAATGAATGCAAACACAGCAGGGACCCAGAGAAAAAGAATGAAACAGTGCCAGGCCATTGTGGTGTGTCATTGTCAGAGGTTTTAAAACAGTTGTGTAATAAGCATCTCTGTACAGTCTTCCATGGCTACCGTTTTTATCAATCTTTTATTGCAGAACAGGATGGATTGTATACTCAGAGGTAATACTTGTGAAAGTCTGCCTCATTTTTGCATCCTGATCAGAAGCAGCATGACAAGATCAGTAATTCCTACCTGACTATAGTTTGATAAGCAATTCGGGGAGAGGAGAGAGAAGATCAATATTTACGTATATTTATTCTCTCTTTTAATTTAAGGAAAGAGTTTCATATTAAGTAAATGCTTTGAAAACTAAGTGGATTTTTGAGTCTTTCTACCACTGTAGAGCACTCTTTCTTGTATTTCAATTTACTGGCCAGACATAGGTCATTGGAGCACTGTTGAGAAAACAATAGATCTTTCTGTATTCCAGAGGTGAACCATTCTGTTGACAATAAAATATTCTTGGTGGCTGTTGTTCCAGCCCAACTGGTGGTGAGAATCACCTGAAACTGTAGCCTTGCCTGATTTGTGCACCTTGTGCAGTTGTTATTCTGTCACAGACAAGGGCTGTTTCCACTTTCTTCCTCCCCAGTGTCATCCTCACTGGAAGAGTGCTGATAAATGTTCCTCCTCTTGCCACATAATAGAACAATAAATCACACTGCCCAGAATTTGTCCTGAATGATGGACCCACAGTTGAAAACATCTCTGATATTCTGACTGAAAAAACCTGGTTTACAAGATACAGCTGAAATACCAGACAATGGTGACATGGTTATTATGAAATTATAGAACTTAATTCTCAGTGTCTGAATTCCTCCCAGCTCAGTGCTATAAGCCTGCAATACCTAAGGTAACACCAATTGATGGCAGAAGCAGGTGAAGATACAAGTGACACTTCACATGACTTACCATACCACATTGCAAGTGTTTTGCTTTGGCAAATTGAGGGGAAAGTGTACTGTTAAATGAGCCTCATGTAGTGTATAATTCAAACCCACAATGAGGACTACAGCTTTAGTCATCATCAGCCTCAGAGGTGTGTTACATTTGTTGCTTAGGTGAATGGTGAATATTAAAAAAAATTGTCTGTTTGTACACCCCAAGTCAGCACTTGCTGATACCTGCATGTCTGTTTATCAAGTACTTATATCTATGTGCACTGGAGATAGTGTTTACTCACACAAAAGTAATTTAGAAATAGTGTGGACTGCATATTTACCTTCAATAATTCATATTCTTGAGGATTAAAATTGGAAAAGGGGATGAGCAGGTGTTGGTGGGAACAACACTACTCATGCACAAATGAGAACTTGTTTTGGAAAAACCTGGAAATATTTTGAGATTCATGTTTGTGTGGTATTTACTTTCTAAAGTTTTACATGAAAGCAAGATTAAATAGCTTCGATCCTGAGAACATAATTTTTATAGTGAGACTTATATCTATCACCCTTCTGAACTCTAAAATTTCCTTGGTAGAGATTATTCATTTGTTGTAGATGAAATATCTATTAATCTTTGTGCAAATCTGATTTCTAGCAATTTGGACCATTATCTTTCAAAGTAATGCAAAGAATTATGAAATATATACAGTATGTAAACATTAACTTTTATTAACTTCTTTAACTAGTAAATAAGAAAATGTTATCTTCTAGCAAACTCTTTACAATATGTGCACCTTAAAACACTTCTAGTTTATAATCTGTTTCTCTAAATTTCTAGGCATGTCTTGTTGTTGAAAAATGCATTCTCATATTCATAATTTATTTTGAATAACTGTAAGAAAGTTTTGTCTAGAAATACCTTAAGGACCTATTTTCTCATTATTGGCAGGTAAAATAGAAGATTATTGTCATAAAGAGGAAATTCCACATATCAAGACAAAATAATATTTCTAAGTACCTCTTCTCAAAATAACATCCAAAATTTTTTGCTTATTTTAATGGAAAAAAATTAAAATTAAGAAAGGATTCTATGAAGACAGAAGTGCCTTTGTCTTTCTAAATTTCAGTCTCGTAACTGAGAAAATGTGATAGTCTTTCTCTTATTCAGAGTCTATATTCATTTTATTGTTGATCTGAAGTTCTATCAACACTTCAAAATAAAGAAGTGAACTCATTATTTCTTCATATCTTTTGGTTTAGTTTAGTTACTTGAAGAGCAGCTAGCAGTGGAAGATTTTCTCCTTGTGATACCTGAGAAACACAGGTAGTGTGGTGCAGTCTTCCAGAAGTAATTTCATCTGGTGCCAGTGGTCATATGCCTCAAAAAAGAAAGAAAATAATAAATATGCACTATGCTGTTACTAAATAAGTCATGCTAGGCCAGGAGGGCTTCTCTGCCTGGATTACCAGGAGTTCATCTGTAGTTTAGTATTGCTGGGTGAGTGCTGCATGAGAGGACCAGTCACAATACTGTTCTGACCCAAGTGCAATCCAGAAGCTTAGCACCTTCAGAGAAACCACTGACACACACTTCCTGAGCTCTCTAGGGTCCAGGATACCTCCTGAATTTTACTGTCATGGGGACATAGTCAAGGAAAGCCAGACTCTATCTACAAGCCTCTGGAGCTTAACCTTTGAGGAGGGCTTGTTTCAGCACTGCCTCTGTTGTCCACTCCCTCCATCTGTCAGAAAGACTAAAATGTGCTTAGGAGTGTAGCCTGTAAATGCAGAAGGAAAATTTGGCAGTGTTTTGCCACTCCTCTGCTCTACTCTGCTCCCTCTGACTGATTTTGCTCATACACTGATCAGGATGTTGTACCACTAAGCAACAGATACAACAGTTTTACCCCAGAGCTGCCAGTGCCATCTGCAAAAGGGATAATATACAAATCACATGGAGGGTTCTCACAAGTCACATGCGAATAGATACATTTAAAGTGCAATTTAAATAGTTTTTTAAGGTAAGAAACACCAAATGAGTATAGCATGAAAATGCAGGACAACATGGAAAACGTGGTGGCTGTAAAATTATATTGACTTAACACGGGGATTTTAGAGAAAGAATTCAACTTGCAGTTCATATTGAGCTATTTTGAGGACCATTATTTTAGAGCTGGAGGAGGTGGTCTATTTTCTTTTGTACTGATAATGTACTACCTGTGGGGCTGTGTATAAAATGACCTTTTTTGTAAGTAAGATCAGTGAGGGAAGAGCAGATACTCTTAGCAATAGCAGGAGCAGCAACTAGGACCTTTCATTTGTGTTTGCTTTACTTTTTCTGGTGTTTGTCAACAGCGGATGTGCTCAGGGAGTTTTGGCCTTGGAAACCCAATTGCAAGAGAAAATGTGGGACTCATTTTGTGATTATTGATTTATAGCATCAAATTAAAAAAAGTCAGCATAATAGGAAAATGCTAGGCAAGAACACAGTGTTCTTCATTAATAATCTATTTCTCTCAGACTGCTCTTATATTTTTATTTAGAATTAAGTCAATGTTTATCACTGGATTGTCTTACCCTTCCCACCATGCAGCTCAATCTGTATATTGAGAATTTATTTAATATTGAAAGCGTTATTTCTGTATAGTGAATATTTTAACACATTCATTTATTGCCAGAACCTCAAAAACCAATTTTATCCTAAACAAAGTATATTAATACAGGCTTATTATGGTTCCAATCCTTACAAGAAGTGTATTAGCCAAGATTCTCACCTCAGAGAATCTTTTAGGGGAACTCAAAACTCCCAATTTCCTTTTAATTACCATATAAATTAGCTGTTCTTTTGGGAAAGATGGGGTTGGCAGGTGAAATTGTAAAGGTTTTGGTTATTTCATTCAGTTGTTAACATTTTAACATTAGCTACCATCCATAGCAGAAAATGAGACTGTAAATATTCCTGTAGAGGCATATTCAAATCCCTTGGTGACAGGTCAAGAATGAAAATCTAAGAGATATTTAGCCACTGCAGAACCGAGATATAAATTACAAAATATTGAAAGGTACTATCCACTTTGTAGCACAGCAAGAGGAATATGAATGCGGCAGTTAAAAGTATGAAATGCAAAAATGATAAATAACCTGTTATTTCAGCAGCTTGTATTGAAAGGCAGGAATAGTAGGGATGTTAATCCTCTTTATGGAGAAGTTACCAGCTACAAAGACTGTAGCAGTTATATCGCAATTTTCAGTACTGAAGTGTAGCTTTGTTTAGATTAATCTGAACTGGATTTTTTTGAAGGGGCTCTATTCCTCTATGAAAAACTTAAAAAAAGAAATAAACTATGTAAAGAAAGTGCAAGACCTGCATCACCTCAGTGAGTGCTGCTCTTTTCCTTTTCGCCTTGTGATCACAGATTCTTCTATTTTGCAACCAAACATCTGGTGGCCAAAGGATCTTCCTCTGTTTCTTGTTATCCACAGGAAACTTCATGCACAAATGGTGCCCTCAACATTAATTTCCTACTATGAATGAGAAGAAATTTCCTACTACTCACTTGGTTTGTTTTCTTTAGTTTTGTAGAATAAAGCTGGTTAGGGCAACAGAAATGCTTCACACCTCTAGGAAAACTTGAAAGGAAAGTCTTGTGCCTTAGGGACAAGAATATAAAACTCTGACACTTCTTTCATTACCTCCCTCTCTCTCTCTTCACATTTTTTCTGCTGCCTTCTTCCTCTAGCATCCTCTGGAATTTTTGAGGCAACTGAAAGCTGATGGTAAAAAGGAAGCAAAAGAAAAAAGAAAAGGTATGCAAGAAAGACTGAAAAGAGATAATGAGAAAAAGAAAAAACCCCATAAGCTGGCCTGCCATGTCAGCATGCCAACAAAAGCATGAAAGGTGATACTAGAGCAGTAAATGGTATCCATTTCCTACTGGAAGTCGATGTGAAATTTGGTACAGAGTTGTGCACATGCATGCAAACACATACTTGTGTCACGAAGCCAAAAGCCAGTTTTCAGTGAGAAAAAGAGGGAAAAAAAAGAGAACCCATTCAAAGAGATTTCTTTTTCCTTCCTGATTTATGAATTCCATGAGCAGGGTGCTATTTTCCTTTTGAAGCTGTTAGATTCTGCAGTGAATTGCAGGTGCTTGTGTGCAGATGATATGTCACCAAAATACAGCAATCTGCAAAACAGGATGCCTCCTGGACTGTCGGTGTGGCATTTAGTTTATCACGTATAAACATCTACCACATATGTGCCTATCTCTGAGCTAGTCATTTTACTTTTTCATTAAAAGACAAGAGAAACAGACATTTCTAGGGCATGATTTATCTTTTAAAGAGGAAGACATTTCTGTTTGGTTAGAAAAATCATACCCTAGAAGCATCTTTTTATTCATTTGGTTTCAAGCAAGCCTGGACTAGAGCTTCAAATGGAGACATTAACAGTGAAGACATAAAATATTAGAAGAAAAGAGTCCTATTTTTTGCTTTTAGTTCTGACTGCCACATGACAAAAGGATCTCATGACTCTCATTGGAGCATTGTGAGGTCAGATAAAGGGGCAAAAATTTCTGATTCTCCTTCTGGCCCCTGTGGGAGCCCTCCTGCATACTCATGCCAATAAGATTTTTATGGTAAACTACCTTACTCCAGACAAACAAGGCATTGTGGAAAATATGGGAGTCAGCCTCAGCCTGCTTGGCCTTATGTCAATAACTTTCTTTATCAATAGTCCCCTAATGAATGCCATGGAAAAACATTTTGTCTCCCATACGGCACTCTTGCTTGGAGATTGACAAGGCTACACTGATTGCATAGGTTTTGGTAATGGCTACAGGTGACTTTTAACTGATGAGGGTAGAGACAGAAATACTTCGTGAGCCAGCACTTTCATTTGAAAGTGTAATTTGATTGTGTAATCCAAAGATATTTTAAGATATTGAATTTCCTTGCTACTTTAGAATGAACTGTGGAGCTATGTGGTGGCCCCAAACCATTATCGTTTTACTTAAAAAAAAAAATTAAAATCCAGTCTTTAGGGCACGGTTTTATTTGTAAGAGAATCTTTTGAGTAAAGGAGAGCAGTAAAATTATGTTCTGTGTCCTAGCCTGTCATTGCTGTCAGTTATGTCTGAGTCAACCACCTAAATGCCTTCAACAAAAATGAATTACTTTTGCTTCCTACTTTCCCACCAATTATTCTGAACAAATCAGCACACAAACAAAGAGAAACACTGGTACAGCAAGGGCCAGCCTATCAGTTTGTGTAATCTGTGGCTTGGCAGTCCTTTGGTAATTCATGCTATTTGAGGATGTAACCTGCACCTTTTATACTCTATTAAAATCTAAACAAAGCCCTTTGTTTCAGATTTAATATCTCTTTAATTTGCAAAATGTATTCAGCTTAGATACTGCTAGCAAGGGAAGCATCCCTCCAAGTGTGAGATCTGTGGAAAACATCCGAGGACTTCTCTGGAGACAGCTCAAACCCCATTCTTTACTCAGTTTATATTTGAAACTGCTAATGCCAGGCAGAATATATTTTCCCCCTTGTATTCGTCCCTCAGAGGCAACAGCCAATGAGTTACATTGTTCCTCTTCTAACGAAAGGGTCCTAGATTAAAGACTCCCTTCTCTCTAGGTTTCCTTGCTTTTAAGCAACAGAGCCATGCAAAGCAAAACCCCTTGCATGCAGAAAAAAACATTTGTTTGCAGAGAATAGTTCCTCCCTGGTGTTTGCCACATATTTATTTTGTCTCAGCACTATGGAAAAGGTTCTTGTTGCTGACTCAGAAGGAGCTCATTACAGAAAGACTTCACCTTTCAGTTGCAAAAGATGTTTCCTTGAAATGATAATGTAATGAGTGTTAGATCAGCCGTCTGTAGCCGTTAGGCTATTCTTTTGATCGGTTGGAAATGCATTTGTTAAAAAGCTACTTTATTGATTTCCTGGCTGGTTTTTATACTGTTTGGATCATCTGTACACACACACATATCACATTTTTACCACTTCAAAGTGGTTAATAAATTCACACTACTCAGGAGATTGAAGGCGAAATGGAGTGAACCCTTTCTATGGGGAACTCTTGTTCAGCCTTTGATAGAAGGAGTCTTAGCTGCACACTGATTCTCTCCTTTAAAATATTTTTTAAAACAATCTGCCACAAAGACTACTGTATATACTACAGCAGAAGAATATAGCTCCTGGGGATATATACATAGCAAAGGTTTATGATTAAGATTTCAGTAAGTCCAGATGAGAAAATATTACTGAGCTGGTACAGGCTCAATGCAGATATTCTTTCCTGATAACCTGTCCACATTTACTATTTCCAGTTTGTTGTTTCTATGATGTATTAATAATAGAAGTTTGAGATATTGTAAGTGTTAAAGTGAAACATATGCTTCTACATATAAATTGGTAGAACTATGCAAAATATCTGTAGTTAAATTTAAATGTCACGAGATTTGTTGGCCTTGGAGTTCTCTTGGATCAGTTTTTAAGTAGGTTATTACACTGAGGCGTGGATCAGAAGTTGTGTTTGATAAAGCTTTAAGATATTTTTTCTTTTTTTCTTTTTTTTTTTTTTCTTTCTCTTTCTTTTATTTTCTTTCTTTTATATCATCTTGATTTGGTTTACTAACCTGCTAATAATGTTTTGTAGTAATAAACCTGAGGAGCCATCCATTCTTTAGATGAGCCTTGTTGAATGGAAACCTTAAGGAATCGTTTTAACTCTGTGCTGTAATTCAGCTTTGATTCCCTGGCTAAGGACACTCATACTTCCTTTCCTCTCTCTGAGTAGAGTTGATAACTTCCATCTCATACAAATATGATGCTACTGTTACCAACAAACTTTTACAACCCTGTGATATCTATGAAATATGACCTACTGCTTGACTATGTGTTTACCAGACCATTCAAATATTCATGCTACTTATTTAAGTGCTTGACTTTGGCTGAGTTTAAGGTAGGTTACCAAGTCAGAAGATTCTCTCTTGACATGAGTTTTAAGGTTTTTTTTCAGATGGTTAAATTAAAATGCCCAAACTGAAGCTTTCTGATGTTGTGAAGTTATTGAAGTTATCAGGTATGAAATTATGAAAATGAAGTTACCCAGAAGGACTTAAGGATATTTTCGGTATTTTGTGCATAAATGTGCAGATATAAGCTGCACAAAAGGAACTTTGAGCATGAGGAATAGAAATATTTAACAGAAACCATTTAAATTTCAGTACCTGAGTCCTCTATCTATAAAATAGGGATAACAGACTTTCTTGTCTCTCAAAAAGGACTGTGAAAATAAATATACTAAAGATTGTAAAGAACTGACGTATTATGGTAATTGGTACCATATGCCCAACTAAGATAGCTGAGAACAGCTATCTCCTTTCCTGAGGAGGCAGGAGTTTTATTCAGAGTCCCAGAATCATTGAGGGTGTAAGGGACCTTTGGAATTGCCAACTCCCTGCTCAAAGCAGAGCCAGCCAGCAAATCTTCCTTCTCTGAATCTAAATCGATGAATGGTAGGTACCTGACCTTGGAAAATATGTAAAAAATTCTCGAAAATATGTAGCAATACAGGACTGATTTGGATGATTTATTTCTTTAATTTATCAGTTTTAATATTAATAGTGGCTTATTACAATTTTTATGATGTTAAAACTGTTATTTAATATTTAATTGAGGAAAATCTACCTGATGAATGCAATCCCAGTGCATTTTGATGTCAACAAATCAATATTTTTAACTAGAAAATTAATATACTTAACAGAAAAATATTGCCACTTTCTGTCCTGTTATTTAATTTTTTATTTTTTTTTAGGAAACAAATACCCCAAACAATAATTGAGAACTGTTTTGTTGTAGATACTAGGTTTAGATGTGCAGACAGAATGAAAAGAACCACTACTGTTTCTGTGGAAGGGTTTTTGTTCTGGACCCTTTTTTTTTGTATTTGACTGCATGTTACTTTCCCAGATCTCAGGAATTGTATTTTAAGGCATTTATCTGATGAGTGTATTTTTTAAAAATGCATTCTGTACCTATAAAGTTTTGACAAGTAGATTTGTTTGTGCTCTTTTATCTTTCAGAGACTGAAGCATCAGTTTTATAATTAGTATTTTTAATCTTTGATCAGCTGTCTGTCTCATTTCCCTGCATTTCTTTTTAGACCATTGAGTCTTTTGAATGATTAGTGGTCTGCATAGAGCTTTGGCCTCCTGTTGCAAGCTTTGCTCTCTGTTGCTTTACTTCACTAAGCACATAAAAATATATTTATGGTTTTTCACCATATGTAATGTTCTTAGTGTTACTCTTGTAATGTGTGTCATGAGTGTAAGAGGAAGTACTTGATTCTGAGGTGGGACTGATGACACAAGAGACAATCTCTTTCTTGCTAGGCAACACCCACACTGGGAAGAAGTTTTGTGAACCAGTACTTCAAAGCAGAGGGGTTCATTAGCTTTGGAAATCAGCTCTTCTAATATATAATGAATGGACCACTTCACTCTGAGGTCAAACACTGCTCATGATCTAGTTATCTATTAGTATTTTTTTAGATTTTGTATTACTGCTACTTCATCATTTGGTTTATTCTCTTCACTGTTCGAACTATGTGGGAAACACCGTGTGTTTCCCCTTGGAATTAGAGATGTTGTAAGGCCATCTTACCTTGTTCTTGTTAAAACTGCTGTTGTTTTTGTTCTGACAGATGAAACCTGTGATGTGGGGTTTGGAAGTACAATGGGAATGCTAAGCTGAGTTTCAAGTGTGTATGTTAATCCACAGAGGAAGGGAGGGAGACAGAAAGAGTGCAAGGAGTTAGCTGCTCTAACATCGTGTAACTGATACACGATGACTGATAAGAATCTAGAAGGTGACAATTAGCAATGTACCTGCAGCCCCGAAATCCCCTGAATCTCAAAGGCTGCAGAGCTCTAAGTGCTCAGGAGGACATGAGGAGTCAAATGACAGTGAGTGCATGGTGGTGATTTAACTGGTGGGGGGCTTTACTGTCATTCTCAGACCGAATCATAGAATGGCTTGGTATGGATGGGACATTTAAAGGTCCTCTAATCCAGCCCCCCTGCAATAAGCAGGGACATCTTCAACTACATGTTGTTGCTCAGAGTCCTGTCCATCCTGACCATAAGTATTTCCAGGGATGGAGCATCTAACACCTCTCTGGGCTATCTATTCAGTGTTTTATCACCCTTATAGTAAAAAATGTCTTCCTTATGTCTAATCTAAATCTGCCTTCTTTCAGGTTAAAGACAGTACCCCTTGTCCTATTCCTACAGGTCTTACTAAAAAGTCTGTCCCCATCTTTCTTATGGGTCCCCTTCAGGTACTGGAAGTCTGCCTTCTCTTCTCCAGGCTGAACAACCCAACTCTTTCAGCCTGTCTTCACAGGAGAGGTGTTCCATCCTTCTGATCATTTTACTGGCTCCTCTCTGGACCTGCTTCAGAACCTCCATATCTGTCATGTACTGAGGACTCCAGATCTGAATGCAGTTCTCCAGGTGGGTTCTCACCTGAGTAGAACTGAGAGGCACAGCCTCCCTCAGGAGTCTCTCCACTTATTTCTTCTGTAATAAGAGTATTTTCTTGACCTATATTAAGTGTGCATTTCTACTGCAAACCTGTGACAGAAGGAACTGCTATTTTTCTTGACTTATTGCTACATATGTCAAACAGCAGTAGTTTACAAAAAGCACTGGTAAGATCATGGCTGAAGTGGTATTTCACTCAGTCTCTAAGCTAAAACAGATTTTGCAAGTTAAAGCTCACATATAAGTTCTAAGAAAAGCTCCCAAATTATCTGACATCCTGAAAGTGTATCTTACTGTGAATCAGTTAAAAAGCGGGATCTGTTTTTGCTTATCAAAGACAATGTTTAGCTTCCAAGAATGATTTTACCACTATTTAAGTATACTCTCAGGGAGAAACTGCCAGTTTCATGAAAGTGCAAAAAAATATAGAAATTGAAATGGAGTATCTGCTAACTCAAAGGTATCATTGGGTGATACAGCCATCGAAGCACATTGTGAACTGTTGTGGCCATTTCTCTACTCTTTTGTCTTTTGGTCCACTCCTCGACTGGCCTTCTAAATGGTAAGCTTGGGATATCTGAGAGGTAGTGAAGACAATGACAAAATCACTGGGACAAAATTTCTATTCTCTGTGATAGCAGGTGTGAGGTTAGATGCTGATAATATTCCTGAGTAATGTTCTTGTGTAGATTATTCTCCTTCTTAAAACAAGGGTGAAAATATTTCTCACTCCACCTGGCCTTTCTCCAGTTTGCTTGAAGTAACCAAAGCTGTATCAGAGTGAGCAGGATTGCAGCCAACTTAAATGGTTGTTAGATAGGACTCAGAGGCCACATCTCTACTGATAAATAAAACAGGAGTAGGAAGTCAGATGAAGTGCCAGACTGTCCAGTGCTGATTTTGCAAACACTGCCTAGTTTTTAGCAGGCTCTTGGGCAGGATTTTGGCCAGTGCCAGCCACATACTACAGCCAGCAGTGCTCAGAGGAGACTATGTACTTCTCTAGCAAACAGCACAGCCAAGGCTGCTCTAGGGATGTCTCCCTCCTGCCATCTTACTCTCTCATCACCTATGTGCAGGTGCCACTGGAACTGGTGCATCTCTGATGCTACTCAGAAAGTACATGAAAAATCCCATTTTTCCTTTACTACTTAAATAACAAAAGACATTATAGAAAAAGGTTACTAAAACCATAATAATTTCTTTGCTATATTGATAGGTAGCATGTTTGGATATGGCCACCAGGGAACACTGGATATATGGCATATCCAGTAGAATACTGCTGGTGAGCAGTACTACAGCAGTTTGCTTCATGATCCTTACTCACCTGTGACCTACTTACTGAATTTAAATATACCAGAAATGCTGAGTTTCTAATACTGGAGTGACTCTTGAGATATTTCTGTGACTGTTTATTGCATGGGTTGTGTAGTGGCAGCTGATGCTCCTAATGTAGAGGCGAGGTTGCGTTGTCACAGAGAATGCGTAGTTTCCTCTCTTAAAGTCAACTTTTCCTAGTGCAACTGGACCCTATCTCTCCCTATTCAGCAACCTGTGATACAAGGCCAGAATTCAGTCCTGCAGGATCACAGTGTCTTCAGATGCTACTTGAAAAAGGGCTGTTGATTCCACTTGCCTGAAGTACCATTAAGTATGTTGATCCAGCACTGTGAAATGTATAGATTCACTATGCCTGTTGGCATTTTGATAGAGATGCCTCTACCCACTTCACAGAGACAGACAGACAGAATATTTGTATTTGTTCAGTATTGTTCCCACTTCATGTCCTCATGGAATCATTCCTTGCCACATAAGAACTAGAGAAATGGTGGAAGTCTACAGAAATCTGTCTCGGGGGAGAGCAACCTGATGACACAAAGGAGTTGCCTACACTCAGTTTAGCATTTTCTATGGTTGCAAAGTGCTGGTCATATGTCTTATACCAACATGAATATTTTTCTCTGGGCCTTTTTTCCATCTGAAGCCAGTCTTTCAGAAATTAACACTAAATCAAAAAGGAAAAGTATACCATTTCTGTAAACAGCAAAACTGAGCAATCAGTGAAGCACCGAGCAGTGGAGTTGCTGCCTCTTTTTCCCTTAAAAAAGTAACTTAACAAAAGACGGCAATTATATCTCTGATTAGTCTTTTGAGGCGTATGAGGTCTTGTCAAAATTCATGTTTTTTTGACAAGTGGTGAAGCCAAAATACCTCATTTAAAATGTTACAAAGGCATCCAAAGAAATCCCAGAAGAAAAAAACTAAAACAGTAACTCAGGGAGTCTGATACAATTTCACTATTCCATTAGAGACTTCTGTTAGGGAAGATGTTTTATTAATGAATATGTTAAATCTTGGGACAATCCTGTTTCTTCACTCCATTTTCACATGTTCTTTCACACACAACTACATTGTACAGTGTTTACCTCTGCCTTTCAAACTCACAGGAAACACTTATTGGAAATAAAGAATAGAGCTCAAGGTCAGAAACCTTTCAGTATTATAATGAGGAGCTGTTTTGTACTTTCTAACCCTTTCTGTCTCCAAGGAAATATTTTCTCACCCAAGGTGAAATTTTTGAAGTTGAGTACATGTGTAATGTGCACACATACATGCTAATGACAAAGATTATACCAAATTGTGAGTACTTTTTTTTTCCCAAGCTGAAGCTCACTGGATTAATAGTCAATAGTTCTGCTGCAATTAATACTTCCTTGGAAAATAGCCACATGGAAGAATTCACTGTCCCAGAAGTGGGAGATACAAAATCAATCAGAGAGTCAGTGACAGAAAATCTGACAGACCTCTGAGCACTGATAGCATGGATGGTGTTTTCTACTTTCAGGTTTAGCCCTAATGATAAAACCAGTAGGGAGACAGAATTGCAGAGTGTTGCATGTTTGCCAACTCTTTTCCCATGTTCTGCAATCACTGGAAACAGATCTGGGTAAACAAAATTCTCAGCACGAGTTCATCTGGCTGAACAATCTCGGAAGCTGTAAAAAGAGGACTATAGCCTCTGTGCTTAATACCTTGAAGAATCAGTGTCAGCATCCTCAGCATCCTACTCCTTTCCACTTTTTCTCGGTTTTATGGGGGGGGTGTGTGTGTGTGTGTGTATTTTGGTTTTGCTTTCCTTTTTTTTTTTTTTGTTTGTTTGCAAGTGATTCGGAAGAGCATATTATACATGTATCTATGTGGCACCTATGTATATTCAGTGTTCCAAAGTAGGAAGATAAGTGGGCATCTTTTTGAAAACGTACCTGTAACAGTTATCCTTTATGTGAGCAGTAATGCAATTTAATACACTGACTTAGTGAAGCATGACTAGTGCCAAGAGGTCCTCAGATAGCAGCAGGGATATTGAGGAACTGCAAGTAGCTAAATGACAGATTGTAGACACAGCACTTCATAGCCAGCAAAAACACCCAGTACTTTGTATGAGAAAGATGAAAATTATGTTGATAAATTAACCTGTTAGATGAAGTATAAAAACATACCTTTGTAAAAAGTAAAACAGCTGTTTTGATGCATAAAAATTTTCTAACTTCCTAAAAAAAAAAAAAAAGACGGTAGTGGCTTTTGTTTATGAGACTAGAAAATCTGACAGACAAACATCATGCACTTGTATGTCGATTTTTTTCTACAAGTGCCACTTTTCTGGCTCTGTACTCTCCTTGTTTCCTCACTGATAGCAAATGAGCAGTTAGGTTTCTCTGATAAATGGCCTATGTACTTCTCACACCTTTTCTTTCCCTTGGTCTTATTCTTTCTATGGTAAATTACTGATAAGCAGTGTGTTTTTTCCCATGTTGAGTAGGTGATAGCACAAGCTAAATAAAGAAATGATCAGTTAACTTTGCAGCTTCATTGTAAACTATTGCCAACTCAAATACTGGAGAAATGGAATAATTCCTCTTTCTTCTTTTCCTTAACTTCAAAAAGTTGATTCTTTTGATGAGCTGAATACATCTCTGTATGAATTTTTCAATTTGATGAAAAAATTAATTGAATTGACTGCCAACATAAATGTGTTCACATGAGACAGTGTGTGTGCATGCACCAGGAAAATGCATTGAAGTGACAGTACATAGCTGAAAGCATAAAAATAAATCAAATTTGATGTACACTGAATTATTATAACATGGCATTAATTTTTTATATTGTGACTGCAAGGGGAAGAGATCTTTCAATATGCAAATTGACTTCATGCTAAACCAAGCATCTTCTAGTAGGCAAAATTAAGCTTTGTGTATCAGGGTTGTAGTCCTATCCAGGTTCAAAGAGTTACTTTGAAGTATTGTGTGTTATATGAATGGAAGTTGTAGTGAGTGAATAAAGAGCAAGCATGTGCTTGTGCTGAGTTGCAGGGAAGATAGAATAAGTTGGCGTATTTTATTAAGTTACAAGTAAGAGTAATTTCATGGGATCACAGAATACTAGAGGTTGGAAGACTGAAAGATCACCAAGTCCAAACCCCGTGCCAGAGCAGGATCATCTAGTGCAGGTCACACAGGAACACATCCAGGTAGGGTTTGAATGTCTCCAGAGAATGAGACTCCACAGCTTCATTGGGAAGCCTTTCCTCTGCTCTGTCACCCTCACAGTGAAAAGGCTTTTCCTTATCTTTATGCAAAACCTCCTATGCTCCAGCTTGCACCTGTTGCCCGTTGTCCTAATGTTGGACATCACTTAGAAGAGCCTGACTCAATCCTCCTGACACTTTCCTTTTACATATTTATGAACACTGATGAGGCCACCCCTCATTCTCCTCTCTCCAAGCTCAAGAGCCTCAGCTCCCTCAGCTTTCCCTCATAAGGGAGATGTTCCACTCCCTTAATCATCTTTGTGACTCCGCGCTGGACCCTTTCAAGCAGTTCCCTGTCCTGCTTGAAAGGGTCCAGCGCGGAGTGACAAAGATGATTAAGGGAGTGGAACATCTCCCTTATAACTGAGGGGCTCAGAACTGGACACAGTATTCCAAATACAGAATTTTTTACTAAATTACCAGATGCTGATTAAAAATAATCTGCTATATGTACAGAGTAATTACACCAGGAATGCTGAGAGCTAGACAGAGTTAGGAAATCACAGGATGGTAAGGGGTTAGAAGTGATCACCTAGTCCACCTCTCCTGCTAGACCTTAGAGCTGGTTTGAGAGGAATGCATCCAGGCAGGTATTGGATATATCCAGGGATGGAGACTCTGCAACTTCCCTGGTCAATCTATTCCAGTGTTGTGTTACTGTCAAAGAAGTATTTTCTCATATTTAGTTTAAATCTCTTGTGTGCCAGTTTGTGTCCATTACCCCTTCTGTGACTGGTCACTATGGTGAACAAACTGGACCCATCCTCCTGACGCCCACCCTTTAGATATTTATAAACAATGAAAAAATCCCCCCTCAGCCTCCTTTTCCCTAAGCTAAAGAGCCCATGCTCTCCTAGCCTTTCCTTGTAGGGCGGATGCTCCAGTCCCTTAATCGTCTTAGTGGCCCTGTGCCTCTCTTCAGTAGTTCTTTGTCCTTTTTACACTGGAGAGCCCGGAACTGCACAGAATAGTGTGAGGCCTCACCAGAGCTGAGTAGAGGGGGAGAATAAGCTCCCTCGACTTGTTGGTCGTGCTCTTCTTAATGCACCCCAGGATGTCATTGGCCCTCTTGGCTGCCAGGGCACACACTTGGCTCATGGTGAGCCTGTGTGTCCACCATGACTCCCATGTTTTTTTCCCCAAAGCTGCCTTGCCAGCAGGTCAACCCCTAACTTGTACTGGTGCATGGGGTTGTTCCTCCCCAGATGGAATACCTGACACTTGCCCTTATTAAACTTCATTTGGTTTCTCCCCACCCAGCTCTACAACATGTCCAGGTCATGCTGGGTGGCAGCACAGCCCTCTGGTGCATCAGCCACCCCTCTCACTTTTGTATCATCAGCGACTTTGCTGTTGATACACTCTATCTCCTCATCCAGGTCATTGACAAATATGTTGAATAAGGCTGGACCCAATTGTCCAATCCATACTTCTCAAGTTTGCTTGTGAGGATATCATGAGGGACAGATTCAAACATACCTCATGAGAGGAGAACGGCTACAGAATACCCCATATGCATGTTTCAGGATATCCCTGTAATGTGCTATGTGCTTTTGTTTCATTTTGAATCAGCAGTGAGGAAGCAGCACAAAGTGGGTGACATCAATTTAATACAGTGTTTTGCTTCTTCAGATGGCCTAGAATTCACTTTAAAACTCTCTCTGTGTGAAGAAAGGAGGACAGGTTTGTCTAGCTGTGAATTTTAGAAGCTGCCTCTTACAGTGCACAGGATGCTGCAGGGACAAAACTTTCTGCAGCCTCAGCTATAGGACAGAGATATTTAACTACCTGTTCTGATAGCCAGGTGTGCCTGTCTCTTCTGGTATAACAATTTATTTTTAATGCACCTGCGTTGGGAGGCAGCCAGATTACTTTCCTATTGTCAACTGTAATCTCTACCTTAGTGTGTGTCACAAACAGATGTAGGATTTTATTTGTGGACAAACAGCAAAGTATTCTGAGATAACAATCAATTTGCAAACAAAAAATTTGTTATTTGCTAGTGAAGTGCAACATCTATTTATTTCTGGTGTGTATCATGGTTCATTAAAAAAATTCTACAATTCTCCAAAGAATGTGAAGCCCCATCCCTGTTTTTCTTTATGTTTAGAAATGGCTGCATGCCCATTGATTACAGAGATATGAATATCTGGACTTGTGCCTCTAACAATTTCACCAACCATCCATCCAGTGTGTGAATTTAGCAGTGGCAACACAGGTTAAATACAGCTGTTACTGGGTGGTTTAATAATTTTTCCTATTATTTGGTCTAGCATTTTAAGTGGTACTGACAACTTTGTGTTTCGTGCATGGTATTGCTAGAATGATGTTCTGTGTAAAGTAAAGCTGACAAGAGCATAACAAAGTACAATACAAACCTTCACTGAGCATGGATCAGGTGTGTGTTGTATACCATTTTATGGAAGGAGTTTTCTCTGTTGTTACAAATGGTTTGTATATTTCAAATTCTTTCTTTTGCTTAATGAAAAATACCTCATCCAACATGCCCTAGGTCTAAGATCAGTACACATTTAACTGAGAGTTAATTAAGTTAACAGGATTTAGAAATTAATATAATGCACGCTTTGGAATTTTCGTTCTGGCATGATTGAATACATTTGGCTGACATATCTCGTAATTGGCAAGCACCAGGAAGGTACTTTGCTCCTTTCATGCTGTAAATGAATGTTAACTATGCCCAGGGATTTGGATGACTTAATTGGCCATTTTTTCTTGGACATCCCTAGAATTTGGTGTGTCCAAAATTACAAAACATCCACCTGTGAAGGCAGTCAAAGTAAGAGGAAATGCCATTACTGGGTTAAAAGCTGAGTTTGAGGAAACAAAGGAAGGAAGAGTTGCTCCATCTGTATGCGTTTAGTTGCAAAGGAATCAGTAGGAAACTGAGAGCACGTAAGCTAAGCATTCAGACTGTCTTTACCGAGGACCAAATGATGCATTCTGATTTAGTCATAAAATATAAGCTTTTTACTTTTTTTTGAACCTTTAAATAAATAGACACATAGTGCTGGGGAAAAAAAAAAGAGCATTTGAAATGTCAACCAATTCTCATAACAGTATTTGTCATGTTCCATTTTATTTTAATATTTTCCTAGTGCAATAATGAAACAATGGTGACCTGCCAAGATGGACTCTGCTATTGAAAATAACTGAAACACGATGTGTGGTATTCACTGTGCTTCTGAGAGATGTGAGAAAGGTTCTGGAGGCTCATGCTGCCCAAAGGAGCAGATCACATGTGCAGCCTGGCCTCTGAGATCAATATTGAGTATTGGTGGTGCATTGGTGTGATTAATGTCTCTTTCTGTCTGTGATGCCCAGCTCAAGACAGTACGTTGCCAAGGAAAAATAAGGTTGTCAGGACAGGTTTCAGTTTCCACCTCCCACTAAGATGCATGTCCTTCTTTCCCTCCTGCAGTAATGCCCCATGGCAAGGTCATGTCCCCCCTGACCTTTGTGTGATCTGTCTTCTCTTATACTGTACCCTTAACTGTATCACTTTATTAATCAGGATGAGAGAGCCATCTTTCTGTTGGGGAATTCTGCTGTAGAGCTGGTTCTGCTTACCTGCTCACACTATGGCCAGCTCACCGAGCAGCAGCTCCTCCCCTGTCCCTGCTCTGTGAGGCAAACAGTGCCTCTGCCCTTTGCAGATGGGCTGCAGGAACACATCAAGGGTGTCCCTGTCTATAGAGGAGACTCTCCATCCTGAGGCAGAAGAAAGCCAGCATGTGAGATGTCCTGGTAGCAGGCTGCACAAACTTCTTTGCAAATTTGAGTGTTGGGACAGGCAGGAGCATCGTAACATTGAGTGTGTAGTTATACTTAGGTTTTTTTGGTTGCTGAGATCAAATTCAAGTTGCTTTCCTAGACTATAGGTTTGCAAGCTTTGGAATCAACCAGACCAATTCATTTCCATGTGCAGAAATGCTATTTTTGTGAACGAAATCCCGTGTAATTTGCAGTTTATCGCTTCATATTCCTCCTTACTTTATTTCTGGTTTCCTTGTGTTTATGGTTGCCCTGGCTTATTAATTCTGCAGTGCCATTTTACTTTGCTGGTGGTGACAGGCTGTCACACCGCTGTAAATTTCCCCATTACAGAACCCCATTAGTGACACGCATTGACTCACTGCCCAGCGCTGGTCCAAAAATCACAATTGAAAAAATCAGATATTCAACATCGAAAGCTTCCCTCTGAGAATTACCCAAAACTCTTTTAGCTCTTGCTCTCCCATCTGTCTGTCTTTTCTGCTCACCACTGCTACCACAGCCATGGCTCCCAAAGTGCCTGAATCCCAGTCCCTCAGCTGCAGCAAGCAGGGTGGGTGTGCTCTCCAGCACCCTGTTCAGCCCGAGCATCACGGTAAACTGCAGTGGGTTCCTCAGAGATGGTGCAATAGAGAGCCTTTAATGGATGTAAATTTCATCTGCTTTTTTTTCTTTTTTCCCAGTGGCACTTAGTCCTCTCCACAAAGCTAGGCTCTCTAGGAGTACCATAGTTCCACTGTGTTAACTCTAAGCCTGTCAGATGCTTAGAAAAGACCTAGAGAGCTGTAGTGGTGCATTTTGCACACCCCTACAAAGGGTTACAGTCGGGACATCGTGAGGCGTGTTGCTGATGCTGACAGTAATGCAGTTCATAGCAGCAGAAAAAAAATATCTGAAAACTTTATTGCATTTTGTCTCTTTAAAAAGCTAAAAGAGTCATGTTTTTATTTCTTTACTGAAACTTTTGGAGGATTTTCATAACAGAAAACACTATATCAAGTCGATGGGAAGAACTTAGAAGAGGTGAACAATGTCAC
Source organism: Phaethornis superciliosus (assembly GCA_023637945.1). Taxonomy (NCBI): domain Eukaryota; kingdom Metazoa; phylum Chordata; class Aves; order Apodiformes; family Trochilidae; genus Phaethornis; species Phaethornis superciliosus. The sequence goes on along the minus strand of JAJQWJ010000001.1, from coordinate 109,071,802 downwards.
TTGCCAGGGGACCTACTTTTATTTTCCAAAAAGGGAAGGAAAAGAAAGGTCATCCTATATAAAGGTGGGAAGAGGCAGAAATTGCATTTTGCCACTTACTTAACCACCAGCCAATCTAGAGCATGTGGCTTTACTGCAGACCCATAATTGGGAGCAGAACCCATCCATTTCAACCTTCAGACCTTTCAATGCATGACACGAGATAACAGTGTGTGACAAATCACCAGCATAGGACACCTCTGCTGTCAAGCGTGCTACCCCCATCTGATCAGTTTAATTCCTTAATTAATTATTGATAGATTCTGATGCCTCTGTTGCTTTTATTTTTAAAACATAATTCTAATTATTGCTGGAATGCAATAGTTTATTTGAAAAAAGACAAAATAGAGGCAAAATGAGCTTCCCTTAATTAAACCTGTTGTTCCAGGTTGAATGAATATTTCAGAGGACTTCATTTAAAAAAAGACAAAACCCCTGCAAAACATTACTTTTATAAAAGTGGAAGAAATGCTGATGAGTAGAACTAAGAAAGAAAGGGGACATGAATACGGGGGGAAGAGTGTTTTAATAAATGGGTGCCTTTTCTTCTCAGAAGGCCTACTTCTTAACCTGCATCTCTACTGACTTGAGAAATTAGATGACAGTTTTTCCCCTCCCCCTCTGACTCTACCCCTGAGGACTCAGAGATATTTAATTTGATATGCTCTTGAAACCTTCCCACCACCCTCTCAAATCTCCAAGGATATTTTATCACGTAACGTTCTTAAAATTTAGATGTTGTTAACCCATTACTGAAACTGAGCTTGTACTTCATTGCTTTCTTTGTCAAAAGGTAAATCAAGTAAAAGATTAAAATATAAACAAATACAGGATTTTATAGTCAAGCTATAAGGAAATATAGGTTTCAGTAAGCAAATGCTTCTGCAGGCTCCAGATTCTTCTTTTCCATGGATTAGTGGGTTAACTAAAGCCTATGAGAAGGCTTTCAATTGTGTAATGGTTGTGACAGGTATTGAATTGGAGGGAAAAAGAGACAAAAAGAGCTATCATTCAAAATGGAACAAGTCTGATGCTCACAAAACACCAGGGTAAAACTGAGTTTAGACAGAAAAACCTATGCACTGTTTACTACCATTTTACAGCATGGGTAGCCTCCAGTAAATCATCCTTTCCTCTTCAAGCTTATTTATTAGTTCTTTAAAAAAAAATAATCTTAAGCTCCCTTTCCAAATAAGAAAAAGAGTGAGCTAAGGTTAAACCCAACAAATAAAACATCTTTGAAAGATTAAAGACACCTCCCGATGTTTATAACTTTTCAGAACTACTGGCAATACCATGAGATTCAGTTTTAGATACTCTTCTTTTATGAGCAAATATTTGGGTAGGCATTTCATTACAGGAGGAATTAATGCTAAACAGGGGAATGTTGCACTGTAAAAATAAGCTTAATGAAGTTGGCAGAATAACCTCTAGTTTTGAAAAGCTGGCAGAAACTGCTCTTGCTGCAATTAAGACCTGCTTGGATGCCACTGGAAAATCAACCCCATTAGCCATTGTTTTTAATGCTTTTGGGAAAGGAGAGGAGAGGAGAGGGAAAGGAAAGGAAAGGAAAGGAAAGGAAAGGAAAGGAAAGGAAAGGAAGCGAAGCAGTTCCTCTGGAACATGATGAGCTGGACCTAAAACTTGCATAAAATTGTCCATGTGGTGTGATTTTCAGTTGTGGATTTTTTCCAGCAGTTTATTTTACCTTCAGTCAAGTGGATGGGGGTCGGGGGTGGGTGTTTATATAGAAATGTGAGCAGCAACATCTCACCCACAGTCCCATGAGGTGCTCTGTGTATACTGTTCCAGTCTTGATGTTATGATTTCATAATTTCAATGTTTGTCTTTTGAGAATGCATAGATGGCTCATATAAAACCATGGGAGGAATCTAGACATAAGGAAGTTTGGGCTTTTGATAATGGAGAAGCACTTTATCTGTGCTTTTGTGAAAATCAGCTTATCTGTGGTGCTCTAACAATGGTCACTTGTCAATCATCTTTCCGCTTTAGATTCAATACCTGAATGAGGTGAATAGTCATGTGGCTATTCATATTAATGGAATACAAAGCTGAGAGGACCAAGATTTGTGTAGAGTTGTGTTAGCATACAAATATTACAATGTCATTATCATTTTTAGTATTATGTATAATATTGCTGCCTGAGTTCTAAATTCTGCTCTAGGCTCAGAATTGATACTGTCTGAGGTTATATTCATGTTTCATTTTTAAAGATGTGTTCACAGGCTAGAGAATAATTAAATAATAAACCTTTAACTTTAGAGTCAGAGATGTTGTAGGGGAAAGATTCAACAGTAAATCCTGCAAACAAGGGGTCAGAACAGACAGTATTTTGAGTTTACGCTTAAATTTGGAGAAGTGTAGAGGTTTAGGAAGAGATGCGTATTCCAGACACTACAAGGGACGTCTTTATTTGTTTTCCATAGTTCTGTTAGAAGTTGAACATACGTGGATATAAAAGCTTCTTTTACATTTAATCCTGAAATATTTAGTGTGTAGTTGAAACAAAAAATTTCCTTTGAAAATGAATGGTGTGCAGATTGCAACCAGTAACTGTGCTGTGGGGGATGCAGAGAGAAAAAAACTCTATTTGAATTCCTCTGGCACTGGAGACTGCTCAGTGTGAGCTGGTTTATGTTTTTTACTTTCCCCTGGAACATTGCAATAAGAAGCCTCTCTCCCTTTTGATAAGATTGACTTGCAAATAGATCAGTTTGAAGAACTAGGGCTAAATGAAATCTGCAAAGGTTTCTCTTGCCTTTTAGGGTTAATTCCCTCCCCCTCTTTCATTTTATTGCTTCAATAGAAACAAAGACTCCACTGCACTAAAATCAAAGCAGCTGGGGTGGGGGAAATAGCAGAAAACAGTCAGTAGCTGTATTTATTCCTGCACACATTTGTGTGGTTTTTTTCTCCCTCTCTCCTTGTGCTTCCTTTATGTTTTTTAGCAGTTTCCATCAGGTAGTATATTATCTGATGCAGTGTCATTATACTGTAGAAATTGAAGCAGTTCTACACTTTTCTAGATGTCATCCTGCCAGATATGTGAGCCTACAGCATTTTGCATTTGTTACCCTTTCTGGTGTGCTCAGAATATCTTCTAGTATTCATATACAGATATGAATTACTTCACATTGAGATGAATTGAACCAGTTTGTCATACATACAAAAAATAATGAATTTTTTTGAAAGGCAGATATATGAGGAGTAAATCAGAATTTGGGGATTCTCAGTTCCTTATAGTGTTGTAAAAATTCTGAATTATTTTGGCAGAAGTCGTGGGTCTTAAAATGAGTAAATTCAGTACACTCCCCATTTTTTGTAGGGGATCTTCAATTAGGAAAGGTGAGATTTGTGATTCTACTGATGTCTATCTTTCACATACATGTTGTACTGTGTGTCTTGTTCCACCATAGCTGGCTATGTTTAATCACTGCTTTTCTCCTGGTTTAAAAATAAATACTAATGTCTGAAAAATAAGAGCTGTTTTCTTCTACATTTCCCCTTTCTCTTTCGGTCTTTGCAGAACATGTAATCTGCATTTTTTGTCAGTATTCTCTTTTCTGTCACTTAAAATCAGTGTCATTTTACAGTGGTAGTGAATGCAGAAAAGCTGCAAAGCACCCTCAGAAAAAACCTCACCTGCAGTATGGTCAGTTAGTGCTTCCTGCATAGCATAAAACTAGAGGCAAGCAAAAAAACAAAAATAAAGGAAATATTGTATTTTTACAGGAGAAGGAAGCTTACTGCAACAGATATAGGCCATTAGTGCTGTGATGACATTAGATACCAGGGTATTCCATTTTAACTATATCATAAATTTAACTTTGCCTAGTGATTCCTGTGTTCCAATATCTTCTTTATAGTTTTCAATCTCAACTTCAGCATCCCTGCTAAGACATGTTTTATCTAGAAACTGGAATTTGTTACCCTTGTAAATTAGGATTAGAGTGCAACCCTGGATTTTTGCTGTCTCCCTCCTGTTAACAAATGTCCTTTCTTTTAATCTAGATAGCAGACAAGGGAATTAATAAAACACCAACTGAATTGGTGAGCTAAGTGTTTAAATCCTTTCATTATAAGTGGGAAAAAACATTTCACCTAGCAGGTATTTAGCAGGAATTTGGTAGGTCAAGACTGGAGGCAAATAGGATTATTTTGTTTTATTAAAAATGAAATAAGCCATAAATGCTTTTTCTTGGTCATCTATAACAATCTTGTTCTCCATCTGCAGCAATTACAAATGTCATTTTACACTCCAGGGAAAAAAAAGCAAGCAGACAATGACTCTGAACTTAGTAATTAATAAATTTAAAGATAACTGATATGGCGAAATGTTGGCAAAATGATGTGGCCAAACCCTGGTAGGTTTACCTGCCTACTGCTACAGAATTATTGATAAAACTCCTATGTATTAATTCAAAGTTTAATTTATCATCTGAATCCTATGTTAACACAATTGGTCTAAATGCACACTTGTTTGTGTAGATGCCTAGCAAGGTAGAAGTGAGGTTTATGACATGGGCTTTTCCCTTGAGTAGGATCTTACAGTGCTTCTATAAACCAAATATTTGTGTCATTTCATCTAACTGATGTTAAATGTCACCCACTTCCCAAGTTAGATAAGTACGGACAGAGGTAAATATTCTAAATCGTATGTGGCTTTTTTCCCCCTGAAACCCAACTGATTTTCATTGAAAGTTTCCTGTACAGATGAGCTGCTAGTTTTGCAAAAATTCTATTATTAAGTTATTTTATATAAAAATATCTTTACAGAAAATTGTGCAGAAAGGCAAAATTGAAATTATGGGATTAGAAAAGAGGTTGAAGATGCCAAATTCACAGTTAGTACAAAATAATTTTATTTTGCTATAAGGTAGAGCTGGATAGCTTTAGGATGGTAGATATAATATAAAAAATATAAGTGCCGTGACCACTTCCACATTAGATGAATATGGAACTCATTCTGTGTGATGCCTTACTGGGGCATTACTATATGTACTTGCTTGCTCACAAGTCAGTGGGTGGTTTTTTTTGGTTGTTTTTTTTTTTTTTTTCATAGTCTCACATCACTTTGACAGGGTGGTTTTACTACTTCAGCTTGTGCAGGCCCTTGTGATCTAGAAAATCCCAAGAGGTGGAAGTTGCACTGGGCTTTTCTTGGAACAGGGTCTAATTTTCACACCATAACAATCCAGCACAGTAAAAACTAAACTCTTTGCAGCACAGATCATCATTGTATGAGGCTGTGTGTATTAACACTGTGACAGCTCCTTCCAGACATTATCAGCTTGGTTAGGGCATGTGGCAGTCTTTTTCCCTGCAAGAAAGTGAATCAGTGCCTTGCTTCTCTATGGGCATATGTGAAAGGTAGCCTCCAATTAAGATATCAGACAATATCTCAGACAAAACACTGATGGCTATACATAAGGGAGAGAGCTCTTGGCAGCTGAATAACAATACCTCCTCAGTCCATTGCCTTTTGAAAAGGAAGCACAACTTTCCTTCTTATCCTTATCTGAACTGTTCTTATGAGACAAGGAACATCCTTTCTGCTTTTATTTTCTCATGTACTCAGCATAATCTGATAAAAGTGAAAGAATAAAAATCCATCACCTGATGTGGAGAAGTATCATTTACTGCCTTATTGAGTTCTCAGTTTTTCAACTGCCTCGCCAGTCTTTTCCTTGGGATTGTTTTTTAATCAAGTCTGTCTGGTCCTTTACCTCCAGAGGATGAGATGTCCTATACTGTTTGGTGTGGAGGTAGCTACCTTTACACAGAGGGGCTAATTTTTATTTTATTGTTTTTTTAAAAAGTGTATTTCCTTTCAAGCATTTTCTTCGAAATAGAACTGGGTTTGTTTTTTGTTTTTTTTTTAAACACATTTGGCTGTGATCCTGTTTATCCTGTCACCCAAGATATCCGGTAGGCTAAGGGTCATGAGGACTAGGCAAGTGTTATGGCTGTGTCCTTTAAAATGTGGCCTGACATTCCAATTTCATTGTTTTACATGTGAAATTTTGATGCATGGTCATCCACCCATTCCACAGGGAGCAGGTTTATTATTATTAGATGTGTAACTGGTCCCTGGTAAATCAGTCATATATGGTCATGTTCTTTAAACACACAGGGATTTCCCTTAATGTTTTCCTTTCTACTGGTAGTTTTATTATAATTATCCAGACAACATACTGAACTCTACCCTCTTTAGCCTACACCAGGTGTTTCATTATTCACTGGCTAGGATATACACTATGAATCTCATCTATGGATGGATGTCTACCTCAGTATCATATATTCCTGCAAGTGATCTGTGCAGTCATACAATAAGAGTAGTCAGGAAGGTATCTTGACGTATCACTTGGCCCATCTCTCTGCCTGAGAGTAAGATCATCCAGTGTCTGTGTCATTTCTGAGATATGTTGGGCTGACTTGTTAAAGTGAAAGAGAGAATTTCAGGTCGCCTCTTCCTTCCCCTTGCGTCTTACTCCCAATTTTTCTCCTGAGCTGTTCTAATGAACTGAACTTAAATCCATCTTATCAAACCTATGGTAGATGAAGCAAAACTTTTCTTTCTTCCACTTTCTACCTGCCTTTTACACATACACATCTGAAGAATGCTATTTTCCCTTTCAAAGTATTTTCTTATTTAGACTAAATGACATCCACTGCTTCCACTTTTCTTTCTGTGTCCTGTTTTCTAGACCTTGTGATGTGCTTTCATTAGTCTCATGTGGAATATCCTGCTTGATATATTAATCGTTGATATATTCTTGATCAAGGTCACTACTTTCAGCATTTTGTTAATAAATTTGCACAATACATGCCCAAATTGAAATATGCCCTTAGGAAGAAAAAACACCAATGTGCTCATTGATCTCTGCAGTTACCTCTGGTGGGGATTCCAAACCCTGTCAGGAAGGTTTCTGAATGCTGGTGCCTGTGCTTGTTGTGTATCTCAGCACAGAACTGCTGTTGCTATAAAACACATTTTCTTTCCAGGATGGTGATAACCAATCAAAACTTCGTGCAGTACCTCCTGCTACAATCCAGCTTTGGTCAGTTTACTCTCTTAGCATGTTCTGTATGCTATGTGTTCAGTACAGAATAATGACCTGTGTGTAAAATACTTTGTCTGGTACTCTGAGAAATATGAAAAATGTCTCCCGCCTTTCTTCTGTCATACCCACTGGTCCAGCACCCAATACAAAGGATTTTTCATTCTGCTTCTTTGAAATCTCCAACATATTGATAAGAGAAGTTTCAAGATAATGTGCAGAGTATATTTTGTACTAAGCTATCGCAGCTGATCAGAATACATAAAATATTCATTATGTAGGATAGCCCTGGTTGGGTTGCATTCTCTCTTCATCAGTCTTTCCTGGTGAATGACTTGGATTGATGCTGGGGTCTAAGAGGTTAACTTGTAACTGCACTGTGAATAACTGTATTGCCAGTTAAGCACCAGCAGCTAAAAAGGAAACAATGAAAACGCATTTACTGAAGTCCGCTGGGTGATTAGGTGGGCCATAGACATGAATTAGATTTTAAACTCTTATTTTTAGAGCCTTGGATGTTTGAGTCAAGCCTGCCATGGAGATAAAACACTCTGTATCTTCAGCAAGACAGATGCTTGCTGTCAAGAGAGGGATCACAGCAGTACAGCAGGGAGCTCTTTGCCAGCCTCTTAGGAGCATTCAGCATTCAGTTCGATGGCCAGCAATCTAGCTGATAACCAGAAATAAGCAGGACAGAAGGAAAATATTATTAGTGAGACTGTGAGTTTTTAGCTGATGTGCACCTAAACATGAGGGGATTGTGTATAGTTCCCAGAATATCTTCACAGAAAATAACAAAATGAGTATGTTCTTCAGTTCGGCTGCTGCATTCACTGAGGAATTCCCTTCATCGTACATCTGAACACTAATATTTTATTTGATCACCTGCAGAACTTAATCTAGCTCTGGAAAATAAATGGCAGACGACATTTTGGCTTTTTCTTTGATATAGTGCCTTGCATCTCAAAAATATGTTAATATTGGAACAAAAAGTGTTTGTTTTTGCTATAGCTCTGCTATTGATAAATATTCTGTCTTTTCATCTGGCTTCAGGAAGAAAACATGAATTAAACATTAATTGAACTGTATTGACTGCCAACATGTAGAAATCTTATTGTAGACATTGGAGAGTGCAGAAGGCTGCAGGGCAGACTGCTGTTTCTTCCTTGATTATTTCAGTGGTAAAAAAGACTTGTTGACAGAGTGCTGTTCTTATGTGAATGATATTTACTTCCTGTAGTATTCTGGCTGGAATGAGAAGTACAGCAAAGACATGGTGTGCAATATATGTTCTGTGTGACACTGTGGGGTAGGAAACCCTGATCTCTCCTTCAGTTTTTCTTTGGCACTAACTACATTAAGATTTTCAGCTTTTCTAAAAGGCATATATTGAATAAAATTATATGCTGCTAGTGTCTGTGATTCTCTCCCCCCCCCCCTTTTTTTTTTTTATAGTGTTATAAATCTTAAATTTATGTGCCTTTTCTTTCTTGTGGCTCTTCTCTGTTTACAGTAATAAGCTTTCCAGTACCCATAGTAACGCATATTGAAGGTGACAGGCAGAGTATCCCCAAGCTGAGATTCTTGGCCTAGATGACAGCACTAGAATTTAAACGAAACATACAGTAGACTCTGTATGAGAGACCCCTTGAGCACTGAATGAGGGGGATGAATGGAGGATTTTAAAATAAGCTCTGACTTGAAGACTTCTATAATGTATCCATAGAAAAGAATTTGACTAAAGTGACGGTTTTGCTTTTGGAGTTGGACAGCCAGCATTTGCAAACAGCCTAAAAATAAATACAGCTCTGAAGAACAGCTAGTGCTCAGAGCAGGTGGTCATATACTGCATATAAAAGACAATGAAATCCCCACAAAAATTGCACAAAAGGGCTTTTCTGGATGAAAGTTTTGCTTTATGAGATCTGTTGCCATCAATTCTGTATGACACAGGAACATTTTAATGTAGTAGAACACACACAATTTTCATTGTTTCCCTCTGCAATACAGGCCACTAAATCCTTTTGTACCTACTATTTCTTTTAAATATCAATATATAAGCATGAATACCTAGAATTCTGAAGGAATTTTTATAATAATGGTACTGAACATTTAAAAACTTTTGTTCTGATAAATCCTTTGGAACCACAGTTGGAACAAATCTTATTTCATGTTTCCATTTAAACTGTGCTCATCAACACCTTGCTTAAGTTTTACCAGTTGTTAACAAGTGAATAATGCACCTTTTATATCTGTACATGCTTCTCATATTACTAAGACTGGATTTTTTTGTTTGGTTGGTTCTCTCCTCCTTCCTGTGCATTTTTTGATTCTAAACCCTTCTTGCTGAGTTACTGAAATTCTGGCTGTTAGTCTCAGGCCAAGGATGATGCATGAATCAATGGACTGAAATATTCCTGTATGTCTCATGAAATCAACCCTAATTATAAGTGAAAACCTGTAGCTATAAGACAGAAAGATGAATTTCTACCTTCATGTCTACTACATTCAGGGAAGCCCATCTTTCAGGACTGTCAGTAAGGTTGTTCATTGGCAAATTACGGATGTAGAAATTCAATAGTTTTGTAAGTCTAAAATGCACATGCTATCAGTCTAATGTACTTAAATTTTGTACAAGCTGTGTGTGCAATAACAGTGATACATATATACTTCCACTAAGGTGTCACTTCCACCCCTTACTCATCTCAAATTTGATGTTGTACCTGATGGAAGTAAATTTTACAGATATTGAATATGGAGATGAAGTTCTCTTCTCACAATAAGACTTTTTTCTCTTCTGACTTTCTCCATCATGTTCCCTTCAATAACATGAGAATTGAGGGTTTGATAAATAGGAACTATAAGAAAGGCCATTTGTGACACTGGTATTTCTGAAGAATCTATTTTGCCTCTTGCTGAATACTTCTGACATTAGGTTTCCAGCCCTTGATTAAAGGGTATTTTTGGCTTTGCCTGCATAATTTTGGGCAAACAGTATGAGTGCCTTTGCACAAAATGATGAAGTCAGTGTCCTGGTTTGGGCTCCTTTGCCTCCTAGAGAGGAAAGGACACAGTTTAAAGGAGAATACAAATGTACCTGATACAGACAACAGATGAACATATTGGTCTACATCCAGCACTGCCTAAATGATTGAGCAGTCTCCTTCCTCAAAACAAATCCTTTATTAAGGTTAGATGATTAAGCTTGAATTAAAATTGAATGCACATCAACACAACAGACAGAGAGATTAGGCTCAATGTGATTGCTTACTACATTTCAGCTGCCTTAGGAAAGTGGTGAAATATTAGTAAAGGCGAATCATGAATCATAAATGGGTTTTTTTTTTTCAGTCATGCTCCTACTTCTTCCAGCCAGTATTACCAGCCCAGGTGCTCTAAACAGGGGCAGCAGACTGAGAGCTCACCTCTATATAAGGAGTTTTCTGACACATGGGGTCTTTAGGCAGATTTTTTTGCCTTTGGATGGTTGAAAGCTTCTCAATCTAGAAGCTGAGGCAGGCTCTGAGGAAGTGCAAGGCCTGATGGTGCCCAGTGCTGCCAGTCTCCTAGGGAAGTGGCTGCAGTGGGCAAAGCTCAGAACACAGGGCAAGTTGTCCAACTTTTTGCTCTCATCATAGTTAAAATCTGTGTTCAAAAATTACTTCTGCAAGTCTGTCTTTGGGGGGGCACATGCTTGTTATGCCTCAGTCATGAAACTAAATTGTCAGCTGTTGTTTTGAAGCTTCATCTTATAGCATCTTCATTTCTATGTGTTTAATTAAAAGATTCCAATTTTCAAAGGCTGTATGACCTTGGCATGAAAGTTCCATGATTTCAATCCCAATTTCAATGTCCCTTTTCAAAATTCTAATCAACCTGTCAGATTATACACCAGACGCATCACATTTACAAAATATAAGCCAAGACCTTATATACCAATATTTCAGATTGTGCCACACATCACTTTTAACTTCAGAATTGGGAGCAAGTAATAATCTAGGCATCTTGCTACGTGATGACACCAAGAGTTTGGTAGGGTGATAGATCATGCTGGGGAATGCAATGTTACTTTTTTTGACTGTCTTAACCTGAAGTAGAATCATAGAATCATGGAATCATAGAATCGTCTGGGTTGGAAGGGACCTCAGCGATCATCAGTTACCAGATCCACTACCGCTGCAGTTACCAGACCATGGCACTGAGTGCCACATCCAGTCTCTTTTTAAATATCTCCAGGGATGGAGAATCCACTGCTTCTCTGGGCAGCCCATTCCAATGTCTGATCATCCTCTCCGTAAAGAAATTCTTTCTAATATCCAACCTAAACATCCCCTGGCACAACTTAAGTCCATGCCCTCTTGACTTGTTGAAAGTTGCCTGTGAAAAGAGACCGACTCCCCCCTGGTTGAACAGGTTTCATATCAGTTATCAGTTTTAATTTTTATGGGGTTTTGTACTACATCATGAACCTGATCCACCACCATGGATTTTGTAGCATAAACATGAACTAGGATTGGTAGTTGAAGAGAAGTCCTCTTTTTTTTTTTTTTTTTTTTTTAATTTCTGTTCTGTGCATTTTATGCACTTTTGTGGGTTGTGTTGCGGTGGCTTTGCTGGATTTCACATCTGAAGGAAAGGAGGCAACTCCAGATGTGTATGGAGGAGGTTACCCTCCTCCTGCCCCTGCCCCCCTCCCTCCAAAGTGGTACCACCAGCATCCCACACTGTTCCCTCTCTCTCCCCTTTCTGCTACACAGGCCCAATCGGTCACAGGGAGGCTGTGGCACTGTAGTGGGAGATGGGGAAGGAGCCCTTTTCCCTACAGCCTGGTAGGTAGATTTGTGAACCCAGCTTTTCTGTAGCCTTTCAGCCCATGCCAGGCCTTGCAGCTGGAGCAGAAGGTCCCTGGGAGCTGGGAGCAGAGGGCTGCAGCAGCCCAGCAGGAATGGTGTCTGGGAGCTGCCCCAGCCTCTGCCTCTCTGATCGGCCAGGAACCTGTGCTGAGCAGCCATGTGCCACTGTTTCTTCTCTTTTCTACCAGCTACTGCAGATGGGGTTTTCTTTTATCAGGGAAATGAGATGTGAGCAGAAGATAATTGAGCCACCCTTTGCTTCAAACTACCCACCTTATCTCAGCTTTTGTACTTGCATCCTTACCGTCATTCAAATTAGTATTTGCCTGTTAAGTCTTGAGTATTTTGCTTGCACTGACTTGTAAAATGCCTGAGTTCATTCAATCAAACATTAATTCAGTCCTCAAAAGATATTTACATTACAGATTGATTGTATAGTTTGCATTAAACTAGCATACATGTATAACTCCAATCACTAGAAGCAGCTGCTTTTAATTGTCTCCAATGGTGACTTGTCAAAAATCGATCCTCATCTTATTCTGAAACCACAGTGACTACTTTCTAATGTAATTACCCAGGTGAGTCTGAGAAAGGAAGATAAATGCATGATAATAAATTCTAGCATACAGAATTGTGTGATTATCAGCACATAGCCTAATAACTTGAACTGTGCTTTTTTTTTTTTTTTTTTTTTTTTTTTTTGCATACGTTTATGATAGGATAGCGAGCTGGATTTTCAGTTCTACAGCTAAGATCTTCTTACTACTTAAATGAGCAATACCACGCTGTATAGCTTTGAAATCTCCAATGTGTAACGTTGTTTACATGAAGATATTAGGCCTTTTTAGGCCTTTTGAAAGTTGGTTTTGAAATGTCATGAGCATAGTTACTACAATTGAGATTTTTTTTTTTTCCTCCTAACTACAAATGCTTCACATGAGAAAGAATGATTTGGATGCAAAGTCACAGGTTTGGCTACATTTTAGGCATGACATGACTTTCCATTTTCCCCAAATCAATAACTCTGTTATATAAAAGAGTCTGGAAAGGGTTGTGAATTTTGACTAATTTTTACTTGAAAAAGTGTTTTGGGCTATGGTATTGGGCCTATTTCTTTCTATGCCCTTGAAGGCTGTGTCATGTTCTATTTTAATTTGAGAACAAATACACTGTTTTAAAAAATTTACTGTAGTTATTGAAGATATTTTTCTGAGGTTAGTGTAAGAAAAGACATTAAAAAGAATTTTTATATATGTCACAGGCTAGAAAGGTTTCTCTCCAACTGCAGTTCTGTCTCAGACCATTTGAAATATATACAGTTGAGTAATTTGATGAAAAGTATTTTCTATCATTTAGTAAGCATTTTTGATGATTAATCCTTACATTTGCACCTTATGGACTAGTTGTCTAAATATAAATTTTTCTGCTAAAATCTTTCATTTGAGTTCTCCACTTTTCAAAACCTAGAAAGTGCAGAAAATTGCACTTTCCAGGACAAGTGAGCACTGAATGTGGCTGTAATTTTGCTTGTGCAGGGATGAATTCACCTATACACAGGCAGAGTTGTGGGTTTTCTGTAGGATTTCATTATTTATTTAGTATTTAATTTATTAAGTTTCAAATACCAGTTTGTCAGCATAACACGAAGTATCATTAAATATGAAAAATGGGAGGGGTATTTGCCTCTGAAAATCTTGCTGGGTAGAAATTAAATCAGTGCTCCTACCTTATGCTTTTTGTATGGTCTTCTCTCTGTATGTGTATAACTGATAATGCTGGGGGGTTTTGTATTAGAAAACTATAAGCAGACCCCTTACTGCAAACCCAACATAAATAGAATTCATAACCCAGAAGAAAATATTGAGCTTCAATGTTGCTGAAAATTTGTTTTTAGTATTAACAATATTTTAACCTATTCAGTAGTTATATCATTCCCAAAACCCATAGTATCTCATCACGGAAAAGGTCCCTCTGCAAAATTAATTTGCTTGTGATCAATGCTTGCTAGGGTTTTTTGCATTTCTTTGGTTTTTCGTATTTTGCTTTTTTTTTTTTTTTTTTTTTTTTAATTTTAACCTTAAAAAATAAAATTACTGTTTCATTTTTTTTTTTTTTACATTTATATTTTCAATTATTTTTGTATTCTGCTGCATATTCGTTGCAGTTCCACTGTTTCATGTGAATATTTCTGTGGTTTATTGCCTCATTTTTGTTTTGTTTTTTTTTTTAAGATAAAATATGTAAGCCTAACGCATTCCTAATTAGCTAAATACATTCAATTGTTCTATGCTGGAACACTGTGCTTTGCTCTCTAGATCAGATTCATTGCAGGTATCTGCTTCTGCCAGTGACAGTTGAAAATTCTTGATGGCTTTGTGTTTGCTTTTTTGTCTTCTTGGCTAGCTGGTCATATTAAACCTGGTTATGTTGTGTATATATATATATATATATTTTTTTTTTAATTTATTTTTTTTTTTCCCCCCCAACCAGCTTTAATTTGCAAAGGCTGCACGGGTCAATCTATTGTCCTTGCTGGCAGCCCAAGATACTGCTGGCCTGCCACACAATAGGCAGCCTTTGGGGGTCAAAGCCTGCATGTGGCTGATAACAGTGCTGTTCTTGGCTGGAAAACACCATGATTAGTGAGCTTCACTCTGCTCAGCGTGCGACTGGAGCTCGATGGCAAATCCTACAGATGCCACGCTCAGGGATCTCTTCTGTCCCTTACTTTTTCATAAGAATGGAAGCGGCAAACACAGAAATCAAAACACTGCTTCTTTTGGAAAATATTTTTTAAAAAATTATTTTTATTGAAACCTATAATAAATAAGAGAGCATAGGGGGAGGGGGATGAAGCAAACAAACTTCAGATTTGCTGCCTCGTTTTTATGCATAGTGTCTGTTTAATTCTGCTGTCTCTGACAAGTAGGAGCTATGATTGCTGATTTCCATCCTCATCAGCCCACCTTCTTCTCTCTCTGTTGCTGCAATGGATCAAGACCCTGGCAGGGCACAGGGTGGGCACTGCTTGTCTAGGGAGCAGCTCTGCAGAAAAGACCCCAGGGGCTGGGGCAGCAAGCTGGACACAGACATGGCACTTAGGGTCATTACTGAGTGGTCGACTCAGTAGTTTTAGATTTATGGTTGAACTCAATGATTTTAAGGATCTTTTCCAGCCTACATAATTCTATGATTCTATGTGGGATGTTGTGGAAAGAAAGCAAATTTTGCATCAACCTGGAGCACTCTACAACACAGTCGTTGGTGTTACTACAAAAGAAAAAAAATCAAAGAACAGTGAGTAACAAAGTAGCTTCATGAAGCGCTGTTGTGAAATGAAAAGATAAATTAGGCAAGAAATAAAGAAATGTGATAAAAACAGAATAGAAATGGATGGATTTAAAGTCTTATGTGAGAGAAATGTAGTATAGAAGAACAGCTTTTACTGGTGGGGAAAAAACTTCAAAAGAAAAAAAACATCAAAGAAAAATCATTATATATTCTAGGCACCTATAAATACAGAAGTAAGAATAAAAATCAATCACATCATATGCACATCAGAGGAAAATAACCCCATGAAAATAGATTAATTAATAAATGAAAGAGGTAAAATACCGATGGTTTTAGATCTTTAATCTAATTAGGCCCTTCAAGAAGTATTCTCACCTGGAGTAACAAGAAATACATACAAGGATGAGATGTATACCTAATATTTTAGTCTAAAGTCATGTAAAATTCAAAAGGATAGTGCCTCTGTTTTATGATACTGATACATTGTTATTATCTTCTTCACTTGCTAGATAAGGTCAGATATCCCAATGTCTTCCCAGGGTTGCATTTGCAAGTTCTCATGGCTTCGACATAATCTAAAGCACTACTGGTATACTATAAAGCCAGAGAATTAAAACTGGTCCACACTGTTCAAATAAACAGAGTGGGGAGGGGATGCAGTTCATGCTTGCTGCATTGTAACTTAAGGATCTATATAGATTCTCTTTGTATTATATACACAATAAGGATTCACCTTCATAAAAAAATTAAAAAATGATGGATAATTGCAGACTGCTAAAACTGAGGTGAGGGGGACTGAACATAGCTTATAAAATGGTAGAAATGCTGAGAGCTGTTTAACAATGAACAGAACTGTAAAAGTAGAATTAAAAGATGCTCGCTTCTCAGAACCCCTGTTTTATTATTACCTTTGATACATTTATTGTACAAATTAATATTGGGGAATTGAAATCAGAATTCAACAGATGATACTTTCACGGGAGCAATGTACATATGGATACCTAGACTTCTTTCCTTTTAAATTATGTGTTTAATTTTGAATTTTTCTGATATTTCATTTTCAGAATACAGTTTTACATGATTTAAAGATGGTAAAATAATGAGTAGATGAGTTCAGTTACTCTCATGTACTTCTTTTAAAACTGAAATGAATGCTGGTGAGCAGACATACAGCAGCATGTGGTTGCTATTCTTGGAGAATAAATGCAGGGTATTTTTCTTGTTAAGACTTATAGTTCTATGTATGTGTCAGAGGAAAGTATACTGTATAAATGTAAGTTGGATTTTTGTTAATGAGCTTCCAAAGAAGTGTCCCAGATAATCAGAGCCCTACCATGGGATATGAATAACGTGAATAATAAAGAGGAAATATGTAGAGATAACAGACTATTTCATTCAACTAAGAAATTTAGGAAGAATTATAAAATTAGTGATGGAAATGGTTTTAGGTAATTGTGTAACCTTAATTACAGAATCACAGAATGTTTAGGTTGAAAGAGACCTCCAAGATCATCCAGTCCAGTTAAATAAATCTTAATAGAAGTTTTGAACTGTGATTGAAATGGCATGAATTTAAACACCATGGTATGTCATTCTCTTGATTAGAGAGAGACAGTATCCTTTCTTATCAAATGAATTTACTCAGGTGATGTTGTTAACATTTTTGTCTAACATACAGTTCTGTTCTGACTGTCTTAGTTTTTTACCTTTACATCTAGGCAGCAGCCAAAGCAAAGCTTGCACTTAAATGTCCTCTGCAATCTGCTTAATGTTAACTTTAAATCAATAGATCCTTACAATTACTGACTGGGTTATTTTCCATCTTGAATAGCAAATCCATTAGAGGCTTAACTGAAGTTTTGCACCTCTGATGACTTCTTGTACAGTGTCTGCTTCCTGGTCAGATTTCATCAGTTTTCTTTGTGTTGCCAATTGAGGATCAGCAAGGAATATAAATTCAATATTATATATGTTCTCACAGTATTCCATCTTTCCATGTCCTTTGTGTTTCCAAAGCAAGGTATGTACTAAAAGGAGAAAAAAAAGTTGTATAAAGGAACAAGAAATTCTATCAAATCATGTTTTCAGAACTTCTAAGGGAAGTCTATATTCCTTGAAAACCACAGCAAGTTTCCTGTCTAAAACACTTAACATGTGAGCAGTTATTGACTTGAAGAAGAAGGAAAATGTATAGTAATATTATTGTTCAACTACAGTCTCAGTTAATGGGGCAGAAATAGCAGTACTGAGCTAAGTGACCAGCAATGAAGGAAGTACCTCCTCTTGGAGCAGAAGATGTGTGGTTGCCTATCGTGAGGAGTCTTATTATGCAATGAATATTTTTTTTTTTTTTAGTATTTGTAATCTGAGGAAAGTAAATTGGGAGTTGGCTTTCATGAGAGCTGAAAAAAAGCAGTCGAGAAATGTTTTCTTATGTCTAAATAGAATCAGCACAAAATCTGTTCCTAGACCACAACTGAATATTATGTTATGAATTTTTGCTTTCAAAAACTTCAGGTCTAATAGCAGAAGAACATAAAGCAAAGATCATCTGGCATAATTTTATTCTCTCTGGCTTGTTTCTTTTTACACTGGACTAATTTACTTTCTTTCTTTGAAGATATTCACAATTACAATGAGAAGACAAGGAACTCCAGAAAGATAAAAATACCATTAAATAACTCTTAGTCATATAACAAACTTTCTTCCTGTCCTAGAACAGATATTATATATCCTTTTGGCAGGAGGATCATGGAACTCTGATATAGATAATGTTCTGAAGTGAAATCTTAGCACCACTGAGAATTTAGGAGAGATTTGTGTAGGTGTATAGATGCCTTGAGCATAGTGGTATTTTCAGAACTTAACAGAATTTTTGGTATCTTAGTATATCTACAAATACAACACTTGGTTCTGCTTCCCTCTGTTCCTAGTTGTTTCCTAAGCACACTCTCTTAATTTTCAGGTGGACACTTTGAACAGACAGTAATGATTTTTCTTTTGAAAAAAAATTCCTTTTTTATGGTCCTTCAACTGTTCAGAGAGGGGTGAAAAACAGAGCTATATGGGAAAAGGAAGCACTCACTGATAGGAATATAAAACAACTGCAGCAAATCTAATCTTCTCAGGATACATCTTCATGTTATTGTTCTTGCCCTAAACAAATATTTAGGTTCAATCTGAACCTCAAATTTTTCCTGAGTCAGATTCCACCTGACACAAAAGATTTTTTTTTTAATGACTGAGTACTTTAGGAAAAGAAGGTTATTTGCTATATTGCAAAAGGCTGCTCAACCAAAACTGATAATAAAGTACTAACAGAGAATCTCCAGATGACCACAGCTCATAAAATGCTAATCCTGCTATCATGTCTCTTAAATATCTGCTCACTACCTGAGTGTCAACTTGCAGTGCAGCTCCACTCATTCTCTCACATCAGTGCAGTTGAAGGCTCCAATTGACCAGCAAGGGAGTTCAAGCTCTGGATGTCTACTTGGGTCTCTTTGGCTTTCTGCCCCACTGCAGTGTTGTTTCAGCTGGTTTAGATCAGTGGATGAGTCTGTGCATTGTAGCAGGCTACAGAACCACCACCTGCAGTGGCATTAATTGTCTGAGAGTTGGGTATTGGGGCAGGAACAGGTCCTGCCTTCCAAAGTAAGCCACCCCTGCTCATAGCAGTTCTTATTCGCTTTCCCTATGTAGTTATTAATTCTTCAAAATCAGATCTGTCCAGGACAGCTGCCTACTCAACCTTCTTCCCACTCTCCCCAAGTGACTTATTCCTTGTCCCCTCTACAGATTACCCACCACCTTTAACTGTTTCTCTTTTGTGATTGCTAAGATGTGAATAGAACCTAGAGCTGTACTTCAAGTTAGGTTTCTTCTCTCAGCTGATCCCTCCTTTCACTATGTAGGATGATATGGCCAGCTCTGTTGTATTATCATCTTTGCATGATGAGGCTCTGAATATGAAATGTTTCCCCCCCCCCCCCTTTTTTTTTCTTTTTATGAACAGTTGAAAAGATTTGTTTTGGTACTACTTTGCTTTGGTCTGTGATAGTTAGTAGAACCCATCATGGACTTGGTAGGGAGAGAGCCTAAAACCATCTGTTAGGGAGGATGTTCTAAATGCATCTACCAACAGAGGAACTGTAATGTAAAAATGTCATTTGATACATGTGGAAGGGAGGTGGTAGCAACATTTCAAGCTTCCAGAAGATTTTTTTCTCCCTTATTGCTGTGCAATTTTGTTAGTTAAAAAGTTATTTCAGGATAGATATGTCAGGTTCTGGTGTCACAAATCATACCTTTAAGGAAATGCTAAGGTGTATTAATTGCTATAAGCAGTATATATTCTGGTAGAAAATATTAGCTGCATTTATTAAAATCTGCAATAATAACATCTTAGAGACCACTTTGATTAGTCTCTGAAACGTGACTGAAGGAAAGCCATCAAGATAGGAATCTTATCTCTCTAGACTTATTTTAAGGCCTATCTTCAGTATTTAAGTAGGATCAATTTTTATTTTACAGAAAATATTTTTGTCAATTTTTTTTGTGAAACATAAACCCTAAATATCAATTGTGTATCAGTTACCCCTTATAGTCTGGGGTAACTCAGAAAGTGTCTGAGGTAAGTCAAAGTGAAAACCTTCAAGAAAATCAAGCACCAAACTGCAAGCATTATTCTTTTGTCTAAGGTGCTAGATTTGTTGTCATCTTGAGAAATGTAGTTGTCCTTTAATCCAAACACCATTTTTATGCATGTAATAAAAGTGATTTCTATCCAGTAGTCATATCTAGCCATTTGCTCATAAATTCTCACCAACCTCATCTTTTTGTCACTGATGAAGGACGTTCCTCTAGTTGAAGCCAAGAACAATCAGGTATTAGAATCATTTTCAGCATGCACTCACATGGTGAATTATGAAACAAAAAACTATAGACATCAGAATTAACAAAGAACTGATTTAAACCAGAGCAGACTAAGCAGACTCTTCAAGTGATGTCTTCTGAAATAAAACATAAAATTGTGTGTGTGAATATGTATATAAATAAATGTGTATATGCATGAAAATGCAACGCTTCTCAAAATATTTTGGAAAATATTTCCACCCAGAAAGATAGAGGAAAGTCTTTTGGTAAATTTTGTCAGACAGTACTAAATGAAGAAAGAAGTCAGGTGATAGTAAATAATAACAATCATTGTCCTGTAGACTGATTACTACTCAATAAACCTGGTTTATTGCAGCAGAGAAACTACTTTCCTGGACCATTTATGACCACTTCTAAGTCAGTTTTCTAAGTAATGTGTCAATTCAGATTCCACAGAACTGTATCCTTAGAGCACACTATTTTTTAGGATGCAGTTAAAATCTAGCCAGATAGGGCTGACTATCCCTGGAACTTCATTGTCTTGTGAGATTCTCTAGAGTTTCAATCAAGATCAGTGAGTCCTCATTGTCATTGTCTGAAGTTCTTTTGCATCCAAACGTGTATAACGTTATTTTAATGCCTTCTGCCATGTGTTTTTCCACTCTAGATAATGACTTTCTGTTTCATTTGGACACATTGGAAGGTGAAAGTGCATTCTATATTGGGGTAATGTTTCAAAACAGGAACCAGTATGCCTTCTACTGTGCAAATGGCCCATCTTCTCCAGTGATATAACCAAAAATTGCCATCTTGATCTCCTCTCTCCTATGAGCTATAGTAACTTTACCTCTCTGATCTAAAACACCTTCCTCTTATTAAGAGGATCACCTTTTGGACATGTTCGGATCATTTACCTGATCATCTGCCAAAGCTGGATGAGGTGTGTGGAATGTGTTGGATATGTTTCTCTGATGTAACTGCATACAAGTGTGCAGTTGGAAGGCTTTGGTCTGAACCACTTCACTGATATTTTCCAACTCTGCAGTGAAGTCCTAGACTGGAATTGATGGAACAACCATTTCCCATGAATTTTTGCCTATTGGGCTCGTCTCTTCCTTGCTATTTTCAGCTGGCCCAGCTTCTGTAGTCATTTTTTGTGTCCTTGGCCTGCTGTCAGTGTAACCAAACAGAGCTTCCCATCACAGTGCCCTAGCAGTTCTCAATATTGTTTAGGCTGGTTATATGGTTTCCCTTCTTCCATTTTGAAAAGGAACATTAGAAGTCTCTTTAGTTATGTGCTTTCTCCAGCAGGTGGTTGAAAAGAAATGGGGAAGAACAGCTATCCTTGTTTTGCTATCTCAGTAGCAAGTGACTTTTGAGGAGAATGGATTGACACTGGCCCTGACTCAGAGATACATCCTATTTTTATATATATATATTTTACAGAGGTCCCTTCCAAACCCTGTCATTCTGTGATTCTGTGATATTTCCTGTCTGGAAATATATCTTATTTAGAGACACACATACTAAATGGAAAGGAGAAATAATGAAAGTAAAAGATGGGTTTCTAATTTTGTGGAGCAGCTAATGACAACATTTTATAATAACTTGAAATTGATGTCAACATTGCACGCACTGCGGAGTTTTAGTTTCTTGACAAAATGCTATTAAAATTGCGCTTTACAAGAGCACTAGGGTGGATGTCTCTGATTATCTTTAGTGTCAGGATGTCAGCTTAAGGTAGTCCTCAAGCTTTTGGAAGTCTTTTAGGGGTCCCAGTTGCTGATGATCAGGCAGCTTGATGTTCAGATTGGACTCTTATCCTTGACATGATTTCCAGTAGGGAGCCCATTTAGAAAGCAGGGAACAAGTGTATTATGTCCAGGCTCTTAAGCCAGTCAGGAGTTAACAATAACGTCTATAAATCTGAAATATTCATTTATTTATTTTATTTTATTTTTATCTCCAGTTAGAGCAGGATTGCTATTAGGAAATGAGTCAGTACTCATGAAAAAATCCTAGGTAGTGTTCAGAGATTTTGGGGTTTTTTTAGGGGCTGTTATTTTGTCATAGTTTCTAGACATAGACCTTTCATCTCTTAATTTTTATGAAGATCAACATAAATATGAAGTTAATTTGTCCATTGCATTGATTTTCAGAACTTAAGGGTTAAGGTTAAAAAGAACAAAACATTAGCAACTTAACTATTAAATAAATATTCAGGTTATTATATTACTCTGAATCAGTAACTCCAAAACCTTCCTTCTTATGTAACATTTTAGCCCCAATAACAAGTACTGCACAGTTTTTTCTCACACTTCACAGTTTTATAAGGTTTTAGTACTTCTCTTTTGTTAGCTTTCCATGCATAAATAGTGTTTTTATCTACTTAGGTCCACCAGTTCAGTCATGTTATGACCTTGAATGTCTGTGTGTTTCTGTATAGCAGAAAAACAGAGCAGGATCCCATTGGCATACTTAGTAATTAGAAAGATTATAAGATTATAACACTACTTGGTTATTATAAGATTTAACCGTAATATCTTAACCCTTTCAAAGTGTCACATCTGTCTTTGTGGACGATCTTTCCTCTTTGAGCAGCATCTTTTGTAAGGCAGGAGGCTTGCCAAACACTGTCATGACTCAGCATGGTTCATTCTGTGAGAAGTATCCTGACTGCAGGTCCTTGCTTGGAAGGAAAATAAGTGGCAAGAAAACCCCTGAACTGTCTCAGTTCAACCCAAATGCTCCCTGAAAAAGTATCCACTACTTTTCTTTAACAAGTCTAAATATTTCAGTTGATTTAGGCTTTTTGTTTTCTAATGGAAAATTTGAGCAAATTGTTCAATTTGGGGAACGTCTATGAATGGAAGTTCTTGGGGAGGTTAGGGTTTTTTTGGTATTTGGGTTTTTTTTTGTGTTTTTTTGTGGTTTGTTTGTTTGTTTGTTTGTGTGGGGGGGTTTTTGGCTTTTTGGATTTCCCTCCCCCCCACCCCCATATTTCTGCTTTACAGTATGTGTTATTCTGCAGCATTTGATGATAAGCCAATGTTTATCTGAATTTTAGGGATGTTCAACAGCCCAGCAAAAGCTCCTCTAGAATAAATGAAAATTTTTCCATGTAATCACTGTGGCTAGCCTCTACACTGAGTCCTGGAGAAATTTTAGAAGCTGGAAGCTATCACTAGTTCCTGGAGTTCTTGACCCACTAAAATGTAGAAAATTTGGATGTTGATGGACTTTTAATAAAATGAGTAGATGAATAGGTGCAGGATATATATTTAATGGTATTTTTAATTGCTTTTGCTCAGACGCTGAGAGTAATCTCAGCAGTTTGGGCTTGGAAGCCAAACTCGGTTTGGCACTGTGGCTCCAACTTTTTCCTTTTTATTTTTCCTTCCCCTCTCTGGATTACAACAATTTAATTGACAGAAGTGTGGTGTGCACATATAAGAACTATGACATCAGCTGGCATGGGATGTGTAGAAAATTCCTCAGAATAGAGACAAGAGAGAAGTTGCTGTTTGCATTTATGTCAGCTGTAAGAATTTGTAAGTTGTGTTTTATTAAAAATATATCTAGCTTTTTTCTTTTTTGCACTAAAGCGTATAGAATTTCTCACAATTCCAAATGAAGAAGAAATGTAAGAAAATTATAAAAAAGAATACTGTAAGAAATAGGCAAAACATCTCTTCATTCTGACAAGCTCGTCCTTGTAAAAGTAAAATAAATCAGTGAAGTTCGGTTAGCGGTATGCAGTTGAACTAACAATTAGCATTGAAAACATACCTGAATAAAAATTTCTTTGTACTATTTATTGCTTCATTTTATAGTAGTATGTAATACACATTAAAAATGAAATTATTTGTTTGAAATGTCCTACAGAGCATTAGAAGTCCTTTTTTTCAGTTTTGTTCCTAAAGAAACACTTTGTTTTATTTATTTATTTTTTAATACTACTAGCTGTGTGATTTTCAGCTTCTGTATTAATTATGGAATAGGATGTCCTTTGGAAGTATGGAAGTACAACTTCAGGATTCTGGCCATTTTAAAAATTACCATGATTCTACTAAACTGTCCTGATCAGGAATCCCCATCTTGACCAGGAGATATGGACATAATGCACTTTTTTAGCAGATCTATACAAATTTGCCTTAGAAAGATCATTTCACAGAACAGTTTGGTGCATGCATAGATAAAAAATAAATAAATAAATAAATAAATAAATAGAGCTAAAAAATCAAATTACACAGCTTCGTTTAGGAGGAAGAGTTTATGAGGCCACAGACATTTGACCTGGAGGATGTGCTGCTTTGTAGGTTTACACATTGACTCTAGCATTTAAAATGCAGTCTGAAATATTAATTAGAGGGTCTACAATTTGCATGAATCTCAAATAAAGCAATCTTAAGTGTAACTGTTAAATGAGAAAATGTAAGGATAATGTTTCTTACTGTCTAACCTAGATGATATTTGACTTTTTTTGTGTTAAAGGTGATAAATTAACATTTAAAAGAAAATTTATTTCTTTTAAGAAGACAACAGACTTGGGATCTGGACCCAGTTGATAATACACAGATTTTGTAAGACTCAAAAAACCATTTCAAGTAGTCTGTTTGCCAGGCACACAATTGTTTACTATCACATTAAAAATATGCATGTTTATTTTAAGTAGTAAATTGTTTAGTTGCAACATCTTTAAATATTTTACCAGTTATTTTTAAAGCAAATTTGTTTCATTTACTGCATAAGAGATCCCAAGAGACATGCCACTTAAGGCTTTTTCAGAGTTTTTGATGTATTTTATAGACTGCTTGAGTTCCTTTTTTTTTCTAAGTATCTTTTCTCTCCAAAATAGTGTTGTCTTTGACAGTTTTAGAAGTTTCTGTAAAGATCTTGATGGTTGCAGTGCCATTCCTGCTCTCTTTCTCAGCTTTGCAGCGTTTCCTTTTTATGAAAAGAGCGGCATATATTATTAATAATGGATAGGGAGAAAGTAAGCAGCAACAAGAATTATAAGTACTGTGGTCAACTAGGATAGCTGGATCTTCAAGAAAAAGTGGAAAAGCTTATAAAGAGAGGGGGAAAAAAAAAGAGATTTGAGAGAATAAAAGAATTAAGAGGAGATTAAAGACATGAAGCAAAGGCTCCAAAAGGAAGCTGCTGTTGACAGACCTGCAGGTTTTTCTTCTCTACCAATACAGATTTATTTGGAAAATGTACCAAGAAGTATTTTAATGAAGAGTATTATAGTTGGAAAACTGCTGACTTTGACTGGTAATGTTAGTTATTCATCTCTTGAATTTTTATTTAATTGCATCATACTACTTTCCATCCAGTGATTAAAACAAATCATGGCTAGGAAATAAAAAAAAAAAAAAAGAATGAAAGCATAACTGAATGGACATGACACTTGAAAAGTGTTTGGAGCTGCTTAGTATTTTGCAAGTATTCATTTGGAGCAAGCTGACATAATGATGCTCATGCCAAAAAGTCTGTGCTTGGGTGACCCATTTGTTGAGTAACATCTTCATTTTTCTTCTTCCACCCAGCTGTAATCAAATCTCTGATTCCCTCATTCTGTGTAAATGTAATTATTTGCTTTGCTATACTTGAAGCCTGGTGTGCAGAATTCCTTGTATCCTATTCTACTGGCCCAGTTTCTCCAGGTCTGTGAGTCAGTGGGACAGGAGAGGTCAGCAGTCAGTTTTCTTGCCTGGCATGAACTTCAGGAGTAAATGTCAGCAAGCTCTTAAGCTGGCAGTGGATTCCTCATCAAAGTTTAAGACGCTGATAAACCTCTTATTGACGCTGTGGCAACGATCAGGATGCTGTATGTATTTCCATTTTAGAAGAAGATAAACATAGACTTGACTGGAATAAACCCAGTACACAAGAAGTGCTGTGATCTTAGCAGTCTTTAAATTTCTCTAATATAAACTGTCCATAAGAAGCTTTTTCCTCTTAATCCTTGCTGGTTTTTAGACAATTTGTTGCCTTACAATTAAGTGCAGATGGTTTGGAGATGTAATGCTGATAAAAATAAAGATGCTTAGGATTGCTTCAATTTCCGGGTTGGATTTTAACAGTAATCTGTGTCTGAAACATAAGAAATCTGTTTTTATCTGATCTTTAATGCTTGTTTACAGATAGCTGACATATTTCAGTGATTACAATATGTATATAAAATAATACCATTATCATACTTAGGGAAAGAGTAAATCTGTAAGAAGCCTGGATAATAGCATCCAGCTCTTCAGTTTGTTGTACTTCTGGCATAAATTGCTGTTTTCATTTAGCTGTGCAAGAAGAGTTGTCTGACACAGGGGAGGTTTGATTTTACAGATGGAATACCACTGTCAAGAAGTTGGGTAATGTGTGAAACTCTTCTGTATGATTATTTAATGTGGAGAAAATAATGGAAAACTCCTTGAATGGTTTACTTCCAAACACCTTTTTAGGAATTTTTGTCTTTGTGTTGCTAAAGCGCAGACTTGAGCAAATGTATATTTCCTAAGGCTGTGTAATACTTTTAGCTGTTTCAAAGCAGAATGGGAAGTCCTGATAGGTTTCAGATGCCACCTTTATGAGTCTATAAGACAGACATTTTCAAATGTTAAAAGAAATGCACTCCATACGTATTTGCTCCTGTAACTGCAGACAGTCCTGTACCCCTACACCCACTTTCATCAAATAAACTTGCCTTGGTCTTTATTTGGACCTCAGCTGATAGGGAGAAGACAGCATTTTCAGCAAGGAAATCACCTCACCTGAGATTTCTTGAAGTTTGGATGTGCCTTTGGCCTTTTAATGATGCTTGAAGGCAGTAATTCCCAATATTAGGTATCTAAGGTTGTCAAGGAGGAATAATAGAATAAATGACGGTCCAAGCAACCATCTTTCTTTATTTTTATCCATGTTGGGCCGTACCATGCTCTGTGAAGATTTAAATTCTCCGCTGACAGTTGAACCATTACTAGAATAATACCTATAAAACTACTTTAAAGTAGTGGAATATGGCAATCTTTCCTAACAGGAAATGATCCCAGAGTTCCATTATTATTATAGGTAGCTTCCATCCCTGATGAAATGTATAAACACAGGGAGGATATCACAGCAGATTGTTTTAAATGATATGTGAGTAAACACCTCTGTGTGATTTCTGACTTATGGTGCTGCATTTTACAGCAACTGTACTCTGTCAGCCACAGTTTCTGTGTTGACCTCTAACCTCTCTGTATCTTTTGGTGAGAAGAGAGCTTTTGTGTCATCAGGAACCACACTGATGCTACTATATTAGTAAGCTACTGAATGCACATTACATACACATTCAATGCATCTTGCTTCTTGAGACTGTATTTAGCTTGGGCCTGATGGATATCATGTGAGGAGGTACAAAATATCTAAGGTGATGGAAGCTGATGTTGAATTAGTTCTCACATTCTAAGTATTTTTTTGGTGAAATATATGTTTGCCTTTGGTACCAACATTAAAGGCTATCTTTTCTGATGTAACAAAACTGAGAGTCTTTTTTACCTATACACAGCAATGTAGTCAGGAGCAGATCAAGAACAACCCAGCCCAGACCATTTTGAACAATCTGTGATGGAGGATCCCTTGGTCCCTGCCCTCTCCTGGTGACATTACACAGTCACATGTGCTTAAAGTCCAGAAAATTGGGAAGCTTCCACTGCTGCTCTGCAGCATAAGTCATCCATCATGACAGTCTTTCTCTGCTTTCCTGTCCTTCTAGTTTGCCTGGTTCAAGGTCCCTTGGCTTCCACACTGGTTTGGGTGTTCCTGCTAGCTGCAGCATTCCTTCCCTTACCTCCAGGGATGAACAAACACAAAGTGAGGAAAGTCACCTTTCCCTTCATAAACATTCTAATAGCTACATCATTCACTTCTGTTCCCACAAGCAGATCCTGAGCAGATCTAGTTACTCCTCACTTCCACTGGTTTTCCAGGCTTTCAGTCTCACCCTGCTCCCTTGCAGTGGTGAGAACACAGACTTAAAGAGGAGTTGCCGTGCCGGTTAGCCACAGGAAGGCTGACAAAGATCACACTCATGTGAAATAGTCCCTTCGAAAATAGAATCAAATAGAAGCCTGAAAGGATGCCTAACTTAGAAGGACCTTTTTTAAAAAAATTTATTAAATGTTATTTACCATTCAAATACTGCATACCATGGAGGAGAGAAGCAATGGCTGATCTGCATCAAAGATCCCCATACCTGGATATTTTTGTCAGCATTGGCTGTCTCGTTCAAGGAAGAGGAGGGCAGCAGAACACCTGTTATAATGTCATTATCCGAATATGTTCAAGCTAACAAAGAATCTTCTCAAAGGAACAGTCAGAGTCTGTGTTCCTTATTCCTACATATATGTTGTTTCAGAATGGTGAATCAGAGCTAAAACTGTGTACAGAAATGGGTAGCCATGTCCATGCACTGAAATTATCATAAATTATTTTGCCTCAGGAAAAAGCAAAAAACAAATCATTTGCCTGGCTTTGATTTGCTACAATAACCAAGCAAACCTCACAACACTTACAAGAATCAATAGGTGGAGAAGCGTGTGCTTAGTTTTCATTTTATTGTTTAAAAGGAAGAATGGACATGCTTGTGAAATACTCAGGTGAGGAACACAAGAAAAATAAAAGATTAAATATAAGGAAGAACCAGTTTCAGTCAACAGCAGTTTACACCTTCAGAGAGCCAATAATTATTTTAAGGACATTCCTGAGTTTTTATGCTAAATAGCTTGCCTTATAAATACAAATAAAGGAAAATTAAAAAAAAAAAAAAAAAGGGGGGGGGGGGAGGAGAGGAAGGAAATGAACATTACAGTGAAATGTTGCTGGAGGCCTGCTACTGTAATAACCACACATGCATAATTCATAGGAAGCCTGAAAGAAACTGTAGCTTTCTGCTTCCTTCTGAAGATGGCAAATGGTTGTGAACTCTGCTTGGAAGCTTGCATATTTTTCCAACCTGCTGCAGAAACAAAACAGCATTTTCCCCTCTGTGTTAAATGAAAATACTTCAGTTTATTCCAGAACATAGCAATTAGATTTTATACTCTGTAACACGGTGAATGAATATACTTTCTTGCAAATGTTACAAAAAACCATCTAATCTTTTTCATCATACAATTATATGCTGAAAAGTTTCATTTTAATACAAACTTGCTCTTCTTTAACATCAGGCTGGCAGTAGAGCCTGAATTTCCCTTATGCAGCCAGGCACAAATCCTAGAGAGGCATTCCCAGTAACATTTGCAACATGTACTGAACAGTATAGTAGAAACCACAGCCAATATGTAGGTCTTTTGAAATAATGAATTATTGTGACTACTGCTCTCAGAGGATGTATCAAAAGTGGGTTATTTTTCTATTAGCAGCGAAGTAAGGTGAAGCAAATCACCTCTGCCATTTCCTTCCAGTTCAGTCACAGGTTTTGAAGTGTAGATGGTGCAAGGAGGATACATCTTGTATCTCCTTCACAGTGTTTGGAACAGCTGCTTGCTGTTTTGCAGTGCTGTATTTCATTCCTGTTTCTTGGTTTGCTGAATGACTGGTGTTTGCAAGGATATCTGTTAGGTCCTAAATTGTTTATTCATCTCTCACTGGCTTTTCTTTCTGGGTGCCACTGTGGTTTTATGTACAGGATTCTAAGAACTACGATCAGCTTTTCTGTCTTTAGCTGTTTTGTAATACTGCTCTGTCTCACTGTTTGTGCCATTTTTTTCTTTCTTTAAAAGGAGAGTCTGTTTAAATTCCTGTTTCTATGGTCACTGTTGAGTCTGTCAGCCACTGTGTCTTGTCTATTTTAATATAGACCTTGACTTGTTCCAGAATTCAGTGCATCCATGTTGACCTGTTTTAGGTCTTGGATATTTATCTGAAGCAATTGAGTTTGTTTGTAATGCTGGCATGCTATTACAGACAGAGGTGGTGGGAAAATATATGAGAAGATAATTTGGAGGGGTATTATAGCACATGCAGGCTGTCTAGAGTGCTATAGCTGTAAAAGACACAGATGGTAAAACTGAATTCAGTATTTCAGTGATTCATGTCTGCCTATAGACATAAGATAACTGAGCAAAAGAAACAACAAATGAAAAAACTTTGTTTGTTTGTTTTTAAATCCCCTTTCTGGTTTATATCAGAGCTGAGATTTATAGCTGAGACCTCTAAATTCAGCATGGCTTGCTGCCAGTGGGTTGCAAATAAGAGCTTGGCTTCGGCAGTCTCCACAGCCAGGGAGAAAACAAGACACTGCATCTTTAAGAAGTGCTTATTTGGCATTTACTTATTTAGTTAAAGATCATTGCCAGGCAGAACTCCCGTGGGAGGAGTGGATGGCTCATTGGGCCTCATGGGGAGGGCGGTAATTAAACTCTGAAGGCAAGCAATGATGTTAAGCTAAAAGCTCATCTTTAAATAGTAATACACTTGCAATGTAAAGTGGAAGGCCCTCGGGTGCCTGTTGACATAGCGTTAGGAGCTGGCACTTTTTTATATAAAAGCTAAATTGAAGAAACTGTTATAAGCTCATCTGCATAAAGCAATATGATTCTGCCTGAGGGTGCGGGCAACAGGGAGTGATTAGCAAAACGTCTTTTTCCCTGCTACTCTGTTGCTCTGCTAACATGCCACTTGTCACTGAGAAATTTGAGATACCATATGCCAACGTGCATCTACAGAGACCCCCTTGCTGATTGCACATTGAAGAATTCCTCTTCAACACATGAGGTGCTGTCAAAAAGCATTTCTGAGACTGCATGAAACATGCTGGAAAGAAAAATCTTGTGTTGCCTCCCGATCTTCCTCTTGTGTTACATCAAACCCTTCCTAGTCACAACTTAGAGTTGAAACAAAATGCATTTACATAGAAAGAGATGGAGATTCTTTGCTGACCTTCATCTCCCCATCATCCATGTGGGCTAGACTTGCTTACACAGACTAAACTTCAGCAATTTGAGGCTTTAGTTCCCATAGAGAAGGATGAACCAGCTTGATTTCCATGGAGATATGGATGGGGCATTTGCTTTGCTTAACAGCAGTTTGAACTCCTTGTAGCTATGCCTCCTGGGGCAAGGAGAGAGCACCCATTGAAGTGGTATTAATAATAAAGAGGAAATTAACATCACACTATAATTTCCTGTCATACCACTTGCAGAGCTCAATTACTTAAAATAAATGAAATAAATAGAGCCATAAACCTTAGTTCAAGTGCTGATTTTTTTGTTTTGAGCTAAAAATAAGTCTGTTTTAACAATTCTTTCTTAGGATTTTGATTTTCATATCTGGTGTTGAATAGATTTAATTAGTATTTTTTATATGCTCATGTAAACATTGTAAAATGTACCCTGTGAGGTGACATCAGTACTGTTAGCTGTTTTGTACATATTTTAATATAGATCTGATCTGTCCAGATGACGGCTTGCTAGGTGATTTAGTCTAGACCTCAAACTATTGTGGTTGCATCCTAGCAAGCTTGTCATGTGCTGTACCTCACTGTGCTTGTCTGCTGTGAACTTGGTAGCTTCTAGTCTTGGTTACATGGAAAAAGACTGGTTTTATTGCAATGCATACACTGAGAGACATTTCATAAAAACAGTCCCTTGGGCCTTTGGAGGACCATGTTTCATAAAGCATGGAAAAAAACCCACCTTTTTATTTGTGTGAGCATCTATATAGTTGAAATACCAAACATAGCATGACCCAGTATATGAACAATGATGATATTATTAAGTCATTGATTCTCATTCAAGACTGATAGGAAATAAAGCTACTTCTGTGAACAATCTAAAATGATCACACAGTTATCCTGTTCCTAATGACAGGATGAGTTTATCTGAAATCTGCTCCATGGCTTGCATTCTTGATGACTGTAATAAATCCAGATGATGGAAGGACACTGAGTGCTAATTAGGCTTTCATCATTAGGAAGCTTGGTTCAAGCATTTAGAACCAAGTCAGAGAATTTGGGGCATGAAGTTAGTCTGAAAGTGATGTGAAAACAGATCCCCCATAAAAAGGACTGAAATGTAATGACATGTTAGATTTGGAAAGCTGGTGTAGCTATCATGCCAGTGCTGTTTCTAACCTTTGCATACAGGGTTCCAGTGCCCCAGGCTGCCTGTATGCTGAGTGTGAGGGGAAAGGTTTGCTTATTCTTCTTCCCCTGTCATACCACTCATGACAAGAAGAGACATGAAACGCTCAAGAGGCGAATCAGTTTTTTAGGCTCTGACCCGTATTTTGAGTTAGTAATTATGAAATATAGGAATTATCATGTATTATTACACCTGTATAACTGTACTGCTTCTACAATTGTTCTAGATTTAACTCTATGTGAATGAGAAGTTAGAAAGCACTGTATTTTTGAAAGAAACTGAACCATGAAGCAACTGAAAGTGAAAATTGATATTTACATAAGTAAAAATGTTTGGATTTTTTTCCTTGGTGTTTCCGTTTGTGAAACTTTTACAGATGCACTAGAGCTAGCTGGGAAAAAGAAGAAAAGTGCACAGACTGGCTGACTGCACTTCCAAAAGCTAAGATCAGGTTGGTTTTGGCAACATGGTAGAACAGACCTGATAACCTGCTTTCCCCTTTGCAGTGTAAGACAGACCTGCATCTCTTGACCTCTGATGCTTTCACTTGTTAAGCAAGGTCTGTTTTAAATAGTCAGAGATGGAAAAAGCAAGCCAACCAAAACACTTCTGTTGCAGTTCCCAATCAATGTGATTGCTGCAACAGCAAGATCCCCTGTTGTGTGAATATGTAAAATTCATGTGAATGTGAAAAGCATGAAGACAAAAACCACACAGTCAAATGGACTCATCCTCTTTGCAAGGTTCTTTAACCATACTTGAATCTTTCCTTGTGATCAGGGGCATGGACTGAACAGTCCTGAAGTAGGAACCAAAAGTGCTCTCAAACATGGCAAGGAGGTTTCTGCTTGATTTTATGCTACAGAATTGCTAATTTCTTGTCTGGGAAAGCTCTAGGAAGAGGCAGTTTCTGCTGTGCCTTTTCTTTGTGTTCTATTTGACTTGATTTTAGAGTAGATTGAGAAGGGCATGCGCTTATAGCACTTGTAAGCTCAGGACATTATATTAAAAGAAAAATATCCTTTAATGTATCATGAGAGAAAGCTTAAAAAAAATCCTGTTAGTGTCTGTGATGGTACTTCTCTTGTCCTCTCCCTCTGTTCTTCTTTTGCTCTCATGGCTTTGACCAATGATGCTAATTAGTACTGAAAAGGACATTTTTGGCAAGGCTTTTAAATACAGCTTTTATCTTCTCTAGCAACAGACAAAGTTGTATTTAATGGTATTTGACATCTGAGAGTGACTGCAAGGTCTTTTTTCTGTTGATTTTTTTTTTCCTAAAGGAGTTCTTTATTCTTCTAATTTATTAAGAAGTCAGATTTACTTTTATTCTCAACTTACTTTTATACTTTGCTGAGAATATGCTGTGTTTATGTGAGTCTAAGGTATTAAAAAGCAAATGAGAATTATACCAGTGTTGCACTGAGTGCTCAACATCAAGCTTTCCTCTTATTAGGGCTACACTGAGTATTCTGTTGAGCCACTGCTTTTGATATCCCTATCTTTTAAAATAATGAAATTATGTATTTTCTTCTTTTAAAATTTTTAAGACAGTTCCTCTCAGCACCACCTAGTTATTAGTCTATATAGTATAGTTGGTATGCAGCTGCAAGAGAATCATGAGGCATATGTGAGGCATTAATACAAATTATTACTGTAGGTATTTCCTACTTGTCAGTCTGCATTGTTACTTTTCCTTATGTCACTGTAACTGTTTTCTTTAGAGTGGTATTTCTGTGTGGATGTTGATTTTGGCTAGGCAACATTTCCAAGTGGTACTGTGCCAGTGCTGGATTACCAGTATTGCCATTGATAAAAAATGTCCAGAAACAGTAGCAATAAGATTACGACAGCCCTCAGAAACAGTGAAACAACCAGGTATTTTATATTAATAGAAACTTAACACGAATTTAACTACTCACAGACTTTCTTCTGTGTGTCCCAAACACAGCCAATCTACTTCTGCTACCCCAAACCATTAATTTTTCCTACTTTTAATAATTTATACTGTAACATGATAGAACTAAGCTGGATCAGATGTAGAATACAATAAAACTGAGAGAACATCTCCCAGTAAGATATCAGACTTAGACATATTTTAGATTCAGTTGACGTGTAGGTCTAGCTTTGGTTGCAGGATGGCAATTAGTAGTCTGTAGAGATAGATGACCATCTCCTTTGACCATCTTCTTCTTTCCTTGTTTCTTGTACTTCCTCTAAATTGCTAGAGCTCATGTTAAGACCAGATTCTGAGATGCAAGGTTAAGTGCTTTCCATCTCCACTTGAGAAGGTGGTTCTGCAACCTGGAACAGTTTTGAGCTACTTTCAAACCTTATTGTCCATGGTGTCTCTCTGTCATTTAGCTGCTCAAGCCAAAAGCATGAGATTTCAGTGCACACCCTCATGTGGACTTCCGTGAACTTTTGGCTAGGGTTCTTGACCCTCCAGGGGTTATAGCCATCTGTCATCAGAGAATGATCTTACTTACCCTGGCAAACTGGCCCAAGGAAAGGAACTATAGAAATGAGCTTTCTCTCATTTTTTGCATTTCTCAGCTGTACAACATGCTCTGCCACAGCCTAGAGGTATGATTATTGCCCTAACTGTTCGACTAAATAATGGATATGACATGTTAGCAAATCTCAGGGTTCTTCCCTCCAATTCCCTATGTGCAGAATTGAATTTTGAGGCTCGTTTCACTGAAATATTTTCCATTTAAATTTTATTATTTACAGAGAAATATTTTGTTTCAAGACACTTAAGCAAAATGCAGTTCCCCAGCACTTCACTGCCTTATTGGAGTTACAGCTTAGATGCTTCCCCATAGGCCAAGCTTGTTAGACAAGCAAATTTCTCTGAAGACAGCAGAAATTTGGTTTGGTCAGATGTTTGCAATACAGTAGATATAGCTGGATTTGAAATAGTAATGCTATTCAAATCTCAAATTTCATTTTCCGTAAAGCTACATATGGGTCATGCTAGAAGGAAAATTACTTTACCCCTGGGAAGTGCAAATCTTCAAGGAGCTGGTCTGTAGGTGAGAATGATGATCTAAACCCCAGTTTTCATAGTACCTATGCCTATTATTGAACAGTGAGTCTGATATTATTAAAAAAAAAAAATTAAAAAAAAAATCAATACTGAAATGTTTCATTTTGATTGGGTCCTTAAAAGTGATATATTTCATAATCTGGAACTGATGTACATGCTAACTTTGTGTGTTAGCATGTACAACTGAGTGACTGGCATGGTGTAAATACTTGTTCATATACTGACTGAGAAATACTTTGTGTGAATAATCAATGTGAAAAGAACTGTTCTGCCTATCTATACAGAGAGCTTTTCTTTGGGAATGAGAATAACAGTACAATCAGCATTCGGCTGGTGGGACAGTCTCTATATTCTGGAGCTGAAATTTGTTGTAGTTAACATCAGCTCAGACGCTTAAATGAATATTGGGTTGATGCTTTTGAGAACAGCAAAATTTGTGATAATGCTGTCACTAGAGTGAAATTCTGTCATGAAAGAGCTTTAAATTAAGCTTTTTGAACCCAATCCAATAATGTAATTGAGCCATTGAAAAGTCTCTCATTGCTTTAAATAGGTTTTGGGCCATTAGCTTTCAGAGCAGTAGTCCATCATCAGAGCTTCTCAGGGGTGTGGTAACTAAAAACATGACTCAGATCGTAGAGACAGCTTTTCTTTTAGCTTTCAGTCAGGATCATATTTTCAAACAAGTATCTAAAGTGTTCCTATCAAATCAGGGTGCAGATACCTTCTATATGCCCACTGTAGGTAGATGCAGTTTTCTGAGCATCATCAGTCTTTGATTTGTGATACCTTTTATATACCAAATAATGCTTTTTCAGGGTGATTCTCTGCAGCCAGAATTAAGATATCTGGTCAGTAAAAAACAAAGGAAAAATGACAAGTATTTGAATATCTTTTCAGTTCCTAATTCTGCTTTGTAAAGCCAAATCTTCCTGCCTGTTGCAAAGGCAGCAAAGGAAAGTAACCTTGATAATTGATTAAGTAAACATACCTTTTCCACTTCCAAATATCAGACATCAATATTTTTACTCGTATTTTCTGCCTGGTTGGTTTTTGCTTTTGGTTTTGTTTTCCTTTCTTTTGTTTTTGTATACAGCAAACATATTATTCCATCACTTCTGAATTTGTCTTTTTCTTTTTTAAACCCAGCTATACTAAACCATAAACCCATTTGTCCCAAGACGATATTGCAGAAATGAGACTATATATGCTTTTTTTCACCTTTCTTTGTGGCTTGATAGAATTTTATCTATTTGTATTCCTGACATTTACAGAGCTGCCAATTCTTCATTACCATTGGGAGATATTTCTATTTCATGCTTATTTTAAGCCCTTTTTGAAGATGCTTCCTTTTTATGTACGAATGAACCCAAGTATTGTTATACCTTAATCCCAGAAGCCTGATGAACCACCTAAATTTGAGATGGACCTTTGACCTTGTCCCTAATTTGTTACAGTTTTAGATACAGTTTGATCCCTGTAATTTCTACAAAGTACGTGGTAATGACATTACAGTAGGTGTAGCAGTTATGTAGCATAGACATTCATAAGCAAAAAGGTTTTCAGTGTTCCAAAGGGCTGTTGGAGTACGGCAGTCATCTGATAAGATTTCCGTTATTTTGGGAGAAAGATAAGGAATTTTCCTATTAACTTTTCATAGGGTTTTTTTGAAAAATTTGTTATGTCTCATTCAGGGTAAAGTATTTCACATTCAGAGCATTCTCCTATAGAGTAACCTGGGAAACATAGATATCTCTTGGTCTTTAAAAAAAAAAAAAAAAAGACTGAATTGTACATATTGATCATCCAAAAAGATGGAAATAAGACTTCCAAGATCTTCTTGGAATCACCTCAACACAAGTTAAAATGAAATGCTAAAAATGTAGAGAGTTCAAGCAACCAATTGAAATAACAAAGAGTACAGGAAGAGAGGAATATGACAAGTCTTGTAAGGACATTAAAAATTCTTCTGCAATGCCAAAATGTTGTATCTAATTTCAGATAAGTACATGTATCAATATGTGATTTTCTGTATGTTTGCCAGAAATGAGTGAACTCATCAAATAAAAGACTTCTAGGCATGTGCAATATGAATATACATATGTTCATATGTAAAATAAGAAGGAAAACATATGTTTCTGGAAAAAAAATCTTACTTTTAAAATTTTCTTGCTAATTTCCTCTTAATGATAATACCTAATATTATTCTTTATAGCAGTGAAGTTATTTCCTTTATATAATACCCAGGATTTCTGCAAAATCGTGAAAGTCAACCTGTTTTATTTTTCACATTGACAAAAGGTGAAATACAGTAAAATACTCATTACTGTCAGAAATAACTGAACTAGATTGAAAAAGTAGTTGTACTGATATAAATAAACTATGAATTTGTCCCCAGAGCTATGGTGTTATTTGCAGAATGTTTATTCTTTACAGTGTTACTGTGGTCTTATCTCAGGGATTTTTAAAGCAGTTCCACTGCTTGAAGGAGGTAATAAAAGAAAGTAAAAAGAATGAAGACCACTGTCATAAAAAAACATTACAATTAATATTAAAGAAAGAAAGCATAAACATGTGCTTGGTTTGCATTTAAATAAGATGTACTTTCTGGGGACCCACTGAACAGCTTCCTCCAAATGTACAGTACAACGAACAGCTACAGAAAATAGGGATTAATGGAGGCAAATACATGAATAGTACTGAGCATGGAAGATTTTCTTATTGCTCTGTGATATGTGATGCACATTGATGTCCTGGAAAGCATGCACTTTGATTGCCTGCTTATTCAGTAGAATAAACACATAGATGTGTAATATCTGGGTTTTGGGATCTGAATAGATGCAGTCTCTGGAAAAATGTCAGCGGGTTTCAAGGTGACCTAACTTCTGTGATATGGACAAAGATCAAAGTGCGTTTTGAATATTTGGGATGTGTCAATGTTTGTGGCATCACAAGGAGACAATCCTGAAATCAGAAAGGATCCTTCTGATATCTTAATAGAAGTTGGTTCAGAATTGGCTGAACTGTAATCTGTAAAACTTGCTGTTATCAGTAGATGTTATGCTGCACAGCGCTGGTTAGATCCTTGCAGTTAAATGAAAATGGGCAGGTTTTACTGAATACACTGAATATTCACTGAATATACCTCAACCCTACTAGGGCGCTGCAATGACACATCCTACAGACAATGATCTCTGGCATTGCCCTGCAGCTTGTGAGAGGTGACAGAGAAAATCACTGCTATGGTCATAATAAGGTATTGCCACAAATTTACTCTGGATAGTCCCCATCTTTTATGTTATGTCTGGCCTTCCTACAGCTTTGGCAACCATCCTTCCAAGGTTTTATATGTACCCTATTACTTTTGAGATAATG
The DNA here is from genome assembly GCA_023637945.1 of Phaethornis superciliosus. Classification (NCBI taxonomy): domain Eukaryota; kingdom Metazoa; phylum Chordata; class Aves; order Apodiformes; family Trochilidae; genus Phaethornis; species Phaethornis superciliosus. Next base: position 109,033,113 of record JAJQWJ010000001.1, on the reverse strand, counting down.
CTTCCTGGATCCAGTCATATCTGTTTGCAGCCTTGCCTGGAGCTGCTGATGCCATTCCTGCTACGCAATGAAAATGAGATTACTTCAGGCAAAGGCAGGATGTAAGTGTAGCAGCATTTAATAGTGATGAAGGACTTGAGGATGAGAGGAAAGGGAAAGAAGATCACACCAGCTATTTAATCTCTGGCATTGTACAGCTTCTGATTGCTTGCTTCATTTTGTAACCCAAATAAAATGTTAATATAAATTTTTAAGAGCATTTTCTTGCACAGAAATTAATGCTTAAATAATACCTTTACCACACGCTCCACTTTTAGTCCTATGTGAGTTATTAGTTGAGTTTTAGACATCTAGCTGCACAACAGTCTTCTTGAAGGACTTCTGTGATAAAAGGTGGCAGCAAAAGAATTTTTTTCTTTATAAGGCAACAGCAATTAGCTGGGCATTAAGGAAATCTTGTGTGCCAGTGATTTCAGAGAGGAATCCTAAGATGCATTTGAGTTCAAAAAAAGACCTTTCTGCATCAGTTACAGACCTTTTCCATCCCTATTTCTTTTATGCTTTTGCTGCTCTTTGTCCTTTTTCTTTTTGATTGTGGCCTTTGAATGATCCAGTTGCTATCAGCCCTTCTGTTCTTCAAGCCTCTGTATCCAGGTCATCTATTTTTCCCTTTACTTCCACATTGCCAGGATGGGAACAGGGAGGACTGTCAGTTTCATAAATGACAGAGTCCCTTTCTGACCTGGTGACACCTTGCTTCCATGGAAGAGAAACATAGGAATTCTTCTGTTTGCACACAGTACAGATGAAGTACTTGAGTCTTTTGCCACTACAACGGACCATCGATCTCTGTATTTTGATTTAAATACAGAATAGCAAACATTTATTTTCAGTGACAAAGGGATAATTGTAAATAGTAATTGTATTGTAAAATATTTTTTGCTTTCATAGTGTATTTTCCTGTTTGTAGGGAAGCCATGTCTGTGTCTCAACATCTTAAGACCATGTTTTTTTTTCCCTTGTCGCACTACTACTACTACTACATATTTGTTTGCATATTGGTAAGGACAACACACAGGTTAAAAAAGAGACTGCATAATATTTTTTTTGTTGCATATACACAAGTGTCCAGTCTTCTTGGGGTTATCTGCAATTTCAGATCTTACTAAGAGAATATCTATGGGCATGTATTGCAGAATTGAGTGGCAGAAATAAGAAGGAAAGAGAGCCAGGGAGGAAGTGAAATCAAACCTTGTATTGTTCTATTTTAGTTTCTTTGTGCATTCTGTTCTTGTTTCTGATGTCATACTGTTCTAATTCTCTTTGGTTGTCCGAGTAACTATCATTTTAGGCCACGCAGTCATATTAAATAAATAAGAAAGTCAAGTAAAGGAGAGTGAAAGAAACTAGACAAGAAGGAGCATTAGAAAGGCAAATGGTTCATACCTGTAAATCTGTCTTGTAAACTTTGATAATTAATTTGTAACAGGACTGAGTTTTTTCCTTGGATCTCCAAGACACTTTTATTAGACTCTAAATGGATGTACTCGTACATCCCGTTAACTCACATGTTTGTTTTAAATGTCATGTTTTAATGAGAGCCAAAACCACTGAAGTTTGCCATAGGTACAAATTACAGTCTTTAGTTTATTCAGAGTCAGGTGATATCCCTTGAGTGAAACACTGCTAGAATTATGGAAAATTGAAAACAATTAAGTAACTGAAACACAAAATGTATTCCTTTTCTTCCTAGTCTGTAGATAGATCAAAATCTCTAAAGATAATAGCTATTAACAGTTTAGTTGTCACTGTTTTTTTTTTATCTTTCACTTGTGAATTTGTATGGTTTCACAGTGGCAAGCCTGTTCTTAAATGTATTCCAGATACGATGGCATTTTAGGAAAAATTAAACTTATTCCATAGGAGGGGAACATTTCCCTGAGATCTGGTACAAGTAGACATGACTACGATAGGGGACAAAGTCACAAGTATACTTATTTATTCCCAATTTGCCTATTCAGATTTTATTTGGATTTCTGTTACTTTGTTTTAAATCCTCAAAACAGTTTTATGTTGAAGCCCCTATTAGGAATGCTAATGTTTATAACAGTTTTGAACTTTGAACCAGTTTTATTTTAATGGTGATACAATGCATACATTTTAAATGGGTAATATATTACTTTGGAAAGCAAGTTAGAGATGCCAAGACTTTGCCTTCTTCTAATGTCTCAGAGAATCATAAATTCTGTTGAAGGGGTCCTCCAGAAATTAATTCAGTTCAACCTCCTGATCAGAAAAGGTCCAATTAGATCAGGTTTATTAGGGCTATGACTAGTCAAATCTTGAACACATACAAGGAGGTCCTACAACCTCTCCAAGTCTCTGTTCCAGTATTTAAATATCCTCATGGCAAAAATAAAATAAAGTTATCCAATCGCTACACACCTCCACAAACTCCCTAGTTTCTAGCCTCTAATTTTTTTAGCCTCTCCACATTCAGCATCTTCTCCAGCCCCTTGACCTCCACTGTGCTTCTCTCTAGTATGTCAATATCATTCTTGTGCTGGGGAACCCAAAGCTGGTCAGAGCTCTAAGGATCTAAGATCTAAGGACTGTTTATTTAAGTGGAAAATTTCCATCTCTGATTTCTTACTGTGGAATCTTTCCCCTGTGTTTCCTAGCACTTTAAGCATCTTCTTGACCTTTATTTATATGGCAAGCTACAAGGCCATCTGAGAAGAAGAAACCTAAGATATGTCATGTTATCTCAGCCTGTGGCTAGGAGCAATAGTTGTTGCTGCAGAGCAACATGCCATGTGTGGGTGGAGGAGGAAAAATTTCTACCTGCTGGGCAGATTTCCATTAAAAGTTTCCAAGCATATGAGAATTTGCTGCTTTATTGCCATAAAAAAATAACATCTCCTCAGCAATCCTGATATTAGAAGTTTGTGTTTAAGTGCAAAGAGCTGAATCGAAACTTTACTGCCATTCAGTTTTGAAGAAGTTTACGGCAAACCATGTTTTTAACTATCAAGGGAACTGCCTCCAACTCCCACTTCTTTCCTTTTTTTCTACTCAGCGAGAACTGTAGGTGAGTGGTTCAGAGTTTTGCTGACACACCAACACCTATAAAATAGTGTGTTGTACTGATGCGTGAAGAGCACTCAGCATTAAGTTCTTGGAATAATCAATTATTTAGCAGATCATCACATTTACTGTCCACTGAAGGATCTTTAGAGCAATAATGAGGTCACTGCAATTAGATCCTCTGCTTTTGGCATTTCATCTACAAAGCTTGCACACAGCCACAAAAAACTTAAAAGACTGCAGTTTGGAACCTGGTCTAGTCTCAGCAGAACAAAATTGCTTTTTAATTCTCCCTGTCTGGATACCGTCTTGTACAATAAAGTACTCTGACTTGCAAAAGAAAGGGGTCATTGGGTATTATAAACCATGGGTGTGTTTTTACTTCACTGGCTTTCAATTAGGACGGTGGAATGGTATGAGAGATTCCCCAATAGATGGGAAAGACTGTTGGAAAATTGCCTTCAAGAAAGTTTGGGAAGAAGCCTTTTTGAGTTAAAAAAAGCATATGTAAAAGCAATATATGACATTCTCCCTAAAGGATAAGACTCTTTTGGAAAAACAGTGGTCGAATAATGACTGCAAAATATTGGCATTTTGAAGTTTTTCTGAAATTTTGGAGAATTTCTATTTTTTAAAAAACTAAAAGGACTCATTTTCAAGTATCTGTGATTCTCAATTATTTGTTTTTCTAGACTTTTTTTGCATTTGTTGTTACTGAGACAGTAATAGGAACCCTATACTGGACTGGAAAATTATCATCATGAGGGCAGGGAAAGAATTATTTTATGGTAATTGTTATATGAAGGTTAAAAAATAAGTGAAATTTTAGGAGGGTTTTTTGAAATGTCAAGGACATTTTCTGTGTTACTATGTGGTTTTGCTTTTCTAACAAGGGAGATCTGTGCAGAGTACAGTCACATTTCATGGTGAAGGCACATATCCACTGCTGCAGGAGCGACTGTTCTTCCCTATGGTTGTAGACTCCTTCTGCAGACCTACCTTCATTTGTTAGTTGTCCAAAATAGGACAGTTATTTGTAAACATATTGTGAGCTAAAAAATGGAGGTTTATGTTCTTTCTCTTCTCCTTTCCCCCTTTCATCAGGCATATATGACAAAGATTTGAAATTTCATTTGTTATAATCCAAGATAGTTGTAATGTTTGTCGTAGTATTGTTGATGGCTGCAGGAGAACTAATAACAAAATTATGTAGGAAAAAGAGATGGGGAGTTGTAAAAATAAGATAAAAGAATAATAGGAGACATAATTTGAGTTACTGTTCAGTTTCAGTTTGTATACAATAATTATCAATAGTTAGTAGATACTCCTGAGAAAATGTTATTTGTGAAATTTTTTAGAAAGATCCAGAAATTTCCTGCAAATTAGCAGAACCCAAGTTAAATTTTCGTAAGGTTTAAAATGCAAGCAGAACCACATGTATTAGCTTGTAGTCATACAGACTGATAGGTTGACAAAAGGTGTGATGTATGGTTGTGGTGAGAATTCTGCATTGTGTGTCAACAGAAAAATATTTATTGGCACTACATTATACTTATGCCATACCACAGCCTAAATATAGAGCCATTTTAAATACAGTGCTAGAACTAATTAAATGCAAGCAGGATATCTGAAATGCAGTTTATTCTTAGAGCTTTCTTGCTATTCACTAGTCTTTCATGTTAAAATCATATTAAATACAGGAGGCTGGAGTCAAGTTCATCACCACAGAACTCCACTGAAGCTGATGAATTTGCTGTAAGATTACTTTGGCCCTGAATCAGCTGAAAGGAACAAGGGGTGTTGGTAAATGTCAGGTTGAGTTTACATGGCACAATTCTAGAACCAAAAGAAAAATATTTATGCTGATAGGGTGAAATAGTGACCTTGTCAACAAATCTGAGGTAGTATGGCTCCTGTCAAGGCCTGAAAGAATCTGAATATTACATGGCTGTGATAAATGCAATTTCTTGTCATACAAGAGTTATAGTACTGATATGGCCCAGGATCCTGGAAGGTCTGATCGACTGTGAGTTACAAGTATGCACTGTGAGACTTTTCAGAAAGCAAACCTTTTTATTTGCATTACTAGAGTAGAAGACAATTTTGGTGGCTTGAAAAATGTTGTTTTTAACTAGTACGGCATGCAGGTAACTTGAATGGATTTGATGCCTAAACTGTGAATAGTTATGATGCTTGTATGCACCAGCACATGACTTCCACTTTCAGTTCAAGCTGAATTTGTATTATATTAGAGGTATGCCTAAGCTGACTCTTAGTTACTCTAGGACAAAATGTATAACTTCATTCTTAAGTATTGCAGGTCTTAGATAGATTTGTGGATTCTCCTGGGGTTTCCTGGATGCCATTACCCCAGCTAGATGAGTTACAACTGCACCAAGGATGCTTAGGCATGCTGCAGTCGTGTTTTAGTTTGTTCATTGAGTCAATGCATGTACAGTGTTTTCTTTGTTCTTGATGTGCTTGAGAGAAAATTTAGGCCTCATTTGTATATTGGACTATGGAATTGTTTTATATTTTATATTCCCTTTGCACTGAGAATATAAAAGAAAATTATGGGACTCAGTGGGTATGCTCATGTACTGGGAAAAATAAAATCAATACCTGGAATGGGAACGAAATTCTTGTCCTGCTGGTGACCATGACACTTTCTTTGTTGATTTCAGTATGACAAGATTTCAATCAGAATCATGAACAAGTCCATAGGAAGTTTTTTTCCAGGAAATATCCTTTCCTCATCTTTCTTCCAACATTTTCTGACTCTTAGGTTAATACACAGTTGTGAAATAATCTATTCCATTAAGCAAATCAGGTAAACATGGTTATGTATAAAGCACATATGAACAAAATTATTTTTTCCATGGCTTTAAGCCAAGATGTTTCTTCAGATATCTGCATTAATCTTTAAGCTAAAAAGAGAGTAAATGGGAAGTGCTGGTGCATGTAGTTAAATATTTATTAAAGTAGATGTGGAACTAAATGAGAAGAAAATACAGAGACCTGGAGGGGCAACCATGTTTTTAGATTTATCTAAATTTAAAGATAATTTCAGCAATAAAATAACAACAACAACAACAACAAAAAATTACTTTTCTATCCTTCATCAGTTCATATCTGTTAAAGTGCTGAGAGCCAGTATGTTGGAAGATCTTGCCTCCCCTCTTGGATCTGAGTGGGAGATAAAATGGGCACAACTGGAAAAACAGTGGGATTTCAACTACATTTAAAAAACCTCCACAGCCCCAAAATCCTATTTTCTGTGCTGCAAACTTCTTACCTGTTCTTCACTTCTACAAAAGGCACAAGCTCTACTGCCTTCTGGTAAGACTTGGGCTTCTAATCTGCTTAGATGAAAATCCCAGCCTGTTGTGGATTTGTCTTTTACCACCACCTCCAGCCTCCAGACAAATGGGCATGGGCTGTATTCATCTCAGTGCTGAAGTGAAATGGCAATCATTTGTACTTAAACTCTGCATTTTTAACATCTAATTGTGGTCTGTCCATCTGCAATGAGCATAGTAGTACTCTGCAGACATGGTGAGTTCTTGGCTTTTCATCGAGCTGAGGAAAATTCTGAGGTTCACAGCTCCTTTGCTTTTTGCTGAAGTCTAAACTAGTACAGAAAATAAACATTGCAGACTGTGTCAGTAATACTGCCCTTTTCTGAAGTCGCCTCTCTGTGAAAATGTGATTTGCAACACTTCCACTGACTTCATACTCAAACGATTTGAAGAGTCCAAGGTTAACATACTGTCTGATAAAGCTACATTCATTTTATGACTGAATGGAAACATCTCTGACTTTTCTTTTAAAGATGGAGACAGGCTGGGGTGGAGTGGTTTCTCTAGGAACTGCGTCATCTCGGGGCACATAAATTTCACTTCTAGGGCTACTGTTGTCATGCAGTCTGTCTTTTGCATATCTCTGAGACTGGGTCCTATGCTAGAGTTTGAATTCCTCTATTGCAAAGTGAATTTTTATGTGAATTTTTTGTATATTCTTAATAATACAGATTTTGTTAAAGAAAGCAGACAGAACTGTCCCCACCACTTTCTGTAAGAGTAACATTTTTGTGAAGTTTGGTTGGTATGACAAATGCAATGGAAAATTTATGGCAGACAGCAACAGACAAGGAAGAAATTTAGATTTTTATTTATCACCTACTTCCCATTTAAAAAGAGAAACTCTGATAATTCATTCATAAATTACCGCTGTCTGAAATAGACACAAATTACTGTTGATCTCTCTCCCAAAGGCTACCTTGTCTTTCATTCATTTCTTGAAGATTCTTTCCTAGTTGACTTCTGTACTAGGGCAAATAAAAATATGCAAAGACAGAAAAAAACCAAAAAAAGTTATTCTGGTTTCATGACAACATCAATTCCCTTTCTGCAGGTACAACAGCTGCCAGTTAGTCAACTCACTAAATGAAAGCTCCTGAAGGCTCTTTAGACTGTAGCATTTGGCCAAAAATAACTTGGCATGCCACAGTTTTCCCACAAGCCCACAGAGAGAGTGAGATTAAACTGACTGGCAAGCAGACTGTCAACTCGTTTAGTGTCTTCGTGTGAAGAGGAAGAAAACAGACTTTAAACATTTGTGATGGAAAAAAAAGGATAGTTATGTTTGGCACATTATTTTTATGGCCTACAAGGTGAAACATTTATGCTGTTTAAAGGGATATGAACTATCTTCTGTCTTTTTCACCCCAAGGGCACCAGGTAATTTGCATTCCAGCAGAAAACTATATAATTACATACATTCTGATTTAGAATTAATTAACATTTCTTAAGGTTACAGTGGCAAAACTAGACAGCTCTTTGAACCAAATTTTTATGGAAGTAAATCAGTCTTTTAGTCAGACTTGGACTCTCTAGAGGCATTTTCTGAGGGACCCATAAAACTATTACTTTCATAACCATTTTATGATGAAGTTCTGCTAGTAATTAGATATTTCCACATGATATTAAAAATGGTATCAGTATTACCTGTCTTGAGCAAAGCTTAATGTAAAGCAGGTGTATGAGCACTTTGTAGAAGTATTTCATATGAGGCAGTAAGAAAAAAATGGAAGGTTTTTTTTGGCAAGTGTATATGTAGTGTTGAGACCTGTGATTACTTCCGATTAACTTAATTAAAACTGGGACAGACAATCCTGAGCTGACGTTTTAGAATCCTGTGCAAATAGGCCATCATCAAGAAGCAGTTGGTGTGGTGTGTTTTTTAATGGTAATCTTGGGAAACTGACTGCAGTGTACTGAATATTTACTCCTACTGGAGAAAAAGTGGGAATCTTACCATTTAAACCTAGGCAGAAATAAAGTAATTCCTTAAGGAAAGTAGTTAAAATATTTCTAATTTAATTTTTCAAAGCAAATAGTTTAAATTAATGATATTATTTTCTTAAGAAATTGTGTCTTCATTTATCCCCAGTGCTCTGCAGCCCTGCCAGCCACGTTTTACTGGTGGGTTAGTGCTTTGGGAGGTAGTTTTGGGAAGTAGATATGATTATAAATTCAATTTAAGCCTACAGAGCAGGCTGATTTAGGTTATGCTGGAATTAGATTTCTAAAACCTCTCTGTCCATGTTAGCACATTTATACAACATTCTGAGCTGCCACTGTAAACTGTAAACATGCCCACCACAAGCATGTTCAGGTAGTTAAGGTGCTACATTCAAACACAGTCATTTTCTACAGCTGCAGAAGAAACGGTGCAGGCATAAAAACATAGCCCCATGTTATTTCTTTTTTATATATTCATTGTTGCTGGGGGATGATATTACAATATTGTAGTTTGTTTAAACCTCTACAAGTGACATTTAGTATATTAGTGTATTCACATTGCACCTTAAATTTCTCACTGATTTTTAACGTTTGATGCTTTTGATAATGTAATTTTTCATATGTGATAATTATTAGTGTAAATTCTGTCACATTTGGCCAATTTCTTTATAGCTCAACTTTTACCTGTAACATAGCCCATAATAGGAACCCTACTTTAATGGTTTGTTATAGGTAAAATAGAATCCTCTGTACTATAATATAGAATCCCAGAATCATAGCATGTTTTGGGTTGGAAACGACCTTAAAGATCACGTAGTTCCAACCTCCCTGCCTAGGCAGGGACATCTCCCACCAGACCAGGTTGCTCACAGTCCCATCCAACCTGGCCTTGAACACTGCCACGGGTGGGCACCTGGGGAGCATCTGCATCTGTTCTGGGCAACCTGTTCCAGTGTCTCACCACCCTCTCTGGAAAGAATTTCTTTCTAATGTCAAACTTAAATCTACCTTCTTCCAGTTTGAAACCATTCCTCCTGATCCTATCACTCCATGCCCTTGTAAGTAGTCCCTCCCTTGTTTTCCTGTGGTCCCCCTTCAGATACTTAAAGTCTGCTGTAAGGTCTCCCTGGAACCTTCTCTTCTCCAGGCTGAACAATCCCAACCTTCTCAGCCTGTCTTCATAGGAGAGGTGCTCCAGCCCTTTGATCAACTTCTTTACCCTCCTTTGGACTTGATCCAACAGCTCCATGGATTTATTTTCAGGACCCGAGAACTGGACACAGAACTCCAGGTGGGGTCTCACAAAAGCAGAGCAGAGGGGGAGAATCACCTCCCTTGACCTGCTGGCCACGCTTCTCTTGATGCAGCCCAGGGTATGGTTGGCTTTCTGAGTTACAAGTGTACATTATTGGTTCATGTTGAGCTTCTCATCAACTAATACCCCCAAGCCCTTTTCCTCAGGGTTGTTGTTAATCCATTCTCCACCCAGCCTGCTACTCTTCTTGGGATTGCCCTGACCCATGTTCAGGTTCAGGACTAATACTAGTATGCTTATTTTGTGTAAAGAGTTAGTATGTGCAGTGACCATATTTTTTATTTGTGGCCTGTGTTGCAGGGGCTGTATGATGTATCCTTTGTCTGAACATGAGGTGAATCACAAGTGTGCATTAAACACAGGCTTTCTAGCATGACACCTAGTGGGCAATCCACACAGATAGTCCTGGAATGCTCCTCATATTAGGCGTGTTGATTATCTTTTATCAAATCCACAAACACGACATATGAGAATAATATTCAAAGAAGGCATAAAAATTTCCAGAGGATCCTTATTGATGTCAGTCTGTGTTACTTCCATGACCTGTAAAGAAGCACTCTTTTATCATTTAAATGAACATCAGGTATTTCTCAGCTTGTTCACACCATTAGGTGTTACCATTGACCATTAGAACACACATCACCTAATTTTCATTAGGAAAGACAACATGCTGCAGCTCCGGTCATTCTGAAAAAAAAGATCCTCATCAAGGAGTCAGTCAACAGGACTCCGTGGGAAATGGTCCTCAGGGACAAGAGAGCAAAACAGAACTGGCAGATTTTTAAGGAAACTTTCCACAGAACGCAAGAGATCTTGATCCTCAGGTGTAAGAGATCTAGCAAGGAAAGGAAGAAGCTAGCATAGCTGTGCCATGATCTGATGATCTGATGGACTAAAAACCAAGGAGATGCACAGGCAGTGGAAGCAGAGACAGATATCCTGGGAAGAGTATAGAAATGCTGCCCAATTTGTGTAGGGATGAAGTCAGGAAGGCCAGGGCTCATCTGGAGCTGAACTTGACAAGGGGTGAAAAGAATAGCAAGAAGGGATTCTACAGATACATCAGTGAAGAAAGGAAGGTTAAAGAAAACATAATCTTCCTGAAGAGCAAGACTGGTGATTCTGCCACTTATTCTGGTAAGACCTCCCATGCAGTACTGCATTCAGCCCTGGAGCCCTTAACACAGGAAGGACATGGACCTGATAGACTGTGTCCAGAAGAGGGCCATGAAAATGATCAGGGAGCTGGAACACCTCTCCTACAAAGATAAGCTGAGGGAGCTGGTGTTTTTCTGCCTGGAGAAGAGAAGAGTCTGGGGACACCTAATAGCAACCTTCTAGTATCTGAAGGGTTCTACAGAAAAGCCGGAGAGGGACTGTTTGCAAAATCCTGCAGTGACAGGACAAGGGGCAATTGTTTTGAATTAGAGAAGAGTAGATTTAGAGTGGATGTTAGGAACAAGTTCTTTACCATGAGGGTGGTGGAAAAATGGAATAGGTTGCCCAGGGAGGTAGTTGAGGCCTCATCCCTAGAGGTATTCAAGGTGAATCTTGACAAGGTTTTAAGCAACCTGATCTAGTTGAAGAAGTCCCTGATTACTGCAGCAGGGTCAGACTAGATGACCTTTAGAATTGTCTGCTAACCCAAACCATTCTATGGTTCTATAAATAAAGTGCTGGTATCTCATTCAAGTAAAACTTGAATTCTGCAGGGTGCTCAGGAAGATTACAGTCTCCCTCTCTGTTTTCTGCAAATCCATAAACTTTGTATTTTTTTGACCTGTCTCTTTCCTTTTTTCCATTGGAAAATATCTTATTTACCAATAGTATTTGAAGGCCCTTACTGTGCTTTGTGTATTGAGTACTAGCATTTAGCTTTCTAGTGCTCTGAGTAGAGGTGAGCCATTATTCTTTGACAGATATGCCATTGAGTGAAGCTGAAGCACAGAGAGAAGTAAAACAGTCAGAAGCTGGTCTCTTGATTCTCACTTTACCTCACTATTACTTTGATATTCCCCTGAAGGTCATCTTCTGTTTTTTTCCCTTGCCACCTCTTTCTACCTCTTTTTCGTTACCAAATGAGAAATGTTGGTAGTACTTCACCATGCACAGTCACATACTGGTTCTGTAATCCTTGATGCAGCATAGAGGTGCAACCTTTAAAAGCTTTCTTTTGAGCTACCTTTGGTAGAGCAAGAGGCAACCTGGCAATCTGATGGCTCGTGCTGGCTCATTTAAAACTACCTCAGATATGCTGTCCACCCATGTTCTGCAGTGATGGGCCAATAATCTGCACATTCTGCCTATAGTGAGGTCTAATTATTTAAGCAGGGTTATTAAATAGTTTAATCTACAACTTCACTGTAAGAGCATTTTGGTGGAAGATGCATCTCAGTAAAACTTTATGATAAGCAATATGCAGATAAGAATACTTTGAAGGGCTAACGTGTCCTATGGAGTATGAGCCATGCCAGCAGACATGGTTGCAGCTCTGAACAAAGCAGCCCCGTGACAGCAAGGGGCTGGGGAATGACTGCTATGGAAGTATGGAAGATGTCATGTGACAAGGTCTTCATTGCAGGTCACCAAGAGGAATTAAGATAACAACTTCTTAAATTTTTAACAGGACTTTATGGGATACAGACAAAAGCTGGTTTTGTGTTAAGGAAGACAGTGTTTCCAGCTTCCCTTTACTGATGTAGAGAAGCAGCCACTCAGACGTATACTGGAGAGGTACATGTTTGTCTTCATGTACTGGACTTTTATGGTTCTTCTTTTCCTCTCCTTCTTGAGAGATTACATGGGGAAGACTTGCAGACTGGTGCAACTGGGACTGTCTAGCAGTGCAATTGGAGGTGAGCAGCTTGAAAAATTAATGGTGCTAGGTGAAGCTCAATGGTAAAGGAAAGGTATTAAGAGCAATGGACCCAAGTTTGTTGGTGATGCAGTGGAAGAGGCAAAGACATGGAGGAGTGCAAATGGAAAATATACATCCACAGGCCACATTTTGCATGCTCTGGAAAAGAGATCCTTGCCATAGAAATGTTATGGGAAATCTGTGGATTGTGCTGGAAATAATTAGTTTTCTTTATAAATGTTTAAGCAATTCTAAATTATATTCCACTGCAGATAAAATGCATACCAAACAAGACCTGTAGCTACCAGTAGAAGGAAATAAATGTGAGGAAAAACAGTCTGAAGGAGTTTGCATCTGGATTACTTGGAAGTGGGAAACTTAATGGATGTTCAGACCCTAAAACTATACCCCATGTGTCCTCGTGCCACCACCTCCTGTCTGGTACTATTCTTGGGGTCAAGTAAGGATCTTGCCCTGCTTCTCTCTCACAGAAATACCAAATATAGATTGGCACTACTACTGAGCAGTTTGCAATCTTTAGTGAGAGACTGACCTAGATTTTCTTGTGGATCTTCCTGCATAGCAGGGCTTAAAGGCTGTAACCTCATCCTCTCTCCCTAGGCTACAGATCTCATCCTCTTTGAGGCAGAATGTCTGCCTGAATTTCTCTAATCTTTAACTTACAACTTTCAAATGCACTTTTCTCTCTTTGTTTCTGTGCCACAATGCTGGTCTTTCTTTTCCAAATGCAGAGAAGAAAATAAAATATCTCATATCAATGTAATTTAAAACATGTTAATTGTTTTAATGGAATTAGTGGATTAGAAATGATGCTTAAGTGATTGGTAATGAGGTATATTTAACAATAAATGAAAATACAGTTTTATGGTATGTATTGAGACCTTAGACACTGGTTAGATAGAATAGGCAGCTACAGAGATGGGAGTTTGTTCCACGAAGAACAAGTGCCCTAGCAAAGGTGTTGTTAGCATAGGAAATATACCCAGACAGCAAATGGAAGTTTGTTTGATAAAACTTAATGACAATTTTAAGTACTCTGGTCTTAGGATCCCAAATACCTAGTCTTCTATAGTCTAGTATCTGCTAACACTCTTGTTTCTCTTCACAAAACACTATATCTTCTGAAGTGAAATGGTTTCTTCCAGGGATAGACTAGTTGTTGCTAAACTTATATGCCATATTTTCCCATGGAATCTAACAAAATAATCATAGCAAACTCATAATAATGATACAGTTTCTCCAAAACAAGGGTACAGTTGAATTGGTAGGAAGACTGGTTTTAGGAAAGATGAAGTAGAACATATTGAACTACAGCATTCACTATTAGCAGAAAGCAGACTTCTTTTAGGTATTGAAAAACTAATTTTAATAACATAGTTTTGTAATAATAAATCAATTTTTGTTACTGATTCAATGTTATAAAATCGTAGTATCATTGGGGACCCAAGGGAATTTGCTTTTGATGTACTTGACTGTAGCCAATTTTGGCACATCCTGAATTTTTTGACTTGTCACTTCACTCACAGAGACTAAAAAAGATGTGCAAGTATGTGATAAAACAATCACAAAAATTCAAATGCACTATTCAAGAGTTTCTTTTTTTTCCTTTTTTGCAAAACCATAATTTCAGGTGCACATTAATCTGATCTGACCAGCAATCAAAATTAAAAATAAGTCCAAGCATATGAGCATGGCCAGTAAGCAAAGTTCTCTGCAGAGCAACACGTTCAAAAGTTAATTACAGATTAATCTTTCAAGACCTTTGACCTTTTTCTCTCTTGAAGTTTGGGTAGATTTTTCTGTCTGAAAGGCAAAAGTTAAAGAAACTGGTTAAAAACTCAGAGTCATATAGCTTTGTTAACTGATTTTTCTGCAGGTTAAGAGTTTGTAGGTTAGCAATGGAGTTTGGCACTTGTAGTGACTCATTAGTGATACATACAGTACCAGCTCCTATCACTTGTCTAAACTGAATATCTGTAATTACTTGAAATACTCATTTTTTTCCCCTTACTCAAGACCAAATGCCTTGTTATTATTGTCTCAGTGCACAAGTGTTGGTAGTAGAGATAAGTCTGTAACAAAGCGCTGACAGTAGTAATTCATCTTTAAGATTAACGGAGCAATTCTCTACATTGGTTATGTATTAATGAAACATGACCCTGGTACATTGTAATTAATGTTTCTCCAGCAGCCTGTAAAGATGCCTTGTGGCAACACAAGTCCACTGAGAGTGGTTGTTTCCAATCTTTGTAAGAAACCGTCCCCACTACTCCTATTTTATATGATCTCATGTCACCATGCAGATGAATGAAGTTAAGGCCAAATGTTTTTTATTGTCTATCCTCATTAATTACAGGTATATTTACTTCATAATGAGTATCTATAAATTGAGGCAAAAATATTCTTCTTCCTAGTCCCTGAAAAACTGCAAATATCACTAGCGGTGTTTTAGGTTTCTTAATTAGAAGTACTGTTTGTCACTGTCTTTCGGCAGGCCCCAGGTGACCTTGTTTTGTGAGTCCCAGGGCAATAGTTTAATTGGAGCACTTGAAACTGAAAGTTACTCTCTGACCACCATCTGTGCATTAGCCTGGTTGCTTATCAACATAGGCTTGGAGTGCTTACTATAAGGAGGTATGAAATGAAGGAAACAATGAGAGCAATGCTATTATAGTCTTATTTTATGGTTGTGAATTAGAGCACCAGTAGAAAGCACTAAATGCTAACATCAGAAAGACTGCCATTTTTTCAAACTGATGGAAAAGCAATTTAGATTAAGTCCCTTGTTTCTAAAGATTGCAAAGTACTTAGTGTGAAATTCACTAACAGATTTGGGAAGTGGCTACCACATCTCTCAACCCAAAGGATTTGTGCAAAGTATTGTAACAGCAAGAAACTGTTAAAAACATGATTTTTGTTCCCAAATTGTCTGATGGAAGATGTAAAATCTTGACAACACAATGTAGGAACGTTAGTTGAAGTTCAAAATTTTCAGAAGTTTCTAAGGAATTTGACTTGCTGGTTCTACTGAAAGCTCTCTGCCTAGTTTTTACAGATAAAAAAAACAAACCTATAATACTAGTGAAACAATATTTGTTTGTTCAAAGATCATGTGCTTTTTTGTCTTTTGAAAAAAAAGATCATTTCAGTAAGAATCACTGGAGTTATACATTCTGCACTCATCACCAATGAGGATCACTATTAAAGTGTGTTTAAAAGAAAATGAGAACAGAAAAGCTGTGGCCTCTTCCCAGATGTCTTCCTGGAGTCAAAAGATAGTATAAAAATATCCAGCCAGGGTTAGCACGATATCATGCCTATCACCAGTAACAATATTTAGGGAACGCCTGTGCGTGCATCTATAGCTTGTTGCTATCACAGTCATCGTGGGCATGACAGAAAAGATGTTCTATAATATGAAATATTTTCATTGTGTAGCTGGATGAATGAGACATCTTCTGAAAATAAGGGATGAAGAGATTTGAAAAAGGTAGTGAAAAGCGCACAGACTCTCCTTGTACCATTAAAAACAGCATCTGCCTTCCTGTCCCTTTATTAGTTTAGGTATTCAACCAAAGTGAGACTAAGTCCTTGAACTAGAATGAAGACGAGTTTATTCTTTTAAAGCAGACACTCATGTCACTATCTACATAGGTTAACAGGCAAATACTGAGGTACTTCACTGTATCTAGGTAATAGTCACTGGGGAAGCTCTTCTGCTGAGACTGGTTTTATCTGAATTGTGCTTTTTCCAGCTTTGCAATGTCTCAAGCTTTGATTTGCTTCAGACTTTAGAGCTAGAAGTAAAGGAAAGGAGGATCAAGCAAAGAAAGTTCCTCGTTCTACAGATTTCACGTACCAGGCGTCTGCAACCTCCAAATTCCATTTCTGCAAGCACAAAATATCACAGGTTTTTAAACCAAATTGAAACTTTCTTTGGAAAAGTTTTAAGTTTAAAATTTCATGGTTCTTGTAGGTATGTGACACATTATGTATCAGAGCTTGGGTGGGTAAGATTAAAGATATATGTCAGCTCAATGAGAAAATGAGCATTTTCTTTCTAGCTTATTCTAGTTATTGCATGACAGTGACACAAGGCAGCATTTTCATGTCAGAAATTTCTTAATTATTTTCCTTTGGTAATTCAGAGTAGTTGATGACTAAAGTAACTGGAATGTGCTGTCAAAGTTGTAGTCCCAGCTGAGACTGCTGTGTCTGCAGTCAAGCAGAGGTAAATCAAGTTAAAATAATTCACTGTAGTAAGTTACTGATGTTCTAATGTAAGCATTCAGGGCCAAAAGAGAGAGACAGGGGAAAATAAATAAATAAATTAAAAAAAAATTTAGATATTACAATATGTCAGAGGACTTTATATTTTCAGAAAGAATAGACAGAAAGAATAAATGGTAATCTAGTTTCCCCTTATGGGTAGCATAAGCCATATAATTTAATGCACACCTCAATAACTACACTGTTTAACTCAAGTATTGAAATATGTTTCCTTGATGATATTAATGCTGAGATAATAATTATATTTCCCCTCATATTTCAATGTAATTACCTTTTAATTTACATTTTCTAAGCTGTTAAATGCAGATATGCAAATATACTGAAATCTAATTTATAAATAATGGTCAACTGGAAAACACTGAAAAGAGGAAAATTTTTAGTGTTTCTCTGTTTCTCCCATGGAAACTGTGAAATTAGGGATGAATGATAGTTCTCTCTTGACTCGGCTGCAAAACTGAAAATGGAGAAAAAGCAAGTTGGATCTAACCTAAACTTTTTCTTTTTTTTTCTTCCCACAATCCCCTATTAAAATGAAACTCCAGAATCAGAGAATCAGACAGAGTAAAGTGAGATCCTCCCTTCCCTGACACATTTGAAGCATGGTAGTTGCAAAGTAGATCACGTCAGTATGAGTGTTAGAAAAACCTTTGAGTTAATTTGCATCAGTGGAGTAAGTGAAACAACAGACAACACAGGTTGGAATCTCGCATCTGGACAGGAATGGCAAGGCTTCCCTGCTGCCTGTGTTACCACAAACAGCTAATCCATGAGAGGAAACCCAGGAGAGGAAAAGTCAGCCTTGGCTTGAGCCTGAAGTATACACAAGCACTGTCCAAAGCTCCAAGTGGCCCTTCCATGTGTTCGTGAAGAGTGACTGATGCCAGCATTCCCTTTGCATATGGTCAGTGGCAAAAAGGGAGGTCTAAGTAAAATGAGGAAGTACCTTAGAAAAGGAAACTAAAAGAGACAGATGAAAGCACAAATATTGGACAGTGGCATGGTGACTGCTGGAAGACCACATAATAGAGATGATGTCAACTATTAGAAAGGCTATGGAAGGACTATCAAAAGCTGCCATGGTCAAACAAGGGGGTAAGGGAGGATAATATGTGAAAGATGTCATCTTTCAGAAGTTTAATGTTATGAAACTAAGAAATAACTTAGCCTCTGGCAATTTTTATTTTGTTGAAGCAGAACATGGGCTATGAAGAATTTCAGCAGTACCTTCTAAAGGTATTGAGAAAATAATACATCTACTTACAGTCACAAGGGAAACAGAAATTCTGCCAGACTATGCAGAGGGCCAATAGATTGGAAACATGTGAAAGAACTGCTAAGAAAAGATAAGACTGTAGCAAAAGAACCAGGAAAGATCAATTGCCAAAGGGATGAGGTCTGTGGAAAAAAATACAAAAAATGAATGTTAGCAAATTGCTAGCACTAGACAGTCACAAACACTTAGATATTAAAAAAGCACACCAAGATAACATAAGAGGTGGCAGAAAAGGACCAAGGGAAAAGAAAAACTGTTGAAGAAGAGGAAAGTTCCTCACCAGTGTAAAATCCTTCCTAAATAGTAGGTCACAGTTCTTAGAGACTTCCTTTGGAAAGTCACCAGCAAGCGTGAAAGGGTGTAAAGACTGAAGTGACAGAGGCTGCTGACAGCATGCATTTTTTTCTGAGTAACATAGGTAAGGCTGACTGAGAAGTTAAGTAACTGTGTGACAAAAAAGCAGGCAAAACTCAGTAATATAATATAATAAAAATAATGTATCTGTATAGAGTGGATTAGGCCGTGAGCTAATTGTTAACATTCAGTTGTCAGACCTGAGGTTATGGTAGTTGTCAGGTCAGCATTCTTTCCAGGAAAAAACAAAGTTTAGGAACTGAGGAAGGGGTAGGTTTCAAAGAAAGCACTGCTATGCTTTTCTATAAATCCATGGTGTAGGTATATATAAATCTATGCTTTACCTGAATGCTGTGTTCAATTTGGTTCACTTCTGCCTCAGGAAAGAGGCAGTGGATTGGGGACAGATTCAGAGAAAGATGACAGTGTTAGCTGGTATGGATCAATTTGTGCATACAAAATTATTATATAGTATAAGACTCTATCTGGGAATAAAACAGTGGAGGGGGCATGTAAAAAAAGATTACAGAATCCCAGGTGCCATGGAAGATGATGTAGCAAATGATTATTCTCTTTCTCCCTCCTTCCTCCTCTCTCCCTGTAAGAACAAGCTATCAGATTGCATTATCTGGTGGTAGATTTGAGTGAGCAACTGAATATACATCCTCACACCTCACATAATTAGGCTGAGAAACTTATTGCACAGGATGTCACAGATACTACAAATCTACATGGATTTAAAAAGTGGTTGGACAAATTCATAGCAGGAAACATCCTATCAGGGACTATTAAATACAAAGATGCCATCAGAAGTTCAGGAGATCCCTAAGTTCCTGGCTGCTAGAAAATTTGAAAGTATTCTGCTGAAAAAAAACAGTCTATAATTTCCCTCTTCTTACAGTCTTTATTAGACCATGCCCTACCATTTGCCACCAGAGGTTGGATAGTCTGATCCAGTCTGCCTGCCTGTGTTTTTTTAAAGAAAAATTATGACTCTTATTATGGAAATTAATTCTTTTTTGGGGTGTGTGTGGGTTTTTTGCAGAACAACTGGGAAAATAAAAAAAAAAAAAAGGTTCTTAATGCAATAGATTAGATATAAAATATATAGGACACTTGAGTCCAGATCTTTCCTTGCCAGAAGGTAATGACACCCACATTGTCTACCTATTCAGTAGGAACACTGTAATCATATAGCTATAGATTATTAAGTTTCACGGGAAGATAAAGTGCATTCTCAGTTTGTTCTGTTGACACATTGACAGACATTATGTAAATAAGTTAATGTTCAGTAGCTCAGACTCTAGAAATATGAAATTCTCCTAAATTATTTTTGAAACTACCAGTCCAGAGAATCACTTCCTCTCTCTGCTTCAGTTACTACTATGATATTTCAAGACTTGTGTGAAAACGAGCCACATCTTAACAACAGTAAAACTCATGGATATGCTTATTGCAGATGTGAAGTAATTACCACCTTCATTTAATCAGTTATGCAAAGTAGGGGAAAAAATTCAAATATGCTCACAGGCTTGCTAGTCAGGATACTCTCCAAGGAGGAGAAGACTGTTGGTTGTAGCTACTTCAGTTAGAAAAGAAATTGATTGTTTATGTATTGAAGTGCTCAAGGCCACTAAACCGTAGTTTCATGAAAGTCATCCTTTGACACTTTTTTCTCATAGGTGAACATCTTTGGTATATGACACCAAACTGTGTCATGTGCCACACAGTATGACAGACAAATTTGCAACCAGCTTGAGGAATTTTCTTATTCAGTGGTTCCAGGAAAAGAATCTTGTTTATTTTATTAGGATTAGAGAGCAAGCATATGTTTTCCCCTGTTTCTATGATGAATTCCAAAACAAAGTTGTGTCAAACTCTGGTAGAGCTGTAGTAACAACACAGAAAATTTTGCTAGCAGCTAAAATTTCAAAGTTGAAAACAAAGAGAGTGAATAATCCAAAGAATTATAAATTATCACTTATAATACCGTTTCCACAGATTGGCTTTTGTCATCAGATTTTTAAGAGGTTTATTTTTTTGCTTATGTATGTACACTCAAGGTAACTGCAACTTCAGTTTCTTCAAACTGTGCAATAGATTACGAAAATATAAGTGAAAATGGGACTTGGCTTCAGGTAAAAGATAAAGCAAATGTAAAATTTGATGAACAAACCTCAGCAAAACCCAGGACACAAGCCATAGCTGCTTTGGCTCTCCAAGGTCTTCAGTTTTCTGTGTATCAACCCATAATATTTTAATTTTTGAGTATTTATATGCTCCTTATAAACTGCAAAACTAAAGCAAACACTTATGTACAGAACTGGACATTGAACCGCAAGCGTGAGACCATAATGTCATGTAAATTCCATGAGTAGCTTTCAAGCCTTCTTAGAAGGTGCTTGCTGGTGACATCCTGCTTTCTATAATATGAAAGTTATGATCCCCCTGCACTATTTGAAGGACTTTTACTGTATTCCCACCACAGAAATCAGATATCAGTGGATAAATTACCTAGAGATGAAACTAAACTCTACATGATAGCCAAGCATACTTCTCAGGTGGCTTTAGGTGCTGTTTTTCCCTACCCATAAGAAGGTCATATTTTGTGCCTTTGTTTTGAAGACTTGGAGAAAGGATGCTCCATTACTATGTGTGTAAATACTCTCTATGATGACAAGGTCCAGGCATTGATGGAACCTTTCCCTTAATACAATATTTCCATAGTATAACAAAATCTGTTCTTCAAGTGACTTGAACTACTATATGACTTATGATCACTTTCATACTGGTCCACCTTGACAGAGAAATTAAGGGAATGAACTTTTTATGCTTTCAAGTATGTAGGTGAGCAAAATGGAGACGTGGAGGAATGTTAGCATGGTGGTAGTGGGGGGAGGGTGAACACATATAAAGGCCTTACTCTGGGGAAGGAACTTTCTGGTTCCAAAAGAAATAAACACACTGTTCTTGCTCATATGGAGAAAGTTCCATGAAAGATTCACAAGTTTTAATTTCCTAAATAATCTCACATTACCACAATGCTTGAAGCCTTTTTAGTAAAGGAAGTCAGTAAAAAGAAAAAAGCTGAGCTTTATTTGCACACATGAACAGGCACAAAGCAGGATTTTCAACTGGCACTGGAGTGATGAGAGCAGTCCCCAAAGAATGCTTCCTCCAGACCAGTCCTTGAATATTTAATAATGGTGAATTACCAGAACCCTTCAACCATAATGAAGGAATAAGCAGGCAATTAGAGCAAACTGCAAATCCCTTGCCCTAAAGACCCTCCAGCCTTTTGACTTTCTCTCCACATATACGATTCTCTTCTGATTTCTCTCACTTATTTAAAAATCACAGTGAGAAAAGGCTTTTTACCATCTCCTAGAAATCCTCCTCCATTCTGCTCCTTCTGAGAAAGAAATTGTATAAGTATATTCTCTTGTAAAATTCAGAGCCTCTGCTGCTTACTGAAGTTTACAGTAGCATCTTGAGTTGGTATCACAGCGATGGTCATATGAAATGTATGATATATTTTGGAAACTAACTTTCATCTATAGAAACATTTAATCTTTGCAGGATATCAGTAAAGTAACTCATTATTAGGAGCATCTTAGGATGTGAGCAGCCACTTGTGTATTAGCCATCTTTCTGGTAGTTAGTAGCTAGTTTGTTAGCATTAGACAAGCCTGGGAAGGCTGAGAGGCAAATTATTTATGTTTGTAGTGATAGATACACAGTTCAAAGTGTCTCTGAAACCCTTAAAAGTGAGGAAAAGGCTAAGCAGATGAATGAGCATTCAAACCTAAACTTGAAAGTAAGCCAGAAGTTTCATATGTCTATTGGATGTCATCTTTTATATTATTTGAAGAAATAACTGTCCAGTACATCAGATTCAGAATAATCTTCAGTGGAATCTGACCCTCTAGACTGAAGACTTAAGATCTACTAATACATGAATGTAGAATGGAACATAAGCCCTAGTGGCATATTGTGGTACACATTGTACTTCTCCATCTTTCATCATCACCCACCAAGTGTGTCCAGGTCCTTGAGCGAAAGCAACTCCACGAATGGGTTTGCCTTTGCCCGAGGCAGGATAAAACCAAACTGTTTTTCCTAACAGATTCTTTTCATGCACCACAGGCACTTTGTCCCCATCTACTGTGTGTAGATCGGACTGAGCAGGACCTGCTCGATTGATAGAACCTCTGGTGTTAACTAACCAGGTGGCTTTTGCCAAGTGCTTGTCCCAGTTTTTGAAGGTTCCACCACCCATTGCCTTTAAGGTAGTTTTTAACAGTCCATTGTACCTTTCAATTTTACCTGAGGCTGGTGCATGATAGGGAATATGGTATATCCACTCAATACCATGTTCTTTAGCCCAGTTATTACAAGGTTATTTTTGAAATGAGTACCATTATCTGACTCAATTCTTTCTGGTGTACCATGTCTCCACAAAACTTGTTTCTCTAGGCCCAGAATAGTGTTCCGGGCTGTGGCATGAGGCACAGGATATGTTTCCAGCCATCCTGTACTTGCCTCCACCATTGTAAGCACATAGCGCTTACCCTGGCGAGTTTGAGGCAATGTGATGTAATCAATTTGCCAAGCCTCCCCATACCTATATTTCGACCATCTTCCTTCATACCACAGAGGTTTCAACCTTTTAGCTTGCTTAATTGCGGCGCATATGTCACAATCGTGGATAACTTGCGCAATAGCGTCTAAAGTTAAATCCACCCCTCGGTCACGAGCCCATCGGTATGTTCCATCCCTGCCTTGATGGCCTGAAGCGTTGTGGGCCCATTTAGCTAAAAATAGTTCACCTTTATGGTCCCAGTCCAGATCTATTTGGAACACTTGAGCAGCCTCATCTGCTCGTTGGTTGTTTTGATGTTCCTCAGTAGCTCGATATGAAGGTACATGGGCATCTACATGACGCACTTTTACGTCAAGTCTCTCTAACCGAGCAGCAATGTCTTTCCACAGTTCAGCAGCCCAGATAGGTTTATCTTTACGTTGCCAGTTGTTTTGTTTCCACTGCTTTAACCAACCCCATATGGCATTTGCTACCATCCATGAGTCAGTATAGAGATAAAGTCTTGGCCACTTTTCTTGTTCAGCAACGTCCAAAGCCAATTGGATGGCTTTTACCTCTGCAAATTGACTTGATTCACCATCTCCTTCGTCTGTTTTTGCAACAAGTCGTGTAGGATTCCATACAGCAGCTTTCCACCTTCGATGGCCTCCTACCAGACGACAGGATCCATCAGTGAAAAGAGCATATTGTTTCTCATCCTCTGGTAGCTGGTCATATGGTGGGGCTTCTTCAGCCCGTTTGACCACTTTTCCAGGACACATATGCATGTTCTTGAAATGGAAGTTAAAGCAAATGAGAAACTGCAACCAGACTGAATAGGATTTGGATCATTTAGGTAATTGGGTCAACAGATGGTAAATAAAGTGCGGTATAAAAATATATAAAATAATTAGTCTGGGAAAAAGAAACCAATCCTCCAGTACACTGATGAGGAAAGAAGTGTTGATTATTGTTGAAAAGTCATTAAAGCAATGTAGACAGCACACAGTAGTAGGGAATAATACAACCAAGACATTAGGCTTTTGTAGAAAGAGGATAAAGATAAAAGAAGTGTTTTAATTTCTGTTTGGAAGATCTGGGTTTTACATATGGTCATAGGATTAGGGAGTCACATCAATATTTCCTTATGAGTGATGATTAAGTTCTTATATTAATAGAGATATACTGCACTAAATATTCTCTATGAAGAAGATGACTTAGAGCTGCGTAAGATATTTTTGGACACTATCTAGAATTTTTTATGTGGCATCACTCTATGGGTGATGGGAAAAATACTATGGTCCAGGAATGACCATTTAATGGAACACAGCAGCACAAATAGTGGAGAATATTACGTCATACAGAAATGTCACTGTAATTAAATTTCTTCTCTGTGTCTTTAATTAAAGATTTTGAGATCTCCAGAATCACCACTGCTGTTCAAAGTGTTTTGTTTTTCACACTGACATGTGACAAACTTGTCCATTTTCAAGCAAATATAAGAGTAACAGTTGGACAGTTTCTTATATTTATATAGTGCTAGATGGACTAAATCATCTGCTGTTTTAAATTCTTGAGCTGCTGGGAAGCTCTGTAGTTCGGATTATCCTAGGCTTGGGCACTGTGTGTTTTAGCAGCTGCAGAGGTGTTTTCTCAAAACCCTCCTTTGACATATCTTCACCTTAAAAATCTGCTTTCCTTTTGTACTGAGACTGGATGACGGGCTAAAGAGATCTTCACCAAAAGTCACTATCACATTTTGAAAGCAGAACTTTGTGTTTCTGGTATATACATGCATGCTTTTCAACTACATAACTTTCCAACATGTATTATGTCTTAAGCTGTTGCAGTTAGATAAAATATGTTAACATTTCAGGACAGGGGAGACAGGGTATAGCTGAGCCTAAGGGCAGGTCTGTGGGGATGGCTGCAAAGGTGAGCTTTTCTGTTGTGGCCTGAACAGGTGACACTCAAGCCAGACCCAAGTCAGAAGTGGTGTAGCTATGATGTCTTACCTTTATAGCTAGGGAATAAGCTCAATTGAAAGGGAAGGCAGATTGTTTTTAACAGTGTTCTCCACTTAACATGGATAGACATCCCCCCAACTGTACCTGGTTTTATTCCAGACTAATGAGAACATGGACAGATGGACTTGGATCTATTCATATGCATCTGAAAAGTAACTTCTCCTGAGAGAGAGGAAGGCGGTGATGGTTGAAGGGGAATCAAAAATGAAGGAGAAGACACAAAGGCATGCAGTTATTGCACAAAATGGGATTATGTGATAGAATCTTTGGGATATGTGTCTCCCACATTGAGTATATTTTAGATGTGTCAGCAAGAAACTACTGACCAGCCATATAAATTAAGAGTACCTTAGTACCAGTCCACAATTCCAAAGGGGAAAATAACCACCTGAAATTCAAAATACTTAATTTCTTTATGGGTTATGGTGGAACAGTAGGTGTCAAAATAAATGTTATATTTGACAGGAGTCACATTTGCTTGCCAGCCTTGTCTTATTAATTGCTGACCTTGATTTTTATTCCCATATGGTCTGCATAATATGTTTGAAATTAACTCCTTTTCACTAGTAATTTTCAATACTTTAATTTAATATGTTGTTGAAATGGTTACCTCTACATCTGCCTTGAATTCTCTGGGTGCTTGAATTTATTCAGTCTTCCCAGGAAAAGGGATGTCTCTTTAGGAAATAACTGCTGCTGACTGGAGCTACTGGTTTATCTGTGATTTACAATAATAACTTTTTATGTGAAAGGACTTTTGTGAGTTCTAATTCATTCTGAAAATCATCTACTTCTGGCCTAAACTACAGTTTCAGTGGCCTAGACAAATGCAAACAATGATGAACTTAAATCCCTTTTATCTTCTCATGTGAAGGTGCATTTCACAATGCAGCATGAAGAAAATAAACATGGTAGGTTTGAAACCAAATAGAGAAATGGAATTGTCAAAGTTTTTTAGAAATGGGAGTGATAGTATTAATGATTTTGGTATTACAAAGCATATATAACATTTATTAGAAATCAACTCTATCCAGCACAACACTCCTTTCATTAGGATCTTGTATTCTTCAACTTAAACCAGAACGTATACATGGACCTTATCTATTGCCTTGCCTAAAATGGTTTTCCTTCCCTGCTTAATAGTTTGATCTGGAAAAGAAAAACCTATTCTTAAAGGTATTTTTGCTGTTAGGTATATGAAGTATTATGTTTGCAGTCATTTTTCTAGGCAGCAGATAAAATTCTTTTCCCAGTCTCAATTTGTTAATGCTTCTCATGCATGTAGTGCATGGTGTTATCTAAAATCACTGAGCTGACAATGTTTCTTCCTCTTACTCATACAGACCTTAAAGAATAAAATGTGTTTTATCACCCATACTTCCAAATTCTTCTTTTGATATACAGTTGAATATGTTGCAAGCAATTATTCTGAAGTAACATTTTTATGGTTGTAGCAAAGAATTTCTACTTACTGTCTTCTGTTTAACTGTATTTGATTCTATATCATATTATTGTGGTTACTTCAGCATGCTTTTATAAGAGTATTTTGACAGAAATTATAGTCCGTCTAAGTCTAGTTTGTTCAGGGCTCTACATCTCTAATTTGACTATAATAATAATAGAACAATAAACCATTTTACACATTCTTGCAGCTTGCTTTCAAGTTGGAAATGCCTCCATTGGTTGGTTGCTTTCATGCTATCAGACTTCTTGCAGTATATTGAGATGTTTTGCATATTTGACAGGTTTAACCATTAGGTGTTTGAGATGGATTTGTGGTACTTCTCTTTCATTCTTACCCTTTCCGTTCTCTGCATCTTTTTTTCAGAACAACTGTAAATGGAATAAGAAGGCCATTGTTGAGACTTTATTCATACCTGCAGCAACTCCAGGGGACTCTTCTTATTGCTTGAAATAAATTAATTTGTAAACCTGAGTAGCAAGAAAGTTAATATTTTTCTTTAATATTTTAAGACCTAACTTCTTGCTGCTTCTCCTGTTCTTTTGTAAACTTGTCAGACCGGGGGTACTAATACTTAAATTGCAGGAGACCTCCTATCCAGTGACTAACCAAACCCATGTTGCTACTATACAAGGTATCTGAAAATCGATGAACAGTGTGGTCCAACAGATAGAGCTGTAGGCTAAAATTTAGAAACAAGGGTAATTTCTTGTAGCCCTGCCAGTAGTAGCTCCATTTTGTGAACAGTTACTTTAGACATCTGTGGTGTGACCTTGGACAAGTTGTCTTCTATGTAATTCAATTTCTTTTCTATTTCCCTAATTGCCTAGTCCATTTCAATAGCAAACTCTCTGAAGAAGACTCTGTAACAGGCTGTGTATATATCTATACTACATGGATAATAACGGTGCCCTGCTTATCTATGGCAGTGTCTAGAAGCTACCCTGTTCTAAATGCTGATTTTGTGGTTTCTAATGTTTTTTTACCAAGGTAGTGTGCACTGATTATTGTTGTCTTTTTTTCCTCAAAAAAGCTGCTGGAATGCAATTGTGCTGGACATACTAAAAATTAAAGAGAAAATAAGTAGTTTTCTTGAGGACCAAGGTTAATGATGTCTGAAGCAGGAAAAGAGAAAAAATGGCTTGTGGCAAACTTGAAAGTCATGGCATGTTCTCTTGCATCACTTGATGCATCTGCAGGTATATTAAAACCGTGAGGCATAAAATCTCCTAGCACCCTATTTTTAATTAGTTCTGAAACTTTTTGTACTCTTTCAAGTCATCTTCATTCCATAATTTATGCTTATTTTCTAATGATTAAATCCATCTCCCTTGATATAGGCAGCAAACCTCTCTTGCATAAGTTTTTTGGGGCAAACAAGAATTATACAGTATCTCAGTCTTCAGATGAAATACTTGGAATAGACAAGTAAGTCAAAGAGTTTTGTCAGTGACAGAAATGTGCCAAGTATGGATAGGAGGCATTATTTGGTTATCCTTTTAAAACTAAAAAAAAAAAAGAAAAGAGAAAAAAAAAAACCCAAACAAAAAACAAACAAACAAAAAAACAAAAAACAAAACAAAAAAAAAACCAAAAAAAAAACAACCAAAAAAACCCACAAAACAACAGATGTTTTAGCTAGAATATGTGGATATTTTGGTCTATCAAAACATCTTCAAAATACCTATTAAAGAAACAACCATATTACTAAAGTCTGTTTTTGAAAACATTTGTGACCCTTTGTCCAAAGGGAAGTGCTTGTTAAAAGTGATGTAAATGTATGATGTCAATGTAAATTAAATATGTAAATGATTCCTCCTCGAAAGGAATATTCTCAATGAATCTATTTGCAAAGGAAGGGGATGGGAATCAGCCTCAGTTTTTCACATGCACACAAAAAGAAGATAAAACTATTTCACTATTCTTATCTTAGTAAAAATTGTGTGATTAGCTGCTGTATTACCTAATTAATTAACTTTATAACACTGAATAAAATTTTGTGGAGGTAGTTTAGTTTCATCGCACAATCTTAGTATCAGAATGTGTATTTGTATGAATTATGGTAAAACTCCAGCCCAGTGTCTGACTGGCAAAATAGCCATTGGAAAAAAATCTCACTTTGAGAAGTAATGCAGTAAGCTTAAAAACACAGAGTATCATTATGTTCATATAACTTTTCTCCTGAGTTCTGCAGTGTTGTACTCTGGGTTGTGTCATTGCACAAGAAGCCTCTGTGCTTGTGCCAATAGAGTAACACTATAGTGGGTAACATAATTCTGATATTTACAGTTCTGTAAATAAGGAATGACTTTCCTGCAATCAGTGGAGCTGCAGCAGTACAAACCTGGCACTGCAAATACTGAATTCTTTATGTAGAAGCAAAAAATTATGTTAAAGCTGATGGTACAATATTCAAGTCCTTTAAATTACAGAAAAGGAGAACTTCCGATTCCTTTTTAGGTAAGCAAAGCTTTCAAAATAGTGTGATGAAGCTAGGGGTGGAACACTTCTAAGAAATAATGTAGTACAAAAGAAATTTTAAATCCAGCAGTACAAAATGTTGCATTCATTTTATCAGGCTGCAGGCTGCAATATTTATAAAATAACTGTTTCCTGTTATTGACATGTTTGTTGAACCAAAAAAGCCCCCATAATGTAATGTTTTGAGGAAAAAATTATCAAAACATGAGCAGAATCACAGTTAGCAGCAGGTCATACAAAGCTATTATCTCAACTTAAAAACATTTTAGAGGCTATAATTATTTTTATTTAATGTCTCTTGTAGCATTTTTAATTTCCATTCATTTGGGAAAGCCAAAAGGAGAAGAAAATCAGAAATATAAATAAGTGTGAAATATCTTTGTATAGTTTGCTCAGGGTGGTCAGCAGTACCTCTCAAGAAGTGCTGTTAATGTTTTTTGCCCTGTTGGTTATTTTCTCTCCTGTAGTAGGACTTAAGTTTTTCCATGAGACTTTTTCAGCTTGCTTCTTATTAAACCAAGCTTACTTAAATTCACTGAAAGTCCATATTTCATGTATTTATACCAGACATAATGCCTTTACAGGATTCTGATCATTCATAATGAGGAGGGAAATTTATAGTTCATTCTGTTCTATTTGTCTTCCTAAGTGCAATCTTGTGTGGCAATATGAGGACAAATCATAATTGCAAATTACCTTTCACCAAAATGACTCTTGAACATTTTGATTTTCTGGGCTATAAAAGGGAATCTTACAGACTTATAAGAAACTCAAATTATTTTTATAGTGCTTACCTCAAAGAACCCTAAGGGCACTTTTCCAAAGGAATAAATCTGTAAGTGGCTGATAATTGAATGTTAGTGTTTCATAACCTCATTGGGCAACGTGGTCCAGTGCTGCGCTAGTCAATTACTAATTTATCTTTTTCATAAATGGGAGTAACTTCACTGAAGTCAATGGTCTCTTAATGGTGAAAATGACCAATGAACTGCTGCTATAAACTCTGTCTCTAAGGGGAAAGAACTTATGGTTAAAGCTAATGTTGTAGGTTCTGAGTCCTTTAAACTACAGAAAGTAGGTGAATCCTCTCAGAACATGTAACTGAGCACAGGAAGTAAGAAAAAGGTGATTGAAAATGGCCAACATGGATTGACATCTAGCCAAGCTCATCTTCCATGGCTAACCCAGCTGCCTTCTGTGATAAATTGACTACATGTACAGGCAAAGATAGAATTGTGAATGTCCTCTCCCTTCCATTTTATCAAGGTTTTTCAGCAATGTTTGAGAAAATGTTCTAATATCTAAACCAGGACATTGTAGTCTGGATGCATGCACAGTTGTATGGATTGCAGCAGGTTGGATGGCAGGGCTCAGGCAGTCATAGTTAATTAATGGTTTATACTCTAATGGAAGGCCAGTAAAAAATGGAGCACCATAGCAGTTTGTAGTGAGACCTGTCCAGCTCAACATTTTTACCAGTGATCTGCAAGAGGCAATGGAATGGTCTCACATCTTGTTTGTAGATGACAAATTGGGATCAGTGAGTATGTTGAAGAGCAGGGCTGCCACACCAAGGGACAGAGACAGGCTACAGGGATGGGCTGGCAGTACCTTAAGCAATTCAACAAGCACAAATGCAAAATCCTGTCCCTGCAATGGACCAAGATCCTGGCAGGGCACAAGCTAGGGAGCAGCTCTGTGGGAAAGACCCGGAAGGTGCAATGGGCAGCAAGATCCTTGCATGTGGAAAAACTGGAAAGTCTCCAGTGGAAGGTGATCACCAAGATGGTCAGGAATCTAGGGCATAGGTCTCTTTAAATAAGTTTCACCCCTTAAAGCTAGAGTTTGAATTTCTTGAATTCTAAGAGTGGCTTATGCTTGGCAATTAATTATTTTCTTCCTATTAATTTATGAGTTTATTACAACATTCACATTAGTCATCAATACATAAAAGAGCATTAGAATCAAATTTGACCTCATGTAAATGCTTTCTTTAATGCATCTGGTGTCTTTATAAATAAGAATTTTTTCATATGATGTCTGCTCTGACACTAGCCCTTTAAAAATGTGCAGAAATTAATAATACATCCCTGGAATCAAGATTGGTCTAAATTCTAATTTACTGATAAATTATGAAAGCAATAAATTTTTACCTTACTGTGTCTTATGAATAAAATAGATGATTCACTGTAGTGCTTGAAGAAGGAAAACAAAACCAATGTATTCATGTCATATAGAAGTGAAAGTCTGGTGCACTATAGACAGCAATAATTTAATGAGCTGTGTCTAACCTGGCCCTGTTGAACTGTACCTAGCATTTACCAGGATGTGAGCCATCCAGAAGTTCCACAGGCATCTAAATTTGATTTTTACCTTTGGCTGGCCACCTGGCAAAGATCCCAATTGACTCTCAGTCATGGAGACATAATAGAAAGCTGAGAATGCATGCAAAGATTTCTCTACATTGCATTTTGTGCACGCAATAACATTGCTCTTACACAAGATCTCACCGGGGTTGCCTTTTGCATCAGAGCATTCTGATGGTCAGAATGTCAAACACTGCACTAAGACTTCTATGCTGATGATGAGCACAAAGGCATACCATGGTCTGACACTGTAGTGATGTTGTCCCAAGCTGCCATTTGCCTGTTCCCTAACACTGCAAATGGGACTGCTATTTAGCTGTGAGAGATCTTGTGGTGAGTCTAGTTCCTCATCCACATAAAAAATTGCAGGACCAAGCCATTAGCTTAACCATGTCTGAATACTGAGAAAGAGTAAGACTTTGGATGAAGACTTGTCCTTTTAAATTTATTGGAAGTTGTGTCATGGATTTCGATGGGGCGATATTTTTACCTTGCAAATAGAAGTCATTGCCAGTACAAGCACATTCTGCTTGTCAGTTGTTTTACAGAGGATGTAGTAGAACAAATTTGGTATCACACATAAATTGTTTGGGCAAGCCATCCTCTTGTATAACCAAGTAGTTTTCTTCACATAAAGATTGGCATCTTTCATTTTCTTTTCTGTGTCTAGATTTCTTTCCATCTCCCTAGTTTTGTCTTTCCATTTTCTGTGCAAAAGTGTTACCCAAGATAGACAGCATATATAGATTTGCATAAACTACTTAAGTTACAACTGAGGTTGAGAATTGTTTCATCATGTGTCTACCCCATATAGCTATTCTGCTTTCTTCAATAGCTTCTGACATGAGGGTACTTGCAGACTGTATAAAAGTTATTCCATCCTTTAATTTCCTTGAACTATAACTAATTACATTTCCAATAGACAGGTAAAATGACATAACTTCTTTTTTTAGTGTTCTGAAACAGAAGGGCATTTTTTCATCCTGATTTCTTTCTGAATTCTAAATTCCATTGTGATTTCACCTAGAATTAGAATATTTCAAAGACATCTTCCATTTACAAACACAAGAGAAGTAAACTCAGATGTTTTCTGAGAATTACCCTTTTTTCTCTTGCTTACTCTCTTCAAAACTCATGAGAACAACAAGAAAAAATGTACTGAGTGTAAATCCTCTCGGTTTTGTTCTCATATGTAAGAAGAAGAGAACAAGGAAGGAAGAAAGCAAGTTGTATGAAGAAAGTTTGGGGCAGAAGAGACCAAGATTTCATTCAACTTTAGAGTGTACATGTTTAAAGGATTCTAAGCAGTGCAAGAACAATTAAATACTCCTTTTTTAATAATATCTTATCACTCATTAAACTTATTTTGTATGATCTTTTTATGTTCAAAAGCAGCCATTAAATCATTCTCTCCTCGGAGCTATCAGTACTGATGCTGATGCTGAAAACACGATGTCTTAACATTACACAGTGCTAGAAAAAATTTGGAGATACAGGTGCTACGTAAAGTGTTGATGGGGTGAGGAGAGTGTGTCTGAAAGACAGTGTATGAAGGCACAACACTATTTGACAAGCTGAGAAAGAAGAAACTTTAGAAGGATGTTTTTCTTAATGTGTTGGATCAATTAACCCAAACCCCAGAGTAAGCAAAAACTGGAAAAGCAATTTGTTGGGGTGGAATCACTGGGCAATCTAGTGGGTAGGTATGAATCCCATTGCCAATAGTCTACCATATCAAGCCTGTAACTCTAATGATATAAAGCCATTTTTACATTATTTTTCTGGCCTATGTAAAATACCTTTTTTGTCCTTTTCCCTCCCTGGCTATAAATATTATGGTATTCATAGCATCAAATCTGAACTGAACCTGTAAAATTCAGGACTACAGTTATAATTTTATTTCTGGTTGTTAGCTGGAATGAGAAATGTGGAAATAACTAGAAAAGATATAACAGTTTTTGGAAGGAAAAAGTATGAAAATCATGTGTGAAAAGATTAAAATAGATGTTGATTGAGTGTCCAAATGACTAATAATTCACATACCATCTGCTATTAGTTTTTATTATTGCATTTGTACAGGGACAAAGGAAAAAAAGCTTTCCCTCCACTGGTGAACTTTGCTTACTTGAATTAGACATTGATAGAATTTATATTATCTTTTAACTAGTTGCATTTGGCATGCTTTAAATCAGTCTGAGATTATTTTATAAAGCCCTATTTTGTTCTTTAAGCCTTTGGGCTACTCAGTGACAGTACTGCAAAGACAAAGAAGATAGCCCTGTCTTATGAGATGAGGAGCAGTCTTGAGTGTGTCTATAGATAAGTTGTACCCCACAATTCTGACTTCTTTCCATATTTTTGGCTGTTAGTCCATCTGTAGAGCAATCTAAAAGTGAGTGTACCATTTTGAAGAGCATTAAACAAAATTATTTTGTGGGCTGCACTGTAGTATATTTGCTTTTCCGCCACTGTTCTGTCCAGATTACAGGAGATTTCTGCACCTATAGTAAGAAATCAAGTGTACTTGGGCTCTCCTATTGTGGAGGCATGCAGAACAGTCTGCTTCATTCCTGCACAAGTGAGTCACTTTTTCAAAACCATCTAAAACCTGGATTTCATTGATGGGTTTGGACAGAATGCAAGAATCTACTCCTTATGAATAAAGAAATCAATGGAGGGAAAGGAAAGGGTCATGTTAGGATTTCAGAGTCAAGCTACAGAGAGACCTTACACATTCTAACATTTTCCAAAGAGAGACTATACATAAGTATAGAAGTTATTAATATCACCACAACGTAGAATCCAAAGCAGCACATGGATATTGAAAAGGCAATAAAAAGGTGAAAGTGCAAGTGCTGAAGTATGAATACAGGTCAGCATAAAAATGTGTCAAGGTGATAGCAGATGCAAGAAAAATGTTTTATTTGAATTAGCTAGGAATTTTCAAGCTAAAATTACTGGGGATTGAGGACAGCCAAGTATGTATCTTTCCAAACTCATGACTTATATTTGAGCACCCAGGAAAGACTGGACCAAACTGGAAAGAGGAACAATGAGGGATGCAGAACCAGCTACTTAAGTTTCTAGCTCAGGGTTTCTTACGATAAGATGAATTTGTGCTCTAAATTGCTAACTGAAGAGAATAAGTAGATTTTTGCTGATGATGCAAGGAGCCTAAAGAGATTTCTGTTTCACACATCAGTTTCCTGTAACTCAGGTTCTAGTATCTAACACATATTGGCCAAATAGCATATGGTGCTAGCTGCAGCTGCAAATGTAATTCAGTGAAAAAGAACTGAAAGCACCTTTAGAGTGGTCACAGACCACCAACCTTGTAACAAAGTGTTGTGGGGTTTTTTGCAGTTTGTCATTCATCCAGCTTTTTTTATCTTTTCTACCATCTTATTTATAAGAATTTCAAGTACTAAGTGTGTTGTCAAATGGCAAGGACTCAACATGTAATATTCTTCTGAAGTATCTCAGAAATACTGGGTTTTTTTCCCAACTCCACTGAGATACTCTCAACCCAAAGTAATTAGATTAAAATGCTTACATGAGTTGCTAGGGTCTAGACCTTTTTTAAAGTCTATTTTATATTATTTGTTAATGGCAGCTTGATCTGACACAGAAAGCCAGATATTTGCTTAATAATTACATCAGCATCACAGCAGCTCTGCTTTAATTAAATCTTCACAATTAGACAGGCTTGTTATTGTATGTCATTAGTCTTCTTAATACCATTTTACCTATTATCACCTCATTTTCAAACACACATCTGTCTGAGGGAAACTACTTTTCCACCTCACTTCATTGCTTACTGATTTATACCTAAAAGGCTTTAGGCAGTTATGTTAGCAATTATGAATTGTCTTGGTGAAAGTCTAAGGAATGAAATAAAATGTGTTTGTGCATTGAGCTGAATATAAACATGAAAAACAGATTCTGGAATTCAGTATGCTTTTTCCTTTTGGGGTTTGCGTAGCCATTTGGCTTAATTCTCTCAGAAATATCTCTTCAAGGAGCCATCTCAGTAAAAACTCTTCACTCAACTTGCTTTCTGAACACAAGGGATGCAGTGAAATTTTTACATTCAGTGGCTAGAATGGTGGCTGAGCATCAGTGTTTTTCTCAGTTTTACATCTCTGAAAAATCAGTTAAGGTATTTAATAACAATATAAATCTATGGAACTTTGCTTGTGAGCTTATCAAGTGCTAGGCAACCCTTCATCCACCCTGATGGCTGATAATAATTTTGTACACAGCTTTAAGATACATTTGTGGTGTGAAAACTGGATGGACTTATTGTTCAATCTGACCCTACATCCTTTGGCTTTTATGATCTTTCAATAAAGTTCATCTCAAAACTACAATGCCAGTTATAGAATCACATAATTGTAAAATGGTTTGGGTTGGAAGATACTTAAAATATCATGCAGTTCCAACCCCCCTGCACAGGCAGTGATACTTTTCACTAGACCACTCTGCTCAAAGCTCCATCCAGCCTTGCCCTGAATATTTCCTGTGCTGAGGCATCCACAACTCTGGGCAACCTGCTCCAATATCTAACCACCTTTGTCATAGATGTTTTCTTTCTGTTGTCCACCTCTCTGATATCGCAGAATATTTAGAAGGCTGCAGTAAGGTATCTCCAGAGCCTTCTCCTCACCAGGATCAACAAATACAACTCTCTGAGCCATTCTTTATAGGATAGGTGTAGTTGGGCAGTTGTGCTCTTACTTTATTGTCACTGTCTTCAAAGAATGGAATAAAATAGTAATCCAGGACCTGCTAAGCAAAGTGCTGTTACCTGCTTTCCTACTTGAAAATGTAGAGATATTATTTGCCCTTGTGCAAAAGAGTTTCTTTGCATTTCTCTCTTCTATTGCACATCACCTGTCAGTACAGTTAATAGCACTTTTTTTCTCAGAAGGAAGAATTACAGTTGTACAATTAAAGAAATAATTGAACTGTTAATTTATGTAACTCTTAAGTAGTGTATCTTGAAGGTAGTAAATAAGCAAGACTGCCATAGACTCTAGTAGGATGCTGAGAAATTATTGTCATGAGAAGAAATTAAAATATCAAAGGTATTTTTCATTTTGTGTAGTAACTGTTCAGCAATTGCAAGAACTGTCACAAAGAGCAAGTAGAGAGCCTTGGCTACAGTGTTAATTTCAGTGCTATTAATGTAATTTAAGTTGTTCAGTCTCTTTATTTGTCAACACTTTGATAACTCAGGCATCTTCTAAGATAATATACTTTCTATTTCACAGCAAAGTGATTTTTGGCTATAAAAAGACTTCCCATAACTTTTAAGGCACTTCCTCTGCAGTCATTAGTCCTGTCCCATGCTCACATCTTCACTTGGATCAGCAACAGCATAGGGCCTAAAGTGTGAACACAAGAATTGCTGAAACTATTTTGACCTTCCTTGCAAACTCTCATTTTTCCAAGTTCAATCATTCTGTTTATAAGAGAAGAAGTACATTTAAAAACCACTCTTTTTAACCTTTCTCTTTTAAACAAGCTGACAGAACACATACTGTGATGACCTGGGCAGGTGTCATGATAAGTACAAAGGAACCAGGGTGTAAATACGAACAAGAAAAATACAGGCCATTTTTTGTGTCTTTGTCAGGTTTTCCTGATGTTCCATCTCCACCACAGGCTTTAGGTGGAAGTTAAGAGCTATATGTTCAATCTTTAAGATTGTCCTTCTTTTAATTTTTTAAAAAATTATTTAAAAATTCAAATATAAAATATTTTTACTGTTAATTTTAGACATTGCATAATTTGCCATTCATTTGCCAGCAGTAGTGAAAAAGAGGCTGGCATTCTAATAGTCAGGTTGTCAGTGACCTTTTTTAATGTCACATGTCACAGAATTTCATATCACACTAAGACAAAGTGACAAGAAGGAGCCAAGCTTTTCTAATGTTTCCCTTTCACTTTCTCAAAATGCTTGCATCCTAAAGAAGATGAAAGTATGGTATATTCATTGCTTGATGATTCAATGACCACTCTAAGAAGAAAGGTCACAGAGCAAAACAGCTTTTGTGTTACGTTTAAAAAAACATGAAACAGTATAAAATTGAAATAAACAGGCAAAACGTTTGTGATGCTTTAACATTAGGTGACAAGAGCAAACTTCAAATGTCAGAGCTGGTCTGAAATGTCACTCAAATGCTTTATGAATTTTGTTGTACATTATTGCATATATTGTACATTATTGTATATATTGCATTATTGTTGTACACCTAATAAGTGAAAACTAAATGAAAATGCCCTGTTCCAGCTCGAGTTTGCAGTTGGTGATTGTGAGAACATAGAAGGACATGGACTCTACAAATAACAGATTAAGTTTCAGAGATATGCAGTATGGCGAACTTCATCGTAAAATATGGAATTCAGCTTTCATATGTCCCAGTATTGTCATGTATTGCTTATAGTTTCACAGATTGTAAGACTTTCCATTAATGGTTTCTCAGATCTTTTTATTGGATGGTAGGATTGTAATGATGATGTGAAGAAGATCCTTAATCTGGTATTTATTTGTTTCATGTGATTTTCTTCAAGGCAAATGAGTAGTAGAACATCTTTAAAATAACTATTATAACTATAACAGATTTTTCCCTGCTCTTTATGTAATAGGCAGATGATCTTTTTTTAACCACAATTACTGTACATTATGACCAGTTCTTTAATTATTGTAAATGTAGTTCATAAATCACGCACAGATGCATATTATACTTGTGTTGTCAAATGTCTGGATTTAAAGAAGTAGCTCAGAGATATACTTAATATTAAGTTTGCTGCTGTTTTCTAAACTTGTACTATTAAATTAATTTATCTCACCAAGAAAAAAACAGCTCAGTCCATGTAAAAAACAAAGGAATACTATTCAAGACTAGTATCCAAAGGAAGCAAGACTTATTTGATCTTGTTACTGTTATATGCATCTGTGCCTTTATCTTCCTAGCTCTCCCTCTCAGGCCCAGCAGCTTTTGAACCCACTGACCAATAGGTTGTGCTACATGGGTCAAATACAAATGACCTCGGGCACATTATACATCTCTACTAGTTTTCAGGACCAGGGGCAGAAACCATAGCCTGTGTTCCTGCTAGGAAGATGAACACACTATGGGTTTAACTCTCACTAGAGTCCCAAGGAGCTGGATGAGAGATGGTTGCTGTTAATACCCCAGTGGTGGGAAAAGCAACAGTCAGTACTGATGATCTATTATACACCAGAAAAGCCATCACGAGTAAGAAAATTGTTTTCATTAGTTTTGCTTCTCATGTAGCAAATTGTCAACTCTGTGAGTGGGTGTATTTTTTCCACTTCAATTCTTCTTTTCTTTACTTAAAGCCAGAAGGGCCATATTTTCAGACAATTTAGATTTCCAGGAGGAACTGCTTATAAAAAATGTGGATCTTGATCTTTTCTCAGGCAGGGTTAAAGTTCAAGTGCATGCTCGATAAATGCCATAAGGATTGTGTAGGTGTAGGAACCTCAGACAGTGTCTTGTTCTTGGAGGGCAGAGACAGAGCAGACTTTCATTCCTGTGGGCTTGAATACAAACAAGAAGATCGAGTCTCATCCTAAATGTGTATCACACACAGAGCAGGGAAGGTTGATCACCACTTTCCAGAGGTGTGCAGCAATCAGGAGCAGAAAAGGAGGAACCCAGGGAGGAGGAAATAGCTGGGTGACAGCTGCTTGTTAGCCAGAGTGTCAGTAGAGCTCGATATAGACTCTGTACCTCAGTGCTTCTAACTGACCCAATGCTGGGAATAAAACAACAACAACAATAAAGTAGAGGTAGCACCTAGTTTATAATTCCTTTAGTTCTATTTGCTTTGCATTCTGTGTGTTTGGAAAACCTTCTGATGATATATGTCTTAATTAAAGCTTGTGGAAGTCAGGCTCATCAGAGCAGAAAATTAGAGTCCAGCAATTGTTAATAGGAATAGAATATACAACTAGCAAAAAATCATAGAATTATAAAGTTGAGTATTAGCTCAAGACATTAATTGTAGAGCACATTGGTTTACATAAAAAGTAGTATTGTGAAAATTATTATATTATTATTTTTGTTTTAAAAAATATATTTATTTTAAAGGAGAGGAAGAAGACATCCAGTATTTGATCTGCCAATTTATAATGACAGAGTAATAGCCATAACTGGGAGTTAAAAAGATCAAAATTTTGTAAAGATCTTCTCCTAAGCATACAGTCGTGGTTTAAGTTGGAAGAGACCTTTAAATATCACCTAGTCCAACGTACAATCTCTTTTAACTACTTCTTTGACTGGAACTGTCATTCTCTGTTCCCCATATCTGCTATCACTCCCTTTCCCACATAGCCTTTTTGGGATGTTTACAAATGCTTAAACATTTCCAGAACAGAAGCATGGAAATGTTTTTAAATTATAACAACTGGCTTCCAGCTGACTTGCAAGGAGGGGTGCCTTCCTACATGTTTATCCTTATTTATCCTGTAATTATAGAAAACCACCTGTAGGAACTCTAAGAAACATGAAGAAGAACCCTTTGCGTGTGTAGAAAATAATTTCCAGGCTTTAAAGGGATCTTGATCTTGATTGGAATTTGAACTTCAATATGAGAGTTTACAATTGAAAACTCAGAAATATAGTGAATTTGAGTAGTTTTATGAGTTGAGTAATTGGCTTTATTTGAACTGGGCTTGACTAGATACAGTTTGAAAACATACTTTGTTTTTCTGTGTTTTCCCTTTGGTATCTGCATTTCCATATAAATTCTGCTTTGTTTTGATATCAATGGCACACACTGGGGAAACAGAAAAACCTTTGTGTTTTTAAAAATTTACACCAAATTGAAAATATTTGGAAATTGTTCAGCGAGGAGTCACAGAAGGCTGGATCTGCTTTGAAAAACTTATTTTCTGGGATCCTGAAGGCAGATCTCAGTGCACTGATTGATTTCAGTATGTTGGATGACACAGTTTGAGCTGCAGATGAGAAAAGACTGGTGGTAGTGATTGCTGATTATTTAGTTTTAATTCCTGTGCTGGCAGTAATTAACAGAAAAGCTAATATCATTTAATAGAGCTTGTGTCCAGAGGTATGTTCTCTCTGGTTTATTATAAAATTTCATGCCTGTCAGGACCATCAAGAAAGTGTTCCAGGAATTTTTTATCACACCCTTTGCAGATGGCCATGCTCTGAATGTGCATATTTGTAGGACAGATTGCAGAAATACTGTTTAAAAATATATATTTACATTAGTGCCTGTAATGAGTTCACAGGTTCAAAGAATGCATCTCTGTTCATTTTCTTCAGGTTCTTGGAGCAGGTACTGACTAAATCATATGTCCCATCACTACTGAACTGGTGTAAACTTGCCCTTGAAAGAAAAGCAAACTAAGCACTAAATCAGTCACCCAAAAGCAAAGGCAGCCAGAACTGTACTGAGGAGGTATTTGTAGCCTATACAGAATCTCAACAGCACTTTGAGCATTAGATTTGCAAATTCAGGGTTTGATGATAGACTGGACTTCTTTTTTAAGAACTAGTTGCAAATATAGCCTGACTGGTGTCCTTACACCCATGCCCAGTGAGATTTTCCCTCCTAATTCAGCTTTTATGTATTCATCTAAGCCTCAGCTGCCTCAGGACTTGGATATTGTATTTCACTTGGATGGGAACTAGGGTAGCACAGCTGACAGAGGTGGGGGAAATGCAATGCCAGTTTTTCCAGTTTTTGTGTCAGTCCCAAACTGGGCTTGGATTGTGCTGTTTCTATGCATTACAGCTAAATCATCAATTTCTTCATGGTTTGAGGGGTTACTGCTCTTTCCCAGTGATATCAGCTCAGTTGTGACTCACAGAAGTATGCAAGGCTTTTGAATATGGAGAGGTGCAAACTGCTGGTAGAATGTTATCAGTGACAATTCTTCAGTTTTCCTCATTGTTTGAGCATTTGACTTATATATTGTCATTGCAATTTATAAAATGAAGATTTTTCCTTGGCAGATCTCTGAATTTGGACAACAGGGAGCTTGAAAATGAGGGTGAGCTCATATATTGTCTTACATCATGTCTGG
Source organism: Phaethornis superciliosus (assembly GCA_023637945.1). Lineage (NCBI taxonomy): Eukaryota > Metazoa > Chordata > Aves > Apodiformes > Trochilidae > Phaethornis > Phaethornis superciliosus. The sequence goes on along the minus strand of JAJQWJ010000001.1, from coordinate 108,991,608 downwards.
AATTCTTACTAGGACAATCTGTGCAGTTGTAAAACTCTTTTCTAAATTTTCTAAATTTCTCTTGATTGAAATCAAAATTAAAAAAACCCAACAACATTTTTTTTTTTTTTTAATTTGGAGACTTGTAAAATCACTTTTTGGCCAATAATGACCTTGAAGAAATAATCTGGCCAATAATGACTCTGAGGAATACTCTCTGGATCCTTCAGCCACAAATGATAGGCTAATATTTTGACTACTACCTGACAGAACTCTTTTTCTCAAAAGTATTAAAACTTTGGATATGAAAGCAACCTGTCTGGTACAGTATAAGCAGAGTTTCATGAAATATATATGTACTATTCCATTTCTTGGCAATAAAATCTTTTCCCAAATAACAGCAAAGTGTAAAGAAGCAATGCATTGATTCCTCCAGTGTTAAGTGATGATCTCCAGCAATTCCTTGGTGGATGAGCCTTAGCTTCAGTCTTTTGTAAAGGAGTTCCATGCTCTAAGCTTGAGAATGACAAGACTGCTAGACTCCCAGGAAAAAGAGCTCAAAGCCATCAGTCCTCAGTGTACGGGTGTAGCTTGGAGAAAGCTTTAGGCATGTTAATAAACGTAGCAGAATTGAATTATGCTGCCCTAAAAATAAGGGACATGAATCACAAGAACTGACTAGTGGTAGAAAGAAAAGGCAGATGACCTCAAAGGTTCATGAAATAGTCCTTCCTATAGTGGGGGAGAAGGCAGGAATGAGGAGGGTTGGTGCACTGTCAAAGGCTCCTTGCAAGCGGTCTTCCCTCAGTGTGATGATAGTCAGAATCCACCAAATATTCTATAGCATGTGTTATCAATGGCCATTGCTCTCCATTGCCTAAAGAGGACCCAAAACATATGAACAGTATGGTCTTAGTTCCAAAGACCATAAAACGCAGATAGATTTTATTAATAAATTTAGATGTTTAATAGATATTTAGAAGATATTAGGAAGGATTTCTTCACTGAAATAAGAGTCGGAATGGATCACCCACGGAGGTGATTGAGGCACCATTCCTGGAAGTATTTAAAAACCATGTATATGAGGCAGTTCAGGACAAGCTCAAATGGGCATCGTGATGCAGTATTGATAAGTATATTTTACTTATTTTAATGTGTATGGGGGGTTTTGACAGTTGGACTTGGCGATCTTAGAGGTCTTTTCTAACCATGACACTTCTGTGATTTTCTGTGAATATTATTGTTCAACTGTGAAGCACAACTGAATACGACTATTCTAATTTTCCATGACATAGACTCAAATTGTTGGATACATGCATGCTTTGTTACTTCAGTATTTTAATTCTAGAAATGAAACATGAATAAAAAGCAAAACATAAAAACAGTTCTCACTCAGTATAAGATAATGTAACTGTAAGCAATCAAATACTTTTTAGCATAAAATGTGGAAAAATATGGTGATGAAATTAGACTGTAAATTTTGAACATTACTGTGTTTATAATTTTCCTCCAAACATGTTTGGATCCTTGGTTTGGTTTGTTTCCACTTTACAGAAGGAAATCAAACTAAAAATAACAAATATTTCTTCTAGTTCCAATATTTATATGTGTTTTGACTACAGGGATAGAGAGTTCAAAATAGTTCATATACTCCTTACTTTTTGTACATGCATATATATAGGAATTTTTACTTAAACAGCTGAAAGGATGTACTGTACTTCATATGCCCTTCTTCTCAAGCTCTTAGACTTGTAAAAATCTGTGAGAGGCAGCATGATGTCATTATAATCACAGACCAATTTTCTTCCTGCTGGAAAGAAACACATTGTGCCCCCTCAGTGGAAGAAAATAGAAGCTTTCAAGGTTGCAAATAAAACAAAATACATTTAAGTTGCTATTTATCATTAATTACTGTAGGCTTTTGAGAAGAAAGCAAGAGATGTTGTATTTCAAAAGCAAATATTTTTCCCTAGTCTTTGTTCTATTAAAAATTGTTGTTTTGATTTTGTTCCTCCCCAGAATCTGTACAAGGGCTGTATTTGTTTGCATTTATGAGTGGGGTTCTTTTGTGATCCTGGCAGCAGCAACACAGCACCTGGGGGTTGCTCCAGATAACAGGATAGACTGGTCCCTAAATGTTTGTGGGTCAGGTTGTCTTCCTCCCTGAAGTAACTACCCAGGGGCACACTCAGTGTCTCAGCATTCAGAGATAGTGGAGCAGTGGATCACTCAGAAGTAAGACAAGATAAAAGGAGCATGCTGAGAGGAAAAGACAGTGGTTTCCTAATTGAGCTGGGGAGGAAAATGAAATCTCCTGGTGGCACGTTCCCTGTGATTCATCCTTCCTTCTCATGGAGGGATGATCCCACACCTAGGAAGTTGTCAGTCCTGTGACACTGTGGAAGAACAGTCACAGATGTTTTATGCTGTAGGCAGTTAAAAAAATACTATCATACTCCCTTACAACATTTACTATGCAAGCACAAGTGTTCAGTAAGAGACTTACACATATATTATGAACTTTCTCTCCAAGACAGTTAGTTCATTCCTCAAACCAAGACAGTTTTTTCACGCTGTGTAAAGTTGGTATATTAGGTATGAATATGCTGTCTGAACTGGAGGTCCAAGTGGAGGCGGACCAGCTGAGACTGAAATGCAGTGGGACTCCTTGGTCTCAGAAGTACTTCCTCCTAGAGCAAGTACCATTTCATCCAGCAGGGGCATGTGGGATGTTATCACCATACCTAGGTAAAGCTCAGCTTTATCACCTCCAGGTTATGAAATTCTAACTCTAGTGTATTCTGTCCTTATGATATGCTCTCCTTGGCATAAATTTATTGTTGAGTGCTGAGAGGCTTCCTGCTCCTCTGAAAATCAGTGCCTGCTGCATGAAGCAAGCTGTCTTGACTACAAACTGCACCTCCAAGGAAAGGTTAAATTTCTTGATGACACTCAAGGAGTTACCCAAGATTTTTAGTTGCATGAGTGATCTAGAACCCACTGATTTGATCTGCTGTTCTTCCTTGATTTTAAAAAAAGTCTGGAGGGCTGTGTGCAATCTAAATAAATAAATACAACATAAATGTAACCATTCATTCTATCTACACCTGATTATTTGTTTTCTGTCTGTAAAGAAAGATCACCAAACTGGGAATACATGTTCCTTTGTGGCTGAAATTAATTTCAGCTCCACAGACACAGAAGGTAGTGTTACTGGAACATGGCAGCTGCTTCCATACTCTTTTGTTATGCCTTTGTTAAAATTTTTCCAGGCTCTAATGAGTGCATAGGCACCTATTGTTGTATGGAGCAGATGAAGATTAACAATTTGCTGCTTGTGCAGCATATGATATGAAGGGAGGGCTTTAGCCCTGAGTGGCTGTATGCATGAAAATAGGCTAAAAAGTTCTTTCAAAGGAGGAAATAAAGCTTATTGTCTGCAAAAATGAAAACCTTCTTGCAGTAAAGACCTAGGAGTGCTGAGCTGAGCTGAAATGCAAAACCTGCAGGAAACACTGAACAGTGACGAATTAGGACCTCACTGGAAATAGCTTTCAATCTCTATTCTGAGAGTAGCCTTATTAATTAAATCTTTGATATGCTTTGTAAAAAGCAAAGAGAATCATGCTGTATCTTAGCCAGGACAACAGAGTGACTAGTTTTACATGAAGTGTGAAATTAGCTTTTGTGTGTCTGAATTTTACCTCTGGGGAAAACGTGCTGCAATTGCAAGCTCGTAGGGCACAGGTCATCTTGTGTGTATTCATAACTAGACAAGACTGCTGTTCTGACAATGTAGTGCAATATGCTCATACTTTTGTACTTGCTGTGAGATACTAAATTTACCAAATGTACAAGGATCTGTCTTAAAATAAAATAAATACCTCACCTTGTCAAATGCGTTCTGGTTGTATGGATGCTGGGATGTAGAATTAATGACAGCAAAATTCATATTTATGATAAAGAACTGGAAATGTTGAATCTAAGAACATGTAATCTCTTGGACCACATAAATAAAAGACATATATGATATTATGTTGATTAAATGAAAAAAAAACTTTCATGATTGCACAGCACTGATTTATTTTCATTGTATTTATGATTGATGAAATTCTGCAAAATTCCTATGGAATTTAAGAGTCATTTGTTCTTGTTTGTAAAAAGTTTTGTGTAGTTAAACAAATGGCTTGCAAAACAGCATTGTGAAATTTGCTTTAGTTCATGACAATGTCTTTAATGTTTCTATTTTACTGAAAATAATATACTGTCTACAAGACAACTTTACAGAAATAACTGTTTAAATCAGGGTCATGTTTTAATTTCTTAGAACAGGTAATTGAAGAGAGTCAAGGCACAGAAAATAACATGACTAAATTTCTGATTTAAAAAGGCATGAAGAGCTTTGAATTGAGTTTTAAAGTGTCTTTGGAAAAGCACTGTTCAGTAATTACAAGCTCAAAACTGCTCAGAATAGTCAGATGACATTTGCTCTTGTTTTTTTTTTCCTCTTCTCTTTTTTTCTTGGACTTAGAGCTACAGCATTTTCTTGAAACATGGCTAAAACATAGGAGCTGCACAGATATCCCCGTTTTACAAATCCAGTCTGGTTTTAACCCCTTCCAGCATGTTGCATCTGCAGTTTCAGTATCAATCTTGGATTTTGGGCTTTTGTTTTGTTTTAGATTATGGTGGGGAAGGGAGAAAAGACTGAACATATCTCTAAGCCAGCCTGCAGACCATTCATTAGGAAGCAGAGGCTGAAAAGAGCTGGCTGCAGCAAGTTACTTGTTGCCTAGTGACAGCATCAGAACTGTAAACTCAGGTTTAACTCCAGTTCTCTTAACCCTTAATTTTCCAGAAGCTGCATTTTATTACTGATTAATTCTTGTTTTGACCAGTAAAGAATATGCATTTATAACAAAAACAGTACTGTACCACTAGATGCCAGTAAAAATCAGAAGGAGAGGGATGGACAGTTTGCAAGTGAAATTAAAAAATAGTTCCTTAATGTAAGCCTGAGATAACAGTTTATGCCTGCTTATAGCACAACTAAACTTGGAAATGTCATAGAAATGTAACACAAATACAAGAGTAAGTGTGTTTTTGCAAACAGCATTCTGTCAATGAATGAAAGGAGCATCTATTCCCTCTTAGGCTCTGACTTTACTCCTGATAGTACATGTTCCTCTCATAACCCTATGTGTGATTAATTGTTTTCTGTAGTTTTGTTGCATGGTTATAATGTGCCCATTTCTAATGAGGGAAAATTCCTCTTTTTTTAGTAGAAGCTGGAGAGCTTTCTCAAATTCTTTTAATTCTTCTAATTAATGATGTCCTCTTGTTGACAAGTTGCCAGGGGAAGTTAACAATGCAGAGGTATAGTATCTATACTTCATAAAGCCATTTTTAAGAGCTACTGCTGCTGTAGAATAGGTCGTAGAAGCTAATAGCTTGAGACACCAATAATTTTATAGAATGTGCTTTCATGTAAGAATAATTTAAATAACTGTTAACTTAGTTTTTCTATGAAGCTGTATTTGTGATATTGAAGAACATTTAGAAACCTGACTAAAATTTCATAAGTCAACTGTTGTCCCCCCCAAGTGAATGTCTTTAAAAATGATTTTTAGCAGCAGTTAGATTTGGAATTTCTTTAAATTTTACATCAGAAATCACACTGTTAGTGTTGTAAGGTCTTTCAATTGGTACAAGCAAAAGCAAAGGACCTTAGAAAATCTATATACTGTTGGAAGAATACAGACGAGATTCTTGTAATAAATTGCAAAATTAGGGGTCAGAGGTAGAGAAATGTACTGATTGGGGTTGCCTTTTACCAACCTCTTCCTGTTTCCTGTGGAATATCTGAATTATTGTATTACTCTTTAAGGTAATTGGCAATGAGGAACCCAAAGGCCAAATGCCCTCAAGTACATACAGTGAAGTTAACCTCTTGGCCTCCATCATCTTGCTTGAGCCTCCCTCCTGCAGGCTCTTTTGCCCTGAAGTGCTTTTTCCCTCTCCCCAGATGCAGAGGACTTCACTTCCCACCTGCCTCCCTACTAATTGCCATAGTCCACCATTCAGAACTTAAACAGAAAGAAGGTTTCTGAGGTTGCTAACAGGGTGGATGTGCTTGAAATGAAAAATCTTTCTCAGGTCATCTGTGGGCTAGAAGAGCTTTTGAGTGTTCAGGTAGAATCTGCATTTGGGTAGAAATAATTTGCATCTGTGTAGAAAGGACAGGGTTGGTACTTTGTTTTTCATTTTACTTTGTTTTCCTGAAAGCTTCTTTCTTCTGTAGCATTGCTTGGGCAGAGAGGGCTTTGATGGCTTTCCAAAGCACAGAAAGGTGAGTTTTTGGTCCCTACCTGACTGCAGAAAGTTGCAAGTCTGAGTGAGTTATACTAATACTGTGCCAGAATTAAAGAGCCTTTGCCTCACCACGCTGGCTCAGACCTGGAAGATATGCAATGGCAGTGATTTGGTGGTACAGCTATAACAAGGACAGGTTGGACATAAGGCCCTTTTAGCATTCTAAGCTGAGAGCAATAGGGAAGACAGATTTTTTGAACCCCCAAAACATGACTGAGGGAATGAAAATCCAAATTTTTGCCTAGGCTTACTGGGATGTGAAACATTTGTCAGGCTCATTTTTTATAGATTACCCGACCCAAGGGCTCTGAGTCTTCTGTGACCTAATGCATTTCAAACAGTTGGAGGTCAGATAAGAACTAATGGAAATGAAACATAAAGGAAGTGATAAACTGAAACTTCTGCTTCACGAATTTTATTTTCTGCTTTTGTAGTCTGTTCTTGTTTGGTAGCGGCTGGTTAGCAATTAAAATGTGATTAGCATATAATTGGAAGAGTTTATGTGGAAGTGCTGAAATTCCTTGTCCCAGTGATTGCTTTCTCATTAGACACAAGAATTATTGTGTTTTTACTGCTAGCCAAAGCTTAGGTGCCATGGAATGCTGAAGTTTCCTTTGAAATAATGGAAATCAGTGATTTCCGGTGTCACAGGATTTGAACCTACAGAAGGAATTAAAACGCTTTTCAGTGACTAACAGGTAGTCATTAGGGTGGATATGTGAAGACAGTTTCTAGGCTTCTAAAACAACAAGGCTATTCAACTCCACAAGGGATAATATTCCAGTAAAAATAGGTGGTTGTTTGTTTTTTTTTTTAACTTCAGAAATCCTCTGACTTTCAGACATCAGATAGGCTTTTACCTTTTTTAGGTATCCAGAAAGTCAGTAGATAATCATCCAAAGATTAGAGAACAGTTGGTAGATGTTATATTTCCAAAAGAGAGATGAAAACATTAGAATTCTGTATGTGAAGCAATGTGAAATTCCATTTGGAGTATTGCCTTTTCAGCTGGTTATCAACAGAGATAAATTCATATTAGAATAATTGTAGAGAATGCCTACTGGCAGAATTTAGGGATTAAGAAAATTCTTAGGAAACAATTCAAAAACAATGTGGTTGGTTCAATTAATTATAAGTTAGGAAGGAGAAATATGTAATTCAGGAAATGCTCCTTTAATAAGTAAACTATACAGCTATTGCAAATTTAAGATGTCACTTAAATTTTTCCATCTTTAAGTGGTTTTCTAAAGGACTCACTGATATGGACTATAGCTTTTTATGTTAAAAAGCCACCAATTTATTAATGATGTAAATTCAATATTTCAATATGATTTTCCAGTTAGGTATTTTGCTCTTTATCATTATCATTTCCCCTCCTTCCTTTGCTACATTAACCATTCATTTGAAATAGGAAATAATTTGTGTGTCCTGGAAATATTGCTATTTAAAGTATTTTCTCTAGTCCTGTAATAAGTTGTCTACAGGATATATATCTCCACTGTGCTGGTTTATTTGTGTGTAATTCCAAGTTTTCCCCACACAATATTTAAATCAATTATTACAGTTATCTTAGATTTTAAAATTGAATAGTATGTTGAAACATAAATTTCTCTTTTAAAATGGTTGATTTGGGCAGGTTCAGAACCCTTTGTTGAAGGATGGGGAAAAAAAGTGAAGATTATTCCATATCAAGCTTTCAAAGTATGTTTTACAAATGAGTTTATTCCAGTGAAATACCATTTTCATTGTACTGTTAATAACTGTCTCTGTCTATATCAGTGAACAACTCACGTTCCTCAAATAGTTCTGCCTTTTTTATTGTCTGGACCATCTGCTGTGGTGTGAGAAGCTACTATTTTGAGCCTTTTCCCTTTAAGTACAAGTTTCAGATTAAATTAAGCCTTTGTAAGAGCTGAAATTATTGCCAAAGCATGTTCATAAGTGTTGATGTGCTTTTGTAAATTTTTTTAAAAGCCTTTTCAGAAATTTTGGGCAGTAATGATAGCACAGCCCTTCTAATGATAGCAGTATGAAGGATGGAATGAAGCAATCATTCCTGACCTGTCTCTAAGGATGCATTTTAATAATCTGGTTTGTTGAAAAAAGGAAAAAAAAAAAAAAAAAAAAAAAGAAAAAAAAATTAGCTGAAAATAATAAAGCAAATATTGGAGGAAGTGCTGTGGTGAAAACGTAGCAGAGTCCAGTTTTTCATGGCATCATTACCATAACAAATAAAAAGCAGAGAAATCAAGGTTGGGGCAGCAACTGTCATGCCCCTGGGCATTAGCAGGTCTGCATCCTTTCCCACACAGCATCTTTCATGAAGACTTTTGATGGATGTAGTGGATGGCACATGAAGAACATGTGGAGTCCAGGGCTAACTCTCTGGATGATCACCCATTAGTAACGCTGCTATTACTGAAGCTTGTAAGGAGCCTACATTGCCCAGTTCAGTGATGTATGGGGATGGGTGAGCTTGTCCAGATACTGAAAGCATTATAGCCCTCTAAGCTCAGTACTTGGCCTGGAAAGATTTGGCATTCTTCTTTTGCTCAGAGTTTCCAACATCTGGATGAATTCATGTACATGATAGAATACTGAAGGGCCCAGAGACACTCACAGTAACCCGGAAATCTTTTATACCATATTAGAGACAAGGTAAAGGTATTTTTTATCAGTGCAGTAACAGACTGACTTCAATGGGCCCATTTAGACCGAAGAGGGAAGAAGATAAAAGGAATGACAGAATCCAAGCATTTAGTATGAGTCACCTTAGTCTCAGGCTTGACTATTTTAGGTTAAAACTGTAAACTAGTAACTAGATTCAGCTGTGATAATGTAGCATCATTGTCTTAACTTGCACTAGTATAGAAAAAAAATTATTTCAAACCCATTCAACTGAGCTGCAGTTGTTCCAATAACATCGATGTCTCAGGTTGCGAATTGGAATTTAAGTATCCTTGTACCCTCATTTTAGCCCACACCTTAGTGTAGCCTAAAACATGAACTACTTTTTAGACTTTGATCCCAAATCCAGGTGTAGGCCTTAAAAGTCTTAAATTTTGCCACTGCTAGTTGTGTAGTTTCTCTGTGGGGTGCTTCACATGGAGGGTAACAACCTCTGCTCTTCTTACTTCCTTTACACTTTCCAGTTGCACCTAGAGACAGAGTAGGAAAACCTGCACTTTTGTTCTGAGAAATGACTTGTGTGGATCTGATAGTGAAGTTGCATAGAGGTTCTGGTATAACTGCTGTTATGTTTTTATGTCTGAGATGATATTTTTAGATAATATTCTGTTTTAAAGATTTCATAGCATAAACAGTTGATCCTAGCCTGGAAATGCAGAAAATGTACTAGTTTGCCTGGTTACCCTTGGAAATCTGTACTGGTGTAGCTATGCAGCACTTGTAACCAGAAGTAATTCTTACTGTAAATCACATGTATGGTTAATGTCCAAACTGGGGTAAAATGATGATGTCAACAGAATTGTTTTAATTAAAAGTTCTTTTTTTGTGGGGTTTTTTTTGTGGTGATTTGGGTTTTTTTTATACAAGTGTTTTGTTTACTGTGAGTTCCCTTCAGATTTATTCAGTACATATGTATATATGTGTTGTCTTCTGTTTGATGCATTATGCTAAAACTCAGAGAAATACTGTGTGTAAATAGAGTACATCTAGCAGAACTTGAAGATTAAAACTATGAATACTATGAATTACCAAAAAAATTGTCAACTAATGCTTCCTTGAGCTATCTGAGCACTGAAATAGTGTTTATTTATCCCTTAGTACTTGAAAACTTAATGCACTGTTTTGCAATGTCTTGGTTTATTTGCCCCATTTATGAAACTGTCATTGAATGTTTTGCAAATAAAATGCTCTGTCATTGGGATTTCAATAACTTAGTGATGCACAAAAACATAATGTAATTTTATCTATTTTCTTGATACATACAAGCCAGAAAAAAAATCCCAAGTGGGAAAAGTATGCTACCTAATGTGCTACTCAGTAAGTCTATCTTTAATATACATTTAAGTATGTTAAATTACTTCAGCTTATTTCAGTAGCACTGAGGACTTTTGTTAGAAACACTGGGAAGCTTAATGCATTAAATCCACCAGCACCAGGGAGTGGCTTTTTGTCTCAACTCCGTTAGTTGAGTTGTCTTGAAACACTACTGTCTCCGTACTGTTGTCTTGAAAATCACACATAATGCTGTTGATGTTGGTACTGTAGTTCCACCTACACTTGTAAGTGTCAATCTGCACTTGTTTCTTCCAAAACCCTGTATCTCTTAGCACTTCATCTGCTTAAAAATTTAAGCAGGCATAGTGCATGTCAGTACTTGAGCTGGTAGCTGTTGAAGAAAATCAGCACTTCTGCTTTTAAGTAGAACAGTTGGGTTTATAGATGACTCCTAAATACTTGATGAAACCTCTGAGAACACAGTGCCTGCTAAGAGCACCGCTACAATATTACCCCATTTTGGCTGGTGCTGTAGAGATATAGTTGGAGGGATTAACCAGTCATCCAATAGCTTTGCATTTTGTGACGTTCCGTGATATTTTGATTCTGCGTGAGTTCCATCTACTGAAATTTCCTTGAAATTCTTGAGTATTGAATTATAAAGGTGTCCTGGGAGAAGAACTTCTTCCAGATTAAAGCTTGAAAATTGTGACAGAATTGATTGGTGTTGTTAATGTTACAAATAGCCTAAGATACTAGTAATTATTACCAGCTTCAGCCAAGTTATGCTTCGTCCCGTCTACATGTGCTATACTTGAGCAAGCAGTTAAGGTCTTCAAAAAGAAATTATTAGGTATTATCTGTGCATAATTTTGACTATGAAACAAATGGGATAGGTGTGGGTTTGGGGCCTGTACAGGAGAAAGAAAGAGCTCTTTATATTCCTATTTCTCCTATGACCTGTTAGTCTCTAGGTTTCCTTTCTGCATGGCTGTTGTTTTTGAGAGATAATAAACAGATGATATCTAAGTAAATAGCACTGAGTAGCCCTTGACAGTTTTATTATGGCTATTATGTTATGGTACATTAAATTTTTAATGAAATAAAATATGGCAGATTGCCAAATTATGTGATGATAATTTCAGGAAGCTGTAAACAGGTTACTCTGTAGTTCATAATTGCTGCAGGTAATTTAACATTCAGGAAACTTCCACCCACTGATAGTAATTAAGGTTGCATTTTGGCTACGTGCGTTGATTATGAGTACCTGATCACAAGAATCTCTTTTTTTCTCTCATGTGGTATTTCACACTCAGTATTTTACTCTGCTGGGATCAAATCTTGCCTTTTAATTTTACGTCATGGAATGTGTTAGGGGAAAATATTGTAACAATATGTAATCTACCTGTGAGTAACCTCAGTTCGTGTGACTGGAGTTTTACTGTTGGATAGAACTTACTGTTGTGCTTCTGCTTAAAAATAAAATTTCCTTTATGGGGTTGCTTGGTGGAAAGCAGTCATCTGGAAAGGACACCTTTCAGGTCCAGTTTGGCCTAAAAGAAGCCTTCAGTGCTTCTGAAACTTGCATTAATATTGTGTGTGAGAAAGCAGCCAACCCAGCAGGTGTGTAGGGATGCTGTCAAAATAATCTGAAAATGCAGGAACTTCATGCCTACTGCAGGGCCTGTGTGGAGCCCAGCAATCCTGCTGGCATCGAGATGCCAGCTCTGGAATGATCTGGAAGGTGCATCCTCAGGGATGTGGCTTCTACATTGCTGATAGCGGTGAATCCAAGGCAGGTGTGTGGATGGGGAATGGCACACCTTGAGATGACCACCACGGTCTGGACCTCTGCCACAAATCAGCCCCCAGGAATCCCTGTGTTTGTAGCATTAGGTGATCATGTGTGACCCAAGTTGGGGAAGAGGGTGACTGCAGCAGAACACATTCTGCCTCCCAGACTTGTGTAACTTGCTGGAGTTGAAGCCCAGGCTGGGAGAAAGAGTGCCGCCGTGTTGCCACGGCAACGGCAGGGCCCTGTCAACACCTCTCTCCCTAATAGTGACAAATGGTACTTATTACATCAGCACTAATTTCATCCGATCCCTTTCAGATGAAGATACTTAGTTCTTGCTGATCAAATTGTGTCGCTGTAATTACTGAGAACAGACCTTATTAAGTGACAGTGCTCCTTACTCATTGCCTCATCTCATGCCAATGCTTATCACTTTCCTCTCTTCCCTACCTATGGTGATGCACTTGGCTGCCCTCAGGGCATGATCCCCATCCAAAAGCAGTGAATTTTTGCTTAGGTCATGGGTAGGAGGTTGCATGTGGTTGTCATATTTTAATATACATGAAAAAATTAAGGACAGACCTTTAGAACACATGGAGTAAAAACATTAAATGAGCATGAAACCGCATGGTCCTTGATACAAAAAAAGTAAATTGCTGCCTGTTTGTGTAGCCTAACTTTAGGTTAGACCAACTGCATTTATTGGAGTTTAGTTTACTCTGTAGTTATCCTCTCATTGCACTATTTAATGTTCAGGTTTAAGAAAAGACTTTATACAGCTGCAGTGAAAAAGCACAGAAAGTGACCTAGGAAGGAGAAATTCAGACAGGCTATCCAGAGGATGCAAGCTACTTCACCAGTGACCTGCAGGTTGGTGCATGTTCATGATTTTCCTCCACCAGCTCCTAGCCAACTGCACAGAGCTCTTGTTAGTCCACAAAGGACTGGAAAGTCCTATGTAGTGAAGATTGTGATTTCCAGGGCAGCAGAAAGCTCCACTCACAGGTCAGGAACCCCTTCTCACAAACATTTGCAAAGACCTGCACTGCCCAGCAGTGGTTTTCTTGTTCTTTTTGGTGATGTTTGATGCAATTGTTTAGTTCTAGCTTGGAGGTTCACTTTCTAATTTTTCACAAAATTTAGATGGTAGGTTTTAGTTTAGTGCCCTTCTGATTCAGAATAGAGAAAGGGGTGAATAGAAGCAGCCTTTAGAAAAGGACAGCCTTTTGTTGTGGAGCAAACAAACTGAGGGGAAAGGAAGTTAAAAATTAAATAGCATCCAAGTCAACACAAATTCTACTACTGTTTTGAAAAAGATGAGTCTGAACAAAGTGTCTCAAGTTAAATAGACAGTCACTGGGCAAAGAGAATTTTAAATAAGTGTCCTTCCTCTCTGACATTCTTTTTAAAAGGAGTATTACTTCTCTTTTGCAGATGTCATATGACAGTGTACATGCAACTGTTATTTTTGACAGTGTTTTCTCCTTAGTGTTATTGATTGCTCACCTCATTAACTGACCAAATCATACAGAACTTCTATTTCTGTGCTTTTCATGCCTATACAGTTCTGAATCTCTGCTTAAAGGGTAAAAAAGTTAATTTTTTAATGTAGTAAATAAATAATAACAACTCCATTCACCATATCATCAGAAAAAATGAGAAATTTATAAGGAGTATGAAGGTAAGTTTAAAATAGTGGCAACTAGTTTATGTGATGGGTAGCAAGAAGTGGGAGATTCTGAAAGAACTTCTTCCCAGAGTGTAGACACTTGCATCATTGTTCATTACAACTTTGCCCCAGGAGCTAGTTTCAACTCAGTTTTATCCTTCTCTTAGCCAGTCATATCCACAAATTAAACAGAGAAGAATTACAGTATTTACTGTTATAAATCAGAGATGCTAAACTTCATTTTCTACATATTTTTTGAGTTGCTCTTTTATTTGGCAGTAGGTCTCTGAGCAAGACTCATATAAATTCTCTAGCAATATTGAATGATTAGTTCACAAATATGAGGTTGTTTGATAGGCCTTTTGATTAGAATTGCTCTCGTTTTCTTTGAAACCTTTCTCTTTTCTGCAAGCGTAATTTCTTTTTCTCGTGTTGACTTTGACCTTAGTCAGTTCCCAAAAGTAAACACTTATTTTTTAATTATTCACTCATTCTTGTATTAATCTTTTCTATTACTTTAATACTTGTAAAATTAGTGGCTTAAGTTAAAAGTTAATTTTAAAATTTGAATATATTTTCCTTTTATTACACACAAGTTGGGTGGGATGCCATAGGATTAACTACAAGCTATATTATAGACCAGAGACTGCAGTGCTTTCTGCATGAGGCTGATGTAAATGTGGTAAGGCAGAGACCTTGATGCTTTCAAATGTTTGTAAAATAGAAGCATCTATGTTTTGTATTTAGTCAACAAATGCAGAACTTTAATGTAGCTTATTTTTGTTAGTCTTAAGGAAATTCTCATCCAAGCAAATATACAAGTATTTCAAATTGCCAAATATCATGCACAGATTCCATGCCTACCATGCAGTTTTTTAAAATCTTCATTTAATTACTGGAACATAACAGTGGTATTTCAAGGCAATGACATTTGGTTGGTCCTCCGGGAAAACACAGCCACAAATCACCTCAACACAAGAGTAGTCAAATGGTAATAATCAAGTCATATTCATAAGTCATTGGAAATAGACTATTCTGAAATTGCTACCTGATATCGAACTAATGCCTCATTAATCAGAAATACATCAACCTAGGAACACTAGTTACGTCAGCTAGAATTATGAATGAGATTACAGGGAATGCTGTGTACAGTGTTACAGTCCACATGTGTACAGTTTACATTCTTGGAGGGCTTAGTTTTGTCGTGGAAATGTGGTTTGAACCTAAAATTATGAAAAAAAAAAAAAAAAAAAAAAAAAGAAAAAGAAAAAAAGCCTTGTGTGAGAAAGCAGGCTATGCAACTAATAGTATAACTAACCTAATAATGCAACCTTAACACAGTGAAGGACTTAATTAGTGACTCACAAAGTCTTCCCTGTGGTAGAACTCACACTAGAGAAAAGGAGAAATTTATCTAGAGTGGAAGGGACCTCAGGACTGTATTATTTATACATGCATGCTTGCACACATATATATTCACTTAGAATGACATGCATGTGGCCCAGAGCTTGCTTTTTCTGGACTTTGGACAGTATGCAATTGAGCTCTTGTACACAAGCCACCCAACTACTGTGTTTACATATGCTGACTCTAATTTAAAATCTTAACCATTCAGCAAAACTTCATATCCAGGATCAGTAAATTAAACAGCTACTAGTTCAAAGGGAGTACAGATCCAGATATCTTACAATATAGGTAATACTTTTATGTGCAATAGGCGGATGGGTTGCAGGAATACTAGTCCTGAAGTCATTTAGTTGGTTGGTGTTTCTGATCCAGCCTATGAAATGTATCTCTGTTGTCCCTTGAATTTGAAATATGCATCTTATAAGTGTGTATTTCAAGCCAGAAAGTTACATTTTTGTCAAGCCCTTAGAGAAATAAAAATGAAACATCCAGCCTCCTTTTCCCTCCAAAAGAAACATCTTTCCGTCCATCTTTCCTTCTAGGTATTTTGTTGA
Organism: Phaethornis superciliosus; assembly: GCA_023637945.1. NCBI lineage: Eukaryota > Metazoa > Chordata > Aves > Apodiformes > Trochilidae > Phaethornis > Phaethornis superciliosus. The sequence goes on along the minus strand of JAJQWJ010000001.1, from coordinate 108,975,869 downwards.
CTAAAATGAGAGTAGGGAAAAGTTGTTTTGATTGATTCTGCAGTTACATTACATGTGAAAAGTGACTAATTTTTCACTGGTGAAGTTCTCTTAACATTTAAATTTCATCATGTACATGTCCAGAATTGCCTTCCATTTCACAGCAGTAAGTGGTTCCTGTATTCCTCCTGATTTTCGCAGGATCTTAAGTGGAAATCTGCGCTCTTACACTTGGTTTGGATGTTCAAACCCTTAAGAACCAGAGCCACTTTCACTCCATTGCACAGCTGTGGAGAAATGCTCCTTTTATCCACAGAGAATCCTTAGGTTAAGCATGTTTTCCCTTAGAAGACCATATAGATACACAACTGTCTGGTCTGCTTTGTAACTTGTTCCCCAATCACCTTGCATTTTAGGCAGCTCTGTGCAGGAAAGTACTTCCTCTGTGTATCAGAGGGCTCTGCTTTGAGTCTCATTAATTTTGTTTTTATGCAACTCACATCTGAAGTTTTTCTGACTTTTCTTTGAAATACCAAAATTGGGCTTCTAAAGAAAGTCTTTTCTTGAGATGCCACAAGTTTTGAAAGGTAAATGACTACTTAGGTTTATGTAAAAATGAAGTGCTTCAGTAGTGTTTTTATACAGATATCTCATCTGTATTGCATAAACACCACCTCCCAGCCAGGCACAGGTATACAGTAGGTAGCTCTTCCAGTCTGGGGCTGACATAGTGACTAGGTTGTTGCTGAAATTCAGCCTTTTTGCTTTTGAAAACATGTTCAGGTTACATCTAAACTGTGTGATGACAAAAAGTGTTTTTGAGCTGCTGTGTCCAGGTGTATGCCTCTGTGTCACTGACTCCAAATCAAGGTGATACCCAAGGGCCCATAATTGTCACCTTCCACTTACTTCCAGTGGTCTTCCCTTGGGCAAGAAGTTCAATTGGGACCTTGAAGTGTAATATACCATGCTCTTACTGTATATTCTCAGCATACCTTGAGGTGTCTTGTGGTACAAATCCTTCTGAGTAAAAGAAAATTTAGTTTGAATAGCATTCCAGAACTACAGTAGTAGTTTGAAACCTCACTGAGGAGGAAAATATCAGTTTTCATGTAAGAAAATGGCAGAAAAGATGGAAAGTTTAGAATTATTGAGACCTAAATACTGTAGCCTTTGGTTCTGAAGCCACAGGAAGATCATTTGAGCTGTTAAGTACCGAAAGAACAAATTATTCCATTTCCCTAAAAATTATTATATAGATGGAAACACAATATTGTTATACACATATAGTATGAAAACAGCATAGCTAATAGCTTGACCCAGTACAGATACTGGCTTGATGCCAAAAACTAAGTCTTCTATAATTAAAATATTAAACTTGGAAGAAGAATACTTGTGGTATTTTCAGTAAAAGGTAAAAGCTAGTCATGCCACATTTGATTGATGCTGCTTTTAATGACAGTCTTTAAAATATTTGTCCTTCTTGACAGTCCTTTGATGATACAAAAATAACTGATTTTTGGGTACCAGTTCTAAAATATATAGTCTTTCTGTGTTTTTTGGTTTTTTTTAAATTGTTTTAGTTCTAGCAATGGTAGTTTACTTATAAACCTAATAAATGAAAAAATTATGGAGGACTCTAAAATTTCAGAAAACTTGCTTGTTTTCCTTTTCTCCTTGCCTCCCATAGAATGTGCCAAATTAATATGTGCTTCAAGCACTTTCTCATTATGAGCACAATTTCTCCGAAAAAGGTATTATGTTTGGCAAATAAGTAGTAAAATATATCTATCTTAGTATATCTAGTAGAAAAAAGAGAAGCACTGAGAGTAGATTAAAAAATGAAAAAAAAAAGTCATTTCAGAAATTCAAACGTTCTGAATATTTTGTCTTCTATCTGAATGGACAAGGTGACTGATATGTACGCCTTTGTACCCTTTATATATATTGGAATATATAATGAATTCTGTGTCATTTAATATGTAGTCTAATACTGGCAGAAAGCCAAAATGTTAAAAGTAGTACTTTACGGCACAGGAATGATTAAATATATTCTGGTTTTGGGGAACTAGAATTATTAATATTGCAACAACTTGTAACACTGCTTCACAAATGAAATTACTGATGAAGCACCTGCTAAAGGTCCTCAACCCTTGTTGTTTTTTGCTGTGTATCCCTCAGGATAGTTTTCAGAGTAGAGGATCCTTTTGGTTTAGGTTCTGTTTTTTAGTCCATGATGCTCTTGAGCCATGATAACTACTAACACAAAGGGATGTGTATAAATAAGTGTATTTTAAATACCAAATTTTGGGATGCCATGTTCATACTGCCTTATGCTAATATTTAACTCAGGTGCTGTAACTACTAACATGTAAGTCAGGTACTGATGCTAAGCAGCTCAAAAAAGTTAAATAAAGTAAAATAGGAAATAAAACAGATAAATACCTTTAAATTAAGAAGCAAATATAGAAAATACCCACTGATCAATATTTTTGCCATGACTTTGAGATATGTGCCACTTAACTACTTCATTTGCTTGAAATCGCAGTAGAATAAACCTTAAATCCTTACATAGCAATACTGAAGTGTATAGCTTGGAAAAGTAAACTAAATAAACACAGTTAAGAGTAATTATACCACAATATTAAGAGCTAGATAAGTTTTTCAGCATGCTAAAGCTCAGATAAAGCTGTGCAGTTTAAATCTAATTCTACACCATTTTCAAATCTTGTAAAAATCTTTGCAAAATAAAAGAGAAACCTTTTTATCTCTAAAGGGGAAAAATAATAAATAATTTCAAGTGAAGAGTCAGTTCTAGGACAGTGGGATCTTGCTAATGCATTGTGCACAGACCAAAAAAAAAAAAAAAGAAAATGTGAAATTGGATAAATAAATTATTTGTTATAAATTATTTGCAGGGAATGGTGCATCTTCTTCTGGTTACCTGTCTATGTTACTGTCTTGCATTTATAATGATTTTTACTGCTGTTGTTTCTACAGTCCTTTTGTGAGGATTTGTTCTGATTTCTCAATCAGGTGAAGATAAATAATCTTGGCATATTATGTTCCAATTATAGAATGGAAAACCACATGAAAGACATTGCCCACACAGATAAATGACAAGTTGGTCATTTGCTCAATTGTACAATAGGAGGAGATGGTAACAGCCTCAGAAATCAATTTCATGAAATTCAATTAATGAAATGTTCTGTTTCCTAGATTTTTAGTTGAAAGGGAACTAAAGAGGCTGGGGTTGTTCAGCTTCCCTCTCCTCCCCAACTTTGTGAATGGGTCTCTCTGTGGATGCTGTACAGTGGCGTTTATAAACCTGAGTAGCCAAGTCAGGTGAACAAATCCATATCTCTGTGACTTTAGAAGGGATGGGCTTATGTGGTTTTCATTGTAATTATATTACTACACATTTCAAAGTCATATATTCATATGACAGCATCTAGGCAGCAGCACACAGCTCAAGGTATCTCAAACATCATCTTTTTGAGTGTAAATCATGAGTACAGCAGGACTTCTCATTGGTTGTGTTTGATACAGAATGATGACGAAATATAAACTCCAACAAGCTAATAACTGTGTGGGCACCTGAAATATACATAAATTGTGAGATTAAATGAAATATTCTTTTTAAAGAAGAAAGTGCTCTTATTTGCCCTCAAGCTGTACTGATAATGGCCATTTTGCTTGCAAAGAACTACCAGAGGGAGGAGCAAAGACATATTTCACTACTGCTATTAAAAAGGTGGAGCACATAAAGACAACTTCTTCAATCCCCCCCCTGGCCCTTTTTTTCTTTTTTTTTTTTTTTTTTTTTTCCTGCTTTCCTTTCCAGGCAGAATCAAAATCTTAACATATATAGACTGATTTATAGAGCAGTCCAGGTTGGAAGGGACCTTGAAAGATGGTCTGGTCCAAACTTTTGTGGGGAAAGGAAACCTGTTAAGATTATCTAGCATCCTGGTCAACCCCATCTGTAAAACCTAAGAAACCAGAAAACACATTTTTTTTTTTTTGTGGCCAGTTCTGATTACTTCAGTTCAATACCCATCCATACTCCTGTGTGAGCAGTTTGTGTTTGTATTTTGTGTGGTCTTGGAGTAAATGTCTGGGTTCAATTAGAATTCTGTGCAGAAAATCATACATGTGCTGAATTTAATTTCCTAGGAATCAATATCTGCCAATTATAAAGTGTTTACAGCTTCTTTACCAGATGCTTTATATGATTCTGGACAAATATTTTTTGAAATTCATCTCGTTTACTCCTGGTCAGACAGAAGAGTAAAAGTTGGCACAAAATACTTCATAAAAGCAGGATGTTTGGTAAATATATGTAGCACAGTTTGATTTCAATCTAAATGTACTTTTCCAGGCAACTGGCAGTAAATCTCTTTTGCACATGCTAACAGAAGTATATTTGAAATACATGATGAATAGAAGAGATGTACATGTGAGCATATATTTGAAAAAGTTTCTTAAATAAGGATTACTTCTGAAAAGTTAACAAATTCCACCTTGTCTTGGAGATTTGACGCCATAAATTCTGTTCAGAAGTGTAATGAGTCACCACATAAACACAGAAGCAGCGGTCTGGTAGATTTACGTGCACTTGGGAAAAAAAAAGACACAGCTTTTTGATCAGACTAATGGCTTGGAAGTAGCTTCAGAAAGAGTGCTGGTAATCACATTTGATGGTCTGAATTGATGTCTGATGGCTTGTAAAGGGCAGTGCACTGGAGTGATTTCAGGGAGCTTTTAATAATGCTTAGCAAATGATCAGGCTGCGCAGTCAATTGTTTTGTAGATGCCAATATTCCTTTCTCCCTCTGTTCAAAGCACAGAAAAAAATAAATCAAAAGAGAGTACAGAATTGCATACTTAGTCAAGATCATCACAAAATCCAGAAGAAAAACAGCAGAGAATTCAGATTTAAGGAATAAGCCTGATATAGACAGGAAATAATTGTACTTTTCTCTTGATATTTGGATACTACGGAGGGATTCTTCTAGAATCCACTTTCTGTTTACAGTTACAGTGCTAAGCCTTAAAAACTGCTAAAGCCTAATTTAGGAAGAATAAAGAAAACAAAATCAAAGTGGAGTTACCCAGCAACACACTGTTGAGGACCAGACCCCAGTTTCCCATCTATGGCTGCGAAGTTTGCAAGATTTTATGTGTTCTTCTCTTGGGGCAAGGGAGAGATCTCATGGAAGACCATACTGCTTTTAAAGTGGGATTTACTCTCCATTTCATCTCATGAGATCTGAAAAAAAACCTCTTTCCATGTTAGTTTTTTATTACATTCAGTTACTTTCTGAGCAAAATTTAGTGCAGTAGACAAAAATCCAAACCAAACTAGCTTAGTGTATTCTCCAGAAGATCCAAGGTCAAGAATATTTAAAATATTAATGGTTTCTTAATGCATTCACGTCAAAGTGACTTCTTATATTCAAAATGAGATTTTTAGATATAGTGCTCAACAGATCAACTCAGTTGTATGCATCATGACTATTTCCTGTCATTCTTTGGTCTCACAGTCTTAGTTTTAACTTTCTAAGTTACCTGTTGCTGAAAGCAACATTAGAGAGACTTGAGGGTATTGTATATTATTGTATACCACAGGTTCATAGTATTTAAATTTTTTCTTAGTCATCCATTTTGCATGGTTCTTCTGAAGCCAAGAGTGGAAGAGTGTCTTATTCCAGAGGAAAAGACCCCAGTAGATTAGTTTTTCTCAAAAGTTAAAAAACAAAACAAAACAAACAAAAAAACCCTAACAAAAGTAAACAAAAAACCAACCAAACAAAAAAAACCTGAATATGAATATTTTTGGGGTGTAAGGCAAGAATGACTGTTGTCCAATAATCTGGTAGGAAACTTCAGAAGCACCATTGCCGACACTTTGCGTTAGTGGTTAGACTGGATAAATATGATACTGTGCAGTCTGTTTTTACACATGCTCTATGTCTCCTCAGCTCCAAGAAAAACTGAAGAATGAGTCACTGATTTGGTGTATTCATGTTTTCTGCTTGTTCACATTTGCATGTTGATGAAGAGATGCAGTGGCATTGGTTACTATTCATCAATAGGTGTTAATAGAAGGGTTGTAAATGGACTGGAAATATGCTAACTTTCTCTGGTGGTAATACTGATTTTCTTTAAAAAAATAATGCTGGTTTTAGGTCCCATTAGTTTTATTTCTTAATAGTCAAAGCATAAGTTCTTATGGTCATGAGCAAGTTATTGTGGCCATGGAATTCTGTCAGTGGTTTGGTTACTGTTCTCTGGCTAGATATTTTATACAGAGAGTAGAGAAAATTAGAGAAGGAAAAACCTTTAGAATTTTCTTGCTGAAAAAACTTATACAAATAGCATTCCCCATATTATTCCCTGCTCCTCTAAACAGAGATATTCAGCTAGTTTAAGTTGTTCTTACACTGTCAAACCACAAAGATCTACACTACATTGCATTATATTATTACTGCCTCCTGGGAATCTAGCTGCTTCCCTGCTTGCCCACAATTTCCCCTCTATCTGTGGCACAAAATAGTTAACTCTTTTATTTTGTTTTCCACCTATCTTCATTGGTCCTTACAACAGTAAAGTGAACACATCAGTGTGTATTCATTTTATGTGACTTATTAAGCCTTCAAAGGTGAGATTATTGGTGGTTTTTATTATTGTTGTTACTGGTAGATATAAAAAATAGTAATATTGCTCTCCAGTTTTCTACTCCTGAAGATTCTGAAGGACAAATTGTTATACTTGTCTATTTGTTACTTTTCTTAAAGCACAATCTCATGTCATAATGTCTAATTTGCAATTTAGTCAAGCTGTTCCTTAAATGTGTCTGTAAATCAAGACAATTTTACTAAGAACAGTGAGCAGAATACCTGTCCAGCAGAAATATTCTGGTCACTATTTTTTTCAGTGACACTGTGGCAAAAATAGCTACAGTATCCAATCTGTGAACTGGAAAAACAAACGAAGGTTTTCACTGTGTACAGGCTTCTCTGGTGGCTTGACAGAGTGTATTAAGAGAGATATTAATTATAATCCTCCTGTACATACACCTCAGAACATAATCTTCATGTGAAGATGTTATACTTATTTTCATGAAGTACCAGTTAGCTCAAATTTATGTTTTCTAAGTGTGTCACTGTTAACTTACTGAAAATTAAGTCAAGAACTATATCAAATTAGACATTCAGTTTTTCTGTTAGAACGTGAAGCTTCTCAACTGAATTCCAAAGGGTTTTGTTCTGGTAATTCCTTGCACAAAACTAAAAAGAGGAAAGGGAAACACAACAAAAGAAACCCGCAACAAAACAAAACTCAAGCAAAAAACAAGCAAGCAAAAGCCAAAAGAGAAATAAAATTGATCTTTTGCTTTATTCTCAACTATGAAAAATTCCATGGTCATAAACTCAGTTGAAATGGGGACATAAAATAAAAAACTAACTGCAGCCTGCATTAGAATTTAGGAAAAGAATGACCTGGGTCATCAAGTTCAGTTCCATGAACATAAATACATGACTATGAAGAGTTCACAGAACATCTATTATTCTTTCCAAGAAAACACACACTATAAAAGACTCACTCTGTCTGTAGTCTTGATCACACAAACAACAGATGCCAATTTTACTCTTTAGGTATTTCTAAGCCTTTCCACTTCAAATATTGTTGTTTCTCCCAGGTATCCCATGACTTTGCTGTAAAGGGAAGCAAACTGCTCTGTGCTCAAAATACAATAGGGGCATAAAAGAGTCTGGGGAAAGAAAACTTCCAGAGGTCTATAATTAATTATCATAAGATCAAATCAACATAATGTGATACAGAACATATTAAGAAACATCAAAATTACATCTTTTTGCTTGAATTTATTGCCCAAAGTTCACAAGATTTCCAAACTCCCACATCATGTTACAGCCACTTCCATCTCCATCTCAGGCTTCATCTTGAAACAAGTAGATTTCCCTTCTGATCTGTTTGGGAGAATCTCCATCTTCTCCAAATCTTTTTCTAATCTTCTCCAAATGTCTAGACTATGTTTTATTCATGGATAATTCAAAGCCATTAAATCTCATTCCAGTAATGCTCTTTAAATTGTATAATTCTTCTCTCTCTTTCTCTGATATATACAGCCAGAAGTATTTATTTTGTTATTTAGTGTAATATTATTGTTGATATATTAATTACTATCTTTATTTTAGTAGCATAAATAAACCATGTTTTGAAAATTCTGCTCTAAAATACTTCCCTTTTTCCCTAAGCAATTAAATAGCTAGGCTTTTTATTTTTGTTTGAGTTATCTTTTTCAAACAAAATCAACTTGGATTACAGATGGTACCCTAGATCTCCTGTTGCCTGTATCTTATTCAATGGTACTACTACTCCCCCGTGTCTACCAAAACTCTTTACCTGTTTAATCTTAGAATCCTATTAGGTTTTTCATGGCTGTGTCTCACTGGTAACCCACAGTTGTCGTGTCATCCATAAACACATCCGTACTTCTCTCTTTGTCTGTTTAAATTGATGGACCTCTACCTCATTTTAAAAGATAATAAATTTAATATTTATTTAATAATTAGTTATGTAATGACTATTCAGTAGTTACCTGCCCCGCTTTCATCTTTCAGTTTTCCGGAATACTACTCATCTCCTCAAGCAGAACAGAAAAAAAATGCTGCTCTGAAAACTGAGGGAATGTAACATGGTCAAAGTGAAAGAGGGTGTCAGCCTTTTTAAGTAAATTTAAGAAAGGTAACAGCACACGTGTGCCTTCCCTTTGAGATTATAACATTTTTACAAAGTGGATTCTATGGGCATAAGGAGAGAACTGACGCTGTTCCTGACTACATGCAACTTACCTAGATTTAACAATAATTACCTCAAGCTCAAGGAGTGCAATTAAATGCCCACGTGTTCACTTCTTAATTTCAGTATAATTCTAATCTCTAGAAGCACAGAAAAATAGTGGGCTCAAAACTGTCTTTCAAAATGCTTTCATTCTTAGGTTTATTATAAAATTACAAGGACTGAAAATAAATGAGTGACTTCATAGTTTCAGAATAAAGCTTCCGCACAAGCAGGATGAATACAAAGAATCATTATTCACAGCAAACATCAAGGCTATTTTTTTTGAGAAAATAAATCGAGCACAAACGATTTTTGTGTGGTTTTGCTCACAATCTGTAAGAGACCTCTGAGGTCATTTCTACAAAAATCTGTGAAGTGGACCAATATGAAAAATATCAGGTTGGCTTCCAAGCAAAATAGGGCTTTTGTGATAGGAAAATTTACTTTTAAACTGAAAAAGAGAAAAAATTTATGTTTTCACAATACTGAAAGAATGAATTTTAGGAAATCCTAAGTATCCCTGTTAATTTTGTAACATGGGTTAGGTCCTATTGCAGTCTGAAACAAGGAATTACAGAAATTAGGAGGAGGAATATGAAGATCTGGATCTAATATTAACATATTCCACACTCTTGCTTCTCCAAGTCTCAGAACAAATTCGGTTTATGGTTTGTTCACATTATGCTTGTATCAGGCTATCAGCAACTATTGAGACCTATTCTTCTGTGTGAGCAAGTTTATCAGTGTATGTATTTTTGATATTTTCTCTGTTCATTTTTTGAAAGGTTCTGCTTCTTTCAAGCTCCTGCTTTTTTATTTTAGTACAGTTTTTTCTGATATTATCTTCTGAATGCAATACATTCCATCTGGCCAGAAACCCAGAGGTAACGATAAAGTTAGAGAAATAGTTGCTCATGCATTCTACAAATTTCTTTACTCAGAAGCTTTTTAGCATAGAAGAGCTAGATACATATAGCATTTTGATGAATTCAAATTAGTAAACCAAAGGTGAGTGTCTTCAAATTATTTTCTGGCTTCACATGTGGCAGTGGATGTCTCCAGAAGAAGCTGCCTGTCATGCTGTGTGCCCCAGATGCCTTTGAGTCACATGAGTAAAGGTGCTGAGCTGCTCAGAGGGAGGTGGTGGGGACAGACTTTCAGTAACAGTTTGCTCAAACTCTGCCACAGCAAAGTGTCTAAATACTAAATGACTGCCAATTCTCATAGGAAAGACAAATGTTCTGTTGTGTTTTTTTATTTTTAGACAATTTTTAAAATTGTTTCGACCTTCCATGTTTCTGCCGGGAATTTTCCATAGAGTTCCTGTCCCCACTTTGTAATTTCTCCATGAGCCGTGGTATTTTCTGTGAATATTCTATTGCTTAAATTTTCCATCTTTTGTCTGTTCTCAATTTTCACCTTCTGATGGGATATGCAGTTATATCTAGATCTCCTGATCTAAAATCTTACCTCATCCTTCAGAATGTTGTCATGTCTCCTTATAAGCTCTTTTTTCATAACCATAATTTTAGCTCCTAATGGTTGCTGCTGCAAAACTGGGCATCCAGCTCCTGAATCTTTCTTGCAGCTCTTCCCTGCATCATGGCAAATTTTCAACATCATTTCAGTGAAGTGAGATTTACTGTTTTCATTATTTTTTTCAGTGGTTGTAATAGAAAATGTTTCCATAAATAGCATAAAGAAAGCTGCACAGTTATGAAATCTTCAGATCTATTTTGCTGACCTTTTGTACCACCTCCCTCCCGCAGGTAGTGGGACTCCACTAAATTCAGGCCCCCAGCTTCTTATGTGTGAATGATTTTTACCGTTGTTAACTTTAGTTCATATATTATACATCTCATCTATAATTTATCATAAAGAGGGACCTTCCATTATTTATCACCTGCATGAGGAACATGCATGTGCACACATGCATGTATAGAATACTTTCCTACATAAATCTAAAGATTAATGTATAAATATTTAACTGAGTTTATAGGCTTAGAAAATAATGCTCCTAAAAGTTTTGGAAAATGCTTTTTTCAACACCTACCTCTAATATGTAACACAGGGTACTGTCTGGTAAGAAACGTGTGTTGTATCACTCCAGAATATTTTAAATGTGAGGAAGAACCAAGGAAATTTTAAAATTTATCATCTTATTAAATGTATGTTCTACTTCTGATGACTTTCTGTTATCCAAGTGTGGTGAATTGGGGCTAAGTAAAGGCTTATTGTGTCACTGATACTTGACAGTTGCTGATAAAGAATTGTAGTAAACCAAGTGAAATCAAGTCTCTCCTCTGGCCCTTATCATCTCACAGGTATACTCTGCAGACTATCCAAGTAATAGGAAAAAATGTGTAGAAGAGTTTCAGATTTAATATCTCATTTTGAAATATTAGGTCCATGCAAGTCAATGTAATAGGTTAGTGACACAATCAGATCACATTCAACCATTTACAATTAATTATTCAAGCCTTTCTTTGTGCTCTTGTCAATTTGAACAGAAGAGCTGTCAGCTGTTGAGTCTCTGTTGAAGACCAGCCTTAGATCGTTATTATTGAACTGCTCCTCACTTGAATCTGAGGCCAATGCTACTGTCAGAAAGAGAAAGAAATGAGACACCATATATTGACTTCTGGGTCTGTTGGACATTATTTATTTATTTTCCCCTCCATCTTCTGTGTTCTTTACTTTACAATGTACTGTGCTTTGTACAATGCTCCCTTTGCTGCTGAAAGAACGTAAAGTCAACAAGGCTCAATTTACAGGGATTTCATATATGCTCCACCAATTTCATGATGCTCTAGGGAGGAGGAGGATACTGTGTCTGGACTGTGGACATGGTGTAGAATGCAAAGCCTAGGGTCGGTGATATTAACTCTTGGGGCGCTGCCTAAAAAAACTAGAGTGAAGAAAAAAATCGGCTTTCTCTTTGGAGATAAAGACTGTGAACTATGAAAGCAGTAATGTTGACCCAAATGAAAGTTGCTCAAGAGATTGAACACATTCAGAATTTTCTTAGCACAAATGCCGCATGCAGCTGTCATGTTTCACTACGTTAACTTTCTTTTTATAATATTAATTTATGGCTGTTTACATCCCCGAGCCATTTGATGTTTTCAAAAAGTATATACCCAGATTTAAGTTGAATATCACAGAAAAAGAAGAAATATAGTCTTAGTTCAGAGTTTTTTCTTCATTATTTCTTTGCTGGCTAGTTTTGAAAAGTAGGGATAACTATTTTAAAATGTTCTCGTGTATGTGACAGTAGGGGTTTTGTGTTTATGTAAAATGTCAATTCCTCAAAACTGAACTGTGCTATCTTAGGAAATTGAAGCAAGTTGGGTGAATGTCCTTACATTAGATGAATTGGTCAGAAAGAGGACTTTTAGACTTTCTGTGTTTGAACACTATGTATAGAGTCACACCTCTTTTGAAGCAGCTTTCATACACAAGTAAGATGAGACCATTGGTACATGCCTTTAAATCCCTTTCAAGCCAGGTTCTGCTGGCTTAAATGACACACACATATGTGGCTCACAGGTTTTGTAACATTACTCTACTTAAAGGTGTATTTTATGCCAAGATGCTCATCCTTTAAAGACAAATCCTACATGTGCAGTTGGCCATTGTTGTTCCAGGTCTACAGAGATGTACAAGAGGTCATGGATGTGTATGACTTACACCATGCATCCTACAGCATTTGTGTTACACTGCTCATCTGTGCAATGTGCTCCCTTTAGATTCTGCACATCTTCATTGGACCGGACGTGGTCTACATGTGCAGGCACTGCTGTCAGTTCAATCTTGCTTAGGCAACTTTATGCTGCTTGCATGTTCTGGGAATGCAAGAAACGTCAATTGTATAGATCCTAATGTATAAATGGCTTTAGCATGGTCAAGGCCATCTGTACTAATGTCATCTGATGTTGACAAGCAAGGTCACTCTGTCACTCAACATGCTCTTTAATAGCTTGCAGAGATAAAGAAAGTGAGAATGACTGCTCAGGAAGGATGCTTAGGGTCCACACAATGCTGGTCTCCATCTTCTTTGACGTTTTTATCTTGTTGGGGTTTTTTGTTTTTGTTGTTTGTTTGTTTTTTTAATCTAATGCTATACTTTTTCAAGTGACAAAAATGTTTTGCATGACTTTCAACCTCAATCTAATTTTTACTTTATGAGTGTATACTTTAAAAGATAAAAGAACACATTATAGTGTCTCTCTTTGCTTAATAAATGGTGCCTTGCAACCGTAAAGCAGACCTGTAAGGATTAACAAAATAGATAATTTTTATCTTTTGTGGAAATATTTTTATCTAGAAGTAGAAAAAAGCTCAGAAAAAGCAAATGAATGTTTAACACAGGCTTGCCTGAAACATCTGGCAAAAGGCTATATTTTCAAAATAATTTATTCTGAGATCTTCATTCAAAATAAGCAACAGTGCAAAGAGAACAGTGTGCTTGCAAATATTCAGAAAATTTAAAAAGTGGAATCATAGTAATATTTAACTGATAGACAAGCTTTGTATATTCAAACTGTGTCCTTGTATACCTAAGCAAAGCGTTGGATAGTGTTTGTCAGGTCTTTAGGAGCAGCATGTAATATGAGGAGTAAGATAGGATGACTGAGATACAGGATTCCCATATCTGCCACAAACATGCAAGGTGAGATTAGGTAAATCAATTAGGTTTACTGTACCTCTGTTTCCCAATCAAATAAAAATAGGCAAATTATAAAAATTACTTGAGACATGTATTTGGGCATATTTCATCCCTGATATCTGAACAGTCTCCAAAGTAATGATTCTCTGAAGAGTTCAGAGAAGGCAATAAAAAACCTAAAACACTTACATTACTAAGGGAATGGTACTTCTTGTGCTTCTAATAATATTTTAATTTTTTGTTCTGTCAGTCTAAGGAAAGTAACAGTACAGAATCAAAGTTACTTCATGCAAAGGTCTCGAACCTCACATCCTTCCCAGTTTTATCTCATATATATCTCTAAAATTAAGGTGGAAGCAAGCCATAGATTTGAGTTGATGCTCAGCATAAATCACTATACATGCTGAAAAATTATATTTACTGAACCACTTTTATTGCTAAAAAAGTTAGTTTGTCAAAGATGTCATCAGAGTCTAAGTTGCCAAAGCACAGAAAATAGACAGCATGGAAACCGTATCTACTTACAACATTTTAAGTCAAACTTTTTCTTATTATTGAAACTTTAGAAGTATTGTAAAACTTTGAAAACCACAGAAAGCAAGATCTGCATGGATGTAATGCTTAATCCCTTATACTGATGCAACAGTCTGCAATCAGATCCTCATGAATCATTGTAGTTCTTTTCATTTAGAAACAGATTTTTTTGTTTTCCTTAGTTATGTTGTTTTTTTACTTTCAGCAAAGTTGATTATATGTGTAACTCCTATTGTATAATGATTAGTTGCTATTTTTCTGATATTTCTTTTGGGGTAATTTCATTGCATCACGTTCTACAGGAGTTTTTTTCTTTCATTATACAGGATGGAGCAGCCTTTACATATTTCTGCTCTTACTACTGTCATCTCTCTTTTCTGTTTAAATCACAGCCTTATCAGTTGTTATGATGCTTTGCTTTATAGAAGCCCAGTGAAGATGCTGTGTGTTTCTATATTGAATATGTGTACCAAATCCTAAAAGATGGGACTAGCTTGTCAGGAGAGTATTTTTTAAAAATGGTGTCTGAGTGGTACTCAGAGCTGAAAGAAGTTAAAAAAAAAAAAAAAGTATGAAATGGAGCTTCATGCCTCACCTCTGTTGTGTGGAAAGGTAAACCAGTGAGAGAAGTAGGTTCCTGTTGTGCTCCATAGCTGGGTATATTAAAAATGGAAATCGGTGTGTATGAGAGAGGACAACTTTATGGAGGGAAAGTTGTATGCAGCTGTATGTATAAGTGGAATTCATGGGGGAAATTAGCATAAAATACATTTTTGCAGTCTCAAAATCATGAAGGGGCAAGGGAAAATTTTTAAAAAGGAATTTTTATTTTCAAAGAGCTGTTGAAAAGTGACTTAACATTATTGTCTAGTTCAAAAAGATAGTAATGTGAACCAGTAATGGCTTTTTTTTCCTTTTAAAAATTAGTCACTGAACATTGGACTCTGTTCCCAGGGAACTGGAGACTCCAAGGTAAATCATTAAATTTAACTCTAACTTTTAGTGGAGCTACTTCCTCCCACAGTGGAGGAATATTTTTAATATTTTTATCTAAGAGACAACATAGGTTTACTCTTTTAAATTGAGCAAGGGAGGTAATAACTCCTCCCCAAGTCATTATCTAAAACCAAATTAACTTTTTGGGTTTTCCCTAATTTTATACTTTCAAAGTAAGTCATTAGGTAAAAATAGTAGACTAGATGGTACCGCATGAGAATTTGTCTGTTAGTTACTGCATATATCTTAAATAAAAATTCTTAATACTCATATGTCTTTTGACTCTCTGAATAGATTTTTTTCATTAAGGGAACTAGATACTGTTCTAAGTTTCTCATAGAACTGCTCTCCCAGGTTAAATTGCTTCACTGCCTTCACAGTTACCTGCAGAATAAATGGGCTTTAACATGTGGGGCCCCAGAGCTGTGGTTGCTCTAATTAATGTAGCAGGATATTGATTATTTGCAGTTAGTCAAAATAATTCTAGTGCTGGTGGCACTTGTAATTCTGCATATACAAGGCTGTGATTTATTCTGATCTTCTTGTCCATAATGGTACATATTCTGCATATACAATGACATTGAAGCTCTAAACTATTAAGGTGCACATTTGTTGGTGACATAAGCTAACTGCTCTTCAGGTCAGAGGAGATGGAGGTTCTCCCTTTACTTAACAACCTGGTGTTTAAATTTACATGTAGACAGAAGGAGATGCGGGTAATATTCCTTGATGTTGTAAAGAATAAAGCATACATTTATCTCTGCTAAGCCACTGGTCAGCTGCAGGCTATTTATTTATTTGGGATACACCAGCAAAAGCCTTAGAGAAGAGATTTTAATCCTCCTCCAGACAGCTCCATATATTATGGGCAAAGCTGAATCCTCTTTAATCAGAGCCCCTAAAACTAGCTGGTGATTTAAAATTATCTGCTGGCTTTCTAGCTGAAATAAGGAAAGTATCTTCTGCAGCAACATGTTCAAGGATCCAAATCTTCTATAACTGCAGTATTAAAGATTATGGCAGTTTTATTTAATATCCTGGAGGAGTAACAGGTAAGAACAGTGGGTAAACTGTAGCTGTTCATGCCTAATAAATTCATAAAAGATTAAGAGGGTGAACAATTAGAACTTAAATATTATGAGACTAGTCATGTTTATGTTATCCAATCACAAAGTAGTAACGATTAGCATAACCTAATATACACAGTAGTGCACCTCCTGCAACTGTCTATGCTAAAAAAAAAAAAAAAAAAAGGTTTATTCCTCTTCTATAAATCTTGAATACTGCATACATAATTTAAGTGGAATTCATGGGGAAAATTAGCATAAAATACATTTTTGCAGTCTCAAAATCATGAAGGGGCAATAAAATGTGTCCTGGTTTGTGTAATTTGTTTAACAACCTCGTTTCCAGAATGGCCATTATCATAATATCCAAACTGATTCAGAAAATGGTATCACTGCACATACAATAGTGCTAAAGCTTATGTCTGTCTTTCCCTTCCTTCCTTCCTTCCTTCCTTCCTTCCTTCCTTCCTTCCTTCCTTCCTTCCTTCCTTCCTTCCTTCCTTCCTTCCTTCCTTCCTTCCTTCCTTCCTTCCTTCCTTCCTTCCTTCCTTCCTCTTCCTTCCTTCCTTCCTTCCTTCCTTCCTTCCTTCCTTCCTTCCTTCCTTCCTTCCTTCCTTCCTTCCTTCCTTCCTTCCTTCCTTCCTTCCTTCCTTCCTTCCTTCCTTCCTTCCTTCCTTCCTTCCTTCCTTCCTTCCTTCCTTCCTTCCTTCCTTCCTTCCTTCCTTCCTTCCTTCCTTCCTTCCTTCCTCCCTCCCTCCCTCCCTCCCTCCCTCCCTCCCTCCCTTCCTCCCTTCCTCTCTTCCTCTCCTCCTCTCCTCCTCTCCTCCTCTCCTCTCCTCTCCTCTCCTCTCCTCTCCTCTCCTCTCCTCTCCTCTCCTCTCCTCTCCTCTCCTCTCCTCTCCTCTCCTCTCCTCTCCTCTCCTCTCCTCTCCTCTCCTCTCCTCTCTCTTCTTTCTTCCCTTTCCTTTCTTTTTCTTTTTTTTTTTTCTTCCTCTCTCCCTGCCTTCCTCCTTCCATTTCTCATTTTAATTTCCATGTTCTCACTTTAATTTTATTCACCTTAGGGTTCTATATGCAAGAAACAGGTAGGTTTGTGTTCTTAGGTAGTAATATTGCATGGAAAACATTAAGAGAAATATAGAAACTATAGCTGTGGCAAAATCTCAAGTTATAAGTGACAGTGAATTGAAGAAGCAAACACCACAGTATCCAGATTTCAAAAATCTGTTATTTTTAGGAGATGTAGAAAGATGTGTGATTGGTTCCTAGTATTCCCTAGTAAGAGATAAAGGTGCCAAAATAACAGCAATTCAATGTTAACCATTTTCCCCTTTGAGCTTCACTACTTTCAAGGACCAAGTAGAAAATATTTTATGACCTTACTCCTTTTCTCTCCTGTCATGTTAGAGAAATGGTGATGATGGTTGAATTGGATCTCCCACACTTTAAGCAGCTCTGACCTCCACTGGCCAAGGGGTGAGGTGACTGATCAGTAAGAGATTTACTTGTATACCCTGAGTCATCAAATTGAGCTGCCACTACAATTGATGTTTCTTGAGGCAGAGGAGGTAAGGGGATAAAGAGCAATAGTGTAAGGAAAAGTGTGTCTTAGTTCTGAGCTATCAGCTCTATGTAATTTTTGCAAAGTTCAGAATCTGTCTAGGTTACAAACAGAGCCATGTCAGCCCATAGGATTAGAAATGTTAAGAAACATCCTTAAAACTTTGTAGAGAGATAACCACAGTTAGTTTTTATTGAGCTTAAAACAACTCATGAACCTACATAAAATAGAAATATACCTCATGTGAGGAAGCTGGCTTGTTTTAGAAATTCTGAAATTTAAGCCCAGGAAAAAAACTACAGCAACAAACACAAAAGACAAAAAATCCCCCCAAACAAACAAAAAAACCAAACCAGCTAAACAAAAAACAAAACAAACAAACAAAACCCAAAAAACTACAAAAAAACCCACCACCACCACCCCCCCCAAAAAAAAAAAACAAAAAACAAAACAACAAACCAAAACAGAAAGGAAAAGGGGAAAATTGACTGCTGTGAAAATTAAGAAAATTTCAGAACTGCAAGTTCAGGCTTACGATAGAGAGACATCACTGCAAGCTTTGATAAATCTGGAACTACAGCTCAAATGGCAGCAGCCTCCTTTGCCTCAGACAACCAATTCCTATGGCTTTTATGATTATTTCTTTCCTTGTGTCAGGAAAAGAAGGAAAGACCAAAGCCCTCAGTTACTCATGAGTAACATTTTACTATGATGGCACTTGAGAAGCTTTGTCACTGAACTTTTCTCCCAGAAATTCTTGGAGTGTCCTACACAGGGATAAGAGTAGGACTTTATCATCCTGATAGGTTCCTTCCACCTTGGGAGACTGTATGATACTAAACTGGGTCATGCTGATGGTGGCCTCTTCAGTTACCAAAATCCAGATCTATGAGAGGCACAGGCCAGGTCATGTAATGGATATAAGTGTTTGGTTCTCCAGAAGGTGCACCTGAAGGGTGGAGGTGGTAAAACAGTGAAAGGCTAATTTCAGTCAATTTACAATTGATTAAGGATGTTAATTGCCCTTGGGCTATAGGGCAGTGCTGTGGCTTCCCTCCTGTTCTTCTGGAAGTGACATGCAGGCAGTTGTGTCCCTGATAGGGGAGCAGCGGGCCACACTCTAGAGAGATGCAATTTATAGACTCTAGATCTGAAGGAAAATGAAGAGTGAAAAAAAAAATCTTTTTAATCCTCTCTAAGGGCTGCTAGCAGGGCCTGTGAGCTTGGCTACATGCCTGGGTAGAAGGCTGTGCTACTCAGAGGAGCATATTCATGTAGTTCAGGTACATTATGTGAGTGGCTCCTGGAAAAGTGTAATCCTTACCTTCCTGTTTCCTGCATGTATCTCTTTCATCATCCAGTCTTTGGTTTGTGTATCAAAAGCATTTGCAGGACTGTGACTAGAGCAAAATTTAGGCATGGCTGCTTCTAGTCCATTTTCCACACCCAGAGCAGCAGATTGTATTGCTCTGAGGATGATGTCGTAGCAGTGCTATAAAACTGAGTTATAGGTTACTCTGGCTCTGTCAGGAGGTTTCTCCCCTTGCATGCACAGATCATGCTAGAAACCAGTTTAGCAGAAGCAGTTCTATCCAGTGGAGGTGACAAGTGTAGCTGATAAAAGTTTATTTGTTCTGTATTATCATTTGGCACATGATTAGCACAGCCATCTGTTCTCTTAATTTCTATCAGCCCAATTTAGACTGCAATAACATAATGCCATTAGGTGTGTTTCCAACAAAGTGAAAATCAAATATGATTTTTTAAAATCATCTTGAGGTTAACATTACTCCTATTTAAAGACTAACAACATACTTGGGGAAAAGACATGATAAAAGAATAATTAATATTGCAGTTTTAAAATATTCTCATTTTCATACAGGAATATTATGCACTAATTTGACAGGAAAGTGTTCACATTTTCATATAAATTATGTATGAGAACAATTTCACATAGGAAACCTAAACAGAATTATTTTAACTTATTACTCAAACCTGTATAATTTGATTTTAATCTCTGATATTATACAGTCTAATGGAAAGCATTAAAGACCTTACATAAATGCAATTTCATAATTGTTAGTGCAACCTCTCCTCACTTAGAGATGAACACAGCATTTGCTAATGCAGGGCAACTTTAGTGAAGTCACTAGATTATTTGGGGCACTAATCAACAGATAGTAAAATGAAGGGTGTGTTTCTAAAATGTCATAGGATTTGAGGCCCTTAGATAAAGTTGGTTGAGCCTATGTGTGGGGCAGTTTCCTTCCCCTCTTCATTATAGTTAGTTGTCTTCAGGGTATTACCATTTTGAATTAGTATTTCGAGCTACCATCTTCATAACAAGGAGTGTGGTGATATCTCAGGTGCAAACACAGAGTTTAAATTAATGAATGAAATTTAAAGAATAAAGTCAATAAATTATACAAACTGTTGAAATGTCGATATAATGGCAAATGATATGGCTTGATGAGTTGCATAGCAAGCTTAAAGAGGTCTGATCTGAACACATATTTTTTCACACAGCCAATTCTTGTGTCAGACAGACAGACAATACATTGTGTCAAGTCCATGAGTCTGAAAAAATCACATTTTTCAATTAATAACTGTAGCTAGCTAGCACTGATAAGAGGATCACTGTAATTACTTGATATATGAGTGCAAGGAAAACTTGTATAGAAGAAAGTGATGACATTTTGCATTCACCTTTACCAGACCCATTACTGAATTTAAGTACATGATCCGAACATGAAAGAAGAGCTTCAGAAAGTTGTTAAGGTGTAAGGCAAAAACTACAGGATATTAATAATTTACAGTAAATGACTTAGGAAGTTCAATCTGTATAACTAATTATGAAGAAAGATGGTTTAAGAAGTAATTTCCTCATGTTCTGTAAGTACTTAAATGGGCAGAAGTTTTCAACTGCAGAGGAAATCCTTAATGAAGGCACAGTAAGATCCAATAGCTGAGGTCAGAGACAGATAGACCACAAACAGTACACTAACTTTCAAAAGTGAGAATAATTAACCATTGGAATAATTTACCCAGGGGTGTAACATTCTCTCCACTTACAAGAAATCTTTAGTCACGACTAATGTCTTTTTAAAAAGCTATAGCTTAACTTCCAGATATGGACTTGATTCAGGAGTTAATGGCTGAGGCATGAAAGGTGAAAATAAATGACTGTAATGGTCTTTCTAGTCCCTGGATCTATATTTTTTTTAAATCAGTACCTCACAGTGAGGCAAAATTATGTATTAATGAAGGATCAGAAAAAAGAACTACAGAAAGGAAGTATGCGTTCCATTCCCTGTTTTTCCACTGACTTCTGTATTTGGCCATATATCTCAGTAAGCTTTTCCGTAGGACATGTACATTTTAAATACTAATATGCTACTATGCTTGCCTACCTTTCCAAAGTAAAAGGCAGAAAGAGTTCCTAATCTACTTTGAACACTTTGCAATACATGCTGCAGACACTGGACCACATTTTCAAAGGCACCAAGCACCAAAAGCCAACAAAGATGTAAGCTTTCAATGTCTCTGAAATCAGGTGCTGAAATTATTATAATCAAGTTTTCAAGTCACTAATACAAATACTACTGAGAAGGAATAATAAGTGGGAATTATGAGCTATATTTTGACAGTGTTCTTTTTAATTGTTGTGAAGGAGGCTTCTCTGCCTTTCTCCCTTGAAGCTAATAGCCATACAAACAAAAAGCTTCAGTGTATCTGGAAGAATGTTCCATTAAAAAAAACATCCCGATTTGTCACATGAAGTAGGTGAGTCAAGAAAATTAGACTTTTCTACAGAAAAGCAAGGGCAATTAAATTAAATGCACCTCAAGAAGAAAGCACTCCCCTAGATCAACAGGGCAATAAGAGCTTGTCTATTCCCATCCTGGTGCATTTCTAAACACTTTTTGAAGTACAGAAGGTAGAGCACTCATCACTTTGGCTTTGTCACAGCTGACAGCCTGTCGGTTTTAATGAAAATGCTCCATTTAGAAGATGACAGAAATTACATGCATTCTCCTTTTATTTTTCTGTCACCTTTTCTGTCTTGTGTTTTCACAGTAGAAGGATGGGTTGATTATTAAAGCATTACACAAGTATGCAAAATATATTAAGAAGGAGAGGAAAAGGAAAAGCTTTAGCCCTGCAATTACACACAATATGTGTTGGTGAGAAATGTATACTGTGGGATAACATATGTGTGGCAATAACTGTTTGCTTTTAGCTATCTTTAAAGAAGGTGAGGCCAAAATCTCTAGATAATGCTTTAGGTGAAGGTTTTATTATAGGATTGCCTGAGTAATTTCCAACAGGAAGCAGATCTAAGCAGTATTAGATAACTCAAGTATTTCAGAACTTCTCTAGAAAATACAGTAAGATAACACTGAACAATTTCTTGGCTCTGCACAGCTTTCACAAACCTCTTTTATCAAGTGGCAGGCTTTTGATAAGTGTAACCCCTCTCATTGACCGAGATGTCTAACATCTTGTGAGGAAACTCATTTCCAGGACTGGGGAGGGAAGGCTTCACTTGTAAATATGAGTCAGCACTATGAGTCTGGAAATAGCCTACAAAGTTACACAAATTCTTCAACCTGATAGTAGCCATACCACATATTTTCCAAGTTTCAAACTGCAGCACAAGTATTGACAGCTGTAACATGTACAAGGTAGAAATACTAAGGAAGTGAGTTTTCAGCAATTTTAAGGGAAGCTCTGAATTGGATCCTCTGGCTTAATTTCTGTGACTGTTGCTTCATGCTTATTCTAAGAGAGACAAATTAAATTATTAATGATGGCCGGTATATACCATATCTCAAAATTGTGCAAAGTATCTGTAAACAGTGACAGCTTTAGAAAAACACAAAGAAGAATATTGAATTGTAAACTTTGGACGCATTTCTATGCTCCTTAACTTGTCCATACTAGCAGTCTCCAAAACTGTGGCTCTTTGTAGAAACAGAATTATGTATATTTAGAAAAGGTGAAACTGGATCCCAGAAAAAAAAAAAAAAAAGAATAAAAAAAGAAAAAACTACATGAAGAAAAAAGAAGCTACATGAAGCCAGTGTACAACACAAGGCATATTTCTGCCTCTCAGCTCTTGAGGTTTCGCTTGCTTGACACAAATGCACAGCATGCACAAATTTACTGGAGGGACCAAAATGGCCACAATCGTTCCTTTAGCACCTTTTTATGTGTGCCTGGTTCTTTGATGTGCTAGCAGCTGAGCAGCATTTCCACCATCATCTTCCCCAGCTCAGTTTGGTAACACAGTTACATCCCAGCTTGAAAAGCCTGACCCAAGTGTTGATCAGGCTGCAGAGGACACGTCCGTGTGGCATTCACAGCGATAGCTCAGCAGCCTGGCAGCCCCGCCAGCCGAGTGGCATTGCTGAGGGCAAGCACAGATCTGAACAGGCTGTGCTCTCTGAAATACAAAGCTGGTTAATGCTCACACAGCTGGAAACAAGCAAGAAGGTATTGCCTTCGCTGCATACCCATCGTTGACCTCAAGTAAAGGCCTTAAACATGATTCCAGCTCCTGAAACTTTCATTTTATGCTGCCTACAAACTAAGGCAGACAACAGTGCAACTGTGCTGTCATTACTTCTAGTTCTCATGACCTATTTCTTAGCAAAGATAGATTTCCTTTATGAGTATTTCAGCAGTGCACAATCTGTATGTGACACTAGTCAGCCTATGATTTTTACACTGAAATTCTAAATATCTTTCTACCCTAACGTCAGGAATAAGGATAATCCTTTGTTAAATAGTACAGACATTGAGTACCTGTGAAATGAGGAGGTTGGGTGGAATGGGACAAGTGTTTATGTCTGGGTAATTGGGGACTGTGAAAGAAAAAGCAAGAAATACTCAGCATAGGACATTACTGTGTATCTAGGAAATCTGTGGCGAGAATCAACCAAGAAAAAAAAAAAAAGTATTCTCTAACCATCAAGAAGTATTTCTGTGACAATCATCACGAGCCTTTCTCCCCAGGAGTACAATTCCTCCTGGCTTTGGAACTGGGCTGTACAACTGGCTACAGGTAAAGGACAATCTTACGAGTTTTAAGAGCATGCACCAGCTGTCTGGAGTCTGCCTGCACACCTTCTGTGCTTTCTGGTCACTAGTAAACAGATGTTAGCTGCCTGATACTTACACAAAAGCTTGTTAGCATGTTTGGTCAAGATGAGCTATTTTGTGACTAGCAAATGAATAATTTATTAGTAATTAAGAAGCTAGGTAAAACATCTTTCACTGGTTTAACTTATTTCCTCTAAACATTACAGCTAGCATATTAAAATACAGGATGCAAGACAGTTTTACTTTTTCCATGTAACCTTTTCGATGCCATAGTTCAGATACCAGTCTGTGAAACTCAGATATTACCTAATCAGGTGCTTTTCCAACTACACTCAACAGTACCTTTGTTTATACGTAATTTGTGTTGAAACACAAGTCTTTTGTGTGCAAGCAGTTAATTTTTCAGAAGCATGTGTAGTTGACTATAAGAAGAAAACTCCTTAGTCTATAAACCCCCTGAGGCTGTACTACAGTGTTGCCCATGGCTAGGAGAGTACTCCTGCCACCCGGTCCTCCCTCCTCCTTCACACCTTCCCTTGTCCAGCTTTTCTTTTTCAGTAGCAGGCAAGTAGTTCAACATCTTCTGTGCCTCCATTCTGGGAACTTATTTTGTTAATATACTTTATAGTAATGGCACACGATTTTCAAACAAGCAAGGTACTTCAGCAGGCTATGTGCAGTGTGGGTTATCTTTTTCCAGCGCTGTGGCCAAACTGCTTCCATGATTTTGCCTTGATTTTCAGGAGAAAAGGGTCAACCAAGACAGAACACCGGCATGGCTATTTTGTAGTTTAGTATCTGTGAAAGGATGAAAGATGTGGGCTGATATTTCTTTATTAAATATTTGCAACTCTAAAGGTTGGTCCTCTCCTGTGGCATTAAATGGCTGTTAAAATATTTTTTTTTTCCATTTCTCTTAGATTATGGTTTGGAGGAGATTGCCCTCTGTGATGACACCATTTTCTTTTTGTCTTTACTCTGCTCGATTGCTTTCCCACTGATGCATTTGTGAGCAAGCACCCTGACTACATTTAATTATTAAGAAGTCATTGCTCAAGTAGAGCTCTAAACAAAAGGAAATATTTCTTACTGCATTTTATTGTATATTAGTTCAAAATTGGTTATGTACTCATTCCCCTAATTTGGGAGCAGAATCTATTTTATAACACATAGGTATGTATATTGCAAGACCTACCAGCTACTGGAGAAAGAAAAGCAGAGATAAAAAAGAAATTATCATTTTCTTCAGTGTAAAAGTTTTAGAAAAGCATAAGTAGCTTGCACTGCATTATTTTTTAAATGGGAAAAGTGGCCAGGTGAGGCTCAAGTTTGCAATGCATTCTAATCATATTACTGTAATAATCATTTACTGTAATATAGAAAACGTTTTAGAGTAAACATGTAATGTGTAAATGTTAGCTTTTTTGTGCCCTTGCTTTTAGAACATGCATTTACACAGAGCAGAGGCATCTGCAGAGGTGCCAAATAATCAAAGCTGAACATGTGTACGTACACAGCATGAGGTTTTCCACATATTCCAGACAACAAAATACATCCAGATAACAAAAATACATCTTTGAAGAGAATTTCAACCATATTATTTTCAGTTTGTATGAACACTGGGAGAAATGCTGACTATGAACATGTCGGTCTTGTTCACTTTTTAGGGGGCAGTCACTTTTCTGGACCTAATTTTTTTCTTAAAATAAACCGTTCTGTGCAGAATTAAAAAAAAAAAAAAATATATATATATATTTATTTGGATCCTAAATAACATATTGTCTGCTGTTTATTTAAACTGTTCTTTTAGACACAGTCTAAAAAGTCTGTCTACCTGCTTACATTGTACTTCCCAGTCCCTAGCTGATCAAATAATATATTAACTCATATTTTGCCAGTAGCTTGGCCACAGTAGTACTGAGCTGCAAAGAGCTCAGCCTGTTTCTTAGTTCTGCTGAGATCTGGAGGAAACGGGCAGGGGTGGAACTGTTCCTGACACTTGTAGGCACTGTGTAGCCTGCAGACAGCGCGGGTGTGTACAACTTCTCAAGGGTCAGACATGTAGGCAACATCATCAAGGATGGGTTCTCTGACCTTGCTTTGCCCTCACACTTGAAGCAGGCTGTGGAGTAGGACCGTGCAGTACTTGGCTCTGAAGGACAGATCCCTTTAGCAACACATTCCGCATTCCAGCATTAAAAACTTCTTTGTTTTGTGAGTTTCTCTTGCTTTCACTCATGCCTTTAGTTTTGCTTCTCATGATCTTTTTGACTCAATTTTCTGGTGTAACTGGATGACATATGTCATTTTGGCTAATATTGTTTAATTATGTATGCCATCCCAGACCATCTTTCTGACAATTACACCTCTTCTGGTGAATTGTCATCATCACTCTACAATATTGAGTTAAGATGGATTAAATTCTGCACTGGTTCTTTATCCTGAATTTTATTTCAGAATCCTCTTAGATATTGTTTGTTGATTGTGGTATAGACCATGGCACATTTACTTCCTTTATTCCTCACAAGTTCCTTACATGTTCCTATTTATTATGAATTAATATCTTTATGACATTTGCAATGAGTACTTAGAAAACTTACAACTGGCAGCTTCTAGACTCTGGAAAAAAAACTTTTCATACCCTCAAATTCTGTCCTCCAATTGTGTCCTCCTGCCCCCAGTGTGTGCAAGCAGGACGAGTGTAACCTGCAGATATTTTAAACACTGTAAATTCTTGTGTCTTTCAGGATCTAGATTTCTCATCACATCCACGGGAGCCTTGTATATTTTAGACGTACAGAATGAAGATGGACTGTACAACTACCGATGTACCACAAAGCACAGATACACTGGAGAAACACGACAAAGCAACAGTGCGAGACTTTTTGTATCAGGTGCTCCTTTATATATCATATTAAATTAAGTATTGTATATGCCTCTCTCTAGTGTGCTAAAATGACAAGGCAGGCCCACAGCCCATATGCACTGACAACCATTTTGCCAGTCAAAAGGAAGGCAGAAGTGGTCAGCTGTGAGCTGCTGCTGCAAAATAAAATTCCTATTTTAAAATCCCTTTTTCTGTTTTTCATCTCCTGTGAGTTATTTCCAGAAAGCCTCTAGAGTGCACTGGCATTTAGCACAATGATTTTTAATAGGTGTAGAGTACTGTATAAAAGGACTGTGGATGGGATTCATCCCATTAAAAGGAGACATGTGCACTCAAAGTCTTTAACTTCCCTTGGTAGCCAAAGAAGAGGAGAAATTTTAGGGGTAGTGTATCTGGCCTCCTTCACTTTGGGATGAGATTAATTGCCCTGTGGTGCCTTTTTTTCTCTGTTAACCATAGCAGGAGCTCAGGGCATTTATCTCAGCTGTAGGTATTTCCACTGCAGGAGATTCAGATTAGCTGAGGTGCATTCCAGCTTTCCTTTTCATTCATCACACTTCTTCCCTGGGCACATGTGTTCTCCTGCTTCCAGGAGGGATCTCCAGCCAGAAGGGGTATGTGACCTGTCCTAGGCCTCCCAGGGTGCTGCAGGCTGACAGGAAGGTTAGCTGGTGGATGTTCAAGAGCAGAGCTTAGAGTTCCAGTGCATACAGCTTTGTGCAGCTGGTAGGAAAATAAGAAGGTAAATGGGGCATTTGAATATTTGTCATTGTAAATCATCTCTTGATGGTCCTGTGTGTGATGGACTGTCGGGTTCCTCAGACACATGCAACAAACATTGAGGGCTGTCGGGACGGTGCTGCTCCAATTCCATCTTCTCCCCATTTCTCAGTGAGAGGAGGTGCCAGCTGTGGGTGAGGTGAGAAGGAGGAGCAGACCCAAGGCCTGAGTTTGGAAGTTGTTCGCAAACATCTCTTTATAGGATTAGATCTTCTCCATCTTCCCTTCCTCCCCCTCATTTACCAAGTGCTTATAACTGCAAACAATGTTTGTATGTGAGCAAATCTGCAGCTGTATTTCCAGTTAGCTAAGACTATATCCCAGATGCTCTTCTTTCTCCCTATATCCTTGCCTTACAGAAGACAAGCCCAGCATCCCCCTGAAAGCTCCAGAGATTTTTTTTTTCTCCCTTTCCCTGTATTTTGTTGCCCTAAAAGCCCTAACCCTAAAGATCAATCAGGGTATGGTGACCTTCACAATCAGTGAAAGGGGGTCATTCTCTTTTAGATCTTGTCTGATTTTCTTTTGGTCTTTTTTGACAGAAAAAACCACCTAAAATAGAAATGAGGTCTCAGCGCTGTATTTCTGTTTAAGTGCCCTGAGGGAGACAGAGGTGGGCACACGATTTTGCATTGGTTACATACTTGCTGACTTCCTCCTAAATGGTCATTGCTGAAGGATTCTGGAACACTCTGACCACACAAGCCAGTACTTAAATATACTAATGATGAAAAAAATAGTGTGATTGTCCAGGTTAGAATCACATACCAGTCAGATCTAGGGATTTTTTCCTTTGATTGCTGTCCACTGCAGAAAAAAACTCTTGCCTCTGCTTTTCCCAGCCAGATGAAGTAGTTTTTCTGCACAATAATCTTCCTGCTTTAGTCTTATAAGGATAGGCAACATCCTATTATCCTAGCTGGCTCTGCAATATGGTCTGCTTCCATGAAATCATGCTAAGGCAGTGCCAGTGGTAATGTAAATATAATCAGGCTTGTATCTTGGTTACCACAGGAAAATTTCTAGTTATATCACTGAACAAAAGGGGGAAAATGAAAGCTCTGTCTTGTTTGTAATTCAGGACAAGCACCCTAAAATATATGCTCTGTCTGGAGTTCCTTTTTCTGTTCTCCTCCACAGACCAAATCAAAATAAGAAATTTTACTTTTGTGCAATAGCTGGCTATTTCTGTTCAATGGGGTTAATTGTTCTCTATTACAATTATAGTAGGATTTCCAGTCCTGTTCGTCTAATAAACAAGTGCAGTAATTTAGAGAAGAGTTTGTCTATTAATATTTCTCTAGCACATTTTTTTTTTTCTTAACTGGAATTTATATTCCAAAATACTGAATCCTTTAAGAACTGAGAATAGAGAATCCATGAACACAGTTTTGAAATGTGCTTACATGAGACCTACACTTTTGCCCACTTTTCACATCCATACATGTTGTTTACTTATTTGGAGGGGAAATAGTTTGTGTTGGATATCTATCATAGTCTCTTGGCCACATTTTAAATATGAGTTAATATTAATTATTGTTTGAAACAGTCAGAAAGCTAACATGTTTATAATAGCAAATACACATGTGAATCATTAGTAAGCCTGCGACTAAAACAAAGTTCAAAATTTCATTTGAAGTAAGAACAACTCCTTGAAATAATGTGGCCTTTCTAAATTTAGTTTAAACCAAGGCAATTAACCTGCTGCAAAATGTTCCTCTAATGCCAATCCTAGTGTGCTTTTCCAAAAATAATTCAGTCCTGCCATGAATCCCAGCTACCAAAATTTGTACTGTTTTTTAACCTTCAGCCTACAAAAAATCCTTATGAATTTGAAAGCATTATGAGTTTCTTGCTCTGTCCTTCAAAGAAGCTCCAAAGTAGAACATTTTAGAACAGCACTTTGCCTCAGTTATTCTGTTATTGTTCTTGCTGGAAGTCATTTGCAGATGACTGTTAAGGCACAGTAAAAATAATTTAAAAGAGTCTGTAGCACGTACTGGAAATGGGTTATTTTATTTTACTATTTGCTTCATTGCAGGTGATTGCAAATGAGTCCTGCGATTTCTTTTACACTTTTTTTTCCTTTTTCATTTTTTTTTCTTTAGTGGAATATATGCACTGTGGGACCTCTACATTGGAGTCTATTTCAGGGGCATCCCAAAAAGATGTTTTTATCAATCATTTAAATATATGAGTACAGAGTACAAGAAAGCAAGTCAGTGGAATCACCATTTTGTCTATCCCTGAATATATTTTAAGTACCTCCACTATAAGAAGTAGCTCAAGGCTTCTCAAGTCCATAGGCAAATCCTAATTCAGCTGTTCCATGGATGGGACCCCAGCTTGGGCTTCTATTGCCAAGGCTCAGTTTGTGAAGGGAAAAAATGAAGGCAAAGTGAAGCTGGGATAGAAGATGCAGGGACTGGTGTTCTGTTCTTGAAGAGTGAGAACTGGTAGCTTCAGAAGGGGCCTGTGTCCCCCATGGTACCTGCTGCCCCAGCACCCATCTCCTGAGGCCAACCTGCCTGGCTTTCTAGAATTGTATCTGGCTACAGGGACAGGAGAGCATATGCGGTGTTCTGCAGCATACTGGGAGGCTATAGGAGTGTGATATTTACTACATACAAATTCTTCTTACAATTATTTTAGTCCCTCCCCTGCTGGTCCTCATCCTACCTCAACGTTTATATGGTATTTTGTATTATATAGTTAAGGAATTGCAAATGGGACCATGTAAATCCTTCACAAAGTTTTCTGAAGGTAAAAGAATAGGGAGAAAATATAATACGCTGTGAGTTTTGAGAAGTAATGCACAGACACCTTTGAAAGTTAATTCTATTTTTTATTATCTATTATTTTCAATTGAAGAAATCAATTTCATGTAGATATAACCTTCATAAGAACCAGAACTGTGATTTCTCACATGCTTATGTTTTTACTGAGTTAATTCCTCAGTCTGCACAGAAGAATCTGTGCACTGAAAACATAGATCCCTAGTAACCCAAAAGAAGGGAGCTGGCTAATCAGTTAGTCAAGTTGACCTTGGCCTTCCCAATAGCATCCTGGCAGATTGTGCTTTCAGTATGCCAGACATAAACAGCGTGGCAAGCTCAAAATATAACCCATCTTGGTGCTAAATATGGACCGTGAGGCTACTGATGCATGTAAAATAATTTAACTACTGGCTGACACGTTTCTAATGAGACAGGCAGCAAGTTGCTGCAAACTGAATAGGGTTTCTGCCTTCAGCAACTCAAATTTTTGCTGGCACCTAGGCAGCAGAAAAACCTTTGTGGTTCATCTCATTGAACTTGGCATTTAGGATTTTATCTAGATATCCATATAAAATTGACTTAGCCCATTTGCTTACCGTTACAATTTTAGCTTCTGGATCCATAATATACCTTGTGTAATGTGTTAAGCTATTTGCTCTCAAGTGTACCCTCCCAGGTGTGGCTACAGTTCACGAAGATATATATCTATATAAGCTAGTTTTAAAGTAACTATCTCAGATACTGATGGCACTATCATTTGAGAAGCTTGAATTCAGCATTAACTGCTCCTTTAATCTCTCCAGCTCCTAACAGGAACATTCTGCAGCTGCCTTGTGAACGGTACCTGAACTAGCTAAATCAGTGAGCACTTGAAAGTGTCAAAATAGTTGCAATCACACATAGACCCAAGAAACTATGATGTAGATATACCCAAAAAGAGATCAGTGTGTCAGATAGGAGAAAAGTGAGTTGATCAGCATGTGGAGTTTCTTTGTGAGGCAGAGTGTCGGCAAAGTGGGTGAGAATGTTGAGAAAATAGTTAGATGAATATTTTGCCCATTTCATTTTAATACAAAGGACTAAAATGCTCTTTTACTTCATATCCTTCAGACCACTGAGAAGCATGGAGAACATGTTTGCTTCATTCTAGTTGAATAGTGCAGGGATGACAGTAATAATTGTTAAGGCAACACATTTCTGGTTCTCCATTCCTCTGACAGGGGGACATGAAGGATGGCCAGAAAGATGGTTGCCACCTGGAAAAAATCCAGTGAGTGGATTTCCAAGTAGTCATGAGTTGCTCCCATAGCACATGTTCCTAGATCCCAGCCACTACTACTGAGATATTGCATACTGATGGGTAGGTCACAGTGGCAAACCGCAGTACGTAAAACACATACTAGTGAGTCAGAAAATGTGAGAAAAAATATTGATATATAGCTTAGTGAACGGAAGAATTTTAATGCTCCCATTGAAAAACGCTGCTCGTTCTTTCAGATCCAGCAAACTCAGCTCCATCTATTCTAGATGGGTTTGACCACCAAAAAGCCATGGCAGGAGAGCAAGTGGAGCTGCCTTGCAAAGCATCAGGGCATCCTGCACCGAAGTATCGCTGGCTGAAGGACAATGTTCCCTGGGAGCTTGACAGCAGGTTTCGGCAGACAGTTACGGGTCTGCTGATCGAGAACACACGTCCCTCAGACTCAGGCAACTACGTCTGCGAGGTGTGGAACAACTATGGGACTGCTGAGATGGTTGGGCGACTCTACGTAAAACGTAAGTCCTGGACCTAGTTAAGCTCTTGGGCCACTTCTTGCCTGGGGTTTCGCATCCCCAGGCGGGGTGGATGTTGCCACATCTTGCTGTGCCTTCTGCTGGTTTGTAACTTGACCTTAGCGATGCTTAAAGTTCTCAAAGTTGTGGAACTATAGAAAGTAGGCTCTGTGGAGATGAGTTCATTGGACAAGAGTGATCAGAAGGGCAAATAGATGCAATTTATAATGCAGCTACATAATTTATCACTTGGAGGATATGTAATTTAGAAGCTTGAATTGGATGTTTAAAAAGAAATTACAACTTTTCTCATGAATAAAGCTGACAAACTCTCACTGCCATGATTCATGCTGTTCAGTAATATTGAATACTCACAGCCCCCTTCAGTTGAGTATTCATGTGTGAATATTCTGAGTGTTTCACAAATTCTTTGAAGATAATTATTACTCACAAACATGGTTCTGGAAAAATGTTATTCTCTCATATTTTTAATATATATATCTATATATTTATGTGTGTATATATATATATATAAATATATATATATTTATATATAATTTTTTTTCTGGAATAGCAATATTTCATGAACTCTGTTTCCAACCTATACAGCATGACTAGCAAACTGAAAAGAGTTGAGTTTGTGAGCAGTTCAGGACTGTTTTTTCACAAATAATTACATATAATGTGTTTGGGGAAAATAAAATCGAGCTCAAAGATCACTAATCCATGACTCATAACAAAGTATCTTTGCTTCTAAATCTATTCATAAAAATGATTTGAATTCAATCTGCACTGTACGATATAAAGTCCAGCCTGAAACATGATGCAATGGTACCACTAATGATACTGAAAGTATCCCCAGTGCCTGGTGATAAATTTTACTTATGTACTCAGTTCTCAAACTGCCAGTAGATATCTTCTGCATCAGTTTTGCAGGAAACAACCACTGGGCAAAGGTGTTTTACCCTCCTCTGCAGTGGGAGATATGGTTCACTTTCTTGAGTCAGCACGGCTCTGAGACGGTCGTGGTGCACTTGAATGAGTCTATTTTGTTTAACAGGCTATTGACAGTTTTGAACATTTGTGGTCTTTTGGATAGGAAAAATGATGTTCAGTGACTTGTAACATGTATATAAGCACAGATTAACTGTTACTCTGGACCATTATACAAGAAAGGTTTGTTACATATGTGTCTGTAATCCAGAATTTTTTCCAGGCCTCTGCTCCCAATGGGCTACTAAAGATTTATTCCTGATGTGTGTTAGAAAAATGTTCTGTAAAGTGAATGAGTTGCAGAAATTTTTGTGTACAAGCATGTGTGTATATGCATGTGTATGCATATATGCAAGCTGGTAAAAAAATAAATAAGTTGGTATTTATCTAGTATCAGAAATGGCATTGCTGTTGATAGCCCTTCATTACTAGGAAGTCAACAGAAAATATGCAAAGCATGAGATGAGATTGGCTTTCATGAGTGCTGTTAACTGTTATGTGGCAGGATAAAGTTTATTATCCTTGCATTTATGTTTATGACTTTTTTCAGTACTGGGGTTTTTTGGGTTTTTTTGTTTTGTTTTGGAGGGGTTGTTTGTTTGGTTTGGTTTGGGTTTGGTTTTGGTTTTCTTTTTTTTTTTTTTAGAATCTAGAACTTGCATTACCTACACCCTATGTTTTTAAGACTGTTTTAAAAATACTGTAGTCATCCTATTTCGAAGAAAATATAGTCTGCCCCCAGACAGAAGCACACATAGACATATTTTAAATTTGCCTGTGCATGCATCTCTGTTAACATTCTAGTGTGGGTCTTCCACTCTTAAAAGCTAATCTCTCCATTGTTGACATTTACTCTGTTTACATCAGGGAGAGGTTTTGAAACCTGCAAACTGCCTTCATTTTGCAGGAAAATAAATCAGATGATCTTCAGGAATACACCTTTTTCACCAGTTCAAATGTCCACACAAATATGAAGTAACATCCTACCCTCTCAAAACACATGTGGGCCCTCAGCACCAATGGTTTTGCTCATTAGATCTGCTCATACTGTTAATTTAGGCATGGTCCAGAGATTATGTCATATTAAGTAGATTATCCCTATAGATGTAGGTTTTGTCCCATGGATGTTGGATGTTTGTTTAGCACACACTCATCTGTTGTTTGTGTTTGCTTTTTTTTTTTTCAGAAGTGTACGTATGGCTGTGATTTTCATTGTTCTCCTTAATTGAGAATTAATGTGTTGCTTGCACATAAACGCACGCGCATACTTAATGTTCTTTATTTCCCTTTCCCTCTCCCTTATTTTGATTTAAATCTTCAGAACCACTAAAAGCCACGATTAGCCCACGGAAAGTAAAAAGCAGTGTTGGTAGTCAAGTGTCCTTGTCCTGCAGTGTAACGGGAACTGAGGACCAGGAGCTCTCCTGGTATCGTAACGGTGAAATCATCAACCCTGGTAACAATGTTCGGATCACTGGCATCAACCGGGAAAACCTAATTATGGATGGCATGGCCAAGAGTGATGGTGGAGCTTACCAATGCTTTGTGCGCAAGGACAAGATGTCTGCTCAAGACTATGTTCAGGTGGTACTAGAAGGTCAGTCATTACCTAATTGGCAGTTCTGGTTTCCATAATAGATATGTCCTCTTCAATATCACTTTTGTAAATTGAGGGACCCAAAGAGAAAAGGGTGCTCATGAACTGTCAGTGGTGTTTATTGTGCCATACTCTGAGCAAAACTGATGGAATGAAAGAATTGATTTGAAAAAAAAATCCCTTCTGAACAGTCCTTCCAGTCTTGTTTTATTTTTTGTTTGCTTGTTTGTTTGTTTTTCTTTTAAATAGGTCTGGGTGGTGGTGGCAGTGTTGATATTTGACATTAGCTTTCAGAAGGACATGAGAGAATAAGTCCCTATTCAACTCCAAATGACTTCTTCTAGGCATGGCTTTTCTGGTTGGACATCATCTTAAGTAACCGACATGATAATCAAGTGAGGAAAGTAATCAGGTTGTACAGAGCCAGTTCACTAGTGAGGCTGTAGTGCATTCATGGCATGGACACTATTTTTAGAGTCTTTATAGAAAAAGAGATTACCTGCCTATTCTGAGTTACCTCGGCAACCATCTCCTGTGACTAAGAAAGCCTAAAGAGCATATTGATAATCTATCATGATGTCGACAGAGTGCAGGTTATCAGAGAGCAACAGCAGGAAAGATTTCAAAGACACTCAGGTCTCACTTGGAAAATAATGTCTACTTTCATCAGCAAAAAAAGCCTGTCAGTGGAATAAAAAAAAAGAGAGAAGGCGGGGTGGCAGAGGTACACAGTGTGCACACTCACAGATTTATTGGTCCTGTGTCAGCTTACTTTCAGGATAAAAACAACCCTTTTTTATTGTTGCTATTGTTTTGTTTTCTGAGGGATGACAGTATCTAACATATAGCAAAGCAAAGGAAGAGTCAGAGATGAAAATAAATAAATAAATTAGAACTCTGACACACAACCGAAGTGAAAGGGAGAGAGGAGGAGAAAATCATGAAATTAAATCAAACTGAATGCTTCTCCAAATATTCTGAGGTCTTTCAAAAGCCTGAGAGTGTCAGTGCCTTATGTTTTTAACTGTGGCTCACACAGGGGAATTTTGCAGCCCTGTTTTTAATGCTGCTGTGTTTCAGCATGTTTTGAGCAGAGTCTGGCATACATCATACCAGTTCTCTCAGTTTCCTAGATGAGTTTGCACTGAAATTGAAATGAAAGAAATATGATTTCCAGGGGAGTCATCATGGTTCAAGCCTCCTTGAACCTGTGTTAATCAATACAGGTAACATATAGCAGAGTGAAGAGATAGTGTATTGTGTGTGCAAACAAATAGTGCGTCTTACACATCTGTGAACTTGGTCCTAACACTCTCTGTCCTCTGCAACACTGAAAGGAATTGTCTTTAAACGTTTTTGCATGCATTGTGTTTTCAAGTGTCTTTGGCTCCTCATTAGGTAATGAAGTGCCTTTGGCTTTGTTTCTTGCAGGCATTAATACTGTAAGAGTACTGAAGGTAGTTAGGTTGCATGCTGCTTGGCTCTTTAAAATCAGACAGTAGCCTACAGCACTGTTGCCCAAATTTTGGATTGGATTTCTTCCTATGTTCTGCATACTGGACTTACTGTGTGGCCTTTTGCTCCCAATTACACTGAAATTCCTTCTAGATACAGCTTTGACAGTATGATTTTCAAAGGAGAATAATTATGCATGCATGATCTCATAAAGAACTTCCTAGCTAGTAGCAGAGTGTCAGCACTCCTAAATGTTACCCAAACTCTCAGGTTAGGTGGTTGTTTAATACTGCTCCCTACTTACAATTTCAAAGGTAATTGTAAGTCTGTCTCCATGCATTCTCTTTATTCCCTTGCCTGGTAGAGGCTGGGTAAATGGTGACACAGATCTCAGGACAAAGCATTTGAATGGTATCATTTCAGAGGTTTATTTATCCATAGAACAGAATGACCACAGAAAGAAACTGGTATTACTGCTGTTACTGGCAATCTATATTCAGAAAAACCTAATCATAGAATCATAGAATGTTCTGAGTTGGAAGGTCTCATCAGGATCACCATGTCCAACTCCTGTCCCTGTGTAGGGCACACCCAGAATCACACCACGTGCCTGAGAGCAAACCCTTCTTGAACTCAGGCAGGCTCAGTGCTGTGAGCATTTCCCTGGGGAGCCTGTTCCATTTCTCAGCTGCCCTATGGATGAAAAACATTTTCTTTATGTGTAAACTAAGCCTCCCCTGATTCAACTTCCCACCATTTCCCTGAGTCCTGTCTTCAGTCACAGGAATGAAGAAACCACTACCAGTCCCATCTCTGCCTCTCGTGGGAAAGCCATAGACTGCAGTGAGTTCACCCTCAGCCTCCTTTTCTCCAAACTGAACAATCCAATGACCTCACCTGCTCCTCATAAATCATTCCTTCCAGACCCTTCACAATCCTTGTTGCTCTCCTTTGGACACTCTTCAAAAGCTTGACATCTTTTTTATACTGCAGTGTCCAGAACTGCATACAGTACTCCAGGTGAGGTTGTACCAGTGCAGAGTGGAGTGGGACAATCACCTCCCTTGACTGCCTGGTGATGCTGTTCTTAATTCACCCCAAGATACAGTTGGACCTTCTGGCTGCCAGGGCACACTGCTAGCTCACATTCAGTTTGCCAACAACTAGGACCCCCAGGTCCCTCTCTGCCTTACTACTCTCCAGCCACTCATTCCCCAGTCTGTACTTGCCATCAGAGTTGCCCCATCCTAGGTGAAGAACTCAGCACTTGCCTTGTTAAACTTCATGTGGTTGGTGATTGCCCATCTCTCCAACCTGTTGAGGTCTCTGTACAAGGCCTGCCTGCCCCCGAGGGAGTTGATTGCTCCTCCTGATTTAGTATCATCTGCAAACTTGCTTAAAATTCCTTCCAATCCTACATCCAAGTCATACATAAAGATGTTGAAGAGGACTGGGCCAAGGATGGACCCCTGCAGGACCCCACTAGTGACCAGTCACCAGCCTGATCTTACCCCATTCACTGTCATTCTTTGTGTTTGACCTGTGAGCCAGTTCACCCACCAGTTTGTATGGTTGTCCAGCTGTTTGCTGGACATTTTATCCAGGAGGACACTATGAGAGACAGTATCAAAAGCTTTCTTGAGGTCCAGTAATATTATATCCACTGGCTTCTCTTGATCAACCAGGAAGGATACCCTGTCATAGAAGGAAATCAAGTTTGACAGGCAGAACTTCCTCCTTGTGAAGACGTGCTGGTTGTGACCAATGATTCCACTGTCTTCCAGATGTTTTTCAGTATCTCTCAGAATAATCTTTTCCATAATTTTACCAGGCACTGAAGTTAGACTGACTGGCCTGTAGTTTCCAGGGTTCTTGACTTTCTTGAATATTGGTACAACACTGGCCAGCTTCCAGTCAACTGGGATCTATCCAGATTGCCAGGACCTCCAAAAGTAATTGAGAGAGGCTTAGTGATTACATCATGCAACTGCTTAAGGATTCTTGCATGAATACCATCAGGCTCCATGGACTTGCAAGGATCTAACTGTAGCAGCAGATCCCATACAAGTTCAGGGTCAGCTAAGGGCTAATCTTCCTTGCAGTCATGGTCGTCCAGGTCTGGGTATTGAGTCCCCTTGATCCTTCATCAGTGTTGAAGGCAAAGGCAAAGAATGCATTAAATACCTCTGCTTTTTCTATATGCCTACTGGCGAGGTGATCCTCCTTATCCTGTAAGGGACTGATGCTGTGTTCACATTGCCTTTTGCCATTAATGTATTTGAAAAAAATCTTTTTATTTTGCCCCACAGTTCTGGACAGCTTCAGCTCCAGTTGAGCTTTGGCTGCTCAAATTTTCTCTCTACAGTATTTAGCAGCATCTCTATATTCTTCCCATGTCACCTGACTTAGCTTCCACTGGGCATACACCTTCCTTTTTTTGTCTGATTTGTAGGAGCAGATCCCTTTTCAGCCAAGCTGGCCTTCTACCTCTTCTGCTTAACTTGTGACATTTTGGGATTGACTGTTTCTGTGCCTGTACCTCTTAAGACATGCTGTTTAAAGAGTGACCAGCACTCATGAACTCCAGCACCTGCAAAAATATTTTCCCAGGGGGCTTGACCCAGAATCTCCCTGAGCAGGCTGAATTCTGCTCCCTTCATGTCCGGCGTTGAGGTTTTGCTGGCAGTTTTCCTCTTGTCAACAGAGATTTTTAACTCAATTCCTTCATGGGCACTGTGGCTGAGATGATCTCTGATCACTGCTTCACTCCCAAGATCCTCTCTGTTGATGAGCAGCAGATCAAGGAGGGCATTCTTCTGAATTGGCTTCCTTATCACCTGTTTCGTTAAGCTATCTTCCAGATGGCTTAGAAGTGGGGTATTGTGGGTCAGGACTAACGTGCATTGGGACAGCTGTGTGAAATTAGCCTATGCAAGTTAAGCCTGGCTCTTGACAAGAAGATTCATCCTTAGCTTCCAAGGATCTGAAATCTACCAGGAGAAGAAAAATTCCAAATGTGTTGAGGTTTTGCTGTATGTGTTGAGGTATTGTTATATGTCTTTCTGATAAACTCTGTATAATATGTATAAACTATTGTGCAAGAATCTGGCAGTTGATATAGCAATGAATGGTCCTGGTTCATCTATTCAAGTGCTTTTTCTTCTGCAGAGTCAGTACCAGGCTTCTCAGATGAAAGATACAAACATACAGTAAGCACACGGAGTAAGCAAAGTACTACCAAAACTTCTTTCCCTCTCTCAATAATCAGTTCCATCCTGGAACACAATTGCTTGCATTCCTTGCTTGCACCTTGAGTTGTGGTAGATAGGCTTCAGGACAGAGGGAATGATTTTACACCATGTACTATTCTCCTGCTTTTCTTTCCCTTGGCAGATGGAACTCCCAAAATAATTTCTGCCTTCAGTGAGAAAGTGGTGAGCCCAGGAGAGCCAGTCTCCCTTATGTGCAACGTTAAGGGGACTCCTTTGCCTACCATCACTTGGACACTGGACGAAGACCCCATTGTGAAGGACAGCAGTCATCGTATCAGCCAGATGATCACATCTGAAGGGAATGTGGTCAGTTACCTGAATGTCTCTAACACTCAGGTCCAAGATGGTGGAGTTTATCGCTGTACTGCCAACAACTCTGCTGGAGTCGTCCTGTACCAGGCTCGAATAAACGTAAGAGGTGCTTGTCAAATCAGCTCCTCAAAAAAGCACACATAACTCATTGTAGTGGAGAAGAAGATTGTTGCATGTGATGAAATTAGTCTTGGAATGCCAAAACCAGCTTACTATTTTTCCTCTCCTTTTCTTCCTCTCCTTTCTTTTCCCACCTTGCCTCTCCAAACCTATCTAGAAAGTATATGGTATGGTTAAATGTTGGAAAAACCCTCTGGCTTGTGTTCTATAGTCTATTTTTCCTAACCTCCTCTCTATTAGTTCATGGTTTCTTTAGTTGGGTCCTGCTGTGCATGGATTTTTTTACTTTTTCTTTCCTCCATTACTTGTCCAGCTTTCATTGTAATTAGTCATGTATACAGTACTTAAGCTTGCATTTCTAGCTCTACACGGCATAATACCCATCCTCATGGTATTATACTTTACATACTTCAAAAAAGGTGTGACTTTGTCAGTGTTCTCATGTGTAACAGGATTCTAGCTTTGTATCAGTTTTAGTATTTCACATTAATTAAATCATCCTCAGCGTCTTAATTTGTAATGCAGAAAAGATTTTATCAGGCAAGTGTCAGATAATGCAAACATATACCCCCACATAATTAATGTGTATGCTTCAGGGTAAGGAAAAACTAGAGCATATACGGATTAGAGAAACTGCTTAAGTAACTCTTAAAAGCAAAAACTGTCAAATGCTAAGTATACAAGCTGCATGTGTAAATGTCCTTAACATTTGCATATTCAGAAAAAATATATCCATGTTTCCTCAAGAAAATGTGCCTTTAAATTGTTTTCAGGAGTTTCTTTTTACCTTTCTAGGGCCAGCAAGTATTCGGCCAATGAAGAACATCACAGCAATAGCTGGGCGGGACACCTACATCCACTGCCGTGTGATCGGGTACCCCTATTACTCCATCAAGTGGTACAAGAACTCTAACCTGCTACCATTCAACCATCGTCAAGTGGCATTTGAGAACAATGGAACATTGAAGCTTTCAGATGTGCAGAAGGAAGTAGATGAGGGTGAATACACATGCAATGTCCTCGTTCAGCCCCAGCTGTCCACCAGCCAGAGTGTGCACGTGACAGTAAAAGGTGAGGTCAACTCAGAAAACTAGAGACAAGCTAAAGGCTGTGCCTTTTATAGAGACACAGAATTGCACACATAGGATTGTGCTGGCAGAGAGATAATGAGTGTTTAAGGAGGTTAATCCAGATTTGTGTTTATTTTTAATGATGACATAGATGCTAATCAGTCACTGTGTCTTGTTCTCTCTTGACTTTTAACCTCCTCCATTCAACTAGAAAAGTACTGCTTTATAAGTGGCTGCTTTGCAGAAACAAGTATTCTATGAAGAGATTTCCCAACCACAAGGTAGTAAATTAAGGTTCTGTCACCTAAGTCTTACTGGTGACCGTTTCCCTGCTGGATCATAACATTCACATTTTCACTAGCCACTGAGTTTCCAGCTTATTAAAAATAAGCTGAAAATTTTGAAATATGTGTTTCTGCCAATAAGCAGAGACAGGAATTGAAAGCATTAACCCTACTTTACTCTTAGTGTGCTTTTCTGAGTTTTCTTGATGCTTAGAAAGTTACCACTGTAAATAAATGTGACTTTAAATTCTAATAGGAAGCTTGAAACCTAATCAAGTAGTCCCAAATCAAGAAGTTCAGATGGACCTGAAAAACTTCAGCAATAGATGAGAACAGGAAATTTTTAGCATTGTGTTCTGACTATTCTGATATTGGCAACATTCAGACCTATTCACAAGGACACAAAAGACAGAAAACCTGATTGCAGTAGTTCCTAGGTTTAAGCAGTGGGGTCACTAACTAGTGTGCTTCATGTCAACCTGTAGGAAGAATTGAGGTATAATTTCTCTATTCTTGAAGTTCTTAGAAAGCTTTCCTAA
This sequence comes from Phaethornis superciliosus, assembly GCA_023637945.1. Classification (NCBI taxonomy): domain Eukaryota; kingdom Metazoa; phylum Chordata; class Aves; order Apodiformes; family Trochilidae; genus Phaethornis; species Phaethornis superciliosus. Next base: position 108,934,231 of record JAJQWJ010000001.1, on the reverse strand, counting down.
TTTTGTTTTTGGGGGCACAGGAGAGGAAGGAGGGGAGGAAGGATGATTTTTGTATCTGTTCTCAGATAAGATACAGAGGAGAACACTTAAGGTATTTTGGGATTTCTTTTCTTTTATTTTTTTTTTTTTTTCTTTCTTTTTTCTTTTTTTTTTTTTTTTTTCCTCTCTGGAGTGATGTAATTGCTAATTATTTTAAGATGTTAGGATGATTAGCTTTAATCCACTAGCAAGTGGGATTCTGAAAGTCATGACATCTCATACACCTGAGACCATCAGTCGCACTGGTCACACACGCCACAGCATAGAAAGATAATTTAAGCTAATTTCACCAGTTCTTTTCATGTATGTGGTAGATTGATTGACACTGCAGTGATATCTCAGATCTAGTGACACAGTTTAAGAACTCAGCACCGAATCAGCAATGGTGTTGCTTCTGCACCAACAGTTCTCCCTTGTCAGTCTGACGGGTGATGCTGCCTCTTAAATGATACCATCCTTCAATTGACTATCAAAATTTATATAGCCAGAAAAAAAAAAAATCCAGCAGTCCATCCTTACAGCCAGAGTATTTAAGTCATGCTAGCTGACACCTCAGGTTCAATACTGGTTTTTCGTCCATTATGTTACAATTCTAAGCTTGACAGTTCCTCCCCTAGAAAGCAGATTGCAGCTATATCAATTTTGATTTAACTGCAGCTTTTATCAATTATTTGACTTCCTTGAAGGTGTTCTAGTGTATGTCTGGATATTCAGCAAACCATAGGCTGGTCAGTAATCTCTAACAGTGACTGCATGTACTCTGGATAACTTAGATAAACACATGGCACATTTGTAGAGTGCCAGTGGGCTGAGCTGCCCTCCACCTGTGCTACAGCCTCATCCTGCATTTGCTGCGCCTGTGCAGGGCGAGTGGAGGTGTCAAAAGTGATCCATGGCACGTGCAAAGCAGATTTGTCAGCATGGCTCATACCTATCAATCTGCAGTTGCCCAGATTGGCTGCAAAGTACCTCAGCTACTTCAGCATGCCCTGGTCTTGACAAGACACTGTTGTTTAAAAAAAAATGGTTAATATCCTGTTCTCATATGCTAAGCCCAAAATGTCAGAAAGTGAGCTTTGTATGTCACACCTGAAAAATTTTCAAGGTTCTGCTATTATAGCTGTAGGTCAAAATTGCCACGATGTTTGGTTTTTGTTTTGTTTTTGTTTTGTTGCTTTTTTCAGATGGCTAGGTATAGTTTTTTTCCACAGCTACATAATAATTTTATCTAACATATCAGAGAGTCAAAAGCACCCCATTGCTTCAAAATATTTTTTACTGTCTTTTCATTTTATAGATTTAAACTTAATGTGATGAGCTTTCAGCCACTTACATTTGACTCAGAAAAATACAAAGTATGACCCAGATTGCATAGTAGAGGTTTAAAGTGCTCTGATATATAACATTTTAAGAAGGATTAATATCAGTGCCTGTCTTATTCTTTATATCTCAGTTTCTTTTGCCATCAGTCTACTTATTTGTTCTTCAGAGAAACAAGGAGAATTATTACCTATCTTCAACATCATAGGTTTGTTCTCATTTCTGCTAAAAACTTCCTGCGTGAGCTTAAACCAGTCATCTACAGGGGGATTCAGAATAAATGATAACTAATGAGCTGTTACTTGGTGTTTGGTTTCCTCCATGTTCTGTTCTAAAGACATAATCATTGATTTCCTCATGAGCTTTTCTGAGTTGATAATCTCTGTGGTTTAGAAGTTTTTCAGAAACAATACATTCTTTTTCAAAACACCCCTGGGTGATCAAGAGACCTTTGGCACATGGCAGCTGAGACACAGACTGAATTTAAAAGTACCCTTAAATTTTGGTATGTTCAATTTCAGAAGCCTGCAGCTTGATTTTTTCCAGTTTTTATGCTCTTATATAGCATTTATATGTTCAAAGATCTGCTCCCAGTGAAATGACATTGCTTCTAAGAGCTTTTTCCTTCTTCAGATCAGTCACATTACCCATCTTAGTAACCCCCTGGGAAAGATAGATTTAAGTCATTTAATTAGCATTATCTGAGAGAACTGTGGCAAAACTTAATACAGAATTTGGCTCTACAGGGCAGTATTTATCTGCATTTTGCATATAACTGACTTGTCTGCAGTCCTCTGCCACATTTACTTCCCACTCTCTGAACTCTCCAGTTCTTGAAAAATCCCCTTGTTCTGTCTTGAATGAGAACTTTATAAAAGCAGTGTTCTGATAAAGATATGCAATAGCATAAGCATGTAATTAAATGCAAGAGGGCTGCCCATTCTGTAGATTATTTTGGGATTTGCAAACATCCAAATTAAAGCAATGAGGACATTCATTGGAAATTACCAAGATCTCAGATAGGAGAACAGAAAGTTTCATGACAAGATCTTCAAAATTAAATCCTGACTGCCAGAGAAACTAAGAGTGGGGCTTATACAACCTTGCTGTGCAGGCTCTCACCTGGCAGGCTGTCAGAAAGGCAAAAGTTTGGACCTGGGCATTTGTGTGCTATTTGACCTCAGGAAAGCTACTTCTTTTTCAATTGCTGGTCAGAAGAACCAAGTGAAATAAATTATAATCTTGTCTTCCTAGCCACCTATCCCAGAGATCTGCAGACTCCATATAACTTTCCCATGGAGATGTGGCACATCACCCCCACCCACCAGCCCTTAACTGTCCCAAAATATGGATCTTGGAAGCTATAAGCTGGCTGCTGGGACCTGAGTGAATAAACTGGCAGGAAAATATGCAGGCTTCTGTTTGGCAGACAAAGCTTTGTTGGAACTATTCCTGAGTCCTAACAGAGCGTTTTGGAAATCAAGCCATCTCAACATTATTTTTTTATATTTAAACAAATTAATTGACCAGTTCTGACAAAAAGCCATGAAAATTACTCACTTTGTGAAGCATAGCTAACACAAGGGTGTGGTAAGAATACAACTATACTTAATTTATGTATTTTACTTGTTGACCACTTGCCTTTGCAAGTGTTACAACAACACTTTCAAGATGTTTTGCTTTGGCCTGTGTTAAATGCAATTTTATATTTAGCTTTTTTGTAAAGTAAGCTGAACCCCTTCTCCTCCCCCCTCTGCAAAGAGGGAACAGTAGTTACTGGCATCCACAGAAGTAATCATTGAGATTAGCCTCGCTAAGCATACTGCACAGGTCTGCGCCAAGAACATAATTGCTCTTAGCAGCACTGTTTCTTACTCTGCATTTGGCCCAGCTCTAGTGGTTTGCCAGTGGTGTTCATACACAGCTGCTGATGGCAGAGGACTATAGAAGTGAGACATAGTAAGGTGAAAAATATTTCGTAGAAGGTTTAGGGTTGTGTGTTCATTTGTCTGACTATGACCTATCCTCTTTAGTCTTCTCCGTCTCATCCAAATTCTGGTTCTTCTGCTTTGGGTTCCAAAACCGGTTTGTCCTCCATGTGTTTTCCATCTCCATCCTCATTTCCTCAGTGCCTTGTCCTCATGACTCAAAATTAGCCTTCCCTTTCAGAGCTCCCAACCTTCCTCTCGGCCTCCAGTTACAGTCCTCTCTTTATGCCCATCTTCCCTTTCTTCATCTCCACTGGGTTTCAATCTGTCCCCCTTTGTGTGAGTCTTCATCCACTGTCAGAGTGGTACCTCATCCCATTGCTTCTTTGTTCCAGTCTTGAATCCCCAGTTTCCACTTTACCAACCCTCCTCACCACTACAATCCCAGTGCAAGCCTGCTCCCAACTTCTGACTTGCCTACGTTGCCTCTTAATCCAGTTCTGTAATCCCATTTGTTAAACTAGACACTTCTTTGAGCTTCTACTCCAGCACTTACTGCTACTCTCTACATCCCCAGAAATGTAGGCTGGCTCCCCACCCTGGTCCCTTGGTACCCACATCTCTTTTCTTTCTGCATGGAAAAGCATTGGTTTTGTGCTTCCTGGGCCCAGCGTGGACACCTACATGAGCACTGGAGAGAAAAATGTTTCAGTGGTGGACTAGGAAGTATTCTACTTTAATGGTTGGACTTGATGATCTTAAAGGTCTTCTCCAGCTAAAACAATTCTATGATTCTATCTTTCTACTTTTTATATCTGACATCTCATGAGATTTAACCTGCCCCATGTGGCTGAAAGTGACTCAGACACCAAAGGTAGTGCTAAGATGTGCCCAGTCCTGCTCAAACCCTCAGAGCTCTCAGCTCTTAGTCACTAGAAAATGTCTTCTGAGGATGAGTTAATTATGGGGGTTTTGTCTATTTAGATACTTGCTTTTGCTCAGACTGCAAAATTTGGACATCCTTGTCATGACTTTTCAATAGGGACTGCAAGAATGTCTGGTGCTAGTGCCATCATCTTCTGAACTTGAAATCCAAACTGCTAGCCATGGGGCAGATGGTACTTCTCAGATTCTGAAAATGCCTTTTTGTGTTGCTTTTATGGTAGTATCAATATATACTCTATCCCTATTTTTCCCCCTCCTGCCTTATTCTTGGAAACAGCCAAACAGTTGCAGCTGAAACTTTCTAGCTGTAATGACTCAGCTTGAGGCAATCACCTGGCCTGAAAAAATGATATCCAAATACAAGTCAAACTGTAAGCAAATGAAAAATAGTCCTATGAAGAAAAGTCCTGGCAAACAACAAAAGAGGTTATATTATCCACCCCATTTGTAAATTTCATATTTCTATTGAAAAACAACGTAAAATAACAATAGCAGCAACTCTTCTACAGCATTTTAGTAGATCTCAAAGCATTTTAGAAACAGGATTGAGTCATATTGCCAGAGATTTTTTATTATGACATTTATAGTTTTCTCAGCTACAGTAAAAGCCATCAGTATCAAGTGATGATTTTCTTTTCATTAGTCTCATGGAACACAGTTCTCATGTAAACAGCCTGCTGCTATTCACACTTCTCCAACAGAAATTAATCGAAAAAGAAGCCCCTGAGAGGGAAGGGTGCAGCATCATTAAGATAAAAAGTGCAGTGTTCAAAAGGAGAGTTTCTTGTCTTGTTAGGGCATCTATAGTTTGTTGAGTTAGAAGGCTTCTCATTGCCTTATGCCAAAGTGATAGCACTTCACCTGTTGTGCACTGCATAAAAGAATTGTACTAGCCTCTTGTTCTCTTGTTTTTTGGTTTTGTTTTTTTTGTGGGAATTCAGTTTCATACTCTTGCCTAAGACATAACTACTTCCCTATCCTATTGACTGAACCTTGCCAATTATTTTGAGTCAGAAAAAAATACTGGTCTTGATGTCCCTTAGATGCATCTTTCATTGTATGACTTTCTGTCTTTCTTTCACTATTCTATATCTATTTTGATCTCTCCAAGCTTTTTGGAACTTCTTCAGGAAGACATATTCAGATTTTTCAAAGTGACTGGAGTTGTCATATGCAGAAACCATGCAAAAACCATGTAGTGAAAATGGATGTGAATGTCCAGTCATGCAAAAGATTCTGAAATAATCCACTTAACAATCATTCTTAGGTCATGTAATGGGCATGGGGATTTGTTAAGGGGAGCAAGCAGTGGCAGCAGTCTGATTTAAGGGAACATACACTTTGATAGTGATTATCTCCCATGTGAGAACCCCAGCATCCAAGTACCTAAATATAAGACTAAACCAGTCTGTTATTCAATATATGAGATTTGGCAGGTGTGTGTACATTTTTTGCCATTCAACATACAACAATTCAAGGTTAGCACTGAATTAAAAGAGCTGACTTAGATTCTTTAAAAGCTCACAAATGTCATGTGGATGCTGCAGTTAAGTCAAGCACAAGTCCTATGAGGAGAGGCTGAGGGAGCTGGGGGTGTTCAGCCTGGAGAAGAGGAGGCTCAGGGGAGACCTCATCGCTCTCTACAACTCCCTGAAAGGAGGCTGGAGCCAGGGGGGGGTTGGGCTCTTCTCCCAGGCAGCTATCAGCAAGACAAGAGGGCATGGTCTCAAGTTGTGCCAGGGGAGGTTTAGGTTGGATATTAGAAAGAATTTCTTTACAGAGAGGGTGATCAGACACTGGAATGGGCTGCCCAGGGAAGTAGTGGATTCTCCATCCCTGGAGATATTTAAAAAGAGACTGGATGTGGCACTCAGTGCCATGGTCTGGTAACTGCAGGGATAGTGGATCAAGGGTTGGACTTGATGATCTCTGAGGTCCCTTCCAACCCAGCCGATTCTATGATTCTATGATTCTAAGTGTCTTATTTTGTAACAGTACATTTCCTATATGCTGGACTCCTAATGACTCTACTTCTGACACTGCAGAAAAAGGTTACCCAAAAATGTATGTTAAAGTTGTTTCATTACTATTTCATTACTATCCTAGTAATGAGTACATGATGAGGAACCAGTGTGTACAAATATGCAAGTTTTCACTTAAGTCTAAAATAAAACACACTGGTTTTGTACACACTCTTTTATCTTTCAAATACAATTTAAGTTGGAGTACAGATATGTTTATGAATTGTGTAAAATTTATGAAATAAGACAAAATGCCTCACCTGAGGAGTTCAAATGTATCTGTATATTATGCTTGAGTTTATCAAAAGCTAGCTGCCTTCTCACTCTTACAGTGAAGCTTTATTTAATTTAGTTTTGGAACAAGGCATATTCTTGCTCTCTTTTGTATGTATTTTGTCAATTCTATTTGAAATATTTTCTTTTCTTTTTCAAAATTGCTCTTACAGTTTTAAGTACTTACTGCATCAAGTTAGTTTCATCTACTAATGGCACTTACATACATATGGTAAGTACTTAAGGAAAGTGAGCATGCTGGCCTAAATTCAAGTCAATGTGTATAATAGCCTGCAAAAAAAGACAGCATCAAGCCTGTGGAAACAAAATGGTAGAATAAAAATGAATGTTTATATACAGTCCTAAGATAAAGGTGAAATAGAAGCTAGTTTCAAATAAGTCACACTACTGAGGGGAATGATTTTCAGAGACAGAGATCTGCTGAAGTCCTCTCTCTCTCATTTAAATCTGAAACTTTTGTCTCTAGTGATTTAGTTGGTTTCAACATTTCATTGTGTTACCTTAGGAAAAAGACCTGTTTATATCTTGTAGGGGCTAAACAAAGTCTGTAGTTCAGGACAGTGTTACAAAAGTATAGTAAAAATAACTAAGTGCTTTTCAACACCTAGCCTAAAAGTGAGGTTTTTTTTCAGGCAGCACTTTAACAATAAAAGTAACTGCTTGTTGTGTTAATGTTCTCTACTATCTTATCTTCAAATCAAAGAGGCTTTCTCTTTGAAAAAAATAAATAAAAAATACATCCCCTTGGGCAGAGAACTGAGCTTCCCACCATCCTGGGTTTGCAGGGTGCTTCATATGATAAGGGCATGCACTTTTCCCCTCACAAAGAAGGCCGAAAGGAAGTGATTTAGTAGATGGATGAGACGTGACATAAAAGCACTCTTCGTTTCTACACATTCTTTTCTATCTCTTATTTTGGAGGAGCTCTCAGAATAGTATCAGGGTAACTGAGCTACCAGTGTTGCATTACAGGAAAGGGGAATGGGGACTAAGGCGAAGGGTAAAGTCTCTCTTGTAAGCCCCCCTGGGAAATATACACTACTCCATTTGTTCTGCTACACTCAGTGACAGTTCTGATAAAATACCACAGGTTGTTGTGGTAATATTTGGAATATATTTGAACAGTGGTTAATTTTGGTGCCTAATGAAGCTACTAATAGATGGAACTGTGTAACAGCAGAGACATTTACAGGGATTTTTTTCTTTTTTTTTTCTTTTTTTTTTTTTTTGCATGCACTCAAAAGGCCTAGAAAATGTAACAATATTCCCTCTTTCAAGACAAGGGTACATTAGCACGCGATGAGCAGTGTATGAAGCTCAGCTCAGTAAATGCTATTAACACATAGTTGGATGAAGGTATGTCCTGATGATAAGGCTCAATACATACAACAAAGAAGCAGAGAAAAACTGTGCTTCGTGTGCAGTTGCTCAGACTATCACCTACCAGGGATGTAGCAGTTTAGGAGAAACAATCAATGACTGAGAAAACTTACAAATTACTAGGCTGTGGCTAGGCCTTCAGCAAAGAGTTTGGGCTTTTGCACTTCCAATGCATGAAATCAAGGGTCACACAGCTGCCTTAGGAGGTAATATAATTTGGTGGATATTACTTTGCATCAGCTGATGAACCTGTTTTGAGAGTATTCAGTTTCAAAGACATTTTATATTGTGGGCACAGCTCCTGCAACTGTTGTTGGGAGAAAATCCATTACAGAACTCTTTCTAATGATAAGCAGGCTAACATTCATTTTACTATGCAGAGCCACAGGAGACAAACACCAGGTTCACAACACTTCTTCAAGAGACAGGCTATCTGCAGCATACTCTGTTTTATTGAATCATCTCAGCAGTTTTTTGCAACACAACTCCCATGGAACACAGGGCAAGAAATTAAAGGATGTTCCTCTGCTAATGGAGAGCAGTATGGAAGCCCTTCTTGCCCTCCTTTACAATGATCTCCCAGAGGTACAGAAGACCTTGCTGGGGTACAAAAACATAATTTAAATCTTCCTGCATTAGCACTAATGAGGCTGGCCCATGCTCCTCTTCTTAAATAGATACTTAAATCAAGCACTCATCAATAAAAGATTCCCAAGACACTGAGCTTCATTTCATGAAACAGAGATTTTCACTCTTTTGCTTGTTGCGGGTAGAGGAAGAAACATCTCTTCCCTGTACACAAGCACACATACACATACAACCCTCTATATATATAGTAATGTTTAATATCTTATATATAAAATAGCGTAATTTAAGGAAAAAATCAACATCTGAGGTGTGGTCAAAACAAAGCTACATACAGGGAAGGACAATGCTCCAATACATCTTGAAATATTTTAAACACATTTTAAATACACATTTTAAACACATTTAAATACACAGTCCTACTATAGCTTCTCTTGGAGTTAAACAAGTGTACACCTCTCTCAATTTTTACTGCTATTTGGCAATGGTATAGCTTTAGTTTACAAAAATGTAACCCAGATGCCATTATTCAAGCTTGATATCTGTCAGGGATATAGGTCAACTTTTTATGGCATAGATTGATACAGATAGATATGTGTATATATATTTGGCAACTTTTGTATTTCAGAAATTACTTGCCCGACTTCATATATGAATTTTTTTTTTTTTTAAATAAGTGACTTTTTGTAATTGTTTCCATCTTTAAACTAGGAGGAATAAAATTTATCTGCTATGTTATGTCACCAGGAACTTCCTTTATCAGCCCGAGCTGGTAAATACTGCAGCTGGTAAATACTTCTGCAGTACTTTATTGTAAGTTATTGCTAGACTATTTAAGGTTTTTAAGTACTGATTTTAAATTACACAGTGGTTTTTAAAATGAGCTCCTTGTCAGGACAGCAAGCTGCTGCAGGTTGAATATACATTATATTTTATGAAGCAGAAATATTGGTTTCCGCTGTATCTTAAAAACCTGGATAGAGGGAAAATGTGCTGTCTATAAATATTTTAGCCAATTTCTAGGATGCTCTGCAGGCTGCTACTTAAATTTTTCATTTAGTTTGTAAATGAAGATTTGCAGCTCAGTATTTTCTGAAAAATAGTTCAGTGTGACCTAATGATCTTGCTCTCTGTATTCTTCATCAGAGAGATGGAGAGTGAAGACCCACATAGTATTTTGTAAGCAAGAGGTTGTCTGAGTTCTGATATAATTTTTTTCTGTGAAAGATTGGTTCAACTTTGTTACACGCTCACCCCCCCCCCCAAAAAAAAAAAAATAAAAAAAAAAAAAACAAACCAAAACCAACCCAGAAGCAATTTGCCATCCCATTTTGAATTTTAGCATATCTTTCAACTATGATGCCTGAGACTAAGATAAGGGTTTGGATAGAAATACGCTAGCCAACATAAAAAGGGGGCACTTGGCATTTAGCAGATATTTGCACTCATCAAGGGAAAAGGTTACGTCAAAACCTTTTGAAAATCTTATGCTAAAAATTTCTCATTCCCACTTATATCATAAACTACTTGTCAATAAATGATAAGAAAAATCTGCCCTTTTTCTGCTGATGTACAAAGAATCTGAAATATCTCATGAGAATGAGTTAGCTGTGCTAAGTTATTAGAAAAGGCAGGGAGACATTTTGCCTCATTTTGTGACACTAGGTCCCCAAGTGACAAACCAGTTAATTTCCAGTCCTCCGACTTCCAATATAGACAGTCATTTATACAGAGTATCTTTTTTTTAGTGTGTAGGATCTACCCAATTTTCAAAATACAACAGGACAGGTTTTAGAGATTTGAGAGAAGGCTGTCAGGAAAAGGAATTACCATATGCCAGGAAAAATTGGTTTTAGTGGCAGTCCTCACAGCCACAGACAGTGAGGCACTCTGGGATGAATTCAGGGAAAGTCTGCTAGGATGACTTGTGGTACCCTGCATTTGGTGTTACCCCTTTGTGGCAACTGGGCACCATCATAGCTTCTCCTCAAATGACTTCAAGGTTATGGCAGGGACAGTGGACCTAGTATCTGATTTGTGCACTGTGATGTGCATATACATAAGATTTTGAACATGCCTTCACCCTGTGGGGGTTTTTATGTCTCTTCCTTAATTATAAACTTAGTCCTGGTGGAAGAGCAGCCAGTATATGCAATGATCAAAAGAAATGCATTGAACTACTATAGTAATGGTTGCAAATAGCTATCCCTGCATCCCAGAAATAGGACACTGGCAGAAATGCTGCTGGCAAAGTCAATGGGCTGGTATACACTGAAAACACTTTGAAGAATTTTTCTGCTTCTTTCCTGCTTCAGTTCTGGAGAAAACACAACCTTAGATTTACTAAAGGGAGAAAGGACAAAAGAAATACAATTAGGTAAAGCCACCAACTCCATTTTCTTTTGAAGGTAGTTAATGTACAGTAGTGTAAAGGTTCTGCTGTGGGTATCCTTCAATCTTTCATGTTAAAGATGTTCAGATGTACTACAGAGTGTATACAAGCATTCTGTCAGGCAAGAATAGGAAAATGGATTTTTATATCTAAGATACAGAATCTCTAGGAACTTCCTCATTTGATAAATGAGTGTTTGAGTACTGCTAGCAAAGTTGGTTTTATAGTCTTTTCAAGAGTGACTGATAGTAACCTATCAATTCCCTGGCTATTGGAGCTCTCCTCTGAGAAGAGGGGATGATTTCACTACCTTTGTCTGAGTAGGTATTTAATTCCCAGTTTACTAAATTGTTAATTAATGTTCAGTTGCAACTGGAGAATATAAGACATGCCCATTAATTCCTGCTTTGTCAGTTGAATCCAACCCACTGTTTCCTATGTTTTTATTAAAAACACCTGAAAACCACCTGTTTTCTAAGAAGTGGGATTCTTCTCTATGATAGAAAAAAAAAAGCATTTCTTTCATATTTTCTTGGTTCACCCACAGAATAATAAGTAAAAAGAAAAGAGAGACTAAAAGATTTGCCAGGCAAAATATGCTTATCAACTTGTACAGGCCCTCTGTTTAAAAATCAGTTTTAACTTAATTGGCTCTCCTACAAATACCATATATGCTTTTCACTTCCTACCTCTACCTAATCTTACTGAGAACTGTGGCTTGATACACTAAGAAATAAGTTAGAGGGGGCAGTTAGATAGGCTTAGTCTCCCTTCCATCATGTCCCAGAGGCAAAGCATGAGCCTATTCTAGGTTTATTCTGTGACCCTAAGTAAGGCTTTTGCACCAGATCCTGAAAGCTGCTGAGCTGTTCCTGGTCTGTCCAGGAAATCTGCAGCTGAAAATCCTGGTGAGGCATGAGATGGCAGTGCAATTTCTTGAAGAAGAGCCCAGTACTCTTGCCAGTGGTGTCTGATGTCTCTAGAAGCCAGGCATTTAATCTCTTGGGATCTGGGCTCATGCACAGGGCAGTCAAGGTGTAATGCAAGTCTGCATTTGCTAAAGGTGTAATATCTATTTTTTTTAGCTAAATAATGTTCTATAGATGTTGAAGATGTTGATTTTGCAAATTCAGAGCTGCACATCTGTTCCATTGTGTTATTTTCAGAAACAACACTGTAACTGCAATAGCTCTCTTTTTTTTCAGTTCCACCTTTTATTCAGCCTTTTGAGTTCCCACGGTTCTCCATTGGGCAGAGGGTCTTCATTCCCTGTGTGGTGGTCTCCGGGGATTTGCCCATCACCATCACCTGGCAGAAGGATGGCAGACCGATCCCAGCCAGCCTCGGAGTGACAATTGACAACATCGACTTCACCAGCTCCTTAAGGATTTCTAATCTTTCGCTGATGCACAATGGGAATTATACCTGTATAGCTAGAAATGATGCAGCAGCTGTGGAACACCAAAGCCAATTAATTGTAAGAGGTAAGTAGATGTAATTAGTTTGAAGGGCACCAATTAAGCTGAATTCATCAGTATTTTGTAATGACATCTTTTTGATGGGTAATATGAAAAAGAGGAAAATATGTTAATCCTTCTCTTCATAACAGAGAGCACCCAGAGCAATGAAGCACAGAAACCAATATGATTTCTATTTAAAAGTCTCCATACTAGCCAACAGCACTGGAGTGCACAGGGCGGATGGGAGAGCCACACGATTCACTACTTGGAAAAGTTTGTGAGGCTCAAGCTCATTCATTACGATCAGTCCTTTGAAATGGCACCAAATTCCTCTCTCTTTGTCTCCATTTTTTGTTTACATCATTCTCTCACATAGCATGTCAGTAAACGAGCAAGCATTGATGCTTACTTCATGGGGGAAAAAATTCTCCCCTGTTACCATGTTGGTGTTCTTTTTCTCTGGACTCTGGAGTTCTAGTCCTGCAACTTTTTAAGGCACTATGAGAGCTACTTCTTTCTTGCCCTCTTGCTCATCTCTCTGCCCAGATAGTGCTCTGCAGTGTCCTTCTTTAAAACCTCTCTCTTCTCTTCCCACTGCCAATTTAAATGGTAATGTCTTAATCAGTGTTGCATATGCATCTGGGATAATAATTTTCACTCTGAGGGAAGGGGAAAATATAATATGAAGACTGACTTGATTTTTCTTCCCAAACCCTGGACTGACCTCTTTCCCTCATACTGAACTGCTTCAACTGTCTCATTCCATATGGGTCAGAAGCCAGACAACCATCAGAGGGTCACTGTTGGTCACTACTCATATACATCCAACCTGACCTATACACATTAAATTAAAGACTTGCTTTCCTGCTGTCTCTTTTTTCAAGCTTTCTGATCCTTCCTCATCTTGTTGTTCACAGATGCCACATAACTGAAACACAGTATTTTTCTAAATGAACTAAGCAATTTTCTCCAAATAAAGTGAGAAGTGGTGCTTAAATCTCTGATCTTTCTAACCCATTGTGTGATGTTGTCTCAGCAGTATGCTTTAAACTTAAATGTTAGCTTTCCTAAATGTCATGGGATGTGTTCTGGGAATATCTGACTTATGTAACATATGCATTTCAATGTGAGAGTGGACAATGAATAGGAGAGGAAAGTAAATGGAAATATGACTGTTCCCACAAATTTTCTTTTTCATTATTTATGATTATTGTCATTGCAATTGTTTTTAAATAGACTTAAAAATGATGAAGACTATCATGATTTCAAAGTAATTGGGCTTCTACATCCTTTTATAGTATATGGGTAGACTTAGAAGTAGAATCTGAATTTACTCTATTCCTAGAATGAGTGCCAAAACACAGGTGAACTGCTTGTTGCTACATTAGAAATACTAGGATGTATATAAACTTCTGCAGAATCCATACAAAAATTCTTGGGTTTACTTCTTTAAATTTTTTTCATCAAAAATTTGCAAGCTAAAAGAGTTTCTAAAAAAATCTCAGCATTATTATTTTGAATATTTACTTCTTTGTCTCACTCTTGGTTTGTTAGCCATGCTATTAAGAAAAAGGAAAAAGTAGGACCCTGTCATGAAAGCCATCAATAGAAATCAGGAAAATATCTTCTCCATGAAACACTGATAAAATCAGGCAGAATTAATTAAAAGCTCTGTTCGTTAGGGCTGTCTTCTAAAGAGTGATTAAAAATCTACATATACTTTATCATGTGTTATTAATTTCTGTAGGTTTTTCTAAAATGGGAATGAAGTAATTATTAAATAAAAAGGAGTGAAAAAGATTTTAATTAGTAAACAAAAAGTAAAAGCTCATAAATGTATTAAAAGTTCCATTTTTTTTTTCGGTATTAACAGAAAAGTGAATTCAAATATAGTAATGGGTGCATAAATTATGATTTAAAAATTCCTGTTAGAGAACATATAAGTTGAAGTTGAAATAAGGTCATTATATACCTAATAACCCCCTTGGAATTAACGTAATACAGTAAGTGTAAATGTGTTTTCATTTTTCTCTTACCATTGCAAATATCATTAGATAGTTAGGAAGCCAATGAGGCTTGAATCTTCCATGCAGGAAGAGAGTGTCTGCTTTCTGATGTTTGGTACTGATGCTGGTGTAATGGAGGAAATGCAGCTTTTGATAGAAAAGAAGTGGGAGAAGTTTTATGGTTGCAGGTGGTATCAAAACTCATTTACTTTCTTTGCTCGTGTTTATACTCCAGCTTTGAAGATTACTCTTGAATGTTTCACTTCCTATTTAATATTCTCTTTAGAAAAAACTGATCAACACAAACTGCTGTGCACTGTCTCATTTTGCAAAAGCACATTTTTTTTTCCTTGAGCTGCATAGCAAATGGTTTCACTAAACCAGCTAAATCGACCCCTTAGGTCCAATGACCAAATTTAATAACTGTTCATCTTTGCTAAAGTACAGTGTTTGATGATCTCATTCATTAATACATCACTGCTTGCTTTGGCTGATTAAATTATTTCCATCATTTTGACAGTATGATCTAAATGTATGAAGTACAAATATTCCATGTAAAAATGAAATATTGCATTCAAGGCCAATGTCGTAGATTATTTCTTAACTCACTCCACTAGCCCATCAGAGAAGATCACATTGAGAGCCTTTGCAATTGATCTCTGATGTGATGTACTCATTACTCAGTACTTGGGAGCTGGAAGCACTTGCATAGACTTGAAGTCCAGGTAGGAGTGCATGAGTTTGCCACCTGGTCACTGGCATAAAGCACAGTCAGAAAGGGTTCTTGAATTTACATAAAGCAGAATTTAATCTGGGAATATTAGTCTGCACTCATAAATTTAGGTAGTATCTTGTGCATTTTAGTTAGCGGATGGTAAAGTTCTTCACTGCAAGCAGCAGTGACATGGGTAAGAAGTATCTTCTTAGGGTATAACTCGTATTTTATCATCTTATCAGGATTGTTTCACACAAGGAGACAATAAAACCATTTTTCCTTCCTTAAAATGGGTCTATGAATTCATGTTATCTTTGACATCCTACTCATCCCTTATTTACCCTTTGTGAGAGCCTGAAACTACTAGTCAAACTACTGATTGAAAACACCCTTTATAGGGCCTTTGAGTTCAGTGATTAAATTGTTTGCATCTGTCAACTTACTGCTCTTACACTGAACAATGCAACATCTCATCTCTTGTCACAGATCTGTGGTCTGCATTAAATGAGAGAGAATAACAGAAACTCACTGTTGAAGCAATTTTAAATGCCCTTGTTTCTAGGCTCAAGAGGCATTGCTGCTGGAGCAAGGGTGAGAATAAAAATAGGGCTGCTCAGTTGTATTTGTGAGATATTTCAGACTGTTTCACACCTGTATAACTAGAGAGGAGCACTAAATGCTTTCTTTTCTCCAGTAACCTTACTCAAGCATATCAGACTAATTAACTTGGTGAAACCCTTACTAAGCAAATTTTCTTTAAGGGCTAATGAATTCCTTAAAGACAATGAAAAAGCGAATATAGGTTTATAATATAAAGCCAAGTATGAAAATCTAGATCAGGTAGTTAACTACATTGTCTTCAGAAATATGGTAGCATATAGCTCTGAAAAAATATTCATGTGAAATAAAATAGAGATGTAAACTACCGATGAGAAGGAAAAATGTAAAGTTCTCCTCTGTTTATTTTTTAATCACTCCTATCAGAAAATTACACTAATTTTCTACAGAAACAATTGCAAGGCCATTGAATGAGTAATTTTGTTTTGCCATAAGATCTTTTTGGATTTCTGTTGGTGATCTTAAGTGTCAAGGGCTCATGACTTCTAATTCAGATCGTCAGTTGCAATTTTAATAACTAATCCAAAAGGACGATTAAATTGTTTCTGTGAATGGGTGTGTGAAGAGTTTTTGCCAAGTAATTTTTAAACATGCTTTGTTTATGATGGAGAAAAAGGAAAACATGTGATTCATACACCTGGTTCTGGAGCTTATTCAGTAAAATTTAATTTCCATAGTTATTGTTTTGGTATCATTCTGTATTAAAAGTAATGATTAAAAATGAGAATACCATGAATATATGTGCAAAAAAAATATATTTTATATATATACATCCAAAACACAGTGAAATCAACATGATGAAAAGCCCTGTTCAGAGTTTGTCATCATTAAAGGCAAAACACATTGAGAATATCTATGGGAGTTCATTAAAGATGAGGAAGGAAATGTTCAAACAACATTTACAGTTGACATCCATCCATTTTTCTTTATATACGCTGTAAGGGATTAGACTATTTGTCTTTTTTTTTTTTTTTTTTTTTTTTTTTTTTAACATGTAACTCACATGAACAGTATTTTAAAGGCTGATTGCCTTCAACATAGAGTCATAGAAAATGTTAGGGATTGGAAGGGACCTCTAGAGATCATCTAGTCCAACCCCCCCTGCCAAAGCAGGATCACCCAAGGCACACAGGAACACATCCAGGAGGGTTTTGAAAGTCTCCAGAGAAAGCAACTCCACAAACTCTCTGGGCAGCCTGTCCCAGTGCTCCATCATCCTCATAGAAAAGAAGTTTCTCCTCATGTTGAGGTTCCATAGTATTACTTAAATTTCCAGAAATTTCTGCATGTGTCTACTCATTTAATAGAATAATTTCCTGAAAAAATAACACTTCTTGCCTTTGTAATCTGTAGCAAGTGAAGAATGTATAATATTTTTCCCCAAAAAAAGGGAAATAAAATAAATTACTAAAATTGTGTCTTGTGAGAATTTAAAAGACACTACACTCTTCACACTTTTCAGTGTTAGAGGAGGCATCATTTGTAACCATTCACCTGTGAGACTGATACATCTGAGGTGGTTTTATGTTTTGGGTTGTTTCAGGGTTTTTTGTCTACCCTCTTTAAGGATAAGCAGCTTGCAATTTATTTTTCAGGAGCTGTGAATACAAATTTACTTAGAGTTACAAAGGTGAAACATGCTGAGCTGTATAAAATCAAACCTATCTGTGCCACTAGTTGTACTTTTCACCTGCCTTGGGAAATAAGTACTTGGGAATCCTTTTGTGTTTGGTGACAAAATGAAACCAGAACAGTGAGAAAAGAGCTCCTGAATCAAATGTCTTCTGTGAGTAGATAGTTAGAACAGGGCTGGTGATTGCCTGGGGCTGCTATTGATGGGGCTTCATGTTTGGTGCTTGCCTATTATCCTGGTTTAAGAGGTCCAGGATAGAAAAACCCTGCCTAGGCCACCACCAGCAACTTCAAGCCTCTTCATGTTGGAGCCATAATGAGGAGCAGCTGAACCTATTGGAGGAGAGGATGGGTCATGTGACCTAAATGAACCAATCACAGTATTCTTTCCCATGGTCCTCAGTATAAAATGGCTCCCAAGAGAGCCCCTGGGGAGGTTTTTCTGGCTGGTATGGTAGCTGGGTAAGTGCTTTTCTGCCGCTACATCATTCCTGCCACTGCTACTCTTCCTCACTTCCTTGCTGAAGGTCAGCATCTACCAAGACAGGTCACCTTCTGCCTACTCAAGGTTTTTCAACTTTAAAGTCTCTCTCCCTTCTTCCCTCTGTAATGGAAGTGGGAATAACAGCATCTATCAATGCCTAGCCACTATCCAAAGGATGACAGATTTATTGGTGGCCAGCATGGGACACAAATAACTTCGCAGGCCTATACTTCAATATGTCTATATTTTGTTTTCCTCTGCGGGGATGGAATTTTAAAGAGTTATCAAATGTCATTCATCAATACGCTATGCTCTTTCCTCGGAAATAACAGTTTCTCAACAATGTTGCCCAACTTGCCTTGTATGGTATCTTATTATTTTAACCTCTTTAGTATGGGTTTGTTTCTTTTTGGTTGGGGTGGTGTGCAAAGGGCATTAGTTTTTTGTCGTGTCTAATGCCACTGGTGTACTCTGCAATAAGCTGGGTAATAGGTTTGCCTGGTTACTTTGGACAATTTCTAATGAACCATATTGCATGTTATATCTTTGATCTTCTTTTCATACCAAGTTGAAATCATATTTTTGGAGGTTTTGGAAACAGTTGTCCCTGTTTCTGTATGCTGCTTATGTTTATTGCGTTGCAGGGGTTATTTATTATCAGCAGGCATAGGTGCAAGGGTAAAACTTACAACAAAAGCCCGATCACCACTGAGACTTTTACAGCAGCCTTTGCTAATATCCCTCCACCCACACTGGCACAAGTCACTGTTGTATCAGACCAGGCAACAAGTACTTCTTCTATCCCTCTGCCTCTGCCAGTATGGGTTGCTCTTGTATCATACCCTACAACAAGCACTTCTACCATCTCTCCTCTCACAACTACACAGCTTGCTCCTGTGGGCAAAAAGTGAAAAAAGCAAACTCAGCCCTGTGTCACAGAAGACACAGGCAAGACAGACCATTCTACTGTGGGCCTGATGAAGGTGGAGGAACAAAAGGTGCCAACAGCATCGCTTGTAGTCCATTGCTGGCAATACTGAACCAACGGAGACTCCCTGCTTTCCATACAGCACCTGATATGCCAATTGGAGATCCAAGGAGTCATCAGCAAAAATTGCTCACCTTTCAACAGTCCAATATGGCCAGTGAAAAAGTCTGATGGGGAATGGAGATTAACTGTGGACTATCGTGGCTTGAATGCAGTAACACCATCACTGAGTGCTGCACTACCTGACATGTTGGAACTCCAGTACAAGCTGAAGTCCAAGACAGCAACATGATATGCTGCAATTGATATTGCTAATGCATTTTTCTCCATTTCCTTAGTGGCAAAGTGCAGACCACAATTTGCTTTCACCTGGAGGGGAATCCAGTATACTTGGAATTGACTGCCCCAGAGGTGGACGCACAGCCCAACTATCTGCCATGGAGTGATCCAAACTGCACTAGACAAGGATGGGGCTCCAGAACACCTTCAGTATGTCAATGATATCATTGTATGGAGAAACACAGCAGATGAAGTATTTGAAAAAGGGAAGAAGATAATTGACCTTTTGTTGGAAGCTGGGACTGCCATTAAGAGAAGTAAAGATAAAGAGATACAAAGAGATATAGTTCCTGGGAATTAAATGAATGACCCCACATCCCTATGGATGTGGTGAATAAGATAACTGCCATATGTCTACCTACCACTAAAAAGGAGACACGGGCCTTCTTGGGTGTTGTAGATTTCTGGAGGATGCAAAATATAAAACAAGATATCATGGCCCAGGACCAGAGATAATGAATGTGCTCTACACTGCAGCAAGAGATGATGGTCTTACGTGGAGCCTCTGGCAGAAAACACCAACAGAGAGAGACTTGAGGGCATCCCCCAGGATTCTGGATTTGGGATTATAGAGGATGAGAGGCCAATTACACTTCCACAGAAAGGGAGGTATTGGCTGCCTATGAAGGAATTAGAGCTGCTTCAGAAGTCATTGACCCTGAGGCACAGGTCCTCCTGAGAGGAGTTCTGTCCTGGATGTACAGGGGGAAGGTACCATCCACCCATCATGCCACTGGTGCTACCTGAAGTAAGTGAATTGCCCTAATAACACAAAGAGCATGAATAGGGAGCCCAAATCGCTTGGGTATTGTGGAAGTAATCACAAATTGATCAGAGGGCAGTGTTTGGGATGCCACCAGAAGAGGCAATGACTCAAGCCAAGGAAGCCTCCATATAAAGATCTCTCGGATCAGGACAAATGCTGTGATCTTTTCACTGATGGATCCTGTTGACTTGTAAGGGAACCAGCAGAGATGGAAAACTGCAGTATGAAGCCCTACTCAAAAGGCTGCAGAAGTGAAGGCGGGAGAGGTGAATTGAGCCAATTTGCAGAGATCAAAGCCATCCAACTTGCCCTAGGAATTTCCTGTGGCAGGATATTGCTGCCCAACTGGATAACTTAGTGGTGAAGGTAAGGCATGTAGATGTCCACGTGCCTAAAAACAGGGTTACTGAGGAACAAAGAAACAACCAGCAGGCAGACCAGGCTGCTAAGGTGTTCCAAATAGATTTAGATGGGAAACATGAAGACGAATTATTCTTAGCTTGGGGGGCCCATGATGCTTCTGGTCATCAAGGAAGAGATGTAACATACAGATGGGCCAGAGAACTAGGGGTAGGTAACAATGGATATTGTCACCCACGTTATCCACAAGTGTAATATTTGTGCTGCTGTTAAGCAGGTCAGAAGATTAAAACCTTTGTGATATGAAGGATGCTGGATGAAATATAAATACAGAGAGACCTGGTGTATCAATTAAATAACCCTTCCTCAAACCTGCCAGGGTGGATGGTAGAAGCAAGCACAGAATGGATGGAAACATAACCAGTACCTCATCCCACTGCCCACAGTACCATTCTGGGCCTTGAAAGGCAAATTTTGTGGTGTCATGGAGCACCAGAGAGGACTGAGTCAGACAATAGGACTAATTTCAAAAACAACCTAATAACTACTTGGGCCAAAGAGCATGGTATAGACTGGATCTATTGTATTCCTTAGCATGCACCAGCTTCCAGAAAGATTGAACATCATAATGGCTTTCTAAAAAACACTCTGAAAGCAATGGGTGGTGGAACCTTCAAAAACTGGGACAAACATTTAGCACAAGTTACCTGACTCATTAATACCAGAGGATAAATTGAGCTGGTCCTGCCCAGTCAGAGTTCCAACATACAGTGGATTGGGATAAAGTCCCTGTTGTATATGAAATGAACCTACTGGGAAAAGATGTGTGGATTTCTTCACCCATGGGCAAAAGCAAACCTATCCATGGGGCTGTCTCTGTGCAAGGCCCTGGGAACATCTGGTCAATAATACAGGAGAACGGGGAGGTCAAGTGCATATCACAGAGTAATTTAGTCCAGCTGAAAAGACTTAAGCACATGATAAAGAATAAGGGGTGGATTAACATAATGTGACTTATGTTTGTTAGTGTGTGGCAGCAGTTTGGATAGCCTAAGTGTTTGACAGAAGTAAATATATCTCCTAGTAGAAAGGTGTCTTTTCCCTCTATTTCCTGTATTCCTTTCCTTGGTGTTAAGTTTCTTCTATTTCTTCTAGCATGTTCCAAACAGAATTGGTGCTTCTTAGTACATATTTAGGCAATAAACAGCTTTGCATTATAGGTAGTCAGTAAGCAAGAGGACCAGTCAAAGGGATTGTTTGTTCTCTGGAAGATTGTTATCATCTTTTAAAAAACAATTGTAACTATGAAGCTGGAAACAGAAACCTGGAGAGGAGTCTGGCTTATGGAGGCCCAAGGAGGAAAGCTTAAGGTTCTCTGACCTAGGGAGGGCACGTCCGGATGGCTCCAACTTTTAGCAGTCCTGCCCATACCAAAACTGGCATTTCTCATTAAGGAAAACTTTGGACTCCTTAGTATAATGCAAAGTACTTTTTGCATAGATAGAGAGTATATATACTGAAAAAAATTTAATATGTCATGAGTGCTTTAGCTACTTTTCTGTGGTACAGTTTTTCTGATAATGATTAGTACTGTATCTATAGCCAGTATGAGCTGTTTCAGGTCCTGGGGCAAATAGTCACTGTATTGTTGATGCTATTCTGAGCTGCTTTGCATTTGCTCGGACTACAGCCCTCTCCCATACTTCCTTTCTGAATTTCACACTTGTGGAGAGGCAGGTGGTGGGGCCTGATGGGGGTTTGGAAAGATGGGCAGGGTCAGAGCCATGAGGTATGGCTTTCAGAAGGGATCATTTTCTCAGTAGCACTGTAAGAAATGACAAAAAGAATAATGTCTGTGATAAGGGCACAAATAATTTTTTTTTTTTTTTTTTTTTTTTTTGTCTGGTACTTTCTTTGTTGTGCTCTAAATGAGAGAACAGGTCAATGCTAATCTTTTACTGATTTTAATACTACCACTAAGCATGTTAATTTTCAATAATGTTTGTGGCTTTTTCACCATTCTTTAGAGTTTTCAGTTTTTCTTTCAAACTTCTGTCAAATCTGCAGGTTTTATTGGCATATTGACATTCACTACTGGGCCTTCATGGTAAACTGTAGGTCTTGCATTGTCACAAGTTGTTTTTTTCTGTGTATCTGTATTCTGAACACATAGAGCTTTTCCTTGAGATAAACATCTCTTGTTTATATATAAGTATATACATGCTTTCTAATTCCTGTAAGACTCATTGCAGGGGTTTTATGCTTCCTTAGGATAAGTTTAAAAATATGTATCCATCAATGTAAATGAATCTATTCCAGTAAGAGTTTTCCTCTTCATCTTAGTGCAAGCACATTGCATTGAACCTTTCTGTGGCCATTTGGAAAGGGAAGTCCTATCAGAAGTCATGATTCAAACACTCTCATTTTAATTTGAAGTTATTTGGTTAGTATTAAAATCTTTTACTTTTTTTAAGTTTACTTATACTACATAATTTAACTCTTTTTCTAAATCTTACTAGTTCACTGTAACAAAAAGCAAGCACAAAAAAATCGAATTGTTCTTAAACACATCTTAAACCTTTCTTTTTTTCAGAAAGCATTTATTTTCTGATCATGACATTTTGATTTATGTTATTCTATTTTGTAACCTCTCCAATGGAGAGGGTGTATCTTATCAAGCAGCAGTGTGTCTGTCGTGCCTGGTAAGAATCACATTGAGATTGTGTACAGGAAGTAAACAATCATGTTTACTATGAACTTTACTATGTCACTGCCATCAAAAAGCTGGTTTAGAGGGATTTCAATTTTTGCTTTCTTGTATGAAATTTTATGTCTCTTTATTTGACTGATCTGTTATTTTGAGCTACCTGATTAGCTGCACGAATTCTCATGTCTGCTTTTGCTTCTCCTTGCAGTGCCCCCAAGATTTGTGGTTCAGCCCAGTGACCAGGATGGGATCTATGGAAAAGCTGTAATTCTCAACTGCTCTGCAGAGGGTTATCCTGTTCCCACCATTGTCTGGAAGTACTCAAAAGGTAGGACTCCTGTGATGACCAGGGACAAATGAATTCTGCTTTAGTACTAGCTTACTCACCTCTCAGTGGTTTAATTTTTATATAGTCAAGGCAAATATCCGTCATATATACACTGTTCTTCTATAATTTCCCTAAGCATATAGTGCTGGTCATTGTCACAGACACAAGGCTGAGCTAGAATGACTTGTGGTTTGCTTTAGAGGTGTCCTGGAGCTGTGAATGTGTGCCTGTGTTAGCTGTGGCCTCATCAGGCAAGTGATTAAATGGACAGCTGAGAGAAAAGAGATACTGCTTTACTTGAAACAACCTCAGAACAAGGTTCACTGAGCATCTGGCTGATTTTATTTTCCCCTTCAAAATCTGTGATAACATGACCACTCATATCTTTTCAGCAAAGAGGAGGTCAGGTAGCATTAGCATAAGCAGTAATTCAGTATGCGCTTTAACGTTTTCTTCTCATGTAACAGAGCATTAGAACTGGCCCCACTTGACCCCGAGTAACCATAGGAAATTGACTGCTTTTTAATTAAAAAGTGCTGCCTGCAAGATTGCATCTTCTGGTCAGTTGTCTTCTGGTTGGTTTTAGCAACAGAACAAACTCAGAAGTCTATATCCAGAACCCATGAGTTAACTCTCTTAAAAGCAAAGCTAACTGCTGTTGAGAAGAAAATGTGACGTAATGCTCCATGTAACCTTTCCTTTCCTTAGGATCTAAGTCCAAGTGATTTTTGGAAAAGAAAACAGAGCAAACCCGTCCCCCCCCCCCTAAAAAAAAAGCCCCCCCAAGCCTCCCCCCCCCCCTCCAAAAAAGAAAACAAAAACAACAAACCAAAACCAACCAACCAACCAAAATTAGGGGAAGAGAAAAAACACCCAAAACACTATTTTTTATTTTTATTGGTAAAGCCTGGTTTGTGGCAAGAAGGGTACAGAGCTCCAAATGCCATTAAACTCAATGGTATACAAGTTTTTAATTATTAGTATAGGTAACAAAGAAATAATTCTATTTTGTGTTTGCATGCTGAAGGAGGAGGCAAAGCTAAGCTAGCTAGGCTGCAATTTAAAATTGATAAAGAGCCCATCTTAATAAATGGAAACAGGGATATTGATTTGATTTTAGTGATACTCTACCATCAAGTGACTGGTTTTAAGGTTTTTCATTAATGACTGGTTTTTAAGTCAGAGAATTTTTTTTTTTTTTTTTTTTTTTTTTTTTGGCTGAAATAACTCCAGGTAGAGAGTTACATTTTTACAAAAGCCTGTATTTTGCTAAAGGATGGCTACAATTTCAATACCTGGTCTAACCAAAGTGAGGTGCAGGCCTATAGGATATAGGTTACGTTTTCTTTTAAAGATATACATTATATAATTGGTTTTTGAGCAAGGTTTATGAACTAAAATTCTGAAACAATTACTGAGGTAAGCCCAGCAGGAGTAAAGCAATAAGATTATGGCTCATCTGTAGGCACCACAACCAAGCAGAAAGGGGATCTGTACACCTGCAGGCAGGTTAGTGTCATTGGCTCCAATGTCAATGAAAAATGGAAAAAGAGGACTCTTCTTGTGAATCAGGATGGACAAGTAATGGAAACGTACTTGCTGTCTCTAAAGAATAATGAAAGTGATCAATGCAGACATCACATAATCAGCATGAATCTGTTTAAATCCTTCAGACTTCAGTGGGCACACACTGGAACACAGGACGTACTGCCTGAATATAAGAAACTTTTTTTACTGTGACAGTGACCAATAACTGGCACAGGTTGCTGAGAGAGCCTGTGGAGTCTCATCCTTGGAGATACTGAAAAACTGCCTGGACATAGTCCTGGGCATCCAGTTTTAGATGGCCCTGATTGAGCAAAACCCTTGGATCACACAGGTCCCTTCCAGCCTCAAACAGTCTGGCTCATGAGCATATAGTCCTCTTGTACATTCCTCTGTGCAGCTGTGTGTGATAAGTTGCTGTCACTACACCCAGGGGACTTTTTTTTTTCTTTTTTTTTTTTTTGGTCATGGTTGGAAATAGAACTGTGCATGTGAAGAGTAAAGAAGTCTTTCTACACTGTTATGCAAAATTATGCCCAGTCATAGCTACCCTGAGTCATATCAGCCCTTTCCCTTCTGTGAACACCAAATTGTTACCAGAATTTTTCATGTGAAGAAATATAAGAAGTGAGTGCTTGCATCTGTCCACTTGGGCAATTAATTGCAGACAGGTAGAGTTAGTGAAGCATAAAGGTACCTTCCCACTAAATGACAGGAAAAATGGCTTACTATAAAATAAAAAGGGGGAGATGTGTGTGACTAAAATAGCTAAAAAATCAACAACAACTGCTTTCTGTGGAAACATTATTTCTTTAACATGTCTAAATTAACAGTATTGGTCACCAGACATTCAGTTTAACTCTTAAGTCCTGAAAGTAAACTATTCTATGACTAGAAGGAGTTCTGGCATATATGTCTGGTCTTTTTTAGTATTCTAGATGTTGTATTCATAGGTTGTTATA
The DNA here is from genome assembly GCA_023637945.1 of Phaethornis superciliosus. NCBI lineage: Eukaryota > Metazoa > Chordata > Aves > Apodiformes > Trochilidae > Phaethornis > Phaethornis superciliosus. The sequence continues at coordinate 108,908,417 of JAJQWJ010000001.1, read as the reverse complement.
GCTTGCTATTTTATATTAAATCATTCCCCATAGCATTCACTCATTATATTTCCTCCTGGGCTGATTCAGCCAACTGTGTATAGTAATTAATGCTGACAGATGTTAACTTCATGTACAGAAAGTGGTATAAGAATTTCAAAGACAACTACCTCACAATTCCCCTGAAAAATCTCATCTCCTGCCACCAAAGTGGGTTGAAAAACCTTTTGTTACAAGAATATCTTAAAATACACTTAGAGTCCCTAGTGATGGAGGTACCTCAGCTTGTGCTGGGCTTCTGGGCAGTACAGCATACTGGCAGCATGGCAATACACTCTTACCTATTCCCTAAATTACCCAGTATCTTACATCCAAGAAAAGGTTCTTTCTTAAAACCAAGGTTGAAAAGGCTTTCTGCCTTTTTATAGACCTGCCATTTTTACATTACCACCAAACATGGTACCTCATGCCTGAGGTGGTGGTCTGAGCTTTATGTTTCTTTATTTATTTATTTTGATTGGTTTTGGTCTTTTTAATAGTCTGAATGACTACTGGCTACAAACATGGCAGAGCAGGAATTTTTGTGTCATGTCAGTCAGCTGTAGGAAGAAACAAGCAACACAGTCACTGATGTGGTTTTCCATATTACCCAGAGTTTCACAAACAAGGTCCTAGAAGTCCCTTGAGTATACCATGTTTACTAAAACAGACATTCCTCTTAGTCATAAGAAATTCATTTGGTGTATGCATTAGGGATGCATATTTGTGTGACTGTTCAGCTGTAATTTTCAATAATTTATCAGCCTCTAAATGTACAACAAATGTGCCTTTTTACCCATGAGCAGTCTGAAAATGTCCTTCATTTTCTCTCTCACCCTGTCTCACTGCTGCTTCATGCTCCTTTTGCCCTTTTGCCTTTAACATGAGCAGATTATTGATACTATTACATTCCAAAAGTCTTTCTTCTTTCTGTGCAATTAATTCAGTTTTTGCAAAAATTATTCAGTTTTTTTCTGATAATGTCAGAAGACATTTGTATTTTAATTGAATTTAATTTTAATCCTCTAGGAATAGAAAGCTATAGTCTCTGCTTTAGTTAAAAGAATATATATATATAAAAGGATATTCTTTCCTAACTAACCTGTTTTTATGGGCATCCTGCTTTAGGTGCTGGGGTGCCTCAGTTCCAGCCAATTGCATTGAATGGTCGTATCCAGCTTCTCACAAATGGTTCCCTGCTGATTAAGCATGTGCTGGAAGAAGACAGTGGATACTACCTCTGCAAGGTCAGCAATGATGTGGGAGCAGACGTCAGCAAGTCCATGTACCTCACTGTTAAAAGTAAGAACTAAAACACTTCTCTGTGATTCAGATATTACCACTGAGTGAAAAAGGCTTGTCTACTGTATCCTTAGTTTGGAGTGGGTCTGGGGGGGAAGGTAGGGGAGAGGCTGATTTTGTTGGTTTTAATCTAATGTTGCTCATAGGCTGTATGTGGCAGCACCTGGAAGTTAATATGGTTAGTGATAAACACTGTTTGGTAGAAGGAGAAAAGAGACGGGACTTAAAGATGAAAAAGTTTAAGGTCTCATTTCAAGAATTCATAGCATGCCTATGAGCTACATCTGAAGGGGAAGTAGGAAAAACGTGTGGTAGAAAAACAATAACAAATAAGAAATACACACAGCAACTGTAAAAACATCTCAGAAGATGAAGAGAAAAGGGATTTAAAAGTCCCTTAATAAATTCTTAAAATACCATAAATAGGCACTATAGGTATAATCACATAGATACCACAAGATGCTATAACATACTTTAAGATACTATAGATACAGCCACAGTAGTTATTTTTGACTTAGCCACTGGCAGATAACTTTCAGCAAATGTGTCTAATTCTGTTGAGAGAAATTGTCTGGACTGCATACACAGCCTCAACCTATCTGTACTTTCTAAGCACAAGAGACAAAAGCAATCCAGTTTTTAGGTTCATGCTACCTATAACTCCTTAAAACATGAACACAGCTGAGAATACAGCAGAGATATTATGGGGAGTGGGGGGGGGAGCTGCAAAGGCTGCAGAGGTAATACAATTTCTCACTAGAGAAAAAAAAAAAAGCCCCCCTTGACACTTCAGTATGCCAAATGTTCATGGATGACCTATTAGACCAGTATTGAAGGAGGTCACCGAGCCATGCACTTTCATGTTTGGAGGATTTTTGAAGACTGACTGAGTGCTTTGAAGTTCTGAGATGTCAATTAGCTTGAAAAAGGTTTGCCCTTGAAAGTAAAGAGAATTTTTTTTTCTGAGAGGAAGAAAAATACAGCTTATTCTCCACTGAAGAGCTATACTTTAGACCACTAATGTTTAGGGTTGTTGTTTGTTTGTTTGTTATAATGTCAGAGAATGAGTAACTAAGTTTTTTTAAAAGATGCATCTCAGATTTTTTTTAGATCTGCAAGCTTCAGTACCGCTAATGTCCTCTACACTTTGTTTTACCACAGTGGCTTTGTCTTCTAAAAAAATAACATGATATCCCAAACTCTCAAGCAGTTTTATTAATCACATACTTTGTGGATTAATAGAAGTTCCATCTTCTGAAGTTTCCATAGGTGGACATTCCTGGGCCAGTCTTCAACTGTAGTAGCAAGGCATTGCTGTAGTATGCTACAGAAAAGCATCTTTCCTCCACTTGGCAGCTATGCACACTGCCTCTCTGATCACTGCATGCAGTTTCATGTGTGATAAAAGAGCATCCCTTATCAAATAAGAGCAGAAGTTTCCCTGGAGAGTCAGTTTCTGTTCAAATCTAATGAAAACCCCTCCAGCTCTGAGACATCAGGCAAAGAGATCTGCACAGCCTCACACATCCACACTAACATACATCCTGCTCTCAGTCCAACTGGTAGAGAAAATGCTATTCATGTGTTGGTGCATGCATAGTAGAGTCACAGGTTTAGCTTTAGTCAAGCACACGTTAAGGACAAGCTGCTTTGGGGAAGTATGCTGTGGTGGTTTCAGGTATAGTTGGATCCCCTGCTCTGGTGGTGAGGCTATGGCACACAATATTAGCAACTTGTCAGGTAGAGGGACTCCAAAATGGGGGTCTGGGCCTGCCTTTGTTTTCTCTGGTACTGTATCATGTAATTTATTGCTTTGTTTTTCTCTGTGGTTATTCTGGAGCCTTCCTTCTCTCCCCCACAAGTAATCCTCTACTACTACACAAAAACACTGGGCTTCCTTCATGATGTTCACAGTGCTCCTAATTTGTTGATCCTGCTCCACATGGACACAAAAAATATCTCTTTACTCAAAAGCAGAAGGTGAGACCTGGCCCAGGCAGTTGTTTCTGGGTGAAAAAGTTGGTAAACCTTTCAATATGTAAGCAAAGGTTGGCATCAATACATTGTGTTGTCTCATTGTGACCCATTGGCTTTCACTTTCCTTCAATCTATAGGTGGATTGTCTGTGAGTAGTAACTTGCATCACCCGATTAAAAAGTGAAGTGGCTTAGATGGATTTAGTCACTGATTTGGAAACTGGACTGACTCTCAGATACAAAGATATAGCAGCAGTCCCTTTACAGCAACCTCCTTCACTTCTTACCTGTCCTTTGTACTACAGATACCTCACGTATGCAGATGCTAACCATTGAGAGCTATCAAGGTTTAACCCCAGACAGCAACTAAGTACCATGCAGCCACTTGCTTATTGCCCTCTTGATAGGATGGGGGAAAGAATTGGAAGGGTAATAGTGAGAAAACTCCTGGGTTCAGATAAAGACAGTTCAATAAGAAAAGCAACAGCTGTACATGCAAGAGAAGCAAGACAAGGAATTAATTCACTGCTTCCCATTGGCAAGCATGTGTTCAGCCATCCCCAGGACATCTGGGTTCCACCATGTGGTATGGTGACTTGGGAAGACAAAAAAACATCATTCAAAATGTCATCCCCTTCCTTCTTCCTCCCTCAGCTTTATATGCTGAGAATAATGTCATATGGTATGGAATATCTCTTTGGTCATTTGGGGTCAGCTGCTCTGGCTATCTTCCCTCCCAGCTTCTTGTGAGCCTGCATACTAGCAAAACAAGAGAATTTGAAAAGTCCTTGATTTCTTAGCAACAAAAAATGCCATTTCTTTCTTCTTATACCAAAACCAATACTAAATCCAAAACACTGTATTATTGTAGTTGCTAAGAGAAGTAACTCTATCCCAGGATGCTGTGAACTTAAATAAAATCCCACAAACAACACACAAACAAACAAAAAAACCCCACTTTATGCACACATGATTCTCTCCCATTATTTATAAAAATTTCTACCTACTCTGCTAGTAACATTGCAGGATAAATTTTTGCCTTTCATAGATCCTGTAACAGATCTCTTAAGTGTGAGACTGGATGATGAATTCCTCCAGAATTTCCAGTATCACCTGTATGAAAACAGAAAAGCTATTTACCTTTGATGTCCAAAGACAAATTTTTGTTTTAGTAGTTCAGGAGAGTACAGAATAAACATTAACATAATATACTTCCATAGACTAGCTATCTCTAAATTGACACTTCTATTTTTTTTAGTGAAAAGCTTGCTCAAGCTATAAACCAACTTGTCTTGCTTAACAGGACACTTAACACTAAGAAGGAAATGGTGGTAATTCCAGATATTTATTTAGTGCCTCAGTGTTTGTTGCATGACACCTTCATGCCAGAAAGAAAACTGTATAAAGAGAGAGTGCCAAGAAAAAAGGAGAGGAAAAGGAATAAGTGTCAGGAATGCTAATAGAAACGTGAAAAGAGCTGCCAGAGCTGATGCTGAATCAGGATCCACAGGGCCAGGATGTCAACCTTGAAAGAAAATCCTTCTCCCTTTCTTTTCAAGAAATAGACATAAAAGTCATGATCAGTGATTTTTTTCTCTTCTTCTGAACCAAGGATAAGTAGTTCTCAAATTCCTTATTCACCAAGACATACAATATTAGAAAATTATGAGAGAGATCTGGAATAAGGAATCTAGTGCTGTCTTGAGAAGTGACTCCTGGTGCCTGGGATGAGAAAACTTCTAAAGAATTTCTATAAAAGATAATAAGCCTTTAACATGAAGGGAAGAACTAAAATTATTTAAAGGTTGCCTGGGAGTCACAAGGGAAGAGATGTCTTCTTGAAATGGACTGGCTGCCTGCCTTCATATGAATAAACATCACATTTCCTAATTCTACTTTAAGGGCTATATATAACATGATAGAAAGGTATTGCGAAAAGATTCCCACCTGAAAAGCAAGCTTTCATTAAGTTATGTATGTTCCTCTGTAAATAGTCTGCTAGTCTGCATAGTCATGTTAGCTCTGCCCCTTCCTAAATCCATCGCTTATTTCCACGTCAATGTGGAGCTGAAAAGTTTTAACCTGATAACTAAAACATTTCCAAAATATCGTGTCTGTCAAGCAGAATTGCTTCGTTCAGTTTAATCTCAAATATGCTTCTTAGCTATTTTCATTATATGTATTTAATGCATAAATCTAAAGCCATCAGTCAGACCCACGCCTCCTTCTAGGAGGAACATCCTAATCCCAGCTAATACTTTTAACACTAAGTTTCACTAAATTTTTTTTTTTTAAATTCTAAAATTGTTGTCTTTTACAAGAGCTGATGGAATAACCTAAAAAGGGGCTGTTTGAGAAAGAGACTCTGGTCACAGTGTAAAAGTGAGCCTAGTGCCCCTTCTTGCAGCTACCCTGGGTCTTTGTGGTAACTCCCTACACTGTGCCTCTGCTGCCTCTGCATCCTTTAGTGCCTCTTGACTACATTCAGCATAACCTCCTCCAGGCAAGATTTGTTTCTTTTCATCTTCAGACATCTCATGGTACATAGAGGCCCTGATCACATAACTAGCTAGTACTGTAAAACAAATATAAGGTAATAGTAGTTATAAACAGAAATAAGCCCAAAAGATGCTTTTGAAAAGAAATTCTAAACTAGTGACACTGTTTCCTCCATTGCTAGCTAAAAATTGTTCTGTATTATGGCTGAAGCATGACAACATTTGTTTGTTAAAATTTATGGAAGTCTATATCTGGTTTCCTTCATGAAATTTTATCTGGGCAGCATTAAGGCACACTTCCTATGTGGCCAGTCAAATGAGTTTGCTTTGCTGCAACACCTGCAGTAAAGCCAGCAAGCTGTGATGGAGAAATTGCTTTGCTTTGATCAACTGGGTGCCTCCAAATGATCATCTTAGTCTTCAGAAAAAATAATTCCTTGTTGAGAATATAGAAGTGTTGAGATCTGTCTGACTGCTACTTTTCCTTGTGTATAAAAAGAATAATGTTTATAGATAGACTCTATCCTTCTGTTTGTGTCGAATATCTTCTTACAAATGCATATATGCCATGATGTGTCAGTAAGGGTGGCATTACCTGTTCTGCGTTTGCAAAGACAAATAATCCATGCTATATGGTAAAGGAAGACAAAAATCACCATCTCTAACACCTTCAAAAAATGATTACAGAAAGAACAGCAGTCATACTATGTCAAACTCACTCTAGCCCAGTTATTCTTATATTTCTTAATCTGTCTTTGCTCCATTTTTCACAGTCTAGTGGCCTGTAAATAGTGTTTTCTGTGGCAAAAGCAAAGCCAAGTCCCCTGGTCTGATTGAGTACTCTGTTCTACTGTTTTCTTCTCCTGACATTCTGCCATATTGTCAAGGACTTTTACATTTATATGCTTCTTAATAGTTTGTGGTTATCTCCAGGAGAGTGCATTTACTGTCCGATGGACAGTTTTGTCCAAAATCAGTAACAGTCTTTAGCTGGGTTACTCGTATGTCCCCTCAGAATGCAAGAGTAAGGTAGAGGGAAAGAAAACCAAAAATCATTTCAGTGAAACCAAAATTACTCTTGTGTCCCAAAGTGCCCTTTCTTGTAAGGTAGCAAGCTGCCCTTGCATTCCTTTGCCCTTACCCTCATGACAGGCAGCTCTCTCTCACCATGTATTTCTTGGCAAATGCAAAAGACTGTTAAATGTGAATATGTGAACAAACTGCAGTACAGCTCAGTTTAAATTACAAATCAGTGTTGATGCACTGGAACACTATCTGTTTTAATTACTTATTTATTTTCATTAAATGCACAGTCTAAAAGATTCCGTAAGAAAGCCCCAGTAAATCTTGGAAACATGGTAATTCTCCCTAAATGCAAGTGCTTTCTCTTGTTAGTAAAACAGCTCTTTTTTTTTTTTTTTTTTCCTAATGAGGTCCTCCCACCATGAGAAATAAACAGGGTCTGAATGCTGTTTTCTGCCTGTACAGACCATTGGCTCAGCTTTGATTTAGGGACTTTCACTTTAATCACTGATCATGTGTCATTACCCCGACAGGCGGCAGCAGCCGCAAGATACAAGCTCCAATAAATTGCACTGAAAATCGCTGAAGCGATCCTTTGTTGATTTTCCTTTACAGCTATTCAATGGCAGATCAGCTGTCATAACAACACAGTGCCTGTGGCAACAGGGTGAAATTAAACGTGAAGTATGTTCAAGGTAGCTGGTAGAAAGCTGGAATATCTCTTTTCTTCTGTACATTCAAATGCTTTCTGCTTCTCTCAGAAATGCCAAGCCTGTGGCAATTGGCTAAATCGAATGCTTTCTCTTGTAAGATAATTGCCAGATGTACTGCAGTACAAATGCTCAAGTGCTTTTGCATGCAAATCTTTGCAATACTCTCATTTAAGGAATAGAGGAGAGGTAAGGACCTCTCTTTTTAAAAAACATATTTTTCTAATTGGACATAAGGAGCAAAAGAATGCAGCAGCCCTTTTTTTTTTTTTTTTTTTTTTTTTTTTCCTCAAGGCTGGCTGCACAGCAATGTTTCTAGAAGGAAGGTAAAACAGATTTCTTTCCAGCTAGCTAGAATGTGCACATAGGCTCTGCTCTATCTTTTTCATTTGTATCAACACTACTGTATTTATTGCTTTTTTTTCAGAATAGTTGTGTCTCTCACCTTTATATTGCCTAAATAATAACATTCAAAATGAAACAGGTTTGAGGGTTTTTTTCAGAATGTTTCTTTCCATTGAAATTTCCTTAGTGGAAACAGAATATTGAAGCATTCTTGAAAAATGTCCATTTAACCAACTTGTGGTGATTTTATTTTTTTAATATCTTCACATCTTCATGTTTCTTAGAAAGCGTTGTAAGAGATGGGATTCACGAGCTTTAGCTTTAGCTGCTGTTTTATTTTCTCCGTTTACTGAATGGATTAGTAGTACTTAAACGTACCCAAATCATCGATATTTTAACAGCATGTCCTCTTTCCTCAATCTTAATACCTCTTGTGGCCTTTTAAATTACTTACTTATTCAGATAAAATTTTACATGGCTCTCAGGTTGCAATGAACTCCCCTGTCCAGATTTGGCCACCTGTGATCAGTGGAGTTCTGACCAAGGGAGATCATTTCAGATCAAGAACTACAGCTCCTATGTCTCTAAACACTGATGAAACATTACTTGAAAATAATGTCCGCTCTGCTCTCCTCCTTCTCCTGTTGAGATATTGGTGTTCCAGTGATTGCAAACTAGATAGATAATCCATTCATAATAACCTTCATCAAGGAAGTAGTCCAATAAATTTCAGTATATTTTACTTGGCACAGTACTGCAAACCCTACTGTGCTAGAATATAATAAATGGTAATCTTTAAAGATCCTTATCTGGGAGAAGATATTCTGGAAATTATTCTTACTGATAATTTGGAAGGTCATTTCCTTGAAAGAAAATTTTAAACATAACTATTCAGATTTAGGCTTGGCTTCATGTGAAGTGGGAATGAATACCCATATGGAACGCAATATATCTCAATAACCTCTTAAGGAAAATATATACCAGTAAGCATAGATCACTTACCAGCCAGAATTTCAGGACTACCCATCTTAGAGTTACCCACTGCTCATCAACTATGTTTAGTTTAGTAAACATTGTTCTTCCTCCTAGTTTGACAGGAGAGGTGGAACACCCTCAAAACTCTGCTATTCATGGCTGTCTTCCTTTCCATCTCCTTTTGAAAAGAGGTGAATGCCCTGCTCCTAGCTCTGCCACTGTGGCCCATCTGGGCTCTGTGCTGACTTGATGCCCCATTTGGGAGAGCAGGCAGGGACCATCCAAGGATGGGCTCAGGGAGCTGCTGTGGGTGGAACAGCTTTGCGAGGCACACTCAGAGCATTTTATTCAGAAGTACAGCACTGGAGCACAAAGTGATTAGAGCTGGATGGAATGACATTTAGAGGCTGTGGTGACCTTCACTGTATGAATCTGGAACTGGAAGATGGGAGATAAATTAGTAGGTGGGGTAATTAAAATTGCAGACTGATCTCAGAAATTCTTGTCAGAACACACCAAACTTAAACAACAACAAAAAACAGATTCTTTAAAGAAATTTCTTTTAATGTTTTCTTAAACTAGTAAAATATGCAAATTATGAAATGGTTCTAAACCTCAAGGCCAGCTACCAAAACTGCATTTTAATACAAATAGTGTTAGGACATTTTTCTGATAGGTTATTTCTGTTTTTTCTGTTGATACGTATGATAGCAGAGTAATGACTAAACATTAGGCATGACCATAATTCCATAATGATGTTTACTGGTTTATCAAGTCAAATTGATTACAAAAGCAGCATTTGTATAGGTGCACAGTATAATTTTTCTTAAATATTAACCTTAAGGGGCCTTTAATGCTTAGAGTATATAAAACTCCATGTATTTTCATGCTTCTCTTTTGTTAAGCTAAATAATTTTCCTGAATAACATTTTAAAATATAGATTATGCTGTGAACATATTAGTTTTATTTGTAGGGTCGGGGATGTATGTAGTGTGCTTGCATAGTTTAATGTTGACTTCTAGTGAAGAAAGTGCATGCATGATATATTGTTGCTTACTTTTACATTTGCAGTATCATCAAGAGTTGTGCCTATGTCTCGCTAACAAAGATTAAATAAATTTAAACCAAGAGGGTGTTGCAAAGCAACAGTGGATGTAAATTAATTTAGCAAGTATGTGCAGTATATATGACTGTTTCCCCCCGAGCAAAGCTAGCTGGTAAAGTACCATGTTTTCGCCTTTTTTTTTCCTTTTTGTTTTCCTTTTCCTTCTCCTTCATCTTCTTTTTGCCCTCTTTTCTCTGTGTCACCTCACAGCAGCTTTAAGGTGGATCTTATTTACAAAATAGCCATGTTCCAGCAGGACAAAGCCTTAGGCTCAAGGAGGACAGTATTTTCATGTCTCACATAATTTTTCTTTCACAGCCACTGGTGCTTCTTCCTCTTCCTTGCTGTCACCATTCTGCAAACCTCACATTCTTGCCATGACTTCCTCCTTTTTATTAAATCCCTCTCTATCCCATATTCATTCTCCTATCAATCAATTTCACAGCTCCCCATTATTATTCTCATATGAGTATAGGATCTGCAGAATGCTATCTGAACAGCAAAATAGTGGACAGTCTTAAATTACCATATTTCTTCTTACATATCAGGGTTTCTTATGCACTGAATATTTTCATCTGTGGCTTTTTTCACACAAGATCTATATTTCAAAAGCTTATTCCCTGTTTTTAATTATTGAATGCCATCATATGATTCTTTATACTTATTTATTTATTTAATATGGCTGATTGCTTATCTTTATTTTGTTGTAAACTTCTAATTTTTGCATTAAAAATAATGGAGCCATTGAGTTAGAAGAAAAAAAAAATACAATGTCTTAAAATATGTAGGATATGAACTACATTTCAGTATCAAGTGACAGACACTAAATCAGTTGCATACATTTTTCAGCATAATTCTCTGGTAGTAAAGGAAAAATGTAAAAAATACAGTTTATATGCAAATATTTTATACTTCAGATAAGAAGAGTTTATTTCTTTTAAAATATAATATCAAATCTTACTATTAGACAAAGACAATTTTTTACAACTGCTTCTATAACTGTAAGTTTAGGCTTCTTTTAAAGCAGGCAATTTTGCCTTCAGATATAAAGAAAGTGTCATTTTTTTCATAGCACATCCTTTTTCTCTTCAAAATACTTTTTCTAGAATAATGTGGTACCTTTGTTCATAACCTTCTAAAAATTCTACAGTGGTACTCAGTGTAAATGCTGTGTATAGATTCTGTGGTAACACAAAAACAAAAATTACATTTACATCTGGGAGGCATACAAAAAGAATAGAAAATGCAAGGTAGGAAGAAGAGCTGTCTACAAGCTGTAGATGTTGTATACAAGGAAATTCAAAGCATTGCTTCCCACACCCCTTCCTGCTGTGCATGTCAGGCATAATCAGAAGCAAGGATTTACAAATGCAGATTTTCTTTCCTGGTCTAGATATCTGCTTTGTAGGAAATGGGTTGCCTTCACTTTGAATTGTGTTTCTAACCATTAAGATTCAACCTCTGCATCAGCGTGTGAGCTCCCATCCACACTGTTCAGATAATTGTTTGGTATGTGATGCTTGAACATACCTTAATCTTTTGCTTTTATGTTTCCTGGGGAAAAAAAGGAAGTGTCCACTTATGGCCACAACAATTGATTTCTGAGTGTCTTCACAGTATAGATAACTAAAGGAGCATGGCTCCGTTTTTTTTGATAAATCTTATTAGGATCCTGCAGGGTTAAGGAATGAATCGATTTGGTCTGTCAAACCAAAAGCTAATGAAAGAATGAGCTCTTACTGTTGGCCTCATTATTTGTGATTAATCTAACCCAATACATTTTTTTCTAACTGTCTCCATCAGGCCACAGAATAATTAGTCTTATATATTCAATTTTTTGTCTTTTCCAGACTGAGTTAGAATATTTGATCGTGTAGGAATTGTGTTGTCCAGACAGTACATACATCTTTGTGACATTCATTTTACCTTCTCTATCAGCATTTATTCAGTACTAAGCTCCCATGTGGCAGATTCCTAGTAGCCTCTGGGAAAGCATGTAATTTTATGGATGTAGGAGAAAATACACAGACGAATTCAGGAAAGAGAAATTATTCATCAGGGGGGTATAAATGCTATAGTTCCAACTACAGTTCTTGATTTGTGAAATGGTATTTTCCATTAAAATTGTTCTATTGTTTCAGATATGTGCAAAAATCCCGCTGACTTTCCAAAAGGCTAAGCACCAGTACCCATTAAGAATTTAGGTTTTTGTGAAAGTTGTCCACTGCCTGCATTAATCAGGATACTAGAACAGAGTTGTCTGTGCAAGTACAAGTAGGGCCATGTAATTGCTGTTGGGAAATTGTTTTAGCTGTGAGTCTCCAACCTTCATATATTCCCTCATGAAAGCTGATGTATTCTCAGGTAATCAAGGAAGTGGACTAACATGGACAGGAGTTGGCAAAGATGTTGTTCTTTAAACTCTGCTTTTATGATTGAAGCTTCTGAAAGCTTCAATATCTAATTTTACAAAATATCATGGGATGCCACTATACTGTCAAAGTCCCGCGAGTTCTCTTTCTCTGTTTGATCTGTGTAAGTTAATGGGCTCAGTTGCCAATATCTCTGTGTGCAAATGTGCATGAACATGTGGGCCCTCATGTAAATGTGTTGTTTGATGCTTGTCTAAAACAACTAATACAAAAAGAAACAAAAAAACAGCCAGATGTGATCAGGAAAAAAAATAACTCAAAAAGGAAAAAAACCAAAACAAAATACATTCAGATGTGGCCAGATGGTATAGGGCTTTTCTGAATGTATTTGTTATGCAGTTTACTCATTTGTAATTCAGCTTTCAAAGAGACACATGAAAATATCAATTTGTTTGACTGGGTAGAGGTGACTGATTTAAAATCTCTGCAGCAAAAATCTTTTGCACATTGAGTTTTTTAGCAGGAAAAAAAAATAGAGCTATGAGGGGAACTTTACCTTCATTAAACACAAGTCTTGTCTGTGACATTCTTGTTAATTTGCATTGTGTTAAAATTAATCCCTCCAGGTGCATTCTCAAAGAAAAAAAAAAAAAAGCATCCCAAATACTAAGTACCTAAAGCCATTTCTTTATTCTTAAACAGGACTCTGATTTATTAAAATAGTATGCATACAACTGTTTCATGTAATCAGCAACATGCTGAAGGATGCTTAGCAAAGCAGATGGTTGTTTAGGAGTTTAAACATATGTTGCTAGGAGTTGGTTTGGGTTTGGTTTTGTTGTTTTAAAACTTGGCTTAAACTTTTAAGTAAAAATCTGTGCATATATATTGTATGTCATACACTGTAAGTATATGGAATCAAGCTCCAGCAAACACTGTAAGTCTTTGGAAATGAATAGCAAAAGACCAGTTGATGTCAGCAGTCTGTCTTTCAGTCAGCACTGCAAGTTCTCTCAGTTCCATTTCCCCATTCTGAACATTTCTTGCACTGGGTAAAACAGACTCCTAAATCATGTCATCAATGACTAAATAAAAATACTTATCTACTGACTGACATGTCATATTGAGATAAGTACCTGAGAAACAATCCTGTTTTCCTTATATTTTTGTCTCTCTCCTCAGAAAGGGCAGAGGTTTCAAAGATTCAAATGCCTTTTCTCAAAGTCAGCTTGTATGAACTTGTGACTACAAAGTGAGAGAGTCAGAAAAAAGAATACTTTCATTAGAGATATTAAATAAATGTTGCAGATCTTCAAAACAGTAGAAAGAGCATCTTTTAAAGGGTTGTTTCCTGATATTTATTTACTAGTCGTTGATTTTGGTAATACACAAAAATGTAGCAGGATTTCACTTCTGTGGCCCTATCTCAAAACTAGCTTTTAAAATGAGTGTCTATTACTGTAGGTGCCGCATAAGAAAGCGGAGTTCTACTATTTTTGTTTTATTTTGCAATGCAGCATAACTGCTGCATTTACAATTGTTCCAAGTGGAATCTTTGCCATGCACAGAGAGCCATAAACTCACACTTTCAACAAGGAAAATCTCCTGCTATCAGACTTATAAGTTGTGACTTGGCAAGCTGAAATAAGGAAGAACAGACTTTTTATAAATTGTTGCATTTTGTTGCTGAAAATCCAATCACCATTTACTAAACACCCATCTCTAAGGTTTAAGTGATAGTTAAATGTATTTCTTAGCTTTTAAGGAAAATGGGCATGCACCTGAGTGTTAAGGAAGACCATTACAAGGGTGCATAGCAATCTTCATGAATTCTGCTGTTTTCATGTAGCATTTGTGGTCTGTTCTCAGACATATTTCAGAAAACTGGCCAGTGAGGAGACAGATGGGAATGAGGAATTCTGTATTTCAGTGTCTTATAGTAAACCTTTCTTTCTAAATACACTTTGTTTTGCATTTCCACCAGAAAACCTCATGCACAGAGTTGCTAACACTCTCCCATTTGGGTCTTAGGCCCTTCAGCATGAAGCTGGTAGACCTCTAAAAACACTTAAAGAGGTGTTCAAAAAAATGAGAAGGGCAAGAACAATATGGCCAAAGAAGTAAGTCTGATACTGACCATGGTTTAACTTGCTTAGGATGACTAGGGCCTCTTCTTTGGCTGTGATGTGCTTTTAACCACAGCTGTCTGGTTATTTTATCAGTGAAGGTAGAGTAACAAAGTAAATCAGCCTCCCTTCTGGAAGAGAGGGTTTAAATGTCCAATCCAGTGATTATGGATGAGTCAGTGGCTTGGAATCTGCTGAGCTGTGGTAGGTGACCATGTGTCTGCCTAACAGGGGGGATATGCAAAAGAATTCTTGGGCATTTAAAGAGGTTGTATTTCCTCCTGCTTGCTGTTAGGTGGATGGGTGGACCTCGGGAGTTACCATGGCTTTGTGGATACATGGTAAATTCTTCAGCTGCTACAATTTAACTCTGTTTGTGTGCTTATATACATACACCAATATAAACCTATGCTCTGTTCTGCAATTACCAGTAAATTCCTTAGCTCTTGTCCATAATCAAGATTTTGCTGATTATTCTAGCATACTCCAATAGCAACAGTACTTAGCTGTGTTGCTATAAATCTCTAACATGGACATCTTTTCTGGAGCAAGAATTTACTTCTTACAGCTTAGTAAATATTGCTTTAGAAAGCAGGGGACACATGAAGAAGCAGATGAAACCCAAAGCGTAATCCTGCCTGAAACAAATTTCGCTTCAGCTCCTCCATTTGAATGAAAAAACTCTGTGTGAAATGGAGGAGTTTGAAAGCACCAGGGATTTAACTTGGGGCTATCCAGGGATACTTTTGCATGGAGTACACAGCAGTTAGAAGTCTTTTAGGAGATACATCATGTACTTCCAACTTGCTAATACTAAGACATCTTGACTTACCAGTGCATTAACCTGTTTCTCAGGTGGTGTGATGTAAGCTAGTCCAGGGAACCTTACATATATGCAGAAACTCCAGGGACCTCAAAGAGTTGGAGAATTACACCAGAACAATTTACTTCATGCTTCCATGCCCAGAAAAGGGAAAGTCATCCTATATCAAGTGTTATAAACCATCTAACTGGTGCAGGTCAGGGGTAACTGCTCTTTTTTGCCTCTTCCCTGTAAAGGTGGTTAGAGGCTTTCCCCAAGTACCTTTGACTACCCAAGCAGATATGTTTGTCATTGTCAAGATGGTGATCTGGAGGGGTTTGTTTTATTATTTCTTTTACTGCAAACTTTAAGACACAAACTCTATATCATTTAGTTTACATCACTGTATGATTTTGCAAAATACTAAGTGGGAGTGAGGACTTTTCAGATCACTCCTGGAAATTATGTTATAGTTTTTAAGTCTGTCATGCTCTCTGTATCTTGTGATGCTTTCCCAGCAAAAATTGCCAGTTTGGTTTAAAACTGATCTATTCATACAACTCCTTTAAAGGTCTTTTATTATTTTTTTCTCTTTTTTTATGGATACATTGGAAAACCACTTTTATGTTCCTATGGAGGCCACCGGAAAAATTCTGCATTCATACATCCACAGAGGAATTTGTATGGAAAAGGCCAACATGATTACTTAAAGTATGAGGGTGAACAAATTTTTAAATGTGGCTGTCTCCTGTAGTCATGTATATGAGTGCATTCTCTCTGCCCATATGCAAGCACAGACACAAATATGAATAATAAATACAAAAGTAACTCCATAACACCACTAAACATATCGGTTTTCATTAAGTATTTTCAGGAAATATATGTTTTCCAGATAAATCTTATGCAGTGTTGAATGCTAAGCCAATCTGCATAGCACTTAAAAAGAATAGATCTTACCTGCTGGGGATAATCTTCTATCAGCACATTTGCCAGAAACTATGGAGTCAGGTCAGGGTTCTAAATTTACAGTAAACTCTGGTATCCCTGTTTTGACTATGTGAAAGTTGTTTCTGTGGGTTTTGTTTTGTTTTGTTTTTTTGTAGTCCAGAGTAAAGCCTGTGAACTACTTGCACTAGAAATACTTAATATAAAGTCATTGATTTCTTCTACAGCTCCACTGCTTTTGTATGGGAATATAGATTTTATTTCTCCTTTTGGAAGCATTTTCTTCTAATATGTTGTTATAAAGGATGCTATAATCAATAGTTCTAAAAATATTTCAGTTAAAATATTAAATTAATATATTTGAATTGTAGACTTTGACTCACAAGAGATTCCTGAAAACCAAGACTAAGAACTCTCCAGTTCTTACTATCTGAATCAAAAAAAAACCCCACTTGGTTCTGAATCAAGAGATTTTTTTAGGAAGAACAATCATACTTCACTTATTTTAATATATTTAGAACAGTATTTTTGAAAGTCAACTGTACAGGTATGGAACAGAAATATATAAATACAATTGTAAAATTTCTAAAATATGTGAATATTACAGAATCATAAAATCACACTATTATGTTTTTTGTGTCACCTGGTGTCAATAGAGCTCTAATTTAATGTTCCATAAATTCTTTTTTTGCATTACTTAACTCTTCAAATATTTTTTTTATTTTACATAATGAAAATACACAGTTTTGTTTTACTCACTGCAGCTTTAAGTAGTATCATGCACATTGAAGTAGATACAGTGATGATTATTATGGAGTGACAGAGCAAGAAGGGCTACTGCATACATGCACATTTAGTGTTTCAAGTCTCAGAACAAAGTCAATAATGCTTATAAATCATTATTTATGTAAAAAACTTCATATAATCCTTACACTTATTCTATACAAAGAATATGAAAGAGGCAACATAAAAGCCAGAGATTGACCTTGTATTATTGGGTGGGAGACATGTGCTTGGGTGCCCCAAAATGCTCTCCTTCAGTGCCACAAGAGAAGGAACCAATATAAGGCAGTGGTATCTCTCAAAAAACCTTAATTTGTTCTGTAGAAACATATCCCACTACCCCTATTCTGGAAAAGCCTAGCTAGTGCATTTTTCAAGCCCATTCAAAATTTGTGCTTTGGGGACTGCTGGGAGGAGCAGATCTGTTCACAGTTCCCTGTCTTCTCCTCCTGCCCTCTTTTAATCTGTCTGGAGGATTCAATATGATACATCCTTCATTGGTTGTAACTTTTGCAAGCAGTCTATTTTCAAATTTCTTCACAGAGATCCCGTCTCGTTCTAATCCCTTTAGACACATCATACGCAGTTTTCCTAAGGACTTGTCTGTGGCCAGTTGGAAATTTCACTCACTTCCAGCTATTTTTCGTAGCTGTTTCTGAATGCAAATGTCTCTATGAAAATATTATGTATGCTTGAGCACAGCCTGCTGAAAATTCAAATAAATGAAAAAATTCCCAGTGGGAATTTGCTAGCCTTAAGGGAAGGAACGGAATGTGAAACTTGAAAAAAAATTTTAAAGGGGTCTAAATATATATATATATTTTTTTTTTCCAGGAAACTGTAAACAGTGAAAAGCAGAACTGAGTTTGCAATGAAAGCAA
Source organism: Phaethornis superciliosus (assembly GCA_023637945.1). Lineage (NCBI taxonomy): Eukaryota > Metazoa > Chordata > Aves > Apodiformes > Trochilidae > Phaethornis > Phaethornis superciliosus. The sequence continues at coordinate 108,890,555 of JAJQWJ010000001.1, read as the reverse complement.
AACAGGCATTATACTAAAATCATGGTACGCCTGCGGTCATAACACTGAACAGTCAAGTATGTTCGCAAAAATATGATGACAAAAATAGACTCTTTTACTTGGTTAAGAGTATGGCCATTATAACGGTGAGGGGTAGAAACTATTACACTTTTTACACAAAAAAAAGCTTCTGAAGTGCCTTTAAGACACTTTGCTTTCTACATGGCATACAGCGAAGGATGTGTATGTGTTTTCCTGTCTTTTATGGCTTGCAAAAGGATGGTGGGGTGGATTAACTGCAGTGGGTTTGCTACCTACACGTCTTCATCTTCATTATGTTAGCTCTGTAGAGTGATGAACTGTAATTGTTCCCTGGCTAACTTTGGTAGGATATAGAGTGAGAAAGGGTTTTGGAGCACTGCTAGGTTCCTGTTTCTCTCATTGATCTCTATGAGAACAATCATTATGATAATGATTCTAATCCAGCCTTCTATAACTGAGAAATAAATGCTTCTTGGTTAATATGCCTCAATTAATGGGTCACCCAGTGTAGCTGCAGCAGGTTGCAAGTAAGTAGCTTTCAGGATCTGAGCCCAAATGATTATAGGTTTCTTTTCCCTTTTTTGATGAAATGAATTCATAAGCCTTACTGAAATGAATCGCTCTTGGAGTCATTAATTATAGTATACACATGTTAATGACATCATTATCAGGAGATAACATAATGTCCCAAGGACCACGTGTTATAGTTGTTTCCTGTGCAAACAATTATGCTTGATAACACAGCCTGTCACAAAATGTCAAAAGAAACCACATGGTGTCTTGAAATGATTGTAAAATTACTATGTGTCACAGCTATGTATGTCATAAACAATACCATCATGACTGAATTTTTTATTAGCTTCTTGGGTGAGGGATACTGAAGAGAACAAACAATTAAGATCTTGAACATCTCTAGTGGAGCACATAATGCAGCACTGAACTCTTTAAAGCATACTCTGTGACTGAATTAAAATGAGTTAGTAGCAAGTTGAGGAAATGAATAGTAATAGACAATATTAAGGACCTTGTGATTTTTTTTTTTTTTAATTTTTATTAAACATAAACAGATATTAATTTTTTTGTTTGTTTGTTTTTTAGTATTCTACAATTTAGTTCTCATCTAGCACATCCCTTTTAGCTTGTATGAAGTCTGGATAGCAAGTTTGTAGGATAGAAGACATTAAAACTCCCACTTAAGCAAATAAAATCCTGATCAAACAAAAGTCAGTGACAAAGCTTCTCTGGCCTTTTACATCACTAGTATTTGACTGATGTGGTCTTTTTTTCTCTAAAAATGTGATGTCACTTATGCCCCTGCAACAAGGTGGTGATAGAGCAACAGCTTCAAGCTAGTGATCATGATGTGGGTTTTGTTGTGGCAGCAGGGCCAGCGAGTGTCCCCCAGCGTTCTACTGCAAAACCCTTCCTGGCTTTGCCTTGGTGCTGCCAAATTCATTAAGAAAGCCTGAACTCCTTCCTTTTGTTACCTGTGAATTTTGGCTGTTAATACATTTTAAAATTTTCCTTCTGAACTAACTGTGAACACGACAATTTATTGTTCTGTATATTTCATTTTCCTCTTTTCCTTTTACTGAACCGAGAGACGAGAATGTTCTTGTGGCTTGCCAAGAGTTGTATTAGTACCACAGGCCCAGAGAAGTTAAGAGTTTTCCTGGGGCTGCACAAGATGCTTCTTACAGAGCTGCCAAGAACTCTCCTTCCCTAATGCTGCCTCCTTCGTAGAGTTCTGTGGGACTGCTGACAACAGCTCCCTAGAAAAGCTATCAATATTATCATCTCCCAGAGCTGGGTTTTTTTAATCTGCAAGACTGTGTTTTTAGATGCTCTGATGGTAACAGTAATATTGCTTTAATCCCACAGTAATAAGTCATCGGGAACAATGTAGACAAAGGGTGCAAAATCTTATTCCTCCATAGTCTTTCCCTAACAATTGAATATCAAAGCACGTGCTTCTGATGCTGATGCTGCTTTATGCAAAGAATACATGCAAGAAAACCAGTCTCCCTGAAGCAAGTCCAAGATAGCTGACATGCAAGTATTTTAGAAAATTTAAAGATTAGATCTTAGTTTATATTTTTTTACTCTTTGTTTCTAGGTGATCCCAAACGAGAACCAGAAAACCATCTCAGAGGCTGCTCTTGAATTATATCTTTTCTTATCAGTAGCAATGACACGGGAATTCTTGACAGATAACCTGTTTTTACACTTCCTGAGAGGTTTCAGTAAGATGAAGATAATGATTCAGATTCCTTTCTGGCTTGACCTGAACTGGAGTACCAAATTTTCCAATGTTCCCTACAAAACTAATTATTCAGGTTTACTGTCTTGCAGTTACCAGCTAGCTCTGCCTTGATACATGCAATAAATCACCAGTGACCCTTTTTTCACCTCTTTGCCTCCAAGTCCCATTCTCTGGAAAGGACACCATCTAATTAAAAAACACAACAGGGGCCTGCTTAGACAGGAGGGCAGACTTAGAGGAGGGGGGCAGAAGGGGTGGGGGGAACCTGTATGACATTATAGGGATTTATTCTGGCAAAATCTGAGGCAAGGAACATGAGCTCTGGAGAGAGAGGTGTAGGAGACTAGTGAGATTTATGAGAGGCTGGCAGAGCTGACAATAGAAACTGGAAGAGTTACTGGAGCTGCTAGCAACTTTGCAAGCTTTTGGAAAGAAAATCAAAGGATTATTATTTGTTAGCAGTGGTATTAAAAATATATTTAACTGGCACAGACCTAGGAAGGCTTTTCCTTTCTTCAGTGCTGCAGATATGATTGATTTTTTTTTATTTTTTTTTTCCACAGTTCACTGGAGTTCAGCATCTTAATGAAATATTTGTTGTGTAAGACTGGTTCTGGGCACTTTGTTTCTTGGTTGATGCCATTCGTATAGAACAGCGAAGTCAAGTACACAGCATAAATATAGAAACATTTCAGAAACCAGAAAACTTTAAGAAGGTTCCAACTTATCCCTGAAAAACCTTTGTTAAATGAGTTTGAATGATTTCTTTTCTAGCTGTGTAAATGCCTCAAAATATATCAAAAACATGCCACATATTATCTGTAGAAATATTTCACAGCCTAGATAACCAGACCATATTTTAGGAAGACTCCAGCTGCATTTAGGGATGTTCAGCAATTTTGGAAAGAAATTTTAGCCCTTTTAGAAAGAAAGGAAGGAATATATCAATGTCTATCAAATAAGGTGGGAAATAATCTCCTAGGAAACCTTTATTTGAAAAATAGAGTAAAATGAAAGTATCTTATGTGGCATTCAGCAAGCCTAGCCAAAACGACCAGTCTTCTTTGTTGCTTCATTTAATTTACCATTTTGTAACCAAGTGCCTGATAAGGCAGAAAAAGGAGAAGCAGCATCATTCACTGACTGCATAACCCTGAGCACTATGTACACCCCTGTACTAAATGAGACCTCATATTGTGGGAAAATAATGTTTTTGTAATTAAAGTATTTCTCATCAAACATGATCGCAACAAAATAGCAGACTATTTAGAAGTTTTACTTATTTTGTGCCTTGAAATTCTAGGTTCTTGTATTTACCATTTAAATTAGTTTATTTCTTAATCCATGTAAGATTAATCCAGATAAGATATCTTAGACTTCTCTATATACTTCTTACTTTTTTTTTAAAGTCTGCCACCAATAGAGCCTGAAAATTTAGTCTTCAAAATAGGCTTCTGTAATTTACATTGCAAGATAAAGGACTAATGGAAGGTGAAAAAGGTTTTTGACCTAGTTGCTGGACCTAGAGGCTTGAAGAAATCAGCTTCATTTAACAATACCCCATTTTTTTTCCTTGTAATTGAGGGGGTAAAGAAAACAAATCAGTGTGGAGAAGTAATCGCATTTATCACCCTTTTCCTTGCATAATTATTTGAGCTGATTGTGGGAATCTGGTGGTTCTGTCCTAGTTTAGGATTGTAGTCACAGATGCTTTGACAGTGGAAACATCTGCCTTTTTAGAACATTCATTTTTTAGTTATTACTTTGAAAAAAAAATTAATATTATTATTTTAATGTGCCTTACTAGTAAGGAAAGTTAAATTTCATTCATAATGTCATGGAATTTTACATCTTTCAACTGTGAATTCTCAGTGAAACAATATGAGACAAAGGTGTAGCACTTTAACAGCAAGGGACTTTTTCATTCCAGATTTCAAAGAAGAGTCAGATTTTCCATCCATTAAAAGAAAGCAAAAGTCAAAAGCTTCTCAAGACAAAATCTCAGGCTGTTAGGTAATATGATAAATCTTTTCATTACAAAAATCTTTTCACTAACCAAAAAAAAAAAAACAAAACCCAAAAAACAAACAAACAAAAAAACCCCCCAAAAACTAAACCAAAAAAAAAAAATTTGAGTAGGTATTTGCAGAGCAGAATAGGGATACAACACTAGACTGTGGCCTGCACATCAATCATGAACTCTTTTTTCAGTAAGAAACGTAGAAGCATTCAACCATGGGGAAATTCATAAATGAGAAGCTGACTGGAAATGGGAGATAACTTTATTTCATGGTAAACAAGGGATCATTTGCCTCTGGTTCAGTAATACCATAACCCTGTGTATTGCATTTTCCTTGGGAAAACTGTTCTTTCAGTTCTTCATGGAATGAAAGAGTCAAGAATATATTCCCTGGTGACCACCAGAATATACATGTCCCTTTAGGTGAATTTAGCTTCATGAATTTATATGATTGTATGAGTATTGTTTGGATAGGAAAAAAAAAAAAATTACATTTTTAGAATGGTCGTAAATTTTCATTATTTTTTTTCCTTGTATGTCAGAAGTCTCATTTCAAAGACTCTTGTAAGCATTTTTGGTCTGATTTCTTGACAAGTACAGAACCATAGTACACTTCTGCTCTCCGTGTTTTATATCCCTTCTAACTAGATCTCAATTTGTGAAAGCTTCTGGAGCAAGTGAAGGAGTAGTATCAAGTTTTAAAACAAATTGTACCATTGTTGTGCTTATATCAAAATATTTATAAGATAATTAGTGCTAACTGTTGCTCAATAAAGGGCTTCTAAATTAAAAAAAAAATAAAAAAATAAGAAAAATATTTGTCCTATTGGTTAAGCCATTGGCCCTGTGTCTAAGCAGTAATGTCACATGAAGTATTGAAGAGCCCATGAAGCTGATAATGCAAAGCAGTGTCTTTTGCCTCTTAGACAGTATTTAAAATCTCTGGATTTATGTTGAATGAAGTAATATTACTTTCTGAAACGATTTTAGTGGTCTGAATCCAGTTTTATAGCACAGAAAGATTAACAAAAGGCAATCTTGCACAGCAGATGATGGCTCTTACATTTGTTTATGAATAAAATCAACAGAAGAGTTGTCATAGGGTAATTATAACTATGAATGGTAGCTTGCTGAAAATTATATTTAATTTCTATGTATGATTTTCAATGTTTTTTGACTAGAAGAATCAAACATTAGAAATTTGCATAGACAACATTTGAAAATAAATGCTTAAAAATATTCAGAAAGTTCCATCCATTGGCTCCTTGTCAGTAGATATCCCACATAAGTTTTTGTCCTGGAACCTGAGGGACAAGATCATCCATAAATCCACAATACTCCACTGTAAGTGATTATTCCTTTTATAATGGAATGAAATTTTAAAAAAATAAATAATAATAATAATTAAAAAAAAAAAAAAAAAAAAAAAAAAAAAAAACAAAACCCAGGTTCACAAAATCAGTGTTTAAAGCACATGGATTTCCTAAAGCCAAACTTTTTGTATGAAGATAATTTAATTATTTAGGTAGCAAGTTTAGATCTAAGTACATTTCATGTGTGTGTGCATGTGGTAAGGATGTAATTAAAAGGAATAACTTGAAAATATAATTTAAAAAACAAATCAAACAAGTATTTTCATATTGCTCCTGTGACTAGCTGCTTCATTTCAACATCCACCATACACAATATGTCAAAACATGTTTAGAAGCACAACCTCCTTCTTGAGTTGCTGGTGGTTATATTATCACCACCAGCATTTTGGCCTCTGCTTCTGGATGTTCATTCTGTATGTGGAGGAGGGAATGGAAGTTCCTATTTATTTGAAACACAATTTCAAAGAAAAAAAAAAAAAGTCCTTTGAACTCCTTATAACATTCATGCTGTGGGCAGGTACTGTGGAGAAAAGAGACCTGCAGACATGTGCCATGTGCTTTGTTCATGAGATGGATGGCTGTAATTTATTTCTGCCTGAAACACTGGTATTTATGATGCCTTTCCTTGGCCGGGGGATAAAAACAGTCTCCAGAGAAATTGAAACATTTTTTTAATGGTGCATTAAAAAAATAAAAAAATCCACAGGACAGCTGAAGGTCAAGGGAAGAAGGTGATGAAGGTTGCTTTGTCTTCTTTTACTGGTAATGAAATAATTCTCATTATTTGACTCCATGGTAAACTTTTTTCCTCTCTTATGTATTCACACTCACATCCATATGCACATTTTTAAGCACGAACATACTCATATCTTAACCCCAATTATTTTGCAGGATACTGTCAACATCAAGAACAGGAGTGTAAAATGTGGCTTTAAAAATCCTTTTCAGCTGTTTCCTGGCTCACAGCTGGATGAGTATATTGGCTGCTTTGAATAAGCCAAAATAGCCATAACCCTTGTTAAAATTAGTTTGCTTCCTCTGGCCTTGGGCTTTTGAGTACTGGGGCCAAATTGTCAGCCATTGCTTTTGTCTGGAAGCTGTATTAATTGCTCAGTGTTATAGTCCTAAATACTGGGTGGAAAGGCCCAGCTTTTAGATTTGATAAAACACTGCAGCAACATGACAGCAATGAATGTAAAATACACACAAAAAAAAAATCCTCGAGGAGCATCTTAATTTTAGATTTAATTAAAGAAAGTGAGAGTTTTCTGCTGTAAAGCTGATGCTTGCTTATTGGTAAATGTAACTCACAAAAATATTGTACTGAATATTTTTACTTCATAAATATTGTGTTTATCTAAGCCCTCTTTGCTGTCTTTACTAATATTTCCCTCCTTCCATAAGACAAATATTTTTTTTAAAAAATGGTGAGGTATATGAATTACCTACCAGTTTTTTCCTAGACTGTACAGAAGACAGTTCTCTGCTCTTCTAGAAGTGTTTTTACCCACCAACTTAAGAAATCTGTTTTCCCTGTAGGAGCTACTTGCACACTTAAGAGCCAAAATAGTGAATAGACATCATAGTAGAAAATAAAAGATAGAATAGATTAAGTATCAAGCTTTTTGTTTGGTTGGTTGGGGTTTCTTATGGCAGCATCAGAGCTAATACTCCACAGATGGTTAAAATATTTCCAGTGACAAGGGGGAAATATTAGAAATTTGACTGGAGAAGACAGATCAAAGCCAATTAAAATAAATGTCTTCAGAGCTTTTTATTAGGATATTATTTTCCCTACCTGAATCTCCTTTCCTGTCTTTCCTAAAACAGTAGCATTTATCAACATCCTGAACTCTCTCAAGTTAAGAGAATTCAGAACTCAAGATTAGACTCTGAACTCTGGATTCACTTGATTTTAGCTAGACTGCTAAAGATTGGTTGTAAAAGTCTAAGGAGCACACCCTGAACTCCTTTTATCATCAGTAAGAAGCCATTCATCATCTTTAGGGCAAGATAAATGTCCCTCTGGAAGGTCTTGTTTCTCTCCAAGGACTGCTACAGTAATCCTCATTTGACAGCTGAAGACTTGGTTGACTAATTTTTAGCCACCTGAAGTTAGGTTGGGATGAATGCCACTGACTGGTTTTGTGAAGATGCTCTACCTCCATGCACAGGTGAATGCTTTTGTGAATGTATACGATGCACCAATGCCTTTCTGTTGGTATTAATATGCAGAATATATATACACATATATATATATGCTTGGTTTACTTAGAGAGAGAATGCCTACATAAATATAGAAAGCTGCATCTTCCTGTTTCTAGTACATTTGAATTTTGTTCCCAGCATCAATGTATCAGATACTATTGGTCTATTTGCACCTGACAAGAAAAATATAATTCACTCTGAAAGGCTAGATGAGACTAGTTCTACCAGAGCTCTGTTACACATCAGCAGATAGTATTTCATGGCTTTTTAGCTCAGAACTGAGCTGGTATAGACCCAAGTCACCATGCTTAAAAGTATACTTACTTGCATGAATGATCAGCGAATGAAAAGCATTAATGTCCCAGCATGCACTGCTCACCAATACTAATTTTTTTGGTAGCCAGAGTTTCTTAGTGTGTTTCTGCTTCATTTAAACTCATCAATACCTCAATTAGTGCTTGTTTCCTTTCCTCTGGCAGGGACATTTACACATGTCACTTCACAGCCTCCAAAATCTAAAAGACTCATGGGAATTGCTGGGTCACAAAGTATATTCTGATTAAAGCTTGGGTTTTCGAGTGACTTTCTGCTTTTTTTTTTTTTTTTTTTTTTTTTTAAACCTGTAAACTGTTTACATATTTTTAATGGAAAGTTTAAAGCATAAAACCTTGGAAGAAAATGAGCACTTTCCTATGTGTTCTATTCTCTGTTTTTTACTGAGTTGTATTCAGTCAGTCACAGAAATTACGTGCTTTATGATTACCATAGCCATAACCCGCTCATTTAACATTAAAACTTGATGCCATCTTGATGGCATACTGAATTCAATTAAAGATCAAAGCACTGGAGAATTTATCTAAAATTATGTACTGCTAGTTTTAACTATTTAACATTCCTGCTCTTTCCAGCCTGACTTTTACACAGAGTGATGAAAGATCATAATTGATTTGGAATAGAAAATCGCCTAAGAAATTTATACTTAATGGATACATGTTCCTAATACTAATTTTTAGGCATCCATACTTTTCAACACTGGTGATGATGGTAACACTACTATTGTCCATTAATTTCTTGTGGTCATTGTCTAAGTCTTTGCAAATCACAGTTATAAACATGCTACTGCAATTTTTTATAGAACTTTGATTTTTTTTTTATTTTTTTTTTTCTTTGACAGTTATCCAAGGTTTGATGAAACTGATTTTCCAGTGCTTCATGTAGGTTACTATATTTTGTAAGAAATTTCTGCAGGCTTTTACTATGACTGGCTGCAGGGAACAAAGCTGTCAGCTTATCATTTCCTATTTTCTTTCTCTTGGTTATTAGCAAGTGCAGTTAGACAAAATGGGAATTGAAGCTGCATGGCAAAGTGAAAGAAAGTCACATTCATTTCAGAACCACATCAAACTCAAAAGCAAAGACAGAGAAGCATAAGCAGCTGCTGGTCTCATGTGTACGATTTGAAGACAGCAGTTTGCACTGTACAAACATAAAACTAATGCAAGAAAAGACCTTGGGAAGAGGAAAGAATTGCCTTTGTGATTTGAGAGGAAAGAGCTTTTTTATTTTATTAATGTGTCTTTTAGTTAAAATTCATAGTTGTCATGCAAAATAAATCAAATTCTTTTCCCATAATGTGACCTGAAACCGCTTCTGAGTGAATAAGATATGAACCCTAAATGTTCACAGCCTTTACCCTGACATATTTAATCAGATCAGGAGGTTCTGGTGAAGCTGCCAAGTACTGAAGACATCATTGTCATTGTTATTAAAGCTTAGCATCAAAGAAAGCCTGTTCTATCTTGGAAACGTGTTTGAATAATACTTATAATCAAAGTAGTTTCATTTGTAGTGGTGGAATAACTAGCTGAAACAGTACTTTCGGGTGCACAGAGTCCTCATTAATTCCCACTCAGTGATTTATTTATTTATAGAAATTTATCCAAAGATTGCCTTCCATAGATGTCCTAATATCTTAATTATGCAGTTTTAACATAGCATGGAGTCTCTTGTTTCATATGGGATTTGTAAGGTAAACTTAGGTAGTTGGGACGTGGTCTGGTCATGTCTGTGTTTAATTTCCTCTCTATTATTTATGCATCATAATTCTCGTGGAAGTTGCTCTTCATTGAATAGAAACACTAACACAAAGGAGCAGTTCCTGCTATGCAAAGTCTCTTTTTCCACAGCAGTACTGTCTTTCATACTGTTCTATTCAAAATTCTTAGGTTTGCATGTCTTAAATTATATTTTCTATTCTGGAATCACAGCAGCAATTAATTTCAAAACATTTGCTTTCTGAATTTGAAATTCATGCTATGTTGATTGTTTATGTGATTCACCCAGTACTGTTTCTATTGAAGAGTTGTATTGCTTACACAACAAATTCTTCAGTAATTCCAAGCAAGGTAGTAAAGTATTACATTCAAAATTCACTTTCATTAAATACTTAAATATTTTAAGTTTATACTTAATACTTAAATATTTTAAATTTAATTTTTAAAATACCTATTGTAAAATAGCATGTCTCTGAGGAGGTTCACAACAGATGAACACGAGTAAGTCACAAACACTAATTTAATTTTCAAAATTAGTGAATATTTGTAGAAAACAGTTGTTATTAACTAATATGTGCATTATATTTCTGAAAATAACTTGCATTCACAAAAAATGGGATGGCTATTTTTTTGTTAATGTATTCCTTTCACATTTTGAGACATGCAGGTTTTTTTCTAGTCTTGGGCATCCCTAGAGGATGAGGACTAAGAGCATTATTTCTGCCTGCTGGAAAGGTCACAGTCTTACCAAGAAATTGTGTGCTTAAACTGTATTTGAGCAGTCCTTCTGATTTTAAATTCTCTTCTAGATTCAAGACAGCATTTCACTTCTGGATACATGCTTCTTAATAAACAATTAATGTCAATTATCAGAAAGGGAAAAGAAGAAGAATTTTAGCAATACACTCACTGACTCCTGAACACTACTAAATTTGAAAATAGATTAACAAATAGAAATCATCTAATGATAATGTGAGAGCTAGTCTCCCTTAAATGTAACTAATGTACTTGCATGGGCTTTCTTTGCTTGAGCAAAGTAAATTAAGGAAGAAGATATTCATTTTTGTGGTAGAAAGACCTCATTTGCCATGGACAGAAGAATATTCTCTTTGTGGATGGGCAGCATGAGAGGACATGTTGAATTTTGCTTAAATGTTAAACTGGAATTTTAATTTATCTTTTCAATATCTATTAATTTCAATTTTTTTAATGGATTTTTCTCTCATGACAACTTTCTATCCGCATTCACAACATTATTTTCTACCCAGGGTTTTTTAAACTATGTCAAAGGGTATTAGTTCTCTCTTCTAGAACCTGTGCAAGAAGAACAGATGGTGTTGATCTTCCCTCATTACAGTACTAATGTGCACATCTGCAATTGAGAAAGGAATCACAGTTTTGTCAATGAGCAGTGTAAAGAAGAGGCTTTTGAGGCCACAGATCGTCTGGTTAGATGAACAGCACTCTCTAAGTATCTTTCTTTCCATTGAGGAAGCCTATGATGCCTTGCTATATTTGCAAGATAAATCCCACTATGGTGACAAATATTTCCCCAGACTGGCCAGTTTGAGCATACTCCACTGAAGAAGCCACCTCAGAGAGAGGACACTCTGCCAGATCAGAGACCTGCAGATCAAGAGAAGCGGAGAGACATGACGATATACCAGGAGTCACATCACTGACAGTCTAGGACATGTCTGTTACCAAATAGACTCTCAAATTTTCAGTTAACTGGACACTGGATCATCATATCTTTAGATTTGTTTACCTGCTGCATCTCTTCCATCTTTTTCAAGAGCAGCTTAATCTGCTTTAATGTTTTGCTATGAACAGCAGTCTAACTTTCAACACAATTCAAAACACATTGTACAGTGTCACATGGGCACCCCCCCATCAATGGTGTTGGATTTCTCTTTTCTCACCACATCTAGGTTTCCAGAAAAATACCACTTGAAGACTACAGGTAACAATAGTTCTAAAACACATTGAGAACTTGAGTTATTCTTAGAATAGTTCGAGAATGCTACAAGGGTAGTTAGTGTTTCATTACAAATTGAAAGATAGGAAGCCTTTCTCTCTGCTAGAAGGGAGAAAAAAAAGTTATTTCCCCACACTCTACTCTTTACATAATTTTTGAAATCAGTATGATTTTTCATTTTCTAATAATTTTTGAAGGTTTATTCTAAAAGGATTCAAATGTTTCTGTTGCTTTGTTCAGCCTTCACCTAACTTGGTATACCCTGCTTATTCTGGATAATGATACTAGTCTTTGTCAAGGTGAATTAGTGCTTTAATTTCTATTTGCATTCTGTTCCTGATTAAACACTCAGCAGTAGCAGAGAAAAGAAAGTCAGATTAAGTAATGTTTACCAAATCTCAGGAAAGGTCCAGGTTCATTTTCTTCAGGAGTGGGACAAAAGGTTCTTGTTCAGTCTGAACCACTTCCATGATTCTTAAGAGTAACCTCGACTACTGAATTTTGCACTTTGATTTTTAATGTTGAACGCTTCTTGCTGTGTAGCCATAAAGAAAGGGAAATACATTGGGTAGAACTTGGAAAAGGAACAAACAAACTAGCTTTCCAAATGCAAGTTCAATTTTAAACAGAGAAATCTCCTAGATTAATGCAGTGATATGCATCCTTGAAAACAGAAATTGCTCTTCTTTATAAAGTGTAGCTTCTGTTTCATCAATTTTTTAGTAATAGACCTTTAACAATGCTCAGAATCACACTTCAGAGAAGAATGTGCAGTACCCCAGAGGAGAGAGAATTGGAGTAATTTGTCCTCTAGGGGAACCTACTGCAAAATCCTGGAACATGGCACTATGCATTCCTTGAGCATGGGAAAAAACATGTCCTTCCCTTCCACAATTCTTATATAAATATAAATCATTATGTGTGTGTGTGTGTGTGTGTGTAATGTATATTTGAAGAGAAAGACAGGATACACACACTTAATATGGCATCTGAATCATCTTAATATATTTCTAAATGTCTTCACTTTTTTTTTTTAAGACTTCCTGGGAGAGACATCTCATGCGTATATAGTACGGATTTAGCTTGCTTATTTACAGTTTTCTAGATTATTTTGTCAGTAAAGAGACAGCAAATTTATCTCAGTTATTTGCATCAGTAATTTGATAAAAGGTGCTTGGAGGATGAAGAAATGCATTGCCTAAAATATCCTTGGGAATGTGGCTTTTGTTACCAGGAATCTTTTGACACAGAGAAAGATAAAAAGGAGAGCTTATGGTTTAGGATCATTGAAGATAAATTTTGAAGAGTAAAAAATCAGCTTTGGAAGAAAGGAAAATATTTAGCTGTGAGGCATTGCTATGGCAATAGGAATCTGGGTGGAAGATTATGTGAGAGGAAGGGAAGGATAAGCAGGGATAAAGCTGTATCTGAGGAATAAAATCATCTTCACATGGTTTTATGCTGCTCTTATTAAGAAAGTTTGTTGGAAAGGTAGGTTGTTGAGCAGGTAGTTCAATTTAAAAACAATGAAAAATAAAAAAAATTAAAATATATTCAACTTAAAAATAATGAAAAAAAAAAACCAAACCAAAAAGCAAAACAAAAAGAGGTAGCCTCTGTTTCTTAAAAAGCAGGCAAAATGATGGTGATGTTTGGTTTGGCAGACACCCATCAGGGGACACTTGCTCAACAGCTGTTTAGGAAACTGGAAAGCAAGGAAGGAGTCTCTAAGACAGGGTCCTCAAGGTCCATGGGACCAAATCCAAATGTCCCATTTTCTGCAGGTGCTCACTGTGTGATCCTACCCATGAAGCAGGAGACGGGTAGTGCGACTTGTCAGTGCGAGGCTCACCTGCTCTGAATACTAAGTCCCGATGGAGATACTGATGGGAAGATGTAGAAAAAGATCACTTAGGTGACTTGGGAGGTTGATATGATTTAATTATGGACAAGAAATTAGTCTGGAGGAGAAAAACATTGCTGCAGGGGTTAAGGAACATGTGAGAACCTGAGGAGGTTACTTATAGGAAGAGCAGAGGGGAGTTGAAGGGTTCTGAAGTGTGTTGCATTGAAGAAAAAGAGTGAGATGTAGAGAACTGTGGCAAATGAGGAAGGTGGGGACATGTGGGAGGTTTGGGAGATTATGGAAGACAGAAAAATGATGGCACAAAGTAATGATGGTAATGTGTACTCCTTAATAGCCTGCCACTCATTTGAATAGGGTCTCTTACTGATGAATAATTACGTAAAATGATATTTCAGTCTATTTCAGATGTTGCAGAGGGGCAGATATGTTCAAGTGCACATTTCTGCCCATACAGGGCCCACAGGTGTGCAGCTGGTACTCAAGCTTCTGTCTTTGGAAGCAGCAAGCAAGATGGTCGCAAAAAGTGACCTTCCAAAAGTAACTTCCTTGTGGGTACTGGTACTTGGGCAGACACCAGGTAAAACTGAAACTATTTTCATTCTCTGGAAGATGGAAGCAGACCTGTCCTAATTTCCTATTCTGATGATTCATCATTTTTTCTCTTTGACTGCTCATCTTTGACAGAACCAATTGGTACCTAATATCCAAAGAGTTATACAAGACACATTTCATCACTAATGTGTGTGGGTGACTAAAGAGCCTCAGGTCCCACAGAAGACCTTTCTCAGAGGTCTTCCTGTAATAAGATCCCATTCGTAGCTCAAGCCCACAGCTCTACAGCCCTGTTAGTTTTCAAATCAGTTTGTTTTGGTTCAAGAAGCCTTTGAACAAAAATGGCTGCATCCTGACATATTGTCATATCCAAGCATCAACAGCTCTGGCGTGTGAAAAGGTCACGCCACCAAGCATTAATATTTCAGAACAGCAATTACAATAATTCATTTAAATGAGGATTTTTCTTTTAATTTTTTTTTCCTGTTTAGTACCAATAGATGTAATACACGCAGGAGGAAATATAGAGAAGGCTGCCAATCAGGTCCTGTGCCAATACCATCTTCTTAAAATAGAGACCCAGAGAAGTTTAGATGGAATGAATTCTGATAAGAAGAGGCAGCTGTTCATGAACAAATACAAGGAGAGGAGCTGTTTCAGGAGGCAACCCTTGACTGCAGAAGCAAATAGAAAAGTCTCCTTACTGCCACCTCATAGATTTTGAAAGGGGTGGATAGATTCATTGAGAAGACAACAGTTCTTTGTGTTGTTCAGAGCTTTCCAGCTCCACTTAAGCAGAAAAAGGGCCAAAACTGAAAGACAGACTCATGGGCTTTGATTCTTCCTAATCACAAATGCCCAGGTGCTATCCATTAATGGAGAAGTCATATGGGAAGAAAAGAACAGGATACTGAAGACACCAAAAGGCCATCCTGTTTCCAAAAATGTTATATTTTGAGAGGACTGGACTAAAACACACTGAGGACTTTTTCTCCCTATTTTCAGAATAATTTTATTCAAAAATAAAATACCTGGGATTTATACCTATTCTTGCTAGCAAGAAAGTATTTATTTCAACCTTAACACTTTTTTAAGTACTGAATAAATTATGAAATTGACAATTATGTCAAAACTGTTCTGCAGAAAGAATAAATAATAAACCCCAAACCTATACAATACAATAAATACTGAATACAATAAAACTCAAATCTAGGTAGGTTTGTAATCAGTTTCATTATACTTTCAGCTCAATACAGTTTAACTATACACTCAGCACATACAGGGACTGTAAGCTCTTTGATGCAGAGCCTTTCTTTCAATTTTATACAGCTTCTGGTTTAATTGGGCTCTCATTTTGATAGATCATTACTGTCATAAATATAGAGCATATATTTGTCAGCAAATAAAACAGTAGCTTATCAAAATAAAACTAAGAAATGTTTATCAGTTCTTTATTGGCCCTATATGTGAATTCTCATTACTTACAGTGCCTTATGTACTATGAATATTTTAATTATGGTAAAGTCATCCTGTGAGCAGCAAAACAAATGGAGTCAGGCTCTCTCTGGATCTGCAATTCTTGTGTCTACAGTCTCACTGTCCAGTACCATCTCCTCTCTGCTATGTTCCCTTTGAGACCTACCTTCAATCTAAAGAAAATTATCTTACACAGGAGCAAAGGTAGAATAATTTCTCACATTTCTGATCACCTGGTCAGACATGGACAATGACCAAATTGAAGGGACGACCATGTATCATCACACTAATCGGCTCACTGAGGAACAAACTTTTTCTTTTTTTTTTTTTTTTTTTTTTTGTCTGTTTTTAGTTCCAGCTATGATAACATCCTACCCAAATACCACCTTGGCAACACAAGGTCAAAAGAAGGAAATGAGCTGCACGGCACATGGAGAGAAACCCATCATAGTCCGCTGGGAAAAAGAAGACAGAATAATTAACCCTGAAATGTCCCGTTACCTTGTTTCCACCAAGGAAGTTGGAGATGAAGTGATCTCTACTCTGCAGGTAAGAAAACAAAGTGACCCATGACTCCTGTACATGTATGAGTGTTGCTTGATTTGCTTTTAATAAGGATGTACAGCTATCTCTGCCCCACAAGTTCGGAGCCCCACCACTTACTCCACCCATAGCACAGCTAGAGGAGGTGGAGCAAACCTCTGCATCCCGCCTCCCAGAAAAATTAGTTTCCATTTCTCATGCTCCAGAGGCAGTGAGAGAGTCTGGCTCGCAGCCACACCTTATCCTTTCCATCCATTTCCAACAAGGTGTCTCATGCCTTCCCCTGCACTTTCTGCCACAGCATAGTTGAGTTTTGAGTACACTGCTGCTAAGTGCAGATTGAATCTCTGACCCCTACCTCTGATGTGTGTCAGGCTTACCTGCACCAAAATCATTAAGCTGTTTTGAGATAAAAATGCTGCCCTTTTGAAGTACTTTTTCTCCCTCCCTTTCACTCCGTGGGGCTTGTGAGACCATTTTATGAAGTCAGGTTAGTCTTTGGATTCAAAGTGAGATGGAAGGAAAAGGTACATGTAGATACATAAGTAGTATATCTACTGCTGCCTGGACTATTTGTCACTTACTATACAGAGCAGCAGAAGTCCCCAAGCCACCTGAGCAAATGGTCATGCCCTGTATTTTCACTTTTGCTTCTGTAACAGGCAGCTACCTGGTGGTTTGGGAGCCATGCATCTTGACTTGCCTGGCAAATCAGACTGTGAGACTCTGTTAAGTTCTGAGTGGCTAACCAAAGTTAAATTCTGGGACTACATGAGTGGCACTACTGTACTGGGCACTTAAGTTTCCTCAAGATGACATGGAAAACCAAGAAACTGCTGCTGTTCTGGTGTCACCTAAATAGGCAGAGCTATGACATTACCCTCAATATGCCAAGATACAGGGTTTTCTACTCATATTTAAAATTTTCTAATGTGAGTAAGTTAGAGGTCAATTTCTTTATATTTTTACATGCAAATTTATGAAATCTTTTTTTTTAAAATAATAGAAATTCTCATTAAAAATATTGATTTTCCACTTTTTCAGTCACATCCTTAAGAACATTTTTATCAGGCTCAAGGAAATAATTCTCTGTCTCTCTATATTGTCTGTATTCTAGTGTAACTCTTAAAGTATATCTCTTTCTTTACTTGCCCAAAATTGTGTTGGATGATAGCCAGTAAAAATCTGGTTTAGGTCTCTGTGATGGAGCTTTACTATTGATTTATGAGAAAGAATAAGTTCTATGCATGACTTTGTTCATATTAGTATATTTCTGTTATGAATAATATTTAATTATAGGGTAGACCTCTAAACCTCTCTGTCCTCATTCACCTTATTGACTTAAGTAAGGTAATGCCTGGATGCAAAACAATAATTCTTTTTGGAAGGCTGGCGACCTGCTTGGAGAATTCTCTTCTGAAGCAGTTGTGTACAGTAGTGGTGTTCTGTATCTGTATGTATGCTATGTATAAAGCCTTTGACTTCTGAGAGATTAAATGTCACAAAATTTGAAAATATCAAGGTTGAGGTTGTCTCTGAAGCTTTTATCTCAGTGCTTTTGCATGTGTGCATGATGGTGTGATCTTTAGTTGTATACTCAGCTTTAATTTTTTCTGCAGGACCCCTGCCTCAGTCAGGCATGACTTTTCTCTGGAGTTGAATTAGGGTTGAGTAATGAAAGACACTGTGTGATGCAAGACTGATCATTGAAACCAAACTTGTCACAGGTGGCCAATAATTGTGTGTTCTTTGTTTTCTAGGTACTTGCCTTCAGCCCTTGGGGTCTGATTTGTAGTAGTACTAAGCCCTCATAGCTGCAGCTTAACTCAGTGGAAGCTTTTATGAACATATGAAATGCTATTTATTGCTAAGGACTCTGAGGGGGGTGAAAGAAGGCCCTAGTTGTATCAAATTGGGCTCTGAAATTTTTTGGCTTTCTTAAAGCTCAGCCACACATGCAGATTAACACAGCTTGACAAGTTACTACATCTCAGATGGTAACTCTCCAATATCCTTGTAACGAGTGGGAAATTAATCTATTTATCTTAACCAGTCATGAATGAGAGTTGTGCTTATATTACCTTGGCACTGCTGAAGAATAAAGAACACATGGACTTACCATGGCTCAGTTAATATGTAGCAGCTTGTCAGGCAGCCACAAATATTATCAGATGTCTGATTCCTTAATTCCCCATCTGAAATGGTGGTGATATACTTCATGATGTCAGTGTTTATGAAAATAAATACACTCATCTTTCTGAAATGTGTATTGCATAGGTGAATGCCACAGAAAAGGCTATGAACAAATGAATAAGTCTGTCTTCAGGGCACAGTTTGAACTGTGTGCAGTAAATAAAGCGTGGAGCAGCACATTGAAATATGAGAAGAAAATGGTATTTGGAATATCTGCTTATTTTTAAAAAAATCCTTGAATGAAGTAGTGGTCCTGTAGAAAAATATCATTATGATCATGGATGTAAACACTATGTATAACTTTCTATGTTATTAAACAACAAATTGAAAAGAAAGACCACCCAAAATTTTATTGTGAGGCACCATGCTGAATACTATAGGGCTTACCACCGATATTTGAACCTTTATTTCCTCCACACAGACTTCAGTCACTTGAGTTATTTTCAGAAATAACTGGAAATATTTGGAGACAGCAGGAGGCACCATTCTGAATGGGAAATTTCAGCCAACTGTTAAATGCTTGGCAAACTTATGAGTAACTGGAAACAAGACTCCTAATGAGAAGCTACAGGAATAAGTGGTGCTCCAACTCCTGACTACACATGTAGAGCTGATAAAGTGCTCCCTCAGCCCAGGTGTTGTTGGTTTTGATAAGTCTCAGTATTTTGGATGCTTTACTATGCATATGTATGTGTGTGTGTAACATGAAATATCTATTTATTACTGTCAAGTTTGTACATTTTTTTTCTTGCACCATACAGAAAAGCTGTTGGTTTATTTTCTCTACATGGTGTTCAATCAATCACTTCTTTTCAAACCACCTGTAGATCTTGCCAACTGTGCGTGAAGATTCTGGCTTCTTTTCCTGCCATGCCATCAATTCTTATGGGGAGGATCGTGGAATAATTCAGCTCACTGTGCAAGGTAGGAAGAGGACAGCATAAGGAAAAAAACACAGCTATTGTAGTACAGTAAGTGTATGCCATCCTCAGAAGTCTCTTGGGGGAGGGAGGCTCTGATTCCTAAGTAAATATATTCCTCATTGTCAAAGAAATGAGAAGCCACATTAAGATGCTCAATCTTTCTTTTTCCAGTGTCAGCGGTTACATCAAAATAAAGGCTAAGCTCAAGTCTTTCTAGAGCTGTGCAAAATAATAAGGAGACTTTTTCTCAAATAAGCTTTTTCTCAAGCTGGCAATCGACTAAAGATACTTCAAACTATCATCTTCAGTAGGGACAATGCATATGAGGGCCTCAGTTGCATTTGGTTTTAAAGAACAAATATGCAATAAAGCATAAATAAAATAAAGCAAAAGCTAGACTAGTATCTCTGGAGAAATGTTAAACCTACTGTGTCTCTTTAAATTAAATATTTCAAGTTTAATCAGTCAAAAGAAATTGCAATCAGTTTGCTCAATTCAAACTCTAGGAACCTGTGTTGCCTGGGGAAGGGGTTTCACTCAGGCAGGCAGCAGCAAGTCCTGGAGTGTCTGGGGTGACACTTTGTGAGATACAAATTATGAGCAGGGCTCAGCCACTGGCCACTGCTTTTTTTCTATGCTATGCTTGTTCCTGTGCTTGTGTGCCTTTGAGCATGCACCCAACAAATTTGTAGGACTTCGAAATTTCTTTCTTTCTCCCCACTCTTGATTTCTAGTAATTGCAGATGTCAGTGAATGCCTAAGGCAGCCCTATTTGGGGAATTTGGGGAGAGGTTCTGTTACACCACTTCTCATTTAAACTGCTTTGACAATTTAAAGGGATGTTAGAATGAATAAATGCTATTTATTTACATTCTTAGCTCTAGAACCAGAAAGAGGTTTTAGTGTAATTTTAAACCGTTATCAAATTATTCTTTTATTAAATGAAGGCTTTTAAATATATACAAATAGATATTTTGCTCCCTCCCCCCAGCAAATTTAGCATTTTTAATCTTAGTATTCATATTTGTACCATCACTTTCTGTGGAAAAACTGTAGAAATGTCAGTGAAACATGGTGTTTGAGGCAAGAATCTTTTCTAGTATTAGTCATCCAATTTAGAGTCCTTTTAAGGAAACACAACTCACTGTCATGTATAAGAAGGTAAAGCAGAAGCCAGTATCCAAGATTACATCAGTGACTCTGCTCTGAAAAGCGACATTTCCTTCTTCTGTTGAGTATTCATCAGCAAGGGACTAACTGACCGAGGATACTAATGAATGACCAGAGAAAATGCCATGAGAGCTTACCACCAGAGCTATGCCAGTGCCATGCTCATTAATGTCTTCTTGTTATGAGAATGGATTTTCTCCTAACTAAAACTGTGCCTGTGTGTTTACTCAGAGCCCCCTGACCCTCCTGAAATAGAAATCAGAGACGTGAAAGCACACAGTATCACCCTAGTATGGACCATGGGATTTGATGGAAACAGCCCCATCACTGGCTACGATATCGAGTGCAAGAACAAGTCAGGTAAGTAGTCCCAATTGCCAGTGATTTATCATTGAAGTTGTATTGTTGTATTGAAAGAAAATTCATATACTGAAACTTCCTGATGAAAATTTTTACCACAGTTTTTTCACAGTAACATTTATTTTCATTTGTTGTCTTTTTTTTTTTTTTTTTTTTTTTTTTTTTTTTTTTAGAATAAGGACATTAAATTTAGCAGGTTTTGCTTTTCCTGTTTTTTGAGAGAAAGCTACACTTAAGGGGGCAAATTTAGTTGTACACCAAGCCATTCCAGGTCACAGCTGGTATTATGATTTTTTATATTTTCCTATTTTATATTTCCCTATAGAAAAATATCTGCTTTTCAAATTATCTTTTCCTGTTGTACTGATTTTTAGAAGTAATTTTCTATCAATATATGTGTATGGCGCATCTTCCTTGGAAAAGCAGCAGTGAAAAGGGTAGGTACGAGAATTTCTAGATGATGAAAGCTCTGTGGTACACAGCTGAAGGACCATGCAGAGTTTTCAGTAACATACTGGAAACAGTTCAAAGGGTAAGAGCAGGGGCACACATTGGCAGGACAATGCGAGCAGATGCTTTCCTTCTAGACCGCCATACAGACTCATTGATGAACATCATGAATGGGGTAAATAGCTTAAAAAAAACAAAAAAAACAAAAAAACAACTTCTTAGCCAGGAACATATTCCTGTTCTGGTACATGTTAAACACAAAAAATGTTGACTGTCTATTGAAACCTAAAAACATTCAAGGTCTGTTGGAACTGTGTTTGTGATGTGAGATTATACTTAAAATTAGTCACATGGATAAGCACTGCCCTTCAGTCAGGCTTTGAGAAGGGACTAGACAGGAAACTGTAATGGAACAATGTCTGCCTATTTTAAATGTGATTTAAAAGTTGCTGAAATGTTATATTGTGCAGGGTTATGTTGGAGTTTGTTGTTGTTTGTAATAGGATGTAGTCCATTAATAGGAGTGCTCTATGTGTGGTTTTCAGTAAAAAAACATTTTGTTTATCAAAACAAGTATAGTAAAATTAGTTCTGAGATGCAAAAATACACTTGTTCATAAAATTCTAAAATTTTGCAAATTTAGAAGAACAATCTACCCGTCTTTACTATTTTCTATTTTGTCTACATTGTTGATTTCCCTTGTGCTTTACTTATGCAAAAATAGTGTGATGCCTTCATTATTAGGTAGGATATTTCAAGAGTGTCGAAACATCATTTACTCTTTTTACATTGGCTTTGTTAATGAAACTGATAATGTACAGGTGAGCATGAAACATTACAAGTAATTATTCCTCACTGTGGCTGTGGTCAATAATTACAGTATTGGAGTTGTAGACTAGGCAAGGATAGATAGTTGTAGACTAGACAGATACTTAAACTTATCTGGACATATTTTTCTTTTTGATTCTTTTATTTGTTTTCCAGCCATACACCTTCTCCAGAATGTTTTTTTAAAGTCATTCTTGCCTGATGTGTGCTCCTTTCTTACCCTAAAACAACATGTCTATCTCTGAATCATGTAACTCAGCATAACCCTGTCTAGGAAGACTAATCTGTGTTCCTTTGAAGCAGTGGTGGAAAGGGATTTCAGTGCTCTAAAACATTTTTGTTAGATTTAGTTCAATGTTTTCAAGTGTTAATGCAGAATGCTGGTAAGGATTCACTGTGTATAATCACTGTGAAGCTGCATTGCAGAATTATGTCTCTCTAATATGCCATGATAAATCAATAGCAAGTCAGCAAATGAAGTGGCATCAGATTAGATGAATATATCAGGACGCAACATAGTAACAGCAGTTTAAAAAATTGAAAGAAAGAAGAAATACTGGGTGGCAGAACTGGTGTTGGAGAAAACATTTGTCTATATATGAAAACAAATGCTAGAGCTCATGTCCTAAAAAGACCAAAAAACAGAAATGTCATTTTTAGAATATGAGGTTGAGTGCTTGGAGAAAATAGGATAAAGTTTTTTAATTCTTGCACATAATTTTTTTCATTATTAAATCATCAAGAAGATAAAATGCCAAAGATGGTTACTGAGGAACTTGCTCAGGGTAGTTGAGGGAAATTAGAGCAAAGGAGAGGGAGTTAAGAAAACTTCTCACAATTTCCAGATATTAAAGGGACAGCAGAAAACTTGGATAAAACACGTACGATGCAGATGATAAACTCAGTGAACATCCTTCCAAGGCCAAAGTAAAGCTGTAAACTGCACAGTTGTGTTGAGTGAGAATTTTCCATTTATGCTGCTTACCCTGAGCACAAAGAAGTGAGTTTACAGCAGTATGCATCATCCGGATGTCTCAGGAAGGAAAACTGCAAAACTACTTCATTTCAGAGAATGTGCAGGTGACCTCATATTGTGCATGGGCTTCACTACACGGTGCTGCCCTCATGTATCCTATCTACCATTTCAGTGCCATTAGACAAAAAAGACTGACTAATTATCTGCTAGGACAAGACAAGAGGGCATTGTCTCAAGCTGTGCCAGGGGAGGTTTAGGTTAGATATTAGAAAGGATTTCTTCATGGAGAGGGTGATCAGACATTGGAATGGGCTGCCCAGGGAAGTAGTGGATTCTCCATCCCTGGAGATATTTAAAAAGAGCCTGGATGTGGCACTCAGTGCCATGGTCTGGTAACCACAGCAGTAGTGGTTCAAGGGTTGGACTTGATGATCTCTGAGGTCCCTTCCAACCCAGCCGATTCTATGATTCTATGATGGATTTGCCTGTCACATGGGCAGGTGGCATCTGTAGGGTCCATTTGCCATGCAGGAGCAGTGGGTATAGTGGGAGCTCAGCAGCTCAGTAGGTTTCAGTACTTAGATATGATGCCTGCCTGCACAGAAGTGTATCTGTGGCACTCAGAGTTAGCCCTTCATTGAAATGGCATTGAAACTGAATCTGACTTTCCCATAATAGGTGTACAAAAAGGTCTGGAGATAGGAACAGGTATGCAGGTCCTTCTTTGTGCCTCTCTCCTCATCCTTTTAATATTTTAGGGAAAGGCGAGGGGCAAACTGAACAACAGTCCCGCTTCAGGTTCTGATCTGAAATGAGAGAACTGTGCTTTGCTCTTTCTTGTGCTCTCCTGTGAAGCTCTGTTCCTTCAGGATGCAGGTGCCCTCCCAGAGCTGGGGGTTTTCCCCCAAAGCTGCCGAGGGAGGAGAGGGGAGTGCGGCCGGGAGCAGGGCCGGGTGCAGTACCGGCAGCAGCCACCGGGTGGCAGCCACGGCCCGGGCTGGGGCCCCGATTCTCTCCTGCGGGGTAAAATCCCAAAGCTTCGGTCGTGACCATGGGAACGGGTGGAAAGCTCCTGGTTTTCATAAAAACATGCGTTTTATAGAAAGCTGAGAAGTACCCGGGTGTAACATTTGACGAGCGGGATAAATAATACCTTAAAATTTCCACTCTTCACTTATGGTGGGGGGCTTTTTGTTTGTTTTGAGGTTTTTTTCAGCCTTTCTAGGTAAGTAGATGTTAGACCACTCTCCAAAAAAAAATAAATCATAACAGTAAAACAGACAATATAACAGAAGAAACAATAAAACAGAAAAATCAACAGTCAGTCTTAATATCTCAGCTACCTACCGTGTGTATATGGGCAAAAATCTTTAAGGTTTGCCAGAAAAAGCAACCAACCAACCACAATAAATAACTATTTTCTTTTATGTTATTAAAACTAAAAACAATTTTGGCGATAAATTTGTTGCTTTCCTTCTGGACTGACTCAATTTGGAGCAATTGCTTTTTTGGTTTATTTTACTCTTCAAAAAGGGAATATATAAAACAAAATAGACTCCTGAAGTCCACGCATTAGTTATAAATAAACATGGCAAACCTACATTTAGGATTAAAGAAGACTGAGTTTTCATTTTTCTCCATGATATGTCATTACTACAAGAGTTTTTCAAATTTACTTTTTTTTTTTTCTGTAGTTAATATTTATTACATAGTCCTACCACCCAGAGGTCAGTATTTCAAACAACTTAAGCAATTTGATAATATTATGATTATATTAAAAGAAATTATTGTCCTCAGCAGGTCAAATTTAGCACATTCTCCATACCAAGTGGGTCTTTTTATATAAAAATTCCTTTCCTGTTGGTGTGTTACACTGGAATGTGTACACTGGAATAGACAGAATGTCTTTCTGTGTTTGTATAACATTTGAAACAATGGAGTGTAAATGCTGGTTAAAGTTCTGTAAAGTGTAAGAAAGTGACTTGAAAGCAAACTGGCACCACTGCCTGCAGGTAACCCCTTTAAAGCTTCTTACAGTAACCTATATAGGGAGCTGTGATGAACTCAGTTACCAAGGAAAGATAAAATCAAGTGAATTTTGTTAGTACTTAAGTGTCTGATTCCTAAATGTTTTCTGGGTAAACTAAGCCACACAAACAAACAGGCTCTGTAAAAAGCTGAGCTTCATGTGTCATTAGCATCTTTAGCAAGCTCATATATAAAAGAATTTACACAGCGTGTGCAAATATTTTGTACCTTTGTACTTTCTATTTTTAAACTAATCTTTCTTAGCTGCTGAGCTTTCTGCAATCCTGCCTACAGTGACCCTTCCCGTAAAACACTCCTGTAGAGCCTTCAGTGACATCTCCCTTAGGATGCTGCTGAGCTTAAAGGAGGAACATTGCCTGCAGTAAGAAAGAAAAGACGGATGGCTACTCATAAAAGGCATCAAGATGTTTTAAATGGATATACTCTTTATGTTTTCTGCAGCAGCTGAATGCTTGGATGACAAGGAGGAGTTACTGTGTTTAGCCAATTTCCATCCTTTTTCCTATGGTATTTCTGGAGAATTTATTAAAAACATAGCAGGCAGATAAATAGTAAGCATGAATAATAACAATGTGCTCCTCCTTTTACAGATACATGGAAAAGGCTAAGAATATTCTACATTCCCCTTATATTAAACAGCTCTTCTAGCCTGACATGACTTAGAAACATAGCATCAGTCATGAAGGGTGCTGAGCCCCACGTATAAGTCAGTAAAGTGTTCCAGGCTCATGCTCACAGTTCACCTATGGTTTGAGCTCCTGGAGTTTGAGATCAAACTTTCTGCCTTATCTCTGCTAGTCCAAGAGCCCTCCATTCCTGCTCATGAACTCCCTTTCCCCCCTTTTTGAAGCACAACCAAGCTTGTCTCTGAGTGAGGATTTCTGTGGGACAGCAGCTCCCATCTTTACAGTTGTTCCAAGGCAGCAATGGTAAAACACCAATATCTACTCACACACACACACACACACACACACACAACTGGGGAATCTGTGCTGCTCTCACTACACACTCAAAAAAAGGTAAAGGAGTAGCTATTTCTTTAGATTTGTTGCTGGACTTGGAGTTGAGATTATTCACAGCACCACACTTGGAGCAGCTGGGAGTGCTATTAAGGAAGGTGATCACTCGATGTGCTTGTAGCAGCAGGCATTATCTGGGTTAATTCAGCAATGACAGTATCCCTGCTCTGAGGGGATGCTTAACTGTGTGTTTGTGTTGGAAACATTAATATTGTCTTTTATTTCTCTGTTTTATTTCAATCTCTTACTTAACAGACTCTTGGGATTCTGTTCAGAGAACCAAGGATGTTTCTCCTCAACTAAACCAAGCCACTATCATTGACCTTCACCCTTCTTCAACTTACAACATTCGCATGTATGCCAAGAATGATATCGGCAAGAGTGAGGCCAGCAATGAGCTCACCATTACTACTGATGAAGCAGGTATGCTCTGGTTTTGTAATATCTAAAACATGTTGGGAATAATTCCTCCTTGACATGAGGAATCTTTACTTTAAATGCTGCTTGTGTTGCTGCAGCTGCATGGGGTGAAATACCAAACTGATCCCATAAAACATTGTGACTTTTGTAACTTCATCATGCAGGCTTGCAATTAAAGCTGTTCAGTGGCATCTAGTGGTCAAAGAAGACATTGTGCTCCAAATTTTCAGCCTGAGGTATTGGAAATGGCATGCCTGTATCTAAAGTTAGATAAATCAACAGCATCCTACTTTAGTGGTGGTTCCTCCCCTGTGGGTCCTGTGGCTTTCCTTAGATGACCACATATTACTATAAGTAAAAAAATTTAAGCTGGCCCTGTTTGACAACATTGATTATGGATGTGATCTATCTGGAATTCTGCAAAGCCTTTGATGCAGGTCCCCACAATATCCTACTCACCAGGCTTGAGAGATATGGATTTGATAGGTGGACTGTTCAGATGAGATGAGGAATTGGCTGGATGGTCACATGCAGAGGGTAGTGGTCAACAGCTCAAAGTCCAGATGCAGACCAGTGACAAGTGGTGCTGCTCGGAGGTCCATACTGTGACCTGTACTGTTTAATATCTTTATCAGTGATATAGACAGCAGGATCAAGTGTGCCATCAGCAAGTTTGCAGATGACACCAAGCTGAGTGGTGCTGTCGATAAGCCAGAGGGATGGGAAGTCATCCATAAAGACCTGGGGAGGTGGGCCCAGGTGAGCCTCATGAGGTTCAGCAAGACCAAGTGCAGGGCCCTGAATCTGGGCCAGAACAATCCTCACTATTGGTACAGGCTGGGGGATGAGGTTTTAGAAAGCAGCCCTGCAGAAAAGGACTTGTGGGTGCTGGTGGATGAAAAGCTGGATGTGAGCCAACTGCACATTTGCAGAGAAGGCCAATTGCATCCTGGGCTGCACCAAAAGAAGTGTGGCCAGCACAGAGAGGTGATTCTGCTACTTTGTTCTGGTAAGACCTCACCTGCAGTACCGCATCCAGCTCTGGAGCCCTTAATACAGGAAGGAGATGGACCTGATGCAGCAGATCCAGAGGAGGGCTACAAAAATGATCAGGGAGCTGATCAGCTTCTCTTACAAAGACAGGCTGAGGGAGCTGGGGTTGTTCAGCCCAGAGAAGAGAAGGCGGAGACCCAATAGTGACCTTCCAGTACCTGAAAGGGCCTACAGTAAGCTGGAGAGGGACTGTTTGCAAGGACCTGAGGTGATAGGATGACGGGCAATGGTTTCTAATTAGAGAAGAGTAGATTTAGATGTTAGGAAAAAGTTCTTTACCATGAGGGTGGTGGAAAAATGGAACAGGTTGCCCAGAGAGGTGGTTGAGACCTCATCCCTGGAGATATTCAAGGTGAGGCTTGGTAAGGCTCTGAGCAACCTGATCTAGTTGAGAGTGTCCCTGCTCACTGCAGGGGGTTGGACTAGATGACCTTTAGAGGTCACTTCCAACCCAAATTATTCTGTGATTCTATGATCCTTTTGAATCCTATCTTCCTTTGGTATTCCACCCACTATCTCCATTTAGTTTTCTGATTACTGTAGAAGATGCTTGGTTGTCATTAGTTAATGTCACACTCTTGTTCTTTGTTGCCATGTATTCTTCTGCATCCCTAAAGGTTTCTGCACCAGGAGGGATATTCAGGCATTTCCACTTCGATTGATGGAGCCACTCAAACTGCTGCCTTCCAGTACCACCTTATTTTTAGTTCTCAGGGCTAGTAGATGTGGCAGATGGATAAGGACAGCAGGGCCTTGTGCATGTTACCATATCTCAAGGTCTACACATTACATGTGACAGTAGAAGACTTACAGATGAAAAGTGAAGTAAAGCTCCCTATTTCAGAAATTAGGAATGGAAAAGCTGAAAGGCCATGAATACTTCTGCCAGAAACACAGTACTATCACATGCAATGTATAAAGGTGTACTAATGAGTTATCCAAGCAGCTTCAACACCCTAAGCTGGGAAACTGCGTAGAGTTACTTTGAAACGTATTGATCAGATAGGAGCATGCTCATTTGTATTTTAAAATTACATTTTTATCTTTCTTATTTTATTTTCCCTGTTATCTTATGCCAAGTCAGTAATGCTTCTTTCTTTGGGGATCTGGAGAGGAAAAAAAGAAAAAATTAATGCAAGTATCTGTGTGACTGTGTCCTGGCAGTGAAAATCCTGCACCTTTCTCAAGATTCATGTTTGTCTAGACCTTAAAGCCCGGTTACCAATTTTCAGTCCAGCTCAGGTCAATACAGCTGTGCAGTTCCCACTCATTTTCTCTATAGGTGAATTTACTACAGTGAAAATAAACCCCTTCTCTGGAGAACATGATTTTGGTCTTGAGGGGCTTTTTGAAGAACAGGACACAAGGGTTCACAGTGCAAAGCAGAGTAAGCAGAGGGCAACATGAGCTGCATTTCTTTTTTTGCCAGGTGTCTTTTTTCATCCTAGTGGAAGGAAAGGTCTGAAGAGAATTCATATTTTTATGAGCATTCAGTGAACAATTTTACTAGCAGTGAACAGTTTGTTTGCAAAATACTTATGATTTGAATAGTCTGTTTATCTTCTTTTGTTCAATGAAAATGTGAAATGACTGAAGAAAGCAGACTGTCCATTCTAGCATCATCCATATCCTCAAAAAACCCATCCCTCCTTGTGCATATACATCAAAGGAGAGGGGTGGGTCTTGGTTCTCCTCTATCATTCTCTGTTGTTCACCCACATTTAGAATATTTCTTACTTGCTGAGTTTTTCCTGACTGATAATTATAATGTCAGGTTCATCTCCTGGCCTTGAAATCATAAAAAAAAAGGAAAAAAAAAATCTTCCCTGTGAAGGAGGTTTAACCTTAAAATCTAATTTTATTCTGTTCTTTGTAACAAAGTTTCCAAATAATTGATCCGTTTGCATCTATCTTTTAAGGAGCTCTCTATTTTGAGCAAAAGACCAGCAGTGTGGAACTGCATTCAAAAGTTACTGACCTACCTAGGGAACAATCAGAATAGAGGAGGTCAGGCTTAGGCTGAGTATTTGATGGTTTTCTCCTGGATTTTGATTTCAGGTGGTAAGCAATGTACAGGAGCATTAGTTTTTGATCACTGTTTATTTCTGTTCTCTGCTTTTACAATAGGAAACTGAGAACAGCATGAAGGCAGGGAATGAGAGAGAAGGTAATGAGAAGGGAGCAAAATAAACATCCAGGAAAGGCATCATAGAAACTGAAAAACTCTGACCTTGCTGTTGGCGAGGGGGTCCAGAATGTCTATTACAGGAACCTGAGTTGCCCAGCACTAACTATTAGAAAGCAAACTGTAAAGGGGCTCTGTATCAAAAGGATAGTCAAGAATGGCCTGATTTCAAAGCTTGCAGAGCTCATCTTTCCCTCTGTAATACCAAAGTTAGCTCCTGTGTTGGAAAACAGACTGTAAGTGCACTTGCAGTAACATTTGTCAGAAAAACAAGAGCACTACAGCTCTTTTTTAATACTGAAATCAATAAGGGAAGCTGGGGTATCTGTGTTTTCTTCATGTCTTTGTCACAAACTCTGTATGTAAAATAAATTACTCATTACTTAACATTTCATTATGGTATGGTGGTAACAGTGAACTACTCATATCTGTAAAAACATAGAGTTTTTAAGGAAAAGTCAAGATTTTAAGGAGACAATTTAAACCTCATTGTTAGGATCAAATCCTTTGTTCAAATTCCACCACATTATAATGTGCTTGGAGAAATAGCATTTATGTTTGTCAACAAGGGGTTAGTATCAAAGACAAAATTAAAAACCTTCAGGGAGACCTCATTTTTTGCCAGTGGACCTTTCCCTCTTCTCCTTCCTGTATATTAATGAAAGGGGAGTGGAAAGTAAGTTCTTTCAGCATTTGAAAATTTCATAGATGAGGGACAGTCAAGAATGACACAGAATAGGGCATGCTTAATAACTTAAACGTATTATAGGCTGTATTCTGGGTCTCTCTTGCTTTCAACAGGTATAGCAAAATGTTCTGGCTACTTTCATCACAGCTGTCATTTACTGCAGATCCTCCTCTAACAGCCCCATCTCACCCTTTGTATTGCTTTGCTTCATTTGTCGTGCTATTAAACGTAATTTAGTACCTTTTTCTGAGGCTATATCCTGCACCAAGGGAACCCTCTACAGCAGCCCAAGATTACTCTTCAGATCTTTCTTCTACAGTGATTTACCTCACTGAGAAGGAATTTACTTCACGACTCTCAGTTCAATCCCAGCCAATTCTTGATCTGCTTTGTACCTGCCCAGCTTACAAATAGGCTCTCCTAGACTCAGGACCTTCTTCTCCACTTGCCTTTAAAGCATGATGCAGACCCTTGGCAGCCTGTCAATAGTGAAAGCAGCTCATCCTGACTCAGGCAGGAGCTGGGGTCTGCTTTTTCTATCTAGCAGGTATCTTTTGCCTGGTTTGCAGACTGGGATGCTCACACTGGGGAGGGAGAGAGGGCAAAGTGTGCAGTGTTTTGTGTGTATTTGACTGAATATGCTCAGTAGTCTCTAGAGAACAAAGGGGATCCTGCTGGAAAGTTTGTGACATGATGAAGGCCAGCTGAGGAGCTCCTGTATCATCATTATTTAAATCATAGAATCATCATGGTTGGAAGGATCTTCCACATAATTGGGTCCAATCGTCAGTCCTCCACCACCTTAACAACCAAATCACATCCCAAAGCACCATGTCTACCTGGTTTTTTAACACCCCCAGGAACGGTGACTCCACCACCTCCCTGGGCAAACTGTTCAAAGGGTTCCAAGAGGGTTCTGGTGCCCTTCTATCACCTACAGGGTTCTGACAGCAGAAAATATGTCTTGCCTATTTAGAAAACAGAAACATCATTGTAAGCATATCGCTAAACAAGGAAAGTTCCTATTATTCTCTCTTACTCTATTTGCAAGGCTGCTAAGTTTTGACATGTGTTGAATTTCACTACTGGGTGAAGGTCATGAATAAATGGAGAAGATTCTAAGCTTTGGTTTTGTATGATGAAATGGTGTCTTCCATTTTCCTATGACACTGACTCTGTCTAAATCTTTGAGATGCTGGTGTGGTAAGTTGGTGAGATCTCATATGAAGTGCTGAATTTTGTATGCTGTGTGGACCAATTTTGATCTATCTGTCTTCTCTCTTTACAGCTCCTGATGGTCCACCTCAGGATGTCCAACTGGAGCCTATATCTTCACAAAGCATTAGAGTAACCTGGAAGGTAAATACACACAGGGATGAAAATAGATTGGCAGTATTCGGGTGCATTCAAAGGGATCCCATTGATGGGAGTATTACAACAACTGTAGATGAGCTATTTTCTTTGGGAGACATTTCACAGATACTCTTGCCAGCAAATATGATAATAGGCATGAAGACCAGTTCATTATGCAAAGAAAGAACATTGCACTGGAGAGTTATAGTAGCAGCCTCTTGCCTGTACTGATGACAATAACAATTCCTACAATAACATTTCCTTCTTCCTTTCAAATAGAAGGCTATGTGCTTGGAAAATGGGCACTCCTGGAATTTCAATATGGTTTGGATAAACTCCAAACTGTTCAATCCAGTAGGAGATTTTTTTCCATTGTAATGGAATCTGGGACAGGGCCTTACTGAAGGCATGTCTGCACAGAAAGAGCATATAGTGTCTCAATATAGCTCATGAGAATTAATGAATCAGAGCAACTGATTTAAAAGTATCAGCAACTGATATTATTTAAAAATCTGGCATGTCTTGCGACTCATTTTTTTCCAGATTTTTTTTGCTCAGTGTTTTGACAACCACAGAATGTTTTAAATACTTTCAACATGATATCAGTGATACTTAAACCATGTACTAAATGGTTTTGTGCTAGATACTGCTTGTATATTGTAGCAGATAGAATAAAGATATCTAATCACGGTAGTGTAATCTCAATATGAATGGCACTTGCCAAATCATATGGATAATTCCATATATTTAAGCTTCTAAAATGTGTAGTGTTAAGTGCTGGAGTATAGTGGTGACATAATTGTCATTCATTTCTACAGTGATGTTAATTACCCCTGCAAATGTGGATAATGTGTATTTTGCAGATTGATATGGACCATGCAGAAAGTCAGAATAGTAACAGTGAGCTCCTGCTTATTGACTGTATAAATAACTAATAACTGTGGGGTGCTTTTTTGAGTTGGATCCTGAAAAGACAAGTTTGTACGGTGCACAATCTCAATACATTGCAGGTGGACATATAACTACTGAGGTATCCCACTAGTACAGAGGGACCTCAGCTGTCAAGATATTTTTAGCAGATCAATGGTGGTTTAAAAATTCTGGATTAAAAATTATGTTTTGATGAAACATTTCAACATTAAGCTTCAAAAGCAGTAGTCCTTATCAGACCTCATGTAGAGGTTACAAACACAGTGATGATTCTTGGCCCTTATTCAGATCTCAAACTTGTATCAGTGCTGGTTTTCATCAAATGGTTTCCAAAAATGAAGGGCTTCTAGTCACTAGATACAGGCTTGCCTGATGGTTTAAATGAAACACAACAATCTATTTATAAAGAGCACATGTGAAGCATGGATTTAGTGCAGCACACAGTCAGTAGAGAAAAGGAAGTACCTACTGAAGCAATTCAGAGTGTACGGTGATTCTCAGCAAATGAAGTAAAAGCTTAACAGGTTACTTCTTTTTAAAACACTCAAGAAATGTTACTGCCATTAGATCTAGTAAAAATTAACCTCCAAGCTTCTACACATGAATTTGGTTTTTTTAATGGATATATGGCTAGGCCGATTGAAAGGTTTTGCTTGCTTTTTTAAAGTTCACATTGTCAGATATTTTCAAAAGCAACAAGTGAAGATGTATCACTGGTTCACTGCTGGAGTTTAGAGCAGCCATTTGCGCTTCTGAAGACTTGTCATTAAATTTTGTAGATGCAAATATGTATGAGCAGCCACAGAACAAAAAAAAAAAATCACACATTTTAATCATATTGTCTAAAATAGGTTTTAATTTGTACTTCCAGGCCACTTCAGGTGTAACCTAGTGTCCTGATTTCTAGGTGTTGTCTGAAGAGTAGAAGCATGTTAAAAGAGTAGATGGAGTTGAATCCCAAAACCAATTTAGAAATTGGTTTGTGAATACTTGTTGTGTATCTAACACAAGAAAATACCCACAAAAATGAGCCACGTATTGAATATATTCTCCATTGCCTTGGCAAGTCTTGTGAGTTGACTGTAGAGATATTTTTATACACTTGGAGCTTAGGTGGTAAGCTACCTGTGACCTTGGAAATGTCTGCTTGTACCCATGCAGCCTATATTCAGACCCAGAAAGGTGGGTCCATGCTTCCAGATCTGTGCACTCCAGGTTGAACCTGGTCCCATAAACTGTGCAGATGCTGGCTGGACATTTGGAGTTTGCTGTGGACTGCTCAGGCTCTGGTGACTGTTCAAAATATGATTCCTATACACCTAGTCTCTGCTAAATCTCTTAAATCTTTTAACTTATTGACCAGCAGGATCTGATGTGGTCAAGAAGCGTGAAAGTGCTGTGGCAGTGAGATGCTCCTGGTACTGTTTCCTCTAGGGAAGTGGCAGGAAGGTGCTGCTGTCTCTAGACAGAGGTAGCCACGAGACCCCATGAGTTGCAAGCAGCAGAAACTCTGGAGGTCTGCTTGTGAAAGGATGGACACTAAAAGCCACTCCCAGCACTTGACTGAAATTCTGATCAGTATGGTCTTCGTGCTGCCAAGCTTCTGTGTGATCAGCTTCCAAATTCAGTGCCTTGATTTGGAGTCATTGCTTTATCTGCTGGTAGGTTAGCTCACCTGATGAGTTCTAAGCTTCTCTGTGGTGCCAGACATAGTTAAATCTAATTGTTTTCCTTGACTTTGAAGCTCCTTTGCAGACAAAAGTCACTGAGATGCTTTCCTGAAAGTTTACTGCTTGTGCAGTCCTACCTTCACTAGAATTATTTCCCAAATGACAACTTGCAACGGCTGATTGAGAAGTCTCTGTAATTAAGAAATCCCAAGCCAGGGGGCCCCTGTTAACTTCCCTTAAATTACTGTAGATTTCTCCTTGCCAGAGAGCAATTTTACTCCATTATTCAACAAGTTACTTTTAAGATGGTCCCACAGATATACCATAGTTCTGTCCCATGCTGAATCCTGAATTTTGGGTAGGTCCCTACGATGCACTGTTGTACAGAAGAAACTTAATGTATTGTGTAACGCAAAGTACTTAAGAATAAAGTAATATCCCATACGATCAATCCTATATTGTCAGGGAGGCAAAAGAGGGAAGAAAATAAAACACAGTAATAAACTGGTCATATTTATATTGGAGGCATGTGGAGCTTTTGGCATGAAAATCTCTGATGGCATTATACAAAAGGGATTGTGCTGAGAACTATAGTTTTATTTAAAGTTGGCAAATCTAATTTAAATATAGTGTCAATAACAGCAAAGAGAGAAGAGAATAACACATCAATTATCTTTCATCTTTTATTAAGTTCTATTTCTGCATCTTGCTACTGTCATTAATCTTCCTTTAAGGTTTATCTTAGCCCACTTTTAGAAAATCCTAGTTAAGCAAATTTTTATAGGTCTGTGATCTATTAAATCCCATTTCAGTATATCTACATAGAACAGTGGGTTTCAGATTGAATTTTTAAATAATACTCAACATTTTTTTTGTAGTTTAAAATGGTACAGACAGAAGGGGAATGAAACAGGAATTCTCTCTTAGAAAAAACTATTTTTTTTTCTCTTGTAGTATTTTACAAGAGACATGTTAGTTATTTCAGTCTTTCTGCCCCTTCTCAGCAACACTGACAATGACTATACAGATGTATGCACTGTGCTAAATGCCATGGCTAGTAAGAGAATTTGAAATCCTTCAACTAATGAAACAAACAAAAAAATTAATTTAAATGTGATGAATTTATTCTCTTCTCGGATGTAATGAAACAGCTTTATCTTATGCAGGTATCTGAATCTCAAACAAAACAAAACAAAAAAATCTGACTTTTGTTTCCACTCCAAATTAAAAAAAATCCAAAGTCCAAATTAAAAAAAGACACCTTTTGTAACCATATAAAGAACATGAAGCCATGCAATTGTTCAGAGTAGGTAACACATTTGTAAAAAATGTGTTTTTTTAAAAGAAGACCTATGTGATTATAAAGAAGTTGGGGTGCTTGTTTTGTTTCGTTGTTGAGTTTGTTTTGTTTTTTTTTCACAAGACACAGGAATATTTGAACAGGAAGCAATTACAGACCTGAATTCCAAATAGATAGTTCTAATCCCTGCAGTGCTTTACAGGACACTCAAGACCTGAACCTCCTAATTTGGTTATTTACATCTGGACAGGCAGTACCACACTTGCAGAGAGTTTAAGGTTGCCAGAGGAACTGAAGTACTACAGTGGAAATCATATCCTTCCTTCAAATATTGTTTTAGTTTCTGAAGGCAGGAGGCAGAAAAAAAAAAATGAAGCATCTGAAGAGATAATTCAATCAGTCAGATCCATCCAGTGATACCTTTTAAATATGGAGAGGGTGCTGGCTTTCATAGAGCAATGATTTGTTGGTAGTGGATGAAAAACAAATCCCACACTGCTTTTATTAGCTCCAGTGAGACTTTAGTCCAGAGGATAATAAACTCTCTGAAAAAGACCAGTCCTGTGGCAGAATGGAGCATTCTTCTTGAGAATGTGTTCCTCAGTAGATTTAATGGGATATAATAACAGCTGGAATTGCTGTCTCTGCTGGTTTAACTCATTGCCAATAAACGATGTCACGTAGACCTTTTTTATGGTCAGTGGAACATATGAGCTTGTGGGCATCTGACAGGAATTTGAAAGAAGTCTGGAGGATTTAGAAGACAATTTGTTTTTTTTCCCCATAGATTATAAACTGTGCCTTAAAATGTTTATACTAATTACACCTCATATATGTAGATAATCAGACTGAAACGTTATAACATTTTGAAATTAGTCCAGCACTATTTAAATTGAATTTTAATAGATATGTCTGTCAATAACAGGCTTTTTCCCTGTCCAGTCCTAGTTTTTGTCTCGACTACATTTTATGTTGCTGACTACAGCAATTATTTCCACTAGTCAGGTAGAGGCAATCTTGCCTGAGAAATATGGCACATAATTACAACCAACGATTCTGTACTGTCTGTATTCTTGAATTCCAGATATTGTACACCTTGTTTTAGTAGCTATTAAGTATGCAAATCTCTGCTTTCCAATTCATTATTGGCTTCAGCACTCATTATCTAATCATCTTTCTACACTACACACTGAATGAACAGAAGCATATTTCAAAGCACAGCATAAAATTTTCCAGATGCATCTAGCTGAATAAACTTATGTGACTGCCTTCAACAGATCAATAAATGCCTTACTAAAGACTTGACTAATGAATAGTGAGGGCTTCTGGCAAAAACACAATTCGTAATGAATAGTAAGCCTGTAATGCAAATATACCCTTATGAACTCAGCTTTGATTGATTCACCTGATAAGAGAAAAAAATATTACAAATTCAGTTATAACTCAAGAATTTCTCCTTATCACATTTTTCTGTATATGAACCATTTAAAGGTCTTTAGCACAAAAAGTCACACCAATTAGAAAAATAACTGCACCTGAAATTTATTTATCATAAAGTTATATTTATCATTGCAAGTTATATTTCATGGGCAGGGAGTATTTTTGAAGTGTTACCTAGCAACAGATTTGCATTCAGTAGGGGGAAAAAATTGCCTTTGTGTATATTTCAAAAATTTTAAAGGAATCTACTTGACTTAATGTGTAATCTTTCATTTTCTACCTAGGCCCCAAAGAAGCACCTGCAAAATGGAATTATCCGTGGATACCAGATAGGTTATCGGGAGTACAGTGCAGGGGGCAATTTTCAGTTCAACATCATCACTATTGATACCACTGGAGATAGCGAAGTTTATACACTGAATAACCTGAAAAAATTCACCCAGTATGGCATGGTAGTCCAAGCTTGTAACCGGGCTGGAATAGGACCATCTTCTCAGGAAATCATCACCACTACTCTTGAGGATGGTAGGTCTTAGGCAAACAGCTATCCTGGGATTTTATTTTTTTTTTTTTCTTTTTTCACCTTGTTACATTTGTTGCTTAATTAGTGATTATTATAGTGGGGATAATAAAAGAACAGATGTAAAACTCTGAAAGGTGAGGTGTTACTATTAATTTTGCTGGATTTCTTTTGTTTCCAAATTAATCTGCTGTGAAGCCTAGAGCTCTTGTAATGCACAATGGTTTATCTTGTCAGCATAAAGATAAATGTGTTTTGTTTTGTTTTTTTTCAAGGATGTACAAACTAATTGGAGAAAAATCATGGGAGTTTCAGAAAAAATGCAACCTGTCTAGTCCAAGAAATAATTTAGTTGTGGGTTTTTTTCCAAAGTGAATACAAAGTATTTCTCAAACAACAAGAGGGAGTCCTCTTGTGGAAAAAAAAGATTCCACATCTAAAAAGACTCCAAATATTTTAGAGGAATATAAAAGCAAGTAACAACCCTAAATGATAGCTTAGGTCACAGTTGCAGCTACTGTAAGTTGCTGTCAGTATACTGAAGTCAATGCCAGCTGAAAATATGACTTTTTACACGGGAGAAATGCAGTAGCACACATCTAACATTCTCAGGAGCTACAGATTTGGAAGCATACGCTCCATGGAATGCTGATGGTTTTTATTTACCTTAAATGTTTCTAGGTCTAGACAGATCACTGCAACACCTCAGAAGGAAATATACAGATGTATGCATATATTTTGTATTATAATAAATAGTGGTGGGATTTTTTTTTTCCTTTCAGAACCCAGCATACCTATATTTCCTAGTAATTTGGGGGTTGGTTTGGTTTTTTTGGTCATTCTTGAATTCTGGATCCCCAGAATTAAAGATGTCATGGGTTTTAAAAGAAATGCCAAGTACTAATACAGCTTTATTGCTTTGACACTAAATGGTCAAAAGAAAATGCCTTAGATTTGTCTGACTTTTTCCAGTTTTTCTAAACGTCAGTGAAAATATTTTTGAACATTTTTTCCAATTTTTTTTAAAGAAGTTGGCACCTCTCCTGCATCACCAATTTTTAAGGGACATTAGGATTGCCCAGAAAGATGACAACTCAGCTGCAAACTTTAAAAAATAAATTCCAACTGTTTAAAGGATATTCTGCATCTTTCAGCACAAGGTCACATTTCTTTTTCAAAATAAATGACAAAAAACCTATTACAAGACTAGTCAGCAAGTGGAAAAGCAGTACATCAGAAGTTATTCCAGGGAAATCAGCTATACTTGCAGAAGCACATGGATTGTATCAAGAATAAAGGTTTTACATTGCTAACAGTGTGAAACTGCTTATTAAGTAACAGGTGGTGGGATAGCAATGAAAATCGAAAGGGTAGTCAAAGGATAAACATTGAAAGGTATTCAAGTTTAAATGGTGAAAATCTCATTCCAGTGCCCAGCTGCCCTCCAGGGAACGTGCAAGCCACTGCCACGTCACCAGAAACCATCTCTATTTCCTGGTCAACCTTGGCAAAAGAAACCCTGAATGGGATTCTGCAAGGATTCAGGGTTATCTACTGGGCCAATCTCTTGGATGGAGGTGAGAGAAATCAAACTATTAACAAGCCACATATGACCTTCATATCCTCTCTGCCCTGAAGGCATTGTACTTCCTTTTCTCTTTGGTTCAGAGAAAGCTCCATCTACCTGTGAAGGAATCCATTTTTCTGTAGAGCTTTAGCAGAGTGGCAGGAGTAGCAGGCATCGCAAAGCTGCCAAGAGAGGCCCTGGGGGAAGGATTCTGCCATGGGTTTGTACCACTCCATAGGGCTGTCCTGCTGCCCAAAATGACCTGAGCAAATTTCATCGCAGGTACAAAGTACAACAGGTTTCTTTTATAAAGAATGATGATATGAACATGAAACGTACCTGCCCATCCTTGTATTTTATTTTAGCTTGTTTGGTTTTCTGTGTGCTTAAGTAGATGTCTACTTGAGAGGTTATTGCTTATTTTTTGAAAAGATGTATTTCATCTCCATAGCTGAGGACAAATGAAGCAAATATTTTTTTTAAAGGATGGTTATGTTCATACTGGCCTCATCTGTTATGCTTATGTTTTATGCTCTTACCATAAGTCCTAGGGAAGTAAGATTTCTGAGCAGAGAATGAGTTAAATGATCAAAGGAGAAATGAGACAGCAAATTAGTCTGCAATTGATCGCCTGATGATAATTCTATGTATGGTCCTTTCTTGTTAATTAAATAGTAGTAGTTTTGAGATGCACATGCTTTTATAGGGCAATAAGCTGTTTCCCTGCTGTTGCTTTCAACCATCAGGATCATAGTCCACTACAATATGCAACTGACTTGCAAATTGTGGCCTCTGTTAGTGTGGCAAAGGAAACTCAAAGTGGAAAGGTAACCCAGAAGCCCAGTGTTATTCCTTGTATTATTAGAGTAAAAAATGTTTGAAAATAAGCCACCTTTCCTTTGCACATTTAAAAATAAAAATGAAAAATGGATGTGAAGCATACAGTAAAATGTAGATATCATGCACATAAATGAAATGTCTTCAGTGAAGCCTGTAGTCTTTGGATTGGGTCCTATG
Organism: Phaethornis superciliosus; assembly: GCA_023637945.1. Classification (NCBI taxonomy): domain Eukaryota; kingdom Metazoa; phylum Chordata; class Aves; order Apodiformes; family Trochilidae; genus Phaethornis; species Phaethornis superciliosus. The sequence goes on along the minus strand of JAJQWJ010000001.1, from coordinate 108,850,089 downwards.
TGAGTATTATCAGTGCATGTCTAAACTCCTCTGTGGTGTCCTACAACATGATGAAAAAAGGTGATGTTCAAGCAGTGCTTAAAACTGAATTTTCCTAATTTTTTCAGCTTTATCTTCTGCCCAAATACATTTAAGGCTTTTTTGCCTTATGGTTTGTACTTCTTAGCTAGATGCAAAAAAAGATTCATATGAAGTGCATCATCTTTCTACAAGGAAATCTGATTTTATTGTAAATCTATTGTTAGCTGGTATTACTGCCATCAAGTGCTTTGCAGCAGCACTTGCAACATATTTAAAATAAAACCTTTTTTTTTTTTTTCATTATGAGAAGTGGTCTTTCACAAAACCAGAAAATCTTTATGAAGATAACTAACTTTCTCATTTCAGCTTTAGGGCATAGTTTGCAATAATCTCTTCTTGTTATCTATTCTTTATGAAAAATCTTATTGTAGAAATTTTCAATTCTCTTCCCTGTATTTTTTTCTGAAAAAAGGGAAAAAAAATAAAAGAGTTTGAAAGTAAAAAAAAGGAAAAGTGGGTCTGCTTTGAGTGATAAGAAGTCAGGACACAAAAGTATTTATTTTAATTTATTATGATTCATTGCTATTTTGTAATAATGAACCATTACTTCTCTGGTACACTCTTTAATCCCCAAGATTCCTACAAAATCAGTAGCTGTGAGAAGACTGAACTTGGCAATAACCTGATTTCCTTTTCATTCCATAGAGCTAGGGGAGATAAAGAATGTCACTACTACACAGCCATCACTAGAGCTTGATGGCCTGGAAAAATACACCAACTACAGCATTCAAGTGTTGGCTTTTACACGAGCTGGAGACGGAGTGAGAAGTGAACAAATTTTCACCCGCACTAAAGAAGATGGTAAGCAGTAAAATGTTTTCCACCCCTACTTGCATGAAATGTTTACATCTCTCAGGTTCCCAAAATAGGGCAAATATTGTACATAAACCATGCAGAGTGATATTTCTGTCACGTTGAGACAAGTATGTACGTACAGCTTGGAAAAGAAATAGGCCTGTTCCTGAGACTCCAGTTTAGGTGAGCCAGAAGGTTGCATATAACTCCGATGATCTGAGCAAGTTTGTCTTTATTTTTTTTTTTCAAATACTTCAGGATTTTATTTTAGAATTTTGAGAGGGCCTGAGTTTATTCTTTCAGTGACTGAAAATGGGGAAAGGAAGAGAGACTTTTCTGAGACCATCTTATATATCTTATGTGCTTCTAAGACTTTATATATATATATATAAAATTCTTCTAAACATCTCTTCTGTCAAAAGAAAAATAAAGAACAAAAATGTCTTGCCTTTGTTTATAGATGAAGGCATGGCAAAATTAAATCTTAATGATGAAAGTTTTAGAAAATTTTAATCATACACAGACACACAAACATAAGAACTTTCATAATCAGTTCCTTGCACCTTTAATCATGGAATTCACCCCAGGTTTCCTCATCAGGAAGCCACATACTAATCTATTTCTCAAGGACTACAATTTCAAATTCAGAGGGAGTTTTGTCCCTAGCCTGTTTAATGTTTTGAAAACCCTATGAGATGTACAAATATATCTTTACATCCCTAAACACTTTTGAAAATCAGGTTTGAGGACTTTTTTGGCAGAAATAAAAATGCACATAGTCCTAGCAATTAAGTTACTTGAATAATATTTGATTGGTATATTCTCCTGTGAGTTATGTAATATTTTATCAAGAAAATTAGTCAATTGATTTTTTGTTGTTACTTACCCAGTTTACTGGTCATTTATGAGTATATGTATATATTTGTAATTTTTTTTTTATTTGTAATGAGATTTACAAAACTGCCAAGAGAGTAGGTTCACTAGATTAACTGACTTGATGAATGTCTGGCGTTTTTTGCCAATAAAAAAAGATTTGACAAATGTTATTATTTTTTTCCAATAAAGTATTAAGGGACTGATTATAAAATTTACATACATTGTTAGGTCAACTGGCCCCAGCAATAGCTGAATCCAGGGGATGCAGTATAAATGAAAGTCAGACTTCTAAAATTTTCACTTACATTATGAAATGAATTATTTATTCTTTATTCTATTTTCATATGCTTAGTACTTTGAGTCAAGTTGAATTAACAAAACTAAAAAAAAAATAAAAAAAAATTATGCCTTACAGCTGAGAAATGTAAGGAAACTTAGGCATATAGCAATGTTGGTCAACACTTGCTAGCTATAGGTATCACTGAGATCTTGCATCAGCCTGCAGTCCTGTCTCTGTTTAAAACTACCTCAAAGTACCACACCTAGCCGGAAACTGTCAAGGACAATTTGCTCAGCTCTAGACTTATGTGTCTTAGACAGTGAATTTTAGATCATTCTGATCCCCAGCCTAACATCCTTTAACAACTACTCTGTAGCAGCCCTAGTCAGATTCTCTTGAGTCAGTGAGTGCTTGGAGGTAGATGATTTTTTTTCAAAGAAAAATATTTAAAGAAATCAGAGAAATGTAAGATCACCCAGTGCATTTTTAAGTTAATTTTTGTCAGGTACATCCCAGGATGGAATCCCAGCAGCTGATAGGGATATTAGCCCAAACTGCTCCAGAAGCTCAGGAACAGGCTGGTCTCTCAGAGACATGTAGTTCATGTCAAAGTGTCCCTGAGGACAGCAAGAATGTACTTGCTGGTCTCTGCCATTAAGCAATATCACAGCTTGCTGCCTATGTGTCAAATTAGACGTAGAGTTCAATATTGGGAGCATTCTTCCAGAAATCCCAGAAAAACTAACCTATAGAGATAGCCTCTGGCTCCTGGGTCAGCACTTCATGGTACATATGCAGGAGAGGTCTTAACAGCTGTTTGGAAATGCTGTGCAGGGGTTTCTGTCAAGTTAAAAACTTTATAAGAGCTGCAAGTTATCAAAACTTGCCTGGTTGCAGATAACATCATGTTTCTGTGTGAGATTCCTTCAGCTTTTGGAAGTGATCGGAGGGCAGAAGTGGTTCCAGCAGTGCTTCTATCCCTCACTGTGGACAACAAAAACATGGTTGTGCTGCTCCTGGATATTGCTGGCTCTTCACCAAGACCATCCACTGTTCAGAGGAACAGATACACTTCAGCCATTGCAGAAATCTCAGAGAATTTGTGGTGATGAGAACTCCCTAACATCCCAAAGTATCCTGTACAAGTGAAAGATTGACAGTAATTCAATTTCTCTTGCTGCGAAGTGGGCTGAGTACTTCCCTCTCCCCTTCTAACCAAGGAGAGTGATGGATAACCCACTGGTTTATAACAGTATTTCCTATCTGAGGAGTGACTGGGCCCAGTTCTCCCTCCCACAACATATACAGTTGTCCAACTCCTGTGTCCTCTCTCCAGTTCAGAACAGTTCTGCAACATCAAGAAGCCGCATTTTTTTTTTTCCTCCCTACCCTTCCTCTTCCGAGTTTGTTTCCCTCTAATTCTTGGTGAGTCTTTTGCTCTGTCACTTTCTGAGATCAGATAGCCCTGAGATGTGGGAAGCACATAGACTCTGACCATGTTTGGCTGCTGTGCAAAGGCTCATCTCTCATCTTTAATCCTCCTGGCAGTTCAGAAATAATTCACCCCAGGGCAGTGTGACTAACCTTTTCACATGTTTTCCGATGCCTCACAGTGGATCCACTCATTAACTCTTTTGTCCAGAAAACTAAACTGAAAAGTATTTCCAGAAAATACAATTATTTCATGTTTTGGGTAAGCTTCACAATTTTTTATTAAATGCAGTAATGGTTTAAAGCTGAACAGAGGAATGGCTGCAGATAAACATAAGCCATAACCAAAGGTTGGGTCTGAACATCCTTGAAGCTGTGGAATTTAAATGGGAAAAAATTATTCACATTGTCAAACTATATGTTTCTAACAGTTACCTCATTCCTTAGAAAGAACAGAAATTTCTTCTTTAATTTTCTAAGGAAAAGAGGGTTGCTCCTGTAGAATGGTTATTCAGAAGAAGTAATTTCAGTGGGCCTGAAAGATACTTAATGTTAGTTTGAACATCCACTCAACATGTGAAACATAAATAATTGCATTCTTATTAGAGATTAGATTTGTTAATCTTTGAACTCTGATCCCAGACCTTCTTTGAGTAAAATTATGATACAAGATATTCCACCCAGCTCTAATAAAATCTGCATATCTCATTAATTTTTAAGTAGTGGCCAAGCCCTCCATATCATTATTCCTATGAGGCTGTAATATGCCATTTATTTTTTTCTATTTTTTTAATTTCTTTTACATTAGGAGAAACTGTTCTTTGTATAATGAGTGGTGCAGTGTGTTCCACTGCTGCTGTTGCAAGGCAGATCACAGCCTCCTGTGACTTCTCTGTTGGTGTTCAGCTGAAGACGTCAAGCCAAAATTTCTCTAGCAGGCTTGAAATCTTCAAAACAGCAAAATAAGAGTATCCCAGGGAGTGAAGCAGTCAGCCTGAATGAAATGAGTTGATTCTTCAAATTCTTATACTGTTTGATACTGATTGTCAACATCAGAGGTCAGACACTGCTGGTGATCAGCATAGAAAATGGCAACAGGTCTAGCAAATAATGGGAAATGAACATTCCTTTCTGTAGGATCATGTTTGTGGGTTTTGTATAGCTCTTGAAGCTCCTCCTGGTGGCAAAACAAGATAGACAGAAATGCCTAGTTTTAAAGAATTCCCTGTGATTTTGTTCCATAAACTTTCCACTTTGCAGTTTCAAATAAGATGATTGTCCCCTTCACCTGAGGACTTAATTTACTAAATCCTTAAACATTAAAGTAGTTATTTGAATTCTCTTCCTTGCTGTGTTTGGAACACAGTTTTGAAAGTGGTTCCATTTTGTAGCAATGGGAGGTTGACAAATGCCCTCCCTGTTTCTGCTCTGCAAATGCATTATGAAAAAAACTGCAGTTAAGACAATAAATTTCCTCCCCATACATGCCCAAAACATGATGCAACACCTCACCTGGCAGCTGCACCTCTGATCTTGGGCAGAGCAAGCCAGCAGAGGACATGGCTCTCACAGCCCTCTCCCAGAGAAAGTTTCCTGCAATTTGCAGTTGGGCTTTCCTTTCAATATAATATTTATGGGTTTTGTCTAGTTTATTACCCCTCCTTCTTAGCCTTCATAAAAAGAAACTGCTCTTCTGGAAGACTGTCCTGGCAGAAAAACAAGTCAAGCAGAAATGCCCAGTTTTTAAGAATTCCTCATGGTTTTGCCACCTACATTACTTCTCTGGTTTTTACTGGTGGATGTTTCAGTGATGCAGGAGAACCCACATTTCAGTTTCTTTTGAGAAAACACATTCTTAGGCACAGAAAGCTGTTTGTGTGTCACAGGCGACTTTCCCAGTGCAGCAGTAGTGTCCTTCCAGCTCTCCTCTGCCAGAGAGCTCAGCATCCAGAGCCAGGGGAAAGCTGCAGTGAGGGAGCATCAGGGACCAGCTGCAGGAGGTGGGAGAAATAGCACCTAGCCCCTTTTCCAGCCTTACTTTAAGAATGCCTGAATCCAGAGAGATTTTCCTCTTCTTCTTTCTCTCTCTGGATGACAAGCTTCCTAGAGATTAGTGTGAGAGAGGTGGATGTACAGATACCATCTGTCAAATCTTTTTATTTATTCTAAAATGAATAAGTTTAAATCCAATCAAGTGCATGCTTGGTAGTGTTCAGGTCTTTTTCAGCCAATGAGAATGGCTGTGCAGTTCAGCACCGGGGTGTTATGATGGAAAATTGCCCTTAATGACCCCTTAATGCTTTTTTTCCTATTGTCAGAGACCTCCAATCTTATCTTTTCAGAATAATAAATGATCCCCTTCTGAAACTGGCAAGACATTATAAAAATGCTGTGATTAAGATAAGGACAGCTCAGAGTGAAGGAAGGGTGGACAGTACATGTGAATGTATGTTAGGTAGAATATGTCTAAATTGTAGGCAAGATACCTACATGAACAGAGGCACTACCAGCATCAGCCAGGAGTTAATTTTATTTTTCATAAATGTACCACTCAATATGATAGTCATGTGTGGTGCAGAATTAAAAATCTCTTATGGAGAAGGGTTCCTGATACATTGGTGATACTTCTGTTAAAGGCACTCTGCTCTGTGCATTTGCCTCCCTGCTGTTCAGTACTGTGAAAAAAAATAGAAATAATCTCCCCATTTATGAAAAGTGGAATGAGAAAGTTCCTGGAGCTCCTCCCCATTATCCAGCATATCTAAATGTTTTTTCCCAGACTAGCTGTATCAGTATAATTGCCTTTTCTGTGTTAGCGTCTGACTTGCACTGTCAAGAATACAAAATGTTCTCCTTCACATGAAAGCAGCATGCTATTTCTGTGCCTTTCAAAGCCTTGCTAGCTGGAGAATGAGGACATCTTTGAACTTAAATTTGCCAAATCTGTTCCCTGGAAGGATGCAAAGTTGTCTGGAAGCAGTCCTCATTTTTTCTGCTTCTTACTTGTTTTTTCTCCGCCTTCTTACCATTATTTTACCCCTGGTGGCCATAGAAAAAAAGAAACTATGTCACTATGCACATTTAGCTTGTCTTTGCTGGGGTCTGTGGGAATAAGTGTGCTAAATAATGAACCGTGGAGAATTCAATAAGACAGCCCAGATCTCCTGATATTTCTGTCTCATTGTGACTGAAGCTAGGAAGTAAGCATAGCAAGACTGATGTCTTCTCTCTGCAAGATAAGAGAGGCAACACATACCCCCACCGCAACTTCTTCAGATGCTCAGTAAAGCCATGTTTAGTAGTAAATGTTTCAGTTAATGCTGAGCTAAATCATAATCATCTTGTTTATGTCCAGGGGATGAGTTTGAGGAGTGACTTTACCTTCTGGAGAGAGGACTGGGGCAGTCTGCAAAGCATCAGATGACAGTCTGCAGAATTCTTGCTAAGGAAACATAAGCCCTTCCCCCCCCCCCCAACCAAACACAGTAATTTCCGCAAGCACAACCACAAACAAAGACAAAAAGAGGAGTAATAAATGAGTATTCAGAATAATTTTGGCACACTGAAAAAGATGTTGCCTGATTCCAACCTCTCAGCAAGGAGGCAGAGGTGTCTTTGGATTAGAGAACCTTTAGAAATTTGACTCTTCAACTTCCTGGCTTTCTTTCTAGCCTCTGTTTCTGTTGGGCTGTACATCAGACACAAATACAGTAGTCCAATGACAAGTAGTATTTTCCAAATATGTCCATTGACTGGAAAATGCTAGATGAATTTTGAGTTAATCCCTCAGCAGTTGACAGCCATGACCAATTACTGTCAGAACCTGTCCCCATAGATCACATCCTAATTTAACAATAAAATTACTTTAACCTCACACACCTATTTGCAGTGATTTCCAGAAAACATTACTAACCGTAAGGAATCCTCCTGTGGGTTAAGTAATTACCCTGGAGAGTTAGCTTTCACTCTTCAGCAGTGGCAGCAAATAGCATTTCTAATGAGCTGGGTATAAATAACAAGTTGAATGCTGTCAAGCATCAATATTTACTCTGCATTGGATAGAACTGTTAAGTGAATTAGCCCCTTTGCAGTAAGGGGTTGGGTTTGCATGCAATTGTAATGGTGATGTTCTCACTTGATGCCTTACTAACTTTCCTCAAAAGAAAATGCATATTTAGAAATGTTGCACTGAATGATGCCTATCTTTCAATTTTCTTATATCTTCCAGTAGTACCTATAGATATATAAAATTTAAATTCTCCTTATATGGTTTTTGCAACCTGAAGCAGCTAGCTGCAAAGCTAAGCACATTGAGACCCTCGGCTCTCTGGCTTCTCTTTATAGGCAAAGTTTTTTTACTACCCGAGTATCAACTTAAAAGATGTAGAACCAAGATTAAGGATCTGTCTATGAAGATCAGCTTTCTGAACAAGGGTTTTTCCATCTGTATTGTGCCATAACTTCTTTCAGTGAAAGTAAAGAAAGGTGTTCAAGGATTGGAATAGTAATTGCACTGGAAATTCTAACATTGTTTTTCTTGAAGCTAAACAAAAGTATTAGATTCTTCATAAACCAAAAGTTCTGCAGAGGACAGAGTCCATCAAAACGATTTATTTTGTTTTTAATACCATGTGTAGTAATTTCTAGTACAACAAATCTGCCTGGATGATTTAACATTGACATTCTCCACGTGCAGCAGTTCAAAATATATTTCCAATAATTTATTTTTACAATTTTGAAAACATGTTAAAATAATTTCCTTTTGACATGAGGAGTGCGGTGGTTTTTTTCAGGAAAGTTTCAAAATATTTATTCTAATGTTAATTGAGCCCTTGCTATTTTAAGTAACAGCTTATGTGTAATGTAATACCCTAACATGCAGGAATTTTTTCACATTAGTATAAGAGCACTTCCAAAGTTGGTGAATACTGCACTGTGTAATGTGTGTTTAAAAAATAACATCTGCTGACAAAATTAAAGTCCTGCTCAAAATGCAAGCATATGAAGAGATACAGTTAATATTATGTACCAAGATTTTGAGCCTTTCCTGTCTGAATTTTTTCCATGTGGTTTTAGAGATGAGGCCTGTTCTTTATCTGTGAAAGTTTTCGATGACTTACAAAGGTAGCTGCTGGAATTAGAGAAATAGATAAGTGTTTACATATTGTGGTTCCAGAGTGAGGTCTGAGCTGCTGATGGCAAGATGTCAAGGCTGTGGGGAGGGAGACTGCATGGCCATAGATCTGCTGTCACATCCTGACACTATCTAGAGCTGGGTCACATCAGGCCGTGCAAACTGCATGGGACTACAGCTCATTTGCTCTCCACCTCATTAAATTTACAGCTCTACTCTGTGTGTGCATTAAACTGTCCACATGTGCATTATTTATACAGTGAACATTCATTTGGCACGAGTTATGTCTTTAAAACTGACAATTTATAATAACATGGGCTTTGGCAGTTCTCACTGGCCACAGCCAACATATTTTCCTGCATGCAGACTGGGGGTGATACTTCACAGAAGTCTGGCCATTAGAGGCAGCAGAGCCTTTGCCCTCTTAGGGACAGGGATACAGCCATCCAAACCCTCTCCTCTGGTGTGTGCAGCATAGAGGCTGCTTCCTAACACAGGGCTGTCCACTTTGATCCACAGGGGAACCCTTAGCCAAAGCAGCATGCTCCTCTTTTGCCTTGTTTCTCCATTGCACTAGGGTTACCATGTGCCTGCCTTGCTCCACACTAACACATCTTATTTTTCCAGTTCCAGGTCCTCCTGCTGGTGTTAAAGCAGCTGCAGCTTCGGCCTCCACAGTCTTTGTGTCCTGGCTCCCTCCCCTCAAGCTGAATGGCATCATTCGGAAATACACTGTCTTCTGCTCACACCCCTACCCCACAGTAAGTCCCACGGGGCCACCACAGAGTTGTAGCACTGACACGTGGGGTTGACATTTTGTGTCTGCAGGTGCTCAGTCTTTGATGCTTTCCTTGCCACTTCCCTTCCTGCCATGTGCCCTTTCCCCAAAGCAAGGGTGAAGGATGATCCTGGGGCTCTGGGGTGACTAAGAGTTGGTTTTGGTTCCTCCCACCTATAAAACTTTTGCAGTACTTAAACCTCTTGCAGAATGCTGACTTACAAATTATGTCAAAATGCACAACTGAAGTTGAGTATGCTTTAAGGCATGGGGGTTTTTTTTAGAATTTACTCAGTGACCTTTTTACAGGGCTGGATGCAAGCCACATAGAGCTATGTTGTATCTGGAGGCATGTATTTATATACCCAATTGATGAATCTGACTTCTGACTTCATCTAAGATCCTACCTTTTTGGCTTGGGCATCCATGTATGAAGGAGCATAATGACTTATGAATGAAAGTATTTGCTTCTGAATAAACTTATTCATGCCTGGAGTATTTGCCCCACTCTATGTCACCATGCTATTACTTGCTGAAAAAGTGGCAAAATAGAACTGAGTATCAGGTATCTTTCTCTCTCTCTGAGTATCAAAGGAATCCAACTTCCTCTAAATACAAAGGCCAATTGCTCATTCGTATTTATTTTAATATGCATTATAAAAGTACCAACTTAGCTTTTATCCAAGACTTTTATTTCCTTTTTTTAAGCAGAAATTTTCAGTTTAATAAATAAGGAAAATACTGTTTCAGAAGTAGATGGAGTTTGACAGGTAAATTTCCAAAAGCACCTCAGGCTTGTTGTCAAAGCTGGCTAAGAGAGAGCAGGGTCTGAGCATATATCTGATGGGGACCTTGCAGGCAGCCATGGCCCCACCCAACCCACTCTCCCAGCAGTGAACTCATTCTGCAAGTACTCCAGGGGAGAAAGAGGAAAACACAATCTCCATTGATGGTTATGATTAAACTGATAGAAACTGACACATCCTACCATAGCCAGGGTTTATTAGACACATCCATAGGTGAGGGTTTGTATCTCTGTATCCTTTGGTTTGGGACTACTGACTCCTAACTCTATTAATTTAACGGTAGTAGTCATGCAAACCAAACTAGATTTTTTCCCTCACGGTTTGTACATCCCCGTGGCACACAGTGGGTTAAAGAGGTCGAAGCTCAAGGAACTGGTACCTTGCTGTTCAGGCTCTGCCCCGAGTGGGGACCCAGCGCTTCTCTGTGGGCTTGGAGACAACACCAGGTGGTGCTGCTGGCTCTTCCTAGTTGCTTACCCTACACAAAACTGCAGTACATTTTCCCGAGGCTTTGCTAGCCACATTTTTTTGTATATTTAAACCAGCAGGCAAATAAAAGTCTTTGGCTAAGAATTTCTTTTCTCATACAGTTCTCTCATATACAACTTTTTAAAAAATAACTTTTTAAGCCTGTTTATAGTATGGTTATTTTTTGAAGTACCTTACTAATGGACAATTATAAGAACAGTAACTCTAGTACTGAGTTTTAGTGCTATTTTTGTGGCATTCATTATGGTGTGATGTGGGGGTATTGCTCAAACCTTAGCCAAAGGTAGGGGCACTTGGAGGTTTTTTTGTTTTCTGTTAATTGTTAATGTTAACCTGTACAATCAGCCTGTTGTCACCTGTGTGTATGAAGGGGTTTGTGTGTGTTTGCAGATACAAATATATATATCTATGTACACATATGCATATACATGTATGCAGAATATGTATCTATGAGGCCAGTCCCTATCCCATTTCCCACTAGACTTTTGCAGGAGCTGTGGCTTACAGAGCAGCCTCAGTTCTGTGTGGGGAGCAAGGAAGTGATCACACCCTGTGGTCAGTTCTCAGATGCCAGGTTGGACACTTTTAAATAAGTACAAGACCTAAGGGCACATTCAATGTAGGACACCTCCCTCAGCTTTATTTGTAAGAAAATATTCTGCTATTTTTTATCCTTAAAAGGATTGTGAAAAAAAGCCTGCTGCAGAGGTGCTTGAATGCTAACACTCCTGTGCAGATATAGCCTACCAGTTCTAAGGAAGGTCTTATATGATTTGCTGTTGGCAGAGAGAAGTAGTTGACAGAGAAAGTGGACTTAAATTAGGGTGAGGAGGGGAATAAATAGAAAACCCATGTCTTTATAATCTCTGTTGCCACAATAAGTTTGCGAGTTCTGTAGTTGTAGGTATGGATCCACAAAAACTTCCTGAACAGATTTCTTCCTTTAGTCAAAGCTCATGTTGCAAAATAACTTTGTTAAAAGTCTTCCATTTAAGCAGAAAGATAAACTCAGTTCTTAAGCATCAGTGAGGAGAGACAAGGACAATGGCAAAGGTAAACTTACGGGAAGGCTACATTTGCAGACTGCATTTTAAAACTGGTGCTTGTATGCTGAGAACAAGTCAATACAGTACACTTTAGGCACCTTAGGCTAACAAAATAGTCCTTTACATAAGATCACTCCTTTGGTGTTTAAGTCACCAACAGGAATACAAATTAACTCTGTTGGACATATTGTGCGTATTTTTCTTATAAAGCACAACACTCATGACCCTGGGATATTGTAAAATGAAGATTTGCTGTGATACTCTGGCACAGTTCAGTTTGTTTTGCAAGGGCAGTAGCTGTAAAAGATTCTGCTGCTCCTGTACAGAGGATGCAGACATCTCCTTTTTAAATATTTGAGTCCTAAGGACAGTATTTGCCTGGGATGCTTCAAGCCACAAATGCATTTGTGAAAAATACAAATGATTCTCCACTGCAATCTATTCTCTAGCTAAGATAAAGGGTAAGAAAAGATCCAATATCATATGGTTTAATTTTTATGATTATATGATTGTATAGGCATTATTAGGAAGAACTCTCTTAGAATCCTGATAAAGAAGGTAGGGTAGTTCATCTGTTACCTGGCTGTGGGGTAGCTGCTTTACAAGGCTGCTCCAGCACCTATTGCTTAGGTCACAAAAGTTTATTGCCAGTCTTTTTGAAAGGGCACAGGAAAATGAGATTTAAGTGATTTCTGAAAATAAATAAAAGAAAATCTTAATTTTTTTTAAAAAAGAAAAACAACAACTCTGCAAGCCTCTTGTTTCATTCTTGTCAGCACACTGCATAAGGAGAAATCAGTGGTATTACATTAAATTAAATTTAGATGACAGAAAGTTACCAGAAAAGCATACACAACACAAAGGATGAAATAGCTAGCCAGCCTTGGAAACTGCAATCTCAGAACAGGCAAAAAGCAACACAGAAAGAAGGCAGGAGAATGAAGGCTAAAAAGCAGGAATTTCTGGTGCAGGAAGGACAGAGAAAGCATAAGAACTGGCAGGGCAAGCAGAAAGAGATAAGAGATTAATAAATATAGACCAACTATTATCATTTGGGTGTCAGCAAAGAGTATGGTATCACTCAATCAGCAATACTCATCTTGAAGTCTTATTTTGCTTTGTTGATTAGAAAAGTGCAGTCGTTACTATTGCTGTTGGAGTTTTTTGGGGGTGATCCATTGGTCAGTCACTCATTAATAGGAGCACACATATTAAACAGGCTTATCCTGCTGTTTCCAGCAAATCAGGTCATTAAATTGTGCATCAGTCTTCTGCTTTCTCCATGGGATGCCTGGAGATTAATGGAAAGGAGTCATGTAAGTAGAACTGCACTATAAAAGGATAATAAATGGAGACTGCTCTCCTTCTCGGTGATTTTCCTTTTCAGGACATTGTCAGTTGGTTCTTGTCTTCGTTACACTTATATTAAGATGTGGAATAAGATGACCTCAGTATTGCTTGCTGATTTCCTGATAGTGAAAGCCAAAAGCAGAAATTGTTTGGGCAACTGTGCATAGAAAATGTTCAGATGTGAAAGACTTACAATACTGCCAATGGCCTAAAATGTCATAGGAGTTTTTTGGGAGACTTTCATCCATCTAACTTAGGAAACACGTTAGTGGCAACCTAATGTTTCTTTTTCTCAAAGAGTTGCACATTAGCTCTGTCAGTGTTAAGTTTCATTTTATATATATATATATATAGGTATATTGGCCAACTGGATTTTAATTTTTAAACTTCTGTAGAATAATAGCATTTATGTTCGAAAGTTCCTCTGGAGATTGTCTAGTCCAAGCCCCTTCTCAAACCAAGATTGATTACGTGAAGTTGCTCAGGGACTTTTCTAGTGAAGCCTTGGACGCTTCCATACATGGGGATCTCAGAGTCTCCCTGGGCCTTGGTTCCATTGTTTGACCATTGTCTTATGGTAATTTTTTTCTCCTAGTTGATCAGAACTTCCTGTGTTGATACTTTCCCCAACCATCAGCTTCAAAAAGATCTTGATTCTGTCTTGTCTGTGTCATCTGATTAAGTATAAGTACATGGCAATAAAGTCTCTCCTGAGCCTTCTCTTCTCAAGGCTGACAGATATAGTTGGCTCAGCTGTTCTTTTATGTATGGGCTTTACTGCAGCTGAACTTTGCAACCCTGATCACAAGTCTGAGCCCAGCACTGTGGGCAATTTCACATCCAATATTTTTTTGTTCACTTATTCAGCCTGTATTTCGCAAGTCTGGTGATAACAAGGCTGTGGAAGACTGGGTCAAAAGCATTGCTAAAGCTGAGTCTTCTGAGGTGACCTGGGTTGGATGTCAGATGCTCACCAAGCTGCTCTGTCACTCCCCTCTTCAGCAGGATAGGGTGGGGGAGAAAACAAATTGAGAAAAAAAAAAAAAACAACACCTCTTGGGGCAAAATAAAGGTAGTTTAGTAGATAGAAATCAAAGGATGAACATGTAAGCAAAGGAAAACAATTCCTCACTTGCCATCAGCAATTAATGTCCAACACTTCCCAGGAAGTAAGGCTTCAGTACTTGTAGCGGCTGCTCTGGAGAATAAATCTTGTAATAATAGAAGTCTCCTCTTCAGACATCAGATAAAATGGAATATCCCTTTGGTCAGCTTGGGTCAGCTGTCCTGGATATGGCTCCTTGCAAGATCTTCCCCACCCCCATCCTGCTGGTGAGGGGGGAATATGAAAGACTCAGCCTTGCTGCTGTTCAAGTACTGCTCAGTAGCAGCTGGTTGTGGTGGTGTGTTATAAACACCTTTCTAGCTACCAGTACAAAGCACAGCACTATGAAGGTTGCCATGAGGAAAATAATTCTTTCTCAGCCAGATTCAGTAGACCATGGTAAACAACAGCCCCCATCCTCCCCTTGCCCACAGTACGAGTCACTTTCTCATAGAAAGCAATCAGGTTGTTCTAGCATGATTTAACTTTGGCAGCTCCATGTCAACTGTTCCTATCTCTTCTTTATGTCTTTAAAAATATCATCTAGTATGGTTTGCTTAAAGACTATCTCATATTATTGACACTAGGTTGGCCATCCTGTAAGGTTTCTAGATCCTCCTTCATGCCCTTCTTGAAGATTAAAGGGGTATTTTCCTTTTTCCATTGATCAGAAGCTTCCACTGATTACTATTGCCTTTCAAATACAACCAAGAGTAGTCACAAGGCAATGACACCAGGCACCTCCTTCAGCACCCTTAGATGCATCCTACCTGGTATAATGGGATTTTTTATCTCTAGTTAAGTGATTCTTAAGTGCTCCATAATTCAGTCTCCCTCTATTGTGAGTATAGCTTCACTCCCAAGTACTCTTCAAAAGATTCAGAGATCTGGAGGCTGGAGGGCAAATCTTACCACTGAAAACAGAGGTAGAAAAGGCATTGAGTACCTTAGCTGTTTTGAAATTCCTTTTTACTAAGTAATAGTTCATGTAAAAAGTAAATACAAAAGTAATACGTGTTCATCCATTCTGGCCTTTTTTCATGCTTGCTGAACTTTCCATACATTGCAAAAGACTACTGTGCTCTCAGGAGGTTTTCCTTGAAGATTAGCCAGCTGTTCTGAGGTACTTTACCCTCTGGGATAGTTTACCATGGGGTCATTCCTCTCAGGTGCTTGAACTCCAGCCTGATGGCCACAACTGCCAAAGTTTCCATAGCTCTTCACATCTTCAACCATCTTTTCCTTGTTTGTGGACACAAGTTCAACACAACATTTCCACTAGTCAGTTATTTGATCACTAGAAATGGTCTTCAGTACTCTCCACTAATCTCCTAGGTTACTTTCTTCCAGTCTTATTGGCCTTCCAGCAGTTGTCAATGTGGTAAAAGTCATCCATGAGTATCAAGATGTGTGCTGGTGAGGCTTTTTTCAGATGATTAAAGTTTATTTCATCTGCCTCCTCCTCTTGATCAGGAGGTATGTAGCAGACACCTACTAGAACTCTACGAGTACTGGTCTGTCCTCTGATCCTTACTCACATACCTTCTGCTGGTTTGTCACCTGCCCCAGCATAGCACTCCATGCATTCAAGAAACTTCTTTACACAAAGCAAAATCCCTTCTTCGTACTGTCTTATACATCTTTCTTGGAGAATCTACATTTCTACAATGCAGAAAAAAATTCATAACTGCTATCCTAGCAAGTCACCATAATCCCAATGAAAGTACAAACTTCCAATTAGTGTGCTCTGAGCTACATGCACTGGTTTGCAGACATTTTCACTGTTGCAATGTGTTCCTGTCTAAGTGGGTTGGCTTCTCCACAGTTGACTATGCTGTCCATTTTGCAAAGTTGTGTCTATCTATTTAACTCTTTGTGTGTGTGCAGTATACAGCTTCTCCAGGAAAGGTGCGTTATTGCAACTTTAATCACTACTGCTTTCTTCTGAAAAGCTGTCCATGCTGCACAAAGTTGTTGCTGGGTTCTCTTGGGCATGGTGTTTGAAAAAATATTGTTGATACTAAACCAGACTCATAACTATTCATCACACCACAGGAGGGATTGTGATTCTTAAAGGTGAATTCCCTGACCTTTGATTTAATGCTTCATATCCATCTTAGTTTTCTGAGCTCTTGGTAGTCACATCTCTGCAAGACTTTTAAAATTCTGTTTGACACCAAGACTCTTACTGTACTGTATGAAGTCAATTTCTATGGAGCAGTGGTATCTCTATGAAGTTGCTCCCTAAATACGGTGAACCAAACTGTGATCAACTCCACAATAAAACTCTATTTGAGGAAGATTACAGATTGCATTTCACTTTCCAGCATGAGTATCCAAAAACTGACATATATTACAAGAATCTTGCAAAAATATCCAGGTACAAATTTAAAAACCTACCTTTTGGATAAGAAGAACCAGATTATTCTCTGGTCACGAATCCTGGCAATAGGTTGGAAATTATAGTTGATCAGCCTGTTGTGAGTTGTGGGATCCTGCTAAGAGATATGATTTTTCCCTAAAAATCACATTGACAGAGGCCTCAAATTATCAGAAACCAGGGGACTGGAAGAAGAAATTCCAGATGAAGATGCCTTTGAACCATATGAATGGGATGAGAATGTTCCTGCAAAGAGCCCAGATAATGTTGTCCTGATAAGATTATTAGCTGTATGATGAACCAGAACACATAGCATACCTCAGTGCTGAAAGAGAAGTGACCAATAGGAGTTATCTCTTAGTGCAAAAAGTGTCTGAAAGAATCTTTGAAAACTGTAATTTACAATTCTGTACTTCTCCAGAGGATTTAGTAAGTGACAACAGCTGAAAGCTCAGCAAAGATTCCTCTTGGCCTAGAAATATTTCTGTGAAACAGTTGAGTTTCAAAGATGGAGAACACAAACAGATGTGACATAATGACAGAGAAGGAAATAATCTTATATTCAGCCAAAACCCAAGTCAATTTTCTTGAAAATGTAATTGATATTGGAAACTGACCAACATCTGGGACTGCTTGGGGCAGACATTTACTGATCCTTTCAGTGTACTTATTTTTCTGTGAGAAACATACTCTCAAACACATTAGGTTTCTATATTTGATTCATTTTTTTCTTTCTGGTTTAAGTTCACTTAGAGGAAAAAAAATTACATGGTTTAACCTCCTGTCAAATTAAACAAGAAGCATATGATGTCTGCACAAGACACCATTCCCATGTACATTCTGCCTGCTCAGTCCTGTGATGGCATAACCACCACAATAAGCAGCAGCAATAGCAGCAGTAACCACCAGACTGCTCATATCTCTATGCACATTTTTCTGTAAATCTGTAGACTTTGTCGATATTAAGGAAAAAACAATAGTCAGATTCCTCAGTGATGGTGAATTACTATGCTTTTTTTTTTTTTTTTTTTTTTTTTCTGTTCAGTAGAAAAGTGTCATGAATCAGATATTCTCCAGATTTCCAACCTCTCTTCCCCTAGTGCACACACTGCAGCCTCCCAACTCTGGTCACACAATTTTCAAAAGGCCCCAGTGGAAAACAGACCAAATATCTTGTTTTCTTACGAAGTCCTATATGTTTGAGATCCATTACCCAATACATATACATGCAAAATCTTCCAGAAAACCCTGTGTGGATATTTTTTGCAATGTATTAATGATATTCTATCAAAAACATACACAGGAGACTCTGAGGGTTGCCCTGGTCATCTCTGGTGTACTTCTGTAACTCAAGGTGAGATTCAGTTCATCTGACATCACACATCTCGAGGAGAGGTACCTGTGCTGATCAGGTGCTGATTCTGGGGTCATGAAGCCTTCTTTTCCATTAAAGAAAAGAAGCGAGATTTCTGGGAGAAAATGGATGAATCTTCTTTCTAATTCTTCCCTTCTCTCTGTTAACTCTAGAGAAAGTATACATCATTAATTTAAACCAAATGATATACATATTAAACTAGATGGTATGAAGATAGGTCTTTAAAGAGCCAGAATTAGCTGAATTCCCAACAACCAGGTATTTGCCACAAAGTTCTTTCAAGCAGACATAAGTCTTGTCTTGACTGTGCATATGATCTGTCCAAATCCTAGCAAAACATGAGGCGGCTTTGCATCGTATTTTCTGACCCACAGTTCCTCTCCAGTTTAAAGATTTGAATGCAAGACATGGAGAATAGAACAAAAGCAATTATAAGCCAAAAGTGATTTGTTGTTACGCACCGTAGAGACTCCATTGTTTAAAGGGATGCTGCAAGTCCCTTTTAAAGAAGAATTAGCTGGCAGAATTTGGCTAAGTAGACAAAATTACTGTTGAATGCAAGCTTATTTAGAATCAGCAGAATTTGTAAGGTTGAATTTTAAATATATGTTTGCTGAGTTGTATACTACAAGCAGTATTTATAGCTACGGTTATGCAGTATTTTTTACAGCATGAACATATTTATGTTTCTTAATTGTTGTTTTTATATAGCATAGAAATAGTGCATTGTTTTGGGTTTATTTTAAAAACTTTTTTGAATGGTATTTAAAATATGTCTTTTTTGATATACCACATGTACTGTTTGCAGATTTTTCATAGTTATTTCACAGCTTTGTTATCAACACTCAAACACAGTAGATTCATTGGTTTCATTGCTTTGTCAACTTCACATGTTTTGCCTACCTTACTTTTGTCATAGTGCAGAACACAGGAGATGTGACAGAGTATAAATTAAGTCTGATGATGTGCGGTTTTATTTGATTTTTAAAAGGTCACCTTGCAAAGCCCAACTAAAAAAAATTTGATATTGATTTTTTCATAAAACTCTGGCCTTGTCTCACTACCTAGTCTCACATACAGGTATATCAATGTAGTCTGGCAATAAGTCATTGGTGTCAGCTGCAGCATATGTCAGCAGATTTGAATTCATTGCATTCCCTTCTGTATCATAGAGGGAACAGAGTACTTAGGAGCATGTGGTGTAAGACAATTTGGGATCTGGCTGGAATACTTTTTAAAAACTTGGTGATTTCTTGGGGCCAGCAAAGGAGTCAGCAGAACTCCTGCCAGAGCAGAAGATGGTCTCCTGACCTTTCTGTGGTCACCAGCCCATGACACCACATACTGTTTCCCTGAGCCCTGGGAGGCTGATGAACTGTCTGCAAGTTGTCTGCACAGGGACAAACAGGTGATGTACCTCAGTGGCTGCCAAATGACTCTTTGACTACGTGGGCTATGTGGAAGTGGGTTGTCTCCCAGGTGTAGTTCCTGGAAATGTGTCTGCAAGAGCTTCCTGCAGGTAGAAAGGCAGAGAGCAATGGCCTCTATTTTTTCCCAAAAATTCCATCTTGTACTTTCTAAAATTTCTGTTCTTCATTTAATGAAAAAAAAAAAAAAAATGGGAGCTGCATTCTGTTTTGTGCACAGCTTCTGTTCATACCAGTTATCTTCAGTAACAGTGAGGGAAAAGGAGATGTCCTATATAAACACATAAGCCAATATAGCAAGACCTGAACAGAAACAGATATATGATCAAAAAGGTATCCAAAGTTTTATTGACATCTGGTCCAGGGTTGGTAGTTATTTGCAGCTCTGACAGTCTGTCTATCTGTGAAAGGAAGCAGGGCAAAAATTAGCATTCCTGGAGAAAAGTACTAGTGCATGATCTTATGCAGAGTTTCATATCTCTAGGGAGTTCACTGAGAAGGCAAATCTGTCTATGGTCTGTCTACTCTGTTCAGACATAGAATCATAGAATTGCTCAGTCTGGAAAAGACCTTCAAGATCATCGAGTCCAACCTCGTCCTTACCCTATTACCCTATTCCTGATGACATACAAAACTTGAAGTCTATTCTCTATAAATACAGTAATGTATTGATTTCATATTAGCCCAGCTTGCTTGAGAGTGGAAACAACTTGACATAGCACTCATTACCAGGTATCTTGTCAGCTCAAGAAACTCTAAATCATCATCTTCTAGTGCAATGAAAGCCTGAGGTAGGGCAGAATAGAAAACACTGGTGGTGCTGTGCAAAAAGATGGAGATCTTTGTGTTTTGACTTTGTAGAACTAAAAACATACTGTAATTACTGATGAGACTCAGTGTTCGTTGTAGCCTCATCTGTACTGCTGATTAAACAAGGGGCAAGGAGCAGCACCTGGCTCTAAGAGTGACTGATGCTTGCTGATGTCTGTCTGCACTGCTTAGCATTAGCCCCTCTAAAGCAGACTTGTTTAGAAGAGAGCTGTTTAGAGTTGTACAAAACTGATCTGAGATCAGGTTAAAAAGCAATATGGATCATTGAGGTGGAGTACTTAACACACACCTCGCTCTGTCCCGTTTAGCAGCAGAGAAAAGCCCAAAAGCCCAGAAGATGCATAAGAGAAACCTAACTTGGCAAACACAATTTCACTGAAACAGCTCAGACTAGATATAAAACTGATTGCTGATTTGTGGGAGGCTATGAAACCAGCAGTTTGTTGTTGCAGGACTCTATACCTGTGTAGTCTGCTTCTGTTCAGTGGCTCCACTAGTGACCTGGACAATCACGTAGTGAGTGTGCCTATTAAATTTGCAATACATATAAGGATAGGGGGCCTTGTAAGTAGACTAGAGAGAGAACTGGAATTCATAAAGATCTTGATGAACTGGGAAATTGTTCTGGAAAAATGTTAGGTAAAATTTAGTATGGGTAAGTGCAAGAAAATGGGTTCTACATGTAACCATCTACAAAAGTATTGAGAGCAATTGGCTATATTCTTCAGAAGATGATTTTGAGGTTATTGTGCATCCCAAGATGAACATTAGCTACTTTTATAATCTTGTTGTGAAAAGCCAAATGCCATATACTGGGACAGTTGGATACAGGTTTGGAAACTATTCTGGAAGTCTGTTAACCAACATAAGGGAATTTAAAGGATAACAGAAGATAATATTAGAGAAAATGTGATTTCTAGACAGTGTTTAAAGCATCATAGTTGTTAAGGTGCAAAATGATAAGGGTACTGGTGGGGAAAGGAATGATAAAATTTAATGTAGGTTAAAGACTGGTGCAAGATTAAGGTTATAATCTATTACCCATGTTCCAAACAGACTGGAAAAGAATCTATGGGCTTAAAGTGAAGCAGAACTCTCAAGCTAGTTTTCAAGAAAGCTTTGTAATAGGAAGCCTAGTTAAGCACTGGAATAGGTCTTGCAGCCTAGAGAGTTGCAAAATCTCCATTTATTGTAAATCTTCAAAATCAAGTTGGACAAATACCTGTCTGAAATTGTGCAGAAATAGCTGAACTTTGTTTAAAGAAGGATAGACCTGGGTGAACTCTCAAGGTCCTTCCATCCCTGTTTTCAGATGATGCTTATGACCATATTTAATACTAAATTCATAGTAGAAACACACATGCCACTCTATTTTTAATTTTCAAGGTGAGGCAGACAACATACAGGTAGCTGACTTCTATACACTATTACTTCACAACGTACACTCCAAACCTGGGATGCTGCTTGCATTTCAGTCTTGTCCTTAATGTCTCCATGGAGACACATGGTTTTCTCAGTTTGCCTCCAGGTTTCCTGAAATTTCCAGAGAATGAAGCTATAGAAATACTTATTGCACCCTTCCGACATCAGAAGTTATGCAGAGGCAGTTGTAGGCCAGGTATAGCCTTGCTTTGGCTGAATATTCTTTCAGTCCACAGTAAATTCTACCTGTTACCTTATTTTCCTGCTTGGGAAACTACCTGACTGCTTGCAGAAAGGTTAAAAACTTTTTTTTTCTTCTAAAGTGAGTGCCTTTTTGAAGTTTTTCCAGGCTGGGTTAAAACCACAACAAACAAATAAAAAAACAGCCAGAGTATTCAGAGTTTATGCACATTACTCATCTAAATGCTTTCTACAATAGTCATAAATACCAGGAGATGGCATACTGCTTCAAAATATGCAAAGCAGTGCACATCAATAGAGCAGAAGTTGCATCACAGGAAAATGAACCTCCCAGTGACTGTTCTTTAACATGTCTTGCTGTTTCCTGATTTGGGAAGTAGATTAACTGCATCCTGAGAAAGGAATTTGATTTAATTTTATTCTTCACAGACTTTGTTGGCCTTTTAGACACTTGGCACTGTCTGAAAGTCTTAGCTAAAGACAGAGGAAAAATTAAACCACAATCCATAAGCTGAATAAAAAAAGACACTCAGAAAAAAAAATTTAAAAAAAAGGAAAAAAAAAAAAAGAAAAAAGAAAAAAAAACACAAAAACCAACCCCTTGAGCAAGCATGTTGCTGCTTTTGAGATAAAAGAGCAGAATATGTTCCATACTGGCACAGGCAAAGACCAATATGTGACAGGACAACACTCCTTTAAAATATATCTTATCTTATTTCAGTTGTTTAATCTTCTCTTTGCTGACAAAGTTCCCTTTTATATTCTTGTGTAAGGAAAGTCTTTGGCACGTTATTCTAATTGAATTTACAGGCAAAAGTTAGAAGTAAAATTGACTTTTTGTCACAGGAACATCCCCAAGTGTTTAAAAGGGAATGATAGCTAAGGAAACAGAAGGTATAAGTTAACCAGTTAGAAATCAAAATCTTTTGAAATAGCAGTTTGTTTTTAAAAAACAAGAATCATTAATTTAGTAAAGATACATTTACCAGATTCAATTAATAAAGTAATGCCATTAATAACTGAACTGATATTTGGAGTAGCTGCAGCTGCAAATCTGTGAATGATGCTAGTTGTCTCTGGATGAAAGAAAAGCATTTTTAAAAGGCATTAGAGATTCTGATTCTGTGACTATTCTATCTTTGGTTTTCCAGGGACAGAGGGCTCCTATGGTTTGAGACAATTTTGCCTGCTGCCCTAGCTACTCACATTGCAACCAGAGGAATTTTGTAGCGTTGGCTGTTTTTTTCCTGTTTTGTCTTTAACTTTGGTCCTCACTGCAGGAGTGCTTAGTGCCGGTGCGATAACTTCAAGGCTGAGGTTTTCCTTTTCTGCTTAGCTGCTCTCCCTATTCCCCAGCATAATGTCTCAAACCAGGTTTCTCTGATCTGTATTTTGCAACTGTACACAGATTTTCACTGCAGAGGAGAGCAGAGCAGTGAAGCATTTCAAGCAGGACATCTGCAGTATTAGGAGTGTCTTCCAAAGGCAGCCATATGTCCCTTTCATAAGCCATGGGAGTCATAGAGAAAATCGGTGTGAATTTAACCAGACTGATGCTTCCTGGAGTGAAAGTTTTACAGTAAGAAAGTCTGTAATGGTTACCTGTTCCTAAATGATGAACCTCTTGTCCCATGTTAAATAGATGGTTTAGAAGGAGCTTGTCCCAGATAGCTGCATTAATGAGTGGAGCCTATGTGCCAGAGACAGCCTAGCCTGTTTGACTTTCAAATTAACCCTGGAAAACGCCGCCTCATGAATATTGAAATTCAGCCTCCTGTACCATGATCATTTCATTGATTTTTATGTATGACCTCACAAAAATCTAACCTGTCAATCTACAGGCATTTGTCCAATATTCTTGTGTAAATGTCAAAACCTAATGTAATATTTCATATAATAATAGAAGTGTCTTCCTGAACTGACCTATTCATATCAGAAGTGGGAATCCAGGGAAACCCAGGCAAACCCTTGCTAAATGGAACAAACTGACTCAGCATTTTGACAGGAGCAATCAGATTGGTTAGAAAGTACAGCAAGGTTCCTATTTAGGCTTGTGTTGAGCCTGCATAACTGTTAGTCAGAGACAATGAGACTCTCTAGAAAAGTTAACATCCGTGGAGGACACAGAATGTATTCTTGTAAAAGCCAGCGAGTTAAAAATTTTAGTTCACAAAGTGAAGTATTTTAGTTAACAAGCACATTAATTTCAGATGCCTTCTGCACAGACACCTATACCTGGGCTGTTATATGGACTCTTCTGGAGTTGTTAGGGAAACTTAGGTATGTCAAGAGTGTGATTCATGCCACTGCAATGTATGTGCCTCAGCTAGGCCAGAAGAACCTTGCCTTTGAAGTTACCTCTTGAATGGTCTTGGAAGGGAGTTGGGGCTACTGGCTTAGATACAGATGTCTTCACTCTAGATTTCACAAATGAAATTACATGAACTTCTGTCTTCCCCTGCCTATAGGAGATGCCAGCTCAGGAATGCAGAAATACTGTGATCCATTCAGTAGCTAAAACTGGTTACCTAGTTCACATTACAGAGGTGTTCAATGCTATCTCAGAAACAACCCTTATTTATTTTGAATTCACTTTGAAGGACTGTGTATTTCAATGCTTTCAGGTCAACCTGCCTTTGAAATGCTAATCAGATGAAATTGGCCTTTACCACTGGCAGATATTTGTATATCAAAGAGATTTCCTGCACACTGTCTGTCAGCTTGAATAGAGTTCGGAATGCACTGACGCATTATTTTTAATGCTGATTCCTAATAAAATCTTTTCTACGTCATTAACGTTCTAATTATTTTTAGCCTAGTGATAGCCATTTCCATGCTCAGTACTGCACAGGAAAGTGAGTATTATTCATTCTAGTGGCTCATCACCCCTCTGTTTCTACGTAGAGGCATCACAAAGCCCATGTCAGAAATAAAACTGGCTGTGCTGAGCACTGTAATACTGTTTGGGGCTGATGAGGTTTCCCTTCTCCTCCACTACGGAATCCAACTTCCTACAGAGGATGTGCTGAAGTGCACAAAACCCACGTTCCTGGGAGGAGTCTATATATTCTTCTGCACCTCTCCTTCCACAGGTCACTTCCAGCAGACTGCAGAACTTCTCACTGCTGAGCAAGTGCTGCATAGCAGCTGCTCGGCTTCGCTGCAGCCCACGGCTGAGGGACTTGGGTGACAGTGCAAGAACAGACTGAACTGGCATTTCTTCCAGCACTTGTCCTTTCTTGCTAAAGCAGTTAAATAGCTGAGTTGACCTTCTGCTGGGAATCTTTGCGTGGAAGCAATTTCATGATTTAACAAGACTAGACTTGGGGGAAGTCTGAACAGTCTGTTACAGACTACAGTTTTATTTGTTAACTCACTCTGTTACTAAAGGCATAAGGCACCAAAGCCAGGGATGAAGAAAACCAGCAGAATGCTTCTGGGTGACCAAAGAGATATCTTGAGTAGTAAACTCCAGGTTTCACAGCAGATGCAGGACTGTTGGGAAAGCTTTGTGTACAACAAAATAGGTTTATCAGAACTATAGGTGGTAAAAAATTGACAAATATGTTCACATGTATCATTTGTCCAACCTTGTAAAAAGAACCACACAACAGTCCTCATATATTGAATAAAACCAATTTGTAAACAAGATATAGGCCCAAATTCACTGATTATAAATTAATTGCAACAAATTTTTGTGTTCACTCTGTTGCCATCTGTTTGGAGGAATTGATACTTTATTCAAAGTACACTGAAGCTAAAGGCTTTGTAGCAGTCAGCTTAGCAGCCTTTCTCCAAATATTTCTTATTTTAGTCTGGAAACATTTGTCTCTCCCACCACAGGTAATCAGCGAGTTTGAAGCCTCTCCCGACTCATTTTCCTACAGAATTCCCAACCTGAGCCGGAATCGCCAGTACAGTGTTTGGGTGGTTGCCGTCACCGCTGCGGGAAGAGGCAACAGCAGCGAGATCATCACCGTGGAACCCCTGGCTAAAGGTGTGGTGACAGAGCTTTTGAGAGCAGTCCAGAACTTCACAGTGCTAATTGCTGTTCTAACTGGCACCTGGCTTCTCTATGCCTCATTGCTTACTGAGAGTGGGATTTGTCAGGAGTCGCTTCAGTTCTCTACCAAAGTTAGGTGACAACTCTCAGCTAATTGCCCAAGCTTTTGCTGTAGTCAGCAGAGAGAGAATGACGTGCTCCTCTAGGGGGTAATTCATCCCACCTACCTCCGAAGGAAATAAATTGCTTTTTGGAGCAATTTTTATCTTCTTTTGTTCAGTACAGAGGGTTTGCACATGATCTCCCTTTCTGAATGTGTCTCTTTTTCCTTGCCATACAAGATAACTTCTTCATCATTCCTCTCCTTACTAATATCTCTTGTGTACTCTACCACTACTGTCTTCTGTATAAAATTGTCTGATTAACATATCTAAATTCTGAACAATTGTTCTCAGCTTACATTAGCTTTGAAGTGTGCTGCTTCTGTTTCAGATGTAAAGAAGGGATAAGAAGGCTACTTAAATCTTGCATATTTTTTCCCCAGATGTTTTAGTTGTTCTTCTGAAAGATATTGCTTGGGCCCATGAATTCTGCCTTATCTGTACTGAGATGTGATGCTTACAACTCTATAGCACCTTAGTTTGCAAATAGAGACCTAATGTTTTAAAAAGCAAAGTGAGAAGAGACCCATCGGTACTCAGTCTCTACATGGGGTCTTCAGATTGATTTATCTGTTTTTCCCCCCACTCAAACTGGTAACATCACAGTGTGTGCCAGCATGCCCAATGTATCATGCAAGTCCATAAAGTTGCAAAGTTGGATGCATTTAATTGACTGTACAGCTTCACAAGCCAGCTAAGTCTTCAGTCACATGGATAATTATATGGTCATGTAAAATGAAGTATCCAGTGCTTTATGAAGACAGATTGTTCCTCAAAAAGCTTTTCAGAACTTCAGCCAAATGCCACCAACATTAAATTACTTTCTGCATAGAAAAGCATATATCATCACCACAGGAAAGCTTGCTGTTCTGCCTGTCCAAGTGGTAGATAACCAGTTTGATGATGGTAGACTATCAGAGCTATTGTCATGAATGGCAGTGATGGTGTTTACAGGGCACAGTTTCAGCACATGGCATGGATCCCCAATCCATAGCAGTTGCCAATAAGGTTCCTGAGGCTTGTGGTGGGAACTCATATCTTTTCTGTGCCCCTTCTCTAGGCTAAAGATTTTATCATATGAGATGGTTATTTATTGACATTGCTGTGAGAAGCTTGTAGTAACTACCGTGTTACTGATGTAGAACATGATGAAAGGGTCTAGAAGGTATGAGGGGTCTAGAAAGTTAAAGAGGAATAAGTCAGAACAAGGAAGAAAATGCTTTCTCCCCATGCCATTGCTTTGTTTTTTTTCTAACTGAGATGAGTCACCTTCACTTTCTGCTTCTTTCTGGCATTTTTTGTACAGTCTTTTGGAAGATCCTTTCTCTTAGTAGCTATTCAGTATTAGTGGTGTGACCTGAAGGATGTCTGAAAGGCTGAGAAGTCTGAAGGATCTGAAAAATCTGGAACTTTTCCATTGTTGAATTTCTTGTAGGAGAACTGCATACTGCATTATGAACGTCAGTGAAACCAAAGCTGAACTCTTAAAAGGTAGATGAGGAGTGTAAAGGGCATCTGTGAAGGAAAATAGTGAAAAAAACCCTCAGGGAAACAGGGCAAAGGTTTCAGTTACAATTTGAAATTACAAATTGACCCACATGTAATTAAACTCAACAAGCTTACCAGAAGCTGGAATTAATTCTACTTCTCCAAAGCTTATTTAATATGATCCATGATAACAAATCAGCAAATTTAAAAATAGATTGTGTGAAAATACCAGGGGGCTTTCAGGAAAAAAAAATATAATTACTTCAATATAGACAGGTCAGTGTGAACAAGATTTTATTCTGAAGAACGGTAGAATCCATCCTGACAATGTTAGAGCCAGTAATGATACTCCAATATAAAGTCTGCATTAGATGGTGCTCAGGACAAGCCTTTCTTACATGCACTTAGGACTGAAAAGGGAATGAATAATCCATTTGTGGAGGTTGTGATGGAGTCTAGGAATAGTGACGGATGGCAAGGTTATGAACTTCACATGTATCATGTACAAGATTTCCTGTATGAATGCATCACTGGGCCTTTTAGGGAGCTCAGAGAAAGTGATGATCAGTGATAAGGGAAGTGGACAAACAATGAAGAAAGATGGGCAGGGTTAATGGCCTGGAAGACCTTTCTCACACCCCAGTACCTCTGAAGCAAGTAACACACCACAGGGTTGAAAGCAGTTATAGCTTGACAATGCCACAAGTCCCCAGTGCAAGAACATCCTACAGGCCATTATTTTGAAGTTGTTGCCTCCTTTTTTTCTCCACTTATTTCACGATAACTGTCCAAGTAATGATACCAGCATGACAGCTAATGAGAGTTAACTTTGAATTGAATTATGTCAACTTAATTATAACCCTGTTAAGAATCCCTTTGAGAATATTGAGAATGTCTAGATAAGGGGTTGATGTGAAATGGATAGTCCAATTTAAACGAAAGCTTAATTCAAGTTAACATTTCTTTCTTTAGTGTCACTGTTTCTCAGAACAGATTGTTAGTCTCTGTAAGTAACAGACAAAAATAAGAAAGAAAAACCCCAGCAACCAGAAAATAATCATGGCAATGGAAATTCAATCTCCATATAAGCAGCCTGTGCCCCACCCCTAAAATTACACTTCATTACTCACTTGAAAGCTGTGGGTTCAGACTACCAAATATATATAAAAGACAGAAAATCTTGTATGAAACTTGTTCCTTTTATTTTCTGACCAGGACTGATGGAGGATAGGATTGGCCAGCAGCAACATGATGGTAAAAGATCTAGACCTCATCAATGGCAATCTGATCCTCTGGCTTTAATGTTGAGTTTCTCCTGCTCTTGTAGACTACCTGTTCATTAATGTGCCTCCTAACCAGATTGGCCTCCTAATCTATGTTTCTTTATGCTTAATGTTTTTAAACAACATGTGGGGCTCACATAGTAGTACACATGCCCAGTTTGTTCCTTTCTTTAATGATTCATCAGACTGGAATACACAGGATGCTATTCTGAAAAAATGTAAACTAACGAAACTACTGACCCAGAATATTCACTGATGGCTCTTGTATTTGGATTAAACTGAGCTGCAGTGAACTCTGGTTCAGTGTCACTGTAGAGTTTGCCTTTAACATTCATCTGTGTCCTTGAGTGGGGTAAAAAAAGGGTTGTGGCCTCTTTTAGAGAATTTCTGTCCATTTTGTATTCTATGACAGTAAGCTTGTGTAATAGGTTTCATAATTTAAACAAACACAAGCAGAAAAACACATTAGCGTAAGAGCGCATAGTTCTGGTCTCTTTATCTTTAGTTAATGATTGAATAATTTGCAAAAAAGTAGGAACAGAAATAGTGTTAATTCAGTGCCGTGCCATCTAAATGGTGTTAGTGTGAGCTAAAGCTGGTGTGTAGTCAATAGACATATGAGCATCTTCAATGGCAGAGGTTAAGCCCTGCAGCTGAATTATCCACACGCAGCACTAAAGCTTCCTTAGCTCAAAAGGGAGAGGTCTCTGAGATTTAAGGTTATTTTAACCTCCTGAATGCCTGTTAGCATTTCAAACTTATTGCTTTCAGGTAAATGGGTCTAGACATTTTTTTTGTTTGTTTCTAGTTCTCTTGTTTTGTGTGCTAGCAGTCTCAGAACATTATTAGAGTTAAGCTATAAAGAAAATTGGTGTTAAGAAATTTCATGCCTTTTTACCATCCTTTTTAAAAGCACTCAGTACATCAAAGGAATAACATAATCCATAAAAATCTGTGGGTACTTTCAGAAAAATAATGCAGCATGCTTTTGTAATGTGGATTTTTGAGTTGTGGTCTGTAATTTTATCACTTAGCTTACTCTTCCACCAGGTTTGTGTTGTTTCCACACATTGCTGTAAAATGGGACACAAGGTATTGAAAACCAGGAGCCACAATGTAAATGCTGTGCTTTAGAGAGCTGATATCCAACCTATGACTTAAGGAACAATTAATTTTAAAATAACTACTAAAATACAGGGATATCACAGAAAACTTACTGACAATGATGCCATGTCATGCTGAAGGCTTCAGCAGTATTCTTGTGTTACATATGCTTAGGAAAGTAATGTTGTCCCATTACCTGACCTTCACTTTGTCTGTTACCCTAAATCTTTAATCAGCAATTTCTTGTGTTTTGTATTAAAACTGTGACCAGAGAAAAATATTTTGAGAATTTTGTCTTCAACAGTGCTTCAAGAGAACATAGGCACCATAGTACAGACTGATCATATAGCCTATGAATTTTTTTCTCAGGTGTAACTGCAGGCTAGTCAAGTGATTACCCTTAACTCTTCAAAGTCTGCTCTTATACGCATGAGGTGGTTTTTTTGTTGTTTTTTTTTAGATTAATTGTCCCAGTTATATTTGATGCTGACTCTCATTTTAATGTTTTTCTAATTGGTGCAAAATGGATCATTGAGTATAAATTTTGATCAGTGTGCATAACTGAAGTAGATCAGGATTTAAAATGCTTTTATTGTGTATCAGTATTCAGTATGTGCCTTTGAAATGTCTATTTAGAGGCCAACAAGAAGTCTATTTCTATCAAGAGTCAATTCTGAGTAATTACGTACAGTGAAGCTCTAATACATCCCTAGTGTTCCTCTATATTATAAATTGAAAATACAAGAGTGATATTTTTGATGATATATTTAGGTGATCTGGGAGCTGACACAAATTAAAGTGGCTTAAGAATTTGTTCATTCTCCGCAATGTACTAACACTTACATACATGAAGGTTTATTTTGCTAAATACCCTAGCTATTGTAACAGTGATGCATTATAATTTAGCTTTTGTAAGGTAGCTGGCTACAGTGGATGATGGAAATTTGGAGAGAAGCATCCTCTGAACATAATTTTCATCAAGAATTTCTACTACAAAGTATATTAAAATCAGTAAAGATGATGAAAAACTGGGTTTGCTCTTTTTTTTTTTTTTCCTACAATGACTATTCCAGTCCTCTATCTCATCTCTCTTTTAGTTACTTGTCTTCCAGATATTAAAACTGTAATATTTGTTTTTTAATAAATAGCTGCTATTATGAATTAGAAGGAATTGGTTTCTGAAAATCACAGCTTGAAACAGATTGGTTTGGTTTTCTGCATTTAATTTTGGATGCCTCTGTTTCCCTTCCAAGAGCTGTAGGAATGAATACTTGATTTCATTCTTCCTTGCTTTCTCTTGCTCAGCTCCTGCCAGGATTCTGACATTCAGTGGCACGGTGACAACTCCCTGGATGAAAGACATTGTCCTCCCTTGCAAAGCCGTGGGAGACCCAGCTCCAACAGTCAAATGGATGAAGGATAGGTAACCAGCAACTAAATGTATAGCTTAGAAAAAGCCCATTTGCTTAAAATCCTGAAGGTTATGATATGGGTGATCCAGATGACTGTGTCAAGAATGAGAAGGACCATTAGCGGGGACTGCACAGTCGCAGTAGATGAGGAGTTACAGAATTCCTTGAACTAAAACTAGTTGGCTGTGGTGATTAGATGGTACCAAAAGGGAGGAAAAGTTACAAAGAAGGAATAAAGGGAAGCTCTCAAAATGTAAATCCTACTTTTTTAGTTTCAGGCACGCTGAATAGTTTTAGTCTGAGAAAGCAAAGTCCCAGATGCATTGAATCGTGCTGTGGGTGCAGTATCTTGCACGTATCTTGTTTTCTATTATTCTGTTTTCATCTTTAGTTTCACAGTTTGCCAAAGTCACTTGGAAACACACATGGTCAATAATTTTCATCCAAGCAATGTGTAAGCAGTAATACTGTAGTGTTATGAAACCATCTTATGCATTCATACAAAATAGTTATGATTTTATAAGGATGGACTTTGTTGCCAGGAGCTGCCTTTTACTCTTACTTTGTCACTTTTGTGAAATAGCAGATAGTTAAGGAAGGAATGAATTTCCATTTTCACTCAAATTGGGACAAGGATATGTGTGTTCTTTAAGCACATACAAGCAAGTGTGTTTCCCAACAGAAAATATTCCTTTGCTGTCTATATCAAAGAGGACACTCCCCCTCCCACATCCTTTTTCCTTCTTTCCATTCTTAGTTGCTTCAAATAAAAAAAATCCAATTCTGAGTAATTTTGATTGTAACTTCTTTAATGTATGCATTTTGTTTCCTGTGAGGTAGTAACGGGACACCCAGTCTAGTGATGTTTGATGGGCGAAGAAGCATCTTCAGCAATGGCAGCTTTGTCATCCGTACTGTGAAAGCAGAAGACTCTGGATACTACAGCTGTGTGGCCAGTAATAACTGGGGATCAGATGAAATAATCCTGAATTTGCAGGTACAAGGTAAGATTATTATGTCAATCTCATAATTATTATCACAAAGTTATTAACCATTTACATGGAATGAATGTGTTTGTCTGTTGACAGTGGTATGTAAAATATTAGTATTAATGTGTATTAATGCAGATTTCATTCTTCAAAAATAATGAATAAAATATTAAGCAGGTCATTCTGTCCCAGTAAGCCACATTTCATGACAGAGCAAATGTTTTGCTTTTGCTGGAATGATTCATACACTTGCAGTTAAGTCTCATTTTAAATTTTTGTAGGGTTTACAAGTCAACATTTGAATTCAGTTATATTCTACCTCTTCACACAGAAAATATCAATTTATGAGTTCTCCAGACAAATATTACATGTATTATTTAAATATTGCAAAATTCAAAAAGAGATGAAGGCCTTTAGCATAGCTTCTCAAAAGAAATCAACAGAAATTTTCCTCTATACTGAGACCTTGGACAAGAATAGAATTTTAGTGATGGTGAATATGAGGAAGCATTTAAAATGAAACATTAGTACAACTTCAGCTAGCATGTATTACCTTACCATCTACTTTTTGAATGCATGTTGAAACATATGTAATGTATCTGCTATGGTGCTGATATGCATAAAAATTGGTGATATAGAAATGCATATTAACAGTAATGTGGAACAGAGTGTGTATATCCACAAACCAAGAATTCACTACTTAGGAGATTTGCTCTCTCACCTACCCTAAAGCAGATCCCAGGAGAGCTTGAATTGGCTTTAAACTGCTGTACCACAGGGAAGCAAACGAGAGTTTGGAAATATGATCCATACTGTGGCCAGTTACTCTCCCATCCCTCAATATGCAACCTAAATTTCTAGTGCAAACATAAGCGAACACAGAAAGAAATTTTCTCAACTGCAATGCAGCTTTCTGCATAAGCCAATACACTAAGCCTTGGAAGGAATTCCATAGTGTATATCAACTTACCAACAATCCAACAGAGCCTAAAGATGCTCTTCTGCAATGACTGATGAGGCCACAACAGTAACTAAGGAGAGAAAACACTACCAAGTGGAAACGTCGTATTTATATTTCACTAAGTACTTTGTAATTGCATATTCTTGCCATTCTTGAACTGCAGTAACTAAAAGCAAATCAATATTATTTCCCTGAGGGACAGAGAAAGAATACAGTTTTATATGGACCATCATCTTTTGCAGGTAGGGTGAAGCTGTTCTGAAAGATTTTATAATAAATCTTTCACAGTGTAGTGTGTGCAGTCTCTCACCCTGGATTCAGTGAGGTCAGTCAGAATAACAGAACAAATCCATCCCAGGTAGGGAATTTTCCTGTAGAATATAAACTGCCTTTTTTGATTTCTTCAGCACTGTTTAGGCCTGTGTGGATAGTAAAATTAGAATTGTCATGGATGGAAAAGACCTTGAAAATCACCGTGTCCACCTTTCTCCCCCTTTCAATTTCTAAACGTAGGATTGCAGATCATAGAACAGTTGGGTGAAGCAACCCTTTGGGGCTCTAATAAATATTTTACCAGCTCTTTGAAATTTCACCTGCCATTTTTCTCTATTTTAGCAGACTCTGTCCCCCATGGCCTTACAGGTTTTGTGCCATGGTTCTGGTTACCTCATATGCACAACAAGAGTAGCTAAATGAGTCAGAGAGAAGTCAAAGACAACATTTCCAAACTGTACCTAAAGTAGGATCATATGGGCTCATGATAGATTTGTCAAGGTGAAAAGAAATCTGTCTACTTTGCTGCTTTCTGCCCCAAGCACTGAGCTCTGGAAACCCAACTACTATACAGTGGTGCAATCTGAGGTTACTTAGCCTGAACCCAAACTGTCCCATTTTGTGGTTCAATTTCCAGCCCTAATTCTCTGTCCTGATTCCCACCACTACCCTGAGTGGTTTGTTTGGATGTAGCAAGGCTCCTTCCTTTCATGCTACCCTTTCATGCCATACTTTCCTCCAAAGGAAACTGGACACTAGGTAAAGGATGGGAGATGAGTCTTATTCCTGTGCTCTGTCAGGAGCTAGTTCTTACACCCTGCAGTTTAGACACATCCATAATGTTTATGGGGAGCAGCAGAACTGAGTGTTTCCTAGTGTATTCGGCCTTTGCTGATAAAATTGTGTCTTCTTTATACCAATAGCCTCAGTGTCTAGATGGCATGATCTGGAAGAGGTATGGATCTGGCAGCAAACACAGATCTACCTATGCTATCTAGATAGCCCTCATGTCTACCTTGGAAGAAACTCATTATCCACTATTTATTTTTTTTTCCTTGTTATACACTATTTTTTTTTCTTTCTACTTTTGCCATAATAGCCTGCAAATACATACATGTGTGGAGCATCATTTGCAAGTGGACATCTGCTTCCTGCCACTGAATTAAGCTTCTCTCTAAAACAGATGAAAATTAAGGCTGGGTAGCTCAAATGCTATGTGCATCTGACATGACAAACACAAAAAGCTTAGAGAAAAGAAAGGGTTAAGAACTGAAAGAAAAAATTGTATAGAACATTAAATATAAAAAATGAGAGCTTGGCTGCTCTTGTCTTAACCAAAGATGTCAGCTAAATAGACACTTTGACAGAAATCATTTGCATTCTTTGCAACTCAAAACAGTTATTTGATAAATGACTGTTAGAATAGATTAAGATCACATGTAATCATTTGAATCTATTTTTAACTATTTCCCATCTAGTTCCACCAGACCAGCCAAGACTCACTGTTTCCAAAACTACATCTTCTTCTATCACTCTTTCCTGGATACCTGGAGACAATGGTGGCAGTTCTATCCGAGGTAATATAACTAAAATTAATTGCAACCTCTTACTAAATTATCATATGTTGATAGAATTAGTATGCAATTATGAATGGCTACAAAGAGGAAAAACAAAACAATCTGTGTTACTGTCAGCACTTAATGTGTACTACCATTGTAATAACAGCTTTCAGTAAATTGCAGTTTCTCTTTGTGGTGGTTTAATTACAGATTTAATCACTTTATTCCAGCATGCCCTCAGCTGTTATGACAGTTACTCAGACGTGTAATGTGCACCCATTCATTTTTGAGGGACCAGGTTCATCATCTGGTCTTTGTTGCTGATTGAAGGGTGTTTAGAAAAGTCTAGTCTTTTCTTTTCCTTTTGAAGTGATCACAAAAATGGTATTTAAGCAGTTGTAAGGGTAGGCAAAATGTATTGCCCAGTAGGTTTTAGTCAGAGGAGAGCTGTATGTCTTCCTCTGCATGGGATTTTTCTAGTTTTGTTAGGTCTTGAAAATGACATGTCATGTCACCTGCAGAATTTGTGATTTGTGTCTGGCTTATCCTTGCCATCCTTGCCTTTCCTTCAGGTTATATATTGCAGTACTCAGAAGATAACAGTGAGCAGTGGGGTAGTTTTCCCATTAGCCCTAGTGAGAGATCATACCGTTTAGAAACACTGAAATGTGGCACTTGGTACAAGTTTACTCTGACTGCTCAGAATGGAGTGGGGCCAGGGCGCATCAGCGAGATCATTGAGGCGAAAACACTTGGAAAAGGTACGTTGATTTCCATCCCATTTACTGACTTAAAACTCTTGCATTCTGCTGAACATGATGATAAGACATTTTTGGGTATTTTAATATTGATGGCTTTGGAAACATTTTCAGTTTTGTCCATGCTGGAACGGAAGAGGCTGTCGCTGCAGGATTTGAAGTGTACACCAGCTGATATTCCTTCCTTATTTCTTTAGGAATTTTTTTCTAAGACAAGTTGAGAAGAGAGTGTTGCTACTATCATAGTCTATACCAATTTCAACTACTTCTATTGCCATAAATTTTTTCCTCTCCCGTTGTAAAAGTTCAGAGTTTTATTTGTCTAGATGTTGAAGAAAGGTGGGGAGTATATTTATGTATACAGGAAAGAGAGCCAATGTCTCATTTCTCCTCCAAGCTGGAATTGTAGGTGCCATGCAAGCAGCACCATTTGAACAGGTATCAAAAGTAAGAAAGCTCTGCAAGGTGAAACAGCCAAAATTTGTGAAATTCTTAGCTGACTTGGAAATGGGCCCCATAGGTTGCTGAGAGCAGCTCCACATTGAACGTATGTGTCAGGATTATGTGCAAATTTTGCGAGACACACTCTTAAAGAAGCACTTTGGAAAGTCTTACCCCGAAGTCAGCAAAAGGGAGTAGCTTTGCATAATGCTTTAAAGAACATCTCACCTTGCATCTCTTCATTGCTTGCAAGTACCCTGAATTGGGAGCAGTTTCAAAGTGAAGATAGTTTACTGTGATAGGTACATCTCCCCAGCTTCATGCTAGTCATCACACCTGTGCTGCTGCACATCTCCCAAGCATCACAGCTAGATGAATATTTCATTTGGTACTAAATGGCATAGGGAAGACCTGGTATGCATAGGTGTGATAGGTATGACTTGCTGATGCTCAGAGAAGATACCAGCTCAACTGTGTATATGCTGAGATGAATAGTAAGGGAATCATCTGCTGAACTTAAAAGGGACATTTAGAGAAGCTGAGTGTTCTAGTTTTCTTTGTGTGAAATGTAGCATTTACACATGCTTCAGATAACATCCCAGTGGTTCGTGAGAAAGGAGATGTCCTCACGTTCTGAGTTTCTCTGGGACATAGTATCCAAGCCTGGAAACTACCTGTGCTACATTTATAGACTGAACCAGGTACTGTGTGATCTACAATGCTGAGGTTCTTCTTGTTGTTGTGAGAGCTCCAGAAGCATCTGTCTAAAGCTATTTACAGACTCAGTTGAAGTTATTCATATTAAAAAGAGGAATCACCAGTTTCTTTTGGATTCCTGTAGAATTTAGAAAAGAGCATGTACTTTGGTATATCTCATCAAAGCACAAGAACTGCAGAAAGATTCTCAATGGATAAGTTATCTTTTATTATATTGAATAAAGAAGTGCATTAAAGATAATTTTTATCACATTAGATGAAACTCCCAGTAGTAAAAGTATTTTTTTTTCTAAGCAAAAAGCAATAATACTTTCAAGTGTTCTACAGTATCATTTAATCTATCATATGTTGATGACCTGTCTTGTCTACCTATTTTCAGTATTCCAATTTTAATTTGCTATTTTTATTGTCATCCCTTGTGTATTACATAGAACTCTCAAAATAAAGCTGTCCTTTGATGTATATACCAGCAGAAACCAACATTTGATCCCAAAGCAGGACAAGTAAATAGAAATGTTAATTCCTTTCTGAATGGAACGCTCTTAACTCAGGAATACAGATTTTAAATTATATATTATTTTAAAACATGTGCAATGTCAATATATTTCTTAATTTATTTTTACTTGCAAATTCTTAAAAATTGTTGTTTTCCTTAAATGAAAACCTCCATACTCAAACAAAATTGTATTAAATTTCACTTGAGAAGAAGACTTGAAATCCAGTAGACAGTCTTCAAGTAGTGAACAGGAGTATTTGCAATAGGAAGTGTCTATGCTAGATTTACAAGTTGTTTCATGCCAGTCCACACAAATTGGCAAGTCAGGACAGTATAGAGATGGCCATGCAGAGATATGTGGATGGGTTTTTTTCACATATGGATTTGAAAATCTAGGTTTGTGAGTCTGGCATAAAGTATGAAAAAATATTTAAGAAGTGAGGTGGTGTGTAGGAGGGGGAGAGAAGTTGAATATCTATAGGTGCTGAGTTTCAGATGAAGTTAAGCTTGTCCTAGAAACTATTATCTTGATTTTATGTTTTTGAGAGTCCTAGATCTGTAATACTTGAGCATTTCACTTGAAATGTCTCACTGCTTCTAGAGCCACAGTTTTCAAAGGAACAAGAGCTCTTTGCTAGCATCAACACCACAAGGGTGAAGCTGGACCTGATAGGCTGGAACGATGGTGGCTGCCCCATCACCTCCTTCACCCTGGAGTACCGCCCATTTGGGACAACAGTCTGGACAACTGCTCAGAGGACATCCCTGTCAAAGTCCTACATACTCTATGACCTCCAGGAGGCAACCTGGTATGAACTGCAAATGAGAGTGTGCAACAGTGCTGGCTGTGCGGAGAAACAAGCCAAATTTGCAACACTCAATTACGATGGCAGTAAGTATATCTTTTTATTGGCATGTCTGAGCTACTCTTTTTAGTCAAGTTTCTTTTGTTATCTTTTTGCTTGTCTTTCTATCTCACACCCCCCTCCCCCCCTTAAAATCCCCATAAAATCCTTTTTGAATCTGCTAGCCATGACAATAGGCTTCCAGGCAGAAAAGAGGAATTGTTTATTTGCCCTCACTGAGGAAAAAGCTCTTCACCAAAATCAATTGACAATGAGACACATAACCACAGGGAATTAGGTGTCATTAGTTCCAGTGGTCACAGAAGCACTTGGTAATATTTCACGCATCTCTTCCATGAAAATTTTGTCTCCCATGCAATCAGTTCCTGCAGCCATTCATGTAGCTGAGTGGTCTCATTGCCATGCCATGCAATGGCCTTGTAACACAGCTCAAAATCCATTATGTGCCACAACAGAGCAGCTAACCAGCTTGCCTTCCAGGAAAGCATCCAGACAACATCCTCCAAGGACGAAGCAATGGCAATGCTATTATCCCTGTTTACAGGCAGCAGAGGCTGAATCTAATGTCCATGACAGATGGCTTTGTCATGCCCAGCAGCAGGGCACAGGAGTTGAAGGCACTGTTGCATCCTGCCCTTCTGCCAAGGGTTACCACCCACCCTGCGAAAGCCAGAACGTGAGGGCAAGGGCAAAAGTGACAATTTGTCAGTCACTCCAGCTCATACCCTGGCAGATTTGTTGATGGTGGCACATGGGTGCTTCTGCTGACTCTGGTACTGGGAAATGGCCGTATTTCTGGTGAAAAGGCAGTACAGATGGCGCCAGATGGCAATCTCTTGAAGTGCTCTAGTGCGAATTGCCAGAGCTTTTCTGGAGACATGCAGTGTAAAATGTTGTTTTTGCCAGGGATATTGTTCTGTATTGTGCAATCACTTGGTGATGTCTGTACTGTTAGATTAAACAACAGGACTAGTGAGCAAGTTCAAACAAGAACTGATAACTGTCCAGTGACAGCACCAAATTGATAAGTGCTCGTAACTCTCTGTTGGTAACACATCTCCCTGCCACCCTGTTGTCCTACAGTAGTCTCCAGGACAGTAACTATGTACTGTGTAGGAAAGAGCAAGCAGCGGGGACCATTCCCAGTCAGAACCGTGGGTTATGAATCTGTCAGGGTTTAAACCTCCACATCTTACACATCTTTAAATACTACACCAGACTTTGCGCTAGGTATTCATCAGTTGCAAATAATGGTGCATGCCCTCAAGGCTCACCCTTTTGCAAATAGCATAAGCCCTCAAGCTTTTCTAGGAAATCTTCAATTCTGTAAGATGCCTCACAGTCTTAATTTTATTTCAGACACTCTAAAAAATTAAGAAAGATATTTTGTCTCAGCACTACAGAAAACAAGATGCAAGTAGTTGTAATACAAATACTACCAGGGCTTGCCAAGTAGTCTTAGGACCCATTTGGCTGAGCAGTATAGATGCCATCAGTAATAACTGTATTAAATACTATGAGTTTTCCTGCCACTTTACTTATTAGATCCTCTTTTCTTTTTGGAGTCTTTCTACTGGCAGCATCCCACTTTCAATGGCTTTTTTTTTACATCCACAATTGTTGTTACATACATATGACAGGGACAAACAGTCGTAAGCCATACCTTGAAATGAGATTATATAAAAATGCAAGTCCAGAGGCTTCAGCACCTACTGACAATAGTGAAATAAAATGTATGCTTGAAATGAAGTGATTTGAAATGTTGTCAGGATGTGCTTTTTAGTTAAGAGAGGATACTTACCTTGATTTCACATACTGTGACCTGCATGTCATTTGATTTTGTGTGTTGCTGTATGACAACTTTAGAAGTGAGAAAACAAAATGAAAAAATATATTTTTAGTATGAAATTTACTGGGCCACTGCTTCTGGTCAGCTAGAAAATTGCTCATTTACAGCACTGATGGTTTTGTTTGTCAAGCATGCTTTGCCAGGACTATATTGTACCTTAGAGAGGCATCATGATGTCAAATACTGATTCCAACGTTGAGAGAGGAAAACCCATCTGGAAAAGCAAATGTCAGGTTTTAAATTTTCTGCATTTGTTGTATTTAATACAGAAATAAAATGATAAGCTAATTCTTATTATTGCCATCAATGAAAGTGAAGATAGTCGATTCCCACATAAGGGATTTCAGACAACTATTTGAGGGCTTCTAAAGCAAAATTTGTCCCTGCAGGGTCCCAGCCCCAGATTCATTTGTTCTTTGGTAAGCTGCATAGGCTTAGGGAACTTCAGAGTGTGTGTCTGGCTAGAAATCAACATTTTTTATTAATATGTCATGCAGAAACATTTGCTTTCATGGCAAGTGAATTTTTCACTTGCAGCAAGCATACCAGTGGAAATTTTTGGCTATGCTAACCCTATCTCTACCATTGATTCCTCTTGTGATATGAGATTAGTGTTTTCCATCTTCTAAGGGTCACAGACACCCTTAGGATAAAACAGAAACAAGGATAGTACTTTGAAGATTAGGTAATACGTGTGTGAGAAGTTCTAGGACACCAAATGCTAAGAACAAGCTTAGGAGCTTTAGCAGTCTTAAGATAAAGCCTTTGTAAACTGGGTAGAAATGCTTGAGTTATGTGGTCTTTCAGTCATTTTGTCTGGAGAGCAGTAGCTGATTTTTATCTGTGATAGAGCTCCTGAGAAATATCATGGCTAAGTATCCTTTACCTTAAATTTCCTCATGGTGAATTAGGTCAAAAGGTTAATAACAGATCTATGTGCAAATTTTTGCTTTCTGTTCCTAAGTATTTCAGCTAGCCATTTTCAGTTTACAGATTTTATGACCTTCCTGCCCCTTGTTTTTCAGAACATTGGCACTCAGTACTTAAGGAGATATTTTTAGCAATGTGCAGCTGTAGTCTGTAGCGCTGCAAAGGAGTTACCCAACTCAGAAATCAGCTACTTGCTATCCCTGATATTAATTCATATCTAAATATTAATATCTAAATATCAATGATATTAATTCATATTTAAAGCAGCTGCTTTAAACCATGCTGATTGATTCTAGCCCACCAGGAGACTTCCTACCATGAAGGACAGTTAGAGCAGAGGAAAACACTTGATAGTCCTAAAATCACATGGTCCAATGGGAAATGCTGGAAGAGCTTCAACATAGGGGAAAACGGTGTAACAGACTTTCAAATTATAGCTTCTATGAAGCACCAGAAAAACAGGCTAACTAAAGGCAATGATGAATTCATCTGGGAAAAAACCATCCTCCTAGTCTGTCTGTATTTTTGTTCTGAGAAAAGCTTTGATTATTCCAATCCTAACCAACATGTTGGACGAGAAAAGTGTGTTGAAATGGTGTTTTCTCAATAAACAGTAGGTTTGTGGATTTTTTTAATCCACAAATGGATAATGTGCAGGATATATAAACTTGCAGTACTTCTTAAATTATTATTATTAAGCCCATATATAGCATTATGAGTTTTAACTTTACTTGGAAGAGGAATGGAAAATGATAATAACTTACCTAAACACTTAAGGCTTCACTGAAATCAAGGCCACTATTAATTTGTTTCTCATTGAAGTATTAAGGAGAGCAAGACATAATTTTAGGTGTTCTTGAACACAAGAGTCCTTAGCCAACCATCCGTGTGACTTCAATTCAGAGCAAAGTTTGGCCTTTCAGTATTCAGGAGGATTTAGGAGGATTTAGAGGCAGTTATTAGCATCACCTTCAGGAGCCTGAAGTTCTTTCTGTTTCTAAGAGTAATACAAAATCTGCATCTCAGATAAAACAAGATGAAAAAATCCTGATGTGTGTTTATTCCAAGAAATGGAAAATTAGAAAAAGAAGGAAAATTATGAGGGAGAACTGCAACAGATCAGTAGAAAGATACTCAAAATGCAATTTCAAGAAAATAAATTTCCCAAGTATCTGATACAGGTTTGGATTCTTGTACCTTTTCTTTTTATGTCCATTCCTTTAGGGAGCAACTTTTCTCATTATGTGCAACTCAAATAGCTCTTCTGAAAAAAACATGACTTAGAATTTTACATTTTCGCTGTGGCTATGGCACTCACATTGTACTGCATCATATCACAGAATTTTTTTTCTAATAATGTATGGTACATAATGAGATATACCTATATCATTCATTGCAGCAACTAAAATGGAAAAAAGGATGTGTGTTTTTCTTTCTCACCCTCTTGTCCTTTTAGTAAGTAAGTAGCCACTTTTATGTTTCAGAAGAAGATTAAAATTTAATAGTTTCCATTGAAAGTCATCACAGTTCACAATACTTTTGTGTTTCTACCCATTTCAAACAAATCTGCATTTTATAGCCCCATTTGTGGTTGCATGCAGAATTTTAATAGTAATCAGGAAATGAGGGAGGAGACTTCTATGGCTATGCAGCTTTCCAAAGAAAAAGAACTGCATTCTTCTCATGTCTTTAAAAGCAAAGGAAAAAACACTTGAAACATTCTAGTATTTTGTCACCAGGAAGCCAGATATGTTCAAAATGCAAATATGCCCCAAAATGAAAAAGTGAGCTGCCTGCCAGTGCCAGTAGGTTGTAGATTTATTTCCATTGTTTCCCTCTCAAAATTTGATTGCTTCTGTCCAGTGTTACTCTCCTGTTTTACCGGTGACTATAATGTCAGACACTCTTTAGAAAATTAGCATCAGGTTGGCTATCTGAATTTCAGCTCAATATCACTGCTGCACCCCTAAGACATGGTATAAGAATTTTTTTGTGTAAAGGATTCATCTGATTTATGTAGCAGAAAATGAACTTTGACAAATATGCTCCTTGTAAAGAAAAGCCCAGCAGAAAGTATGAATATTTTGCAGCTATGCTATTTTCCCACATTAAGGAGTAATATACATGGGCAGCATGTCTGAGATTTCTAACAACTCTGAAATAATTTAACATGACTTAAAATAATTTGTACTGTTTGCCTGTATAGTCAGCATAGTTTTCTTTCATTAACAAATGCACTTCTTGGTGTCTGATAACCTCTGAGTCTCTGCAATCAGTGACTTGTTGCCTGTGTGGCAGCTCTTATGTGCACGACCATTACAATTGCAAACATCGTGTCTACCCTGAACATGCAAAATCCTTCTTAATATTCTGCATGCAGCTGAAGCATCTAACATGCCGTATTCCCTGAGAATTCAATCTTTTGTCTTCATTAATAGGCATCTAATATCATGACACTGTTTCCAGGTACGATCCCTCCACTCATTAAGTCAGTTGTGCAAAGTGAGGAAGGGCTGGCAACCAACGAAGGGCTAAAGATGCTGGTGACCATTTCCTGTATCTTGGTTGGGGTCCTGCTGCTTTTTGTGATGCTGCTGATCGTGAGGAGGAGGAGGAGAGAGCAGAGACTGAAGAGGCTACGAGGTAAGATCAGAGCTGTGGCACTTGTTTCTGCATATGCATACCCTGAACGTGAAAGTTTAAGTAGGGCTGCACATGATCAAACCGGTGATGTTATTTTCCTGCAATACGAAACAGATGTGAGGCAGTGAAACATTTGCGGTTCTGCAGAAATCCCTTACTTTTCATTTGGTAGTAAATTTAAAAAAAAAAAATTATTCTAGTATCCATTGTTCTTGTTTTACTGAAGGAAAGGAAAATAATTCTCATTTGTTGGTGTTTGTTTTCCCTTTTTGCTGTTGTTGTTTGTTTCCCTGGTGAATGGTCTCAATAACCTGAAATCATATTTTCTTTCAAAGAGTAAAATCAGATGTTCTGAAGATGGGGGAATTTTGGTTTTCCAGCAGATGCAAAACATGGTTCTCAAATTATAAAATGAAAGTATCCACATGTTAGTAGGCTAGAAAACACAACCAGATAGTTTCAGATTTTTTGCCACATCTTTTTATCCATCATGTGCCATAGAAGAACTATTGCAACAACACTTCACTGTTCAGTGACCTTCATTGTCACTGATCAGTAGTTTTATCTGCACTGAAATTCACTTGTTTGCTAGGTGAATAATCTTTAGTCTGTGAATTCTTTAAATTTCATAAATCTTCTAGTAAATGCCCCTGGCTGAACCACAACCAGGTATATGATCCTTGCAATCTGCCACTTTTGCATTTGGCCCTGTAGGTTATGCACTAGAATAAAACAGCAGACCTTACAGTGAAAGTGTTTGGAAAAAAGTCTTTCAAATCACACACTGAATAAATAGTAAAGTGATTTTTCATCTACAAAATTAAGTCTAATAATTTCCAAAAGCCACTAAATTGTTTAGTTATTTATATTTTAACATAAATACTATCATAATATGTATTAAAACCAGGGTCAGTCCTGTGTATTACATATCATCTAAGCACCTACTCATCTCTCTTTTAAGTCTCATTTTGTCTTTTGTTGCATCTTTTGGATGTTTTGAGGGAGAAAAAAAAAAAAAAAGATACAGGGCTTTTAGGTATGGGCAAATTCATAGA
The DNA here is from genome assembly GCA_023637945.1 of Phaethornis superciliosus. Taxonomy (NCBI): domain Eukaryota; kingdom Metazoa; phylum Chordata; class Aves; order Apodiformes; family Trochilidae; genus Phaethornis; species Phaethornis superciliosus. The sequence goes on along the minus strand of JAJQWJ010000001.1, from coordinate 108,805,294 downwards.
TCAAAGAGATAACTGGCCTTATGGTCCATATAAAGCTCTGGGAATCAGGGCATCTGGATGCTTTAGCTTGGATAACAACTTTCTCATTCAAAATCTTTTAATTCATTTATCTCTGTGCAGTATTTTCATCAAAATAGTGGTGGGTTAAGGTTGAAGAAAGTGTTATCTTCTCAGGAATACTGTGGAATTCCATCCAGTAACAAGCCAGATATTTTCAGCTTCTTGGCTCCAGGAAATGATGGCTGCACGCATCTAGATTTTCATGGTTATTTTACAAGTAGTCACAGATTCTTGATTTACAGTCTCTTAAGGAAGGATGAGGATGACTAGACAGTCTGGCTTTTGCATAACATAAGACTTCTCTGAAGTATTTCCTCTCAGCATAAAGGAAATATAGGAATATAAAATATATATAGGAATTTAGAAAAATATCTGATCAAACATAGGCAGTGACAAATAATTCATTTTGATAAAAGTCATCAATATTTAACTAACATTTCTGTAAAAGTTGTGTCTCACTTCTTATCTGAATTTGTCAAGGTACAGCTCTACATCCCAGACATCTAGTGCCCTTATACCTCTGTCTTCTATACAGGAACTGAAATAATTTTCTGTATCTAACTCTCAGTTATATTCCTTATACATGCTGGTAACGAAGTACTTTCTTAATGTGTTCATTGGTAAATGAAACAGATGCAAATTCTTTAATTTTTCTCTGTAGTTTTCCCATCATTCATTAATTTCAAGGCTTTTAGCTGGTCTCTTTGCAGTCTTTAGGTAGCTTTCCTCATCTGTGTATGACAGAAATTAACATAGTATTCCAGCAGCATATATATCAGCATCATATAGAGGTAGGAGCCTTTCTTCTTTTTTCGTTGACAGTCTTCAGTCTATATCTGCAAAGGTCACCTTTCTGGGCACAGCATTAATTTAAGTTTGCTTTTTAACATCTTATCCATTGAGATCATCTAGCAATTCTCTGATTATAATACAACTGGGTAACATTCTCCATTGTGTATCTATGGCTTGTAGTCTTGATACTTATGCAGATTCACTGCTAATGTGGCCAGCATACCTGATGATCCAGATTGTTATGCCTTAGTTATCTGGCAGTTTCATCATGTTGACACGCATGTAAAATGGCTGCTGTGTTAATTTTTTTCCATTGTGCTACCTTGTTATCAAGATATTTTGAAGTAACAGAATTTGCTCTAGAGAAATGTCAAAGTATTTTAATGTTATTTACTCAGAACTCAGTGAGAGCTTTTTCAGTGTCATCAATTCTCACAGAATTTTGATTTCATTTTAAAACGATCAACTTTGACATGGCTGATTGACCACAAGCCTATATATTGATTGGCTTCAATTATTCTATCTCTCTGAATTCATTTTATCAAGCTTCCTTCTATTTTTTTCATCATTCTGCTCATTGCCAAGATCAGATTGATAGGACTTTTATAATTCAGATTTTTTTTTCTCATTCTTTTTGAAACTGATCTCATGTCAACTATTTTCTGCTCTTTTGGAGTTCACTTCAAATTCTCAAAGTGTTACTGACAATCAGTATTGCTGTACCAGAAAACTCCTTAGTAAGTTGCCTAAAGAAACCCCAGAAAACCTGTGTGCAAGTTTTTCTCATCTCCTAGCTAAAAAAATGTACTGCTCTAATAAATGATGTGTTCAACTGTCACCTGAATTGGTTTTGAAATTGAAATCCTGTCATTATCACTTGATATGTGCCACCTGGTGGAGTTTCTTTGAGGGACAGAACTCATTTTTCCTAAATCATTATTCCACCATTGACTTTCCTCTAGTTTCCATCAGAAATAATAGTTTCCATAGGGAGACCTTCCAAAAGAATTCATACCAGTTACAAATGTAATTCTTGGTTTTATGGCTTCAGGAGATATGTTTGTTTTTTTTTTTTGAAACTGCTTGACAAAGAGAACTGAGAATTGTAGATTTATTTGCAGTGCATTCTGCATGCAAGCATAGTATCTGTGCTTACAGAAAACGGGTTTGTGGTTCTAGTTTTAATGGGGCAAATGTAGCATAAGAACTGCAGTCTCACTATTCTTAATCTTTTTGCTCCTTTTTTTTAGCATGTAGGATCAGGTAAACCTTTGTGTTCCTCCTATGTCAGGCCCAGTGTGATTTATTTCTTCAGGAGTACTCTGTTTAGAAAGAAAGCATAGTTTTCTGCAAAGCCCCAATTTTTGACCAGTAGCTCCACAGGTCACCAGAAGGTCAATAGACTGCTGGAGTTCATGCAGCCTCTCAGTAGGTCAGCATATATTATAACACAGAAACCTGATGACTTACCAATCTTTGTCCTGACTGTTAACCTAGATCCACTATTTCCACAGTAGTTTTCTCTTTGTTTTAAATCCAGCTCTCCTCAATCCAAGCAGAAAGCATCAGCACGGCATGATAGTTCAGAACTGGCAGCATGCAATCTAAAACTCCATCACAGCCCCTGATTTCCCAGGGGTGAGCCAAATGTGTTAAGAATTTTAAAAGAGGCTGCCCCAGCAAGTGGAAGTGAGGGCTGTCAGTGGGCCGGTGCCTGCCAGTGCAGTCGTGTGTCACACCCAGGGAGAGGAGCACTTTGTCTTTTCCGTGAAGGAATGGGGTGATACTTCACTGGAGTAGGAGATTCACCCCTTCCCACTGTCATTCATGGCCTCCCCAAGCCATTATTTTCCCCACCTGAAAGATGGGTCACTGGCAGTGATATTGGCTCCTTTTTATGAAGCATTCTCCATTTGCGGATCAAAAGTGTAATCTATGGAATACACATTACAACCTGTAGTGTATACTCATAGGTTTGTGAAACTAGCATTTCTCCATTAGCTGATGTTTTGGACATGCTATTGTATTCAGTTGCTTTTAGGCTTCTGAATTTTACATTGACAGAAACATAAGGTCCCTATCTTCTTGGGACATTTGTCCTGCACTAAACCATATACCCTGTACAATCATCACTATCTATGGTAATGCTGCTGACTACTGTAACAATCTACTTGTACAATTAGTACATTTAAACCTTTTTTTTCTGCAGTACTTCCTTGTTCAGCTTTTGACATGTAACATGATCTTTCACAATACCTCTTGGGTTTTTTTGACTGAAGATGCACAGTCTCCTATGGATTTCTTTGACCAAGGATACACATTTGTTAATATGTACTTGAATATGTGTCACATACATTTAAGGATGAGAACACAATATTTTTTCTAGATGCAGCATGGAACACAGCACCTAAGAACATGTGAGGGAGCTTGTTTTTCATTTAATCCTTGTAAACTAATTTAAAAAGCAATCTGAACAACAGCAGGCCAAGCAATCTTCAACTTTGTTCTTTCAGGTTTTCTTCAGTTGTGGACTAATTGCACAAGTATCCATAGTCTTCTCTTAAGGAGGCAGCAATTTCGTCACAAAAGCTGCTTGTTAACTGAAAACAATGTTTGCATATTAAATCACCTGCATTAAGTGTGCCAAAGGGAAATATTTGCTTAGTCATGATTCTAGTACAAGAAATATCATTAAATTTGCTGGAAAAACATGACTTGGACCCAGACCGTCTTTGTTGTTGTTGGTTTTTTGTTTGTTTTCTTCAAAAGACCTGGATCCCTTCCTAGGTCCTTAGAATTCAGTAGTAAAATGATCTCTGAAAACATTTAGGAGCAGCAGCAGTGGTATTTTGGTTTAGACTGATGATAAAAACATTTTCATCTACTCTGTAGTAGCACTTACAAGATTTAGCAGAAAAAGGCAATCCCAATGCAAAAAATAGAATGTCTGAGTTCCTAAATGGAGGACAGTTCAGATCAGATGGGACAACTCAGATGAAGAGTCCTTGACTCCACCAGGAATCTTCAATGCTTTGTGCTGAAAAGAGATAGAGGATGGTTAAAACTAAAGTAGTGGAGCAGACCTAGAGGGAGTGGAGAATTTCATCTTCTCCAGTAGCAGGTAAGAAATAAAACAGGCAAAAAATAGTAAGATTAAAATATAATAAATATAATAAAATAATAAAATAAATATACCAAAGACAGGAAAAATGGCACAGTATTAAAGAAACAATGCAGAAAGTCGATGGAACAGTTTTGTTGAGGGGTTTTTCATGAATAAAAAGAGGCTTTTGTCCATTTCTTTTAAAAATGAATACAGATGTAGCCAGAGTGATGCATTAAGATAGCTGTTTATTTCTGCCTGCATTCTCTGAAATTTAAAGGCAGGATATTTAATAGGATCTGAAGCAGGGAAATTGTTGTAGGTGTAGGAGACCCAGGAGGTGATTAAGTAATAAAAAAGGTGAAATGGGGAAAATAGACCAATTCAGTTAATGCCTTGGCAGGTGCTAGTAGGTTTTCACACAGCAGATAAAAAAAAAAAAAAAAGAAATTTAAAGTTTCACATAATAGGAGAGTTGTTTGACAACTTGGAATTGTTTTCTTCTGAGATTTGCTTCACTTGATTGCACAAAAAGCTTCTTTGCTGCTGTGTGGTATTCTTAAGGACTCTGGAGTCAGTATTTTTTAGTATATTTGCTTAGAAGCAGACTGCAGGATAACAAAACATAGCTGTCTATTTTTGCTGAAAAATACTACAGAAATGATTATATTATGTTGATAAAGTTTTACAGAATGCTATCTGTAGAACACTGGGTAAACTTCATCAGTGTCTTTTGATCTGATAAGTATCAGAATAATTATGTCCCCAAAGGATTTTATGCTAATAATAACATCGATTACAACAACAGGAAGAATATATCTCTTTCAGCAGAGCCTCATTTTGCAGGGCTGATCCATGTGGGAATAAGCCACCACCTGTTTTGTATATAGCCTGTCCTCTGAAGATGCAATAATAGTTTTGAACTATTGATAGCTGAAAAACATTCATATTTGAGAGCAACCAAACAAGGTGACTCCTTGGAGATCTGCCTTGCTCAGACCTTCATGCAGTCAGGTTTGGTTTGGGAACTTCAGGTTGGCAACTGCTCATCCAGCTTGGGTTTGGGACCTGCACAGAGGTGGAGTTCAACTTTTCTGTCCTCTTGCCTTTTTTTCCTTCCTTTTCTTCATTTGCTAACTGAGGCCTGAAGAAATAAAGATCCCCATTATCTGTTAAGCTGATCCTACTTCTGGTACAGTTCCATATCTTTTTTGATTAAAGGAAGTTGTGGTTTGTACTTCTCTAAGCATCTTTGGAGCTACTGAGGAACTAAAGAGGACTGTCTGGGACAGAAATGTAGTTTCAGCAAAAGTAGGTACTCTCTAAGAGTACTTTATTCTTGCCACTGATCTAAGAAAAAACAGTGGTTTTACACATGGGTAACTCAAATCACTTCCTAATGTATCTACGGAATAGATTTTCATTTGTAATGACATTTCTTCTGTTTTCTTTTAGATGCAAAGAGTTTGGCTGAAATGCTAATGAGGTAAGAATAGATTTAATATTTTTAAACTGAAAAAATTAATAATCTGTCATCTATGGCATAATATTTTAAAATTATTATAGTGACAAGTGGAGAAGTACACCTTCTCTTTCCAGTTCTTTTTTCAAATCACACCATTTGACTGTTTGTTAAGAACTAGGATATATTATTGGTTGAAAGGGGAGATAAAAAGACAATTTGTGGACAGTCTCTGTGAGGGTAAATGGTAAAACCTGAGAAGTCTTGTGTTAGTAAATTTAATTGTAGAAGTTATGTTGGCCTGTTTGGATGTTTTTTCTATTCAGAAAAACATTTCCATACAGTGTACCTTAATAATTGTTCTTTGGCATTCGTCTGATTGAAGTTGGTAAGTGCCTGGATATGGATATCTTTAAAATTTACAGCTATATTTATGTAATTCTCCATTGCTAGCTGCTTATACCCAAAGGTATAGACGACTGGGTAAACCCATTTATTACTTTTCAGGTCTGTTCCACTAGCTCACCATCCAAAAATCTAATTCAGTTGTTGAATTGGAACAGAATGACTATTATAGCACCACAATTCTTTCAAAGATGGAAATTTCATGTAGACAATGTTTATTGTATTGTCAAGGGAAAATATTGAACTTAAAATCTGCTGCATATATTTGAGAATGGGATCACCAAGGGATAATTTTTAAATTCAAGTGAGTTTTGGTTTGCTGGAAAATATTTTCTTTTTAGTCAACAAATTTAAGAATGTCAAAGGTATTTCAGCAAATGAATAGTTCTCTGAACTGCCTCACCCATGATGACCTTCACCTGCTATTGTGAGAATATACTTACCACAGACATGGTGACAGATGGTTTTAGTGTAAACTCAGCTCTACTCCATCAGTCTGCAAAGCCATCTGAATAGTCCCACTGATGTTAACAAGACTGGTCATGCAGGTCAGGTCATACCCTTCCTATCTGCCAGTTAGCAAAGTCTGCTAGCAGCAGATTGCAGGTTTAAGCAGCTTGAGGAAGATAGGCTCTCATATTTTTCGATGTTGCAGAAAATAGCATAGATTAGCATATGCAGCAAGTCCATTCCCAAAGAAACTGAGCACTGACTGGCTGAATCTCCTGAATGAAGATACTCAGTCCCAGTGACAACCACACATAACACCCCTGCAAAACATTGATGACCCTTAGCCCAAGTTATCTTCACTAGTCTTGCTGTTGCCTCTGCAAGGTCATTTAAGAGTCTCACTCCTCGGACACTTAAAAATTTTTATCTAACTGCAAACATAAGTTTTCAGGGTTTTGACCAATTTTTTTTTTCCCTATGATATTAACCTCAAATAAAGGATTTCTTTTGCCCCCTCCACCTGATGCACTCAGAGAACAGTCAGGTCCCTCCCTAGCCTTTAGGTGAGAGCTGGTTTTCTAGGCAACTCGGCAACCATCATGTCTTTTTACTTTTCCCTTCACCAGCACTGAAATATGATAATCACGTCAGTTTCTCCCATCTCATTTTTTAACAAATAATGTTGCTTTCTTAAAAAATCATATTTTGTATTTCTTTTAAAAGTGTAAACAAAGGCAAATAACTATTAAAATAGGGCTTCAGAGAAAGTAGGGGATATGAGCCTACATTGGCAGATGCATCATAACTTGGAGCTCACAAAATTATGCTGTATTGGGGATACTACTTTCTATAGGCTAAATGCTCTGCCATTTCTGATAGATCTGTGAAATACCTCCAGCTGAAACCTGAGCTACGTGTCATCACTAAATATTCCTGAAGATTTAGCATATAATCAAAGGACAATAAGCCCTCTCCAGAGAAATAGTAACGTATTATAAAGCTCCTGATATTTTATTTTTTTTTTTAGAATTAAATTCATACATAAATATGCCTGCTGGTGTCACAGCTTTTTTATGTTTCTTTTGGGTGAAAGGGTCAGCCCAGGCAGTTGCAATTGACTGAGCAAGTTTGAACACAAGGTGAGGAATCTTTTCTCCCCAGATATTCATCTGTCAGGCTGATTACCTACAAGATTTAGTTTTCCATGTTTTTTTCTGACAGTCAGCTTAAACATCAGGAAACCATGGGGTCACCTGACTCTCTGCCAAGGATCCTGAATGACTTTGGGTTTCCAGAGCACCATATTTAATCCCTTTACATAACTAGCTTGATAAGTTTAACTCTCTCCTGTGCATAGATACTTTCAGCCACTCAAGTAAATATTTTTTAATTAAAGATCTTTATTTTTTTTTTTAAGTATACACACTTTTTCAAAATACTTTATGCATTGTACTTACTCTGGGTAAAGGCCAATTTATCCAGAGGCTGTACAGAAAAGCTGTACTCAATGGGACCCAAAGACCCAAGAATCTGTCTTTGATAGTGGCCAAAAGCAGACACCTTGATAGAGTAAAAGGCTACAGCAAATGCACACTGACTCCTTCCCCAGGCAGGCTCCCAGGCTCGAACAGTTTGGAGGTCGGAGATTCATGGAACCAGAGGAAATGAATTGTATTATACAGAGGTCCTTACAACGTATGACAGGTGAAGAGTAGCCAGACAGCAAGTTTGGGGTTTTTTTTCTGAAAGTTAAGGAAAATATAGATAGATACCTCTCCTTCCTTTGAAGAATTAGTCATTGGACTCCTCATCCACCAGACATAATGTTTTGGTGCCTGAATTTTCCTAGATCAGAAAATACTTGGGCACCAAACTTCACAAAAATCCTTGCCTTGCTGCCAAGGTTTAGATTTTTATAACCTGAAAGTTGAGCCACTGTGGTCAGCAGAAAAGAATTTAAAATTCCCTGATGCAGAAAGGGATAGCATGCTCAATGGCAGCAGGTCTCTTGCTACTGCCAATTGCCTGTTTTGTGTGTGGAGACTCCATGTCAGTGTGCTGCTGCATACAGCAGAATTAATCAGACCAGGGAGGAGAGAGATCACACAAAATAAGGCTTAACTCTCGAGCATAGCAAGGAGTTTTCCTGAATATAGACAGGCATGGATTCCAGTTCTGGCTTGAAGAACCTTCCAAGTATTTTGCATGAAGGTATCCCTCAAGCCACAAATGGGATTCAGGGTTCTCTCTTGGCATAACTGCAAACCTGGGGAACTGGCTTGCAACTTTCTCTGCAGTTGAGTACTTTGCAATAGTAGGAATAGAGAGTGCTCAGATTGCAGAAGAGCTTCTAGTGCTCAGTGGGATGCTGAGATCTTCATCATCTGAGGAACATATCTGATTCAATCCTTTTGTGTCCTGCATCCCTAGTAAGCAGAGAAGGGGAGCAATGATGTGTTTGCTAGACTTAATTATGTATCACACAGATTCTATATGTATCTGCTTGTATCCCATAGCTGTTGAATTATCAATTATGAATCATCAATTATTAATTGAAAATAGAACTCAGAAATTCAATTTCCTACTTTGTCACAGCTCTGCCCTATGATCTTAGCCAAGGCCATATTAGAAAACCTTTAATTTGTCATGCGAATAATATATTAGCTTCTGTTTCTCTGAACATTTCAGCAGCTTGTCTGGAAAGCAATAGGAGAGTGACATCTGATCCATGCAGGCACTGCAGAGACTTTGAGAACATCAGTGTGGAACTTAGGACCATTTTAGGATGCTAAACATCTTTTAACATTTATGTGCTTAATAAGACACTATTCTCCACTGATTAAATGAGGCAGTAGGTGTAGACTGTTTGAATGTATTCCAGGTATCCATCTGTACATGATGGCAACAGTACCACTTAATCACCCAGGTGAATACAGAGATGCAGAGACCACAAGAGCAGGGAAAGCCAGAAGATAAGAAGCAGACAAGAAGCTGTACCTGTGTGCCTTGAAGATCTCACTCTTGGATTTGGAGCAGAATTACTGGCCACACAACAAGGAAATTCCTCCTAAAAGGGCATCTAGGATAACCTCCAAACCTGCACTAGTTTGATCTTTCTTATGTAGGAACTTGAGACAAATTGTCTAGAGGTGTGGGATCATCACAGATACATCAGTCTCCTATGAAGCAGCCCACACTCAGGGACGAAGTTAACTTATGAAGCAGCTTAATAGCCCTCTGCTGATTCTATTTCCAACAATAATTCATTGCCAAATAAGAATTAAACTGAGTGATCTACAGCTATTTTACACCAGAAAACGAGCCTCCACTTGAATTTTAAAGCTCTTTTAAGTGTCAGTATTTAAATCATAGTACTGGCTGATGTGTCTTAACTTTCCTCATCCTCCCTGTGAAAAAATTATTTGCAAATATTTCCTCTCCTCCAAAGAGTAATTACATCTAAAAGGGGAAAACGTTCCTGAGGTTTTAGTGCTGTCTAAAGGTTTCTTGGTGCAAGCTCTGTACTAGAAATGATTGTAGCACTCAATTTTACTATCCATTTTCATTTGCTTTGGGAAGACTGCTCATTTAAGAAGCAATTTTCTGGTACACAAAATTCAAAATGAAATTGTTTCAATTTGCATGATGATAGAATAATTGTTTTATGCTCTTTTTTAGAATACTGCATCAATCAATTAGAAATAATCCATCAATGTAAAAAAGGTTTACAATTTTAGTCTTGGAACATCAGTGGGACTGAAACCTTTATTTATTTTGTGTGATTTATTAATGAATTTCCTGGTTATTAATTGCTTTTGCGTTTATTAATTTCAGTGATATTTGAAATTTATTTAATGAAAAATAATGAAAAGCTAAGAAAAAAGTTAGAAATTGTACAATATAATTTTTCTACAGACATGTTTTGATCATGTTTCTGATCTAAATGTTTCTTTACTCGTGTTCATGAGGAATGAAAGAAAAGTTGCATCTTTCAAAGTGTTTTTACTAACTTCATTATGTGACAACATTTGCAAATATCTTTTCATTTTGTCTGAATGTTAATGTATCCATTTCTCTTGTTTTTTAGCAAGAACACCAGGACATCAGATACCCTTAATAAGCAGCAGCAAACACTGAGGATGCACATAGACATTCCCAGAGCACAACTTCTGATTGAGGAGAGGGACACGATGGAGACCATTGGTAAACTCTTGTTAGGCTTTTTTTCAGTGCTTAACATAATAGGCACTTCAGGTGTTTGTGACTCCATAAGGTGTTAGGTGGCTACTTTTACCCCACATCTTCTCCCCACTGCACACATCAAGAAAAAAAAGACTGTGAAGTAACTTGACACATTTGAAAACAAAACTGATTTATTTTTTTTTTTATTCCCTTTGATTAGTTTTTAACTTTAAGTAATCTCAGTTCAGTACTTAAAATACTGCAGGAAATTTGGAAAGTTAAGCTGGTGGAAGGAGCTGCTTGAAGAATATGTAAATGAAGACTGGCAATTTCATTATTTCCATTTTAATTTCTCTTTTGGCTTTTCCTAGACAGTTTGATCAATTACATTTGTTATGAAGAAAATGAAATTCGGAAACAACAACATCAGCATTTAAAGATTTTCAATATCCAGATTCTAAAGCCTACACATTGTTTATTGTATCCACCTCTTCATAGCAAATGATATCCCAATTTCTTGATGCATTTTCAGCTTTTGTGTATCTATGCAAAATTCAAATGTAAACTGTTTCACACAATGGAAAACATGGAAAACAAGATTTCTTATGTGGCTGGCACATGGCTGAAATGTCATAAAAACCAGAATTTCTTGGTATTGGGATTTGTGGTTTTGGGGTTTTTTTCCCAAATTATTTAAATTCAAGACGTCTGAAATCTCAACAGAATAAGAGTACAACCAAATGTGATTGTAGGGGTACACATTGTGGTAAGACCCTCCAGAGTGTTCTTGTTGGACTGATCTTGTTAGACTTCAAACTTTTTTGGATGAAAATATGTGTAGAAGAAGCCAGTAATGGCTGAGAATACAACAGCATCCCGGGAATAGTGAGGAAAGCTCTGCACACTGGGAGCAGCATCTCTGCATCTCCTGTCCATGCACACTCTGGGTAGGGACAAGCCACATTAGCCCCACACCTTGTCACAATTGCTGTCAGTTTGGCATGAAGGAGGGTGGCCTCAGGGGACATTTCACCATTTGTTCTGCAGATTTAAAAAGGAGACATTTGCTTCACCTGAAATACAGACTTTTTAAAATCCTGATTGCAGCTTCTCAAAGTTTGCCTCTGTGGTGGAGTCTTTTGTGCCAGGCTTCATCCTAAAGACAGTTTTTATTTCTGAGCACCAGTGAGCTATAGTGGAAATACCAATAGTGCCTTAACTGTAGCAATGTGATCACTGACTTGGTACTAGACAGCTCTCCACAAAGCACTCAGAGTAACCCAGAACTTTGGCTGTCTTTGACATAGTTCACTGCCAGGAGACTTTATTCCCAACTTGAATAAGAGCTCATCTTTTGCCAGAGACTGAGAAATTTGATTTCATAATGTTCATTCTGTTTATGACCTTCTTTGGGTAAAAAATGCTAGTTATCTTATTGTGCAGAACTGTTCACCCTACTGGTGTCTGTCAAGTTTTTTTTTTAAAAAAAAAAAAGCCAAGAGGAATGCTTAGAAGAAATAAATCAACCTCTGCTGACTAGTGAATGCACAGAAGCCCCATCACTGCCAGTTCCTTTAGAAATACATTACAAGGCTATATAGTATAGTATTGCATAGCAGAAACTTCTTGTGGCTTTTATTATAAATGGATAAAAAGATTAAAACATGCAAAAGAAAGTCCTATAGTATGTAAATAGTTGTTCTATAATCACAAAGCCAGTGGAAGATTTATTGCTCTTAAATCTTCCATGATCAAGTGGACCAGATTCCTCTTTGGAGCAAAACAAATACAACAATACAACACAGAGAGCACAACAGAAGGGGGAAAAAAAAAAAAAAAAAAAAAAAAAAAGTACTCTACATCACTGTTTTTCTGCAGGGATCAAGGTATGTGTAGAAACTTGATGAATATATATACACTACCCTATAGGGAAGTCATAGGCAGCAGACTCATACAGCAGAATAGATCATTAATTGCTCACCTTTTCCTTCCAGTCCTTGACAAGGTCAGGCTTTAACTAACACCTTCCCTTGCAGCTGCTAAAAAGCCCATAGTCAGATGGATTTACTAGGTAAGAGAAACTTACGTAACTCACACAAAGATGCCCAAAATTTATTTTTTAAACTACAGTAGTAAGTTTTGGTCTAGAAAGAGTTGGTAGAACTTAGCCCTCTTCACTACTGCACTCATCCTTAAAAATAATCAGCTCCCTAAGAACTGTCTTGGGTCATGACCATCCCTTATGCAATATTCTGTCTCTAGAAAAAAAAAAAAATAGTAGTGGGTAAGTTAGCAAAATTAACAAACAACCTTCATTTGGGAAGACATGGGTGATTTCACTGAGAACATTATTACTTTTTATAATAGAAATAAAATGAATGTATTGTTGCAAAGCTCAGTTAAGCTGTCTGAAAATGAAGTGGGTGATGGCACTGTTGAGAAGAAAAAAAAGAAAGATTTAGGCCCAAAAATAGTTACACAAAAATTATCTTTTTGGAAGGCTTCTTGTCTGCTTAACAGTCTATCTGAATTGCACATCTCGGAGGTGAAATCATGGAGACAGATATGAAAATTACACTTATTTTTTAGTTTTGTATGGACTTTGAGTTTAAACCCAGAGGCTTCCAAGCTGTGATAGATACTTCAAAGCCATCTTCAGTCCTGCAGAGAAGAGGGAGCTGCCACTGTCAGTGGTGGTGACTAGCTGAAAATAAGACTTTGCTGTAAAGCTCTTATGAAGGCAAACCCAAAAATTGCCCAAAAAACCCCCCCAAAACTCATTATCTGATTCTTTTTTTTTAACTTACAGATGACAGATCTACAGTTCTGCTCACTGATGCTGATTTTGGAGAGACATCTAAGCAGAAATCATTGACTGTCACCCACACAGTACATTACCAGTCTGTGTCACAAGCTACTGGACCACTGGTTGATGTCTCTGATGCCCGGCCAGGAACAAGTAAGCATACAAGAGAATATGTTATCTGGAGAAGAAAAAACTATAAGAAAATTTTTACTCTGCTCCTGTGTTTGCATCATCATAGGGTTTTACTCTTCAGTCTGAAAGCTGAGAGAAATGTATTTAGGTCAGCAGAGAACATTTCATCTACAGTTGCATTTAGTGATTCAATATGGTAAAAATTGCACGTGCATCTGAAATGTAGGTGTAATTTGAAATAATTCATATCTGGCTTTCATTAAACCAAGTGCATGCTAAATTTTAATTTCTATAATTTATTGGGTAAATTAGCTTAATGGCTTTTAGTGTCTAATATATTTTTTATTGGTGATCAATCTTTATTGTATTTCAAAATATTTCTTCCCTTCTTACCTCTACATCTGGCAAGAAACACATTTCTTATTATTGCTTTTCTGAAAAAGTTGTATTTCCAGTTTCAGTTATTATGGTAAATTACTTTTCCGACACATGTTTGTGCTGAGCTATTCTTATAGTGATTAAAATTATATCATAAATTAATACAATGCTGCAATCCATTGTTCTTATTTCTCTCATGAATGTGTTCTGTATCTATATAAATGGAAATGAAAATCACTAGATCAGAGGAATACTTATGAGTTAGGACTTTTACCAAAGTGTAGTTCACTAACACTGTGCAATTTCTAGAATCTATTGGATTATTTCTCTACCCTGACCATTTTGGAATTTTTTTACTTGGTGAGTTTGGTAAATGTAAATGCTGAAATCCTCCTCAGTCTTTAAACAGCAGCTGATCTAGTCCTGACCTTGTTATTCTTCTGACTCTGACAGTTTTAAAATATGTGAAGACTAGATTAGTACAACCATTTTTCACCTATGAAGAGTCATAGCATTTGAATTATAAGAGTCAAGATACAGTATTTGTTTCCTTTCTCATACCACTTTTTTGTCACTCCCTTAGTTCATGTACATGCTATCTAGCCTGCTCACTAAAAGCAAAAATATCATCAGCTATTTTTTATCATGTTGGCAGGTCAGGATCATCTGGGTAAACAGTGGACTTCTGTTATCTTCCAACCCTGTCTTTTCTAATAAGGAAAGAGGCACCACTCCCAGATTGCCTGCTTGAATCATACCACAGCACTTTATAGCACCAGCTACAGCATCAACACCTTCCATGCCTAATTACTTTTTTGTGTGCAGTCATGTGTTTCTTTCCACTGAAATCAGGAAGATTTCCTTCAAATTATAATTGGATTTAACTCATGTGAACAAGTATGATCAGTGTCCAGCTCAGCTTTGAAAATAGAAACCCACCAGTACTTTTATTATGGAGTAAAGATCTGATGGCAGCATTGCATGGGGATAGGTCAAAGGCTTTTAGGCAGCATTCTCTGGATTTAAGACACTAATATACTTTTGATAAAGGCTGGACTATGATGTTTTGTCTAGACCCACGGCTTTCTCTCTGAAGAGGAGTGAAGTGCCCAGCTCAGTAGCTCAGAGGCTGTGGATCCTTCTGTCTGAGTACACTCACACCCACTGGCTGGCACATATTCCCTTACATAACTTTTTAATTTGTTCTCATGTTCTTTCATATTTATTTCTAAAAGACCTATGCTTTCACAAACCTTTTTCCTTGGCTTGCTCACTTCTGCTCTCTGCAATTAGATTTCAGCACATGACAGCAGGGTTGGCTTAAAGACCAGGGCAGCAGATGCACACTGTTTTCTATGACATAGGCAGCTCTGGAGTGGGCAGTGCTTGTGCTAACAGAGCCCCTTATGCAGGCACAGCACAACTGGGGCAGAGCTACTGCCCAGCACATGCTCAGCAGGACGAGCACTGATGTCCTGCATGCTGGCAGCAGGACCCCCCACCTCCTTCAAGGCAAATACTGAGGCACAGGATGAGAACAGCTGAGGTTGGAAGGGACCTCTGGGCACTGGCTACTCTGACTCCTCTGCTGAAAGAAAAGTTAGCTAGAGGTAGTTGCCCACAGATGTACTTGGACAACCTCTGTATATCTCTAAAGACAGAGGCTCCATCACCTCTCTGGGCAACCTGTGCCTGTGCTTAGTCTCCCTCACCACAAAGTGTTTGCTGATGTTCAGAGGGAAGTTCCTGTGCTTCTTTGTGACCACTGCCTCTATCACTGGGCACCAATGAAAAGAGCCTTGCTCCGTCCTCTTTGCAGTTTGCCTTCAGGTGTTTGTGTACATCAGTGACATTCTTACTGAGCCTTCTCTTCTGCAGGATAAGCAGCCCCAGCCAAGAGTTTTCTCACTAGCATTCTCCTTCTGTCCTTCATGTCTTTCCTTTTAGCAGGCATGAAGGCTCACTGCTGGCTATACAACAGCCAGGTGCCAACTTTCCACATCTGGTACCAGAAGTGGTTTATACTGACAGGTGGGTCACACTGTGTCAAGCGTGGTTTTGGATGTCACCCATGTGAGGCAGCTATGTGTTGCTCTACCAAGAGGATCAGTTATTACTGGCACTGGGCTCATATTTTTTCCACTGCTGTAAAGGAAAGATGTGAAGTAGGAGAAGATCAAGCCATAGCTTGTTTCTTTGAAGCAGAGGAATACAAATTCTTACTGGTAATGCTTAGGCAGCAGCAGCATTGCTCAGTCATTATCTGGGTATTGTTTTTTTCTTCAAATTGTTTCTGCTAAAGTCTCTTACCTCAAAGACTGACAGCTTCACCATTTGAATGTCAAAGAACGTTTGAATAGATTTGAATTTTTAATTTATAATACCCTTTCTATTGTTAGTGATATCCTTTCAGAAGCTTCAAAGAGAAATCCTTCTGTGCTGATTTAGTCACTTTCTGTTTGCCATATAATGATTTTTCTATTCCACTTGCTTTGTTAGGGAGTAAAAGGCTCACTTTTACAGAAGAACTATTTATTAAAAAAATTAAGAAGGTCAGTTTTGGCAGATAGTTCACTTCTACTCCATCACCCAATTATCTCTGAGGTAATGAAAAATAAAAGATTGCTGTTCTTAAACAAATAACAAGTCATTTTTAAAGCTTAAAAAAATAGTCAAATCTTTATGAACCTGTTCCTACTGAAACTCTGATGGCACTGTTGCCTGCTATGCTTTCTGTCTTGACTACTTGTAAAAAAATTGGGAATCTGTAACTGATTAAGAGTGTAATATAGTAAAACTATCCAGATTAGGATATTTTTCCAGGATACTGATTTCTTTCCACTATTCTCAGTACAATTCAAATCAGCTTTCTTAAACAAGCACCAACACTTACTGTATTGGAATGGTGGACTCCTCTAAATAGCTTGCATTCTGCTGGAAAACAATAGAGTGTGGAAACTTAAGTAAGACTGAGACTTAAAATCATAGAAGTAGTCTGCCAATGCTTTTGATGTACCCTTCTCCAAAGCAGGCACATAACACTAGTCAAGGATTATATACATCAAACAACATTTGAAATAAGGAAATTATATCACCATATTTCTCAGCACATGTTTTTACAAACTGAGAGCATATACCTGTTTTTTTCTGAGCACATATCTATGCTGATAATTTACCTTAGACTTGACTTGAAGATGTTCTGTGAAATCCCCAACCTGATTTGCTTGCCTTATGCTCTTTCGTATCTCAAAGCATTTTTTTGTACTGGAGAACTGCTTATGTCAGAGTGGAGTGATAATGAATGTGTCAACGGGAGACTGGTAGGGCTTTCAGCCATTCAGTTTTCCCATTTTAAAATATATGATTTCATTTTGTGCTTTTTTTTTTTTTTTTTAACTAAAGTGATTTCAGTGGCCATCTGATTTCAGTGGCCATCCCCTTCTGACGAGGCTTGTTTCCTTACCAATTAAAGAGGCTAGAGGCAAAGACCCTCTCTGTTATCCATCACAGATCCTACCACGAGGAGGAGCGCCAAAACCGGACCCACAGCTCGCAACCGCTACGCCAGTCAGTGGACCCTCAACAGACCTCACCCCACCATATCAGCTCATACCCTCACCACAGACTGGAGGCTGCCTACCCCCAGGCCAGCAGGTTCAGTGGACAAGGAGAGTGACAGCTACAGCGTCAGCCCCTCGCAGGACACAGGTATGGAGCTCTCTGCAGGGACAGCAAACAGGACAGCAGAAGCTGCAGTAACCTTCTTGGTCCTTGATGTACTTCATTTGGTGCTTAAGTGTCATCATTTGTTTTTTGCCTTGCTAAGGTATTTTGCTGTATGCTGTCTATAAAGGGTGTCACCCATGCATATATTGTTTATAACAAATACTGTTTGTATTTGTGGTTTCTTCCCTTCCTTCCTTCCTTCCTTCCTTCCTTCCTTCCTTCCTTCCTTCCTTCCTTCCTTCCTTCCTTCCTTCCTTCCTTCCTTCCTTCCTTCCTTCCTTCCTTCCTTCCTTCCTTCCTTCCTTCCTTCCTTCCTTCCTTCCTTCCTTCCTTCCTTCCTTCCTTCCTTCCTTCCTTCTCGCTTTCTTTCGCTTTCTCTCTTTCTCTTTCTTTCTCTCTTTTTTTCTCTCTTTCTTTCTCTCTTTCTTTCTCTCTTTCTCTCTCTCTTTCTTTCTCTCTCTCTTTCTCTTTCTCTCTCTCTTTCTCTCTCTCTTTCTCTCTCTCTCTCTTCCTCTCTTCCTCTCTTCCTCTTCCTCTTCTTCCTCCTCTCCCTCTCCCTCTCCCTCTCCCTCTCCCTCTCCCTCTTCCTCTTCCTCTTCCTCTCCCTCTCCTTCTTCCTCTTCCTCTTCCCCTTCCTCTTCCTCTTCCTCTTCCTCTTCTTCTTTTATTCTTATTCATTCTCATTCTTAATCTTACTCTTATTGGAATGGTCATCCAGGGGAAGTGGTGGATTCTCCCACTTTGGCAAGTTTAAGTCTCAGCTCGACGGGGTGCTGGGACATATCATGTAAACAATATTAGAAGGGTTGGACCAGATGATCCTTGAGGTCCCTTCCAACCTGGAATTCTATGAATCTATTATTTGTATGCCATACATGCATACTGGACTCATTTGAAAAGCATGGTGGTAAATATTTCTGAATCTAAAGGAAAAAGGAGAATTTGCTGCGTGAACTGGCATTGACCAGAAAGGGGCAGTATTAGCAACCAGCACGCCTGAGTCATAGGCAGAATTGCTTTGTGGTTTGAGCTCCATTGAGGTTAGTATTTTCCTTTTCATATTCATGTAATATGTTCATAGGGTTTATTCTAAGCAGAAAAAATGAGAGTGAAAGATCCAAGTCAAAATCCATTCTTATCACTGAATACTGCAGCAGCTAGCTCTGATTTTCCTGAGAAACATCATAGGCTTTATTCCTCCAGATGATAAGTGGGGAGACACTGCATACATATTCTGCCTGAAGCCTTCCTCTCTTTTTGATGTCTTCACATTATAAATTCAATTGTAACTGGAAAAAAAAAAAAAAAAAAAAAAAAAAGAAAGGAAAAAAAAAGCTTTCTTCTCTGCTTTACACTGAACAAATGACAGAAAAAGGCAAATAAATAAATGATTAAGCAGAAGAACAGTCATGAAGTAAATCTAATAAAGGTTAAATATGAAAATACTATCCAAAGGTATGCCTGACAGAAGCAAATCCAGGCTTACTCTGGCCTCCTCAGATGGAATTGCCTGAACTTAGTGGAATAATGTTTATCACATGAAAAAGTTGTATGTTAGAGCTACAAAGCAGCAGGTGAGCCTGGCTTGTCACCATGAAAAACAGTATGACTTTCTCTCTGTAAGAACAAGCATCTGACTTCTCTTACATCCTGTAATTTACATGTTGGAACTCTCAGGATTTCGCTATTCGTCCTCTTAAACTTGCAGACCCCTATGTTGTCTTCAAAGAGTAGCCACACTCCATAGACAACTCCAGCCAGCTGACAAACTTCATCCTGCTTTCTTCAGGTAGAATTATCATAAGGATTAACTCTAATACCTCTACAGTTACAGGTATAAATAGGAAATGTCATCTGAGAAACTA
The DNA here is from genome assembly GCA_023637945.1 of Phaethornis superciliosus. Classification (NCBI taxonomy): domain Eukaryota; kingdom Metazoa; phylum Chordata; class Aves; order Apodiformes; family Trochilidae; genus Phaethornis; species Phaethornis superciliosus. Next base: position 108,785,933 of record JAJQWJ010000001.1, on the reverse strand, counting down.
TTTTCGTAACTATTACAGATTTTGAATGCACTTGCATGTGTTCCAAAATGTTATCCCCCAAGGATATTTTCCAATGCACATTACAAAGGGCAGAGAATTCAATTTGCCATGTGGTTTAATAGAAAAGCTACATGTAATTTTGTAACCAGATGTCAGAATCTATGTTTTAATGTGGCTGCTTTCCCACTCTGTGTCTACCCTTGAACACACAGTGATTTATGTAAGGGATAACAAGCTGTAGTTCATGCTCAAGAAAGGTTTTTTTGTGCCAAAATGTACTTGACTTGGTTTCTGGGAAAAGAATACAGCTGAATTAATTTAAGTATTTCAGAGGGCTAACATTTCCAAATAAACATTATAATAGATGAAGCCAGGTTATTTTTTTCAAGAATCAGTTGAACTAATGTGCACATTTGATAACTTTTCCAGTATGAGTTCAGATTTTTCATTCAGTTGATGTAGTCCATATATGGTAGAATTTAGCACTTCTTATCAAAACAATTTCAGTTTTAGGAAGCAGTAGCTTTTAAGCTCAAGAGAAATGTATTGAAGCAGTTCATAACTGTTACTGTGTTCAGATTTTCTAACTAGAGGACATCAGAAATTTTCTGGTGAATCCAGGTTTCATGAAGTTCCCCCTGGACTTGGATGCACTTTCCTCAATTCTGGAATAGCCTTCTCAGGTCATGAGATATGGAAAGCAGGAGGTCTCCACCTCCATGGACCAAACTGAACTTTTGTCTGGCCCTCATATATACAGACAGTATGGCACTGGGCAACTGCAACCTTCGAGGAGTTTGTAGCTGATCAGAAATTCAGAAAGACATTGTTTTGGTCTGATTTACAAAGCAAATGTGAAAAACAGAATGATATGTCCTGGGGGGGGGGAGAAAAAAAAAAATGGCTTGTTTAAGTTCTGGCCAGCTCAAAATCTAAAGCAAGTTACATCATATTGTAAAAGTACTTGTCATTTTAAATAGTGCATAGTCTTATTTAGAAGTGGCAGGAGGGTCGTTCTTTTGCACAATGAAAACTGATGCAAGAATCCCAGTACACAATAAAAAAGATAAAGATTCGTAATAACAGCAAAGTTGCCTCTGGCTGCTATAGGAGTCCCATTTTTATGAATTAGCTATTACATTGTGCCTTTTTATTGAACATCACCAGCAATGTCTGAAATTGTACAGATCTTGTGATGAAACATGACTTCTGCCCAGGGAACTTTCCAAAGTCCTCTGCTCTTCCAGCCCATTGAAGCAGAAGTGAGATGGGTGCAACAGACCAGAGATTTGCTTCCCCAGAAATGAGGGCTGGGTTTCTAGAATTCTTTTTACTGAATTGTTAGCTATTTGCATCTTCTAGAATAATACATATTTAAGAAATACTGATATTCTCAGAAATTCATCAGCAGAATAAAATTTCTCCTAGGTCATAATATCCCATGTGTCAAATATGAATCCCCCCATTAGATTCAGAACATTGAAAAAAGCTCCTGAATGACTGCAGGTTGGTAGCTACCAAACAAGATTGCTTTCTTAAGACCTTTGTTCCCTAGGAAATGAGTTTGTATTTTTCCTGGTGTGTAAGACAGTCAGAGACAATGAGTGACATTGCCTTTATAGCTGACCTTCACCCCCAGGGATTTCTAAAAAAAAAAAAAAAAAAAAAAAAAGAGAGATTGAAATAGGTACAGAAAGGCTATCCTACAGAAAGACTACACCTAGACATATCCTCCCAGAAATATATGAGATGCATTAGAAAGATAATATAAAGAAGCTGTTCCTCACATTGCTAATTCTGTTTTGTGGGTTTCTAACATTTTTAAGGCATTTAACTTTTAATGAAATGCTTTTTTTAACCTTCTTCATGTACTAAAGGTTATTTCTTCTAAACCATGAAATTAATGCTAAGCCACGAAATGCTGTTAGCAGAATAAGACTTCACTTTAGATTATCTGTAATTATCAAGAAACTGACTAAACTAAAAATCATGCAGACATTTATAGCGAAGCAGACCCATTTAAATTGCCTCGGTAATTTCAAGGGCTCTGCATTTTATTAAGAAGTGCTATCATGTTCATAGTCTCTTCCAAAAAAGGGGTTGCACAGATGTTTCCTGATGTATATTTCTGTTGTTTAGATCGAGCGAGAAGCAGCATGGTCTCCACAGAAAGTGCCTCCTCAACATACGAAGAGCTAGCGAGAGCGTACGAGCACGCAAAGATGGAAGAGCAGCTGAGACATGCCAAGTTCACCATTACAGAATGCTTCATATCAGACACATCGTCAGAGCAGCTCACGGCAGGGACTAATGACTACACAGACAGTCTGACCTCAAGCACCCCGTCAGAGTCAGGGATTTGCAGGTTTACCGCATCGCCCCCCAAGCCTCAGGATGGAGGACGAGTGATGAACATGGCAGTTCCAAAGGCACATCGGCCAGGTGAGACTTCAGAGGTGACCAATCCTGGTCCTTGGGGTGAGCATTTCACCCCATGCCTACACTGGTTAACAGGAGAGGGCATGTCACAAGGAAGAAGGAAGGTGCACAATATATCCTGGAACTACTTGCAGAAATAATTGGTTTTCATCCCAGACAATATAGCACTTGGGTATATTCTCTCATATACAGAAAAATGAGGAGCTTGGAAATCTAGGAACAAAAAGGCCATCAAATCCACTCCTCTGCAGCTGCAGCTGTCAGGCAAAAGATCCTTCTGGGATAAATAAGACCATATGGGATACATATGCCCATTTCTAACGCAAACCACCTACTAATAAAGAGTGTCTTACAGCAATACTTTAAGCTAGAGAGCAAAAGTTTGCTTTCAGAATACTTTATAAAGAGAGATTTTAGATGATGTTCTATCCCCTCTGCCTTGTAGTTTGTCAAAGATGTAATAACCCTTCAACGATGTTCTTGAGCTGTTATATTCTCTCTTTGACACCTAATATTGAACTAGGGTAATCTAAAGAAGGAAGAATTAAAAATGGATAAAATTTAGACAGTGCAATAACTCAAGAGAGTCTTCTACCTTGAGACAAATTTAAACCTGTTCGAAGTTCTAACTTACTAAGGGTGCCTGAGAGACAGCCAATTCACAAAGAATGTTGGTTTTAGTGATATCCTAGTGCACAGTAGCATAGGTGGATTATTTTGATGCGCTGAGATCAAATAAATGGAAAAATCTCAGAAGATTTGTCAGTCTTTGTTACAGAAACAAGATATGTGGAAAAGGATTCAAATGGGGAAGAGGCATAATTATATTCCTGTGATAAAAACATGCTTCATTTTATTTTACTTTATTTTATATTATTGTATTTATTTTAGTTATTATATACAATTGCCAGTTTGAATGGGGCTACTTGCATATACCAAAAGTCATCAGCAGTGCTCATAATTGTAAAAAAGAGTAATGAATACTACCACCATTTGCTTATTATACACTATAAATGAAAAAGCACTTTTGAGGACAAAGGAAGGGAAGATAGATAGTGGGTTCAGAAAGGTCATTCAAAAGCAGGACCTGACACTGTGGAAAAAAAAAAAAAAAGAAAAAAAAAAAAAAAAGTATAAAAATTTATACATGAGGAAGCTAAAAGAAGACCATGGCAAGAAAAGACTCTCCAGAAGTTAGGAAGTTATAATAGGCAAGGCAGGAAATGAGTTAATCATAAAGATAGATAAGAAGGCATTAAGCAGGAAATAAAATAGTGAAAGAAATTACTAATTTCTATGTAGTCACAGAGTAGAACTAAAAACCCAGGAGCTGTAGAAATAGATAAAGATAGAAATAATTTTCATTTCTAAGTTGAAAAAGTAAAATAAATATTTGTACTTGCTCTGCTAAAGGGAAGCATCTGATTTCACAGCTAAGTTAAAATTGCAGCCCTCTCCTTCCACTCAGTCAACATTTTTTATCATCTCTTTAACAAATAGCTTACGCTCTTCCTTTCATGTTCCAAATACATTATCTATGCATATTTAGTACTTGGAAATATTCTAATGTATTCCATATAAAACTGATTTTTCTTGAGGGAATACAACACCAAAATTTGGTCCCTGTACTTGAGTTAAAAGCTTCCAGGGTTGGAACATCATCAGAACCCCCTAGCAAATTATAGTCTTGTAGCCATCTTTAGTTTAAAGTCTTGACTTTGTACCCGCTTTTCTTGATTGACTTCAGCTTCCCTTTTTCAGTAAGGAAATTAAATGTATTATGAAACCAATAAATTGAGGTTTGGTTATTGGTCTTTGAGTGTTGGCCCATAAATATTGAATGATATGTTATTAAAGAGCCCTATGTGCACAGCCTTAAACAAAATGGCCTTAAACAAAACGGGCAGAAAGAATTTTCACTAGTAGCAGACAGACTCATATTTTTAGTGTTCAAATCAGTGAGGAAAGAATTACCAGGCATCTTATTTCACCCATCAGTGCTGCAGAAGTAATTAATAATTCAAATAATTAATCAAAGTTAATCAAATCCCAACTCTACATTTGGGAATATGGAGAAGAAATTAAACTTTGTGTATTTTGATTAAGTAGGTGAGAACATCTGTGATGAAACACTGACTGTGCTTCCTTAACCCATCTTTATTCTCCTCAGCCTTTCTTTCAAGACTACTTTTTACCCCTTTTTACCCATTTTCATGGTGCTCTGCTTTTCTTTTCACCCAACTCAATCTCTTTCTTGTCCAATAACACTTTCAATAGCTTATGCCTCCTTCCCGATTTCTCATCTCACTTTTCAAACTGCCTGTGATGCTACCTGCTTCAACTCTTATGGCTGCCATAAAGGTTTAGGAGTCTGAAATAGGTGACATTTGTTTTTCAAAATTATAAGACAGTCTCAGAAAGATTGTAACAAAAATTTATTTTGATAGATGTGACATTTTGTACCTAATTTACCCTGTGGCAAGGCTGCAGCTTTACTCAAGGGTGATGATGGACTGTATTGGTGAAGATTGTCAGCTATAACCAACCTACTACAGCACCCACTTTTTAGCTTGTTGATACCATAAGTGTTTTGTAGGAGCAAGGAAACTGTTAGAATGCCTAAAGCTTGGTTCCAGGAGAGAGGGCATCCCACCTCATGTCATTGACTGTCCCCTTGCTTTTCCTGAGCATTTCACAGCAGTCTTTTGTACCCGTATAGCCAAGTCTGCTGATCATCTGTTTTATCCAGCAGGCAGTAGCTGAGACCTCAGATTGCTCCAAACTGGGATAGTTAATGATGAGGTGTAGGAGACCTCAATGCTTTTCATCAGAGGATAAAAAGGGGTCATTGAGATTCAATGATATATACTAGGGGCTGACCACCCTGCTGTTACATTCCCAACTTCCATACCACTTTCATCCAGAAATTGAATCAAAACTTTTGATCAACCCATCAGCTTGAATTATATTTGGATGGCTCATCAGATATCTAGGCAAGCTTATTAATTGATCATTTCTAGCATTATAACTGTGAACAAGAACTACCTTTTCAGAACTTGTTCACATTACATACAACTCTAACTCTGTAATTAATAATCCATGGTAGCTGATTGTCTCATATTCTAAGCCCACTGTAAGTATTTTTAGTAGAGCTTTTCCCTTCCAGTCAGATGATTCTGCAGATACACCCAGTTGCCCTTAGCTGGACTGCCTTCCACAGCTCCACATCTCTCTTTTTCTTGTAAACACAGAGCTGGACACCAAGTGTGGCCTCAGCAATGCTGAGGGAAGTATCACCTCCCATGGGCTGCTGCCAGCACTCCTATTGCAACCCAGATTACAGCTGGCCTTCTTTGTTATAAAAGCACATTGCTGCTTCTTGTTCAACTAGATGTCCACCAGGATCCCCAGGACCTTTTGTTCAAAGCTGCTTTCCAGCGTGGTGTGCCCCCATCATGTAGTAGTGCTGGAGGTTATTCCTAACCAGGTGGTGGACTTTGCATTTCCCCTTCCTGATCTGCATGAGGTTTGTGTTGACCCTTTCAAGGTCCCTCTGGGTGGCATCACAATCCTCTGGTCTATCAGGCACTCAGCCTATTTTTTTTGTCATCAGTAAATTTGCTGAGGGAATACAGTGGACCACCATACTGATCATTACTGAGGGTCCTGAACAGGACTGGACCCAGTATTGACCTCTGGAGTACACCACTAGTTACTGGCCATCAGCTAGACTTTGTGCCACTGATCACCATTCCCTAGACCTCACTGCTGATCCATTTTTCAATCCACCTCATTGTCTGCTTATCCAGCCTGTAGTTCATTTGCTTTTCCACAAGGATCTTAAAAGAGGCAATGTCAGAAGCCTTACAGAAGTTGAGATAGACAATATCCACTGACTCCTACTCTTCTACCAAGCCAGTCAACTAATCACAGAAGGTTATCAGGTTGGTCAAGCATGACATCCCCTTTGTGCATCCATGCTGAGTACTCCCAATTGCTTTCTTGGTCTTCACGTGCCTGAAAACGGTTGCCCAGATTATCTGCTCCATCACCTTCCCAGGAATGGAGATGAGCCTGGGTGGCATGTAGGTTCCTGGGTTCTCCTTGTTCTTAAAGATAGGTGTGAACTATCTTCAGGCACTTCTCCCAACCACGACTATCAATCAAAGACTATTGCAAGAGGGCTCACAATGACACTTGCCAGTTGCCTCAGTACTTGTAGGTGCATCCCATTTTGTTTAAGTATTCCCTGACCTGATCCTTTGCCACCAAGGGGCAGTCTTCATTGCTCCATACTCTTCTACTGATATCTTGGACCTGGGACTCCTGCAGGCTGGTTTTGCTAGTAAAGACTGAGACAAATGAGGCACTCGGTACCTCAGCATTTTCTATGTCCTGTGTCACTACATTCCCTGCTCCATTCAACCCATTTTCCCTGGCCTTCCTTTTATCACTTACATATTTATAGAAACCTTTCTTAGACTCATAGAATCATAGAATGATAGGAATTAAAAGGGACTTCTGGAGATTTTGTTGTCTTTGACATCTCTGGCCAGATTGAACTCCAGTTGGGATTTGGCTTTCCAAGCCACACTTTTGTATGCTTGGCCAGTGTTTCTGTATTCCAAGCTACCTGTACCTGCTTCCATCTTCTGTGTACTCCTTTGTGTCTGAGTTTTGCCAGGAGCTCCTTCATCCATGCAGGCCTTCTGGCATTTCGGCCAAGCTCATTGAGCTTGGAGGACGTGACACTTGAATATCAGTCACCTTTCTTAGACACAAGGCTGCTCCTACTTGTCTGTACAAGAAGTTGCAGATATTTTCTGCATCATAGTCTTGTCACTAGGCAAAAAATTTCAAGTCCACAGAGAGGTGTTATTAAACAGTCTTCAGTAAAAATATTTTAGGAGTTGCATTTTTCTTAAACTTTCCCAAAGTCACGGATACAGGAAATGGTACAGTGAAGTAAGATATTTTCATTAATTCCCTACATTCAGCATTTTGAAATCATGTCTTATGCATCCTTGTATCTTTAGAACTCCATAGATAGGGGTGGTTTTTTTGAAAAAAAATTTTAAGTATTTATTCTCTTGCAGCATCAACAATAACAGCTATTTTTTTTTCCTTTTATAATTATACTTTACAAACCACCAAGCAAATTGCTGCTTAACAACAGCTTCTGCATAGCTTCTGAAAAATGAAAGGATGGATGCAGACCTGTACAGGTTGTTTTTTGTGGACTTCACAGAACTGGCAGGTACCTAATCTGCTCAGGCATTGAAGTTGCCCCACTGGCAGATGGTGACATTTCACACTAAGTCATCAGAATAGTCATGTGTCCCAGGAGGCACATGAAAAACTGAATCAGTAGAGATAGCAAAACTATATTTTAAACACATGGGATGGATTGCATCCTTTAAAAAAGTGAGTCTTAATTTCCTGACCTCTGTGCCATATTAATATTCTTCACTGTATAAAAAAAAATTGTCAATACATTACAATCATTGCATCTTTCTCAGAATCAAAGCTCACAGAAGTCTGGGATTATGATTATTGTACTCCACCCCTCTAGTGTTTTCTAGTTGTCACTAATAAGTATTTTGGTTAGCAAGATCAGTTCCTCAAGGAAAAGGCATACTGGGCAATCAACTAAACAGTATGCTAGGCCAAAAATTTTATCAAAACCGTATCAAAACTGAGGAACTTTTTCATATTAATATTCAGAAATTTCAATAACTGTTACCCAAAGTTTATTTGGGAGGTTGACAAGTGAGTAAATCCTTCATCCTCCAAAGCTGTCATTCAAATCTTGAATTCAGAAACTGGACAGGACAGAAATTAGAAAGAAATATACTGCCTTCCTACCTCTCACTGTGCCACCAAAGAATCTGAAATGTGACAAATTGGAAGATATTTGCAGAGGTTGAAAAAGTTCTGTAATAATGTTTCTATTTTCTGTTTTAAAAATAATAACTAAAAATCAATTTATCATAACTATTATTCTTAGGTGCAAACAGATCGCAGTAGCAGTTTATTAAAAATAGATTCCTGTTATTATAATTTTAAATCTCAGTAATAGCCTCAGTCCAAAAGTATGCTTTTTTTTCCCCTCTCCTTACTCCTAAGTTACTGTGCTTGAGAAAAAAACAGCTACAAACTGTGATATATTTTGATATTTATGTGTTTTCCAAATACTACCTAAGTCTTTTTTTGTGGATAATTCACTTATTTGAATCTTCTGGCAATGGAATTCATGCTTCGAAGAAATATTACCTGTGCAGTGCTTGAACAGGAAATATCTATAAAGTTTTTATCAGGTCTCTTGCTCTTTGCAGAAACCTCCTTTTCACAGGGGTATTGCAACACTCAGACCCCCAGGTTATAGTTATCTTTGATGCTAATCAGCACTAAAAAGAACTTCTTCAAATATATGACATTATCCTTAAGGGTTAGCTTGACTTGGGCTTGACTTGGACAGGCAGAAGCTTGTCTACCTGATGGCACAAAGCAAGTGCAAGGTTATTTTGACAGTCCTGCTGCTTTGCCTCTTTGGAGATCACATTAATATATAAAACCTGAAGGACTAAGGTCATCTCAGATACACTTCCATAGAAGAAAGATAATTTGCTGAGTATATCAGACTTGGAGATTGTGAAATCAGTATAAAACATCACAACATTTTATATCTCAGAACCTGCTCAGAACATTCAGCTGATGGAAAAGCCCATTTAGGAAAAAAACCTGCATATGGGTGAGGAGCAGCCAGGAAGGCTCTGGAAATAAAAAAAAATAAAATCCAGAGATTTTCCAGAGACTGATTTCACAGCCACAAAGATGGCAAGAACACCCTATTCCCACAGGGAATCTGGCTACTTTCCTTGGACCTTACAACTGCACAAAGCAGGAGCATCAGTTTGCTAAGCCCATGCACCACTGGAAGCATTTTTTTCCTTTTTTTCTTATGGTGTTGGTTGATGCATGAGTGCAGAGCTCCATCCTCTCTCTGCCAGTCCTCTTGCTTGGCCACTCCATCCCAGAGGAAGACATTTGGCCAGCAGGCACCACCTTCTCACAGCTTGGGGGACCAGGGCAGGCCTGGGCTCAGTCAAGACCTTGTTAAACAAGTATGGACACTTATTTGGCCTGGGTTTTTACAGCTGGGCACATAAGTTAAGCATCCTGAATCTAGCTCTAAGCCTACTAGAAAAGATATGAGCACTGGTCTAACCTCTCCAGCTTTGCTGGGTGATCATGTTCTTTTAATATTTAAGATGCCCTAATTAGCATTATTAACCTGATTTACGAATTTCTTTCTACTTTGACTAACACTGCAGACTTGAACAGCAAAGTCTTAGCTTATAGACACAAGCCTTAAGATAGAGAACACAAGTACTTTACTAAATCAGTGTATACAAGGGTCTCTTAAAAATAGATGCTGGACATCACCTGAAGTGCATGACTGTCCTTTTAAACACCCAAGTCAAGAAATAAATCCTCTTTTCCACTATTCAGTCACTATGCCTAAAAATAAGCTGCTTAGCACAATAAGGAAAATATGAAGCATGCAACGATAGAAAGTATACAGTATATTTCCAATGTCAGACCTGTAACCTGAGATGAAAAGCTGTGGATTCTTTTCCACTGATCAAGGTCTGAAGCAGCTATTTCCCTCTTCTACCCAATGCAGACAAGTGTGACATAGTGATGGCATCTATTTAGAGACTTGCTTTCTATTGAAAATTGCTGACAGGGCTCTAAGTGCTGCGGTAGTAACTCAATCATGATACACATTCATCCACTCAGGATTCAGCAATTTCTGGGACTTTTGGCTTGGATCCTCCATCTCACCTTTTACCTCCTTTTCCCCTTCTGCATCAACTGAAAATATAACCCTACTGTTCCACAATTTCCATATCCAAAACTTGAATTTCTTCAAGAAATCCATCTTTGACCTTTTTTGTACAGAACTCCTGCAGCAAAGTGAGAAAAGGGGAACATGCAGATTGTGTTCTTTTTAAGTTCTACACTTGCATTGTCTGGTTTCAAATACATTATAATATATATGTATAAATATGTATATACACCCCACATATATAGTGTGATGCAGAAGGAAAAAATTGTCATCCTCACTCCACAACTGGCAAAAATGATCCAGTTCTAAGACAACTAGGAGGCAAATCCAAATAGACAGATGGGAAAAAAGCAACATCGGCGAAAGAGTTGTAAGTGGGAAAAATAAATTCTCACTTATGTTTTTAATTGTAGTAAATACTCTTAACACGTATGTTAATGTAATTGTATATGTACTTACTTACACATATGTGACATATTCTGAAATTAATCCTCTAGATGAGCATTACTAATGTTTCCAAATTAAATGCTCCTGGCACACATTCTTTGTATTTTCCATTGCTTTGATGGAAAACTAGGAACACGTCACCAAGAGACAGACCGAGCTGTTTTCTTCGTATCAGAAAAACAGCACGTCAGTGATGGGAGTAAAGTGCATTTATCCTCTTTCAGGTTTTGTTTCTGAAGAGTACCACGAGCTTTTTCTTCTGCTGCTGTGAAAAGCTGAATGTTCTGCAGGGATGAAAACTATTTAATTCCACATTTAATTTGACTTGAAATCGTTGGCTTATGTTATGTTTCTGGTGGATTTATAGGGAGAGAAGTTCACACTACAATTTTTTTAACCTTGCCAGGTTAAAGCTGTACAGTAGGAACAGGTTCAGAGTAGAAGCTAAAATGTCATGAGATCAGGAAGGAAAACCACATTGGTCTTAATCATTAATTTAAATAGGGCATCTGTTTGGTTGAAAATACAAAGGTTCTGTGTAATTGTTATGTGAAAATTCCATTTGAGGTGGTGTACAAGATGCATGAAAGCTAAATTCAATACACTGGTGAGAAAAGTAATTTAAATTATTTTTACAACTGTCATCTATGAATCATTGTTGTGTGTTAGGAAGCTGGGGTTTTTTGTGAGTTTTTCGGGTTTTTTTAAAGGAGAGAAAAAACTGGCATCAGTTTTGCAAGGACTCTACTGGGAGTTTGTAGCAGCATAAGTATATTTTCATGTTGCTATCTTATTTATTTGTAATTTGGTTTGAAAGTAACATTGACTTTAGAAAAATACAGTGCCCCAAACTGTGCTGGCTTGCAATACTGTAGGAGTCTTTTGCCTTCTTCTAGATTAAAAGTTGCATGTCAAGAGAAAATTAACAAGAATGCATTTTCAAGAATGTACATGTTCTATCTTTTAATTATGAACAAAATCTTTCTAATTAACAGTGAGATTTTGTTTTTCTAATATGATTTTGATTAATTTTTATAAAGAAATTATTTATTTGTGATCTTTTTTTCCATTAGCTACAACTATTAAAATAGATTACCCATGTTTTCTGTAGGATTAGAGCCACTATTTTCAACCCTGGTGAGGGAACAGTTTCACGCCTAAAGCAAAGATTACACTTATCAGTAAATTTTCAGATGCTTTCATGTTCTTATGGCCAGAACTGCAATGCTAATTTTTTTAAACTTCCAGGAAATGTTCCAAATCAAACCACTGTGTCTGCTTCAGTTAAAACAATAGACTTTTAGAACAGTTCTTTGAGAGTTCATATTTTAAACCTAACTTCTACAAAAACTAGATTTGGCCTGCTCATACCGTTTGAATTTTGAAAATGTCAAAGTGTTTCACTTGATGGTGTTGAGACAGTGTGTGATTTTTGTGTGTCCTTGTCTGCCTAAGGTAAGCAGAAGCAGTTGTTTCCATACAAGAACTGACTTAGCCTTGTTGTGAGGCCCTTCCAGTCATTTACAGCTGTTACTGCTTTAAATGCCATGTGCCACAGGACCTTAACATAATTTGAGGCATACAGGAGATCTATTGGTATCTGAAAATGTAAAAAAAAATCATAGCTATAAGAAAGGCCATTCCTGTGCTATTTTTTTGAAAGCAAAATGAAAGTTGACATCACTAGAGAAACAAATATTTGTTTTGACGGTGCATTCCTAATTAAACTGTAGTGATGGCTTTTGCCATCAACATGAGCTTCCTTCCCTGCTGGCCTTTAAAGCCTAACTCTATGGACTCATGGATGCGTTTCAGTTTTGCTCACCTTTTCATATGAGCTTCCTTAATTTAAATGTGAGAGCTGCACTTCTGGTCCCAGTGAATTAATTAAGAAAAATGCAACGATGCAGCTTGTCAGCATCACTCAGGTAATTCAAACTGATGGACGTGTGGAGACATAGTTACAGTAATTCATTCATGAGCAGATCTTCAGCAGAGCAGTAGAGCTGTGATGCTCCTGGTTTCCTTGTTGTAGGCTGACCTCCCCTTCACCATTAGTAGTGTTATGCTTACCCATCACCTCAGTGTGGTCTGATTTAGCTGTGATTTCATGGGTATGGTGCAGAGGCTCTTGAGGTTTAGAGAGTGGCTCCCACTGGTTTCAGTGAACCATAAGAATGGCTCGAACTCCTCACCTCTCCAGCTTCAGTGCCAAATTTAGTCTCAAACTATCCCAGGAGTAAATCCATGAAGGATGCCAGTTTCCATGGAGTCACGATCTATTTAACCCTCAACTGAAGTGATATATAAGTGTTTCTATTCACTGCACCCAGGATCAGCAAAGGACTCCTAAAATTCCAGCATTGCTAACTAGAAGAGCCTGAGTGAGGGCTTCTGAACAGCTTTTGTGCCTCAGCCCGTGGCAGGAGAGAACTGTCTCAGAGCCTCTTTAAAAATGTATGAAGCAGCTTGCGTGACAAGGGGAAGAAAGAAAGGGAGGGCTCTATGCTTCACTTTTCTATCATCATTTCATTATTTATTGACAATTTTTCTGACTTTACTTTTGGAGTGCTTATTGATTTACATAGTGATGTCCCTTTTCACGTTGAGAGTCTCTAATGACATTGCATTAGACCAAACCAGGTGCACTAGCAGTGAGGCTGAACATTCACATGGCATCTCCATAGCATCTAAACCTATCTGGCCCCTGGACTTAATCAGTTTTTTATTTCCCTAGACCATCAGCTCAGCAGAGGAGAGGCCCTTAAAAATATGTCAGTTCTCCTTAAAGTTACTTCAGAAAGGCATAAAGTATCTTACAGGTATTTTGAAAGTGTAGCACTGTATGAAAGACCGAAGTTCTACTTTGGGAAATACAAATTCAAAGTGTGTTTCAATTCCTGTTTCATTAGACCTTTCAGGAGTAGACAGCAATGTAATGATGAAGGGTCCTGGTATTCAATTAGACAGATGCACAGTGTGTTACATTGGTGTATTACAGATGTATGATCTTAGTTAAACTGTGGAAGTTGTGCTTGCACTTTAGGACATAGATTTAGGACCTTTTTTTGGAATTAGAAGGTTCAAATCTAAATTAAAAAATGGATCATCTTTTAAAAAATTATCCACCTTGGTTGGAATCCTCATTTGCAGTCACTTAAACCTAATCTCCAGTAAGTATAAATCAATTTACAGTCTTGCTGAAATCAATATAGCCACTCTGATTTATACCAGTAGCAAATTTGGCTCCTGAGCTACAGTTTCACTGATGCCCTGGTGTTTCCTAAGAGATAACTTCAATGATTGTTGTTAACAGAAACTGTTGTTTTTATTTTGTTGTGTGAAACATAGCTGATGTTTTCAGTGGTTTTTTTTAAAATGTTATTTTTAGCAGACTGCAACATGCATGTTTAATTAAGTGTTGTAGATCTTCAAATTGTCTATGAGGGTGGAGTTTTCATGAAGAAAGTAAAATAAAACTCGATTACAGGGAACATAGGGAGTTCTAATTTCTCTGTCTAGAAATAGGAAACTTGGCATATTTTTCTGAAGTGTTTTGGCTGTTTCCTATCCTATGTGATCACAGACATTAAAAGTGTAAAGATGTGATTTTATGTCATCTGCCAAAACACTGTGAGAATCCCAAAAGATGAAATGGTGTGAGTCACAAAGCCACAAAGGGCAGGTTAGCAGCTGAAATGCATCTAGACATCTTCGTAGCCTTATTCAAAGTTTAAAAGTGCCCCCCCAAACACTGAGCATTTTGATCATATTCCTTGGGCAGCTGAGCAGAGGTTACAGCTACTCTGAAGAAGGGAAGAGCACCTGTCTGCTTCTGCAGCAGCTTCTTTGCTAACAAGAAAACTGCACCCTGCCACCTCCCTCCTGCCTCTCCCCTTGCAAGGCTTGACTGCTTGCTAAGCCTGTAATTAAAGGGACTGCTTGGACCTTTAGTCTTTTGTTATGGATTACCTTAGAGGGACACAGAATTATTAAATCCAGCTTTTCATTTAAAAATGGGCTCAGAAGGAGTCTATGAGCCCCTGAACTTGCAAACAGTGTGCTTTTTTTTTTTCATCATGAGAGAGCTGAGGTTCTCAATCATTCCAGCTGTCAGTACTTTGCATGGGGAAATTTCACCTCTGTTTTCATTACTGATTAATAGTGGCTCCAGAGAGTGAAGCCCTGCTACTCAAGGCTTCTTTCACAACTTTTTTATGTTCAGTTGTTGCATTTTATTGCAATGTTTACAAGAAAATAATAATTATTAGACAAAGAGTATTGGGAAGGCAGTTCCACACTGAACAGATCACAAGGAAAAAACAAACCAAAGGAAAACAAAGCCAAAACCAAAAACCAAACAAAACACAGGCATAAGTTAAAGCCTGTCTACTGCTTGTGTTCTGACCATTTTCTTATTCTCCAAATTTTCAACAAGTATCCACCTGAACCTTCCATTGGGTGCTAGGTCAAGGAAGACACTGTGAAGCTCAGCTGAGTGCTGGGAGCAGCTACTCACCTCCCCACTGCAGGGCAGGAATGACTGCATCTGGAAGGAATCCTCTTCCTTCCCTTTGCAGCCAGTCTCTTTTCCCAGTTAACAAGGCAGGAGGGAAGAGCCAGTGCTGTGCTCTTCGCTGAGCTACCACCAAGCAAATCTTCAAGCAAGGAGGTGCAGGGCTGATCCTCTTGGACCTCTTGGACCAGCAGGTCCAGGGAAGTGATTCTGCCCCTGTACTCAGCCCTGGTGAGGCCACAGCTCGAGTCCTGTGTCCAGTTCTGGGCCCCTCAGTTCAGGAAGGAGATTGAGGTCCTGGAGCAGGTCCAAAGGAGGGCAACCAGGCTGGTGAAGGGACTCCAGCACAAGTCCTGTGAGGAGAGGCTGAGGGAGCTGGGGGTGTTCAGCCTGGAGAAGAGGAGGCTCAGGGGAGACCTCATCGCTCTCTACAACTCCCTGAAAGGAGGCTGGAGCCAGGGGGGGGTTGGGCTCTTCTCCCAGGCAGCTACCAGGAAGACAAGAGGGCTTGGACTTAAGTTGTGCCAGGGGAAGTTTAGGTTGGACATTAGAAAGAATTTCTTTGAGGAGAGGGTGATCAGACATTGGAATGGGCTGCCCAGGGAAGTAGTGGATTCTCTGTCCCTGGAGATATTTAAAAAGAGACTGGATGTGGCACTCAGTGCCATGGTCTGGTAACCACAGCAGTAGTGGGTCAAGGGTTGGACTTGATGATCTCTGAGGTCCCTTCCAACCCATCTGATTCTATGATTCTATGATTCTATGATTCTTTACCCTTTGTTTGGCTGAGCAGGTCACAGGATCAAGGTAACCAAAGAGTTGACTTTATTCCTCATTAAGCTTATTTATATCTCATGTTGCAATGCGCAGGTCTGAATCTTAGCTTGTTTCTGTGGGAATGATTGGAGTGTGGTGCAGACTTCCCTGTATGTTCTCTATCTGTAGAGAAAATGGAGAGAACAGGGACAATGAAGGAGCACCAAGATGTTTCAAATACTGACAGCAGCAATTGGAAGAGGCATTACTGCTGCTATCAGTTCAGCTTCAGAACAAGCTGCTGCTGTCTAAGAAAGCTTTGCCTGCTAGCTTTTAATGGTGTGTCAGTTTTTGAAGTGACAAAGATCTCTGAATATCACTTGTGCTCTTCTTTTTATTGAACCTTTCACTTTGACCTTGTAAACCTGTCACCCTTTCCCTGTTTCTAACATAGCCTTTTCCTATAGGCAGTCTTTTTCCTGAATAATAGCCTCTGAGTACCAGCAAAAGGCTTCACTGATTTATTTACTGCACTACTGATCTGGAAAAGCCCACCAAACTTTTTTAATCAGCATAAACCTGAACTTAAAGCTGTCAGCAGCATTGTCTCCCTTACTTCCTTTTAAAGGAAAACACAATGTTGCATCAGTTCTTTCCCTTCCGAGTTCAGGACAAGCCAAGAGGTGCCCAACACAGTGGCACTCTGCCTTTGCCAGCACTTGTACAGCCCCCACCGCTGACAATGTCAGGATGAGCTGTATACTGGGGTCCCCAGTCAACCTAACTATGTCAGCGAGGCACATTAAACATGGTAAAAGACCTGTATGGATTCATGTATGGCATGATCTCATGGGATTTTTGGGAGCTTTTTTTACCCCCCTGCTTACACAAGCAAGCTGTGTGAATACCCTATTCACCCAGATTTATTCTTACTTCTGTTAAATAAAATATGCTGTCATAGTCACCAGTCCTACTTGATAAACTTTTCTAAAATAGTCTTTCAAACAGCATGGAATTTCCTTCATATGGCAACCTAAACTTGAAAATCATCAGGCAGTCATCGTCACTGAGGGTATCTGTGCTGGAGTGCTGGGAAGACAAATAGCTTTTGTTTTAGCAGAAATTATGAGTCATGACAAAATGCATATAGCTATCATGTGACAACTTGGTAAGAGCATCTTTTTTTGCAGTCTGTGATGAATTTTTGTATTGAATATAGCACAAATCCTTAGATTTTTCTGGAGAAGATGAAAGCAAAAATGCATGCAACCCCTCTGGCATTTGAAAGAGGAATGAGGTAAATCTTTGAGGAGAAAGGTGTGCATCTCAGCTTAGTATAGTTCTGCAAACAAGATAGCTATCTTGAATAAAATCACAGAAAAGTTGAGCAGTGATATTTTTCCCTTCATGTAGCCTGTCAAATTGATCCAAGCCCATACCTAAAGCTGACCTCCAGAAGAATGGTAAAAGTACCTACTGATTTTGCAAAATATTTTATGTCAGCTTAGTTGTACTGAAGTAAGGGTAAATAATTTTTGCTCAGTACTGCATTAATTCAGAAAATTTGGTAAATATCATAGTAAGTGACTTCTAGCATTTGTTTACAAATATTTATCAGAGGTAAAAATTTCTTAAATGTACTATACTAAATAATTTATTAAAGGTCTGGCCACTCATAGGTAGCTCTGGCTTAAATTGCCACATTCAGTTTGACTGAATGTTTATCATTTATGTACAAATTCAGTGTTTCTAAACAGCTGCAAATTTCCCTTTTCAAAAAAAAAAGAAAAGAAAAAAGAAAAATCAAAAAAAAAAAAAAAAAAAAAAAAGAAAAGTTTTATAATGTCTTTTGTACTAATTGGGCCAAAAGGCATGAATTATTAAACATGCTTATTTGAAGTGCTCATGCACTTGAAAGGTTTGCTTTCATTACTAATAAGGCACACACACCGCTGAAAAGAGGTAATTAGAGCATCAAAGGCAATGAACCATTCTGAAACTTTATAATGCTTTGCCTGAAAAAAATCATCATTCAGATGAATAGAAAGAAACAAAAAAATGTCTGTATTGTTGTGTCCAGAAAGATGAGAACAGAAGTAACTCCACAGATATGGCAAGAGGCTTTTAATCTTCTCAAAAAATACCTTCAGAATCAATGTACGAATGGCAAAAAGTGAACCCCTGTGGTTATATTTCAGAGACTGTATTTTTAAGTCTGAAACACATTACTTCTTATAAATCAAAGACTTTTTTTCATCCTGTGAGACCGCCTCAATCCATGAAAAAAAAAAAAGTTACATTCCCCAAATTTTTCTTTTCCAATAATTTTAATCTACTTTGTTTTATAAGCAGTTGCAGGGAAGGATGCTTCTTGCAGTTATGAAGAAGTACTGGGGCTTTTTTATGATAGGAAAAGGTGTATCTCGTATCAAATAATGAGTGCTCTGTGCAAACTGTGTCAGAGATGTGTGTTGCATACCCAGCTCTGGAGAACAAGTCACAGCCTCTGGTTTCCTGTTACTACAATCCGGTTGGAACTTTGCCTCCAGACATTTAGAAAATTACAGTAAAATAACTGCATGTTGTTTTCACAGGTTATTGACTTATGCTTTCTTATGTAGGTTTTGGGAGGGAGAAAATAGGTCATTTTTATATAGCCTGAAGTTCTTAAATACATGAGAGAAACATCTAGACAGCATCTTGAAAACTCTCAGCCTTCATCTCTGTAAGGTTCAACACTTATCTTTTTTATAATCAGTGCATGTCCATCGCTCTAAAGAAGCAGAAATGTGTTAAGATGCAGAAGCAGCTTTCCAATGAGACCACAGGGGACTGCCAATGAGCCATGCTTTGGCTTCTGTTCCACAACAGCTCCTTTCCAGGAAGTTGACTGTAAAACAGAAAAATAAGCAGTAAGAATGAAATGACCTGGCTGGTCCTAAAGCAGTGGGTATTGTGCTGTCTGGCAGCAGCCTGTCATGGCCAGTGCCAGGGTGACAGGAAACTTCAGGAAAGGGTCAATTGTTGTGAGAAATAGGAATGGAGGTCCAGAGCAAAAAATTAGTCCCCTTCTGCTGGGGGCAAGAGGCTGCTATGTCACATGCAGGCCAACCTGTGGGAGTGTGAGAGAAACCCTTCTTTCTCCACCCCCTGCAGTCTCTAAGCATCCCTGACAAGAGGGAAGGTACTATTTTGGTATTATAATTAGTCACAAAATTTTCCTGCCTACTGAGCCTATTGCCATCTCGAAGGTGTGTTGTTCACCTGCAGTGGGGCTCTGGTGCAGTGATAACTCATGCCCAAGGCAGCCAAATGAAGACCCTCACCACCTTTGTTAGCAGATCTTTGTTGGCAGAGGTGGGCATGCATGGGCAGCACCACCTGCTCCCACACTCAAGGTGTTCATCACTCTCTCCACTGGGGAGGAGAGGGCAGCAATAGGAATTCTCATTTCAGATCCTGCGATGTGGCAAAGCTGCAGGGAGCAAATGACACAGGTATTTCCCATCTTGGCTCCCTCCTCCAATGGGGAATAGCTTTTGGAGCAAACTGTCCCCACGACTGCATTTTGGAAGGACTCGGTCTAATAGGGAATCCAGAAGCAAAATAAGGGGCTGCCAGGGGATGAGGGTCTGAGTGCCACGGGGGCAACACAGACCATACCCGCAGGCAGCTCATTTTGATGTCTGTAGTGAAGTGGAGTGAGTCAGTGCCTGCCAAAGTCTGCCAGTTTGTGTGCCCATATTCTGATGCACTTCAGTGGCAGCAGGTGCATCGCTCTCTCAGATGAAATAGGTCTCATATGCAGAATATGTCTGGCATAAAGGCACTGTAAGAAAATAAGGTAAATTAGTAATTAATATTTCTGCAGTTCATTTTTTCAAGTGGCAATCTGTATGATAAAAACAACAAACCTCCCCCTCTCTCTCCAACCTTACATAAATGTTGCCCCGGTGCATATGTCAGCCTAATATTGAGATGCTCACATCTTATTCTATGAGGGCTAAATACCATGTATCATGCATCTCTGTTGGAGATGTAGCTAGAATAAAACATATGGTGTCAGACGGTGCCTGGAGGATTTCTATAGGAACAGTGATTCTGTTCAAATGGAACTTCTCAGCAATTCTCTCTCTGTGACCTGAAATTATGGATAGAGCAGATGCTGTTAGTCTTTTAAGTAAGATTTGCAGTTCCTTGACTTAGGTGAGATGGGAAAAGATCTGTTTTTAGATCTTTGGGCAGCGTATAGGAAAAGAAAAATTGTTATACTTTTTTTTTATTATGAAAAAATGCTTTCCTGATTTACTATTTATGCCACTGGCACAGGTCATCCTTAATTTTTATTGCCATAAATAGCTCATGTAGACACAGGTGTAGTAGTGCCAAGAGTCTTCTGCCTAAAGTGTTCAGGATGCATCCCAACTGTAGATGAGACTGTTTTTTTATATCAGTCATAAGAAGGAAGATATCCACATGCAGAAGTCTGTGAAGAAGGGGTAATACTGTTCTTGAATGTGCCTGTAATAGCTTCTTTTCATGTATACGTGAGTTTACAACATCAAATATTTTTAGAAGGGAATGTCATTATGTGTCTGATTGCCCTTCATTTTCTTGAAGCAACTTAGGAATGCCTAACAGGCAGCACTAGAATAAATAAGACAATCTGATTTCAACAGCAGTCTAATACATGTACAGGCATGGGCAAGGTTCAGACAGCAGGTCTGAGGCATCTGATTCAATTCAACACTTTTGCAAAGACGAATCCTCTGAACTGAGCAGGCTTACATAGAAATGCCCAGGAACCAGGGAAAATGATGAATAAAAAGGTTTTTCCTCCATAGTACAGCCCAGAAGGGAAGGCTGATGCAAGAGCTGGGGTGCCAGCCCCAATGCATTTTGTTGCTACAAAACAGCAGCATATTGGTGGCCATAGTGGTAGAAAATCAGTAATGAATTAAACACAATGAAGATGGATGGATGGTAAATGTTGTATTAGGACAAGAATGCTTTTCTGTTTTATTCAGAAATCGCTTTAAATCTATGGCCTTAGCACCCATGTATACATTTTAAATAATTTCATATTCTACTCTAAACTGGGGGTCAATAATGGTAATTGTGAAGGGTTTCATTTAAAATGGAAAATAAGAAATGGAAATCTACTGAATCTCCACATTTTCCAAGTTTTGACAAATGAAAACCAAGACCTCTTCTTTTAGAATTTTGAGAAAAACTTTCCGGTCTTTTCAGTTTATCTTCTTGCTGTGCACATAAAATGCAATGCACTTCTCATTATAGTCACTCTTGCTATGAAAAAGAAAAAAGTATTAATATTGAATACTTACAGATCTGCCAAAAAGTAGATGGTTGACCCTTGATTTTGTAGGATCATCAATTGATGATCAATTGATGGCCCTTCTGGAGGAGAATCACAAGGATGATTGGAGGGCTGGAGCACCTCTCCTATGAAGACGAGTTGAGAGAGTTATTGTTGTTCAACCTGGGAAAGACGTGGCTCCAGGAAGACCTTATAAGTTCCCTCCAGTACCTGAAGGGGACTACAGGAAATCTAGAGAGGGACTTTTTATGGGGGTATGTAGCGACAGGTTAATGAGGAATGGTTTCAAGCTGAAAAAGGGTAGATCTAGGTTATATATTAGGAAGGAATTCTTTACTGTGAGGGTGGTGAGCCACTGGCACAGGTTGCACAGAGGACTAGTGGTTGCCCCTTCCTTCCCTGGAAGTATTCAAAGCCAGGCTGGATGGGGCTTGGAGCAACCTGGTCTAGAGAGAGGTGTCCGGGGCTTGGAACTAGATGAACATTAATGTTCCTTCCAACCATAACTGTTCTGTGATCCTGTTTTTCTATGATCATAGCATAGTAAATGACTAATAAATTATATATCTATGGATTGATTACAGATGCTCCAGTTTGGTGCCCAAATTCCTCATCTCAAACCTCCCCCAACCAGTAGGTGAGTATAACACAGCACACGACCCTAAGTAAGGTCTTGTTTTTTCACTTTTCCCTCTCCAGGTGATCTCATGCATTTGCCACCCTACCTTAGGATGGACTTTTTATTGAACCGTGGTGTGCAGGGCACAAGCAGAGACCTGGGTTTGGGGCAAGCCTGCTTGGAGCCACAGAAAAGCCGAACCTTGAAGCGCCCGACTGTCCTGGAGCCGATACCCATGGAGACATCCTCCACGAGAGAAGTACAGTCATGGCAACCTGGTGCCGTGGCAACGTTACCTCAGCGAGAAGGAGCTGAGCTAGGACAGGCAGCAAAAATGAGCAGCTCCCAAGAATCCCTGCTGGACTCCCGGGGCCACTTGAAAGGAAACAATCCCTACGCAAAAAGTTACACCCTGGTATAATGAAAAGAGCGTGGCTGGACAGTGGCTGTAAATATTTACATTGGGGAAAAAAAAATCCAATGAAAGCTACCTTTTTTTTATTGAATTCCAATATTTATAATTAAAGAAGAAGATTGCCAAAATATTTGACAAAAAAAAAAAAAAATAATATGAACGACAGACAGTGCAAAGACTCTCTTGCTTTTTTTCTGTCTGAGTGTAAGCTTCATCTGACTGGACATCTGAATTTTTGGGTAAAAGAGTCCAGTTTTCTGATCTTCACAAGCGTTTGTGTTTTTACTGATTTTCTACGAAGTGCATGAAGACTTAACTAAAACATTTTAACTGGAAGTACCATCAGACAAGATTTAAAAAGGAAAAAAATCACAAAAAAATATAAATCACTCTATTTGTGAATTCAGCAGGAACATTGATTTGGAAAAACAAAAAGTCTTTGGTCATGTTTGCACTTTTTTTTTTAATTAGAAAATGGGTCCTTGATTGTTCTTTTTTTGTTGTTAATTAGGATGAGTGATGTCAGTGGAGTGAGGGGACTGATTTTTTTTTTTTAATTGTTAATTTAATGAGACACTCTTTGCATTTTGTCTATGCGAAATAAAAGGGTCTTCTGCCTTTATTTGTGATGTCTGTTTCCACTGACTTCTGATGTACTTGGTTTTCCTTAAATGTAACATCCACATCTGTACATTACTATGAACAATGTCTTCTTGTACTTTGGTCAGAAAAGGAAAGCAGGGGTTATAACTTTGAAAATAAATTGGGGTTCACTTACCCACAGTTTTTTTGCTACCATGGGGCAGAGGGCCAGAATGGTGGAAATTCTGAGTGCTCTGAGTCAAACTCACCCAGGACCCTCTGTGTTTGCTTCATTTGCCCAGGCTTTGGTTTGGATGCAATATTTTGGACCAGAAGAAATGTAATGTTACTTTACTTACTTCTTAGGAATATCCATTTGTGAGAAGCACTCTCAGAAACTAGTCACTTACTTTAAGGATTTGGGAAAAAAAAAACAAAAACAAAACAAGAACAAAAAACACAGCTTTTTCCCATAATAGGATAAAGGAGAAGGAAAAAACAAAACAAAACCAACTTTTAAGGGGAACTTGTCAGCTTGTATTACTTTGTTGCATCTTTTGATTCTGTGGGAAGTAATATGTCTTGTTTTATACAGAGTATAAATGATTGAATACTACAGCTGGTGGTTTAACACAACATTAGAGCCGCCTCACTAAGTGCCTCTTTGTGTATGTTCTGGCTACTCCTGTGTACCCTGACCAAGAGAATATGGTGCAGAGCATTCCAGATTAGTGCTAATACAACCACGTTGTTCAGCACTAGCTGGAAATACTGGGTCTGAAAGGAATAAAACTCAGTAAGGTTGAGTAGGCTGAGAAATTCCTGCAATTTCCCTGGCTGGTGACAGTGTGGACATTGCTAATGAGAACATTTTTGCACCCTGCTCAGTTCAAGGTGTTTTAAAATAGAAAAATGCAGTCATGTAGAGTTGTTTCATTACTATCATTGTAATTCTGTTGTTATAAGGGCGCTACAATAGGAAAGTACTTAAGTCTCTTGAAATTAATCAAACTGTACTTTCATCTTAACCTCTGTCAAGCTCAAGTGCTAAAGTCCTGGGAAGTCCTACAGAAGACAACAAATGAAGACATCCTTGAGGTATGTACTTCTTATAGACAGAGAAGTGCTGAGTGTCATTCATATAAGGAAATATTTTCCATCTAATCTACCTTTTTTATCAATATGCTGCTAAAGTACATTAAAAAAAACAAAACAAACACCCAGAACAGAAAACAACAAAAAAAACCCCACACATTTTTTTTTAGCTTTGTAAAAAAAAATAATAAAAAATATTAACAATTATCCGTGAAGTATTTCCAAATTGAATGATAAAACTATATGTTGAAAATAATATTATTCATTTGCTTTGTGGTTGTTTTGGTTTTTTTCATATAGAAATATTTTCTAATACAAACCTAATTTAAACATGCAGAAAGAAATTTATTTTACTGTTTCCCGTTGAAGAGCTCCACTGTAAACTAAAATTTTTCCTCAGATTTCATTTTTGGGCAATCCAGTTTTTCTGATTCCTACAAGAGCCTTTGCAGCATGCTCAACTTGAGCAGGATGGGGTATCAGTAGTGTGATTACAAATCAAAATTTATTTTCTCACTAGGGTTCAGGGCTTTTGAGTCCCAGCCTCCTTTCATCTTCCATTCAAGTTTCCTTCTCAATCTCTGAAAAAGGCAAAAAGCTTTTAGGCAAAATGGAGGCTTGATCCACTTGTTCCCATGGTTCTTGTCTGCTCTCAAGCACAGGGATGGTGTGTTCCACGGAAGTGTTCTTCAATGAAAGATAAGAATGAGAGTGAGAGGGAGGAAAT
Source organism: Phaethornis superciliosus (assembly GCA_023637945.1). Classification (NCBI taxonomy): domain Eukaryota; kingdom Metazoa; phylum Chordata; class Aves; order Apodiformes; family Trochilidae; genus Phaethornis; species Phaethornis superciliosus. The sequence continues at coordinate 108,761,147 of JAJQWJ010000001.1, read as the reverse complement.
TTTCACATTTTAAGCTCCTTGTGATTTCTGATAGTGGAACTATTCCAATATCTGTAAATCTGTATTTGGCTGACAATCTGGAATGTTTCAACTTGTCTTTGACTTAGCAAGAACTCCTCCTCATCTGTTTTCAATATGCCTGGTAATAATCTTCCTCCTTATGAAGTGAAGATGCTTTCAGGGCCCTTATATTCAAAGAAATTCATGGCTAGTCTCCTGCTGATTAAAATCAGAGTGCAACCAGGCTGTTGCTTAGCACACAGAGGCTTGGACCTAGAGGGTGCCTGGTTCCACACCCTGGGTCTTCAGCGCATGTAACATTTACAGACCCCTTTGGCTTGGTGGTGGTACTGGCTTTCAATTTTTGAAACAGCACTGGAGGGGTGGAACTACTTAAACATCTAACAAGCTCTTTAATGAAATCTCTGTCCTACTGTCATCTAGTCCAGGTCTGGAGGCAGAAGTAATCTTTTCTTAGATAAATACATCTGGGAGCAGCCACATCACTTCAGAGCCAATATAAGAGAAAATATGCTGACGTGTCCCTACCAGCATCATTTTGAACACTTCCCTGTAACAGAAGCGTAACAAGTCTGCATCCTGACATGTGGTATTGAGTCACAGAATGGTCTGGGTTGGAAAGGACCTTACAGATCATCTAGTTCCAACCCCTCTGCCATGGCAAGGACACCTCCCAGGTTGCTCAAAGCCTCATCAAGCCTGGCCTTGAACACTGCCCAGGAGGGAGCAACCCCCATTGCACCAAACACCCTTATGGAAAATATTCATGTAAGTAAAAATAAAACATTTGGCACAATGATCTGAGATGTCAAAAAACACCCCTTAAAGAACCTGAATCTCTGTGTGTGAAACAAACACAAGTAGCACAGACCTGTGACTCTATCTTAGTCCTGGGGTTGATAGGAGACTCTCCTCAAAATATGAATTCAAGAGCTGAAGTTCTTTCCTGTCTACTAAAAATCTTAAATCCTGTGAGAGTCTCGTTCTTTTCCACATATTCCCCATGCCCCAGCCCCAGCTAACCTTTTAATGAATCACAGATCATAATTAACTGTCTTTTGTCTCAAATGAGTTAGCAACTCCCTGAATCCTGCCTTTTCTAAGAATCCTTTTATCCTTTATTCCATTACTATTTTGCTTAAATTGTCTGATTAACACAAATATGTCTAACTCAGTACAGTTAACCCCTTTATTTTAGGTAGGATCTTGCTTTTGCAATTCACAACCAAGGAAATTTTGACTGTTTAAAAGTTTTCCTTTGGATGATTACTTTTTTAACCAGGTGAGCTCCATTGCAGTGTTATCATTGCTAAGAAGAGTTAGGAGTTACAAGCAAAATTAGGGATTATTAGACCAAATAAGTTGAAAAACTAACAAAAACAACACTGCATTTCTCTTTGTGACATACAGAGAGTCCAGAAGAGCTTTACAAAGCTGTTTCCCTCTTTCCCAGGCAGCTTGTAGGATGATACACATCTTTGGCTTGCAGCTGGATTAATGTTAATAGGTTTATACCTGATTCCCTGCATTCAGTAATTTGAGATAAATGTCTTCAGACACTGATGCCAAGCATACCCTACCAGCACAGCCAGGTATGAGAAGAGGGTTTTGTTGCTTGGGCTTTGAGGTGTTTTTTGGGGGGTTCTTAATTGTTCTGAAGACATGAACAGCAGTGAGGTAGGATCAAGGGGTCACCTGGAAAGGCAAATTCTTCCAGCACATCATTTTCCTGAGTAGGCTGTAAAGTTCTCCCAGAGAAAGGAATCTCTCTTTTAAAAGAAAGGAGAGAGAAAATGAAAAATAAGCACACAGTTTGGAGAGCCCGTTCATAGTTTTAGTGTTAGTTAGGTTATTTTAGGTCACAGCAGTAGCTTAATGGGCTCTTGTGGTTGACTGTGAGGCACTCCAGCAAGGAAAAGAGAGTGCTTTTCACCATTAATTTTCTCTGGGCTGGTCTGAGCCTCCCAAGGGAACCCTCACCACCTCACCAGAAAGAAAATGCTTCTGTAGGAAGTGCACCAACACAGCACAAATGGCTGACACTGCTGGGGGCTCATACCCTGCCTTTCCCTGATTTTTTTTTTTTTAACTTTCTGAACAATTCCTCCTTTTTTCATAATTAATGTTACGCTGCTTTGTTTCAGGATTCCAGGGCAGGAAGGTGTTGGTGTTCGAATTGACACAAAAGGGACGTAAAATAATTTTTAGAGTTGACAAGGGCCCTGTAAACTTTCCAGTCTTTATAGTCTTCAGCACTGCAGCATTTGGTAGACTGGCTCCCCCCCCCCCCCAGCATCCTCCTCCTGGCTCTGCTTTAAGCACCTCTGTCCTCTATATATCACTTCTCCCCTCTCAGGCATCCACTGTAAGTGTTTGCTACTTTCCAGGCTCGATGGTAGGCAAGGGGAAAAGCATTAGGCATGACCCTGAGGGCAGAGCTGGTCAGACACAGCTGTGGTGAGAGGGAGCTCTTGCCTTGAGCAGGGCAAACATTCAAGCCTCAAATGAAGACTCATCTCTCTGGGATGTGTTTGTCAAGAGGGAGGCTGCTGCAGGTGTTTGTGCTGATGCTGTTGGGTTAGAAGGAAACACAGAATGTCAAGCCAGTGGCTTTTTTAATAATGGGGGTGGGGTTGTTGTTTTATTTTGTTTTAGGGGGTTAGGGTATTTTCAAATGGAAATACATACATGAATAAGATTTTGAAATCAAATGTGAGAGGAAATGATCCTCTGTGCTTGCCCATGGAAGAATAATGCCAAAGCTGATGTCCCTGACTAAAGAAACAAAAAAATTTACCTTGAGATAAATTGTGGAACTTACGGGTTTTATTTTGAAACTATGAAGTTTTCAATATCTGAGTGTCAATGAGAGAACAAATCCCCTCATTTCAGTTCGAAGCTTTGGACTCTTATTTGATGGAACATAATTTAGGTGTTTCATGAAAAGTCATCACACAATGATGAGATAGTAGAGAAATCCACAATACAATAGGAAAACAAGGTGAAAAACCAGTCATTAAGGAAACTTGTCATCAGAACCTTAAAGTTATGTGATTTTAGAATATTGCTTATGTTAAATTAGGCTACACCTTTGCACCTGAATTTTTTCCAGTATTTTTTCTTTAACTGTTCTCGTTCTGGTGAAATAACAAAATTAACCTGATTCAACAGTTTACTAGAGAAAGTAGTGGCTTTGGTGCAATGGAGGCCTTGGGGAACATGGGGAGGGAAGGAAGCATTGAGGCTGGAGGCTTGGAAATACCAAGTACACATTTGAACATGTATTGTAGTAGATCTTCCACCAGCTGGAGTGTGGCTGTGGATGACCCTGCAGCTCTTCCCTAAAGAAAGCAAGACAGATTCATGGAATTCTTGAAAATATACTTTCCTCACATCCCGTCCCAGGCCACATCCTTCCTCCCAGTCTGTCCTGCCCTCAGTTATTAAGAGGTTTTTAAAGACGCAGAAATTCAGACTGGTTGTCTCTGGATTTTAGGGAACATTTCCTTCCCTTCATCCCTGCTGCCTGGCAGCATCTTCTGGTTCCTCTCAGGCCATGGCTCCCATGCTGCCAAGCCACCACTGCTTGTACCCACATCGAACTCTCTCACCCCTGTGAGATGTTCCCCTTCTGTGGGCAGCCTCTGCCCTGCTTCTGTAAAGCCAGAAAAGTGGGACTAGAGGCCCCCTTTTACCTAAGACAGGTTCCAGTGCACAGCATCACCAAACATTGTCCCTCAAGGACTGAGAGCCCAGCTCCCATGGAAAAGCCTCAGTCCAGAGGCTCTGAATCAGCCTACAGCCTCTGTCATGCCTGCCCTACCACGGGCTGCAGCTCCCAGCCCTGCCAGGGGACTCACATCACCCCTCTGCTGAGAAAAAAAGCTCCTGTCGTATTGAAGAACATAGACTGGTAGCATCAAGGACCTCACCTCTGTTCCCAGCTGGGGGCAGATCTGCTGGAGCCCATCTGTGCCTTTGCACACCAGAGTTCTGGTGACTGATGTGCAGCTGTCACCTCCCCAATGTATGGGCAGCCAGAGCATCGCAGGAAAGTAGGAGCTCCTTGGGACTGTGTTGGAGTTAAATAACAGTGTGAATCAGTGATACTTTTGTTCATGGAGAAAAATGTGAGAGGGATGTAAGGCTCTGCTCTGTACCAGTTTTCTCACCTCTGTCTGTGTAATCACTCCAGCATTAATAATAGTAAAATTATATGCTTTTGTAAGGAAATCTAAATTAAATATAACCTAAATCAATTTGAATTTTTAAAGTCTGAGCTTATACCCCTTGTCTTTGCTATAGAACAACTCATATAGAACAACTCATATATATCCTCATAAGAGGGCATGGACTTAAGTTGTGCCAGGGGAAGTTTAGGTTGGATATTAGAAAGAATTTCTCTATGGAGAGGGTGATCAGACATTGGAATGGGCTGCCCAGGGAAGTAGTGGATTCTCCATCCCTGGAGATATTTAAAAAGAGACTGGATGTGGCACTCAGTGCCATGGGCTGGTAACCGCAGCGGTAGTGGTCAAGGGTTGGACTTGATGATCTCTGAGGTCACTTCCAACCCAGCCGATTCTATGATTCTATGGTTTTATGATATTTAAGCCCCAGGGTCAGCAGCAAAGGGAAAGCTTAATTAAAGTTGATAGCAGAATATATAATCATACCTGAACCTACATATAAAGAGATTAAGCACAAAAACCCCATCTATTTTATTCTGCTACCCTTGCCTGGACTCTAAGAAGCTTTTCTTTTGAAATGGTGGCTGCTTCAGTTTCATTTCATCTTACAAGTACAGAAATGAATGGATACCTTGGCAAGCAGCTCTCCACCAACTGCAAAAGCTCATTCATTAGTCTCTGATGTTTTGGGCCATAGCTCTGCAATTCTAATTAAATCATCATCCTTGAAGGTGAAACCTTTACGTTACTTCTCCTCAGGTGGACAACCAAAGGAATAGGAAACACAGAACTGGGGAGATGTGGTTAAAAATAACTGCAGTTTTCCTGTCATTCCAAAGAGAGACAAGAGAGAACTCTAGAGAAGGGATCAAGCTGATTTCAGGGCAGACTTTTTTGGAGGAAGACTTGGTATTTCACAGCTCAAAATGGTAGATGTGACCACCCAGCTCTGCATTTGCTCCCATAGGTGACTGCAGCGTGCAGGGATGTTTGGGATTTAGCTTGCTCTTCACTGGCCCAGGACAGGAGCACAGCACAGATGGATATGGATTGTCAGACCAGACACTGGGAATGGGTGGGATTGCAGGTTATTTCTGGTCAATCTAGCATTACAGAGCCAGCTGTCACCTGTGCCATGAATAGATTATCTGTGATTACAGTGTGCAGATGTGCATGAGCATACCCACATGCATATACACTCTCCATCATCTACACACAGAATATCAAGATCAACATGAAAGCTGTCAGCACCACCCTTTCACCACCACTACACTGCTCTGCACTTCATAGGAGGAAGCTGGGAAGATGCTGAAGCACCATAAAACCACAGCAATCAGCCACTTCCAGCCACATCATTCAAATGTTTTTCCCAGCTGTACATGGGTTCAGGGACAGATCTTAACTATTTATAACCCACCTGCCAGCAAATACTGTCCTACCCATGAGACAATATCTCTTGGTTATTTTTATAACTTCATACTTTATTCCCAACAGCAAGAAGCTGAGCTTCTTAATCCATTCAGCACAAGCATACAAGTCAGAGATTTTTACGGGCAAATGCTCAGGTCAAGGTGAAGGGTGTCATCTACATGACTAGGACCAGAAGAAAACAAAAAGTGGTGGGAAATGCTCTGCATCACTCATGGAAGTACAGCAAGCCCATGATACACCTTTACAGTCTGTGAACCATTTTTCAGACACTCATGAACACTGGAGGTCCCTGGGTGCTGTATTCAGTGCTCTTCCATCCCCTTCTAACACAGCACAGCAAAACCACTTCCATAAGTGGCACCCAGAGAAGACATGGAGATGGTCGGTGTTTGCCTCTTCAGGAATATGCAGAAAGCTTTATGTCTGACACCAGGGCAGATCCCCACACTCTGGGAACATCTCAAATGCCTGGAAACAGCCTAACCCACCCTCTACAACAAGCTGGAAACAGAAAGAAAGCATTTGGGGTTTGGGTTTTTTTCCTTATAAAATGAAGAAGGGCAAGTTTCAGATTTTCAGTTCTTCTGACACTTCCCTTGTCTGCCCTGGGAGGGAACACACACACAATCAGAAGATCAGAAAACATTTTTTGGCCACACCCAGTGATTACCACTTTGATGAGTTTCCCCTGTGCTGCTTTGTTTGAAAAAATGAGCAGCCAGGACAAGGCTAGACGAGGGCTGGGTCTCAGAAGGCTTGATGAAATTAGCCAATACTGAGGGCAAATACAACTTGTCCAGTGCTTCAGTGAGGGTGCCCATGCAGCACCTCTTCAGCTGAGTGTGCTGGGCCTGGAAGAGGCTTGAAAATTTGCCATGCAAATTAATGGTAGCTCAGCTGACCAAGAAGCTGAACCAGCAGAGCTATCAGCTGATGCTGACATGTTTGACCTTATCAGAGAGCTCAAGATGTAATCCAGGGTATATCCCTGCTCCAGTATTCTAAACATACTAATAAAAAGCATAGTTCCTGAAGGAAAATAGCACATTACCTGGAAGGGAATGAAACAATTTCCAGCACAAGAAAGCAGTCTTTAGAACTCAATAAGGAAGCCAAAATCATTAGGCTGGGCCTCAAGAGAAAAGAGCAAGTCTTTTTCTGTTACCTAATAATAAGTTGGCTTCTTTCTTGAAAGGTTCAGTGACAGAAGCTCAAGCTCAAAGTCTGAACAGTCTCAATGGAATACACTCTAAGATCTGACACGGTGAAATCTTCCCTATTTTTACAGTCACTGAAGTCCCAAAGACTTTAGTAAGGGTTTAGGATAAGAGAAGCAGGCAGATAAGCATGTAATAAAGAAAGTAAATAAGTAGTCCACTCAGTGGAGAAAAATAACAGGCCTAGAGCTAAGACCTTGGAAAAATTAACCACAGCTTTAAATTCACCATGTAGACAATGTTATGTACAGTCAATGTCTGTGTCAAGATGGTGCTCGAAAGTACAGCTTCTATCTTTTGCAGTTTTAATCAAAATTGAAGATCTCAGCATTTGGTAACAATGTCAAATATTGTTGTGACTCTGACAGTGGCATGATATTAAGGTCAGATGTCTCAGAGCTTTTCACTTAATCCTATTAGCACTGAGAAGATAGGTCTTTCCCCTCTGAACAGGGTACAACAATATTTCTAGTACTAAAACCTTGGGAGCTGTATATGTCATGGGGGCTAAGCTGCTGGTATAATCTTTCATTGGCATTTCTACAGCACATATCAGAAGTGTAACCAAATAACTCAGAAGCCTAAATGCTTTATCCACTCCTCATCATTCCTATGAGGAAGGGAAGAAAGCAAGGATCAGATGCTTTCTTCAAGGTCATTCTATAGACACATGACTTCAGACTTCATTGGTTTTCACATTGGGTTTCATGCAGGGCTTGATTCTGCTCAATGTTTCTCCGTGGCAGGTTGCCCAGAGAAGTTGTGGGGTTTCCATCCTTGGAGGTACTCGAAATTCAAGTGAACAAACCCTGAGTCACCTGAACTATGCTGGCCCTGTTCTGAGCAGGAGAGGGATAATCCCTGAACTCTCCTCTGGACCACTTTTTTTGTGATTTCAAAACAGAATTTCCCTTAGGAGCAGAATTGCACCCAGAGTGCATCAGCTGTAAGGACCTGCTCTCTTCTCTGTTGTTAAAAAATACTGAAGCTTTTTTCCCTGACCTTCAGGAAGAAGACAAATACTTCCACATTTGGGAAAAAAAAAAAAATTGTCTTTTTTCCCTGGTTCTTCATTTCTAGAGCTTGCTGGGGGTCATAGGGAAACTTCTGGGTTTTGGTTTTTACACTTGCTATTATCCAGCCACCTGTCGAGTTCACCTCATCTTTGTGTAAATGTCATGTTCTAAAGATCTTCCAAATATGGTCATAATGTGGCATCCCAAAATCAAGTAAAAGTTGGGCCCCCATCTCCCTGTACCTTAGATTCCTGTGACAGAGGGTGCAGGTAATTGCTACTTCATCTCAGAGAAACCCAGAAATATTTGTGGAGGACTTTGACACTGGCGACAGTGTTGCTGAAACAAAATCCAAATCATGAAATTGCCAGGGAGCCAGTGAAGAATTCTATGCTCAGTTCAGCTTCTGAAGAGTAAATTCTAAATAAAATACAGGTAGCATAAGCTAAAATAAGGAGTCATTTCCCATTCATAGAAAAAGAGAGGGGTAGGGAAGGGGGGATAGAGACTTCTGCAGTCAAAACATGTGTCATAACACATTTCATCACAGAGGAGCAAGTACCATTAGTACTGCAGGGGTATCTAATTCTGGCATTTCCATGTTCAGATGGTTGGCTTTGCAACCTAGTTTTTTTTGATGTGCTATATAGGGTGCAGAAACTTTCTGATGTTTTGCTAACCAATGACCTTGTTTGAAAAGAGCATATATGGTATCTTAATGACTTTCAGATAACTTTTATAGCTGATATTTTCAGCCAGCAGGATACTCTTGGGTCCAAATCTAAATATATTCTTTCTTAAAAAAAAAAACCTGTATAGGTTAAGAATGAAGGATGTCAATTGCATCTCAACATTCCCCAAAGTGCTTGGAAATATCTGGTGAATCAATACATACATATATATTTATTTTAAAAAATATTTAAATGATAGAACATAAATTTATATATTACTCTAGAGAAAAACTGGAAAAGTTGACTGGTTTATAAAAAATTCAACTATTTCCTACACTATCAGCAAACACTTTCTAAAATTTTACCTCTTTTTATTAGTTTTTACCATATGATTTCTACAGACATTATTTTCATTATGCAGGTAATTTCTTATGCTGCCTGAGTATGTCCAGAAAGACAGTAGGTTTTTACTCCGAGACACCTTTATTCCAAAACTCTTCTTTCTGAAAATAATATTTTCACATATAAAGAAAGCATCCTAGGATTTTTACAAACCAAGACCATCAGCCACATCAGAAGGTGTCGGGTATAACTTTGATTCTTCAAACAATCAAGCAATCCCCATTAAAAAGTCAAAGGACAAACACAGAAATTTATTTGACACATGCAGCCAAAACACTTTCCAGTTGCAAAGTCAAAACTATTTACGATGCCCCTCTGTCATTGATAGTGTGGTCACTCTGCCAGCTGATGGGTTTAGAGTGGGCTGTGATGGGTTTTCCTGCGTGCTGTCCTCCAGAGATCATAGAATCATAGAATCATAGAATAGGCTGGGTTGGAAGGGACCTCAGAGATCATCGAGTCCAACCCTTGATCAATTACCACCACAGTCAGTAGACCACGGCACTGAGTGCCATATCGAGTCTCTTTTTAAATATCTCCAGGGACGAAGAGTCCACCACCTCCCCAGGCAGCCTGTTCCAATGTCTGATCACCCTTTCTGTGAAAAAATTCTTTCTAATATCCAGTCTGAACTTACCCCGGCACAATTTAAGACCATGCCCTCTTGTCTTACTGAGAGTTGCCTGGGAAAAGAGACCAACCCCCGCCTGGCTCCATCCTCCTTTCAGGTAGTTGTAGAGTGCAATGAGGTCTCCCCTGAGCCTCCTCTTCTCCAGGCTGAACACCCCCAGCTCCCTCAGCCTCTCCTCGTAGGATCTGTGTTCGAGTCCCTTCACCAGCTTGGTTGCCCTCTTCTGGACCTGTTCGAGGACCTCAATATCCTTCTTGAACTGAGGGGCCCAGAACTGAACACAGTACTCGAGGTGTGGCCTCACCAGGGCTGAGTACAGGGGCAGAATCACCTCCTTGGACCTGCTGGTGACACTGTTTCTGATACAGGCCAGGATGCCATTGGCCTTCTTGGCCACCTGGGCACACTGCTGGCTCATGTTCAGCTTCCTGTCAATCCAGACTCCCAGGTCCCTTTCTGCCTGGCTGCTCTCCAACCACTCTGTCCCCAGTCTGTAGCGCTGCATGGGGTTGCTGTGGCCAAAGTGCAGGACCCGGCACTTGGCCTTGTTGAAGCTCATCCCATTGGAGTCAGCCCATCTCTCCAGTCTGTCTAGGTCTCTCTGCAGAATCCTCCTGCCTTCCAGCTGATCAACACTTCTCCCCAGCTTGGTGTCATCAGCATCAGATGGTGGCCAAGGCTGTGGTGCAAACCCGCTGCTGGTGGCACCCTCTGGTCCCCTGCTGAGGACACTCCAGGAGCAGTGATGGATGGCACCCAGCACACCCCAGCTCCCAAGGTCAGAGCAGCAGGACTGTGGGCTGACATGTGAAGTCATTGAAGGCTGAAAACACTGCTGCAGGCTGGGACACTCACATGCTTCTGTGTTGGGTTTGGGGTCCTTTTAAAAAAAAAAAAAAAAAAATGTACATACATTTTAAAGGTTATGATCTTTTGTGACATTTCCATTTCTCTTTTCTTGCTGCTGGTGGTGCAGCTGACAAATTGAAGCCAAAGTGTAATCCAAATAACTGTTCACTGAAGTTCTCTGTTTTCACTTCTTGGCTACCTTGGAGACCTGGGCAGTGTTCCTGTGGCTCCTCATAAGTGCTTCTGAATGCTGAATTTGATTGCCACCAACCCAGGCAGCATCTGTCAGATGGCAAAAACCAGTTCCTGACTGACAGATAGAAAAGAAGCATGAGTACAAAAATAAGGAACTTAGGTATGGTTTTTAAAGCTGTTTGCTCGTAGCTCATGAGATAATAACCCATGAGACTAATCCTAGAGAACACTAATTTCCAGGTTTTATGAAATCTTTTTTTATTGTCATTGCACTTAGGAGGGCTGTTCAGAGCTTGTCTGTCCTAAAGTTAACCTCCAAAGAAGCTACAACTTCTGCAAGAAAGGGCCCTTTACACCACACAACTCCTGCAGAGGGATCCCCATTTCCCTTTCCTGGATCCTGTATAATGGGAACTCATGCTATGGGCCACATATCCATGGCTAGTAAAATTGAATTATACTCCTTTTCCAGCTAAAGACATTATCTCTTTTTTTTTTTTTTTTTTTTTTTTTTCCTTTCTTTTTTTTAGGGGAGGTAGCTGAGGGGGATTGTCTACAGATGCAGACATGTTTTTGTATCTCCATGTATAACACACTGTTTCAGTTATAAACACCTATGTTTGCACACACATTTCAATTAATGTATACTTGCAATATAACTAACGTGTCTTCAGTCAAATACAGGTAGTAGGTAATATATTACTTTATGCATAAGCATAACTGATGAAAAGTGTAGGGGGAATAGCTTTTGTTAGACTAAAGGCTGAAAAACAGGCATGATTTTAGGTTGATAAGTTATTTTCAGGGCTCAGGTATCCCAACTTGTCTTTTTCCTTTTTTTATACCAGCTACACTAACAAATATTTCTACCATTCCCTGCAAACCTTACTTCGCCTGTGTCCATCACAGCTTCAACAGGAGTAGTGTCAGATGAACACAAACTGCTGCTTTCTTGAAGCTTTTTCACAGGCACGTCAGGCTCCTGGGTCTGACAGAGCCCCATTTTCGATCTGTGGAAAACTGCTACTGTTTTTCTGGGTTGTGTTTGAGTTACTTGTCCTATCATGATATCAAATTCTGCAATGCATAGAACAGCTCATCTGCTCAGTGAGGACACAGAAGGGCTTGAGATGTGCTATTGTCTGTGGTGGCTGAGGAGAGAAGGCTTAATTAAATCTGTCCATCAGCTGGCAAGAGGCTTCCCTTTTTTTAATAATAGGAAGATAGACCGGTAATTGCCTTTTCGATTCATCACCACCTGTATCAGAGCTTCTGGCACAAGGCTTGGAGCTATTGTACTCTGTGTGTCAGGAAGAAAAGGGGAGGGAAGATGTGGTGAATTTTCTCTGGCGGTCCAGTTTGGAGAACCATCTGGATAGCAGCCTGGGAGCAATTCATCAGATCTGCAAGATAAAGCTCAGAAGCAGAACGCCTGTTTTTTCTTCCATAAGAGCTAGATAAAAGTAAACCAGATTCTGCTGCAATGAATTATTAAAAGGAGTTCATTTAACATCACTGCGATCTGGCGTAAGTACAGACAGGGCAAAGTGGTTTCCCAAATCTTATTGACTTCCCTAATGCCCTATTAGAGGACAAAAATGCGTGTTTGTCAGCAAAATTATCTGATGGAGGAAACCTAACACAAAGCGAAATCAGATTTGGAGAAAGAAAACATTTAAAAGGGAGCTCCTGGTGAAAAAAAACCCAAAAAACCCAAATAAAAATGCAGTGCTTTACCATTAAGTGGCTTAATAAAGAAAAAGGTTATCTGACAGTCCTGTGATATATCAACGTCTGTGGGGCACAAGGTTCTGCATCTGGGATCATGCATATATTCTAAACATAAGGTGAAAAAGCACAGTGTGGGTGGGTATGTGTGTATAACCAATTGCCATATGTCATCTGTACACTCCAGAGTCAGAAGAGGTGATTCACCCTCTTCTTTGCCTCTCTTCTACCCTGGTCAGTATTTCAATGAGTCATATTTAACCATCTGCATTATGGTTGACTGTGTCCTAATGTGTGTGGTAGATTTCATGGAAAAATAGAATAGTTTGGGTAGGAAGGGGCATTTAAAGGTCACCTAGTCCAGCCCCTGCAGAATAAGCTGGGACATCTTGAACTAGCTCAGGTTGCTCAGAGCCCCATCCCACCTGACCTTGAATGTTTCCAGGGATGTGGCATCTGCCACCTCTCTGAACAACTTGTTCCAGTGTTTCACCTTCTTCATCATAAAAATTGTCTTTCTTCTATTTAGTCTAAATCTACCCTCTTTCAGTTTATAAACAATACCTCTTGTCCGATCAAAACAGGCTAAAAATTTTATCCCCACTTTTCTTATAATCCCCTTTTTAGTGCTGGAAGACCACAATAAGGTCTCCCCAAAGTTTACTCTTCCCCAAGTTAAACAACCCCAGCTGTCTCAGGCTGTTTTCATAGCAGAGGTGCTCCAGCCATCTGATCATTTTCATGGCCCTCCTCTTCATTCTCTGCAACATGTCCATGTCTTTCCTGTACTGAGGATTCCAGAGGTGGACACAGTACTCCAGGTGGGGTATCATGAGAGAGGAGTGGAGGAATCACCTCCCTTGACTTGATGGTCATGCTTCTTTTGATGGAGAACGGGATAAGGTTGGCTTTCTGGGCTTCAAACACCCCTTGCTAATTCAGTTCCAGCTTTCCATCCACCAGTATCCCCAACTCCTTCTCCACAGGGCTGCTGTCAATGCTTTCATCCTCCAGCCTGTACTGATAATGGTGATCGTACCCAACACAAATGCAAGACCTTGCACTTGGCCTTTTTTTGTACCTCATGAGGTTCACATGGGCCCACTTCTCAAGCTGGCCCAGGTCCCTCTGGATGGTATCCCATCAGGATATCCCATCCCTCAGGCATGTCAACTGCAGCACTCACTTGGGCTCTTATGCAGCAGCTGTAAAGCATCAAGCACACTGTTCACAGGATAAATAAGTTCTGAAACCCAGGGATTTTGAGTATTCAGCCGTTGTTTCATTCCTAACAAATAAAGGCATTTATGTACCACTGTTTTCTTTATGTAGCAAGTGAAAAAGACAATAGGTGAAAATATGAAAAGGCAGCATCCACAGGCAGCAGAAGTTAACACACCAGTCCTGCAGATGTTGCACCGATTTTTCTCAGTTCTTCCAGCAGAATTTTTATTTTCTCCAATTGTTCCTCTGTGCGCTGCTGTGTAATTCAATTTCCCACAGCCTTATTAGTTTTGTCAGCAAGGCTTTTAACTTCTAGTTCTTGCAACCACGAGTCCCAGATCATCGAGCAAAATGAGAATATGCCTAAAGCCCAGGCTGTGAAGTTAAGCCTCCAAGGCAAAACTCCTGTTAATTCAGTATGGCCAGTACTTTTTGTAATAGATGTCACATAAAAATGTATGGGTAGCATATACTCTTAAGTGCTTTAATGAATGCATAATGATGTAGAAATGTTTTAGAGAGCCTCTTTTCTTTCCCTTCCTTCTTGTGTTCTTTGATATATGACAGGAAATAATAGCTATCTCTAAAACAATTAATTGGAGAAAAATACAATCTGTAAATAAACAATTATAACTGAGCTGTTTACTAGATAAATTTTAAAAAACAGAGTCCCTGAAGATAATTTTAATGAATTTTAAATTACCAGTACTTTTAGAAAATAAGTAAAATATGCAAAGAGCCATTATCTGTTCCTATCTGACTAAAGATTTAAAGGGCTTTGTCAAAAACTATTACCAAAAGCATTTGTTAAACCTTTTCTATTTATTTTATTTTAATTTCCTATGCAACAGTCCAAAAAATATCTTGGTCACAGTCAGTGCTGGCACTGGACTGACAACTTTAATTGCAGAATTTAGGAACACTAAATTACTGGTGAGTTAGTTTTAAAAAAGCTCCAGAAGGCAGTAAAACAAAGTGTTAAGTGGTCATGTGCATGTGTCTTCAACCAAGGGTATTGGCTTATGTGAACTGTTAACTTCAATAAGTCTGGTCATGAATATGTGCTGAATTTGTATGAATTATGACACTTCATAACAGTTGAGTGAGAATACATGCTTCAATTTTCCATTCTAATTTCTTCTCTTCCCCATTTTTTTATACTTCAATAGTATTTTGTATAGAATTAAGCAGTGGTATCTGAAGTGCCTGATTCGCTTCTCTGTTCATTTCCAGGGAACGATGGCCAGTCAGGATATTTTAACATTTATAAGTAGGAAAAGCCTTTGAAATCCCTACAGCAGTAAATGGATTGCTGTTTATACAAGAGTTAAGACAGTTAGATGAAAATATATGATATTTTTAATTTTTCTCATGAACATGGTAATACCCCCATTTTCATAATAATTGGAGTAAATTAGTTTCCTAAAAGAACTGCATTTTGCAGCAAATCAGAGTGCTTGGTAACCACACCATTACTTCCAAAATGGAAAAAAATGCACATTAGCATGAATATTCAATATTCCTGTTTGAATATTCAAGACTCATTTGTTCTACAGCTAGAACTGTGGTGACTTTTTGAATAAGACCTTACTGAAAAGCACTTTCTACAGATGTGAGAGACAAGAAAAAATACTTGCCATAGGAACAGGGGAAGCATCCGTTGTCTTGAAGGAAGCAACTAAACCAACCTAGAGATCAGTATCTTTCACTTACTGTATTTTCAAAATTACTGTTCTTTACCATTTTCAAAAGACTAATAAAATCCCCTAATGAACGTGAATAGAATGGCTTGTTCTTTTGAGTTTGATGGACTAGTTATTTTTAGTTGGGTTTAGTCACTAGAAGCAAGTTCTTTTTTTTTAAAGAGAGTTTGCACAGAACCTTGAGGATTTTTAAAACACTTCAGCAGCACAGGAAAAACACTTCACTGCATTATTAATGCTTCCAAAGTATTTTAAATGTTTTAATGAAAAACTTCACAAAATCTTGCAATGTTAATATTCTTTTAAATTTAAAAACATTAACACTTGTATTTAACACAGTTACTGAAATTTTTCAATATTCGCTGTTCTTCAACATTTTTTTTTGATGTTTTCTACAAAATCTGGTACTTCACTCTGATACACTACAAAATAGTTTAGTTGATTTTTTGTGTGTGTCAGTAGCTATCAATTTTGGCATATAACCAAAGAGTATAGATTTTATTTTATAGTAGATTTTATTTTATTTTCCAATAAGGATTTTATGCTCGTACTAATTTTTTTCATCTTTTCTAGAAAGTTTATTACCTTAAAGGAAGCTGACAGGAGACCTGACTCCCTACAACTCCCTGAAAGGAGATTGGAGTGAGGGAGGGTTAATCTCTTCTCCCACATGACCAGTGAGAGGACCAGTGAGAAATGGTGTCAAGCTGCACCAGGGGAGGTTCAGATTGGATATTAGGAACAGTTTCTTCTCTCAAAGAGTGGCCCAGCATCGGAACAGGGTGCCCAGGGCAGTGGTGGCTTCACTGTCCCTGGAGATTTTCATAAAACATGTAGACATAGAACTTCGGGACATGTTTTAGTGGATCTCATGGTGTTGGGTTGATGATTGGACTTGATCTTAGAGGTCTCTTCCAACCTTAATGGTTGTGATTCTATGATTCTGTGATTCAATAGCAACATGGAGAAAGTGCAGAAGAATTACGTAACAGACTTATTAATTGTATATGTAGGAGAAATTCTCCCTCACACTATTAACATGCTCTGCCTAACCTATGTGTAACTTGCACCATGTGCAAGAGAATAGATCACAAAGAACCTGATCTCGCATCTGGAAACATGCCTAGTGAAGAAAATGCCTTCATTTTTCTCCATAGTGAAGTCAAAGAAGGAAAAATGAAGTCGGTGCATCATGATTTTGTGAGAAGGACTGTGCTTAATGTGACTGATGGAAAATCTGACCCATTTTTAGCCCCGCTTTTGCTCTGTCTGAAAACTGAAGCACAAGCCTTTGATCCTTGCATACTGCTTAGGAAGAAAGGAACAAAACTTCTTGGTGCATGTATATACATGTATGTTCATACATCTGTTTATACATACAAGTGTGTATATACATGTATATATGTACTTTAATATATAAATACATGTAAACATGAGAAGACACAGGTCAGCATGCTCAGAGTAGTTCATAGTATTTGGGCATGCAAAAATGATCCATTTGGGCTGATACCTTGCATACCAAATAGTGTCTGTATGCAGCCTGATATTATAGGAGCCAGCATTTCTAAGCCATAACTCCAGCAAATAAACACTGCACAGATTTATGCAATTCCCTGTCCTGCAAATTTTCCTTTTTTTTTTTTTTTTTTTCGTACTGAAGAAATTAGCACACTCAGGCTTAAGCCCTAACACCTGAGGTTTACTCTTTCTTTCACATGGGCAGGCAGAAAGTGCATGTTTTTCTCATTAGATGGCTTTTCTGACTTAGAAAAGGGATATTACAATCTCATGGTGCAATTGATGCACAGTGCACAGATGCAGTGCCTTGGAAAACATTTGCATTGACTGTCATGATGTTTTCCTAATTAGATGCCTCTGAATACAGATCTATTTCCAGCATGGTTTTTGCGTCGAACTGCACAACAAATTCAGTTCAACTGGCAGTTTAGCTTACCCAAATGCCATCAACAGAAGTTAGCTGAAATAAATTAAAGAGGCAGTAATGTGCTTGTAGCATTAACATTAGCATTTCATGCCCTTTAGCTAGTTGAGGCAGTAAACAAACTTGAATTGTGAAAAGTTTCCTGCTTATGCAGATAGAAGGGTGTCTAATGGCTGAAGGCTTATTTGCTGCTTCTCATGACACCATCACTTGCCTTTCCTGACAGGGTTTTGAGAACCTTAACCACGGTCATAAAGCATCTTGCTCTTCAAGAGGGGCTTAAAAGTGGGCAGTAGAACAAAGGAAGTTAACATGAAGGACGATGAATATTAAAGAAAACTGGCTTAGAATAAGCTGATGGAAGAAGTATCTCAGGATGCAACATCTCTCTCTCTTAGGTTACTGACTGAAGTGATAGAGATTTCTTGATTGGTAACCGGCTGGCACAGATTGTCATTAAAGGTTGTTCCCTCCCAGTCATCCTTCAGCACACAGCTCGTGTGAAGGGCAGGCTGTAGGGAGAACTAGACAATGTCAGCTGGGATTTCTAGTGAAATTCAGAAGAGGTGCCTATGTTTTCTCATATCACCCTACTCTTTCCACCACTGCTGGAAGCAAAAATATTTTAAGTACCTGGAGGTGCATATATAAAATACAGATGAAGTATGGTTTTAACCACTGCCTCAGGCTGGTTTCCTAGAGCCACAAACATGCAGGGACAAAGTGGTTACACTTAGAAGTGCTGAGCAGCCCTCTCTGTGGAAGACTATTTGCTATTGATTGAAAGTGGCGCTTCTAGAAATGCTCCATCCTGGTGAGAAGTATGATTTCACCCAGCTGCTTATGCTGTGACTTTATCAAGTGATGGCACAGGAAAGAAAGGGACTGTGTGGAGCTGGCAGTAGGCACAGAAATGATTGGAGGAGATGTTCTAGTAGGACAGATGTTCTAGTGGTGCCAAAAGCTGAGTTGAGATGGGGTCTCATGAGGGCAGGTGAGGAGGGAAAAAAGAAAAATCTCAACTTTCTGGATGTCAAAACTGTGGTAAATTACTGTCATTTTGTGTCAAATTATGTCTCTTTTTTGTTGTTTTTTTTGGGGGGGGGGGTGAGGAACAAACATGGCTTGCTTCAAGTACTGGGAGTAAAGATGAATTATTGTGGCAGGATAAAAGCTCAAAATTGGGTTATTTCAATAGGAGAGCTATATACACTCTCAGCAAGCACGGATTGGATCCCCACACCAGGGGCGATGAAGGGAGGTGGTTTCTGCTGTTGCTGAAGCAGATGTCCTGCCCCAGATTTGATTTCAGATGAATAGGTACTAAGCTTGCCTTTGACAAGAAATCAAGTGGAAGGCAGCAGGTGACAGGGGTGGGGGGGCTTATGGTCCTCTATTTCCTGTGGGTGGCAGATTGGAGAAAAGAAACACTTCTAATCAGCAGAAGTTCCAAAAAAACTCACAACAAAACAAACAAACAAACAACAAAAAAAAAACCAAAAAACCCCGAAACCCAAACCAAACAGATACTTTATTTTTTTACCAGGAGTACTGCATGGAATGACAACACTACCTTGCTTTAAAGACCAGTTTATTTTCTTCATTTACTGAGAAGAGGACCAGAACAATCACAATCTCCCTGCTGTCATGATTCAGCCTATACACTATGCCAAAACCTGGTCTTTCATCCATGGTGTCATCCTTCTAGTGGGCTCCCCAGAAAGGGTCCAGCCCAGAGCTTTGCAGCCTCCCACTCAGGCTCTACCACTTCAAAGAGCAGAGACTAAGCTGCCGTGCCCCTCTGTGCCCTACTGCTGAGCTCACAGCTGATGGAGGACTTGCAGACCAGTCAGAGAGGGGCAGAGATGTGGGATTACCCAGGGAGGTATGGTGAGATCTTTTCTCCTCTGCCACAGCCCCCTAAGTGGCTAGGCTGCCTGCCACATGCTGCTTCATTTCCCTCCAATGTTGCCTCTGCTTGAGAGCAAATACTAAGATGTTGTCACAAAAAGTTTACATATATGCACCTTGCTGCCAAAGGGTCTTCAGTTTTCTAAGTCAGTTACATAAATGTGCCTTCAGCAACCACAAGAATGGCAACTCCAACCAGCAAAAATTTTAATTCTGTTCCAGAGACTCCAGTTTATTTAAACATCTGTTAGCTTTCTCCTGGCAAGAGAGGCTTGGATTGCTCTGGTATTTTACTTTAGCTTATTGTTTGATAATGAGTCTATTCCATGACTTTTTTTTTTTCCAGGCAATAGTCACTGAATGTGGCAAAGCACCTGGAGCCATTTGTTAGGCCAACATACAAGGGAAGCAGAATAGTCAGCACGACTGTGGTCTAATTTTGAGGCTATGTTTTGTTTCAGTCAGCTGGTTAAACTACATCCTTTCATGCACTCTGACTGTGAAAGTAACTGCAGTACCAGTAATGATACATCAATAAAGCAAATTGCACCTCCAAAAAGAAGACACTTTCTGCAATGAGTATGTAGATGATTTTGCATGTGAGAGGAGAGAATAGCAAGGAGATTTAGTGCAGCTTCAGCAGAAGGCATTTCAAGTTCCTCAATATACTACTGAACCACTGGGGCTAATTGCAAGGCAGCCTGCAGAGCAGTTCATCAATATAGATCTAGCATAGCTTGTGAGAACAAGAATTTACAAGCCATTTTTGTTGCTTGGAATTTTGGAAATAGAGAAGGCCATGTGATGGCTGTAGCATAAGAATACAGAATGATGCAGCTCATGCTTGCTCTCATCAGTAATTAGACAATGGCAAAAGGTTGTTTTCCAAAAATTTCCACACAATAAAATAATAGCCTTTGGTAGCAAGTGCATGTGATAGTTTATCATGAGTAATACATGAGCTGAGGAAGTAAGCAGACGTGTTGAAAAGAGTGGAGCTTGTTTTTCTGATGACTCGAGTTAAAGCGTTATCAAAATTTCTAAAGTTTGTCTCTTAGTATACAATTAGTTGAAAGGGGAACCGGTCTGTGCAAATATTTTCAAGATTGAAGTGAATTCTTAGTAGGGATCATAAATACAATCAGTATACTTCCATAAAACTGTCTGTAGTTAGACAGCTGACCATGGTCTGTCCATAGGACAGATTTCCATCATATAACCTTCTCTGCCAGTAGACTGTTCATGTCAGCCTGGGTAGTTTTGAGACTGAAAGTACTCAGCTCTGCACAAAAAAGCACAAAGAAACAGAGAATGTTCTATAGATATAGCAATATTAGTTTATATTTGTGAAGTTATGAATCAGAGATGGTGAAGATAGAGAAGGGTGAATGCTGCTTTTTAATACTAAAAACCATAACAATCTTAAAATTAGAACTACCTCATCTTGTATGTGCTGATATTTGACATAATGCATGAACTGAAGGTTAAATTACAACAGAGAACAGATGACAGATTACTTGTTCATAAGAGCAACTCTTCTCAAAAAAAAATATTCAAAATTATTTAATTGACTGCCTCACATTTGTTCTCGAATAGTTGAATTCACATTCTGATTTCCAAGAAGAAAATTTTTATTCAGTATTTAAGGAAGGAAAAAGGAGACTGAAAACTGTAGATATGTGCAAAGCTTCTGATTGATTTATGTTTGCACTATGTATGTGTGAACTGAGATATTAGTAAAGCATTTCAGGGAGAGCATCAGTAATCCTGTATTAGAGAAGGTCAAGTTCTATTTTCAAATGTCTTAATTTTTCAGAATTCTAGCTTTCTCTCACACTTAATGGTTATGGCATTTGCTGTGTAAATTCCTAACTGAAATATATCAGCAGAAAGATGACCTTGGCAGATTGCAAAATTATGCTAAATATTAAATCCCTTAAGGCTTAGGCTTTGCTCACACATACAAAGAAGTTTCAAGAAATTATTATGAAACACAAATATGTATTAGAGCTACACTGAACTTATATAATATCTTAAACAAGAAAGTAAAAGTTTATAATGATGGAATTTTACGTCTCACCCCAAAAATAATCCTGGGATTCTAAGGGAAACATACTTCTAAAGGATCCCCTGGTTTTCATGTTGTCCCTTATTTTCACCCAAGGAAGGCCGTACCTCTCCTACCAAAGATCTCTGTCATTCACTTCTCTGCAGCCAGATGCCAAGACAAACAGACAGATCAGCCACCACTTCCTCCAGTGATTCCTATCCAGGAATTCAATTAAAGAAAACAACTGCTTGGTGAATATATTTTCCATTAGCTTCCCTTGGACCTTGAATTAAGCTTCATTTGTGAAGCAGAAATTACCCACCCAGGAGAGTTCTCCAAACAGTAATTTCTTTTAAAAGTCATGCACGCACCTTTGAAAGAACAGAACACCTGCACATGAGGACTCAGCAGAGTTCTTACATGAAATGCAGACTTTGTACACACCATCAAATCAAAATGCTTGTGTCTTCCAGACCTTTTTAATGTACATGTGTTTGTACCCATATGGGCAACATGTAGAACTACACATGACGGCTGGATGTGCTGGCCAGAAACTCACCTCATTTCTAAATATCTTATATCTAGCATCTCTTTAAAGTCATCATTTGGTCACAAAAGACAGCTGAAAATCAGCTGTTCTCTGACTGACAGTTTAGTTAATGAACTTAACTAGATAATCCTGTAAAGTCTGAAGTTAAATACCGCAGCTAAGAAAGGCATTACCCCTGCTTTTCTCCTCACTCTGACTTGACTCAGTGTAACAGTTCCAAGATAAAAGACAAGGGCTGTAGCCCGGTGCCCAGAAAATATCCCAACTACTTAAATTGTTCCATTACTGTAGCACAAAGACAGTCATCCATCAAGATGTCGACAAAGTTTCAAAAGCTGGCTCCTCATTTCTTCCAGGAGAAATAGTGTAGTGCTTTCCATGTGACTCTATAACTGTGGAAACTGGCCTGGGAAAACAAAAAGAACACCCCCCCAGAAAAATAAAAAAATCAAAAACAAACAAACAAAAACCCCAATACAACACAAAAATAATAATAAAAAAAAAAAAAACACAAAAACAAGCAAACCACAAATATATATATATTAAAAAAAAAACAAACAACAAAAAGGAAATAATAATAAAAAAATAACTGTTAACCCCAGAGAATGAGACTTGCTTCTTTTAGCAATGCAGCTGTTACCAAGGTAGGTAGCAGAGCTGCAGTACTGTTTTCCAAAACTTCAGCTGAACACAGAGCTTCTCATGTTGCACTGAGTGGGAAAATAATGTTATTCTGCTGACCAGGGTATTTAGAGAGAAATCTCTCTTAAATCAATTAATCTGGTTGCTTGTATGTAGGGAAGAAAAAAATTTCTCAAAAATATTTGGTCTTGGTTAATCAGAGAAGCACAGTGTCAGGCTTCAGCAAAGAGCTTTCTTTTCAAGTTAGAGGAAAAAAGCTTCTGTAAAAAATACTGATCTCTCACTGACAATTTCCAACTGATTTTTGACTGTGGAATGAAAATCCATAAACTGCTGTGAAGTGAAGACATAAATATCGAAGGTTATATAATAACAGCCTCAAATCCTCATTAAAAGTGATGTCTTCAGTATCATTTACTAATTCCTTTTTTTTTTTTTTTCCAAGTTTGGTGAAAACCAGTTTGCAAGTATCCACCTCCAACACCTGGCCTCTGTTTTTGCGGGATTTATTAGATGTGTTTCCAAGCCTCCATTAACCATGACTTTCCAGCCTATTAATTATTTACATCTGGTATCACATAAGCATTTCTAACATAAGCACGGCTGTAGTGAATGTAGATGCAATATAAATAATGGAAGAGTAATGGGGTGGATCAGCTCCATCTGGAAACAGGCTGAACTCCCTCTTTATCTCAGGCAGGAGCTCCTTCTGTAGGACCAAACTGATGTGAGCTGCTCACTGGAGGAAGTGTCTGGATACTTTCAAGTCTGTGTTGGTAGGTGGCTTGCTGCAGCGACTGCAGCCTGCAGCAGGACCTAAATAGGCAACGGGTCAGCTCGATTTACCCTCTGGAAAAGGGAATTTCAGTGCTAGGAAAAGTTTCCGTTCCTCCACGGCACAGCTTTCAAGCCAGGCTCTACTGAGAAGAATTTCTTTACGGAGAGGGTGATCAGACATTGGAATGGGCTGCCCAGGGAAGTAGTGGATTCTCTTTCCCTGGAGATATTTAAAAAGAGACTGGATGTGGCACTCAGTGCCATGGGCTGGTAACCACAGCGGTAGTGGTCAAGGGTTGGACTTGATGATCTCTGAGGTCCCTTCCAACCCAGTCGATTCTATTATTCTATGATTCTATGATACTGAGCAGACCACGTCCCGCATAACTGTGGGAGCTGAGGAGGAGGAGAAGGAGGAGAAGGAGGAGTTCCTCCCGTCAAGCTCAGCCATCTCTGATACAGGAGATAAGGCAGCAAGCAGCTCACAGGAGCACATTCCCAGGCACAGGGGTCCCTGGCAGCTGTACTTTCCCCCTGAGGAATGCAGACGTCCCACTGACATTCAGCTTGTGCTGTGAGGTGCCAGGAAGGTGTTTGTAGAAGCTCGGTCTCAGCAATGCTATCACACCTGTCAGGAACTACAGGCACCGCTGCTCTGACATGGGGCAGGGCTGAGATTAATTCCAACAGTAGTGAAGGAAATACCTGTCCCTTAATATTGGTTCTTCCTCAAATCTCGCCTCGCAGGCGGATCTTGCACAACTGTGAATAGATGCAGATATACAAAACAGTATTGGTTTATTTTTGAGGCAACAGATATGTCACTGCAGCTGGGTTTATTAAAGGGATGGCTAATGACTGGAAGCTGGTGCAAAATGAGATTTATTTTGCTTTAGGCGAGAGATTGTTAGCAACAGTGAAATGCACTATGAGATGCTGCTAAACCTCCCTGCTTGGCAGAAACCTCGTCCATCATGCAATTGCTGCAGTTGAATATAGCACATTTACAGAGTCTGTGAAAGATTTGCAAAAGCACCCAGGAGATTAAAGTGCATAAGTGCCAATGACTTTAAACGGTACTTGCTTTTGCAAATTTTATCCCCTGAGACTTCAGTAAATTTAGCAATGCACAAAAATACAGTCTGAAGTCAATCCAGCTTTACATAACCTTGGTAAGTCTTACTTTTGTTTTAAGTTGACTGATACTATAAGGAGAAAACAAAAATGACTGTTTTTTAAGAAGATATCAGACCAGAAAGTAGCCTGTATAGTAGTACTTACTCCTAGGTTTACTAATTCCACTGATCCAACATGCCAACAGATAAGATGTTTTTCAGTGGAAATCAACAAGTTAGTTTATGTCAGAGAAGTAGCAAGCAATGGGAATTAACTTGCCTTGACTAAACATCTCACCTGAAGAATACCACTGCTGACAGAGCACATGAAAATGGATTCACTAGAGGGAATAACATAGCCTAAAGTAGGCAAACAAAAGTAACTTTTTAAAGTTGATTTGCATCAGAGGCCTCAGCCTATTGTCTAAAAATAATTATGTTGGCTCCAGCAACCCAATCCAGCAACCCTTATCTATTGTGTATGAACAGAAAAGCTATTCATCTGGGAATGTTTTAGCAAGGAGCAGCAGGAAAGTCAAGAGAGTGAAATCTGGTTGCTAGGACAAAGAAAAAGCAACACAAATACGTGACTGGACGTGCCACAATAGCCAAGGCACTCCCTGAAAGACTCACGACAGCTGAGAAATCAGCAGACTCCTGTGTAAATGTTTCTTCCTTGGCTGTGTGTTTTTCTGTTTCTGAAATGCAAAAACGTTTTTAGTGGTGTTTTTCAAGTCTTAGATCCATCACCTACAATCTGTCAGCTATTTCCAAGGCAGGGAGTTAGAAGGATACTCCAGGATGCTGCTCTGCAGCAACGTGAGTGACACATTGGACACATCAGTGACATCTTCAAGGTTTTCTGATTAATATCATTTTGAAAGAAGCAGTCTCTCAATCACCACACACCCATGCTTTTTGATCTGTTTTATCATCACGTAGGTCTTGTGTGGGAACACCTGAACCAAAGCTGCCCCTGGGCTGCCCATCAGCACCTGCAGGCTGTGGGGAGGCTGAGTTATAGGAGAGAGACTCTCAGACAGAGATGGAGTGATACATTTTGAGGTGAGAACTTTCAGTACCAGCAGTGGAGAAGCAGATCCAAGAGCTAGCTTCACCTCACCTGTATGCAGCACATCCTCCCTTGTGCTGCAGTCCTGCAGCCCAGCCCCTTGCTCCATGCTGCTGGGCTGCATGTGCAGTGAGATGGCAAGACATGCAAGTAAAATTCAAGGGCAGAAACAAAATGTAAGTGCACCCAGGGCTGTTCTCCAGTGCCTGATTTCCTGTGCAGCAGCTGCACATCGCTGGTGTACGTTTGAGCCAGAGCTCTGACTGTGCATTGGCACTGCAGGAATGCTGTGCAGATGCAAAATGGATGTTTATCATTTTGTTGTTTATAATTCCTCAAAGGAGAAATTCCTGCTCCTATGCAGGCAAGCAAAAATATCATGAGAATTCTCCTTCTCACTGGGTACTTTTAGAATTTCCTTTACTCTTTTTACTTTTACTCTCTTACTTGTTTCTCTGTCTCTAGTCCTAATTTTGAAGCTTTGGCAGCTGTAAACTAGAAATACTATTGAAAATTACTTCTTTAAATTGGTTTTATTGACTACAAAGCTTGCAGGATTACAGTTTCAGTGTGAAGGACAGAATCAAGTTAATGGACTTTTAATTCAGGTGATAGACACTACCTCATGTTTGTATGTAAGAATGGAGAAAATGTAGGTAGCTCTCTAATCCCAAGAAAATAACATCATTAATGGAAAGCATTTCTTTAGCTATGAAATGACCATTTACTTCTTTTGAATTAAAGTACATAGAACATGATGAATAATGCATACCTTTCCTTTGTCTGCATCCACACTAGAATACTGAAATATTGCAAATACTGCAAATACTGAAAAGGGTCATAAATAGAGGAGCTAATCATCCATCTTTTTGCTGCGCAGTAGATGTCAATAAACTGGAGTTTGAGTTCCATTCTATTAAAATCCCAGTGTCTCAGGCAATAACCTATCTTTCAGTAAACACAGGTCTAATGTCTATTGAGATGTGAGCTAATGCTGAGTGGAAAATGACTTCTGTGTTTCCTTACTTCCAAATTGTATTTTATGCATTTTCATTTACCAGATAAAAACAATTGATTGCCTTAAGTTATCCTTTGTAAAGAAAAAGCCTCTATAATCAGGGGAATACTGATGGCAGAAGATTTCTAGTGGAATAAAATTGCTTTCCCTCTAAATAATGATTTTAATTTCTCCAAATATCATGTCTCGCAATTCACTTTTTAAACCCTAGGTTCAAGAGATGTTTCAAGCATTCTCCTGAGCCTGTGGGTACCATATGTCAGGGGAAAGTCTAGAGGGCAAACTACAGGATGACTGATCAAATACTGAGATTTTTATTTTTAAGTCTAAGACAGAACTTATACAGCACAGCTGTGATCCCTAAATGCCTGCCAATTGCCTTGCATAACCCGAACACATTGCAATGCCTCAGTGCTTGCAACGTTGCCCAGGTATCCCCTAAAGACAAGACTATACTGGTTAGTTTTACATAACTGAATGGGAAATATCTAAGTAATTCATTATATCAGCAAAAGAGTGAGTGGGAAATTAAATGCTCCAGCTCTTCAACATCAGGCAATCACTCCCCTTCCCTGCCACCGTTCCCCCTCCACCCACCTTCCCTGCTTTAATTCTCTACCCACACCCTATGCCTCCTCCTCAATGCACTGACGTTACATCCCTTCACCTTTCCTATAACTCTTCCCTTTCCACTACAGCAATCACCTTCACTCACCCCTGCTCCCACGCTTTGCTACCATCTTCCACCAGTGTGCCCTCCTCCAATTGCTGGGTTCTGAAACCACTCTGGGCTTTAGGAGAGCGTGTTGACTACACAGCCTTGTGACTGATCAGCTGAAAGGTCTGATGCTGGTCCTCATTTTTGACCTGCCTGCTGGTTTGGCAATGAGGTTTTCCTCTTTGTACCAGCCATCTGCCCAGCCAGGAGAGCAGATGTGTGCCCTCACCAGCTGATGGATTACCTTGCAACCAAGCCCCATCTCAAGGCTGTGCAAGGATGAGTTTTGTTTAAGCATCTGATAATCAGAGATTTAAAATAAACTAATCAAACACATTCCTACAAAGGGCACCTGTGTACCTCCATGTGATATTAGAGCAGGGACCAGACACATTTCCCACATTTTGTTTGCAGGCAGCACTGAATCACCCCTAGGAAAGTGAGGAAAGTGGCACTGTGCTGGCCATGGGGACGGGCACACCAGCAGCAATGTCCCTGCTGCCAGAGGAGGCAGTTTGGTGCCATCACATCAGCTGAATTAGGGCACACCAGGGAGAGGATGATAGGTATGGCCATGCCACACAGAGATGTGTCACTGTGGCTTGTGTGTGTTATCTGAATGATTTGACTGTGTTTCAGAAAGTCACCAGTCTTCTGCAGGTGTGTCAATATTCCCTTTGCTGTAGTTATTATTGTTGTTGTTATTAATCATTGCCACTACCTTTTTTTTTTTTCATTATTGCTTATTTTTTTTTATTATGGAGTATTTCAAATGTGGAATTGGGTCCCAAAAATATATGGGAATCATTACCAAAAAAATGTTATCATTTTGCCAAAAGCTGCAAAGAACAGAAAGTCACTATACTTTGTGTATTTGTTGAGGCCAACATATCATCCCCTAGATATCTTCTATCTGAAGACTTTGGTGGGACTATTTATGGTGGAAACTACTACTGAGTGTAATAGTATCAGTTTGGCCTTAGTGAAAGAGCATTAAATCACAGAGAGAAGTTCTCAGGCTTATTTCAAAAGCTATTTTTAGATATGGATATTCAGACTTTTCTTATCAAATAATTAGTCATCATAAGTAAAGGCAAGATAACTTTTGAGAATAAAATAAGAAGTAACTGAAACCTTTTTTCAGCTTCCAAAAAAGGTTGATTTACAGATCCGTGAAGCCTCTGCACCTGCCTCATCATTTAGAAATAGAAAAGGGGAGAGAGAAAAAAATCTGAACCAATTACAATTTCTGCCCAAGTTGAAAGCCAAAGAACTGTAGGTAAAGACATTTACCTGGATTTCTGTAACATTTTAGTATTGCAGAGGTGCAATGGAACTATAAAATTAAGAAAGGTGTTTTACAGCCAATATAGTCTCTTGTACAAAAGGAGAAAATCCTGACTAGAGAGAGAGACCAGAGAGAGGGTCCATATTCATGGAAAATTATGTTCTGTCTATAAGCCAGCCAAATAATGCTGTCACAAAAAATGCCAAAAGCCACGTAAATTTGTGGCAAGGGGATCATCACTTGTAAAATATTCAAGATAATTATGCTGCTGTGCTTGGCACTAGTTACATTTCATTTGGATGGCTGCATTTCATTTCAGGCACACAGATAAATTGGCAGAGTTCAGAGGAGAATAACAAAAAAATTATGGAAAAGGATGAAAAAGGAGACCTATGAGATAATGTTAAGAAAACTGGGTATAGCTGGTCTGGAACAAATTAATCTGAATGTCAGGAGGGGGGATTTAGGTTAAGCACAAACCAACCTTTATAGCTTTAAGAAAAGTTCGGCCATGGAACAAGCTGCCAAAGAAGGTTTTAGTCTCACCATCACTAGACATACTAAAAGGCAGGAGACCATCTGTCAGGGAGAGTTTAGGGATTAAAAAAGAAAAAAAATAAATACAATGACTGCCACAATTTAGGGGTTGAGCTAAATAACCTATTCATGACTACATTTTAATGGAGTAAAAGTGGCACAGCTTTTCTTTTTTTAAGGTAAGTTCCTAGATTTCTTTTCACTGTCAAGATTGTCTTGATTGTATAAACCAACACAAGTATATTCTGCTGATTTACGATTGGGAACAACATCTGTATTTGAATGTTTACAGGAGATAGATGTCTGAATATTCATTTCATCATCTCAGTAGTACACTCTCCTTTTCTTTTCCCATCACGCTTTGAGAATGTGTATAGAGCTGATATGGAAAAAAAGAATATTTAATTTAGGTTAAACCATAATTAAAATATGAAGTTTGCTATATCCCTTAGAATTGCAAGCGAATAATGGGCTGGCCCAGGCCTGTCCATTGATAGGCTTGTGATAACCACATTCAAGAACATTTCAGATACAGTCAAAGCTGTGATGAGTTGTAAAAGTTGAGTAGTAGATATGAAAGTGGTTTTGCACTGCCATACAGTTACGGCACAGAGACAACACCCAAGTTTGAGCATCTTTTGCAGCCTCACAGCAAGATGACATCTGTTAGGAGACTCCTTAGGCACCTCCCCCTAGCTGGGAGGCATCTGCTCGCTTGTAGGTCCTAAGGAGACATTAAGAACCCTACCCAGAACAACTGGAATTTTATTCAAGCATTTTCCACAGTCAGCTGCCAGGTCTAAAAAGGGAGCTGGCAGGTAATGGCTTAGGGTAGCAGAGGGCACCTCTGATACCGCTCAGATATGGAGGCCTCTGGTTACACCTACATGGAAGCACCACAAGGAAGGGCTAGATGTGCACCACAGCCATGTCCCAAACGTGGGCTGCTACATTGCCTGGAGACCTTCCCATGTACTTCCTACCTCACACTCCCCTCAAGGTTTGGTTTTCATGAAGGAGAAACCATGGCACACCCCAGCTGGTGTTCTGAGGGAGATCAGGGACCATGGCCATCAGCGGTGGTCACCAACTCTCATGGGAGCACCCTTATTCTGCTGCACTGTTTCTTGGGATGCAGTGGGCTTGGGACCAGCATTTCAGAAGTGCCAGGTTGAAGGTGGGATTGACTGGGCTGTATAAGTAGCTCCTGACAGTGGCTATCTTGATGACAAAAATCTTGTGCTCCTTTGAGGTGTCAGCCCTGAAAGAGGCTGGACACAAGGTGTCAGTTACTTGAGATGAAAAGAAATTGCCTTCACACGGCTCAGTAAGTTTTGGCAGTGTTTTCTCCTTTTCTCCTGTTGTTCTCTTTTTCTCAAAGGATTCCCTTCCACCCATCCGCCTCCATTGGACACTCCAGCAGATCCTTTCACTGACATATTTTGGCTGCTGTGCTCAGTCGACATACTTTGGAGCAATTTCAAGCAGGCTGCCAGCTGAGGCAGCAGCTTGGTCATCTGCTCCAGACCCTGATGCACATGCCCTGGACCTGCCTGGGGGATGCTGCCAGTTTCTTGGGCTCAAAGCACAGCTTTGAGCTGCATTACATTGCAGATCGGGTGACTGAAGGCAAATAAACCAGGGGAGGGAAATGTCACTTGTTTCCACAGGGCCTCTGACCTTCATACACATGACCAGAAGCTACCTACATCCCTCTCCCTTCCCTGGGAGCAACAATGGGACATGTAGAGGGTCAGAACCCTAATGTGAACAGGGAGATTAGAGGGCACAGCAAGGCTGTGGAAGTTCCCTGGGGCCAGGACTGTAGCAGCTCCATCCAGGAGCAGCTGGGGAGCACTGGGGAAGAACGAGCCCTGGGTATTGGACACCTCCTTTGGAATGGACCAAGGCCAGGACACGGATCCAGTGGTGAGCCTGGCTCAGTGGGGCCATGGCTGGGCAGGGCATGGCTGTGGGAAGCTGGAGATTGTCCCTACTGCAGCATCACTGGGGAGGGGGACTGACAGACCTGGGGAGCTGATGTAGGGCCCTGGAGCCCCAGAGAGCTGACATGGGGTCCTCGGGAGTCTCAGGGAGCCCTGTGTAAAACTAAGGAGCAAAGAACAGGGCTTTTCATGTTTGCATGCGAAAGGATCGATTTAACAATTTATTCCCTCACTTTTCATCACCCCTCTTTTCAGGTGATTTTGAAGAAAGTTGCAAAACTGGTGACACCCCACTCCAGTGAGAACCAGGCACACCATCCCACCTTTTGGGCTGCTTTCTTTTAACCAATTGTTTTTCTGCAAACATTTGTTACTAAAAAACACCTGAACATGTGTTACTAATTTTGCTGGGTGAGTTCAGACTGCCTGCTACCGTATTTCCGTGTCATGATGAATTCCTCAGGTTGATACATTACAAAAAAGACCTCTGTGGTGGGAGCCTCTACAACAAGCATTAATGCAAGATTCATAGTATGGTTGGGTTGGGATTCATTCATGGTTTGGGTTGGCTGAGATCCAATTTGCCTGCAGTTGGAACTCACCTCCAGGCTCAATAACCCCAACCCTCTCTCTCTGTCTTCATAGGAGAGGTGCTCCAGCTCTCTGATCGTCTTTGTGGCTCTCCTCTGGACATGGTTCAAAAGCTCCATGTCCTTATGAGCCACAGAGCTGGACACAGTACTCCAGTTGTGGTCTCATGAGCACAGAGTAATAGGGAGATTCATCTCCCTCGACCTTCTGGCCATACTTCTTTTTACAGATCAGATTAATTTGTCATTTCTGCAAGACCTCCACTTCTCCACATCCCCACATTTCTCCAGTAAGCTGAGAAGTGTTTGAAAAAAAATAATTTTTTAATATCTAGCTTCAGCAAGCCACAGGCTGGCTTTAATTTGCTTTCTTTGTGTTTAACTGGATAGAATTCACATCCTTGGTGTTTTCCTCATTTGAGCATTCTTGTGCTTTCTGATGATGTTTCCTTACTTCAGAGAGTCTCTGTTGGAGTTGACTTCTACAGGTTATTTTTTGGTCCAGGCAATGATGTGAACAAAGGATTTCTAAGGCTCAGGCAATTGTTCTGATCATTCAACTGTAGGTTATTCTCTTTTGGGACTATCTAACAGTAATTTGGAGCAGAAGCAGTATGGATGTGCCTGGGGAGGGTGTGGGTGTTTGTGGTGGGAGTGATAACCCTGCTCCCTGTAAAATCTACTGCTCTGAATAATCTTTCATGCTGCCTCAGGGAGCTTTTTGTTTATTAGTACAGATATATACACCTCATTTAAATTTTGATTTCCATTACTTGGTTACTCCTGGCTAGGTAGTGCCAGTTAATTAACTGTACCAGTTAGAGCTCTGGGAGTATCTGGTCAAAAACCTATATAATACCTGGAATGTTTAAGTATCCTCTTTCACTCATTTCAGTGAAGTTTCTGGTTAACTCAAACCCCTCTCCTCACCTCAGCAATGTCTTTGAAAAGTATGAGCTAATGGTAAGAAAGGAAATTAAAAACTGCCACTTTTGATATGAACACAGGATCAGTGAAAAGCAAAACTCAGGAGCAAGAAAGCTCACCACTCCTGGGAACATGAACTGAATCTGGGAAGCATAGACATTTTTATGAAAAGGAAATTTAGAGAAGCAGCCCCAATTAATCCAACTTTCATGCCAGTTCACTATTTCCTCATTATGTTTCATTGTGTATGAAGACTGTATTTGTAAGATCCACTTAGAACTTCCCATTAAAGAATAGCCATAACTCCTTTACTAACAGCCCTTGTTGCTGTCCTTCAATAATGTAATCATTTCCTCTGTGTTGCGAGCATATGATTATTCCTGTTGGGTAGGAAATTTAAGTCCAAGGAATGTCAGATCAAATATAAAAGCCTAGTGCTTACCCATAGTTTTTATTCAATTAAGTAGCCATTACAGAGCTCATGCTATTTCAAATTACATAATGCAGAACACAAATGCAGTCCTTCATTACAGATATATGTTAATCTAAACAAAATGGCACTAACACAATCCAAGCCCATTACAATTTTTAAAGTATTATGCAAAGGTGATTATTATACGGTGAGCAGTCTCCGTGAATGACAAGCAAGGAACACATGACCTCTACAAACCACGCTTTGAGAGTAACAGCAGTGTTATTTGATGTTTATTTGTAAAATTCCTAAACAGAGAGAAATACTGCTGCTAATATATTCTCCTAGAGTGAGAGTACAGAGCTGCAGCTTGGAGAACTCTGATTTGCAGATGATACGTGGGTAAGTCAGATGCAGAGCTAGGACCTGGCACAAACAGAGGTGCCTAAGGCAGCGTGTGGGTGTTTATCAGCCAAGACCAAAAAGTCCTGTTTATTCCAACCCAGACTTGCTGTGCTTATTAAGCACCTCTCACATCATCTCTGTCTTCTGCTTTGCCCACAGGATAAAACTTTTTCTACTCAGCATCTCTGAGGACTCCCCTGGCCCCAGAGCTCCTATCATTCATCATCAGGTTTGGGGTCCTCACTGAATTGTTGCCCAGCACCCTAAGTGCCTTAACCTGCATAAGGCTGAGGATCTTCCCTTTGCAGTCCTGCAGCCTGCCTTTCAGGCACAGCTCTGCACCCCTTTAGATGCTGCTATAGACAGCTCTCATGGGAAGCAATTCCCATCTCCATGAGATCCTTCCTTTCCCTCTATTCCTACTCCTTGCTCATAGCTCTCTGCTTACATAGAGTACTAATGGTATTTGTGTCCTTTGTCCTGATGATCAGAATATTCCCGTGGGACATAGGAAAGGAAAAATTAATCCCTTTAGGCAAAGCTGGGAATCATTCCTGAATCTCTCACACCTGAAGGAGTCCCAACTCCAGGCTGTTCAGTTAAAGGCAGGCAGGCTGCCACCACTCAGCATGCCTGCCTCTTCTCAGCCTGGAGGTGAGGCTCATGCTGCCTTCTTGGAGAACCACTGCAAACACCAATCCTTCAGAAAATGCTCTGATTTCCCTAGAGACAAAGATGCCTACTTGAATTCCTAAACCTGCTGATGAAGCCAAAAGAGGATGAGATTTTTTTTTTACATGTCTCTGTAGTACGTGTCCCAATTGCTCTATCTAAACAGCTCCTTTTTCTGAGTACAAGGTACTTGTTTAAACCTTGTCTGAATCTTCCTCATGAACACAGAGTACAGAAGAGTGCAAATAGAGAGGGAGTCTGTTATGATTTACTCATTAAACAGTGTAAATTATATGAAAAGAGAGATATCATACAAATAGTTACTGATTATGTAGAGAGTGAAAGCTGCATCAAGAAAAAAAAGTTTAGAGGATAAATTTCTATTTTTACAAATTATTAGAAAAACAAACCAAAACAAAACCTTCCAAAGGTTTCTTGAATTCCTTTTTGTATTTTGTGGCTATTTTTTTTCCCCATAACAGTCAATGTGGTCCACATCAGGTAATGCTGAGGATTATTGTATGAAAAGGAAGGACAGAGACAATTTTCCCACTTATGCCACTTTACTGGCATAATTGCATGACAAAAATAAACTGTTCACTGCTTCCTACACCTCTTCCCCTCCTGCCAGCTTCTGTCTGCAACTTTTTACTTTCAGCTCATTACAAGAAAGTAATTTTATTGTCACATTTGGCTGGCAGCTGGAATTCTCCAAATGAGGTAAGCAGGGCTGAGATGCATGCTCTCATCGCTCAGCAAAAACCTTGTAACATACGGTGCTGTTATGTCTCCAGGCTCTACGTGAAAGAGAAAAGAGGCATCTGGGCTAGGTTCATTTGTAATGCTGTGGTTACTGCATTAATATGAAAAGACAGATGAAGGCAGACACTTTAATTACTTCACCCTAACTTTTTATTACAACATCAAGTGGTGAGTTACAGAGGATAATGGGCGTGAAACATCTGGGATGAAGTCACACAGAAGCTCATGGTTTGTTATCTGCCAATGGGGTCTTAAATATTGATAATTTCTGTACATGCATCTTTGTGTTATTTCTGATTTTCTTGATAAATCATTTCAGGATTACTTTGTTTTAAGCTGTGAGGTAGCTGCTAAGACTGGGACCCCGCTTTTTTCTTCTGGAATTTTCTGAACTGGGACTGTATCGCCACAGCAGCCCGCTCTGTCTCTGGCGCGTCCATGTCTATGTCAAATTCCTCTTGAACCTTCTTCTGCCCATCTGCTCAAAGAAAACAAAACAAAACATCAACAGTTTTTTCAAAGAGTGATAATCACTGGACAGCACGGGTGAAAAACCCTGTCTCCTCTATCCTTCACAGACACAGCCGTGACAATAGGGAGCATACTCAGAAAAAAGCCCTGGAACCTGTTGTGGCAAACAAAGCTGATCAAATCCTCCATCTCCTCCCAGCAGCAGAGTCTGTGGCAGCCTGTTGGTAGCTAGACACCGAGGAGTGACATCCAAATTGTGCTCAGCAGTCACTGAGCATCACCCAGGAGTCTGAATGGATCCTCTCCTGCCCCAGGGAGCTAACAGGAAGGGGCAGACAGGTAGAAGTTACTCATATCCCTGTGTTTACTCTAAAACAAAGGCACCTTAAAAATATTTTGAAATATGGATTCTGAACCTGTTCCTATCACAGCTCCTGCATTAGGGGGAGACACCATGCATCCTAAAGCAAATTTCCATCTTCTTCACTTGTTTCCTGCCTCACCCCTCTTAACACGTACCGTTCCCCCTTTGAATCATTTATGTTCAATCTCTCTGCTGCTGTGCTGATTCCCTCACATGTCTCCTGGCTCTGTCGCTGCCTTTCAGCTCCAACCCTTGGCTTTTTGCCTTCCTTTATTCCCCAGACCTCAGCTTTTAGTTCAACTGCATTCAGCCTCCACGTGGACGACACATCTGACTTCGCTGCGTTTTGCCACATCCACCTACATGTTAAAAGAGCAGCTCTGGCAAAATCCCTGCCCTTATTGCAAAGATAACCCTACTTTGACTGGGCTAAGGAAGTGAGAACACACCAACCTCATTATACCACCGAGTTCCTCTTATCCACAAACTTGCTTGTGAAACTCACTTATGTAATTGATGTATCCCAATCCTGCAGTGAGCGTCATGCCAGGAGTCTGCAGACAACTCTGCTTAAAACAGCTTTAGGAATTCACCCATTGTGAACCACTTTGCTTTTTATTCTTGAGACTAATACCTCTAGGATACTCATCCCAAGATACTGTTAAGGCAAATCAAGGGAAACACTTTAAATATATCATGAAAATGAAAAGAAACTGATTCACCACTCTCTCTTGCTCGTAGAAAACAGAGATAATATTTTAGCAGGAGTCTTGACGTATTTCTTGCCTTTACTTCTTATTCATAACTCAGTGTTTTTGTCCCTTTTCCACGACCAGAATCCACTCTAAATAGGACAAATACTACATTAAGCAAGTAAATTCATCTATGTTGATATAAAGGAAATACTCACTTAATATTTTGCTTTACTTAAAAGAATTTTAAAGAAGAAATATGAAAATCTAAGAAGAAAGAAAGTCTGGAGAGGAAGAATAGCTTTACACCTTACCAAAACTTTTATTACACACTAAAATAAAAAGTTAAATTCAGTTATGAAAATGAAGATTTTATGGAAGAAAAGGAGCCATTCTAACATTACAATACACTTCCACAGCCATTAAATCCAAGAATCTGCATGGTGTGTGTAACTATTCCAGCAACACAACCACCTTAGGTACAGAAATACAATTATTGCCTTATTTTTCATGGGCAAAGGCAAGTGAAGGTCAGAAGTGACTGTCTTATGCTCACAAGCTGTTGACACAGCCAAAGAGAAAAACTAATTCTCCCACTAAAGCCATGATATATACTGAAACTTAAGAGCAGTCGTTTGTTAAAGAAACAGAAATGTCTGCACCTGTTCCTAAACTAGTAACACAACAACACTTGGGAAAATTTTCCTATTAACGTACACCAGTACCTCTACTTTGCCATGTACACAGCCAAGATTATTTTTTAAGTCAAATTTCAAAAGGAATTACCATTTTCACAATGACTTTTTTTTTTATTATTTTTTATTATTTTGTTGTTACTTTAGGGGTCTGGCTTTGATTTGGTATTTATGGGCTAAAGAGAACAAAGACAAGATACCACATTATGTTATATGAAAACAAACTAATAAAGGACTTTAAATCATCCTGTACAAAATCAAAAATTTTCAGTCAGAACATGTGAATAGAGACTTTTCATTTGAAATTTTTGCGTAACAAAAAATCAATAGCCTGATCAGCTTGCTCTGGCACTGACCACTTTGTGATGACAGTAATATGAAAATAAAAACTTTTACTTGTCCAAGTGTCAGAATGTCTCCTCTATTAATAAAGTCCTATTATTCTGAAGAGAGTAATATCACTCATAGAGAAATATTCTTATTTCTTATGGAGAAATATTTTACTGAAATGTTTGTACTAGTAATGTAATAGGCATTTAATTGGCTTTGAAATTGATGAAACTAATGTCTTCTCATTGCTTGATGATTTTCATTTTGTTGTTACATTCTGAGTTTTAGTTTCCTCTCTAGCCACCCACTACACACAGCTGTCAGTCTTAACAGTAGAAAACAAAAGCGGAGTTTATGCATCAATTTTAGCTTTTCAGTAAATAAATTACTGTCCCTTGGAAATGTCAATACAGAAAGCTAGATGGATGGATGGACAAGTAAACACAATTAGTTCCAACCTTGTTGATGAAATTTGGCTTGTACAACTCATTTACTATTACAGCCAAGTCTAGCACTATGTTAACTTGCAGTAGTGACTCAGCAATCTTACATTAAGATTTTATACTTAACAAAATCTAGCATCTAGTGTAACTTTTCTCTGGAATTTTCAGGCCAGTTAATCTTTGCTTGATATGAACCATCATAACTTCCTTAAATAATTGTACTGCAATAATTTACCATACCTGAAGATCTACAATAAGTTACAATATCTTAAGATCTGACTTTTTTTTTTAACCCATTCTTGATGAAATTGACTCCAAAATTCCTTATGAACTCTTTCTGTATTTCTCCTTTTCCCATCACCAAAAAGAAATGGTAGAATAAGAAGTTTTCAGTCATGATTTAGACTTGTAGATTAAGCAATTAGAAATGTTCAGAAGGGTCAAGAGTTTTTTATGAGTTATGTACAAATTATTTTTTAGCTTACCAGATGGCAGAGAAATGTATATATATATATATGCTAGTTACACATGTACACATGTGTATATTATAAAACAACATGTATATCATCTATATATAATGTAGATGACATAGCTGTGTTTTCTTCCTCCCTATGCCCATCTTTATCTTTTTCTATATACATGTAAGGTGTATCTGCACTGGAATATATAGAGTATGTATATGAATAAATAGAGAAATACACAGACATATTTGCTTAAAGAGTTTTAAGTCCTGTTTCAAACAGAAAAGATATGGATGGGCTATCTCCTAATTTTTGGGAGTGGATTCTCTTGGGGTTCTTCCCAAAACATTTTCTGTTGATGACTGTCAACACAGATACTTTAACAGATGGACTGTCAATTTGGAGAGAAAATTAAGTGTGTGCCTTTTGTGGCTTTGTGTATTCTAAGGGAAAAAGATTTTAGCTTTTACCTTGAGTTGCTTTACTAAAAGTATTCTAATGATTTAAAATGTATCACACCCTGCTAAGTACACTGTTCTTTTTTTACTGTTTAAAGAGTATGAATTCCAACTCTCTATAGAACTAGATGATCTTCCTTCCAACCCAAACCATTCTATGATTCTATGAATTAAGAATCAGCCCACTTAATTACAGCAAAAACCCAACGTGTGCACAGATTGGAACTGACCTCACTGTACCAATATGAGTGACTGAAAGCCTTTTTGCACCTTTCCTACTACATATGCACCACATCAGCTTTTACCTACCAGTAGCTGTTTAGATATATCAGACATTCTGGCTATGAAGTTTGAATGCTCATACTGTAAAATTTATTCTGAGAACTAAAACCAAGCCCATAGAAACCTCCCTCTTTCATTCACTGTCTCCCACTTCTTGGAGCACAGCATCAACTTCTTGATGAGTAGGATCACCAGGAGCACCCCATGCTCCAGCACCAGTCTGGTACTACAGACTACTTTTGCAGTACTAAAGACTAAGACAACTTGCAGGGTGCAGATTTTACTTCAATATATGCAGTAGTCATCCCAGCAGGAGAGCCTGATATGGTGTCTAATTAGCTGTTTTTCAAATCTAACATACTGAAAGCTCATTTCACATCACTGCAACTGAAAAAGATCTATTTATTCCATTTCCAGATGAAACATTAGAATGCTGTCTCTGCAATCTGTTACAGTGCCGCATAATCCATTGCAACCACTGGGTGGATAATGAAGCTGCCTGTAACAAGGAAAATAATCAAATCTTACATACAAATCTACACAGCAAACTCTCAAGAAATGTGCTGCAAGTGTAATTATTCACAAATACGCCTTCAGCTATTTCTTTCATTTACTTTTCAACTATAAAGGAAAATTAATTGTGACAATACTGGAAAAAGAAAATGCTGCTTATTCCACGTGGGATAAAAGCCTAAAGCTGTTTTCTGTGACCTTTGAACACAGGCTGAACTAGTCTGTCCCAAAAGTGTTCATGGAAGGGCAAAAGCTAGTGGGATGACTTGGGGGAAAAAGGGGACTCACTTTTTATTCTCAGAATTTCTCCAGCCTCCAAAGGAAAGAGAGATTACTTGTCACCTTTTGCAAAAACTTTCAGCACGAGAAATCGCATGTGCTGGAGCCTCTAACTAGCATTTCATGTCTCAAGTGCTACCCTCGGCCCCTGATAGCCCAGACCACATCCAAGAGAAATTACAGGACTACACTGGAGATAGAATAGATTCAAAAGAATATTGCATTTTTCAGAGGCTGAAGTGCAGCGTTTGGAAGAAGACTAAATGAAGTGTGAGACAGAATTACAGCGCCCCGTAACACGCCAGAAGCATTACTTCGCCTTAGGCAGGACCATTACCTCCCACTGCTCAAAAGATCATTCAAGCTGTGACAATCTTTATGCTACTCTGATCCCAAGCTATTACACCAGTCTGTCCAATGAGGCAGAACAGTTGTTAGTAAAAGAGGACTAAAATGGGCAGGAATCTCAAGGATGTTGAGATACATGTGAAGCATTGCCTTGATGTGATGGGAAGGGGAATTTTACCTGACTAGACTTCACAAAGCAACCAGCAGGCAGCTAGAGAAAACATATGGGTGCTTAGGTGTATGGAGGCCAGATTTAACTCTGACAAGCACCAGTTTTGTGAGCCAAAAGTTGATGTGACCATTCTGCCCCTTCTGTATTCAGTTGAGGGGCGAGGAAGTGAAAGGCATGGTCTTATCTTCTTCTAGGGACATCAATTTCCCCTTGGTGTAAGTGAGGGAAAACAGCACCATAACTGATCTTACAGCTGAAGAAAGGAGATGGTCTACTTCCCAAGCCTAAAAACTCTCCAGTCACTTGCTGGGGTCACATTACCCAGCAAACTTGCTCTGAGCCTTTGTTTTGGTCACCCTTCTGCTCCTCATCACTGTCACTTCACCAAACAGCTGAAAAGATGGCAATGTTAGGGGAGTGGATGTTGCCTAAGGCAAGAAAGAAGTCTTAATCTGACCTCACCTCTTTTTATTTATTTCCTACTCTTATTTTGCTGAGTGAAATGCCAAGTGGTGGCCTCTCTGAGATGATCAACTCAGCAACTACAGTTTGTTGCTCTCTGTGGTATCAGGCACAAATATCTCCCAGAGGCTCGAGCACTGCAATGGTTTTGCATCCTCACTGTGGTAAAGTGTTTATGGATTCCAGCTGTGGTCTGGGGAGACAGGCTTCAGACTTGGCCTCAGGAACCCTGTGATGGGATGTCCAATGAAAATTATTATATGAGGAGCCTGTCTGCCTGCACAGAATCGTAGAATCATGGAAAGTGAGGTGTGGGAAGGGACTTCAAAAGATCATTGAGTCCAACCCCCCCGTCAGAGCAGGGTCACCTCCAGCAGGTCACACAGGAACACATCCAGGTGGGCTTTGAATGTCTCCAGGGAAGGAGATTCCACAGCCTGGGAAGCTTGTTCCAGTGCTCTGTCACCCTTACACTGAAATAATTCTTCCTAACATTTTTATGGAACTGCCTATGCTCCAGTTTATAACCATCGCCCCTTGTCCTATTATTAGTCACCCCTGAGAAAAGCTTGACTCTGTCCTCCTGGCACTCACCCCTCACATATTTATAAACATTAACGAGGTCACTCCTCATTCTCCTCTCCCCAGGCTGAAGAACCCCATCTCCCTCAGCCTTTCCTCACAAGGGAGATGTTCCTCTCCCTTCATCATCTTGGTTGCTCTTTACTGGACTCTTTCAAGCAGTTCCCTGTCCTTCTGGAACTGAGAGGCACAGAAATGTACACAATATTCCAGATGCAGCCTCACTAGGGCAGAGTAGAGGGGGAGGAGGGTAGCACAGCAGGCTGATGAAAGCTCATTAGTACAGTACCTGCATTAACTGAGAGGCAGACTCCATGATACTGCTGGTGTATGCAATATTCCCATTGTCTATAATGACCTTATTGCATCAGGACATTATTGACATTTCTGTTAGCTCTGCCTGCCTCCTGATTTATTGTCTAGGCAAACAACTCTCAAGGATTACTTATTTCACATGCATGTTCCTTATGTCACAAGACAAAATTTTGGTCTAATTTTCCTAGACAGATGCACCAATTTAAAGCCATTGGCTTGTGTGGTATTACTGACTAATCCCCACTTGGGGGGTCATTTGCAAAGGACCTGAATCCCTTGAAACCTTGTAACTACTTGCTTACCAACACACTCTCATAATGCTAACACAGTACCCCGGCTCTGTGTGACAGCCTGGTGGCCCCATGACCTCATCAGCCACAAAAGGCAAATCCCTTGAGTCCTCTGAGCCACAACCATGGGACGTATGCAAGACAGAAATTCTTCTTACTTTTCCTATCCATTTCTGCACCACTGGGTATCACTATCTGACTTAGGTAAGCCAATGCAAATGTTCACTTACTTCATTTTTAAGGACAGAATTTTTCTCTTACTAGCTTAGGAATAACACAATAGTTTTTCCTCCTAATCATTAAAAATGCTGCAGGGTGACAAGGACTACATCACTAGATTTGTTCTTGTTTTTTCACTCCATAATGAACTCAGACATTCAAGGGCCACCTTCCAAAGTCAAGGTCTGCCTGTTCTGTTTGAGTGGCAGTGGGTAGGCACTCAACAGTGGGGGAGGTTATGGGCTTATTATACAAGGATGTTAATTTTCCATGGACATTTTCATTTGAAGGTGGTAGGCACTGGGAAAGTGTAACTGGAAAGTTCCAGCAGCCATCTCTGGAACTGAAGAGCAAACCCTGGAGCACAGCAGTGTCCTGTGACTTCAAAAGCACAGTGTGAAGGGAAATAAAGGTTATCATTAGTGATCAGATCAAATGTGACAGCTATTTTTATCCAAACCACACCAACTAGCCCCTTAATATTCCTTAAGGCAAGCCAGAAAAGAATGAACATCTTTTGAGTTAACTGTAAATTACATTTTGGTATAAAGAAGATGACTGCATTAGGCAACCGGAATCCTTTCTGCTTCAAACTGACCTTTACTTTTGTAATGCAGTGTTGCTATCTCAAATTTGAAAAATTAGTTTTACTATAGAAACTAGTAGCTGTTCTTTTATGATTTAAAAAATGTTATTTCAGCATGAGGCTTTTGAAGTGTCTGATTAATCTTTTTTTTCCTAGTTGTAATAATGTTGGAGAGCAGCAACAGTATTTGTGACATAAGATAAACAAAGTAGCACAAAATTATGTACATTGGGCTAACATAAGGAAACAGATGGGAATACTAACAAAATTCAGTTTACAAAAATTGTATTTTAACTAATTCATAGCCAAATACAAATGAATTGATTTTGCTCAACAATTAATAGAGAGACAAGTGTTAATGGGGATCTAGGAGGTATTCTGGGCATGAAACTAGAGGAATAATTGATATGGAGACGTCACTTGCAGACCAGACTTTTTGGATGCTTAACAAGAAACACAGCAAATTAAAATAAGCATTTTAGCTGTACAATCTCATTGCTCATTAGCAGCTAAGGAGTGCTAGACTGAGTGGCAAATACAATGCAGACCTCTGGCATCTAAAACAAAGTGGTGCTGGCACAGTCAGGTGCCTCTGTCACTGCTGGATGATGCCCCACCAGCAGGGTTAACACACTTAGCCCTAACTCTAAACTAGAGGAGGGTAGATTTAGATTGGAAGTTAGGAAGAAGTTCTTCACCATGAGGGTGGTGAGGCAACAGGAACAGGTTGCCCAGAGAGGTGGTGGAAGCTCCATCCCCAAAAGTTTTTAAGGCCAGGTTGGATGGGGCTTGGAGCAACCTGATCTAGGCGGAGGTGTCCCTGCCCATGGCAGGGGGGATGGAACTGGGTGATCTTACAGGTCCCTTCCAACCCTGAAAATTCTATGATTCTAAGTCACCTGTTCCAAGAGAGAGTGCCATGATCCTCCTCACAGATTCAGTCTAAAATTATAGGAGCTTTTTTCTGCACCTGTGATCCCCAATGTCCCAGCCAAGTTTTAAATGGGGATCGTTATTGCCTGCTTTTAATTTCCTGTGTAGTCTGCAGCTCTCACTTTCTCAGCAAACACTGTACCTTTAAACAGCTCTGCTGCTCGACTGTGGAAAGGGCTGCATTTCATCAGTGTGTGAAGCAAGCCTCCCTCTAGCCTTGCTAGTCAACTGCTTGATTAATACATGATCAGCTACTCTCCTATTATGGGAGCGCTCAGGCACTCCAAGTCATAGCTGGGAACCCTGATGTGGTTACAAATGTGGAACAATAAATTCTCTCCTCTCAGCCACCCCTCTGTACTCTGACCTTTACAAAAGTGTCTTCAGCAACAAAGTTTAAAATAACAACATGAGAACTTCCCCAGGGCTAGCTCCTCGGCTATGGCTGCACCAGCACATGGGGACCATCCACAGCTTGTCCAGCACATAATCCTCACTGCAGCCACCAGCGTGGCCAGGACCATTCCTGCCTGGCTACTGTGGCTGCACAGCGTGGCTAGGATCCTGCCCGGCAGGCATGGTGGACGAGAAGACTCTGGGGTTCTGAGGAGAGGAGAGTTCAGCTCTATGGATGCAAGCCAGGTTGCAGCACTTTGCATCTAATCCAGAGGAGGCTTTAACCCATTTTATTTTCAAATAGAGATGGAGCCCTCAGCACTTCTAAGCACTCCGTAGCTCTAGACTGCCAGGGAACCGAGTGAAAATGAGTTAGTGCTTGCTATTAATTATGACCAACAGTACCTGAGAGCTCTTGGAAGGCAAACTTGAAAGGGGAATGTTCATCATCAAAGGTGATACAGCGTCCCTTGTGTTGAACAATGTCTTTGCTTTCCAGGAATGCTTCCCCCACCTCTTTCTCTTTAGAGTTCGTAAGAGTAGCTAGGGAATAAGCTCAGAGGAATGGCAGTGATCACACCATGCCACGCAGAGCAGCAGCAAAGGGGGCTCAAATCCACGCGCTACCAAAGTCAGATGAGCTGGGGAAGATGGCATAGATTACAGAGAAAAACCTGCCCACCAAGAAAAGGAGGGGAGTCAACCAAAAGAAC
This sequence comes from Phaethornis superciliosus, assembly GCA_023637945.1. NCBI lineage: Eukaryota > Metazoa > Chordata > Aves > Apodiformes > Trochilidae > Phaethornis > Phaethornis superciliosus. The sequence goes on along the minus strand of JAJQWJ010000001.1, from coordinate 108,716,531 downwards.
TGTGGTATGGAATCAGAAAGTGTTTCTCTTCAGACACAAAAAGAAGATGAAAAGGAAGATTTTGCCCTATTCATCTTCAAAGTCGAAAATAAGGTCAGTTTCTAGGCGGCATTGTATACTGGCAGATCTCTGTTAGCAACTAATGAGAGCTATTTTTAGTTTTCACTGTAACTTTAATAAAAACTGTTACATGAGAGCTTGGAAAGTGACAGTGAGAAGATATTCTCCTCTTCTAAAAATCCATCACCAGGTTTTAATTACAAAGGATTTAACCACACACTCAGCAGCTGACAGTATAATGTATAAGAACTGAGCTTTACCATTCATAGTCATTCTCTTAAGCAAAGGAGTCATTTCACTATCTTCTGTGCCTTATCACATGGTATCAAAAACCACCTTGTAAATAAGATATCTGGAAGAAGCATTTACTTTACTGCATAGATTCAATGCAAGAAAGTAACAACTTAAATTAAATCCACATACTGCAACTTTTATTAGCATGAACATGGGCACTGCTGTGTGTTGCTAATAGGATTATTACTAGACATCATCCCACCATGAAGAAGCCACTGTTTTAATACAGGTATTTACCATGTTTTTTTAACTTCTTGTACATTGTGCCAGTTTGGGGAAGACTGTGGAGGCAATTGGGCCATTGTCAAAGACTTGAAGATAGAAGTGGAGCTTGTATAGTTAAAAATGTCAGAGAAGCATCTGGAGTCCTTTGGAGACAGAACACATCTGTCACAGGGAACTTGATCACCCCAAGAGACAGAGTTGAACCATCTTGCTCCAAGAGATTCTTTTGGGAGTGGATATGGAAAAAGAAAGTCTGTCAGCCCTCCATAACACCAAATGCACCCCATCAGTAAAGCCCCATAGATGCAATTGATAATAATCTCAGGCTTCTGGGACAGCTCCAGGTTGTTCAGACACATTCTGAAGAAAGACCAGCACAGTCTGATAGATACCAACTTACCATCAGGCTTGGTCTTTCAGTAGATACTACACTGCTCACCATCAGTTGGCTTTGTAACTTCTGCTCCAGCATCCACAAGTGCAGACAGGTGTAGTGCTGGATTGATGCTAGTAGCCTCAATGAATATTTGGTATAATGAAACTCTCACAAAAGGTACAGAATTTTAATGCCTCTGACTCCTGAAAGCAGTTACTCAGCTGTAGTTTTCCATCAGCAAGCAAAGAAATTCTGTTACAGGAGAGTTCTAGGAAAATTCCACTGCATTCTTTTGCTTGAGCTGAATAGAATCATTAATTTGAATTTACAATGTCTCCATTGAACATAAACCCCCACAATATATGTTTATTTGCCCTGCAGGCTGGTTTGCTTAACTTTCTTAGGAAGAGAGAATGCATGATAGCACTGAAATAGCAGTTAGGGAAAGACAAATGAAATCCCTTGGCAATATTGCTCTGAAAGAAGATGAGACTGAATTGTATGCTGGAGGGTACTGTCAGTGTACTCCAGGCTGTCTTGCCCAGCAATCATTCAGAAAGCCACGTTACATGTTGTGCAGAAGCTCATTAGGACCAACAGTTAAAATCTGGATTCTTGATATCAAAAACCTCTGTCCAGTTAATGAGGAAAAAAAATCACCTAGCCTAATTTAGAATCATAGAATCATTTAGGTTGGAAAAAATCTTTAAGATCAAGTCCAACCACAAAAAAAACAAACAAACAAACAAATAAAAAAAGCCCCCCAAACTTGCATGGGATGTGTTTACATGGGAGCTCATCAGTATCTCACTTTTGAAAAGATATCAACAGAGAAAAATAAGCAGTCTGGGAATACAATTCATTTGACCTACTTTAGGCAGACATTTTAGGACAGCATGAATCTCTTCCTTGAATCCCCTCTATATTGGTTCGTTCCCTCTTAGCTATAGAGGGTCCTCAGGGTGACTAGTTCAGATAGATATATATTGATACTTAATCAAATAAATAACATTCCTTAAGCCTGAGTGATGCCTGAATGACACACTGTAGAATTTTCTCTCCACATTCTTATCTGCTATTTCATGTGAAATTCTCTCTCCTCAAATAAAGTATTTAGCCCTTATGAAAGGGCTATGCACCAAAATGTAGCGGCTAAGAAATTCTATTTGCTTCAGGAAGGAAGAAAATAAAATAGAGAGGCATATCTTACACTACTCCATCTGTGTGATTCTGTCTCATTGCTAACCAGCAGGAAGCTGCTCACCTTCAGAGGGTCAAAAAAGTGCTTGTTCCCTCTGCTGAGATTGCCAGTGAAGATGCCAGTTGTGCAGCTGATCTGGATCCCTTCATGTTCCCTCAGGAGCTGACTGGACAGTCTGCTTACGTTTCTCTTTTTATAGATATACATTTGAACAAAAAACCTTGGATCAGCACCTCTTGCTTTCTTTTCAGTTTTTTCAAGAATGGTGAATTTTTGTGCGTGTATGTGTGTCTCCACGCTATGGAGAAGCTATTTCTTCCTCAAAAGCTTTTTCTTTTTTTGAAGTCTACATCAATAAGACTTCTTGTATTTCCCTAATAAGGGATTATAGTTAACAGCATGACAAGCAATATCAAATGCTTCATATGAACAATCAGCCAAATGACAGTTGCTGTAAGAACTATGATTGATTTTGCAAGCTACTGCAAACACCAAATCTCTGCTCTGCTCTTTAGCTAATAATGAGCCAGGTGATGGCTGCTGTCATGCTGGAGAGGAGATACTCAAAGGAACCTTACTTCATCTAGCATGTGTCAAAGGCAGCCATTACTTGGAGGACTGAAACTACATAAAGAAGTAAAATGGGAGAGTCAGAGGTACTAGATGTGCTGGAGCAGACAAGCACCTTTTAAAAGGTATTGTTAGCCATCTCCTTCCTGATTCAATCCAAGGAAGGCCCCCACTGCCATGAAATTACAGTCTGCATGAAGTCCACAGAAAACCACAGTAACCACCCCCTAACAAGAGTTGCACAACACAAATCCTTCCTCCTTTGTTCCTGGGTCTTGTGCAGCATCTGTGGGGAAGCCATGGCTTCTACACTGAAATCTTAGCTGATGTGCACTCAGTAGAGAATTCTGATTTTACCAAACACACAAAGTCTCTAAATGCCAGAACACACAAGTTACTGCTTCATCACTCGTTAATGGAAGAAAAACAAAGCCCCCATACATCCTCATCAAAGTTTTCCTTTTTTTTTGTTTAGCATTAGTTTCTATAGTATCGAAAAGTTAATGTGATTATTGGCTCTGAAATGGAACATGAGCACAGCTCTGCTCTTCCACAAATTTCCTCTCACGAAGTAATAGAAAAGAACTTATTGGCACATAAGACAATTTACTGTTTGGCACAAGGGAGTAAAAAATGGCAATGAATAGATTCTCTACAAGAGCAGGGAATGAATCCAGAAGGGCAAGGTGCCCTTCCCAGCAGCTTGTTCATTACTTATAGACAGTTACTGTATTGTGAGGCTGAGTCTTGGAATTCTAACAAGTCAATACCAAAGCTCTGTGAGATTTCTCAGCACTGACTTCAGTGTCTGTATTTATTGAGTGAGGACTGATGGTATAGGGTAATGTAATTTTCCAAGCCTTTTCAAAGTACCAGAGATTAATAAGCAAGGTCAGGCATCAAAGGCACTAGATAGTACTTCAAATGCTTACTTTTTTTTTTTCGCTATCTCATAAAAAAATAGAGTTCCAAACCTTCTTGGTCCCAGGCACTGGCTCGGCAATATCCACTTTTGAACTTGATGCTATTTCAGATAAATGGTGGAGGGTTGTTCCCACATAGGAGAATAACTATATGTCCTGACAAGCATCTGACTAAATGTAGATCATTAAGCCCATTGCACTGGGCTTATTCTCAAGTACATAAGCAAGGAGAAGGAGCAACCCCCTTTTTACACCCTATATTGATAAATCACACTTACATATTTATTCCTTTTTTTAAGTTGGTAAAATGAAGCAGGATTTTCCAATAAAGTCCCAGTGAAATGAGAATATAAGAAGAGAGGTCTATATTCCTAGCTCTTTATCTGTATCAGAAGGTTATGGAGTAGGGAAGGGAAAATGGTCACATTATCCTGACAGATGGTGTACCTTAAACCCACACAGTACACTGAGGATGCAAAGAAAGGCTGAACATGCTTGAGGGACAGTACATTTCTGAGTTGCCAATGGAAATGCTGCCTATGAAGTACTACACTGGCCCACCACCCAAGGCTGCCTTCCAGCCCTTAGAGCTTAAACAAATTACTTTTGTAATCTGGAGCATTCCCTGGCCTTGTCCTTTTCCAGAAGTTACTATTATGCCTTTTCTCTCTCCCATCCTGATCCAGCAGCAACCTCCTTTTGCTCTGCAATCCCACCTAACAGGGTTCACATGACTCCTAAAAATTAGGAGTGAATGTTGATCCTTTATCTCAGGCACAATTAGGGAAAAAAAAACAAATCTACATAACTTCCAGGCAATGCATTAGAAACTGCTAGCACAGTGAACCACAAGAAGTTCCAAAGAGAAAATCTTTCCTCTAAATTGATGGTAAAAGCTTTGTATCCTTGCAGATTTGCAAGGTCTTCCTGAAAATCAGAAAGTGCTGCAGTGATTTGCTTTTAAATATATATGGTTTTAAGTGCAAATAATGCAAAAACATTTTAAAAGCCAAGCTTTATTTATGTGAGATTGTTTGGAAGAAGGGTTCCTATTCATTCTACCATTGGTTTTACCTCACAATTTTTCACCTGGTGCCTTTTAGGAACTGCTATTTTAAAACAATTTTATCAGGAAGGGTGGGCACTGATTTCACTGAGTGCTACAATTGCAATTAGAGAGTTATTAAACCAAATGCCAGATAGTCTAATTGATACAAAACTGAGTCCAAGGAGTGAAAGTTTCCCTCCTGCTTCAGTTTTGTCTATTGAATACATATAACTGTCTTAAAAAAAAACATTAAATTTGGCAAAGACAAGCATGAAAGAGTTGGTAAAACACTAACTACATTGACAACATCCAACACTTAATTCAGTTCACTTTACATATACAACTTTAATTGCAGATAATCTCATTTCAAATTCTTGACTTTGCAACTTTCAAAGTCTTAGGATCACATTGTGTTTCCCTGATTTAAAGAAAAAAAAATTTTGCTAGAGCATATGGACACCAACATGTTTACTCAGCATGACTGCTTGGAACTGCTAGATCCACCACATAGATGCCTTATTTTAATGAAGTTACTAATAGTGGTTGTAGGCTGCTGTCCTCTCCTTGAGTCAGAAGGACATAGCATGAGTTGTTTATTTTGCTCGTGACTTTCACACGGCTGACACAAAAGGAAATGAGACAATGGAAGTTATGCACTGAAGGCTCAGGGACTTCATTGCTCACTGATGCCTTCAGATGTGGTGCCCATTTCTCTTCCAGCTCATCTGTACAAACTCAGGGCTAGCCCCATCTCTTTCCCAGCCTAGATCCTCACCATGGCTCCCAGCAGATTTCTACAATGCTATTTCTTTATGTAGCTCGTCCTATTCCCCAAAACTCTACTAGGGTATATTCTTAGCCTCAGAACTCCACCTCAGCCACTTCCCACACTACCTGGCTCCTGGCCTCCTCTGGTTCTCTCATCTCCATTCATATTCCTCCCTTCCAGTCTCAGTTTTAATTCAGAAGTATCAATCCCTCACTAATACTTTGTGGTTTTAGCTTCCCTGATTGAGACTTACTGAACCTCTTTGTCAGCCCATCCCTTGACCTCCCTGCTCCAGATTCCTTGGCCACCTGGTTCCAAGGAAGGGGATGCCCTCCCTCCTAAGCAACTGGAGTCTCTTGTGACTACACAAGTGGCACCACCACACTCAAGTTTCCATTCCTGGCTAAAGCCTACCTTACAGAAGCATGTAGCAACAATTAAGGAAAACTGTAATATCCCTAAGCATCCCAAAGACTTTGTTGGTTTATTTGTTTCACTGCTTACTAATCAATGCTGAGTTTTCATTTAAAAAATAATAATAAACAGCCTCACTGCACACACGCAATCGTTAAACTTGTCTTTCTAAACATTTATACCTTGTCCAGTTTTGAAGATAAAAAAGTCACATCCCAGATGGTAAATCTTACATTTCTGTGCAAAATGATAAAAGCTCAAAACTATATTAAAAAAAAAAAAAGCCACCAGAAATTGGTTTCTATTCCTAGATATGCACGCATTTTGTTCAAGCATCATTTTTGGAAACCACTGGAATGACTTTGTTGAACCCTTCCAAAAAAATTCTCCTTGAAGCAAGCAATCAACATGACAAATTTCAGCCTAAGCAATTGGATTTTGGCAAGGCTGTGCAAAACTGAAAAGGGAGATTTTAATGACCAGAGTTCATCATTGTTGTTATTTGGTCTTGCCACCAGATGAAATAGTAATAAACTAAGTATATAATATGAATAAAAGAATGTAAACTAAATTAAATTTAAAAAAAAAAAAGTCATGGATAGCTGGAAACTTAAAAAAGGGTCGAAACCAGAGTGTGAATGTTCCTACACTGATGTTTTGAACGTTGCCAGTGATTTCCTGAAGTTTTACCTCCAGAAAAAAAGAAAATTTAATTTAAAATATTACATGTAAGACAAAAATTAATCAAAGCTCTCCCTGATACATTCTGTGTTGTAGGCCATTACCAAATAAACTTCTATAAAAAATATTTCCCCTGTGTGAATTTGACAGGCACTTTAACATGACTGTAAATCCCAACAGAAGTTACAGATTGTCAATAAAAGCTGATCAGAAACAGTATTTTAGCTGACACACACAGCTGACCGAGCTCAGATCATTACTCCTGACCATATTTTCTAATCTATATATATTGATATATACTAGTATACAGTAATATCTATTAATATAGAGATACATTAATATGTTTTTATATATTATATAAATATAATCTATATAGATTAATTTTTCCTTCTCTTATTTGAGGATTACAAGCCCCATGAGTTTATAAGGAAGGAACAGAAATTCCATGCATTTCCTCTGCATCAAAAAACAAAGAATCGATTAGTGCAATAAAGGATTTAAGTTAGGACTTAAAACCCTAACTGATACCATAAGTATTAGCTTATGCAGAATGCCCTGTATGTAGCACACCACAGCGCTAGTCCCAGTTGCACTAAAATCCTTCTCCTTTTGTTCTCTGTTCAAATTTTAGACCTGAAAGTAAACAACTATTATGTATTTTTATTTCTCCTTTGCTCAGGAAACCAAATATTTACTGCTTCCTTCCCAAGCAAATAAGGCAGAGAGCAATTAAAAACTGCCTTGTTTCCAATCTCACTATTTTAAAAACTGTTTTGACTATTTCTTAAATGTAGTGCTCTTCTTCCAGTTTCTTTGCTGGCTATTCACCTGGCACTTGCTTAAATGTAATCTAGGAAACAGTAAATGTTTTGTGAGATGGGGGAGAAATAAAGAGTCTTTTTATGAGGGTCAATCATGACTCCAAATCAGAGCATTAATCAGTAATCTTCTTTTGTTGAGTGTATATTCTTTAGTAAAGGCCTGGGCTGGAATTTTGCCTGGGAAAATAAGAGGAGGAAAAATTAGGCAGTTAGAGGGAGAAGTAGCACTTGACCTTGCTTTGCTGAAGAGACATGAAGCTCTCTGGGGGAAGAGAAAGAACGAGGAGTACGACAGAAACTCAGCATGAGGGAGACAGTAGGAAAGCAAACCAGAGACGAGACTCATTTTGGAAAAGATGAAAAGCAAACTTCAGGTTTTATGATGATGGAAAGAAAGTAAGGGATCACTAACTTCACCCACCACAGCAGCTTAGCCTGCCCAGCAGAGAGGATGTGCAGTTTGCAGTCACCTCAGAGCATCCCATTACATCTCCATCCCATTACATCACATAGGCACACTCACTTGTTGCCTGTGAGAAGAGATCTCACAGGCAGAAGACTATTTACTTCTACAAGACAAAGATTGGTTAAAAGCTTCAGAATGCCTCTTGAGCCTTGCATAAATCAGCAGAAATCACTGTCAGAATTGCTACGCCAACTTGCACCAACTGAGGACCCAAGTCTGTTTTCTGCTGCATACCTCAACCAAAACAATCCAGTTTTTTTCCTGAAACAAAACTGGGGGTGCAGAACACTTTTTGAACTGAAAGTTTATATTGCTTTTTTTGCTTGTCTTCTGGCATGCTTGGTCAAGCTCGTCAACTGTTTTGTCACATCACTTAAAAGAACAAAAGGCATCCCTGACACTGAAAGAGGAGGCTGGATGCTCTAGGCTGGATCACTCACTACCTCTACCTCAGCAATTGTACTGAAATGTTAAGCTGTGATGAACATAAGTAGCAGCTGTACTTGGCCTCTTGCTACTAAGCCAAAAAACTCTAACACAGAAAAATAGAAGCATCTCATTGTAGGTTAATTAGATGCTAGTTTCTATTCTGCAAGTTTCAATCGAGAAATCCGCCCCTAAATATGCTTCCTAGTAGTACATCATTCTGTAGGAAACAGCTCACAAGATTAGGAAATAACTGATGCCCTAAGAGCTGTGTGAAGCTGGAAAATAGGGTCAGATATATGGTAGCTGTGAAACCTTTCCAAGCCAAGTTTCAAGTAAATTTGGACCTATTTCTAATCTGGAGAGGAAAACACTAATTTCTTAGGGATTTTGCATAGTACCCACTCCAAAAATAAGGGCAGTTATGGATGCGCTTACATTTAGGCTCATTAAAATCTGAAACTTAAAAGCAAATGGAGTGGGAATTACAAGGTCACACAAAAGATAGATGGACAGAGACACTAAAAAGAAGCTCTAGCTTCCCTTGATGAAGCTTTCTTCACTGACTTTGTGAGGAAAAAAATCTTCTGCTATGAGAAAAAGAACTAATAAAAAGAAAATAAGTACTCTAATTCCAACTCACTCTGGACCACAGCCAGTCCACTATGTAATAGAGAAAATGCTAATGTTAGCAGCACTAATCTTCTTAAGACGATGAATAAAGACCAAAACCAAATACTAATTCTGCTGCATCTGAAAGCAGCCTTTAAACTGTGTTGTTCTCTAGGTCTGCCTGTGGCATGGGAGGAATTGAGGAAATAACCAAAAAATTATGGTTTCCTTTTGATATTCTTCCATAACAGAATCTTTTAGCTGAGATACTTCCAGAGGTCTCCATCTTATAATGCAGTCTCTTTATTTATGTGGTCCCAAATTTAAAAAACAAACAACTGAGTAGTTGTGACACATCTCCAGCATAGGGCCAGAGATTCTCAGGAGTCCAACAGTCAGTGCAGACTAGATCCTTCAAGATTCCTGGACATGGACAAAACAGCTCCAAGTGTGGCATCTGGTCTCACTGGGCCAATGGCACAGGCCTGTCTGCTGGTGTACTAAGCATATGCAGTACTGTTTATGGATCCTTAATCTCCAGAGTTCTTTCTCCTGGAGTCTAGCAGAGATATTTATTTCTTTTGAATTTTTCAGAGAAAGGAACTTAAAGGCTTAAGTGCATTTGAGATGAGACAAAGTAGTGCTGGTGGAGAGAATGAAGACTCATGTCCAACTGGCAAAACCTCTGTCTGTGCCCTCTGATGACAGAATCTATGATCCATTGATTAAAAGGTCCAAGCTCACATCTTCCTTTTGATTTCTTAATCTTCTTGGCTAAAAGAAGCCAGGAATGCTTTTTGCCAGCTTCTCCTAGGCAGCACAATACATCTTTGACTCCCAGAGGTAGACATCACAAAAGATAGTTTAGTTATGAATAGATTCACTGTAAAGGTCACCAAGAAATTTTTGGCTACTTAAAAATAGAGCTGTCTGCTTTATGAACAAAATCATTAGGTCAAATCATGATACACCTGTGCTTTGCACTGTCTGCTAGTAATTAGTCTTTTGACTGATAGACGAAAAGGTAACTGCCTCAGGATGCCAAGCAGCCCTGAATCCAGCTGCTTCAGCTCTGTCTAGAGGTCCTTCCTTACGTGGGTTCTGGCTCCAGGTTACTTGAAGCCCAGTTCTCACCTGTGCTACATGAACAGCTGTCTATATAAGCCAAGATGGGGGCCCAAATATAATTGGAGGTCCAGTATTAGGGGTGCAACTGCATCTGTTCTCAAAGATACCACATCTGAACCCATGTTCAATTCAGTGAAATCAGGTAAAGTTAGAAAAGGAGACATATCTTCTAGCTTTATTAATCTCTCCCCTCCTGCCCTTCTGGTTAGCTGGCTTGACATCTGCAATTAACCAGAGAATTCAGCCCAGAATTCTCTCCGTAGCTAGTTCTTGCTTCTTGTCAGAAACTTGGACTAGAAAATCTCTTCAATGTCTACAGGGACCTCAGACCCACATTCTTGAGGAGCTACCAACGTAAATGAGAATTTTATGAACACAAACAAAAAATTAATAAAGGCATATAAGTACAATAATGCAGCATTGTTTAGCTGGAGAGAGCACTGCCTATATATAGAGCAGGGAAAATGAACGGAACAAGACCTTAAAAAAACCTACAAAACTCAAGGAAAGGACTGATCAATGCTAATCTAAGCTTCAAACTACAGAATACTGAAATCACAATGCTTTGCAAGTTAATTGCAGTAAGTCTAAAGAAGTTTAGGTGAGGGACTCTGTCCCCATACATTGCATGTGAAAGAGAGAGTTGTTGCAACAGTCTCAGAAAGGAACACTTCTGGAGAACCTATGATTGAAATTATTTAGAGGACATTAGCAAACCAAACTCTTAGCTGTCTGGCTACCAGTATGAGATCTGTAACATAGAACAGAAATCACAGAACCAGGGTAGTTAGATAGAGACACACAATGAATTTCAAAATCCTACAATAATGTATTGTTTCGGTGGCTATTAGTCTGGATTTTAATTAGTTTGTGCTAATGAATACATTTGTACATGTCCATTTTTAAGTGGCAGCTTTTAGAGGAGCTAGTATATTGGTCACTGTGGAGTGCAAGTGTTTCACTAAAACCTAACAAATAATTAATGCTTTCCCACTTAGAGTCAACCAGCAGTCTCAGGAGTTTTTAGGTATAAATTAGAATGAAAGATGAGATACTCAAAATACAGTTAGAGGACTCATTCATCAACCATGATTAAATAATTTTACTGTGAGACCTTAGAGAAGTGCCAGGAGCTGCATTCCAGTCTCTGAACTGCCCACAATACATCCCAGGAGCCACCAGAGCACCCTGTCCTATTTTCTACTGTGACTCTTGAAATGTCTTTTCCATATCCAATGCTATCCAAGTTTCTTTTCTTGAGAATTCATCTTTGGAAAATATGCCTGTCTTTCTCAGTCCTTCCTATTCATAACCCACTGTTCTGGGGAAAATATGAACTCATACTAAGTGTGCTTGACTAAAGCAAACACTTTCATCAGATACAGTATCCTAACCAAGGAAGTACTGAAACCAGGAAATATTTGGATGGTTTCAAATACAGACTTCCACGGGGAAAATGGATGGAAGAGTTGACATGAGGTGCCCAGCATCAACCAGATCTAAAGGATGGAGCTGCTCGAGATGGGATTAAGGAAAAGTTAAAATGCCTAGCTCCAAAGCCAACATTCTGAAAAAATCTGTGGAGCATCTACTTAACTCCAAAGATACACAGGCTCTATAGGACTTTTATATCAGTATTACCCTCAAATTCCTCAGCCTTCATAAGACTTGGGCAAATAAGAAGCAGTTTTATACATAAATCACATTGGAATCTGCAGGCTCTTCAGAGAAGCTCATTCTGATAAGTATCATGTCACAAAATAATGTATTTCTCTGCTTACAATAAATGGAGCTTCAGACTCTCTCACACACATGTACAGTGGTATGAGGAATTTCACCCCTAAGTTATAAAGGGGGAAAGAGTTTACTATTAATAATTATAGCTGCTCCTTTTCAGCATAGGAGCCCAAGATACACATGGGCTAAAGTCCAACTTTAAGACATCCTTCTCTTGCATTGTACAGACAACCCAGGTGCTTCACATGAGGTCCCGAAATCTACTCAGAGCAGCAATGCAGTGTTGTGCTAGTTCATGTTGTAGCATCTAATTCTTTTTCAGTCTTAACTGCTCTTTGTTCTGGTCACTAGTGAGCTAAGAACCAAATTTTAATCATGAGTACAAACATTCCCACTGTTCTAAATTCTGGTGCCTGCTTAGATGAGGGAGCCTGATAACACTAAATTACAAGCTAATTCTGGAGTATCGAGCTAAGAGCATTATGACAGCTGTGCTATATAAAAATCTTAAAAACCTTCAGTAAAAAAATTATTAATCTTTTACCAAATTGCTAAGAGACAGAGAACTTGTATGTAAAAAAGCATTTTCATTTAATTTACAAATGCAAGTCTTCTAGAAAATAAAAACAGAAGAAACCCAAAGCTTATCATATGAAGTAAGGGAGGTAACATGTACATTCAAGAAAAGAAATGATGTCTCTGCAACGGTAAATCCTGGTAACCACAGCTGTGCATTGATTGTGTTCCTCTTTCATTTTTAACTTCCACTAAATTATAAAAACATGCTGCTGACCTACATATACCTCTTGTAGCCTTTTAATTATCTGGAGTTAGAGAGTCTAGGAACATGTAGTGATAGTTCTGCAATTTGTGCAACTCAGACTTGCATATGTAAATACGGACTTCCAGTGTATATATGTTAGTTTACATATGCTGTTCATAGAATCATAGAATTATAAAATCATAGGATCACAGAATCATTAAATCATAGAATTTTCAGGGCTGGAAGGGACCTTTGAGATCACCCAGTTCCAACCCCCCTGCCATGGGCAGGGACACCTCCCACTAGATCAGGTTGCTCAGAGCCCTCTCCAGCCTGGCCTTAAAAGCTTCCAAGGATGGGGCTTCCACCACCTCTCTGGGAAACCTTTTCCTGTTGCCTCACCACCCTCATGGTGAAGAACTTCTTCCTACCTTCCAATCTAAATCTACCCTCCTCTAGTTTGAATCCATTGCCCCTAGCCCTATCACTACCTGACATCCTAAAAAGTCCCTCCCCACCTTTCTTGCAGGCCCCCTTCAGATACTGGAAGGCTACAATGAGGTCTCCTCAGAGCCTTCTCCTCTCCAGACTGAATCACCCCAACTCTCTCAGTCTGTCTTCACAGGAGAGCTGCTCCAGCCCTTTGATCATCCTCGTGGCCCTTCTCTGGACACGCTCCAGCACATCCATGTCTTTCTTGTAACAGGGACCCCAGAACTGGACACAGAACTCCAGGTGGGGTCTCACAAGAGCAGAGCAGAGGGGCAGAATCACCTCTCAATCTGCTGGCCACGCTTCTCTTGATGCAGCCAAGGAACCTGTTAGCTTTCTGACTAGTTTGACTAGTCATTGATAGGACATTGACTAGTCCTGAGAGAGCTCCAAACCATCCTTGATGATGCAAAGACAGATTTGTTTCAAAGGTAACATTATTGGGTTTACTAGTGTTATCTAGGGACTGCTGACCTGGGTCCTTCATTTGGGTTGCTACCAGCAGCCAAGCAGAACTGAATGTTCCTCTTCTCCAAGTATTGATGACAGCCTGGTTTCAAATGAGTGCACATTTGTGGAAGCAAGCCAGTGCATGTCAGCTACACGCTAGTCATAGAAAAAAGTCTTGTTGTCCCTGGTGCATAGTCAGGCAGCACACTGATAATTACAGACTGATTTCCAAAAGAAATATGGCACTTGTCAAAGGCATAATTTCCGTTCTGCCTGTTCTCATTAACACCAGATGGGAACTCCAGCATACTTATGAGTCATCCAAAAGGCAAAAGCCACCAGCATCACCAAAGCTTCATATTTAGTCTTTTCCCTTAATTTACAAATTACTTTTTTCCTAATGACCCAGCCTGATTTTACAAACCAGGTTCTTAGAAAGGATTAGGGCTCTTACTACCTTTCAGGTGCCCAAACACCAACTGAATTAGGCACCTCCTAAGTGCCAGGATCTGAGTGCTACATGAAGCTGGATCCAAGTCATACTGTCATTGTTGAAAGGACAAATAAACTGAGATAAAAAATCTTACCAAACAGGGAAGCAGTAGCTTTCAGCTACAGTCAGAAACTAGGAATCAGAAAGGCCAAACCCAGAGTGTAACAGGCCACAGTTAATGCAAATAAAAAACCCAAGGACAAAGGGGAATGACAAGATCCTTTTTGGTATCCTAAGGAGGCTTGGGTCTCAGAGATAAACTGTACTCTCACTGCCTCTGGTTTTGCAGACTCCATTCTTTCAGACATTTTCACTGCTTCATGTTCTTACTGAACCTAGTTTGCCTTCACAACACAGCAAGCTTTTACAGAGGAAGAGGTGTGCACCTTCTAACACAACAGGACTGCTATGCTCTATTATCTACCGAAACTAAGTTATTACAAGTGAGCCTAATCCATAGAATCAGAGAATGCCAGGGTGGAAGGGACCTCAAGGACTATTTGGTCTAACCTTTCTAAGCAGGAATATGATTTAGATGTGATGGCCAAGTTACCTTGTCAAGCTGAGGTAAGAGTGTACAGTATTGGGTAGGAATTCATTATGATTTCCTTGGGTAGCTTCTAACCTCAGTACTGCAGGAACGCTGCAGCTCTCATTTCTACCTTCTACAAAAAATCCAAAGTCGAAGACTGTATGAGTGACCATATATACCTACATACATCCATTTATTTCTCACATTTTTAGAAATGCAGCTGAATTTTTGAGTGCTCTCAGTTTGAGAGCATGACATATAAGCAGGCATGCAAGTTTCACAAGTTGTATGCAGGCACTGAGTGCAAAACAAAGATCCCATAAATTAATCAAATTATTCTCATAGCAAGCTGGAAAGAGATGGACAGGGGCAGAAATTGTTATTGTTATCTCTATTTTTAAATGCTTGGAAGACACTCAGTTACTACAGCTGTGAGGACCATATAAGTCTAGACAGACTCATTTGTAGCAGGAGTGTAAAGCATGAGGGTTTTTCCATCTCAAAGGTGCCAGCAAGCTGGGATCTTTTCCCCTACAAGAAAAGGGAGAAATAAAAATGAAATAATTTCAAAATACAAGTCTTTAAAAGCGAGTTTTAAAAGATTACATTGTAGTTCTATGGTGTTGCTCTGCTTTGCTGTTTGTTTTGTTGGGTTTCTTTTGGGTTTTTTTGGTTTTTTTTTCCTTATGAGAGTTGTGAATTTAATTTGCTCTCCTGGTACTATTTCATCAGATAGGAAGCTATTCTCTCCTTCTCTCCAGTTCAGTCTCAGGGAGGGAAAAAAAACCCAACAAAACCACATGCATGAAAAAGCTACATAATTAAAATTATATATCAACATACACACAAAAACCATTCATGTGCATATGCTATATTCCGTTTCCCTGAACAGACTTGTGATTGTCATGAGATTTGATACAAATCGTACACAAAATGAAAACTTGCAGAGAATTCCAAATACAGGACTACCATTTGCTAGGCTATGAGCATTGCTGGCTCTGTTGATCAATGCAACTTTTGATATAATGCTTGTTTTTTGTTTTTTGTTTTTTTTTAATAATAATTTAAAAAAGACTGCCTAAAACTTTAAAAGTGAAAGCTTCTCATTATCACATGAGGTGCAGCAGTATTGCACTCTATCAAACCCAACTGTCAGGTAATGAAATAATAACAGTATCTGCTCTCTTACAAGTATTACTTAAGTTTAAATTAAGTATATTCATTACTATAAATTCCATCAGAGCATTCCCTCCATGAAACCAGATGGCCATTGCATGTGTACTTACATAGGATGTTTCAGCACAATGTATGTCTGCTTTAGCTGAAACATACACAAATCTGTTCTTTAAGTTTGTTGCTAGAAAAAAACCAAAAGTTGCTGATACAAAAATTTTTGTGAACAATCCTTCATTGTCATTATTGCCCCAAATAAACAAAAACACAGTATTCCTCTGGAGACGACTTAGCCCTGAACTCAAGAAATGGAAATTCACCTAGGACAGGAAATGAAGTTCATGTATAATTCCCCTTTCTTCCTTTTGACATCCTCTCTAGGGAAAGTCTGTGAACAATCTGAAAGCTTTGTTATTAAAGGTTTGACCTGTGTTTAGCCAAGACATGCTGGCTGCCTGAAGAGACAGACTGCCTGACAAGAGATACAGGCCAGGAGAGAACTCAAGACATATTTGGTTTGGTTCTGGGTACACTCTACATGTAGCTGTCCCCAGGACAGTGCTTGAAACAAGCTCAACAAATAAGGTTGCCTGCATGGGTTTTGCTGTGCATAGATATACTGTGAGATGGGATTCACCTAGAACCATTTACATTGAATTTTTCTCCCCTCATTTGAAACACTCTCAGCTGCAGATCACACAGGACTTTTACACTTTCCTCTGAGCCCAAAGCAATCTGTACCTGATCAAATACAACTTATATCACTATGCTGTGGGTTCAAGCACTTTTCTACTTGAGCTTTGCAAAGGTGTTATATTAATTGATGGTTGTGTATAGGTCTAAGAATGTTGCTGACACAGACTTCCTATTTTAAGAGATGTGGGATGAGGTACAGTGAATAATTCTCATCTCACTTCCTAAATCCCCACTAGTGGCAGCTAGATTGAGATAAGGAGAGAATTTAGCTCTGGACACAGAATGAAAAAAGGAGAGAAACTGCCTGGGAGATCTTATTCTGTGAAGAACCACTTTCAAGGGCCAAGAGAATTTTACCAAAACACAGTAGTAGGAAGAGATGAGTATGTATGCATTTTCCTCCCACCATTCAACCTAACACCCAGGAAAACTCAGTATTAATTCCATACAATACTCTCTATTCTAGCTTCCGATTGTGCAGTGGGGGTGAAATATCAGACTTAAGCAATCTGGAATTATAAGTTTGGTTTGTTTGTTTTTTTATATTGCTTCAGAAGTTGCTTGCAAGACCTAGTTCATCCTGTTGCCACAAAAGTTTTGTGGGAAAAACAGAATCCATAAAGCATTGCAACACTACAGATCAGTCACTGTCCTTCCTTGTGACTAAGGAATGTGACCTCTAGACCTCAGCAGATACAGCAAACCATGTTCTATGAGATCTTTTGAATATTTATACCAATTAGACTTGTATGCTCCCTCCCTTTTCAAATTTTTTTCTACAAGTAAGTTTGTTTATCAGGCTGTTCCCAAACCCAGTACATTTTTGTATAGTCACTGGAGAATATTAGTGGAAAATTAATTTAGAGATCATACACAGATATTTATATTAGACCATACAGTAATAATGATCCTGGCCGCTCGCCAGGAATTAAAGCTCTATTAAGCTAAGCACTCCACATAAATAACTATGAAGATGATTATTCACTCTGCCGGACCTAGGAAGATGCTTTATTCCTGAGGGCAGTGTGCACAGAGTGCAGAATTTCTGCAGTCCCTTGAGTAGATGAAGTGGGTGAATGGACTTTTGAGTACAGTGCCATCTGTATATGGCACTCTATGAATGACATATGAATATCACTCTACTAGGGAGACACCTCTATTCCACCATGCACGATTGTATTACAATTCCTTACCATTACTGTTAATGTTTTCTAGACGCATTCAGATTTAGGTGAGTTTTAGCAACTCAATTTTATGCATTAAGAAGAATTTTCTTTAACTCTGCTCTTTCTTTATACACAGAGGTATCCCATGTTGTACTGCATGGAGAGAAGGAAATGCAAAGCATTTACTCATTCGTAGTTGTCTCGCAATCTCAAAGCAGAGATGATACACTGACAAGACAAATGCTTGAGAACAAGTAGAAACTGAAAAGGGCTTCAGTTTTTCAGTACAACTGATATTCTTGCCATGACTGTGTAGGCCTAATCCACCGTAAGATGTAAGTTCATGTAAAAGCTATTCACTTTGATTTCACTGAGACCCAGGAAGTTATAGAATTCATCACATTAAACACGTGTTTTGGTGTTATAAATATCCGTATTGCTGAATGATAAATCTGATATTCTGAGAAAGTTACGAACAAAGATTAATTAATGATCACATGCCTTATGTACTTTCAGAAGAAAGGGTGAGATCTATTAATAGGAAAGAATGATTCTAAATTTGAAGACAGAAATAACTGCTTCTGATGCAATTATTCCCCTGCCAGTTGTGCTAGGCTGTAAAGAGCAAATTATCTGATGCCAGATTGCAAACTACACAGCAAAAAAAATGGTGATATGAAACAGAATGTAAAGTAACAAGTGTTAACTTAGTGACATTGCTGAGGTGGCTAAGAACAGTAAGGTGGTCATGTCCTGTGTTCATCTAGGATGCACTTGCAAACATGATAGGCCAGATAAATCAAAACAGGTGAGCAAAAAGGAAATTATAGCTCCTTATCCTACATTGACTATTAAACCAAGTCAGATTCATATAGGAGGTAGTGCATGGAGATAGTATTGCTGCCTTCTCTTTGGATTTTCTACCATAGAACACAGCATTATATGGCAGAGTTTACAAGTTAAGTCTGCAATGTCATACACAAATAAGTGTACCTTGGCTTTCAGGTAGACTGAGATCCTTGAAGACCCAGTGAGGTTATGGTAGCTACAGCCACATGGCCCTTATGTCCAGCAAGTTCTTTTTAATATGCTTCTGTATGCATAGTATTACTGCTAATTATTCTTTCTATATTTCTTTTTATTATAATTATTATTATTTATATTATTGTTTAATATATTTGGTTTTAATATTTTTGTTCTTCCCACTCTGAAAACAGAATGAAATTACATACAATTTCCTGACAGCAATATAATATGTTTTGGATGGAAAAGCTACCCAGTGTTATACAGTGTCCACTGAAATTATCAGGTGCTCTTCCATTGACCTCACTAGCCACTGACCTACCATGGGAGCACACTGCAATTCTTCCTTAGGAAGAAATGAATCACCAGATGATTTGGATCATAACCTGTAGAAGGGCAAACTACAACTTGATTAAAAGTTCAAGATCAACAAATTTTATCTAGGGCTTGACCAGCATCCAGCCAGTCTATAAAATGTTAACAGCAAAACTCCATGTGAGTAAAAGTTACTCCAACACAAATGATTGTTCAGTTTTTATAACACTGAATATAGTTCTGCTTTATTTTCATGCAAATGTGGAATTCAGGAGATCAAACTCTATACCAAATTGCCCTTGCTCCTCCTCTCACCCTCAAGCAGTTTCACTTAGGTGACAGATTTTTGTTATAATTTCATTATAAGACTAATTGGTATCTATTTGTCTAAGATTAACTACACATCTGGCTCTTTATATTATACCTAAAAATACACTATAACTAGAATCATATTTATTTGTGAATTAATGATGCAGCCTTTTCTGACTCAAAATTCCCTTTGAGAAAAAAAAAAACAAAAACTGGCTTTTTAAAAGACTACAGGATCGGTAAATCTAAGCTAAACTTGACAACAGGACGATTTTATTTGCAAAGAAATTCAAGTCAAATGAGCTCAATTCATAATGTGCTCAAACAGTAAGGATGCAAAACATGCTTCTCATGCTTCCCAAATGGCTGACAATTTTGCTTGCTTTCCTCTCCTGTTAACTTGAGAATACAAATGGCTTTGTTGTCAGGGTACATTTGTTCCCACTAATTCAAGACACTCTAACAAGCCAAAATATTTTTCTTTTTTCCACTCTAATTTGTGTTTTATTATATTATTGGGAACATGCTCTACAGATTTCATTTACTGTTACATTATGCAAACAGCCCTTATGGGGAAGTCACCTCTCTGTAATAGGAAAACTAATCATAAAGAGGTAATATTTTATGATATGTTGCCTTAAAGGGCCAAAAAAAAAAATCTAATCAGGCCAACACATACAGGCCAAAATACATATGCAGAATAACTGCTCATATATCTCATCTCAGAAAACCCTTGGCTTTTCAGAGAAGAGACATACATTCTCATTGGTTTTCAGTATATGGGATGGACTACCAGAACATTCTTTTAATTAGAACTAGATGATTAAATGTTAACAGATAGCATATTTATGTAGTTCAATCCTCATCCTGTTCAGGAATGTCTACAAACTGATACAGCTTCATATTTAGCTGGGTATATAATACAGCTAATAAAAATGTCTTCCTTTGAAAAAATGTTTCTGATGATAACTAGATTTTAATCAAGCTATCATTTATATGCAAAGAATCTCTGTCTCCTACAGGAAACAAAATGAGGTTTTGCCTAAAAAACAATTACTGTTTTCACTGAAAAGTCAGTTTGACTTTCTTCAGAAAAAAAATAGTCAAACACTTTCCAGTTAGAATAGTTTGTGCCACTTCAGGGGCAGAAATTAGTTCCTGCCAGCCTCCTAGTTAAAATCCACAAGAGCTATGACTCACTGCTTAGAGCAGTCCAGATTTACCCATGTAAAGTGCCGAGGACAGGAACCTATGCCATATGGCCCTTCCATGTGAGCTCCTCTATCCATAGCTTATCTCTAACAACACTGACATGAGCTCCATGCAAATGGTATCTTAGCTATAGGTCTAATATTAAGATGAATTAGATCCCTGAAACCATATTTATGAGTAAGTCCTTCATAACTAGTTTACTTTTGTTCACCTTACACATTCATGTATCAGCTGGTCACAATCCTTAACCTAGTCTCTTGGTTCTTCACATATACTTCACACTGTCTTGTTCTACCTTCTAGCACTTCTTTCTACAAAATCCTTTATCTTACCAGAGTAGGAGCCTGGAATCAAGTCTCTACTGTAGTAAATTATTTGAACAATTCGAACAAACAACTAGAAAGAAAAAAAATCCCACTAAAGCCAAGTTTTTAACACACATTCAAAAAGACAAACAAGGCTGGGCTGTTTCTATCTGACATCCATCATTACAGCAAAAAATATTTTGGCTCAATTTGACTCAGTATTTTCCAGCAAGAAATACAATCTAGCCTTACCATTCTCACCAGATGTCTTGTCTTTTCCATTTGTAGCTCCGGTTCCTTGTCTCTGTTAGGGGAATAAAAGCAAAACAAGTGGTTAGAACAAACCTGAATGTGCATTTTATGCTTGGAATTACTAGCAGTAACAACCAGATTTCTCCTCAGTACCTTGGTCATTCACACTCAAGCAGTGATGCTTAGAAACACTACCAGTAAGAACAGGAATGCTGAGTACCATTTAGGTACAGGTGTATAACTATGTGTGCAACTGGATGTAATTATCATGTTAGTGATGAGATAAGTGTAATGAATTTTCCAGCAGTACAAGGGTATGAGCTGCAGTAGAACATCTCTTCAGGTCCCTGCTGTGCATTGAAATCCATGGTTCTTCTGACCTGACTTTTTCCAGAAGAATGGTTTTTCTCTTTCTGCCACTTCCATTCACTCTAAGGAACAGCTTCATGACTTTCCATGAAACAAACTGATTGAAGTCTCTCTACTGAAGTAACAAACACCAGTACAGTTCAAATAAATAGTCACAGTGGCAGGGCTCTATTAAAATGGTTATATCACTATACAGCTTTGTAGGATAGAAAAGGTGACCCTATGAAAATTATGCTGCAATCCCCAGAAAAAGCATCTCAGGTAGAATTAAGATACTTGAGCAAGTATGGCAAAACCTGCATTTCTTATGCAAAATTGTCCATACTTTTGTGCATTACTGAGATAGACTAAAGAATTCATCCTGTATGGTTGTACATGTAAAAAAATAGGAATATTAAATTCAGTTAATAAATCCAGCTGCATTCCACCAGAGGCAGCACATTCTCATGCATCAAAAAAGCAAACAGCTGCAATAGCACTACAAATCAAATGGTATGTACCAAAATACAGACAGTAATATCAACTCTTATGAAAATTCATACAGACATACGTATCTGAAAGCATTTACTCTAGAATATCTGGGCAAAATATTCTGTACTCTTCTGGTTTCCGTCCTTCATCTCCCACAGTGGTGGCATTTTCAGAGTATTCTGTGCATATGGAGCTAATCATAAGTACAAAACTTTTGTGTATTCTTAAATCTCAGAATAAAAGCTAAAGGGGGGAAAAAGCTCTTCAAACCCATCAGAATACAAAAGAGTTATGTGTAGCCTATTGTGCATCCGCATGCCAGCAAGGGGGTTTTTCATCTACTTCTCCATGGCAGATTTCAGTACATTTATCTGTGCTCTACGTTCGCTGTTTCATCTCACTCTGGGCAGTGAGACAGAGTATCTCTAATGTGAACAACTGAGTCTATAGCTACAGCTACAACCTCACCATATAATGGAAATATTTGTTTCTCCCTGAAGCCTGAGAGATAAGACAGGAGAGAAAACTTGGCCAATAGAATCAAAATATGAGATTCTAAAGGGTTAGACACATTTTACAAAAGCTTAAGTCACCAACAGACAGAAATCAATAAATCCACCCAATTACTGGTTTTACTGCAGATAGTAACCTTTATGCCTTTAATTACAGCTTGGTTAGTATTTCCATGTTTCAATTTCAATACACTTATGAAATTAGATTTTAGTGTTAATGTACTAACCATCCCCAAACCCCCAAAATACTGGATTTTTTCTGTCTATAAAATGGTAGCTATATTGCTTTTTCCTCATGTTTATTTTGAAATGCTTTTTCAAGTTGCCTTATTTGCTGAGTGTTTCAGGCTGTGCTAGTTAGCCCATGTGAAAGCTTCTCTTTCCTCCCTAGGCTATACCTGTCAGGTTCTGTCTGCTACTGCTGAAGTACTAGAATATGGATCCACAAATTTTTATGTCTCAGGATATCCCTTCAGGGAGGGGGGAAAGCTGTCAAAGAAAACAAAGCTTTGGGTTTGGTCAAGGAAGGTTTATGTATTCATGAGGTCAAGATTTTCCTTTAGGTCTGAAATGAATCAAAGTACTCTACACCCTCTCATTTGATTGGTGACCAGTGGACATTTCACAAGGAAGCCCAAAAGATGTGGCAAACAAGCAGCCCCTTTCAGTTATATACATATTTTGATTTATGAGCACTGTCTTCCAGAGGAGTGCAGTGGATTAGGAATAAAAACCAATTTCTCACAAACAAGGCCATGAGACAGATGAAAAAGCCATACACACTGTGACCATCTACCTGCAAAGCCTTTAGCTTATTATTTCAATGCATTTGGTGAACTTTATTTTTAAATATTTCCAAGATGCTAGCATTGTTAGCAGCTGAAGCCACTTGCTTCTTACATCACTTTTCATGATGCTATCATATACTGCAAAACCAAGTTTAGCTTTTAAATGCCTTTCATAGCACAACAGGTCTAAACACAAGGAGGAGTTACTCAGAATATTTTCAAGAAGCAATGGATGAAAACCATCCAAAAGCTGGTATAACAGATACTGTCCTTGGATGCAACAGATCTAATAATAATAATAATAATTTTAAAATTTTTTAAAAATACAAGAATACCAAAACTAATTTCTGGGTGTTTCTTTTTTAAAAAAAGAGAACATCTCCAAGTTGCTGATCATATTTTAAGACAAAAACAATCTGTTGTTTTGTGTTTTCTATAATCTGTAACTAGCTTTCTTCATTCAAAGATTGCTTCAAAAATTTCCCAGCACTTTCTACAACAAGCACTAGGGCATAAGCACTGAATAAACTTTCCACCATACATAGAAAAAAAAAAAAAAAGCCAAAATGAACATGAGAGGAAAACCATAATGATTATACCATAAAACAGGATAAACAATTTTGTTGCCATGTTGCGTAGGAGGAAACACAGTTTATGGCTGCTTAGGGCTATATTAATTTTTAACTCAGTGGTTTTACAGAACATCAAAGGCACATCATTAAAAGTGTCTCCAAAATCAAAGTCACTCCCAATTTGTCAGAAGACAGAAGAAGGATGTCATATGCCCAACAATCCAGTAAGAAAAGAACAAGTTTACTTTCTTGTTAAATTCTCAGTGCTATACACAGCAGCAAGTTAACGCTGTATGAAAAATTATACTAAATTAGTCCCCTAGGTGTACAAACTAAGGTCAAAAGTGATTTTGCAGCCCAGAGGACTTCAAGAACATTATTGCAGCAGCTTTTCTACTCATTCTTCTAGACCCTCCTGAACTCACGAGACGAATTTTTGTCCTTATTCTTACATTCTGTTCTTGTCTTGAGCTTGCCTTACCTTTTCACTTATGTTTCCAAATAGTACCTCCATGTTAGGGTATGTAGCCAGGTGTTTATTACAGAATTTTTGAGGGCAGAGGGGTTATTTGTTTTTCAGTGAACCACAAAAAGTCCAAGATGAGGGGTATGAAACTGTCAGAAAGTTCTCCAATAAATGGGCTCTTAAAGTAGTAACATTATTCTGCTTCTTCATCTCATTGCAGGCCCAACAAGATACAGCAGGCTGTGTCTCACTAAAACAGCAGCTGCAGGTTTTTAAAAGTATATTTCTTAATTAAGGAATTAAAGAGCATCCAGGAGTAGAATTAACATAATAGAAACAGTGGAAAGTTTTTGTGGAGTGAATAGCAGAAAAAGTCAGTGGAGACTTAGGACAAAACTTGGGATAAAAAAATTATTTCAGTTACATTGAAATGTTATTAGGATGTTATGTGCACATTCAGAAGAGGAACAGCAGAGAAGATGGCATATCCTAACTTTTAAGCTGTGTTTTGCTACCAGGTCCATTCCTAACAAAAGACATTACACGTGACAGAAGGGAATACATATAAGGTACAATGCAGTACAAAAATGGCTGTGGGTCAGCCAGCTGTGTGCCAAGCAAGCCTTTATTCTGTACTACCATCTGTTCTCCAAGATTTTTTCTGTAAGAGACAGAAACAAAACTATTTCATAAGCACCTTATTTTTTTCATCAACTTCTGCTTTAATTAGTTTGGTTGCTTTAGCCTTACAATGGAAAAAATTACTGAAAAATAACTATTAAAAATGTATAAAGATTATAACCCTTCTGCAAATAAAAATATCACTATAAATATTTGCTTAAGGATTTTTCATTTTTTCCAAACAAGGAAATTTAGAATTTTTAGTTAAAGCATATAGAGTAAGGTTATACAGCAAGTTCTACCTGCTGGTTTCCTGGGAACAATGAAAGAAACAAAGTTCTTACAGGCTGATCTTCACTTGGTGTTTGTTGATCTTTGAAGATACTGTGAGTTTTAGACTACTGAAGCAAGCCCTGGACTACAAGCATAGGTATATCCCATACATAATCATTACTGACTGAAGGTTCATTGTGTGTTTTTTAGTTTCCCTTAGATAGAATATTCAGGAAATTACATTAGCATGGGTACTTCCTACACACTAAAGAATGAATTAGAGAAACCTGGATTAAAAACACAGAACAGAAGAAGGCCCTGTCAAATGTAGGACATACTTCACATAGCCTACTTTTCCAGGTACCTCTTGTCCCTGTATATTATACAATAGTTATACATCAGCTCCTCTGCTTCCAAGAATCCAGAGTTTTTCATTCTTTTTAGCAACAGGTATAAATTTGCTATTAAACCCCCTCCTCCCCCCCCAAAAAAAAACCCAGAACAAAACATTTAAAAAAACCAAAAAACAGAAAAATAACATTCAATTTAAAACCAAGCAGTAGGTATTGAAAAAAAATTAGCTTTTGCCAGTCGATCAATACATTATGCATACATGCCAGTTGAAAATAATTTTGTGATGAGGTGATATCTTGAACCTCTGGAAATCAATACAAATTTGCAATGGCTTTTCTTTCATGCTCTAGCAAAGACCACAAGCTGTATATCACAAACTAAATGAAGATACAAAATTTAAGTAAGGGAATAAACCAAGAAGCTATGACCTGGAACAAGTAGACACAACGCAGAATTCAGGAATTCCATGTGACTAATTAAGTTAAACTGTACTGGAGATTTCCATTTCACTATGTCTGACAATCTCTTTCTAATGCCATACATTGACTTAAAACTAGAGCACCTGGCACTGCACAAATTTAAGTGTGAAAAGAATTACTCTTAAGCACAACAGACTAAATAGCTTGATAATAAGGACAAAACAATCACCACGTTTAAGATAAAAATGTCAGAGAAGGAAAAATGATGCTGCTGTGACTAATATTTCTCTCCAATGAAGCTCCCTCCCAAGGGATACCTGGCTTCTAAATAATGGGACTGGAGTTTTAGCACCACCATGGTTTTTGGAGTTGTGTATTAGAAGTATGAATATGGACATCTGGGAGAGAGAAAGTGTATCATTGGCAAGCCATGAACCAATTCTGCCATTTCACTTGTTCTATCCTATTATAAATCTTCAAAACTGATCCGCAACACAGCCAGATGGTAAATCCCAAACTAACTTCTGTTATGTATGGTTCTCTAATGTATTGGTTCATTCACCTCAGTACTGGTTAGTCACCTAAAGAACATCTATAGACAGAACCAAAGAATCCCAGAGAAGCTTGAATATAAAAATTCCATTAGAAGCTACATAAGTAAAATTTTCTCATGGCTTCATTTGTGCCTCCTTTACAAGTTTCTCCCTCTTTTTCCCACATTTTTATAGACATGCTACTTAATATTTATGAGATTAAATCATCCTTCAAAGCCCACATTTAAGGTAACTGCACCATTAAGGTAAATCCATTTCCAACAAGGTAACTAAGGTACAGAGCATCCAGCCAATAGTTTGTCTGAATGATGGGTAAATCTGGCAATGTGTCTGTTACTTCTGTCTTATACATCACAGTAGGAAATCACATACCACCTTTTCTGGACACCAGACAGAATAGAAAAATATTAGCAACATATACTTCATTACAAAGCAGTTCACTCCATGTTATGAGCATACATTCCTGGTAGGGGTGACTTTCTGGAGAGTATCACTTTTCCCTTGCTGCTCTTAACCTTGGAGCTTGATTCTTTAGAATATGTCCTCTACTCTCACCTATGTAGCACCTTCTCTGCGTGCTCCTTTAAACAACAAAAAATTTCTTCAGTCAGTTTTCTCTGTCTTGTGTTGCTAGGGTAGCATAATATTGCCAGAGCAAGAGTGCCAGAATCCATCTATCAATGCTGGCTGTCAAAACTAAATGATCCCTGGCACTCTGACAATTTCTGCAATTAACTTCATGGGTCAAGCAGTCTTCTGCTTGAGTAGTTCTTCATCATCCTTAATATTAAGACTCTCCTATAGCTATTTTAATAAATTAAAACTCCACTGGTGGGCTGAGATGAACTGATTGGATTCAAATCCACTGGGCTAAATGCAGGCACAGTGATTAACACTGGTTTTATGACTTCTGTGTTCATTGAAGGCACATGAACATGCACACATAGTCATCCTAGAAACCACAGAAACATATGTCAGATATTAACAAGGCTGTGGATAACTACAAATTATTTTCTTTCAAGGCACTGTGGACCCATGGCTCTTGCTATGACAATGATTTGGGCAAGATGCCATCTCTTCACAATTTCATTTCATCTTTATAAAAAGATGACACAACCTGGACCTCAGCATTCGCGTTCTTCCATCCTTGTCAGTCATTTACACTGGTGCAAATTAAGTTTTTAAAGCAACTTTCAAATACAGAAGGAAAGCAGAAAGAAAGCACATGCTACAGCTGTCCATAAAAGCTGCAGCCTGTGTGCAAAGCAGCCCGTTTACCAAACTGACTGGTGGTGTACTGGTTGCAGCATTCCCCCAGGAAGGAGAACATGAAAGTTTAAGTACTATTTACTCAGGGTGAAGCCACAACTCCCATGAGACAGCACAAGAACAAATTCTGCTGGAAAGACCTGGCCATCCTGCTCATCTACTGGACAGCCAGGCACAGAAAAAGCAATGGGAACCAAAGGAGCAAGCCTGAAGCTGAGGCTTCTCAGAGGAGTTGAAAAGCAGCATTGCAGATCCTGCCCCTGGTTTATTTTGTTTGCAATGTGGTCACTGTTGGTGTGAAACACACATTTCAGTCCCATGGCTACACAAAATCCATACTCCACCCAATGGGCAGAGTGCCATAATCACAGCAGGGTTAGTAAAATTAGGGCATTTGCCTCAATTTAAGGTGTGATTTGTTCACTTTTGTCCAGAGAGAGCTTTTGGCTTGAGATAAGTCCTCAGAACGGGCACTTCTGAATGTACAATTGCAGCACCAGGCACAATTTTAGGTTTAAAAAGGAAAGAAATTATGAAAATAGGCAGAGAATCTCTATCCAAGCCATAAGAAGCCACTTACAGTGCTGTTCCTGAATATTCTAATAGCACAGAGAATAATTTTCACTGTGCCCCACTTTTGCAAATTCCGGGCTGTAATTTGTAAATCAGCACAGTGAGAACCTGCTGATTTTGTATTCAGCTTATATATAATGCTCTAAACAGAATATTTACACCAACACCAAATGTAATCAACATAATTAGCACAAACAGTAGCTTGCTTAATATTTATATTAGCATATTTTGAATTAAAACATTATTAAGATATTTCTCCAAAGACATTGTAATCACAATTTATTTTTTTTCTGAGGCAGGGATTAATGGAATCTTTGAAGCTAATTTTGAAAGCAACTGCAAGAATGTATTTCCCAAATCCTGTTAATTACCATGCCAGCCATGAGAAGTAATCCGTCTTTTTTTCTGCAGGAAATGAAGAATTCCATCCTGCAAGGTTTATTTGTAGGGATAATTCATATGTGGACAAGGAGATGTCTTCAGGTCAACAGAATTATGCATAAGTGGTGCTGAAACCTCAGTGTGATACTGTAGAAGTTCTTTAAATGCATGTTGGGGGCGGACTGTGGGGTTTTGGGGTTTTGTTTTGGTTGGTTGGTTGTTTTTTTGTTTGTATGGGTTTTTTTGTTTTGTTTTGTTTTTCCCTAGGAAAGGGTGAAGAGGTTATAGTCAACAGGAAAAGCCTTCTCACATCATTTGCCAAAATACTACCTCAGCTCTCATTTGGGCATGGATCATACTGTATCCTAATTATACTTAGAAATTGATAAAAAAACATCAAGGTGTCTAAAGTATCATTTAAATTATATAAAAATAGACTGAATAAGCTAGATAGCACAAGTAAAAAACCACCAACGTTCTTAAGGTGATCCCTTCCTTTTTTTATGTCCTATTCTTATCTTTTGGTAGCATCAGACCTAGCACTGCGGTCCACAATGGGCATTTTTGGGCAGGAAGCCTGCCCTAAGAACTCTGACTTCCCAGTCTAGCCCTACCTAACCACACCTTCCTATCCCCAAGGCCTTGTTTGTTTGGATACAATTGTTTGCAAGGTCATACAGAAAATAGGAGCACTAAAATTATACACGATAAAAATAACCTTGCAGCAGAGCGGTGTTGAAAACAATCATTGAAATGATCCAGCAAAAAAAAAATAAAATTGCATAGTTTAATTGTTTCTGTTGATTATTCCAGTGATGTACTTGACATCTCTGATCCACAAACAGTTGTACAGTAGCAATAGAACAGGCAACAACAGATGGTACCATGGGGAGAAGGCTCTGCAGTTTTGTTCTGGGAACTGAAAATCTGAAATCAGATCATGAAACATAGCATGCTCTGTCTCCCTGAGATGTTGCATTACCTCCAAGCAATCTTTACTCTGCCATGGAGCAAAACATGGAGCAACACTGGCACATCTATGCAGCCTAAATTACAAGTGCTGGCCACCTGTGCAGGTAATATAAGCAGCTGAAGGCAACCAGAGTGTGGCATCTGACTAGGACCAACTCAGACCCTTGGGTACCTGGGAAAAGCATTTCTCTTTAAGTGGTATCTTGGGTTTCCTTTAATATTAGCATCCCCAGATAGGAACAGTGCCCTAAGCCAATTCAGGGGTTGGGATCCTTGCCCAGGGATAACATAACTGAATATGGATGGTATTTTTGTAACAAATATTTACTTCATGTTTCATTCTCCCAAACTCTTCTGAAGTTTAGGGTAATTTAATTTGCTGAGCTGCCAACCCAGCTGTAATTGAGTTAGAGGCTGTCTTCAAGGGACAGCTTGTGTTATTAATGACAAAAATCTGCACTGACGAATTGCTTCATATCTGATGATATTGGCTATCATTAAAACAGGCTGCTTCTTCCTAGACGACAAAAATTCTGGCATTTTTTCTGTTGGCTTTTTTGGTTTTATTTCCAGTTGCACTATTAAAAAAAAAATTCTCACTTTCTTCCTATTTGTCTACACATTTCAGAAATAAACAGGTGTTATTACAGTCTGTTATGCTGCCCAAGTAACTGGTCAGATTTTAAAAAGGTATTAATTATGGCAGTTTCCCATTGTTATGCAAAGGAATTTTGAGTCTCCACCGTAGGATAAAGCCTTCTGATTTTCAAGACAACAGCAAGAGGAAGAGGCTAGGGTGTTTATGCCTCAATTACTCCTCAAATCCCCAGGCAGCCAGACTGGTCACAGAGAGCAACTCAGAGCAGCCCCCCAGCCACCTGCAGTTATGACAGGAACTTCTTTATGGCTATTCCAGGAGCAGGGGAATCACTGGAGTGAGAGCATGCTGCAGCCTTGGCAACACTCTGTACCCAGGGGCTGCTCAGAGAGATGAGGCAAACCTGTTATCTCTGGCTCTGTGCCATGAGACATTCATCCAGGGGAACCCTGAACTGGCTGCTGAAGCTCCCTTGAGATGGGGTCTTGCTTGACAGAGGATTTGTCGCCCATTGTTCAAATCTCTATCAGAACTTAACTGCTGAGACTTCAGGGGAGCTGCTATGTTTGAAGTGTGATGCAGTTCAGAGCAAAGCCGTCTTCGTACTCTGAGTCTTAACAGCAGCCAAGCAATTAGAAACAAAAGGAAAATGGGCAAGGTGATACACAAGGTCACCTTGATTATCAGGAATCAGAGACACAAGCACATACACTCACATACAGCAAGCAGAAGAAAAGCCAGGTCACTAATTCTGTCCAAGAGCTGGCCAAAAAATAGGGATTTCCATTAATCAGAAGCTCCCAGGACTCTGCAGCTGCCCACTGAACAGCTCTGGGTAGTTTCAAGGGTCCCTAGCCCTGGGACAGACCCATCAGGTTACCTGCCCTAAGACTCAAAGCTCTACAGTTCCCACAGTGCCCTAGCAGTGGGGTGAGTCCATGAGGTATGCGGCCAGCCAAGTTCAACCAAAGCTCACTCACAATGTTTCAGACACTCTCACCTCACAGAACTATTTTCCAATTAAAGTCCAGTGGAAACTTGCAAATTTATCCACTCTATGTAAATCAGTCACTCCTTCTGCCTTTAGTCTCCCATTTTGCAGCAAGCTGCATTCTACACTTTGTGCCTTGCATATGAAATGAAAGAAAAATGCCCAAGTAGATATGTTCACCTTATTCATACATGAACATGCCAAACCATCATTCAATACCATTAAAAAAAAAAAATGCTAATGTGCTCCTACAGAAATGGGTCATGCATTCATTTAATATTTGAACATACCCATGCCATGACTAGACCAAAAATAGGTTCCTCAGAAGTTTCATGCACAAAGCCAATAATAACATTCACTTAGATCCAGCTGTGTGATGCCTCATTTAGCGCATTCAGGAAAAAAATCAATTATTAAAGGCTTAAAGGGCATGATCACAAAAGATACTTCTAGAATTCAGGTAATCTGCAGCCTGGTATTTTTGCTGTTTACAACATTAATGCTAGATCCTTTGCTACCAGTGCAGATCCATCCTGTACATGCAGTTCCAGGATGGAAATGCACCAGACTTGGTCCAAGCAAATAATACAAGGCAACATTTAGAATAAAAGCCCCGTAAAACAGAGAGGATGTACTGAAATCTTACTTGAGAGGTTCAGCTCAATTTGGGATTGGATTCTGGTGCTGTCTAGTAGCTTGCAAATCATGCTGAAGAAGTGACAGCTAGCCAAGTCTGACTAGCAACTAAAAATTGGCATGAACTGGCTTGCCTAAGGCATTTGGCTGCCCTGCTTAAACTGCAGCACATGTGTGCCAGGACATGCATTTTGAAGTGTGCCAAGACAACAAGGTGTTTGCTCTCTTTTCCAGTGGTAAGAATGTATCTGTCAGATCTGAAAGGAGCAGTGATATGCATGAAGCAACTA
Source organism: Phaethornis superciliosus (assembly GCA_023637945.1). Lineage (NCBI taxonomy): Eukaryota > Metazoa > Chordata > Aves > Apodiformes > Trochilidae > Phaethornis > Phaethornis superciliosus. Next base: position 108,684,490 of record JAJQWJ010000001.1, on the reverse strand, counting down.
TGAAGCCCCACGTCTTATTTTTCCACCATGTCATCTGCAGAAAGCTGCCTGCCTAGCCATCCTCTCTTGCCTGGTATGGTCTTCCTTCTCCTCATTCCAACCAAGTTAATGCTTCTAATTTGTAGCAGTTTCAAACCCCCGTCTCCCTTTTGCCTCACATTTTACTAATACATATTTAGAATGTAAGGAATCAGATTTCAGTGTTACTGAGATTTTTTTTCCCTGAATACCACATAGTATCTCTTTAAGTTCAAAATAAAAGGCATTCTACAGAGTACTTCAATCAGAGGTTGAAACATGTACTTTAAAAAGTCAACATCCAGAGTATTAGGTATTTTAAAGCAAAAATTTTATTCCCGAGTTTGAAAGAGAAGCAAATTTTCTACAAGAGAAACAGACAGCAAGAAAATAAGAAAAAAAGAAAATTATAAAATTTTCAGTCTAGGGGATGAAAAGCCCTTGAATTCAAATGAAAGACTTGCTCGTGCTTTTTATAAGAATTATTCTTCTGTCTCTGCCTCTGCTCTATTGCCTCATCTCAACTTGGACTTGAGCAATTTCCAAAGTGTTTTCACATTTAGCTAGGCCTAACACTCCAGTTCATCTCAGGTAGGCTTCTCTCCTTTATCAGATTATGCTGCAGCTGTCTGAATTCACGTTGTTTGGAATTATTTGGTTTGTTTTAAAGAGAAGTCCACCTTGCACGTCCAAAGCCAAACTCCCCCATTCCCTCATAAAATAGGGCACAATTTCCACTGACCAATTTGACCTCACCCCACTGAATACTGAGAGCTTTGCTGAAACATGCACAGCTTCTTAGTAGGCAGACAAAGGTACAGTAGTTGTATGTAGGTAGTGACATTGATAAGGATAAATCAGTTGGATACATCTGGCTGAGAAATACCAACTCACTAAAGCCAAACTATTTGTGGGAAAATGCTATGGCTTGAAATGCATCTTCTCTTCTAGTCAAAATGCTGCCAACTACTATTTCAATGCCTGGTAATCCCTCTAGTGTTAGATTTATAAAAAACAAAGCATCACCATGGCAGATAGACAGCCAGGTGCCCTGACCAGGAGTACCTGCTGGGTAGCAAGCCTTATTCTGTAGGTCAGAGAGGACACAGATATGCAAGGCACCCACAGACAAGTAATGACTACTGCCTGCTTTCCAGCACTCTGCCCAGTGATTCTGAAGCTGTTCAGATCCCTAGTTTCCTTCAAAGTTCTCCTCTACTCCTTTTCTTTGAAAAACTGATTCTCCTATGCAATCCTACTAGCTCCTACTGAAGATGATGACTTACCAGGACTGTTCCAGCTGTCTCACTGATTCACTCCAGAAGAGCTTACAAACTCTTGGAAAGATTAACAATCTTTAGCTTCGCATTAAATTGCCCTGTTTCCAGGGGTAGCACTAGTCAGCACTAGCTTGGGTATCTCTGGTCACTGCTCCATAATTCCCAGAAAAGGTGCAACTAAAATACCTGCAAATATATCTACAGCTAGCCAAGATCCCTACAGGTCTTTCCTCTCCACTTCAGGACTCTCCTGTTGTGCTGCAGTCCAACACAACCTTGCCCTGATCAAGTGCACAGCATTCCATGACCTTTCCAAGTTTAAACCATTTTAACCTGAAAACTTGGTTCAGGTTTCTCTGGATCTACTATTAATTACAGCTTGCTTTCAGACCTGCAGGCACAATCCAGCAGCTGACTCCACAAACCTGGTAAGCAAGGAGCACCAAATCTGAGCTGTTCTGTCATCATCCTTCTGTCAGGCATTTGGACACTAACACTCTGGGTTAAAGACACTTGCTTACATTTTGCCATACATATAGCTCTGTGTCTCCACACATCAGAAAATATGAAGTCCTCATATGTGGTGCCACCCTTATCAACTTGTTGTCTCAGTCCAGGAATCATTGCCATGCATCTCCAACATCAGACAAGGACATCACCTTTCATAGCATTTTTTTCCCCTTGTTTCTTACTTTCTGCTTTATCAAAAGAGCTCTAGCATCAGTCTGCTGTCACAGTACACACAGGATCGGCTGCATCACTGTTTCAGGTCATGTTTCATACACTATATACCAAGGTGATAATATAAGACCATTCAGCTTCTGTAAAATAATACTTCTCCAAGTGGAAAGACAGTTGAGCTGTAACTAATATTCAAGGCATGTAGGTAGACAATTTTCATTTCTTCTCCGATTAAATTTTTGCTTTTTTCTCCAAATTCCATGTTAGTGCATAAATAAGGCTACACTCCACTTGGTATGAACTGATCAGATGAGACAGCACCAGCCAAATGCCTGGTGTCTGTAAGACTTACCCAGCTTACCTTTAGGTAGACTATTTGGGTCTCAGGTAGCAGACACAGGGAGTAGGGATAAACTCTGACCTCAAATCCTGTCATTAATGTGAAGTTTCACAATTTCAACTCTTCTGCAGTTGCTTACCCTGAGCTTATTCTACCAAGATTGCCATTATTCTTTCTGTTAAGAGAAATGCAGCCTTACTGCTCAGTTTCTTTCTGTTAGAGAAACCAATACTGATTTGCTTAATTAAAATGAGAGGAAGAATGGAAAAAGATTTGTTAGTTACAATTTGACCTTTTTTATTTAGTAACCAAATGTCCAAGTGATTGAAGAAAAGAAAAACAACACCTTTTCTTAGAAAGAGGGGAATGTATGTCATTCATCTTCATTACAAGATCCTATGCCTCACAGAGAAGAAAGCATTTCATGGCCCAGTGAATTTAAGACCCTGTTGCATCTGAGCCCCTGAAGAAAGGCATAGTTTTCCTCTGATGCATGCAGCCTTCTCCCAGTCCTCTTCAGACAAGAAAGGGGTGTCTTATGGTTTACATACCCAGTGCCTAGGTCTAGCCAGTCTATTACAAGTTCCTCTGTAGCAAAGACAAAGAGGTGAAACATCTAAACACTTAACCCATTACCCAGGTCATCCTTAAAAAAACAGGCATGAAAAACAATAACAAATAGTGGCCTGGAAATCAAGTATTTTATTGAAATCAGTAAGAAACCCAAACAGCGAACTTTCATGAGAAGGTCACCACTGCTCCTGTTAAAGTTAATTGCTACCATATATGCAGAACATTGCTAGGTTAACTAGGTCCTGATCATGATGAAAGTGTTGGAAGATTACTTTTATGAACTTGCCAATGCATTACAAATGTACAGATATTGAACTAGAAACTATATGCCTTTGCATGTTCTATTATCAAGTATTGCAGTAGGAAGGTTGGAGTTTTCCTACAAATGCAGCAGTTTTTGCTTTAAGTTACTCTTTTACGGGAAACGTGGCATCTGAAGTACCTATTAAAGCTAACTGCCCATTAAAGTGTTGTGTTGTTTGAAGCTCTTGGCATTCTAGCCATTGCAATGAAACCAGCATGCTTCTTTCTAAAGAGTTCATATGCCAGGCTCACCAAATTAAGATCAATTTCCAACATTACTTCTGAGTGCTATTTTAGAAGATGTTTGATCCTACTGAAACCACACTGATGGAAGGAGTGGTCAAAGTGACAGATCCAAAACAATGTTCTCCCTTCTTCCTCTTTTTTGAGCTGCAACTTACTCCTCAGCTAATAAATAGATGAGAGTTAAAATTAAAAGCTGATGTTCATGTGCTGTATCTGTCCCACCCCCACCCTGTAACAGCTGCAGAATTTCCTCCTCCATGCTGCCATGTTGTTCTTATATCTATACTGTTCTGTACCTACTGTGGGTATAAACTCGATGAGGTTAGCAGCTGGGGGTACAGAAATACCTGTAAACTACTTCCAGAATGGCTCCCATAAGACAAATGGCAGGCTCGGACACCCCTCAGGACTGCAAACAACTACAAACACCACACTAGAGAACAGCTATTTTGAACAGTTTGTTTCCCCTCTACAAACACCAGATCTTTGCTTTAGTATTATCAGGATTATTGGTGTACAATCCTCAATTCAGCATTTAAACACATCTGATTGAAAGATGCTAAATACCATTTCAGTGGAAGAGATTCAACTGAACCAAGGAGAGCAAACTCTAAAAGAATCCCAGTTTTTCAATTTAACTGCCTGAAGCAGACACATTTCGGGCAGAAGCCTCCATGTATGGCCACTCCTTTTCTAACAGCCTTCTGGTGATCATACTTGTCCACAATGATAGACATGTTCAGGTTCTCCCTGTCTGCAGCACATTCCTCATAAATGTCCTGCAAACACCCCTATTACAGCACCCTTCATGATCCTTCTGAAGGTAGACAGAACAGTTGCTACGTGATTCAAGAGCCCAGAAATATAAGGCAAAGAAATACAACCAGCTTTAGCTAAAGGGAGAAACAAGACCAGGTGTTCTTTGCATTCAAAGCCTAACAAAACCCCCTGCATTTATACAGCAATCAAGTCCCCAGCCTCCCCAACTAAGAGACCTAGGCACTCTAAATAGAGTGAAACTCCCTACTGTTCTCTCCTGTCTTAAAAATTCAATGTGCCTGATTGGTTGATGCCTATTTCAGAAAGCTAAAATATTCCTGCAACTGCATGGTAGCTAGGCTGCTCCTAAAATACAAAGCTGCTGGCTCAAATCCCACCTTAGGTGGTGCCCATCAGCATCCTGACAATCAGTACAGCAGTTAACTCACATTGTGTAAGGCTCTTCCAGTTCCAGTTCTAAAATCACAGGTGCCTCAGGCAAGCTGGCTGATTAGGTGGTTTTCCTGAATGGCTGTTCCAAAGTCAGGCACCCAAGTAAAACTCCCCCCCTACCCCAGCAATAACACTCTGAACATTTAATATCAAAAGGAAACAAATGCAGCCAACAAGGCAACCTCTACTGTTACCATTTTAAATGCCTGCCTCCTTACACTTGTGATTCACCCCAAACCACCGGAACAACATGCAGGGCTGCAAGCCCACACTCTTTAGGTGTGCTCCTTCTCAAGTTTCCAGACCTGACTCCTGATGACAGTAAGGATCATTCCGCACAGGAGGCAAGAGTGGCGGTGACTGCTGGAAAAATGTTTGTGATTAAATGCTTCTTGAAAACGTTTGTTCCAGAGGAATACTGTCACTCTGACCAGACATCATCTGCCAGATAGTTAAGTGGCTGCTAAGACAACAGGATTCCCTGTGGTGAATCAAGTTTATGCCAGTTAGGAGTCTAGAGGCTGGTAGAACTGCTGGCTATGAATAGCTATTTTGTATTTGTCTATCATCTCATTAGTCAAATTTCGTTCCCCCGGGTCTTCCTGTGTGACCAAAGACCTTTAGCAAAAGGGCTGCATCTCATGGGGACTCACTGAGAGTAGCTGGTGTTTTCCAGCATGGCCCTTTCCTCTAGGCTCATTAAAAATAAACACCTGGAGGCCTGAAGAAAAGAATCCTCAGTTATTTGAAGACAGACTTTCAAACCTACATCAACACCTAAAAATTATTTCAATATATGGTGAGAAGTTCCCTATGCAGCTAAGTGATCTATCTGCCACCAAAACCAAGAACCTGGAAGCAGTAACCATGTTTTGCAATGCTACTTGGTAAACTCTTACACCTCACATTCCCTGTCACTCGTTACTGCAGGGACAGGCTTCTGCCCAGCAGACAGAGCATCCTAAATGCATTTTCAGACAAATATCACAGATGAAGAAGAAAAAAAAAAAAAAAAAAAAAGGTTTTTTTTTTTAGAAAAGTTCTTTATTCTTCCTGACAAAAATACATGCTAGAAAATAGAAAAGTACTACAGGCAAAGCTCAGCTTTCTCTACCAGGAGACTAGTAATCACTGCCCATAAGCAGGAAATAAATAAGTTAATTTTGCTTGAACCAGTAAAAAAAATCCATGCAATGTCTCATCAGATAATTTAAGGGGTATGAAAGCTCTCTTCAAACATTTCCACAACTGCATTTCTAGCTCTACTCAAAGTCTAACAATTCTTAACGTAAAGCCAAAAACCTTTCTGCCCTCCCAACACCATTCCATTTGGGATAATCTTTTGATGGATCTAGATGAGCCTCTTTTCAATCACCCTCTCCTCAGATTTTCCAGCAGATTAAAACAAAATAAAAATATTTTTCAGTTACAGCATTACAAGTGAAATCCACCAAGACTTCCATCCAAATACAGCAAACAGCTGTTTAAGAAGCTTGCTTTCCACAAATCTTTTTTGCCTCATTTTTTAGACAAGAGTCTTGCAGCGAGGTGGTTTGGGGTGGTACAGTTGCTTTCATCTATATTTTAGAAAAAAAAAATTTAAAAAGATCTTTCGAGAAGAGGCTGACAGGCAAGTAACAGCAAGAAAGCTTTTCTTCACTGTGACTGCTAAACTCTCCAGCTTTTGAAGACACTGAGTGCAGTGTCACTTATACAGGGCTTAGTGCTGTGCAAGAGAAAGAGGTATTTCCAGCTCAGTGTTTGCTAGGAATGCTGTTCTGTGAAGGCACAAGGAAGTGTATCAGAGAACTCCCGTGCTGGAATTATAGGTAATCTTAACGTTAATCAGGACTTCAAAAATTCACAAGGCAAGCAGTCCGATTCAAACTAAGAAGGGTTAATTACTGAGCAAATACAACCCGGCAGGGGGCTACAACAAAAGACTGCTACATTAAGAACAGTATTACCCAAGATTTTTCCCTGAACAGTATCTTTAAGGAGCAGAATAGCATTGTTGCTTCACACAGAACACTTCAGCTAGCTTGGGTGGGCAGAGGGACAGTGACTGGGAAAAAACCTCACGCTGCATAAACGCCGTCCAGTTAATACAAATAAAGTCATCAGCCAAGGAGAGGTCACAGAGCCTGATGCATTACACCTGGACTGCCAGATCTCTGCAAACAACAGAAAACATGATGAGAATTTCCTCTGCTCTTCCCCTTCAGCCTGACCTGCAAGCCAAGATGCAAGCTTATCCTCACAAACTCGACCTTCAGACGATACTCCAACATTACTCTGTCTCAGGTCTCAGGTTTACATGCTCACACAGCACCTACACAACTAGTCAGAACTTAGTTGGTGTCACCCTCAATTTCACTCTTGCCGCTAAGAAAGGAATACCCGTTTGCTAATGAAGCTGCAGGTCTTTCATAAAAGAAGGCAGGCTTCAATAAACAGGTGTTGGGTAAAGGCAATATACAGGTATCTCCACCGTTTGTCAAACAAAGAGATGCAGTAGAGAATGTGGGATCTGACAGATTTACCTGCCTGGCGTACGGCTGACTACACTGTCAAGTACTCGTCATACCTGACACTTTTAACAAAAATACTAGTTTGCACCAGAGAACTTTTCCACAGTAAAACAAAAAAAAAAACCCAAAAAAAGCCACCACACCCCACAAGTGAGAATTTTCAGCTTTATTTATTTACGAGTAAACGGGATCCTTACATGTTCGTCACGGTTTACATTTTTTCCTTAATTGTAATCCTCCTCATGACACCACTTATGAAGTCTGCATCAGCAATCAACTATGAACGTGGCATTTTTTTCCACGAGCTCCAGCAGATAACTTGCACACAAATAACCAAATCTGCACAGCAACGCAATAAAACGAAAAAAAAAAAAACAACTTTAAATTATCAGGAGGCTTTAATAAGCATATCCTCCACTGAAGCACATGGTCCTTCAAGGGGCAGAATATTGCCTCGCTTTATGCTTCGAAGAAGCACACACCTGCTTATCAGAAGACAGGGTTTAAACAGAAGCTACGTTATTACACATTCCCCACTCAGCAAAGCGACACCTCTCAGATCCACCAGCCCGGCGTGGTCGATACAACACAGCCTCACCGGCTCCCCAGGTATCACTATATAATGATAGGGCATCACCCGTCCCCTCCCTTCAGGACAGGGACAGTTACCTTCAACCCCAAGCTCAGCCCCACACTCCAACCCTACCGGGACGTTTTCCCAAGGGCTGGGGCGGTTTCCCCCTCACAATCTCCCCCCCCCACACCCGCCCCGAGAAACCGCCGCCCCAACGGCCGCTCACCTCGCTCATGTCGCGCGGCAGCCGGTCTCGCGGCAGCCCACCCAGCACAGCGCTACCGCCGCCCCGCGCCGCGCGCCCGTTAAGAAGCGGCGCCCCGCGCCCAGCCGCGCCCGCGCCAGCCAATGAGCGCCGCGCCCGCGCTCGAGCCCCCTCGCCCCCCCCCTTCCCCTCTCACTCCCCCCTCCCCCCAGCCCATTACGAGAGGGAGCGGCGCCCCCTGGCGGCCACAGCGGCTCCACCGTCCGCAGGAGCCGCAGCGGCTGAGGGAGCCCCCCGGGGATGGGCGGTGTGGGGGAGGCGTCTGGGGGGGTGTCCCCTGTCCCCTGTCCCTTGTCCCTTGTCACGCAAGGCCAGGAAGCAGCCGCCGCTTCCCCCTCCTCCTCGGTCGAGCGAGCGTGGCCGAGGTTTTGCCGCGGGAGCCCCGCTCGTCCTCAGAAAGCGGTGGTGAGGGTAGCGGGAGCGCCGCTGTCCCCAAAGACCCCGCAGGAGGAGCGCACCCCGCTTTTTGCTGGGGGGGTGGAGGTAGAGGCGTAGGGGGGGTCCTGGTCACCACCGAGGGAGGCGGCTGCTGCAGCCTGGGAGATGGGGGTGGACCCCGACGCCCTGTTGGGGATGGGAGAAGTACAGGTATCTCCACAGATTGTCAAACAAAGAGATGCAGTAGAGAATGTGGGATCTGACAGATTTACCTGCCTGGCATACGGCTGACTACACTGTCAAGTACTCGTCGTACCTGACACTTTTAACAAAAATACTAGTTTGCACCAGAGAACTTTTCCACAGAAAAAACAAACAAACAAACAAACAAACAAACAAACAAAAAAACCAACAACAAAAAAAACAAAAAACCCACAAGTGAGAATTTTCAGATTTATTTTTTGATGAGTAGAAGGGATCCTTACATGTTCGGCCCTTCCAATAGTGTGTTCTGGAGGCAGCCTGAAAATGTGCGGTTAGTGAGGACAGAGTGGGTTAAATAGTCAAATTTTGGAGTTTCTGTCTCCCACCAGGCTTTGTTCATTCTTGGAGCTCAGCAAAGCCATCCTGTGAGGCTCCCTAGCTGCCATTTCTGCTGAAATACATAGAGTTTCTTCATCTAGCTGCTCTCATAAATATATGGAAAAGAGTCCTTTCGATAATTTTTCTGAACTAAGAATTAAAACTTTGGAAAGTATGCCGTTGCACTCCAGCATCTATCTTTTGATGGAGCACAATTACTATCTTTGGCAATACACATTGGGATGCTCTGACTCATGTTTCTGTGAAGAAATACAGACTCAGTTTGCCCCAAGAAAGCATTCTACACCCTCATATTTTTTCACAAATCAATAAAAAAAGTTAACACGTTACTTTGGAGAGCCCAAGAAGCTTGCCAAACCTTTACACTTTCAGGGACTGCCTTGCAGAAGCCTCCATCAAAATCCATGCTCGGGGCTAGCCTGAATAAAGCCAGTGATATTAATTTGATGAAACCTTTATGGAAAACACCTTTCCCGTTTGAGTTGCAGAGGCACAGGCACTGCAGGGCCACCTTCCCATAGCCCCCCTCAGCAGATGTGCGGTGACAAAGGGGCACACAAAGCCCTCCTGTTGCGGTCACTGCTGCCACAGTTTCAGTCTTCTTCTGCCTCAACACTGGCCTGGCTGTGCTGTCCTTCCAGAACTCCTCTCCAGCAGGAGCAGGCTGGGCTTCTCCACCTGAAGATGAGGAGGCTCCACAGGCAATGGAACCAGGGACACTGCCCAGATGTCTGGGGATGGCATCAGGATAGTTAAGGCACAGTTGGAGCTGAATATAGCAAGGAATGTGGAGAATGATAAAGAAAATGTACCCCTCCTGGTAAATATAACAGAAGAGCTGGTGACAACAATCAAGGAGAAGACTGAGGTACTCAATAAATCATTTCCCTCAATTTTTAATGGCAAAGTGTCTTCCCACACCTCTCAAAGCCCCTGAACCTCAATTCAGGGACTGTCAGGATGAAGTCCCTTGCCTTGAAAGTGATGATCAGGTTTGAGACTCCCTGAAGAGCCCAAACATACACAAGTCCATGGAAGCTGACAAGATGTATCCCAAGGTCTTGGGGGAATTGGCTGATGTGGTTGCCAAGCCACTCTCCAGAATATTTGAAAAGCCACAGCAGTCAGGCAAAGTCCCCAGCGCCCAGAGAAAGAGAAATAGCACACTCATTTTAAAAAATTATAAGGACCCTGGGCAGTCAGCCTTACCTCTTTGGCCAGTAAGATCCGTGAGCAAATCCTTTTGGAATACATGACGAACCATATGGTAGACAGGGAAAATTATTAGAAACAGCCAACATGGCTTCACCAAGGGCAAATCATGCCTGACTAATGGAGTGGCCTTCTAGGATGGAGTGGCTGCAGCAGTGGATAAGGGAAGAGATAGAGATGCCATGCATCCGGACTTACGTAAGGCCTTTGATGTGGTCCCCCACAACATTCTTGCTGCTAAATTAGAAAAAACTTTGGTTTGGTGGATGGACCATTAGGTGAATAAGGAATTGGCTGGATGACAGTTTCTAAAGATTTCAAGTCAGTAGGTCTATGTCCAGGAGGAAATCAGTAATGAGTAGTGACCCTTGGGGATCGGTACTGGGACCAGTGCTATTTCATATCTCCATTAATGACATAGCGGGATCAAGGGCACCCTCAGCAAGTTTGCATATGACACCCAGCTGAGTGGTGCAGTTGATTTGCTTGAAGAAGAGTTGCCATCCAGAGGAACCTTGACAGGCTTGAGGCGGGAGCCCATGGAGAACCTCATGAAGTCCAACAAGGCCAAGTGTGATGTCTTCATCAGAGGAACCCCTGTAGCAATAAAAGCCAGGGGATTAATGGATTGAGAGCAGTCCTGTGGGGAAGTACTTGGGGGTACTGGTGGATGAAAAGCTGGACATCAGCCAGCAATCCATTCATATCCATTTACTTGGACTGATAAATGTGTTACAGTGTCAGCTCAGAAGTCTGACCAGTGCTAAATGATGATTTACCCTGGTTTTGGGGAAACTTGCCAGCTCCTGACAAGGTAAGAGCCACTGTGGTTCTTCTCAGTCACTGATGTCATTGATAGCCTAAGCCAGCCACTGGGACTTCCATGTCCATGATTCCAGTCATCTCAGTCTCCAGGGAAACAGAAGCAGGGAGTTTGTTCTGTAGCTTCAGGAGTGTCAGTACAGTGAAAGGACCCAAAGTAAATATGATGAAGTTCAGCCCTAAAGAAGGTCTGTATTCTGTGACAATGTTTTTCAGCGAAAAGTAGTTGTAGGTACACAGTCAGAATATGGATACTAACTATGAATACTAATGCAGGAATACCATTGGTCTGTCAGATTATGGGTAAAAGACTCAATGATAACATAAATGATTAAAGGAGTATTTCTGCCCAAAGGGTTCACAAACATAGGTAAGTGATACAGACTTCTGAGAGAAAATCTTCTCATTTCCCATTGACGCTGACAGGAGTCCTATTGGTCTCACTCTTCATCATCAAAATAAATATGTCAAATTCAAGCAGAAAATCTTCTGAGGATAATCCAGGCTGTAGTCCACTGTGCACAGAGAAGCACTTTATGAGAGAAGGCTTTCCACACTAGACTCAGCAGGAGAACATAAAATGCCTTTATTTTCTGACCTGTTTTGAGGGGTTCCCAGCTTTCAGGAGAGGCACACTGGGAGAGCACACTGAGCTCCACATGGGGAAGCTCAGAGGTCTCGTAGCACTCAGCTCCACACCCTCAGTGCATTGCTCTCCCACTGCAGAACATCCCTGCAGCACCAGTTCAGTCCCTGTGCTCTGGATTGATGTGAGCTGTCATTCGGAGGAATGAGCTGCAGATTAGCTAGGGGGAGAAGTGGAGAAGGGTGGAAATCCATCCCTTCTTGGGGCCTTATGTTAAATTTTAGTTCATAGCCAGCTACCGCTCTTTTCAAATGCATCATGGTCTGTTTTTTCTAAAGCAATGATGCTGATGGTGATGGCAGTGCCCTACATGCAATGAGTTTCTGCTCTGAAAGCAATATATACTGCAAATACTGCAATATGCAGTGGCAGCATAAGATGCATAAGCCACCCTCAGACAGGTTCCTGAGTGAGAACAGGACTCCTCTGTCCCTGATGAAAGCCCTTGACCAACTGAGGTGAATCTGTTCTCTGTCTCCCTCTGAACAAATCTTGTTATGTACCTCTCACATTTGCATATACACCGGGGAATACTTCCATAGCCAACCAAAGCAATGTAGATATAAACTGGGGACTGAAATGTCTGTTTTCTCTCCTACTTCCTAGTGTGGACCGAGTGAGCTTAATATCTCTTGAGCATACACACTCTCAGACACACAGATACATCCTAATCTTGGGTGCAACATTAGCTCTGACATTTTAATTTTTGAGCAAGTTTAGCTTGACATATCTTGAGTTCTGTAAATTCAGCAGCAACTTGAATTTTTCAGAAAGAACTTAGAATAAAAACAACCCTAGTATTTGTTTCGTTTATATTCTGTCATTTCTGCTGGCGGATGACACTGGGGTTTAGTTTTCTAGTATCCCTTTGCTGGCAGATTTTCTTACATACAGCAATCCTTTAATTTAAAGGTGTCCCAAAACTCACCTTTTACTTAAGTGCACAGCTAAATAATGATGCTATTAAACAGAGAACATGTTCTAAGCTAATCTATTTTCAAGAGCTGTTATATTCTGAAACTTTGCTATTAAAATACCACCTTCTTATTCATCATGTGTATGCTCTCTGTGTGTTCCATCTTGTCTGCTGACATATAACTACAATTTTACTGAATTTTACTCCCACTTACCTGAAAGGCTTATCAGAGAACATCTGAGATGCATCCTGAAGCAGAAAGCATTACAGGCTTCCAAGGAGATTCACCTGTGCGAGGAGACTGTAAACAGCTCTTATCTGCAAGACTTAGCAATTGCAGCAAAATATCCATGTGCTGCATATGTGTAATGAAAGAGTTAATTGTATATTTACTCTTTGTAACTGGCAAAAGCACACACCTACAACTGCAGAGTCTTGCTTCGCTTTCAATCCTGTCACTGGAGTCACCTAATGAATTAAATGGTTTATTTAAAAGCCTGGTTTGCTGCAGAACTGGTTCTGAAGAGACAGTAATACAGATTTATTACTGTTCGTAAAAACAGCTTAACTGCTATATTTTTCAGTGAAAATTTGATTCAAATAAAATCAACACCCAAAAAGGTTAAAATATGACTGTCCTGTGAAAGGTGTTCCATATTCCAAGAGCCACCTTGTTTGAAAGGATGTATTTTGATTTTGGCTGTGATTGCAAATACTGAAGTCTTCCAGCACTTGAGATTGGTACACTGAAGTGAAACCTATTCCTGTGAATAGGTTTCCTATGAAACCTAACCACTATGATTTTTTAAAGAAAGGAAAAATTTCACTCAAAAAAAATCAGGGATGTTAAGTTCAATCAGGAAGCTTTAATTCCAGAAAGATATGTGCCTTTGAATACTGGAAAATAAAAGGAGATCTGGAACATGACCTTAATTATAGAGAACATGCTGTAATTATAGGCTTTGGTTTGCTTCTTGATAGTAATAGATTTAACAAGCATAGCCCTAGATACTACTGTATGACGTATGACTGGTCATTGATATATATCAGCTAATTTGCACAAATAAAAAAACCCCAAAATGTTGAAAAAAAGCAGCTTAGCTTCAATTAAAATGTATTTTTTACCTTTTAATTAAGAAGCTAATGTCTGCAGGTAGTTAAGCAACAAAATACCTGTGAAGATTTGGGCTTTAAGGCCTCTATTATAATCTAACCTTTGTTCCCATGCAAGAGGAATGAGTCAAAGGTTCCAACAAAATCTTATTGCTGTCGAAGTTACAAAGATATCAAATATAATTTGGAAAAATTGAGTCTTTTCTCTGGAGAGTTGCATGACATGACTTACTGTACAGTGTGAGTCATCGTCTATCTTTAAAAAAATAAAACAAAAAAACAGCACCCAAATATAAGCGCCAGTTCTTCAGCCTGACCAAAGATTTTTGAAGGATATAATACACAAAAGTGTCCTTAACTTTGGTGTAAAAAGTTCTCACTTTAAGCCAGGTTGCCAAAACCATTCAAAGTCAGAAGAATGTTGTGAGGCTTGACTCTTTGGTTGGCTTTGTTTTGCAGAAGCCAGAGGATATTAAAATGTGTAGCATTCAGAAGTTACTTGGCACTTCCCTATGGCAGTTAACTTTGTAATTAAGAGGTAAAAAGACAGAATAATTATAAGTTAACTATTTTCAATCTCTGTACAGACAAAGGAATTAATGTGATTTAAAAGACTCACAACAATTATAACTTGCAGTATGGAGAGACAAGGAATTCTAAAGTACATTCCTTCCCTTACTTTACTTCAGTGACTTTGGGGAAATTAAGGTTTAGGGAAAACTCTTCACACTCAGCATCTCTTTCCATGCCCTTTGGATTAAACAAAGGAAAAATCAAACTCTTTGCCCCAAAATTCTCAGTGATATCTTGCAGAAACACAGAATGTCTTTCCAGTGCAAGGCGAGAGCATTACATGCTGCATATGTATATGTATGTGTGTTTGTGGTTATGTATGTATGCACGCTGCATATGTCAGGGTGAAGTGAGACTTCTAGGAGAGTCTGTTGGCTCTTATCTTTGCCAGGGTGAGGAAAGCCTCAGAGAATGGATCTGGAAGGCTCCCAGCTTCAATAGGACTGAATTGTGTTGCATGCTGAAGCTGTGACTGCCAGTACTAAGTTCTGCATGAAGCTCATGGATCACAGTCTCGTCTTCTACTCCAGCTGCAGAAAACTACTTTGACCAAAAATGAAGAGTAGTGGTACAAGACACTTTCCACAGTGCACCACCCAGCATAAAGCTGAAGTTTGGAAGTTTTTCTGTCCCTTGTTTTTTTGTTTGTTTGGTTGGTTTTTGTTTGGTTTTTGTTTGTTTGTTTGTTTTTGTGTTTGGGGGGGTTTGTTTTTTGGTTTTTTGTCTTTAGACAGAGCAGAAACATCAAAATAATCTCTGATCTTTGTGTTGAAGGCCAAAATTTGCCAGATGTTTTACAGGATTTTTCCTGTCAAGAAAGTCAAAACATTCTAATGTTTTCTTTCCACTTGCCCTAGAAACCTTTTTAGTTTTGATTTGATAGTAATTACACAGAACATATTTCAGTAAAAGGAAGTTAAAGTCACCTAATCACAGAATCACAGAATTGTCATGGTTGGAAAAGACCTCTAGGATCACTGCATCCAGCTGTCCATACACATACACCCAAAAAAACCCAAACAAAATATATTTATCTATATCTGTATCACCATGCCTACTATAGCATGTCCTGAAGTGCCCCATCTACACAGTTTTTAAATACTTCTAGGGATGGTGATTCCACCACCTCCCAGGGCAGCAAATTACAATGTTTAACTACCATCTCAGTAAGGAAATTCTTCCAGTCTAAACCTCCCCTCGTGCAACTTCAGGCCATCTCCTCTAATCCTATCATTATTTACTTGAGAGAAGAGGCCAGCATCCACCTCTATACAACCTTCTTTCAGGTAGCTGTAGAGAGCAATAACAGCAATAAGGTCACCTATCAGCAATTAGCAATTAGCTGTAATTAGCAGCTGCCAAAAGGAGGATACCAAGGTGAACATACTGCATCTCTGCTCTTCCATAATGCAAATAAATGTTGGGGTTCTTCTCTTTCTAGAGCTTGCCTCTGCTGTGCATGCCGTAACAGCTGAGGGCATGGATCAAGACTGAACACTTGGCTGGAGAGGGAAAACTTCATCAATGCTAGGGCTCACCCACAAGAAGTTAAATAAAAAGCAAGACTTGTTTATATTTCTAAACTTATTTTAAAAATATATTTGTGGATTGATATATGAATCTTTGAGTCCTGAGCCTCAGCTTCTGGGGCCTTTACACCACTACACAAATGGCTTTTAAATGCTACTGGTTAGCATCAACATTGTATATAATGTTTTCTGGAAGTAGAAAGCATGATCTGACTTCAAAAGGTCCCTTCTAGGCCTATTTCCTGCACTCATTTTGTTCACAAAATGGGATCCGTTCCACTATTCAAGGTAAAGATACTTACTTAACATTCAGAAATTGAGCAAGTCAAAGAAAACGTAAGATCAGCACTTTTTAATTTCTAAGCTGTGAAGCGCAACAACAGACTGAGACAGATTGTGCTGGCTTCTAGAAATACCTATTTAGTAATGGGTATGCTCAGAGACCCAGAATCAGGCACTTTAACACAGCCTGATCTATGCCACTGAGTTAAATCTCTCCTTTCAGCAACAGCTAGTTTGCTGAGAGGGAAAAGAGACATAAAGTATGTGAGAGAAAAACAGGCATGTGTGTTCAGCATATAAAGGAGCAAGCTGATGAGGAGGTATAACTGATTTTGCTGAATCTTTTAAAATTAATTTATTTGCATTTTTTTCTATTAATTAATTATAAAATGGAGATGAAAACAAAAGCAGCTTCCATCTGCCTGATGGGAATGGATGACTCCTCACTAAAAGCATCTCCTTTTAACAGAGAAGAAATGCTAAATTCTGTTTCCTTCATCTTTCTTCTGCAACGTCTGTGTTACCAATTAAAACATCTCATTTAGCCATTTTCTAAGGGCTAATGGTGGCATTTCAATTTAATGGTTGATGACTTTTCCAAGGGCTTTGCCCATCTTCTATCCTTGCTAGCAAACGGTCTCTCTCTGGACCAGTATCTTTAATTGAGGTGTTCTTAAGTCAAGGTACTTGTAAAGGTCAACATAACTTTAAAATAAAGTCGAGAATGTAGAAGAGGTCACGTTCTCTGTCCTAAAGCACTGTGGTTTCATTTTATTCAGCTCAGGGTTTTTCTTGGTGGTATTTACAAAGCACAGTCAGAAGGAGAGTTTGGAGGGACTGGGATCTTGCAGTTCTCTGTGAAAGAAGTTTTTCTTGAGAGAATTTCAGGACATCACTGACCACCCTGATTTGTGTCCTGGCAGAACATCTCTCTCTCCCCTCCCCCATTCCACCCTTAATTTTAGATGAGAGAAAGGAAAGCACCCTGAGATATTTTTAGTCCTTGTGGATATATCTCTAAGCACTGGCATGGAAACCCTTCTGAAAGATGTCAGTCTTCTATGGATGTCAGTGGGGGAGGGTAAGAACAAGGCCAAAGATGAGGGATGCCCCAATTCCAGCCTCACAGTCTGTGTGTCTGGCACTGTGAAGCTTTTATAAATTGTTCTTCTTATCCTTCCTCTTTAAAATGCAAGCTAGGTCACATGTAGCTTGTTTAATACTTGCTGCTGCACAGAAATTAAAAATAGATGCACTTAGGACTAGAGAAAAAGTGCAGTTGGATTTAATACATTCTTGTGCAGTTGGTTTGTTCCTGTGCAGCTCTAGTGCAATGCAAAATACAGAGGTCTAGCATTTACCCTGGCACACTATGAGTTTACTGAAACAAAAGTCCAGTACTTTCCCAAATGATTATGCAGAAAATGATTTTGAGACAATTAGAAGCATCTCAGTCACTACAGTGGACTTGGCAGTGTGATGAATTACTGGCCATGACCCTAATAGACTACCTCAGACCTCAGCTACAAAATTAAGTAGTGGTACTGAGTTTAATTTTTTTTTTTCAGGAATTTTGTTTTTATAAATAATAAGTAGGTCCATTTATAGACATTACTTGAAGGAGTTTGAGAAGGTCAGTGGAATCTGGTTCTCTTAAATATTTAGTTTATCATCTCTTTGTATTTAAAGTTTCAGAAGCTGAAACTTTAATGATGTTATGCAACTGAAAACAGATGAGTTCACCTGATATTGAGCAAGGAAAGGGTATTAAGTAACATGCCTCTTATCCAGGAAAGGCTGAAAAAATTCTAGTTTCTTTTATAGAGGACAGTGACATTTTGGTGAGCATTTATATTTTGTGTTCCAAACAGATTCATAGAATCAAGGGTTAATTTAGCTCAAAGTAGATCTCTGGAGGTTATCAGGTGCCCCAGCTCCATGCAGGGCCAGCATCAGTGGGATCCTTGTTACCCCTGGAACAGCTATGAAACACAGCTCACATAAGGAAACATAGTTCAACCATTGGTTATAAAATGGAATCTAACCTAGAGCCTGGAGCTTTTGTGTCTGTGTGTATTATCTTTGTCACTAATTAATTGTTCTTTTGCCAGGTGGTGTTGAATAAAGCGTGTAAAATTATTTTAATAGAAAATTTAAATGAGTAAATAGGGCTTCCATGTATACAATAAACTCATAAACAGTTCCTCTTTTGAGCACATTTTCTGACTTTGCAGGAATATCTCAGCAGTCCTAGCACACACTGTCAAGGTCCCCATTGCCATCTGGTCTCCAGTTGTTCCGTGGGTGGAGAAGTCGTCTGTGTGGTTCCCTGGCTGTGGCATTGCATCACAACACAGCTGTGACAATCTCCCCCTGTGCCTCTTCATGCAGCTCCAGAGGCCACTTCTTGGGCTTTGAAGTACGGCCAAGCTTTTTGGGAACAGAAGACCTCTGAACCCAGGGCCTGAGGGGAAGGGCAGCCTAATATTGAGCCTCTCTTGCTCTGGTGAGGGAGGAAAACCCTGACAGTCATGCAGTAGCCTGTATGGGTGTCTCAGGGTCTGTAATGAATTCTGAATCTTTACTTCCTAATGGGATTTTCTGTTTGTTTTTGAGAGCTCTATTTGTTGAGGCAATGATCAGAACAAGGACCGAGAAGTAGGTGAAAGTGTATTTTATACATATCCTCAAGGTTTTGGGTGATAGCCACTAAGATCTCACTAGGCAGGATGGTTAATTACACTCTGGGTTCTGTGTCTGTAAAGTCTGCTACTTACCTGCTTGGACCACATCTCTAACCTATGCACCATGTATCAGCAGTATGGGGGGTTCAGTGGGGAAAGGCACTCATGATTACTATAAAACTGGAAAACAAGTAATGCATCATTTGGCTCTTGGGAGAGCTGTTAGCAGGATAGTCCAGAATCTTTTCTCAATCACTCCACAGGATCTTCAATGTAGCTTTCTTGGTTGGTTGGTTTGTTTTTTTTCTTTTTTAAAAAATTTCAAATTGATGATGTTCTGTTTACAACAGCAGAGAGACATGAGAGTCACTTTCTTTCTGTTTGGTGCTGCAGAAACATGCCTTTCCCTCCATGTCCTTGTTCTCCTTCCTGCCTCACTGCTGCAAAAGAAGGGGAACAATTCTGGATGGTGACCAAGAATTGTTTCTTGATAGGTGCCATTAATATAATGCAAAACAATGTGCAAGCATCCCAACTCAAGTCCATTTCCATATTAGATGTTTATTCCCCTTTATCCATTATACTCATTTCTAATCTAAAGAAAGATATGACTGATGCCTGGAAAACTAAGTAACCATTGTGTCCTTCAGAAGTTTTATGCGATAAATTACCTTGGCCATAAAATACATTTTAAAAATATAACTGGCTATTGAAACTAGCCATGGTCCATGCCCAGAAATGCCAATTCTAACCCAAGAGAAGGAATAATTAATTGGGTAATGAAATTGAAAGCGTGATAATAGATTTATTACTTAAATTGTTGATTATACCAATTGACCTTCTAGTTAGATCTTTAAGTCTTCATAAAGTCCTCTTGCTCCTTGACAGGAAAAAAACAACAACCCTGTGTTAGCAATTATATTCACTTGACAACTGTGTTTGCAAAGCAGAAAACACAGCAAAAGCAACAAACTGAGGTCAGTGAACTCTTACCTATGAGGTCTCCAGCATAAGATCAACCCAGGCAGCCTGAACTGACTAGTCTGCACTGTGAACCTGCAGTAGAAAGCCCAGCACAGTTACAGCCCAGCACTTATATGTAAATTGCTGCAATTACAGGATGTCAAGTTGATGTTTTAAATTAACTTGGTCAATGACCCACGAGTGTGTCTGAAGGCAGTGCTTCCCTGGAAGATAAACACAGAGAAAATGAGAGAGTGCAGTTACTCTCTCGCTCACTGTGAAACTTTATCATTGAGCAGCTACAAAGGGCAAAAAGGACACAGGTGTCTGCTAAGCAAATCTTACCCAGCAGCAAAATTAACAAATATAAGCAAAGGAGTGACTTACGTAAAGTGACATTAGTAACCGTAGCTCATGGCTCTTCTTACGGTTTCCATTTCAGGGCACTGTCAATGACTTCATAATTATCTGACATTAATTCTATCTACCTCTGCCCTCTCAAAAGGGCAGAAATAATGGTGAAATTAAGTTGAAATTAAGGAAACCAAGGCCTTTTAACTTCTTATCTATGAAGCTTCTGAGTGTAGCGATATAGCAAGAGAAAGAAAACCTCCCTCATTTGGTGGATGATCTTCCCAATAAAAAATCTTCATTAATTATTGCGGATTGGGTTCATTGCAATAATTGAATCACATCTGCAATGCAGGGCAAAATCTGCCAGCAGTCTGGCCAGTGAAGGTAAAGAGATATCGATTTCCTCCCTTTTTATTTCTGCAGTGCCACGTGGTTGCTCACTGAGCTTCACAGTCAGCTGAGGAGTGAAGGGACCTTCTCTAAAGAATTTGGGTTCTTAATTAAAACCACTAAAACTATGAGAATTAACAAAAGAGGGGGAGAAATGCATCTCCAAAGGAGGGTGGGAAAAAAACAACCAAACAAAAAAAAAACTTTTCTTGAGAGAAATAACACATTGTTTGCAGCAGTGCATCTAAGGTATGCATAGTTCAGACATGACTCTGTTGCAGCTGCTCAGCAAGAAAGCACTTCCACAAAAAGCTTTCTGGACACACCAAATTTTCTTTAGGCACCTGCTTAGGGTCAGAACCACAGTGCAACAGGAGTGAGTGGCTCTGGCCATACTGTACAGAGGCACACAGAGTAGTAAGTACAAATGGCTTGTCTTCCTGTACAGCCACTCAGCTGTTCATGTGCCCGCGTTTTGTGACAAAGTGAGCAGCTGCTCAGCTGCTTTGGGTGGGTAAAAGATGCTCCTGCCTGCGCCCTGGGAGTGGTGTAGGGCAAATTTCTGTGGTCATTGCAGAAATTGTCCCTGCAGCAGGATCACTCAAGGGCGATGCTGTCCTCACTGCTGCGTGGCGGGACTGCACTTAAATCTGGAAGTAACTGTTCTAAATGAGCAGATGGAAGTTCCTTGTCATAGTGTGCAGCCAGTGGGAAACTATAGAAGGCATCCCAGCCGCTTGGTTTGTGGTGTCTGTAAAAACAACTTTTAAATCTGCCTTCAAAATAATCTTCCTTACAACCTGAGGGAACCCTACAGCTGTTTGGCAGGGAGCTGTGGACATCTGCAAAGCACAGAAAGGGCCTGGAACACGGCCATAGTGTCAGGAGCAGCAATGGGAGTGCAGCTGCTCCACCAGGCAGGCAAGAAGCTGCGAGCTGCCAGAACATAAGGGCAGGCAGGGCAAGGAGGGAACCATCCTGTGGGACTCAGGGAAAAAGAACAGAGAAGCTCCAGCAACTCTCATGGGTCAGCCAAAAGCCTGGATGTCCAGAGATGGTCCGTGGGTCCCAGTTACACAGCATCACCGTATCAGAGATGGCCACAGAGGCAGCAGAACCTTGTAGGGTGGAAGAGGCTGCAGGGGAGGATTGTAGAGAGAGTGATGGCTGCAGTCTGATGACATACTCAGGGCTCTAAGAAGCTTCTTCAGAATGCTATCAAAATTGCATGTGAAAGCTAAGTTACTAGCTCATATAACATATATAACATATAATATATAATATGTAATATATAATATGTAACCTATAACATATGTGTAATATATAATATGTATGTATAATATATAATATATATATTGTATGTAGTTAACATACAATACATAGTATATAATATATAATATATAGTATATAATATATAATTTTACAGTTACAGCTATTCTTTAAAGTATTTCTCTGTTCTACTCAGGGAGCAGCACACTGCCCAACCACCAGCTGTGAGGACTCCTGTTGATCAGCAGTCCCACCCTTTTAACTTCTCTTGTGTTTGCCCCCTGCTCTGTCAATGGATAAAAGGAGCAGGGGAAAATAACAATTCCTCTGACAGCTCAGATGCCTCCCTAATGAGTTGTAATGTCTCAGCATAAATATTGGATTTCTCTGTCCTCTGTGAGTTTTTCATTTCACAAATGGAGACTATGAAGCAGTGATTAAATTTCAAGTCTTTTCTGAGCTCAGGTTGATGTACCATCTCCTGACAGGTAGCATTGAAGGACTTGAATGATATTGTAGATCTTAATGACGATGTCTTCAGAAAATCAAGAGCAGCCTTACAAATCTGTAAGATGCAGGTCTCCACAAAAAAAAAAAAAAAAGGCTTCTAAATTTCCTTGTATTTTAACTGAATATCTCTGCTTTGCATTGAGTGAGTTGGAGTGGTCTATACCTGAAAGTAACACAGTCCAGAGTACATAAGGCTAATTTTGAAGAAGGAATTGCTGTCCCACCACTCCTTCAGTGGACCAGAAATCATCACAAAGATTACTGGTTCCTGCATGGGTGCTGCAACATGCAAGAGAAGTACCAAGACAAACTTAAAGGGCATAGGGTCTGCTTTAGCGAAGTATGGCTTTATAGCAAAC
The DNA here is from genome assembly GCA_023637945.1 of Phaethornis superciliosus. Taxonomy (NCBI): domain Eukaryota; kingdom Metazoa; phylum Chordata; class Aves; order Apodiformes; family Trochilidae; genus Phaethornis; species Phaethornis superciliosus. Next base: position 108,661,864 of record JAJQWJ010000001.1, on the reverse strand, counting down.
CCAAATAAATGTACTGCCTCATCTAGGGGGATTCATTGCCTGTCCTTTGGAAGGAGTGTAGAGTAACACTTAGATGAAACTCTGTGGTGTGGTATGATATAGTAGTGGAAGAGTGGTATGGAACAGTCCCAAAGTCTGGCAGCTTGTAGCACCTTGTGAATCCTTACTCTGACAGAAAAGAAAAATGGAGTCAGCCACCATCTCTGAAAGACTGTCAGCTGTGGGGAAGGAGGTCTGACCCATAGCTCTTCCTTTGGCCTTCCACAGTAGGTCTAAAATGGGTGGCAGCAACACTGGTGTTTACAGCATGAAGACATGGGCCAAGAGAGCAGACCTGGGTCCACAGCATCAGTTCCTGACTGGAAAGTCACTGGGACCAAAGGGACCAGTAACACAGATGAGCTGATCCAAGGTCAGAGCAGACCCAGGGCTTTCTGTGATGGGAAGCTAATGAGCTGGAGGCAGATCTGAGATGGATCTGCTTGGCTTCTCTCACAAAAGCATCTCAGTATTGTATTTCCTATATTTTGGCATTCTTGCCCTGAAACAGAGACAAAAAAAATGTTTTCTGGGAATGTGATTGCTTTTAGAAAAAGCTTTCGTGTAAACATCATTTGAGGGAGTGATCATACCACAGTAGAAAACAAACAATATAAATAACATCTGTGTGATCTGAATTCTGCTATGGGAGTTAGTGCCGAATGATACTGGAAGCGCCTAAACATTAATTCTCTGAGCTGAGCAGGAATAGCCTATTGCAATATTCCTCTGAGCCAGCAAAATTCGCCAACATAACTATCTGTGCTATTCTAGCACAAATAATCCATGACTTCTAGGATAATGTAAAAGTGCTGTTACCAATCTGCACATTCCAAAGAACTGAGAAAAGGCTGAGGAACAAGTAAGAGAAAACTGAATTTCCCAGGGCAGAAGGGCAGGAACCTCATTCAGAGCTACAGGCTGCAGCACCTTCACAGCTACACAGCTACATATTCCACTGGCTGAGGAGGTTTGGCACAGAAATATTAGTGTGGATTTGACTTGCCTTCTCTTTCCTTCTCCAGTTTTTCCTGACACCAGTTTGGTAGGGTCAGCTGAAATGGACATAGTGTCCTCCTGAAGCCCCAGTGAGTGGAGTGATGGAGATGGGCAGCCACATTATGTGTGTGCATAATGGGGAGAAATTTTGCAGGGAGAGTAGTATGTTTTATTGGATCAGCTGGTATTGCTGGAAATACTAGGAAAATTTTCAGGGATGCAAGCTCTTACTTCTGAAATAGAAGCATCAATTTGCATAGCTAAATACAAGCTGAGAACAAATGCTTAGAAGCAAATTAGGTATCAATTAGGCCTTTGTTTAAAGGAAATATATTTAGTATCTGTAGAGAAGAAAGGATGGTAAAGAGGGAGGAAAGTGAGAGACAGAGAAAGTTAAAGTTAAATGAAGCTGCTTGTCACCTAGGGGGATTAAGAGACAGGTAGTTTAGAGCCTGTGGAACAAGAGTTGAACATGGTGAGTAGGAGGGGAGTCTAATCATAAAAGTCACATCTACTGAGAGTGTGCTCCTCCATATCAAGTGGCTTTCTGAATTTCAGTTCTCAGTCTCATCCTTAGAAGGGGTTTGTCAAGGCTGTTCTGAGAAAGACTGTTAAGATACTAACCACTTTTGGGAACAAATATTCCTATATAGCAGCAAAGGTTTCTTTATTGTAGCTGGACCATATGAGACCATTTTGGTGCACACTGATGGCTTCATTTTAATTACACAGTTACTGTGAGGCCACTGGATAATTTTATGGAATTTCTTGCAGGTGTGGAATTTAAAGAAATTCATGGACAGAGAGTTGGAGGTGGGCCCTATTTTAGATAGTTATCTATTTGGGTGGACAGGAAAGAGTAATGAGTTATCTGCAACACTTTGAGGAATGTAACATCTTCTGATGTTACAGGAGTTTCTGCTGGGGAGGCTTGCAGGAATCTGTGTCCTGCCTCGTGCAGAATCCTTTTGAGGAAAGAGATAATAAGCCCAATAACCAAAGAGTACTCATCTCTGAAACTGGAATGCCCAAACACTTGAGAATGTTATATTTCAGGTTAGCAGCATGCTGTATTATATATTCTGCCAAAAAAGTATTGAAAATAGAGGTTCTATTCAATCAAATCAGTATGAAAACAAATGTTTAGTCAATATTGTGAGTATCCTTCAGTAGGAGTTCATCTGTTGATTCTGTTCAGCCCACACAAATGTGAGGTGCTTTTTTATTGTAAAAAGAAACCTCCACATGAAACCAGTGTTATTTTTAGGTGGCTTTGTATTAAAGGTAGCCTGAAGTTTTCTGTGAAATATAAAACTGGTGAGATAACTTTAGGAAACCTTATTATAGAATTAAATTCTCTCTCCAATGCATTTTTCCTGCATATACGTGTATGGAATAGAAATAGAACATTTTATAAGGAAACACAAAAGAGTTTTAAACTTTCAAACTGTGCATGGTCTGTGAATAGTAGAAAACTAGATACTTCTAGATTACTAAAATTTCCCACAGGTCCTAATTATAAATCAATATTTATGTGTACAAAAGATTGGTGTCTCCATAGCATGCGTGATATTCAACATTTTAGTCTACTGTGTCTAGTGCCTGCATATTTTATGTTCCCTGTGAGCTAAAAACTGTGTCTGTGTTTTATGTATTTGTTTGTGGAGTTCTATTTGCAAACATAAGCAACAGCTAGTGCTGGAGATGATATACAGGCTGTATAACATTCCTAAAGAAAAGAAATCTGGAAGCATACAAATGCCCCTGACAATAAATTTCAAAGACACCATAAGAATTTTTAACCTCATGCTAATGCTGTTAAGAGTATTCCATAGGTGTGTGGGATGCTTTCTTGTAGCTGGCAGGAAGGCAAACAGCTCCCAGCTCTGGTGCTAGCTTCCATGGCTGGGGTACTTGTGCAAAAAACCTTCATTTGTTCAGCTCTGTGGGCTGTGCAGTCATTGGGGTGTAATTCCAGTTGCTGCTGTGTGTTGTCCTGGCATCTGCTGGCAAGTGGTCCCTGAGAAAGTCTGGAATTCTGGAGCACTTCTCAGCTCCCAGGTGAGATGCACTTCTAGAGGGTGGTCTGGTTGCAGACCCCTGATGTCTGATCCCTACAGCTCGGAGCTCTCAGCACAGAAGGGTGTTCCCACACTGTTCCCAGATTAGGGGTCTCACATCAGCTCATTGGCTCTGCAGCAGTGCCGGGAGGTGCATCTTATACAGCATCCTTGGAGCTAAACTGAAGAAGTGTGGCCTAGATAATCAGGTAGTGAGGTGGACTGGGAGGTGGTTGAAGGATAGAAGCCAGAGAGTTGTAGTCAGTGGGATGGAGTCTAGTTAGAAGTCTGTTTCTAGTGGAGTCCACCAAGGGCCAGTACTGGGACCACTAGTATTCCATATATTTATTGATGACCTGGTTGACACTATCAGCAAGTTTGCTGATGACACAAAACTGGGATGAGTGGCTGTGCTGCCATTCAGAGGGACCTGGACAGGCTGGAGAATTGGGCAGGGAGAAATTTAATGAATTACAACAAGGGCAAGTGTAAAGTCTTACCTCTGGGAAAGAACAACCCCAGGTACCAGCAGAGGTTGGGGACTGAGCTGTTGGAAAGCAGCAGAGGGGTAAGGAACTTGGGGGTGCTGATGGATGGAAGGATGACCATGAGCCAGCAATGTGCCCTGGTGGCCAAGAAGGGCAATGGCATCCTGGGGCACATTAGAAGGGGGATGGTTAGTGGTTCCAGAGAGGTTCTCCTCCCCCTCTGCTCTGCCCTGGTGAGGCCACATCTGGAATATCATGTCCAGTTCTGGGCCCCTCTGTTCCAGAAGGACAGAGAACTGCTTGGACGAGTCCAGCGCAGAGCAACCAAGATGATTAAGGGAGTGGAACATCTCCCTTATGAGGAAAGGCTGAGGGAGCTGGGGGTCTTCAGCTTGGAGAGAGGAGAATGAGGAGTGACCTCCTTAATGTTTATAAATATGTAAGGAGTGAGTGCCAGGAGGACAGAGTCAATTTTTTCTCAAGGGTGACTAACAATAGGGCAAGGAGCAATGGTTATAAACTGGAGTATAGGAGACTCCCTATAAAGATAAGGAAGGATTTTTTTCACTGTGGGGGTGACAGAGCACTGGAAAGGCTGCCCAGGGAGGCTGTGGAGTCTCCTTCCCTGGAGACATTCAAAGCCCACCTGGCTGTGTTCCTGTGTGACCTGCTGGAGGTGACCCTGCTCTGACAGAGGGGTTGGACTCAATGATCTTTTGAGATCCCTTCCAACCCTTAACTTTCTGTGATGCTATGATTCTTTTGACTCAGAGCATGTGTCTTCCTGCCCATGCCCTCAACATCACCATGTTTTCTATTAAGACTGGAAAGATATAGACTATTCAGGGGAAAGGTTTTCTTTAGCTTTAGGTTGGCTGTTTTAATATGATACCAAAAAAATATTGAAGCTAAGCTTGAAAGCAAGGGCTTTGAGACAGGCAACACAGTATAGGCTGTATTCTTTTCAAAATGCATTCTAGTGAATAGATGTTTTCTGTTGGGAAACTACAGCCTCCATGCATTTTTCATTTCTGTACTTCAGGGTTACTTGACTGACAATGAGGGGGTTTGCTAACCATGCACGTGCACTGCAAGCCAAATGGATTTTATCCCTTAGTCACAGGCTGGTGTTACCCTGGGCCTCTCTCATGCAACAGATGTTCCTATGACACAGGGGATTTTTGTTTGTGTGTTCAGGTTCCATTAAGGAACTAAGAGACGTCAGCAATAGCAATCCTTTTGTCAGACTAAGGTAGATGTTTCTCTCAGTGCATGGTTACTTCAAGGAAAAACCACAGATATTCCACAATGTAAATTGCTTATATTTTCTCTGTCTGACACTATAGCTATTTACATCCCATGCTATTGGTATAACTGCATTCAATGGGAATGCATTTGAAAGCTCCTCCTTAACCAAACAAGAGTGTAGATGGCCAGAATTTGAAACAGCTTTGTGCACAATTGCACGTGGAAGATCATGAATTGGTCTCAGGGCTTGTTCTGACAGATTGACTGAAAATATGACTAGCAGTGCAAAAATCTGTCACAATGTAATAAGATGCTAAACATGCAAAACAACTCATTCTTTCCCTTAGATCAGGTTTCAAAATTCTTTTTTCTTGCACAGACTATCACCAAGAGTAATTCCATGTGGTAGCTTCTTTCAGCACTCAAAGAGCACCTGCATTGGTTCATACAAAACATCAACATGTAAAACACTGAATAATTCAGAATGTTTTGAGTGGGTAGAAGGACAAATACACAGAAGATAACTTGTTTTTCTGGAAGAAGTTTGCCTTTTTGTTAAATACAAAGAAGCTTCAGCCCTTTATTATGAAATACAAAATTTCAAACAAAGCACTTCATCTAGAAATCATAATTTTCAGACAGTGAAGGCAGGTATAGGGTCCATGTGCCAGATCTGTTCTATTGATGAGGTTGACTAGTTAAAGTGCATTTCCCGTGGTCATTATCAGCTCTGTCCCTGATGAAGAAACGGGGTTGAGCATGAACACCAGCAGCAACCATTTGCAGTTACCCAAGTCATTTGGCTGCCAGACTGAGCCCACAAGTAGAACAGAGGCATAAAGCATTCAAGCAACAACTCTTCAAGGTCAGGAGTTTCAAATCCACATTTCTCAGCTTAAGATTTTGCATTTCAGTCAAAATAGGACATTTTGGGTGACAATTGTTTTTTATTTAAAACTGTAAGGTAAATTAAGAGAAACACTTTTAACAAAAGAATGTATTGAAATGAAACAAATACATTCTGATCTGAAAATAGTTTCATTAGAAATTCTGAAACATTAAAAAATGTCCTCATTAAAAAATTCCTTAATTTTATTACAGAAGAGAAATATATTACAGAATGTTGCTCTACAAGCTCAAGATGATCAGCTGTACATAAAGTACATTAAAAAGCAGCAGATACTGCATTAACCAGTATTATGATTTTTAACTTGCTCTTCCAACCTAATAAATGTCTTGCAGATCCAGTCCTTGATCTTGCTGTGGATAATAATATTTCTGGCTGATAGGAGTTTTGCTGATTTCCTTGGGACCCAAAGCACTGATTCTTGCTCGTGTAGAGTCCCATCAAATCCACTGTCTCTGAAGTTAAGACTGTCATTGGTGTCCACTATTTGCTGAGATATCAAATGCTACATGATAAAGGTTGCAATCTGATTTCATTACATGAGGGAAAAAAAGAAAAATAGCTTAAACTGAAAAAACCTTTCTCTGTTGCAGGAAGACATCCAAACATGTAAAATGTATCAGATGGAGAAATTTTCTGAAGCACATCCTAAACAAGTGTCACATTTCTAATTTTCTTCGGGTTGATTGGATAATCAATATATCTTTGATGCTGCACCTATGGGAGAATAAAAGCAGTTATAGAGCTAAAGGAAATTCTAGAAAAGCAATATAGGAGAATAAAAGCAGTTATAGAGCTAAAAAAAATTCTAGAAAAGCAATATTGCAAGGGTCCTCGGGAGGGTACCTGCCAAACCCTCACCCCAATGCATTATACCAAAATGAAATCAACCTTCACCTACTCACTCAAAATTGAAATACAAATGAAAGGATGAACAGCAGACCAAAACAAAAGCTTCACCTGCAACACACTGATGGCAGTTTGGGGAATTCATTTACTCATGTTATCTGAGAACTTCTTAAGAAACCCTGCAGGATGTATTGTTTTAAGCAAAACATGATACTGGGTGTTTCTTCTCATGTTCTCTTTAAAACTCCACCTGTTAAACTGTAAGAAAAACTTAACATCTAGCACTGCTTTTCAAATCACTTAGCAATAGCTATGCTAATTTCATGTATCTTAAAGACCACTTTTAATAGCTGATGTTAAAGGCTCATTCAAGGCATACTTTTTGTTTGTTTGTTTGTTTGTTTGTTTTCCCATGACTGGCATGATTGAACTTTCACTGACAGCACAGCAGCCTGTTTTCAAGTTAGCCCTCATAGTTTTAATGCTGGGCAAATGCCCAGTGGTTTTGAAAAGCATGTCCTCATTTAAAATCAGTGCAGTGGATTACCAATCCTAGTTACTTCTGTGCTTTTACAAATTATCATGGCAGAGGAAAAGAAAAAGAAAAACGTATCCTCAAAGGCATCCAAAAATCATACACTTTGGCTATTTAGATGTAGTAGAAAGACCTCCCACAGATAATTACAGAAGTAGATCTAGGGAATGAACTTTTTTTCTAAAGTAATAACATGTATCTTCTTATAGCTTCCTAAATGAAACACCATAGTCAAACAGTTTGCTGTGGCCAACCCCAGTGTTGATTTTATTTACCTCCAAGGACGTGCTATCTGCTGGCTACTGTTCCTTGCAACTTCCCCACCTGCTCCCAAGCTCTTGAAAATAATAGAAATTTTACTGGTTTTCCCAGTAGGATTTGTCTGCTTGTGATTTGTTTCTGGAGTGTTAATCACACAGTCTATACTATCTTGGTATTCTTCCAGTCTTAAACATCTTAAATAATGCATTTGATACATACGTATTATTGAATAAGGCATAGAGGAAAAAGTTAGATAAAAATGTGGACAACATGTCCCTGGTTTTTAATGAGTCCCAGAAATTCAAGGAAAACCATGGGGTAAATATAACTATCCTAGAAATATTTCATAAGACAGCTACGTTCTGTTTTAAACACAACCCTCTCTCCCCTCCTCCCATCCCTTTTTTGTTGCTAGAACACATTGCTGTTTTCTAAATTTACCCTTCTTTTATGTTTATTTCTGTAGAGAGGAGAGGTGCTCTGGGAAGTAACAGCAGTGCCTGTCACTGCTCAAGAGACCTTTTCCAAGATCTCTCTCCTGCACTTCTTGCAGTTCAGCCCAAAGACCTTCGCAGTGCTCAACAGAGACATCACTCATTCCTTTCCAGAGCACATCAGAAGTTTCCTCTGGTCTGTGTTACCCTGGAGATTAATATATGATGATTAATTTATGGCAGAACAGTTATTTGTCTTTTCCTGATCGTTCAATTTCAGGTCTGTGACAGCAGACTTTCTCACAAGGACAGAGGTTTTAAGAAACTCTCTACTACTGCTCCCCCTAGAAATAACAAACTTAAAGTAGAATGGAAAAAAAAAATCTAAAAAAAGATGAAGGCAAGTGTTATGTTTGTGGAAAGCAAGTATTCCCAGATACTGTGGACTGTCTTTTGAGTATAAATTAAACTGCAGCAGTTAGCGTACTGAGTAACCAGAAAGTTTCACAGGGGGTCCAAAAGCACTTTGCTGAAGACTGCCTCTGACACTTTGAGAAATAGGTCATTATTTGAACCCCATGTTTAACAAAATACTGGAATAAGATTATTTTCTATAACTCATTGCACAAAAACATAGCACAGCACCCAGATTTACTAAAGGAAAAAAGATATTAATGAGAAAGTTCATCAAGTGCTGTTGTTGACAGAGGCAGTGCTAATGTAGGCAACACTGCAGAAGATTTTGGGTTGGATGTGATTTTGAATAGGAGGGAGCCAGCTGACCTGCAGCAGCTGGATCTAGACTGCTCTATTCTTCCCTGAAAGCACGGGGTAAAATGCAACCCAAGCATGCCTCTTTTGCCTTAAAAATCTCATCTGCAAGAATGAGCCATCCAGCCCTTGTCATGCCAGTTCTCACCACCACCAAAGGAGAAGCAACTTTGCTCCTGGAATGGGATCTGTGCCCACAATGGTTCCCCTCTGCCCTGCTGCATCCTTCATAGTAACTTGCATTAGAGCAAATGCCCTGGGCAACTTACATTATATTCTATTATCACTGTGCTCTGATATAAATTAATTAATAATTTCATTCATTTCAATCAGCTCCTGCTGTGTACTGGCCCATTTTCTGCAAAGCTTTCTCTGAAGTGGCAGAGCCTCACTGAGGTTGCAGTTCACTGGATATAACTTCATTGAAATGGAAGCTTCTGGCTGCTGGTGAGTGACCTAAAATTCATTTTTTTACGGTCTATAAGATCTCAAACAACACATTATGAATGCAAAATGCAGAAGAGTAGGAGTCCAAGAGCCATTTCATGTTTAGACCCTGATATGCAACAGCTGCGAGAGCCTCTGGTTGGTTTTGATTTCTTCTTCAGATTAACCCAGTGCTCTGACTAGCCCTGTCAGTCCTAATCTGAGAAAAAAATGGTTTCAGTATTCATTTCATCATACAAATTGAATGGAAAATAGACAGGTGTAGTGGCTCACTGCACAGCCCAACATTACAATAGCATGTTTCTAAGGTAGTTTTATTTATCAGTAAGGATGCAGTATCATCTGCATTTCCTTTACATAGTTTTAAATCTCTTTGTGCTGCTAGCTTGGCATCTAGTTAACCACAGATATGTGACAGTCACATGTTTCTAAGACTGTTAACATATCATCTGCCCTGGGTGCCTTTTTAGAGGGATTACTACAAAGGGACTATTATACTGGGAAAATCTTTGCAGAGTTTTTTGGTTTGGTTAGGGAAACAGATGCCCAGTTTTTCCAGCTCTTCAGTCAGACAAAAAGACAGCTAACAATACATGGATGAATCAGAAGGTAAAATCAGGGTGTGTATCATCTGATTTCACATGGCTGAATCCTTCAGTGGTGTTTTGGATATTGGTCCTCAGTCAATGAAGGACTTGTGCTCTTACAAGCATGCTGTAGTAATTTCTGCAACCCATATGACATCAGTGGTATGAATGATGAACACACATCTGGCATTATGAAACAGGGCTCTTATGTTTAAATTGATTTGACAGGTGGCAGCTCCTCAGACACTGATGCTGTAGAAGTGTGTGATAAACTGAAGGCTGGGCTTGCTATTAGGCAGCCAAGAAGTCTAACTGTACTACAAGAAATTGCTGAAATTAATGCAGTTGGAGTACTACCAGATGTGCCTGTATGCACAGATTTGGCTAACTGTTGCAACAAAAAATCAAGGAGACACAGCTTTCTGTTTCTGAAGGTATTTTTTCCCCTTGCTCTCAGTTTTTAATTCTCATTCCAAATTCACTTCATTTAGAGGAAAATACCCACCTAAATATTCTGGATACCCTCAAAACAGCTTGGATACTCTACTGCTTCAAATAACAAACCAGTCCCATCCTGTCAATTTTTCATAGACTCAGCACATTTCCCTCTCCATCAATAGGTATTCAGCCTGGAAATTCCTTCTCATTTTTTGTGGGTTTATAACACTCACATAACTTCAATCCTTCCCATTCTCCCACAGACAGCTGACAAAAATATACTATAAACTGCACCTTCCTTTCCTATATATGTATCATCAATATTTATTATTCTCTTAATCAAGATGCGCTGACCAGCACGTCATAACATGACATAATCTGTAGTACATTTCATCAGTAGGGGAAAAATATCTGCTGCCATTGGTTTATATTTCTATTTTATTGACCTTTTAATTGGATTTCAATAGCTGAATTTTTCTTTTTAACAAACCTCAGAGTCAGAGCAGTTATACACCGTGCGATAAACGGAGCTACAATTCATCATTCATTTCCTTCCCAGTATAAAACCACAACCACAACTAAATAGTATTTCCAGTTTATAGAGTGTCATTTCAAGTAGTTAAGAAGAAAAATAGATCTTTCCCCATTAATGGAGCCATGACTCACTCTGGATGGGAGAGAAGCAAAGGTGTGGTGGCAAGTGCAAGCCTCCTCCAGCTGTGCTGAAATCAGCTGAATTACACTGGGGGTGAATCTGGCCCACTCTAAGTGAGCAGTCACTCCCCCTTATGAAATAGCCCTCTGATTTACCATAGGCACATATGGCATATTAAATGTATTAATTTATGAAGCTTGTGTAGGAGGCGGGCCAGTCCTGAAGGGTGCTGAGTCCTTCGAGCTCCTTTTGTACCAGTGGGACTTGAAAAAAATGCATTTCCTTGGAGGTGGTACTCAGGACCTGGCAGAACTGGCCCTGTGGCCTTTGTTCAGGCCAAACTGTCTGTGGGACTGCCCCAAAATCTGCTAGAGCCAAGGTAAGAGATCTTCCTCATTGCACCTGGGTTTTGAAATTAGTACAATGGATCAGGGCATGAGAAACATCCCCTCAGATGGGACCTTGGTCCCTAATAACTGTTTGGCCAGAAGCTCAGCCCTGGAACTAGTAGCAAAGATCAATTTCCCATCTCTGACAGTAACAAAATATGCAATTAAACAAAAGCCTGTAACTGTACTCTCCATTTGACCTTTTCTTGGCTAATATAATCAGAATGAAGACCTTCCAGCACCCCTAACTGATGCTTCTGGCCTCCTCTTCCAGCAGCTGGTAATTTTCTCCTCAGCTCAATAATTCAGTTCAATATTCATCATTTTTTAAATGGCTTGCACACCTTTTCACCCCTTCTCCTTTGCTGGGGTATTACTTTTCCCTCAGATGAGTTGCCAAATCTTTTGTTCATGTTGTGAATTGATGAGTGCAATTGCTGGGCAACATTTACCTTCTGTGAATGTTTTGCATTAGTTTCTGATTCAAAGAGCTTGAATAGCAAATAGCTGACCTAAGTGACTTTCTGTTGTCACCTTTTACAGTGAAACTCCCCATTTACTTCATGTAGTTTACCTCATTGGTAAAACCTCATGGGCAAAAACTTCTGAGGAAACAACACCTGTCTAACAAAGTCTCGCTTAATCTCTTGAATCATTTAAAAGTTTAACTTTTTACATATGAAAGAGAAGGGATCAAATATGAAGTTGATACCCTCAGAGATGCAGGGAGGCTGCCTAATACCTCTGACTTGTGTTGAACTTTCCATCCAATTTGCTCCTGCAAGTGGACAGAACAGGCTGTGTAGCAGGTACAATCACCTCTGTCTAGTCAAAAGGCTACCTTAAAAAATCTTGATTCACTGTGATTGCTCTCCTTTTCATCTCATTCCCACATCCATGAGCTTCTTTTAATTTTAACACTGCATTCACACTTTGCCCATATGGACCTATTTTCTTGCCTTGTAGTTAATCCCAGTCCCATGAAATGATAAGGAAGCCAAACACAGAAATTATCTTTCACCTTGAAGAGGTGAAAAGACAAGGCTTTGTGTCTTCAGTCTCTGTGACTCTTCCCATCAGGAGGTGGGCTTCTTACTACTTCTCCACACACCTCCTGAAGAAGGACACCCTGGGTTTTACACTACTTTTTCTTCACCTCTATAGAAGCACTGCAAGGGCATTTGCTCATTTTTCTTGGAGAGAGAGGCAATTTGTTGGAGTCCAGCCCTTTATGACCTCCTTCTCTATGGGAAATACTCTCTCAGTAACTTCTCTTCCTCTATTTATTTCTTTTTTAACCTAAATTTGTTGTTAGAAAGTTCAGAAGAAGAAAGTTGAAAAACTTTGGGGAATGTTTCCACTATCAAGGGAGAGAAAGCCAACTGAGAAACACAACTTTCAGTATTTAGAAAATCCAGTGGCAAAAAGGCAGGTGGTCTTTGAAGAAATTGTCTGTATCAGCTCTAATCAGCAAAAAGTTAAATGGCTTGATATCTGATTTCTCCTACTTGACAAGAAATATAACAAAAGTGCATCACAATATTCATTATGCAATATAGTGGCAGCAGTGATGATCAAACTTTATTAGAATGCATCCAGTAACACTTTTTTGTCAGGAAACTTCTACTATGAAGTTTAGAGGGAAGTTTATGAATGTAAAAGAAAAAACAACTCTTTCTATTTAGGAAAGGTTTTACTATTTTTTTTATATAATGCCATAAATTTAAATCACAGACTGCAAACCTACAATTTTTAAGGTAAACAGACAAACATTTATCAGCTTCTGCTAAACAAATAGGGCCATCACAACGTACTGTGAAGCTCTATTCAAACCGAGAAATATTTTGTTTTCATGAGGCATTTTTAGATTGCTAAATATTCCTCCAACAGATGGAAAACAGTTACAAGTAATTTTCACCTCTAGGTTATCTCTTTATATTTTTCAAAACTGTGTGTGTAGTTACTGGTGCAGCTAGAAGCCACTGTAACAGAGTTGGGCCAAATATTGTCCAGGGACAACTGGTTTAAGAAAAATGGTTCAACTTTATTTTGTGTGCCTGTGATGGTTGTTTCCCTAGAAACTGGGCTGCAAGGCATCTCTGTGGCTATCTAATCAGGAGCATGAACCCAGTGCTTGTGAACACAATCTCCTGATGGTTCCCACTCACAACATGACCATTCTCACTGGGGAGCTGCCTGAAGAGCACCCAAATGGGACACCTCTCAGATGACACCAAACACTTTGTGCCCCCACAGTGCACAGCAATCACCAGTGAGCACCCTGTCACTGGGAAAAAACTACCACCAACTCAAGTTATTGCCTTCCCCTGGAATGTGTATAAGGTGGATACAGGGCCCTCAGCAAAAGCTCTTTTGCTTCTCAGAGCAGGCTGTAAGGTGCCACATGCCTTGTGCATGTAAACGTAGCCAGTGGCTTATAATCTTGTCCATAAGCATAGCAAATTTCTCCATAAGCATAGCAAACCCTAAGCATGTTGCTTAGCGTTACAGATCCATACTGAGCCCTCAGCAGTTTTGTACACGCTTTTCAGTTTTGATTTAATAGTATTTTGTTTGACAAGCAATTAATGTCAAACATAGCAACTACCAGCCACAAATACATCAGTATCACTACCTTTATTCTTACTGTTATTGTTTTGATCATTGTTTTAATCACTGATTGAGTACTTCCTAAATTTCAGTGTGCCAAAAGAAATAGACACATTCTGCTATGATTTATATGTAATGTCATCCCAAGACAGATTTCTGCTTTCTACATGTTGAAACAGCTCTTCAAAAATGAATGAGTTATCACTGTGTTGAGGAGTGAACTCTGTAAGATATCACTGACACTTTCCCAATAGAATAATGGCAAAAAACCATCATGGAGGTGCCAAATATATTTTACAAATATATGGAATAAATTAGGATCCATGCTGCTGTTGTGGTAGGAGCTAACACAGCCCAACACCACCCTTCAGAACGGTGGTATCTGTGAACAGAAAAAGTAGAATAAACACTGAGCTCTACTTCTTTCCATGTTAGCTATCTGCGAAAGGAGGAAAGTTATAGGGTGGACTGTGTGTTTGCTGCCTGCTTTTCCTTCCATTGTTTACTGCTGAGATACCAAAGGTCTCTAAGATCAGTGTAAAATTCCCGACTGAAGAAACTTCTGTGATATGGAAGTGTAATTTGAAAATGCAATCAAGAAATGATCCAGAGAAAATGTACATTTATTTACTATATCTGCACTGGATTTTGTTTTCAAAGAAACCTCAACCTCACCCTTAGTAGTGCCTCCATCCTATGTCCACATTTCCTCCAGTCTGGCAACTGGGAAGAACAACAAAATCATTGCAGACCTCAGTTTCTGCAAAGGAATCTGTGTGACAGCTCTCCAGACCCAAAGCAAAGCAAACCTCCATGTTAATAGTGGTTTAATGTATAATATACAAAGAGGTGAATTTTCAAAACCCAAGCTAGAGCTACTCCAGCTGGCAAGGATGGAAGAATGAATTAATAGTAATAAATATCCTTGTGGAGGAGAAGGAAGAGACTTTTAAATCCCAGGAATGATGAAAAGACAATTGGCTTTACCTATGGGAAATTTGTCCCAACCAGGGCTACCCACTGTGCTGGCTGCCAGAAAGGCCTAGCTGACATTTGGAAGAGGAAAGGTATGGAAAGCAATGGAAAGGAAAGGGCAAAAACTGTCTGAATGCCTGTCAGAGTTCAAGGAGAAAATACTTTTATTCATATGGCTAAGTTTTAGCTGGTCCTGCAAGGACCAGGGAGTTGGACTCCATGATCCCTATAAGTCCCTTCCAACTTGAGATATTCTATGATTCTATAAGGGGAAGTCTGTGAGTTTGTACCTTTAGCGTGGGAAGTGGGGAGAAAGATGTAGCAAGGTGCTGAGGGAAAGATGTGACAAAAGCTTTATTAGACATTTCTTCCAAATATCAGAGATGGTTATTTCTCCACCACCTCCCACGCCCTTCAAAAATCAATCTAAACCTGAAGCTAACACCTAGGGCACTTATTCTTATAAATCAAACATTCAGGAATGCTGAAGGGACATTCCACTTACTCAAATTACAGCTGTAGTTGACTTTAAAGGTGTCTACTTCCACCCAAAATCTAAGTTGGGATATTGTAAGACACACACAGTGTGAAAACATAAAAAGATTAAAGTATAAGCATTACAGTTACCTTTGGTACAGAACTGGTATATAAATTTGCATCAGAAACAGTGAACTTTGAAGACATTGGAGCAAGGGAGGTACCTCCTGTAACAAGAAAATAGAAGATTATTTTCAATCAGTGTCCAGCATATCACGAAACAACTACAAGCCATTCAGGAATACAACTAAATATGATTTGATATTGTCAGAGAAACTCTAGATAACTTATTGGGATAACATGACATATTTTTTGTAGCAGAGGTGCACTTGCAGGGGTGTCTTGTGTGAGAAGACACCAGGAGCTGCCCTCCCATTAGACAGTCGGTTCCAGCTGGTTCCAAGGCAATCCTGCTGCTAGCCAAAGATGAGTCCATCGGTGACACTGGGCACAGCTCTATGATAATTTATTTAAGAAAGATGAAAAAAAACACTGCACAACTGGAGGTGGGAACGAGGAGTAAGAAAATGTAAGAGAAACAGTCTTGGGTACTCATGTGACAGAGCAGAGATTCCCCTGCAGCCCTTGGAGGACTGCATGTCAGAGCAGGTGGATTTGCCCTGAGGATTTGCCCTGCAGCAGCAGCCTGTGGCCAGCCCACACTGGAGCAGCCTCCTGGCAGGACTTGTGACTCCATGGGTCACCCGTGCTGGAGCACTCCTGAAGGACTGCATTCCATGTGAAGGACCCAACTTGGAGCAGGAGAAGAGTGTGAGGAGGAAGGAAGGAATGTCAGAGCCTGACCACCCCTCCCATTGCTTCCTGCCCCACTTCCTTGCTTGTAGGGAGGAGGTGGATGAGCTAGGAGGGAAGCTGAGCCTTCAGAAAGTAGGGGGGGGGGAGGTGGTTTTTTGTTTTTCATTCTCACTATCCTATGCTATTATTAATTGGCAACAAATTGAACTCATCTTCCCCAAGTGGAGTCTACTTTGCCAGTGACAGTAATTGTTAGTTGATCTCCTCCTCCTTATCTTGACCCACAAGCTTTTTCTCTCTTCTTTTCTTCTACCGCCCTGTTGAGCAGGAAGAGTGCTAGAGCCACTTGGTGGCCATCCAAGGTCAACCCAGCACACTAACAAATATGAAAAGAGCCCATCTAAGATGCAGTAATTTTTTCAGGTTTACTTAGTTTTCCTTTGATTTTTTATAACTGCTACATTTAACAATTCCACATGCTCCTGAAATCTTTCCACTACACTTACTTCTTCACAATTTATTTGTTAGAGAGAAAAGGATGTATGCCTGGATTATAGACTCTGCACAATAATTTTATGTCATTAAGTGTTTGATTAAATGGTTTGATAATAATGTGGTTACAAATGCAAGTGGTGGGTAGTGATTTGGTGGAGATTTACATTTTCTTTCAGGGTCTTTTTGCTTAAGTGCTAGAATTGATAATGCTTTAGTCATCAGTAAAATCATAGTTCACTGCCTTTTATTCTTTCTCTTTTTTTGCATGTGTGTGTTCTTTCATGGTGGTGGCAATTTTTTTTTTTATTTTACAAGCCAATGGCAAAATATTGCCTAAAATGAGTATTGTATGGGAAATTGGTACTCCTGCCTCTGGCCCCAGATGATACTTGGAAGAATAAAGACAAAAGAAAAAAAAGAACCAACCAAAAACAAAGAAACTCCCCTCCTCCCTGGGACTAAAACAAAATTTAACTGCAGAGAACTTTGACGTTTTCTCAATAAATATGAGAGGCTATACTCAACATGTTCTGAAGCCATGTACAGTCCATCACAAAGTACTTTGACATCTTATAATAAGACTTCTTGACATGTCCAAAATGCCCGTGACATCAGACTTACTTGGGATTTTTGCTACATTCCACAGTTCCTCTGGAATGTACCCCCGATTCTCACTGCCATGCCGTTGCCTGCCTTCCAAATCAGCATCTTTTTTCTTCTCAGCTGTAGCTTTTCTAGAAACAAAAGGGCCTGTCACTAGAACTTCATCATGATGTGAGAACTCTTGGGTAGTAGGCTACAGAGAAAAAATTCTATGCCTAACTTTTGAAAAAAATAGGTGTAATTATCTAGTAAAAGTTTGTCCCATACACGTATTACCTGTGAAATACTGTTGAGTAAGTTTTTGTCAGCTGCAATATCAGAAAGCAGGAAAATAAAGCAATCTTCAAAGAGTCAAGACTCTGTTCCAGATCATAGATTTCATAAGAAATTAATTTTGACCTCTAATTCTGAATTACAGAATATTTAGTGGTCCAGTAATGAAACACCAGTTCTGTCATTTATGACTGCTCATCTTTTTTGTGATTTGAGTCCCCCCAGGTTGCAAAGAGGAAAAAAAAAAAAAAAAAAAAAAAAAAAAGTGTGTTATCTCACATCACACAGTTAACTTCCAAAGGATTCAAAGGATTAATCTGTATTCTCCAAAGATAACCTTTCACTCCTAAATTTAATTTACAAGTGAATGGAAGCCACAGTGAAGCTGACAGAACAATTTCAGCTAAAATAACACATCTCTGAATTTGTAGAATGGTGACCTGCATAGCTGAACAGAAAGAAAAGAGTGCTTTGTTACTGAATACTCTTATGCTAGGAGAGATTCTACTGTTCATCTGTTCCTACCATGGACTACTTTCTGGGATAGTCCCAGGTGCATCTTTGCCTAGATTTGTAGTGTGGCAAGTCCAAAATGGATGGCAGAACTGTGACACCCCAGGGATTTATAGGGTAAGGAGGAAGTGTTCTCAGCTGGCAAAACTTGTGGAAACTGCTGCATTTACTTTTTCATGTTTAGTAGGAATTACTTTGCAGGCCCATAGATCTTCAGATGAGCGTTACTAATGCACACATAAATCTGACTAGTCAGCTATGACTATGTGGCCTTTTTAGGAGATAAACATGTGAAATACTACTAAGAAACTTGTCATGGTTGCTAGAAGACAAGAGCAATTGTTTAAAAATATCATCTCCACACGTTACATGATACTGTGCTGTCTGTTTTATCTGATCCCTGGATCTCAGCAAACTCAGTGTAGTAGCCAAATCAAAAGCAGCTACAAAAAAGTGTGAAAGGAACAGAAAAATAGCCAGCCACGTTAAAAATAAATGTGAGAAGTAAACCAATATATCTTTGGTCTGACCACTTCTTCACTACTACTACAACACAGCTTCCAAAATCTGGACCATCATCATTCTTTTTCCTACAGGTAGGTTACCCCCAAGAAAAACCCACCAAACCTATAAAAATCTGTAAATGATTGTAAATAACTTCTGTGATTTCAGTGTCATTGTTTACACATGCTAAAATCTGCAGAAGTGTCAGTATTGAGTTTCCAAGTCCAAGATGAGCCATAAAGCCTGGAGTCATCCCAGTGCTTAAGTATTTTCTTTATAGTTCCTTTAACTTTCAAAGTGTATGCAACATTTATGAAGTCAGTGAAACAACTCAGTGTCTAAAGTTAATGGGAAAATAGGAACTTCACTGGACTGAGATGTAAAAAACACACATTCTGTCATAAATGTTTGCCTCAGCAGGGTTGACCTTTGTAGAAGGTTTCTGGCAGCACCAAGTTAGAATCTAGGCAAAAAGTCTTTGTAGGACTTTATTAATAGCAAACCCCTTATGCTTGTTGTATGTGCTTTTGGCCTCCCATCCCTTCCAGATGTATCCCTGTCCTATTTATGTAGCTCCACTTGGTCAAATGATCGATTTAGCATCAGAAACTAAGAAACCACATGGACGTTTACGGGTATGGCATGGCACAACTAGCATCATTTCCTCAGGAGAAAATACTGTTTACCTAATTTCCTTATCAACAAAGTGCTCTATAAATGGGCAAACAAATCTCCACAAAATTTCCACAGAAGAGGCTATTACTGAAGCTAGGTATCACTGAAATACGAGGGATGTGGTCCAACATTTTGTAAACTCATTAGGAGGTGGGGAGTTAAAAGCCCCACATGCATAGGCAGAGCATGAATTCACAATGCTCCCTAGAAGCTTAGAGAAAAATATCTCTGAATAACCTCGCTGACAGAGCTGTCACAGCCGCACTGGCGCCGATAAACAAGATTGTAATGCTGATAACCACCAGCTCATGATTTCTAAGGTTTTTCAACTCAATGCAATAATGTACCAACACCTTCGTCTTCCAGTGCTTCTGGTAATCACTTGATCAAGTGTTGTCACTCACCACCGGGGCAAGCTTTACTTTTTCTTTTGTTTTGTTTTGTTTCGGGTTTTTTGTTTGTTGTTGTTTGGTTGGTTTTTTTAAATACATTTATTATCAGCCTAAAGCTAATGAACCTTAAAAGAGATGGCGAGACCGTCTAATTTGCCTGCCAATCACACTTAATCAGCTTGCGGCAAGGCTTCCCCCCCCTCCCCAGCATCTCCCCCTCTCCCCAGCATCTAACCCCCTCCCCAGCATCTCCCCCCCTCCTCAGCATCTCCCCCTCTCCCCAGCATCTCCCCCCCTCCTCAGCATCTCCCCCCCCCTCCCCAGCATCTCCCCCTCTCCCCAGCATCTCCCCCCTCCCCAGCATCTCCCCCTCTCCCCAGCATCTCCCCCCTCCCCAGCATCTCCCCCTCTCCAGCATCTCCCCCTCTCCCCAGCACTCCTCCCCCCCTCCCCAGCATCTCCCCCCCCTCCCCAGCATCTCCCCTCCCCTCCTCAGCATCTCCCCCCCTCCCCAGCATCTCCCCCCCTTCCCCAGCATCTCCCCCTCTTCCCAGCATCTAACCCTCTCCCCAGCATCTCCCCCTCTCCCCAGCATCTAACCCCCTCCTCAGCATCTCCCCCCCCTCCCCAGCATCTCCCCCTCTCCCCAGCATCTCCCCCCTCTCCCCAGCATCTCCCCCCCCCCCAGATTCTCCCCCCCTCCCCAGCATCCCCCCCCGATCCCTGCAGCCTCTGTGCAGCCGGGCTCGCAGTGCCCCCCCGTGGCAGCGCGGGCAAACGCCAGCCGAGCTGCTGGTAGCCAGCCCGGGGGGAGAGGAGGTTTTTTTAAGGATTCGCTTTGCCCCTCAGCTTCAGTGGGGGTTTATTTTCAGGTTGCGGTTTCTGTGCTTGCCGAACCATTTGAAGTAATTGGGTTTTATGATTTTTTTTTTTTTAAATTATTTTTTTTTTCTCGTCGTGTGGCAAGCGGCACTTCCCTCCCGCCATCCCGCGGCAGCCTGAAAGAGGTCATTCAAAAAGGAAAAACTCTCCCACCTCATCCAGCTTACCTTACTTCGGTTTGATACATAGATTCTGAGAAAAAAAAAAAAAAAAAAAAAAAAGAAAAAAAAAAAAAAAAAAAAAAAAAAGGGCGTTTAAAAATGTAGGAAACCAAACCGTGACCCACTACAGAGCTCCTGGTAGAGCATGCACTGAGTTCCAGCTCCCACAGGGGCACCTCCCCTCCCCGCATCCCTGTAGGACAGTTTGGAGAGGAATGGGGAATGTGTCCCCGTCCCTGAAAGAATGCTTCACAAAGCACCTCAGCCTAGGAACTGGGAGTTCATGTACTCCTGGGAAACGCGGCCCCGTGTAGCTAACGTGAATGGATGGCACTGAGTCCTTTGGAGCCAATTTCTAAGAGAAACTAAGATCCCTTTGGAGCCAATTTCTCAGAGAAAGAAAATAGTCCCAATTTCTAAGGAGTAAGATGCTTCTTACTTTCCAAGGTGAAAGTAAGGAGCAGCTTAAGCGGGTCATGGTTAACAGCAGGGTACCTCTGCTCACACCTCTGCTGACAGATCATTGCAGGGCACCAGGGCTGACAAAACTAGGAGAATTCTGTCTCACATTCTTTTAATGTATAGTTCTATTGTGAAGGTCTACTTACCTCCCTTCTTTAGGCAGCAGCAGCGTACAACAACCACAATAATTATGATCAGAAGAATAATACCAAGAACTGAAAGCACCACTGCAAGTACAATAACCGTCGTGCTTCCACTGTCTTCACTGTACTCATTTTCTGTTAAATTAAATGGACAAACATTGTACTATCAGTCTCGAAACTTCCTTTTAAAAAAAAAAAATTACCGTAATGAATGCTTGTTCATCTATTTAAGAAGGAGTCTCAGTTTTCCAAATGCTAGAATCAGTATTTATGTGTGGTGCTCAAGAATTTAAAATGTTTACAAATGCAGATTCTTTATTCTCCCTTTGTAACTTTCCCCACAGCTACTTCTGAAAAACATGGCATTGCAATCTTCCAACCTCAACTTCATTTTGTAGGTATGCTAGGCCTTCAAAGATCCTCTGGAGACATTTGAGGCTGGGGAAAGGTTTTAAGATTCAGTTTAGATTCCTGTACTGCAAATATTAATCAACCTGCCTAGCTGCTCTTGTCAGTGAAGAGAAAACAGGTATCCTGGGTTACAATCCATTTGGCCAAATGTGTATGTGTCCTTTTGCATGAGCAGCTCTGAAGAAGTGTCTGTGCCTTCCTACAGATCACAGCAATAGTCTTAGGTGAGTAGTGCAGGTAGAGATCACTAGGCTGTGAGTATTATCTTCTTATGAGTCTGACCTTGGGATTTCTTTCACTGATTTCAGCAAGTATTTGATTTTGGGACATACTTGGTGGGGCGTCTGTTATTCACTTAAAGAGCAGCAAAGAGCAAAATCTGTAAAAAGTTGCAGTTTGGGAGTACGCAGCTACTAACCCCTCTTCACTACAGACATTCTCACATTAACATTCCTTTGTCTTTGCTGTCATCTACAGAGTTAAATGAGGTGATTTCAAGATAATCCAGTACCTTGCTAAAACTGGTTGCTATGACCAAACAGTTTTCCTACAGAGCTCCCACGTGCACAGAATTTTAAAAATATCCTGTATTTCTCACAGAGTTGGATGCACAAGGAAGATGTCAGTTCTGATTGTTGCATCATCCTGCCCTGTAGTTTTGACCAAATATTTCAGAAGCATCTCTAATTTTGCTACCCTTTGAAAAGGAGCCCCAAGGTCATTTTGGCAGATGTTTTGAAACGAACTTGCAGTACATATTATAGGTGTGAGACACATCCAAACTTGACAAAACCTATTCTGTTACACTGGGTATATGACTGCCATTTCCTCATTAGAGATCCCAGTTAACAACTGCCTCTCCTCCAAACTACTAGACACCTATACACTGACAGGGTATCCTGACCTCTGGCTTCTCCTAATTCTTCCCAAAAATTTACTCGGGCAAAACCCAAATAAACGGGGATTTTCCCTAGGACAATATCCTGACCTCTGGCTTCTCCTAATTCTTCCCAAAAATTTACTCGGGCAAAATCTAAATAAAGGGGGATTTTCCCTAGGACATGATGGTTCTTCAAGTAGAAATGAGAGACTAGAAAAATATGCACTTTTTTTTTTGGACACTTGCTGACTAACTTATAAAGCAAAGGAAGACCAGGCTCAGAGAAGATTCCCTATCTTCATCTTCTACAGGTCAAAGGCTGCATGATGTCAACACTGATATCAAAGAGAGCTTGGGCCCAGCTAAGGGACTCTGCCATAGACCCCATTCCAATAACAGCTCTGTCAGTGTTTCTTCTGAGCTAACTCCATAGGAGTTCCCAAACCTACTGCTCAGCCAAACACCACTGTGAGTGAGATAAATCAGGCAGAGGAGTGACTGACATAAAAATGTATCCCCTTGTATGTGGAAGGGCCTGAGCTGAAGATCTGATTAAGGAAGGTGTATGAAGGTAGGACATTTGTTGACCAGGAGATGGCTGACTAAAGAGGGCTCAGATTTTTGCTTGCAGTTCTTGTGAGTGGACAGATATTGTTTGTGAGGGACATGGAGGAATTCAGTTCCTCAAGCTTTTAAGTGAAGGCTGAAACTGATATTCTGGTAGTTTTGGGAAGGACTCCTTAGAGGATGTTTGAAGTTATGGTCTTTCCTGACAACAGCCAGCTAAGGCTCTGTCTGTATATCTGAAAAGTCAGAAAAGCTCTGAGATTTCAGGTCTGATATACACATTATACATCTTCCTCTGTCATAAAGGCCATGCTTTTATTTTATTCTAATAATTTAACAACTTCATATTCTCATATCCTGACAAATTTGGAGTACCTGCTGCTGCACAATGATGTTTCCAAAGATAAACGAATGATAGTCCTATACAGTCACTAATTATACACTAATAGTGCTTCATGGCATCTGCTTCTCTTCTCTTCTGATTTACAATGAGTAGCTATAGCAACTGAGGGTGGATACCGCAGTACTTCACAAATGAGTAGGCAGAGGTATTGTTTAATTTCCTCAGGATAGCTCTATTTTGCTTAGTCAGTAATTAGGAGCAATCTGACTGCAAAAAAAAGTCATATTAAGAATGGTGAAAGGACCTTTTTCAACTGCATTACGAATCAAGTATTGCTGAAAAAGGCTTACTAATAATGACTCAAAATAAAAGGCACAGTTACTAAATCTCCTCAGTTGTTTGTATGTTGAAACTTCTATCCCAAGCTCCTCATCAAGCCACAGTAAGATGTCTTTGTATGTGCCATGTTCAACCATTACAGAGGGAGGATCAATTAATCAAGAGAAGCTGTCAGAATGATTACAGAAGTTAATAATGTTCACAACATCATGAAAAGAAACATAGATTTGGAGTGCTGCTCTACACAGAAGACAGCTGGGGATGCACAGATCCACTGCAAAAAACCCCCTTCATATAACCTATGCATAGGCCACACCACAGGATAAGGTTAATAAAAGGGATGTCACTGTAGGGTGCACTGTGTCACCATAGGTGGCAGTGCCCCTGTATCAGCAAACTCAACTATCTGCTATGCAATTAATGCTTCAAGTTTAATTTGTCTTGGAAGTCCTCTGCCTTACAGCTGAGACACTTGGCTGCTCCTCAGAGAAATTTTCTGGTATTCTCTTCCTCATCTGCAATAAACACTGCCAATTCACAGAGAGATATTTCCTCTTACTTGCTCTTTTTGAATCATGGATTGGAAAAGAAAAACATTTTTCATAGGATTCTGTTAGATTATGAGACAGATTGGTAGTGATAGTCCCACTTGCTTTGTTCCATGCTATTAGCACAGATAAAATCACCCTTTTCTTCCTAATACAGTGAATGTGTTAAACTATGGAATTTGTTTTCATAGGATGTCAGTGAGGCCAGAGATTAGCAGCATTACCAAAAATACTGACAACATTTATGAAAATATTTAGGGTTATCAAAGGTCTAACTATTCTTGACAGATTTGCTCAAAATCCATGCTTTGATTACAGTGACCCTGAATTTCCTTAAATAAAGGCAATAAAAGCAACCAAATGCTCTGTCCAAAGAATCCCATATATGTTGCTGCAGGACAAATTTTACCTTCTATTAAATTGTGAAAGATACCATACCAGGAAGAAGAAAGCAGGCCAAATGGCTCTTTGATCTAAGAAGACTTTGGGATAAAGCACATGATACTCAGCTTCTCTTGATGAGCTGATTTTTGCTCTGTAATGGGTGAATACACTATACAGAAAGACATTTTTATAGTAGACTGATGGTTGGTATAATGGTACAGAACTTCCTGCACATAAATGCTACTGTCTGCAATGAGGTGACAGTTTCAGTGCATCCCTGGGGATATCAGCACCATACTACATCACATCTGATCACAGTTCATATGGAGAACTTTCTATTTGTATCTAAAGTGCTAGTACAGAATCTATTCTGAGTTGTGTGTGGAAACTAGGAGCAAAATCCAAGGGAAGGTTTCCAAGTCAGTGGTAAAACTGGCATTAAACATTATGGAGAACAATTTCACCTGAGGGTTTGGCTTTAAGTAAATGAGGTCTAATGGATGACTTTTATTTGGCAGGCATGGCCTAATCAAAGATGTTTAACATCTAAATTCATTAGACGTTTACATGGTCAAGGAACAAAGGCCAGTTTTCTTAGCAGCAGGAAATCAGTAGCAGGTGTACTGCTTCATCTGCCTTGCCTAGTCCTACACTGGACTTTGTGGTTCATTAGACTTGAACCAGCCCTCTCAATGATATGAATTTAACCCTACTCATGTATCAAGTTGTGACTACTTGGTCTTTGCACATCTCATCCTACTTCATTTGTAGACAAAAGACTTTGAAAGAAAACAAAGCAGAACAAAACAAACAGCACAATTCAGAGAAAATAATATAGGGAAAGTACAACAAAGATTCACTTACCTGTAGTAGGGTTGACAAAAATAACAGTTACACTTGCATTCTGAGGGTTAGGGAGTGCTTCTATGTCAGCTAAACAAGTCAAAATCTCAGTATCCGTTGGAGTCAAAGTTAGGATGCTCAGAGCATTGTGGAGGTCATTAGATCCTTGACTGTGCTGGGTAACATACCTCGACTTATCAATGAAAGAGTCATTTGTCATCCAAGTAATGTCTGGAGCTGGACCCCATCCTAAGGCTTCACAAACAATGTCAATTGTTTTGTTCTCTTTTACTGTTAAGGTGCTATTTTTGATGAATAAAGATCCATTAACTGTAGGAGGGAAAAGATGTTTTGTTCCTTCAGAACAGGCTGCATTGCTCTCCTGCTGATAGTTTTAAGTCTTATCTTGCTAATAGCTGTGCCTTGAGATATGAATTTAAAAACAACCATTATCAACACAGATATACCACATGAATGATATAAACTACAGAGATTGCAACTTCATTGACACATTGTTCAGTATGTCTAAAGCACAAGTCTTGGTTTTCAGTACCTTTCCAATAAAAAGCAGGAAATTATACTTTTCAGCTGTCCTGATATATTTCCAGCTGAAGAACAACATAATGAAATGACAGTGTTTCTCTCTAAATTCTAAGTATGCTCGATTTTTATCAGGAAAGATTTACAGGTAGATGAGACAGTACAAGTTTCAAGTACAAAGATGTGCACATAACCTGTGAGGTAACCTGTGCTGTTTCTAGCCAAAAGATCTTTTCTGGCTGACTGCTGGTGGGCCTGGTATAGCCCTCAGGCACTTTAATGCAACCCAATAAAGAATGAGAGATGTAACAGGAAAAAACAAGGGCAGCTCAAACCTTTGCTAATGGCACTCTGAATGTGACTCTGAAACCTGTTTTTACAGTAACATTAAGACCAGGAGAACAGGAGGCACAGGATGTTAAATGAGAGCATGGTCTCCTTCACAGGAATAACTTGGGCCAATCCATCAGTGGATTCCTTCAAGTGCAGTATAATAAAGAAGCCTTCTATTTATGGCAATACATACCTTGAACAGAAAGAAATGCAAACCTGCTCTCACCAGGTTGCTGGGTGCTGCATTCAATTTTTCCAGAGTCACTCAGCTGTGTCTTGTGGATTATCAGCTCAGAGGTAAACGCATGCCTACTGGTGTAATTCTGAGAGGTGAAGCGATCTGATGTTTCAACAGCTCCTAGAGAACTGGTGACAGTGAGGACAGGAATGCCATTGGACAGCCAAATAAGAATTACCCATCCTGATGACACAGTGCAATTAAAGTGGGCTTCTGAACCAGCGAGGACTGTTGTATTATTAGGGCCATCTATGATAGAATAACAAAAGCCAAGATCTGGAAGGAAGAAAAAGACAGTCTGTAAATACTCATACAATACCATCCTCAGAAGCCTGACTTAAGTTTTACTTCCAGCTATGTAAATCTAAAAAGCCAAGTGTCCAGATTCAAGTTGTACTATTCACTAGCATCACTGGGATATTAAACACTCAGTCATGTATCAGGGAAGGCTGTTGATTCAGCTGAGCTGATGCTCCTTCTCTGACAGCCTTCAGTGCCTGAGGATTAGTGTCTGATTTCCTATAGTGCCTGTCAGAAAGCAGTTAAAAGTTGCAATTGAAACTGTAATGTTGATCCCACAGTGGTAAATGATGGACAAATGCTACATAGTTATAACAGAACCCCAAAGCAATCATTACAAACCCAAGAAGTACAGGTTTATATAGGTTAAAAGATTTTAACCAGTTCAGAGATGGAGAGGTACAGTTCATCTTTCATCTCCACCTTGGTTTAAATGGTTTTCTTTAAAGGAGCATTTGACATTTGGTATCTCCTCCTCCCACACCAAAATCACCCAGTTTCTTCTCAGTGGTCCACTAAAAAGCTGACCCTTTGCTGAAAGAAGACTTCCACTTTTAAATAGGAAAATACATGAGTTCTCTGGATTTTAAACAAATAAGAGTGTGCAACTGGTCCCTCTTCCATACCTCTGATTGCCACTAATTTTTTTGCCAGCCGTGACATATATCCTTCCATGCCCTTTCCCCTTTTCATCTTCCTCTTCTCTTATTTCTCATATATGTATCACACACATCCTTCCCCACCTTGTCAAGCTTTCTGACAAATACCAGGTTTTTTTACAGCCCGAGTTGCTGTAACTCGTGAATTTTTCTCCTTTAAAAGTGGTGTGAATTTTTGGTTACTATTTATCAGAACTGAAAGCTCATTTCTAATGAATCCTCACTAATGAAGAAGCTGTTTTCCTTTCCTCCTCAACAGACCCTGCTGCCCTCAGAGGAAGGAATGTGCAGCTGCTGCCCAGGCAGAGTGGATCCTCTGTGCACGGGAAGGCAGAAGGATCCGCTTCTACCAAGCTGAAAGTGAAGAAAAGATGAAGGCAGATACCATTTTATCAAAGCAGCAGCTGTGACTTCAGTCCCAGAAATAGCTAGGGGAAATTGGAGCAATTTTCAAGGTGGCAGATCTTAAAGTATTTTTCAGAGACAGAACATCATATTCCTTTGTCTTCATGAAGGACAAAATTTCAAATTATAAGAACAACCAAGATTATTCAGTTGATGTCTTAGGGAACAGGACTTGAGGGAGTAGTCTTGTGAGAAATTAGTAATCTGTTTCTCTGGGTCTTTGTTCTTTATGAATTCCTTTGGATTTTGTCTTAGTTTCCCCAGAGCAAGATATGTCCATGTATAGTAGAGCAAAGGCAGAGGTGCTACCTTTCGAGGAGGAGTGACTGACCAAATAGCCACTGAATAAATCAATTTGGAAGTGGCCTCAGGAGGTCTCCAATTCAGCCCCCATGACCAAGCAGGATAAATTTTGAGCTTGAACCTCCTTGTTCACAGCTTTATCCACTCAGGGATTGAAAACCTCCAAGGCTGGAGACTGCCCAGCTTCTCTGGGCAACCTGCTCCACTGCTTGACAGAAAAAGCTTTCCCTTTTGTCCAGTCTAAACCTCTCTTGCTTCAACATATGCCTGCTGGTTTTTTTCATCTTTCCATTGCCCACTGTGAGGCTCCTGGCTCCATTTTCTTGACAACCTCCTTGCAGGTACTGACAGGCTGCCATTAGAGACCCCACCAAAGTCTCTTCTACAGACTGAACAAACCCTGCTCCATCAGCTGCTCCCCACACGGCAAGTGCTTCAGCCCATTACCATCTTTGTGTCTCTCTACTGACTTTGCTCCTGTTTATCGATGTCTTGGGAAGCCCCACTTGGGACACCCTCAGAAGGCAGTCACTTTACTAAGACACTGCCACCCATAGCCTTGCAGGCTGCAGGTGCAGTGGAGAGGGAAGGAGAGGACAACCATTACACACTCTGCTGTCAGGGGACTGCTCGTGCCCTGCACACACCCCACTGGGCACAGGTCTTTCTCATCCTACACAGTTCTCTCATCTCTTCACCTTCCTCTAAGCTTGGGGCTGCTCCCTTTTGGCCTACGACTTCATCATAGAATCATCTGGGTTGAAAGGGACCTCAGAGATCATCAAGTCCAACCCTTGACCACTACCGCTGTGGTTACCAGACCATGGCACTGAGTGCCACATCCAGTCTCTTTTTAAATATCTCCAGGGACGGAGAATCCACTACTTCCCTGGGCAGCCCATTCCAGTGCCTGATCACCCTCTCTGTAAAGAAATTCTTTCTAATATCTAACCTAAACTTCCCCTGGCACAACTTGAGACCATGCCCTCTTGTCTTGCTGATAGTTGCCTGGGAGAAGAGCCCAACCCCCCCCTGGCTCCAGCCTCCTTTCAGGGAGTTGTAGAGAGCGATGAGGTCTCCCCTGAGCCTCCTCTTCTCCAGGCTGAACACCCCCAGCTCCCTCAGCCTCTCCTCACAGGACTTGTGCTGGAGTCCCTTCACCAGCCTGGTTGCCCTCCTTTGGACCTGCTCCAGGACCTCAATCTCCTTCCTGAACTGAGGGGCCCAGAACTGGACACAGGACTCGAGCTGTGGCCTCACCAGGGCTGAGTACAGGACTTACCTTCACCTCTGTGTGACAGAGCTGCTCCTTGAGAGGAGCACTGAAAGGCTGTGGTGGAAAGGGACCTCACAAAATCTGCAGCCCAACCCCCTGCTCCAGGCAGAACTAACTTCACAGTTAGTCCATTTGCACAGGGCCTTGTCAAGTGAAATGTTTGATATCTCCAAGGATGGAGGTTTCACGGGCTCTCTGCAGACCAAGCAGTCCTGCCAGTGATGCCTACCTCACCAGTGGGTTTTTCATCACTCACAGGGAAGCATTCATTCTGAGGAAGGACACAGACTGCCAGTGCTACCCCTAATGAATGAGACTAGAGTCTGCATAATTACAGCAATTAGATATTACAGTCCACAGCAGTCTAATTAAAACCTTGTGTCTGTAAACTTGGCC
This sequence comes from Phaethornis superciliosus, assembly GCA_023637945.1. Taxonomy (NCBI): domain Eukaryota; kingdom Metazoa; phylum Chordata; class Aves; order Apodiformes; family Trochilidae; genus Phaethornis; species Phaethornis superciliosus. Next base: position 108,632,011 of record JAJQWJ010000001.1, on the reverse strand, counting down.
TGAGTATAAGTGTTTGATTATTTTCCAGGAGAAATAAAGTCTGAAATGGCCATTACTCCATTGCTAAGAGTATTCAGAACAATAAAGTGATTTTTAAAGGTTTCATTCGATACAGGTTTTGTACATTTTAGGTGGCTTATTCATTAATGGATTAATTCTAAATTATTGAAAAAATATTTTTTCAATCAATAGCTAACACGATTCAGGGAGAGAATATGCTGTACTGTTTCACACAAAAGAGATGTTTTATACTTGTATAAATGGATCCAAAGGCCAATCCCAGTTAAACTGTTTCAACCAGAGCCTCAGGGAAAGCACCTAGAGAATAGGATCTGTAATCTCATTGCTCCAATGTCAACATCATTTTCTAGTTTCCAGCTCACATTTAATCCTAGGCAGTGTATATCTGACCAGGTTTGAGCCAAGAATTGTTCTTTAATATAAATAACTCTTCTCTTACCTCCCACTCACCACATGTATTTATAGACAAGAACCTTTTCATTCTTTGTTTTGCAGGATTATACAAACCTACCTCTCCCATGTTCTTTGTATGACTGACCCTGACTTCTCTCATATTTACAAAAACCTTTACAAAAATTTTCCACCTTCTTGGGTTATGCCACCTCTGCCATTCACCTCATTCTCCAAAATATATTGGTGTGTAAGCAATAAAACATTACATGAAAAGCAAACTACACTTGCACTGATAGTAATGCCAGATAAGACACAGTAAATCATATTCTGTTCAATTTAAATGGCTCATTTTTTCCAGTAGCATTTATTGAAAGCTCTATTGGTGAACTGAAATGCTTTAAAAGATGAAACATCTTATAGGTGAACTCAGCAATCAAATCTACGTGCATGGCTTAATATGTTGGCTTATGAACAGTTAACCCAGTGCCTGAACAGCTCAAAAATGCCTAAAACACATTGCCTCTCTTTTCTTTTTGTCACATTCTCATTGTTAGGAACTGGCCACATGTCTGTGGATAGACACATTTGCAGACCTTTGGGTTTTCTGATGAATATGCACTGATGAAGTGCATTCTATGAGACCATGTCATTACTCAATATCGAGTTGTCATAATTTCTATTCATAACTTATATTACCAGGGTTGAGATACTGTCCTATGTTCAAATGTATCTTTGAATTATCTCTTTTTTCTTGCTCATCTCTTTTTTCATGTTGTATTCAGCCTTTATACTACTACTCCCTGTGCATCTATGGTGTCTTTAACAGGTGAGTTAAGTTCCTCCTGACTGGCTGAAGTGAACAGCTACCACGATGATAGACATGAGCAAAATTCCTAAGAGTTAACATCAAAATGCACTTAGTTGCTCTTGAAACAAGAGCCTCAGTATTTATCCATGCTGTTCCTCCTAGATCAAAATTATCTCTGGGCATTTGTAATCTATTTCTATGCCTGTATAAACACTTTGTTTTCTTAAGGAGCCATGTGGTCTGCCATAGCTCTGAATAAATGATGTGACTTCCAGTACACTGCAAGCTGTTAAGTAATCATTTGCTATGAGATCATGTCAGTGAGTTCCATTATAATCTCAAAATCAATCCCTAAACAAGAATAATCAGTGCTAATATTACTTTTGCTTTCATCAGATTCTCAGGGGAGTATGGGGAAGTAGGTATGAGTTATTTCTTCATTTTTTTAACATAATAATTTTTATCAGTCCATACCTATGGTAGGATCTATATCTTCAAGCAATCATTTCTGCTGGAGCAAGAGGTGGTTTTTCACTGACTTCTGTGAGCTAGGGAACAGGTCCACAAGCCCTGTATTGGGATTCTATGGGTGGCAGGACTAAGGAGTGGGACATAGCTCAAATTTGCCTCCACTTATACCTCAGTAAAGCCCCAGCACAATTGAAAAAAGGGCTTCATGAGCCCTCTCCACCTGTTGCCAAAACTTTGCCTCTTTATCTTTTTTTTTTTATTTTTTAACCTGCAACAGCACGAGGAGGCCTGAACCAACAGTGCATTCCATTGTTCAGCCCATGTACAAACACTGATAAAGTAACTCATGTAAGGTCAAAAAGGACATTCATGACAGAAATGGGATCTAAACCCAGTTACCAGTGCTTTAAGCCAGTGCTGTAAATCCCTTTGCTTTGCTTCTCTTACTAAGGATAAAATTTTAGTTATAGATTAATCTATATACTGCTCAAAAAATACCTTGCAGATGATTGCTTTTAGACAAATTAAGTCCTCAGGCTAGACTGTCATAACACTTTGGAGGAATTATATGTTCAGCTCTTAGCAGCTGGTTGAACATCTGCTTTCTCACACATAGAGATTTCTCACAATGAGAAATCCCACCCAGGCAAATATCATCTTGGTAATTTGGAAATGTTAAGCTGTCTTCACATTATGGATTTACCACCTGATTTTTGAGGAATAAAACTGAGTTAGGACACCCTCTTTGAGGCACATCACTAAATATTTACAAAGCAGCCACTGGTGGTGAAAGTTCACATAAACTGATAAGAATTTATGGTATGCCAGTTGCTCAGTCCTCAACAGCCTGCAGAGTATCTAGTAGCTCCTTTATGAGCTCTTTATTCCCTCCTCTGTCACATAAATTCACTGTCACACCACTGGGGTTTTGAAGACACAAAAATCCATCTCATTCCCTGGATGATGTCTGCACTGAGGGAACCTCATTTACCAGTTCCCCTTGGTCACCCATCTTCTCTTCCCCATTTCACTAACTCTAAATGATGACTTTTTCATGCTGTATGTTTCAGCAACAAGGACAGCAAGATGAGGCCACCTTGTTTTCCTTCCCTCCTCTCCTTTGCTGACTCTGTCTTTGCTCTTTTATAAGTGACATATTTGGATGCAGCATAACAAAGGACAGGATGGACTTCTCCTTTTTTCAAAGAGGTTTCTTTTTTTTCAGCTTTATTGTCTCAATTCAAATAACCTCCCCCTGTATACCCATATCACCAATCCAGACACACTGTCTTTTATCCTTCAGTTTTTGCATTGAGACTCTGTCTTCCTCCTTTCCTTCTCTGCTATTCCTGATTGAATTTCTAAATTCTTTTTCTTTCCAGTCTGTTTTAAATTCCTTTTTTTTTTTCACTTGTTCTTTAATCTCTTGCTCACTCCACCTTGTCTCTGCCTTCCCTGTCTCATCACTGGCCCACTGCTCCAGCAACAGGTCTTCAGTAAACTGTTTCAGATTTGGTAAGATTTTTTTTCAGCACATCTCAAGTTTATTTCAGAAACCAACAGCCCTGCAGCTGAGCTTTTTGAAAACCAAAACAGGCTAGAGCTTGCCATAGCCTGCAGAAAAGACTAGCTTCTTTGCTTATGTTAGCAAGAGTTTATAAATCCTTTTAGGATGTTTCTGTCGAGTAACACCAGTCTACATATACTCAGCAACACATACTTCCCCCCACCCACACACAACCCTTTCCACGGCCCCCAGGTGTGTTCCCATCCCTTCTCTTACTCACTGTTTGACAGCTGGCCCTTGCAGCCTCCCCTGCATCTGCTGCTAGACTGTTTCTCCTCTCCTGCTCTGTCTCTTGTGTCCAGTGGTGATGTTCCTCACGCTGGCAGCACTGCAGCAGCATCACCAGCACCTCGGCAGCAGGATGGGACCCTGCCCTGCACCTCGGCCCCGTCACTGTCAAGGGTCAGGCTGCGCTTGCTCGGGGGTCTGCTCAAACCCTTGTGCCAGGAAAGCATCTTGGCAGCCTAACCTCAGCCTTGTGACTCCTGACATCCCAAGAGCAGAAATATTTCCTTCCAGAGCAATGCTTGACCCTCTGCAATACTCTTTTTCTCTCTGCTTTGGGTTGTGGTCCCAAGGCTGCACCACAGAGAGGGAACAACGCCTGCTGCCCCAGCACAGATTGCAGCTGGGGCAATGGGACATATCTATTGGAGGCATGGCTGGCTAAAAGCAGTGGCAAAAGGTAATAGAAATCCTCTGGAATATGTAGTGCTCTGCTCTGGGTGCTTAGGAAGGAAGACATTATAAAAAAACATTATAAAAAACAGAACAAATAAAAATTGAAGCTTCCTTGTTATAACTTGTGTCCAAAAATAAGAGACACAAGCGTTGCCTGAGCCAATGATTGCATCTGCCCCTATGGATCTATACTTCATGATAACTGTTTCTAGCTATTTTCAGTTTGTTTATAATTTGGTATACCTCATGCACATTGACCATGAGCTTTACTATTTAATTACATACGGTGATGAAATGTATATTTCTTTATTTGCCTTAACCTTTCTGATAGTCTTATTGGTTGCCTCTAGTTCTTCTGTTATGAGAAATTGTGAATGAACAATACAACATTCACCTCCATATAAATGATTACCTTAGTAAATCTTTAGTAACTTTTCTTTTTCAGAAGCAGAAACATATTCCAGACTAATGAAGGCCTTCTAATACCTTCAATCACCTCTATCACATTTCATACATTTCTCAGAACTAATGAGTCTCTTCTGAAATGGAACAACTAACAAAATATCTAGTATTCAAGACAGAAGCTTTCTGTGGATTTATATGATTCCAGGTTTCATTGTATTTCCCTTGCTGAAGACACTAAGTGGTGAAATTTCCTCTCTTTTTCAGAAATTTAATCTCTTTCCAAGATATCTATTCTCTTCGCCCACTAGACATCTTCAGTTAAGTGATTCTTTGCATTTGGATGTTTTCTGCTCCTTTATTACTTACTGACTTAGCATCATGACATTTTCTGGCAAATCTTCCTAGTTTCATTTTGGATTTGGCTGTCCTAAGTAATTCTGCACCACCTACGAAGTCTGCCACCTCACAGTTCACTCCTCTTCACTAGGTTGCTTAGGAGCTTGTCAAATACCACACATCCTTGTGCAACTCCACTGGGAACATCACTCTGCTCAGAAAACTCAACATTTACTCCTGCATTGTGTTTCCTTTCACCAATATTAAGCCGTGACAATACTTTCCCTCTCATCCCACTTCAGCTCCCTCTTTTCAGAGCCTGTTACAAGTCACAGATAGATTATAATTAAAAAAATCAGCATTGTCTCTGTTACCCAACTAGTCATTTTATATTCACATTTTCTTTAAAGCTCTGCCACCAAATGCATTTAATCTGTATTCCCTTTGAAACTCAGACTTGTAAAATGTAAATTAGAAGCAAGCTAGAAAAATGCTAATTTGCATATATTCCAGAAAAACAAATCAGCTGCTCATATTGAGTTCTCCACAGATGTCCCCTCAAAAGCAGTCCCAAACAGGAGGAAGATGAGCATAAGGAGAGGGAAGAATAAATGTGACATCCCTGCTCAGTGGAAGTGAGAGAGAAGCTTCTCCATCTCCTCCTCACCCCATTCACTGCTCACTACTACACACTGAAGCTCACTCTGAGCCATTAGATGATTCAGGTTTGAAATACAAACTTAACCGCTTGAACATTTTAAATAACACCCCTCTGGGACTGACTGTTCAATCTAACATCACCATTTACAGCCATTTAAAATGGCTTTAAAATTAGTTCACATATTCTGTCCAAGGTGGCTCATTTCACAGGTTATGAATGTGTCCTACCTGTTAGCAAAGCAGTGAAGATGAGAGGAAGTAAAATGAATTTCTGGAACCTCGCCATTGGAGCATTCTCTCCTGGTCCCTTAGGCAGAAAGGCACTGGTGGTCACTGTATTCCTGAGAAGCTGAAGGAGAGAACTTATCAAGAAACCTGGTAATGGGCTGCTGCTTTGTGACCTGCATTACCACCAAGGGAAGAAGTTTAAATGAGGGAGGGTTTGGAAGGGGAACCATATCTTTTCTCAAAACAACTGTTTCAAAATACAAAGAGGAGCTTTCTTCAATCTTCCCCCTACAGACCTGGCATCTCTGGCACTCTTCTTCCCTCCTGGCTCTTACAACACCACTCCTTCAGGATTGACTGTCAGGGGAGCTCCATCTGCATCATTAAAGTCAATCATGAGCAGCTGGGAAAAAATAATGCTCTAAGCTGCCTACAATTGTGTGGTATTGTGTGTATATAAACATCTGCCTACAATGTCCTGGTAGGCTAGTGAACCCTGTGCACCAAAGCTTAGTGTCATGCAAGGCAACTGCATAGGGTGCCAGCTGCTCCTGTGGGGTTGGAGGGGCACAGGGCCCTGTTTAGAGGTGTTGTTTCCCTTCCCACATCACCTCCCCTAAGAAACTGATGCCTCCAACACCAGACAGCCTTTGGGAGAGGAAGTGGGATTAAACTCCAGTGTACCATTGCACCCCCAAAATTTGTTTTGCTGTTTTTCTGCGTGCTTTTTTTCCTCCAAAACTAGGGTCCTTATTCATATATTTCTATGGAGAGCCTTGTACCATCATTGCTGTGGCAATCCCATTAGGCCCTCACTGCACAGGAGCCACCCTGGTCAGGAGGACCAGCTTTTGCCACCCTGGGCTCTCCATCCCACCTGCCTTAGGGCAAGTATGAGAAATACCAAATCTCCTCCCAGATCCCCAGACTGTGCACTCAGAAAGGCTACTAGTGCAAAGAGCATCCCCAGGATTATTTCTCTGAAGCTGAGAGTGTCTCTTACACCCCAAATTAAAACACCACCATCTCTCCACTGTGGTCAGAGTTAATACACAGAGATTGGGTGTAAGCCACCACCTTACTTTTGCATTTTTTACTTTTCCAACATTTGTGATTCACTTGTGTGATTTTATTCTCCTCCCCCTCAAAATGTGTGGGAGAGAGTTTAACTGCACTGCTTGGTTTACAAACTTCTCAGCTGGGAAACTGGAGCTTGGCTTCATGAAACAGACCTGGACTGGAGCGTGTGGTTTTGTGGCCAGCCCAAATTTGTTGTCAGGCAAGTGTATTTCAGGGCTGTCCTTCGTGGCAGTTCTGTGCAATGCATAAATATTAGTATCATCACAGAGACACTGTGAGTTTCTTGTAACAAGCATACTTTTTAACTGTTCCTTTTCTTAAAGCCAAAACCACATCAAGGCACAAGACACAAAAGCCCTGGCCCAGCTGTTATGTTGCCCTTAAGCAAGTAATTCATTTTGCAGTTCTGTGTGAAGACCCAGCATTAATTCCTAACTGGGATTTTGTGAAAGCAGTGGTGGTGGGATGGTACAGGAGTGAGTTGCAGTGCCAGACCTGCTGTACCACTGCAACCCATAAAAACCATTTTTGCTGTCTTTCCAAACATGTTGCAGCATCAAGATATGCCAAAGCTCTGGTCACTGCTTGGTGCTTTAAGCAGAGGGTCTCACTGATTTTACTGCAGAAGCTGCAACCTGACCAGCTGGCAGCTTGCTCTGTGCTTCCCCATTTTGTAAGATTTCAGTTTATCATGCAAACTTCAGGGACAGCCCTGTCAACTAATTCACAGTCTAAGTTGAAGCTGTGGGCTGATTTCTTCACCTCTGTGTTGGGAGAGGGGATAGTTTGTAGACTGCTTTGAGTTTGCCTGCCACATTTTCAGAGTCTACTATATTGGAACTTTTTTGGTTTGGTTTTTTTTTTTTTCTTGAGTACATCCTTGCTTCCACATTTAGTGTGTGGAGGAGTCCCCAGGGGGCAGGTAGGGTGCAATCCCTGGCAGGATCTACGGGTCTGTGAAGGATCCCACCAGCCTGGGCAGCAGCAGCCTTACCTTCACTCACAAATCCATCTGCACGAATGCAAGCTGAGCTGAGCAAGGTATTATGGAAAAGAACAAACCTGCTGGAATCCCATTCCCAAATTCAGACCAAAATCAGTAAATATCTTGGGGTGAAGTAATGCGAGAAGAGAAACAAAAGCAATCTATAACATCCTGCTTTGCTTCCTTTCAACATGGGCTTTCAAAGAGACAGGGAGACACTACCTGATCACCAGATGAAACAGGATATTTTGGCCGATGATGATTTAACTACGAGGGGGTTGGCCTGAGCTGCTTTTTTACCTTCTCCACAGGGTGACTTGCACTGCCAGTGCTGCCGTGTATGGCTGGCTCCCAGCCCACTCCCTCCCACCTCCACACCGAAGGCCAGGGGAGAACATCAATAATATCACCTTAAAGGGGTGGCAGCCAAACCCAGCCGAGCACAGAGCAGGGCTCAGATGCTTTGGGGGGGACACCCACCACCCCAAAGCCTGGGGAGCAAGCACAGCAGGAGATGGAGGCGCAGAACACCTCTGGGTCACCCCGGGGCCGAGGCGAGAACGGGGAAAAAGAGTTAAATCAAGAGTTAAAACTTTCAGCTGCCAGCTCCTTCTGCTGGAAAGGGAATAATGGCTCCGGAGGGGTTACCTGGATTGTTTTCTTCAACAGCTTTCTCTTTGATGACTCCTGGCCCAGGGAACACCTCCCTCCGAGCTCTGCCGCCTCTCAGCCGCCGGGCCCCGGGGCGGGTGCCCGCTCAGACATTGTCCCCGCGGGACGGTGAGAGCGGGATCGCCTCTCCCCTTCCCCACCCCCCCCCCCCACACACACACAACCCGCCCAATTCCGTGTGTCACCGCGTTAATATTTAACCAGCCCTACAGGAAGAAGTAAGGCACGGCCGGTGACACACACCGCGGGAGCAAACTTCACGCCACGCCAACCAGAAGAGGCGGGTGGGGCGCCGCGGTACCTGACGCCTGAGGCGGGCTGCGTGGGGCGTGAGGTGGGGCACGGCCACAGGTGCCCGGGTTTCTCCTCCTCGATTTATAACCCTGCAGGTGCCCTGAGCTGAGGCTGGAAGCTCAGCCGGCTTGTTACAGAGCTGCAGGAAAGGCGGCAGAGCACAGAAATGCCTGCCCGTGGGCTCGGTACCTGCTGTGCCCTCACCAGTGGGCTCTGTCACCCACTGCCGGGGTCCTCCGAGAGCCCCTGACAGATGTACCCAGGAGTACACACAGGAGATCAAGAACTGGAGGAGACGGGGCTGGGGACAGGGCTGGGGGCAAGGCCACGACACGGAGCCACAGGGCTGCAGCTGGGACAGGGCTGAGGGCCATGGGGTGCCCTGTGCCATGGGCAGGGTGTGGGAGCCCAGGGAGGATGCCAAGGGAAGGTAAGGCCCACTGGTAGGTCCTCTCGAAGGGCCCTAGCAAAAAGGGCCCTTACTGTGAAGTGCAAATTTGTAGGATTTCACTGAATTGGTTTTGCCATCTCTCCATGAAAATTACAGGCTCTAAGTGATGGTTGGTTTTTGGTTTGTTTTTTTTCCTTTTTAATTTTCATATTCCTGTTGTCCTTTCAGTTTTTTGTGATACGTCAAGAAAACTTTCATTAAAACATTTGGATCTGAAATATTTTGTGATGATTTGCTCAATTAACACCTTTTTCATCACACCTTTTTCTGCCACAATGACAGTTGTGTGTGTTCACCAAAGCTTCCACACTGCCTTTTGAGAGATCCTCATTCAGTGGCTACAGCCTTCATCTTCCTCTTACAGCTGAACTGCAACCTTCACATTACGCCATTATTGATAAGTGAGTTGAACTGATATTTCACATCAGGAGGTTTTTATGATAAGCCTCTCTGCCAGGAAGCTTAAGTCATAAGGAAGGGCTGTATGACTTTCCTGAGCTGTGTTTCTTACTGAGCACAGTAACAGTTCTAGGAAGAAGAAATTAATGGCATATTGACTCAAAGTGAAAAGATTCAAGTCAACAACAGGAAAAGAAAGAGCCTGTGTGGAGAATTTTGATCAATTTCCATAACTGAATTTCAAAAATTGTGCTTTATCAGAAAAATATCACACTGACTTGTTAAAGAAAAAAACCTAAAAAGATTGGAAAGCTGCAGGAAGTTTTTTGAACAGTTGTAATTTTTTTTCTTTTTGCTTCCTTGCTTTTCCAAACATTTTTTTTTTCAGTCTAAGATCTCACACTCTTGTTCAACCCACAGCCTTACTTTCATAACACTATTCTTGAAATATATTTTATGTATAGTTTGATTTCCATCAAAAAAAAATTAGAAGAAGAAAAGTAGAAACATCTACTAAGCAGATTCCATCTCTGATTGCCTAAGTAGGAAAAGTACAGAAAGTTAAAACTGATTTCCAACTTGATTTAATAACGATAGCTCTGCATAGAAATGCTCTGCAAAGGATAATAGCTGCTTTTAAAACTCTTACAAAACTGTGATTTGGCACTACCAAGAAGAGAGTGGGTCTGTCATCTTTGTAACTCCTCTTCAGGTAAACTTAAGCTGTTATTAGATGGCTCCATAAGCTCCTCTCTTCCCAACTAAAGTCTTGCTCCTTCAACACCTTCTCACAGGTGCTGTGCTCTAGACCCTTACCCACCTGATGTCCTGCCACTGGACTATCTCTAACTTCTCTATATCTCACTTGAACTGATTTCCAGATGTGTCCAGCAGAGTTCAGCAGCTTCTCTGAATTTGCTGGCAACAATTCTCTGAAAGTAACCTAATATATGGGTTGCCCTCTTTGCCATGAGAGAACATTGTTGGTTTGTATTTATCCTGGTGTTCATTTCACCCAGGCCTGTCCCTCACGTGGCAATACCACTGCAGCCTATGCCTCCAGGCTGTTGAAACCTGATGTGCAGAGCTTTGTGCTTCTTCACGCTGGATTTCATTATGTTCCTGCTGGCCCAGTCCTCGGGCTTAGCAAGGTCTCTTCGGATGTCATCTTGCTGCACTTGTGCTACAGCTGTCGTTGTAACACCAGGTAATCAAATGCTCATCAACTATCTCTTTACCACACTGAAGTCTGTCACGTTCTGAAGATTAGCTGTGTCCTTAAAGATGCACACACCACTCTGCTGGCCCCATTGCAGGCATTTCATTCCCATCCCCTAGATGTAAAGAGGACTGGTTGAAGGAGGTGTCTCTGCCCATGGCTGGAGGATTGGAACTAGATGATCTTAGAGGCCCCTTCCAACCCTGAAAATTCTCTAATTCTATAAGCCTACAGCTGGAACTGGGTGTGCTGTGTGTTCAGCTCTGGATTTGACCCCAGTGGAAGTCAAGCAGGAAAGCACCTGTCACTTCCACCCACACACTTGCTGGCATGTTTTCATCAGCTGAAAACCTCCTGGGTGAATCTGGTCTACAGTGACTGGATTCAAATATCCTTTGTTTTCCCTGGGGCTGCTTAGGCAACCAATAGGTGTATTAATATTTTATTAATTATTTCTCACTGCCCTTGTAAGTTCCTTCTGTACTTTGACTTTGCTAATGAACCATGATATCATGATGAATATAGCCATTGGCTCTGGTTAGGATGTGCGTGGGACAGGACATTACACATCATGGTAAAGTGTCCTAGTCACCAACCATTGAGAACATTGTGCACATACAAGATTATCCATGCTCTTGAGTGTTCAAAAGATCAGGTCCTAAGTCTGCCAGTCTGATGCAAATGGAAAATCATTTTGTGAATCATCAGCCTGTGTAACAGGCAGATTCCTACCTCCCACTCCATTCCAGTTTCTCTAGACACTTCTTTCCAATTCTTCCTTTTTTCTTCAGCCTCTGAGTAGGAGGATTTTTTCCTTTCCTTTTTTTTTTTTTTTTTTTTTTTTTTCCCCCAATATAATTTCTTCTGTATGGTGCATAGACTCTCTAAAGTGCTGGAGAAACTCAACATTTTTTGTTCCGGCATGTGTTCATCTGAAACATATGTCTATATAGCTTGCTGTACAAAACCATGCAAGAAGCTTCCAGTGAAATGGGCTTTCTGAGAGTCACTTAGTGAAGACTTCTATAATCTTCATGGTGGCCATAAGTGTAGTTTATTTATTTTTTCCTCACAGGAGAATTGGACAAATTGTTATGGTGGAAACATTTAGACACCTTCATTTGCAAATTACTTCTAGTGAGAAAAAATGCTGTAGGGGCGGTCACCAGTCCCTACACTTCCATGTTGTATGCTAGCTTATTTAGTTGACTCAAAGAAAATATGATCAGAGGATGTGGGCATTAAAATATCGGAGAAGAGGCATTTACAAATACAGAATTAAAGCTGATTTGAAGTTAGAGCTAGAAATAGGAATAGAATTCTTCATTTCCCCATAAAAACTGGCTTAGAGAAGGGTTTGAATGTTACATACTTTGAGAAATAGCTCCCTATTAAAAATAAATATTATTTTCTCTCGTGAAGAACAGGAGAACTGAAACATCTAGAGAAGGCTAAAGTAGGAGACAAGCTGACCTAGTGATGGAATTAGCTGCCTCAATCTTGACACCTACAGGATGCTTCTCTCTAGTTGTCAGACAGACCAAAGAGATGCTAAACTTTTCCATCTCCTTCTCTATTAGTTTTTCTCTTTCTTTGCCCTTTCACCTTTCATCTACAGTTTGTCAAAATATTTGGTGCTCTAAAAAGCATGTCTCTCATTCAAAACATTTAATTAATGCTAGCTGGATAACTCACATGAGATGCACAGATTCCTCTCCTCTCACAAGCTTTAGCTTATAAAATCTTTTCATTAACCTGTTAATAATACTGAAGATGCATCACAGTTTTAAGCTTTGATTCACATTTCCCCTTTATCGGGACCCAAATGCTCCAGAGGGAAAGCTCTATAAATAACAAGGCTATGCCATTTCCTCTGATACCTATGTGATACATTTTCCCCCACCTTTCTTCCACTTTGCAGGGTATGAGAACCTGGGAGCAAGCTGAGGTCCTTGCTGTCTACTGCATATATATTAGTGTGAAAAAATCAGGATAGTCCAAATGTCCCTCTGTTGCACAAACATCCCTCTGTTGCACAAACAATAGTGTAATGTTCATCACCATAATTTAAAAGAAACTTCAGTTTGTAAAAAATGGTTTTCTGACTGAACAAAAATAATTCCTGGACAGATATACTAATTATCAGAAAGATACCGGTAGTATCCTGTGACATCCCCATTGAATAACTGACAGGATACAAACCGGGTCTATGGGGGCAGTTCCAGAGGAGCTGCAATCCTTGTGAATGCCAGTAACAATACACAGGATGCAGGACCACCTTCTCAGCCTGCTTGTAGCCAGGTAAGACACAGGGATCTATATTAAACTAAGAAAATCAAGGACTTTCTCTGTAGTCACTAAAGATATAAAAGTACAACCAGACGATGCTTCACCTGCCCTGATAGGAGGGTCTAAGGCAGGCGAGTTATGTCACCCTTTGGTTAGCTTGCTTCATTATTTTGATTACAGAGTAGCTGGAAAGACTGGGTTAGATTGAACTGTTTTATGTTGAAAAAGTTGACTGAGACCAATTCCACCAACAAAATCACATTGATCTGAGGAATACTGTGTTATCTCCTTCCTAGGAAGGCAGGTCATCTTTGTCTTGACCTAAAGATTCATTAAAGTGGTGCTACCATGAACTGAGGCCTGGGTAAATCTTCAAAAATCTCATAACAACAATATTGCTCATCTGATTTTTTTTGTTCAGAGTTTTTTCTGTAGTGTTCTCTCACTGGTTATGATAAACTCCTAACTCTATGAAGAATTGCTGTGGGCCCTCAATGAGGAAAGCCTTGGATATAATCTTCTTCCAGACTTTCACACACAGGAGGCCAGAGGATTAAACACTTCATTTGCATGAGTGTCCTTGCAGGTTTTATTTGGTGTTAATAAATCTGCACAGCTGGAATGTAGTTCACCAGTACTTTCCTGCCATCACCATTCTGAAGAGCATTCCATGTCTGCCCTTTGGCAGGTGCATTCCTCCTCTCCAGCACTGAAATCTGTGATGAGTTGTAGCTGGTAAAATGAAAATGTCATAATTCAAGGAACATAGATGAAAACATTCATCATGGAGTCCAGACAACAAAGTAAGAAATTTTGTCATAGAATTAAAGAAGATGCAGCTTTGATGCTGCTAGGAGGAGCATACATCTAACATGGAAATTTTTAGTGCTCTCTACTACATCAGTTACCCTGGCAACATTTTCTTTAGCTTTAGAAATGTTTTGTCTCTAGTCCAGTTAGCTTGATTCGTCTGATTACAATTCAGTTTATTCTAAGGAACTTTTCAATGTATAATAATGTGCCAAGAAAATGTAAACATCATTCTCTACACTCATTATAATCACATTTTTCATTATTGCTTAAGGTTGTGATTTTAACCTCCCTCATGAGCTTTATATGTGCATCCAGATTTTTTAAGGAGTTCAGGGAAAGAGCAAATCTATTCAGGGATCCTTTGAAGCTGGTGTGTTCAACACCTATAAGCCAGTGCACAGTAAGTCCAGATCTAGGCAAAGGAGGAGAAGTGCCCAAGCAGTGACATGCACATGGAAGCACTATGCCCAGGGCTCCAAGGAAGACCCACAGAAGTCCCCTTTTAATGCCAGAAAATCTCCATGGGAGTATGATATTATCCCCCTTTTCTTTCTTTTCTGGTGATTTTGCAAGATTGCCTGTTACGAGAAATGTTAATACTTACACCTCTGAAAATAGAATATTAATTGAGTGACCTGCAGGTGTAATCCAAACTGACCCTGCAATGATAAAAGAGCAGATTATCACTATAAAAGTAAGCATTATATGGGAAGAGCTGTCTTTTTTGCTTTATGATGAAATACATCCTTATGACTGACATCCTACTGCTCCCTTCGGGCATGCAGTTAAGATCACCAAGTAGAAGTGGCAGGAGATTTTTTCTTAGAAATAAATGTCATTTATGCAGTGTATCTGTGATACTGAATCTGTGACTGAAAGCTGCCCTTTTCCAGTAAGAGAACAAAAGACTCTGGCAGGGATGGTTTTGTATACTCAATTTCTCTTTATGTGGCAGAGTAATGGAAGTGTTCCTGATCACTGCTGTGTTTTAGCTTTTTCTAATAGAGAAGCAGTAAATTTCATTTTTATATTCAGCCATTTCCATTGTACCACTTGTACACAAAACAAGATTCCCCAAAAGTTTAAGGCACTGGTGAGTACTGAAAGATCCCAGGAATATAGTGAAGTATGCTTATAAAGTCTGCAGTCCTCTCTTCTCCCTATCCCATGCAGCACTTTCTTTAGCAAAGCTGGAGAAGACAATACTGCTCAGCTTCAATGGCCTCCAGCAGCAAATCTCCTGCCACTTGAGTTACACCTGCAAACCATGCAGGGTTTGGCCTCAGCATAGGATCCCCAAAAGGGGCTGGAGGGTCAGGTGAGCACAGAGGTACATCACAGAACCTCACCCTTGGCACTGAACTCTCCCCACCAGCAACAAGTGCTGCTGCTCTGCCACCTCCTCACCCCTGGCATTACTCACACATACAGCAGTTCACTCCCACTCCTGCCTCAAGGCTCAGCTCACTCCTCTTTTTAATTCCCTCGTTGAACCTTTACTAGCAGACAACATGTAAAAGCTGCGGATCCTTTTATGTACTGGAATCAAACATTTACTTACAACTGCTGTTCCAGCAATAACAATTAAATTAAACATGAAGTGAATAGAGCTGCCTGGAAGATCTACAAGCTGGAGGTGTAAATCACACCACATAACTAATTTATGACATTCTACGCCTACATCTGTACACTGACAGCTTTTAAGTGTAAAGGTGGCTGTGATTTCAAAGTGCTTTTGGTGATGGAATAATTTAAAAGAAAACTTATTATGTGCGCCTCTATACCTGCACCCAAAGTCGTAAACTAAATGAGATCCTGTTAGGTCAGTAGCTGAAGACAAGGGATGTTGTGTACATGGTTCAGCTGGAGAGATGCTAAGAAGACAGTTAGAAATACTTTTTCCCCCACAAAAAAATAATGCATTTTTGGATGTTGGAAAAGTAAGGCAACAATGTTATTTCTCACCCACTGAAATTGTCCAATTACATCTTTCAGTGAACATGTATTTGAGTGAACTTTTTAGAAGAGTAGGCTTCAAACCACTGTATTACTAGGCTTTGAAAAAAACCTTTATTTTCTCAGCCAGAACATGTGCAAATTTAAGGCTGTTTTTCTAGGCTGTACTTCCTACATACTGAATACATCTAAGTCCTGTGACCCAGATGTTTTTCTCTATCCAGTGTGATAATATTTGTAGATCCTTCTGAAAATCCATTGGTAGAATGAACTAATAAATGTAACACCAGCTGCAAACAAGGAAAATAAGCCAGAAAGGTAAGAGAGGGAAAAAGACAAAACAAACGATAAAGGTACTAAGGGAGACCTTTTCTAGTTACAGATTTTAGTTCATAACTGCTTGTGTTTGGCAAAAAATCTGATGACCTTCAGTTATTTCACATTTCCTTTTCAAGTGATAGGAAAGAAGGGTGGTACTTCCAAGTCCCAAGGAGCGTGCCAGTCAGCCACAGTCAAACAGTGTTGACTATGGTGACAGAGACAAAACCATTTCATATTGGATCTTGATCTTCCAAAAGGCATTAGCTGTGGTAAAAATTGCCTTTTATAAATTCCTTTGCTATGGTTTTAATAATCTTGCACTTGACACTCTTGTCATTTGGAACAAATGTTCTGAATTCAGAACGCAGCCTGGTTATAAGGTGTTTTTTTTAACATGCCTTTGAGGTATACAATCTGTAGACCTTTA
Organism: Phaethornis superciliosus; assembly: GCA_023637945.1. Lineage (NCBI taxonomy): Eukaryota > Metazoa > Chordata > Aves > Apodiformes > Trochilidae > Phaethornis > Phaethornis superciliosus. Next base: position 108,615,535 of record JAJQWJ010000001.1, on the reverse strand, counting down.
ATGACAAGAGTGGCTAATGTGGCAGGATTGCATGCTTAATAATTGGGAAAGTGCTCCCATTCATCATCTCTTTCTTTTATGAGAATTACGTGTTTGCCTAAGGAAGAAGAACCAACCAGTCATTTTAGGATGTACACACTAAGGCATTTTAGACGAGGGCAGAAAATTGATCAGCATCAGATTCAGCGAGTCTATAAGCTGCATCCTGCACAACAACCTCAGGAAGTGCTACAGGCTTGGGAAAGAGTGTCTGGAAAGCGCTCAGAGGAAAAAGACGTGGGGGTGCTGGTCAACAGCCAGCTGGATATGAACCAGATGTGTGACCAGGTGACCAAGAAGACCAATGGCATCCTGGAGTGTATAATGTGGCAAGCAGGACTTGGGAAGTGATTGTCCCCCTGTGCTTTGCACTCGTGAGGCTGCACTTTTAATAGTGTTTTCAGTATCACCACAAAAAGGATGTTTAGGTGAGGGAGTGTGTCCAGAGAAGGGCAACAAAGCTGGTGAGGGGTCTGGAGAAGCAGTCCTGTGAGGGGCATCTGAGGGAACCAGGGTTGTTTAGCCTGGAGAAAAGGAGGCTGATAGGATGCCTTCTTGCTCTACAATTACCTGAAGGAAAGTTGTAGTGAGGTGGGGGTTGGTGTTTTCTCCCTAGTAGCAAGCAATAGGACAAGAAGATAGGGCCTCAAGCTGTTGCAGGGGAGGTTTAGATTGTTTATTAGGAAAAATTCTTTCACTGAAATGGCTGTCAAGTATGAGAACAGGCTGCCGAAGGAAGTCATTGAGTCACCATCCCTGGAGGCACTTGAAAGACATGTAATTGTGGTGCTTTGGGACATGGTTTAGTGGTAGACTTGTCAGTGCTGGGTTTGAGATTGGACCAAATAATCTTAGAAGTCTTTTCCAACCTAAATGATTCTATGGTTCTATTAATTTTAACTGGGAAAAGAGCAAACCTTCTCACTTGACTACATCCCAAAATGTTAATACATTCACAACCAAAAAGATAAGAGAACACACAAAACTGTGGTAACAAAATACTTTACTAAAATATCATACACTGAACAGTTAGCTCAACATTCTCATGTTTTATGCAAATGATGTACACATTGTCACACATTTTATATTAACATTATAGAGTCACCTGCAAAAATCCAAGATGAGCAGCATTCCTGGCAGATTCATTACAGACAGTTAGCCCTTGGGTTCTGTTCACCTTTTAAGTAAGGCAAATGTTGCATTATAAAAATCTACTCTGCATTCGCAAAATTGCCTAAAAGGGTTTAACCTCTTTAGTAATACTGAATCAGATGAGAAGTATGACCAAATCCTCCATGGACATTTTTGAAATTCCTCACTTCAACTAAGAATGTGTTAGTTGATGAGTTAGAGTTGTGAAAAATGTTTTCATTTTTCTGTATTCCAAAACTAATCTTGTGTTGGAAGAAATAGAGTATGCTGAAATGTACAATTCTAAGCAATTCTAAGACACTACCAGCTTTACTGGTTTTTACACTTTTTCTTACTAAATGAGAAGCAATGGAGTAACTTTTCAAAGCTATTCATTAAAAGCTTTTTAAGTGATGAGCTGACCCAGAAAGCACATTAGGACAGTGCACTATTTTTTCCAGATAAACTACCCCAAAATTGTCTAAATTATTTTATTAGCCAAAACAAAATTTAAAGAATAAGTATGTATATACACTGAAGTATTATGTTTACAGTTCTACCTATATTTCTGATATTTTTTGTGGTGGTCTTTCGTAGGATACTGCATATAATTTGCCAAAAGGCCACTAATTCTGTCTTGATTAAGTTAAAAGTCATGATCTGAGGCCTAAGCTGAAAAAGCTAATTTCATTTAGCTGATACATATAAAGTGACTAGCACAGTGGGTTTCTTTAAATAAATTAATTGACCTTACATGCAATCATCTACTGAAGTCTCGTTTTTCCAGCAGGATAACCTTTTATTTTATTTATTTATTGTATTATTGTTCAAAGCAGCCTCCTGAATGGAGAGAACTATGAAATTAATTTCTAATTTATGTGGGTGCAAAGAAAATATGTCGAGGGCTCTAATGTGTAGCAACCTAGACCATTCATCTAGGACTCTAATTTGGAAAAAAAGAAAGAACGGGCTATCTGAATCCATAAGACTTCAACCTGTACTCATGTGCTTCTCCTCAGGGATTTAGAAGTGATAGGACAAATGCTTAGGATAGGCAGGCTGTTAGATGCTTAATGACGTTGGAATGGACTGCCCAGGGAAGTGATGGAGTCACAGTTTCTGGAGGTGTTTAAGGAAAGGCTGGATGTGGCACTTAGTGCCATGGTCCAGCCAGTGTGGTGTGGTTAGGTCAGAGGCTGGACTTGATGATCTCAGAGGTATTTTCCAGCCTCAATAATTCTGTGATTCTGTGACATATGTTCAGAGGGGACAAAATATTTCCAACACAGTAATAAAAAGAGGCAACTTGCACAGGTCACTTGAAATTACAAATAGACTCCCAGGGAAAGGTATCCAGAACAGAATTGCTTCTTAACACACAAACTTAGCCTAACAGAACAGCAGCTGCACCATCACAGGAGGCAGACACCACCATACTTCTTGGATCTCAACATCTAGTGGAAGTAAACAAAGCAACATATTCATAAATAGGTTGGTATTCTGCTGAGATACAGGCTACCTGGCACTGCATGGTTGGACTGGTTCTGCCAGATGGGATGAGGTTGGTAACAGGCACAGAGGTGGAAGTGAGACCCACAAGGGACTGCAGAATTATTTCTATGGGAACAAGGAGAGGCCAGAATGAACATTAGGCTGCGCTGTGCTGTCCCAGCTCACAGACCCTCTATGCCACAAAAAGAGGGAGCTAGGAGAGGCCAGGCAGCATTCCTTTATGCTCAACATTTTTTTCAATAAATTAAAGCAATTTACCCAGGCTTGTACCTTGGGTAAAGTGACAGTAAATGGCAAACGACATTTCTGCAGGTTACATGAAAAGAATAGTGATTAAAATACTGTTACTAGGCTTTATCATCTCCCAACCACACCTACTGAAGGCAACAGAAAAAGCAGATGTGCTACAGCAGTGCTTTGAGTTCAAGGGCAGAGATACAGCTGCAAAGCTGGGATGTGAGGTGAAGAGATTCTGTTCAAAGTGGAGCTGGGGTTCCCACTCTCCAACACAGGGTACATACATCTGGTCCCTGACCATCTGGATATGGATAGCCATATCACTGCAAATGCCATATAAACAACTATTTTCTGAATGGAAAACTTGAAATAAAGATTATTCTTCTACCAAACCAATAAACATTCTTTCATCATCAGTTGTCAAAATAAGCGCATGAGCTCAGGTTACTCAACAACAGAGGAAAATAAATAATATATTATTACCGTTATTAAATGCTTTTCAGGATGAGGGATATTCCTTCTGTAAATATTTATCCTGCTTTTCTGGCACAGTCAAGTAAGAAGAGACATTTTGACAGTCCTCAGAAACTTCAATAAAGCTAAAATAAAAAATAAAAATAAATAACCCCAAAGTGATGAAATATATTTCCTTACCTTTCCTCCACCTTTTTTATCACCTTCAGTATACAGCCCCATCCCCAAGGACCTGTCTTGCTATTCCCACATAGTGTCTGGCCATGGTTCCCCTCAATTGGCCTTTTCCTGAACCCCACCTGTCATCACCAGCTCCTGGCTATCACTGCCTTGACCTCACACCTGCCTATCAACATGATAATGCCTTATCACTCTTGGCTGGACCTGGACACCATCTGTGGGTCTGTCCTCCTTCCTCATGTGGGTACATGAGGCTGAGACCTGCTGGATGTTGGATCCCCTCAGTTCATGGCTCAGCTTCCCCTAGGGAGCAGCTACACCTTTTCTTCTCTCTGGAAAAAAACCTTGCATACATAGTACAGGCATTCAATACTACTTTGCTTGTAAAACTGACCTTTTATCTGACTGAAAATAAATCAAGTAGGAGTATTGCATAAGGCGTAATTTTATGAACCTTCTCCCTCCCCATATCCTAAATGTATTTTTCACAGCATCTACCGTAAGGACTTAATTCCATATCTCCGACACCTACAAATATCTCAGGGATTTCATGAGTCTTTGATTGGTAATGAAATAAGAAATGAGTCTCCTAGCCTGGATTTTCCCACTAGGTCTTGTTAAAAAAAAAAGCCACACCCTCCTGACTTCTCCCTTGCACAGGTAATAGCTCCTCATAGGGAAAAATGTCTAAATCAGATGTACTGTTTATCTTGGTGACTTTAGCTTAGGCTTTGCAAACCATTTACAGTGGCTTTCTAGCAATCAAAATGAGACACAAATGTAAAAGATGTCTCTGGGGTCTATTTTAATAGAAAGACCAGGACACTCTCCACTGAGCATGGATCTGGCCCTAGCACATACCATTTGCAGCAGGAGGCACAAATAGCAAAACAGATGCCATAACATTACACATTCACCAGGTGACCTGCAGTACCTAGGGGTGTTCCAAGGATGCTGTATGGGCAAATTTCTCCATATCTACAAAAAAATTTGTCTAGACTGAAGGAGGGATCTGTGCCAATACGCAGTTCTTCCCACACGGAGGTGGCTGCTAGTGCAGGGCTGCACTTCCCTATGGCAGGAGAGGAACATCCTGACAGCTACAAACACCTTTCCTGAAATGCCTGCACAGATGGATGCAAATGCAGTGATCTATCAAGGAGGACCAGAAAGAAGGTGAAAATTTTCTTTTCTGAACGTAAGTACTTTGACTTTTGGTTTGGCACTGCAGAAATGTTCCCAGTCCTGTAGCAGTCAGATTTGGAGAGCAAGTTTGCGGGCTTACATCTTTCCGAAAAGAATAATCATAACTATTGTAGAGAAGAGATGCAAAGAGGTGGGAAGGAACTGGAGAGGAAGAGATTTGGCAGAAATGAAGACTGAAATAAACATTAAAAACTGTTTAACATGATGGATCTAGAGTTAATTGAGAATTTTGCTGGAGTTAAGAGCAACCCTGTAAATGTGGAGCATTTTAGTTTGTTAAATTGAGCAGGGAAGGTGCTAGAGCACTTCTCCCTGATTTTCTGTCACTAAGTGTTTCCAGTAGTTCAGCTGCTCAGATGGTTCTACTTCATGGCACATCACAATTTTCTTAATGCGAGAAAGAGAGAACTTAATTTTTTCTGGAAAAAAGGTCTGCTCTGAATGAAGCTCCTCCAGCCGAATTTTTAATTTGGCAAGGCACAGTCCTATGAATACATCCTCCAGTTTAATGAATGGAACACTCTCTGAAACATTATAAATCTGACTAGCAACATCAGTGGATAAAACATAGCCAGTCCCAGAACAGAAAGGAGGGTAGGTCTTTCCTGGATACTCTTCTCTACTCACGTACCACTTACTCTCTCTTTTCCGTATGGGGTTCTCCTGTAGTTTTAAAAAGCCTGTGAATAATCTAGTGGTCCTCTTTTTCCTTAGAAGCAGCTCAGTGAGGTAAAAGACATTAACAAACACATCTGTATCAGTTTTCATGATAAAACTGGACTGGTAACAAAATCTGTGAATCCATTCAATTCCCATCATGGTCTTCAAAGTCAAATTGTAGTATGTGTCTGTAAAATTCTTTTGAATAATGTCTTTGTACTTTTGGCTTTCAGCAGCAATCTCAGCCTGCTGGCTGATGTCCTCAGTGCTTCCCAGGAGGAAATATGTCACCAGGCGCTTGCCGGCAACTGTTCTCTCCTTCCCCCAGGTTTGCCTGATGGCCATCCTGGCATCAGCGTGGTGGTATGAGGATGCCACAAGCACGACGAGGAAAGGAGGGTTCCTGTGGCAGTCTATATCTGGGAGCTGCGAGAAGTTTCCTCCAATTCTCCTAAAAATGTCATTGGAAAATATGTAATCTTGGCCGTTTCCACAGAATATACAAGATTCGGTCAAATTGTTGTAAAAAACACAGAAACTGGCAAAGCTGAGCCCTAGAAGGCAAAGAAATATCTTGAATTTTCTGAAATCCATCTGAAAGAAAAAAAGAAGGAACAGCACATTAATAGGTAGCTTTCAATTAGGGATGACCTGGCTTAAAATCCCTATGCAGGGATTTTGGCATATATATATGTGGTTCCTTTCAGCACTGCATGCCAAAATCCCTTCATAAGGATTTTAAGCCAGGTCATCTCTAATTGAAAGCTACCTATTTTGGGGCAATCACTCACAAAGATTTCTGTTAGTATCATTCCTGTTGGGTGTTCTGCTGTCAGGCAAATTCACACTTGTGCTTACTTGAATCTGCCCCCCAAGCCAGCATATCCTCAGAAATTCACACAAGCCTGTCCACTGATACCAGGTTACCCTTGGCTGATGCTTCAGACCACCTCCCCATTTTCAGCATCTTAAAAATTATGATTTAGACCCACCAGGGCTCTCCAAAAGCCAGAGAGTGGAGAAGCAGCAGATTTGTGCCTGTGACAGAAAAACAGCAATAGGTTTCTTAAATACCAGGTTTCTCCATTTGCTTGAAAAGTGCTTGTGTCCCAGAGCCAGCAAGTGCTGTACAACTGGTAGACTCAGCCAGGTTCCTCCCATCTTCATGTTTTTTGAGTCCTGTAGTATTCTTGCCCTGACTGCTCTAGATCTTTTTGCTTCAGGGGCCGTGAGTCACATATTTGACGTCGGGTCAGCTGCTCAGAAAAAAAAGAGAAAAAAAAAAAAAGACAAAACAGTGAGTCAGATTATTTAGATGTTTCACATTCTGCAGAGTGTAGGTAACTCACTGGGGTACCCCCCTCTCCTTTTTAGGTGAAAGAAATCCAAGCAATAAGAACCATGTTCATTTGTTCAGTTTTGTAGCAGATTGATGTGCTGACCATCTGGTCACAAATCTAGAATAAATTTTGAGAGAGAGACAGAAAACCTATCAAAGAAGACCCAAAAGGGTCACAGTGCCAAAAAAAAATGCACATCTGCATGAATTAACCTGAAGAGAAGAGTATAATGCTTCATTACTCATTCCATTAACCCATAAGCCTCTCAGCTACTATTTTAGAGCACTAGGATATGGATATTTTCAGAACGGGCAAGGACATTTTTCCTGCTTTCCTCCTTCTTAACAAAGGATTGACTCTGGCTTCCCATCTAAAAATTCAGCAAACCAAGTCTGCAGTCCCAAGAGCTGTAGATTTCATAGAAATTCTCTCTCTGCCTTAGTCCCAGCAGTATTCTGCCTTGACTCCCCTAAACCACAGCAGTGCTCTCCTTTTGCTCAAATTCCCCTTTCTGAGCAATGAAAAGGTTCTGCATTGAAGGCTTAAGTTCATGTTAAAGGCCAAACAGGTGTTCCTGAGACCAGCTCATTTCTCCTACAAGGATAGTACCATTAACCTCAGTTGGTGTTCTCAAATCATGAAACAAGTAGAACTAGAGTCCTGGCTTACTGAAATTCCTGCCACAGTGAAATACATTTTTGCAAAGATTCCCTGAAGTATTACTTGAAGTATTCCTTCATATTCCCTCTGCCACTTATATTTAAATTAACTTTATTTTTAAATAGAGTATTTCTCAGATCAGCTTTTTTTGTATGTATAACTCATGGTAGTCTTGAGATAATCTTAAAAATTGCTTTAATTAAATACATACATAAAATTGTGTGAGAATATATATATGCATACATATATATACACACAATTTCTATAAAAATCTACTCTGCAACTTTTCTCATGTTCTTCAGTGGCCTGGGAGGAAGCACACAAATAACCTGAAAATAGAGTTTTCAGGAAAGGATGATGACCTGAGATCAACAACAGAGCTGCAAAAGAGGTTGCTCCTGTCAACAGCTCTCCCAAGACTTCAAAGGTCTGAAATTTCTCTGTCATTGGATTCCAGAACATATACAAACAGAAGTCCCTCAAATACAGAACTAAGAAAGCAGTTTAGAGTAATTTCCTATCAAAACCCATAACAAACTTTTCAGGAATACTAAGAGCAAGAAATCATTTTATAACATACTATTTTCACCAGATTTCAGTAAAATTAGACTAATCGTAGAATCACAGAATGGTTTGGATTGGAAGGGACATAAAAATCACCTAGTTCCAATCCCCCTGCATGTGCAGGGACACCTCCCACCAGCCCAGGTTGCTCACAGCCCCATCCAACCTGGCCTTGAACACTGCCAGGGGGGGCCAGCCACAATTTCCCTGGGCAACCCCTGCCAGTGTCTCAACACCTTCATACTAAAGAAATTCTTCCCAATATCCAATCTGAATCTACCCTCTTTCAGTCTGAAACCATTACCTCTCATCCTATCACCCCATGCCCTCATAAAAAGTCCCTCCTCAGCTTTCCTGTAGACCCTGTCCAGGTAGTGGAAGTCTGCTTTATAAGGTCTCCCTGGAGCCGTCTCTTCTCCAGGTTGAAAACCCCCAAATCTCTCAGCCACAGGAGAGCTGCTCCAGTCCTCTGATCATCTTCATGTCCCTCCCGTGGACTTGCTCCAACAGCCTCATATCCTTCTTGTGTTGGGGACTCCAGAACTCAACAGAGTACTCCAAGTGGGGTCTCATGAGCACAAAGTGGAAGGAGAGATTCATCTCTTTGGCCACTTCTTTGGTGCAGCCCAGGATGTAGTTGGCTGCGTGCGCACATTGCCGGCTCATGTTGAGGTTTTCATCAACCAACAACCCTGAGCCCTTTTTCTTAGGGCTGTTCTCAATCCATTCTCCACCCAGCCTGTAACTGTGCTTGGTATTGCCCTGACCCATGTGCTCCACCTTGCACTTGGCTTTGTTGAACTTCATCAAGTTGGCATGGGCCCACCTCTCAAGTCTGTCAAGATCCCTCTGTTATGGCATCCCCTCCCTCCAGCCACAACACAAAGCTTGGTGTCATCAGCAAACTTGCTGAGGGTACACTCAATTCCTCTGTCCTTGTCAACAACAGAGATGCTAACCACATTTTTTAACGTATTTAGTTCTTATTTGTTTCTGGGTTTGGACTCTGGTAACAGGTCTAAAAGAAATTAGAAAGGTCCCTGTTCTGGACTGCTGTGAGAGCAGCCTCTTGACATGTTCTGGGATGTATTTACTATAACTGCTCATCCAGAGCCAAACTGCCTTCCTTTTTCAGTCCACGTATGAAGCATGATACCTTACACAGATATATAAACACATACACACACGCCTGGGCAATGCAGATGTTTGTAAATTGAAGTAAAATATAAAATGAATTTTATAAATTTTGCAAATTGCACATGTATCATTTCACAGAAGGTCCCTGCCTATCACCAGTGGGTAGTCAGTGGCCTTGATAAGAGCTGCCTACTTCCCAGAGCAGTCTCATTTGCTTCTGATCATGTCTGAGCTGGAAAATACTAGATTTTGTCATTGCTTTAATCCCCAAAAGTAAATCTGGGTTTATCTGGAACTGGTAGGAATAGTGTTCTCTTTTTCTCACTGTGATCCCCAGCCCTTCAGAACCATGGAAGCCCCAAGACCATGTGCAGTGGTCTCTCAGCCTCCCTGGCCATTTGGGACCTTGATCCATCTTCTGTTTCAAACCCACTCTCTCCCTCTTTCACTGTCCAATAGTCCTTCCCCTGTACAGAACCAGCTGCCCAAACTCCCCACTCCAGGTAAACTCAGGAAACACTTGGGAGTGCACATGGGAGTCTCATCTGACAGCCCTGCTTTTCATTTTTCCCCCTTGGCACTGGAGAAGGAAATAGTTGCCCCGGATGCCTTGAGGCCATAAGGAGCCTGTGCTGCAGCAGGAAGCCACAGGTGGCTCTTGGAAAAGGTATATTTGCACTGATACAGCCTTGGTGTCCCAAGGACCCAAGCTTGACAATACCTTACGAAGCTGGCATTTACTAAAGGACCACCAAGGGAAAGGATGACAGAGAGATGACCAGCTTCCTCTCTCTGAGGCCATTTTTATTTTAAGGCCATCTATTTCATTCTTATTTTCAGGTGAAGAGGGAAAATTTTTAAGTTAAAACCATTTTATATTAACACAGACAGGTTGGTTCCTTGGAATTAAATCACCCTGATATTGGTTTCATGTGCCTGGGATGCTGAACTGCCATCCCCCTCACCCCACGAGCAAACCAGATTTAGATTCCTGGCTGAAGAAAGTGCTCTCTCTCCCCTGAGAGGACTGCCATATATGAAGAACATATGGAGAACAAAAGCTTCTGTTAGGTTTCAACAGGAGAGCATTGCTGTGACTGCATTTAGCAAAGCAGTCACCATGACACCTGAAGTATCTTTCTCTACAGCAGAGAAACAAACACAGGTTATGTGTGATGAGGCCTGTGGTTTCTAAATTAGCTGTCACTTTATTTTTTCCTCCTTTGCCTGCATCTGACAAAAAAATACAGCCTGTGTCTCAATATTCCAGTCTTCATCTATCTCTATGGAACACTACTGGAAATGTTAATGTGAAGGGAATAATAAGTCTGCAGGAGGTGGTCCAGAAAGAAATGGAGACTCGCTAGCAATTTCTTGTCTAGAAGTCATTTTGAAGAGCATTCAATATTTTTGCATCAAAACAAATCTTTCCAGTTTTATAGAAAATCCTTTTACATGATGTTATGCTTGATTTTCCTCTCTGATCTGAGTCAGAAATTGTGGTTTGTAATTATTCCAAAGCTTCTTCCACCTCCAGTTGTTTCAAATGCAAAATGCTTTATGTAGGGTATTGACAATAAAATTACCTGCTTTGTGTCCTAGAAAGCAGTTGTTTTAAATTGCCTGGCACGGTGTCTCATGGCTCTGCCCAGATCCAAACAAGGTTTGCACAAAAGTCTGGGCTCTAAGCAAGGTGGGCTACAGGATCCTGCAGCCTGCTGCTCCTCTCACACACACCCAAAACAAACCCAGCAAGACAAGGGGAAGGCAATCAAGGTCTGTGATCCGAATTAGTGGAACAGCAGCCCTCTCCTTGGAAAGTACCTCGGGTAAGCAGATCAGCTCTAAGGTCTCTCTATTCACACCACTGACCCTTGTGCAATTCCCCCATGTTGCACAGTGACAGGACCACGGTAACTCCTGTGATGAAGTTTAGTTATCCCATCAAAATTAATCTGACACCTCCTTTAGGTCTCTTAATGAGTATAATTATCTAAATGGCAGCAAGAGGTCAAGACTATAAGCCATGTAGATCAAGAAAAGCAATCTGGACCAAGGCAGAGAGAGTTAAGTAGGCCTAGAGTCCCCCTGAGAAATAGATTCAAAATATCACTTTAAGGAAATAAAGTTTTCTTAATTTTTCTGGAGCAAAGTCACAGTCATGCCACAGAGTCTGGTGGAGGATCAGTGTTGTCTTTGCATGGAGATTGCCCACAGGAGCCAGGGAATGACCCCAACCTCAAATGACTGAAGTGCTTTTGATCATCTGCAGGAGTCCTGTCTTTGTAAACACAGACACAAGGGCTGTGCCAAGGCAGACCCAAAAGCAGAGACATGATTTCAGTGCAGAAACAGGAATTACAACCTTCAGAAATGGCCCAGTAAGTCAGCAGTGATATTCCTATTTTCCTTTCCTAATGATGGAAAGTAACATGTGCTCTGGTGTAAGTACCAATAATATCTGCTAACTTTTGATTTTCCACAGAATAAAGTAATCTCTATATTGTTTTCTCAGAAACTCAACAGGACACAAAGGGGAATTAAACATGCATAAATAATAAGAAAATGTCAAGTGCAGCTCAAAACATTTACTTTTTCCTAAATACAAGTGTTTCAGGCCAGCCAGACCTTGTGAAGAACATCAGCACCCACTCAGGTCCCACACAGGACTACCAGAAAGAGTGGTGGTGAACCTGTACTTGTCATAAAGGGTTGCAGAGGGACAGACCACCCTGCCTTGTCCCCTGGGAGCACTGGCTGCCTCCTCACACCCCATGCCCTGGGTGGCAGCATCCCGTGGAGCCTCTTGAGCTGGAGGTGAAGTTTCCAACCCAAACCACTGGGCATGAACAGCCACCAGGGCTGAATGTCCCTTTCCTGGCACTTTAAAATGCCACTTTTCAGAGGTGATGCGACATCTATTAACGCTGTTCTCACCCAAACCAAATGTCAAGACTGGCAGACAAGCAGGATGGAAACCTGAAGAATGTACGGGGCAAGGAAAAAGCTTTTCTGCCACTACTGCTGAAAGACTGGCAGAAAACTGAAAACCTTTTCCTTCTGCTACCTCTCATCCTCTTCTATCAGGATTGTCTCTCCTTGTCAGTCTGTCAGTGAAACAAAGCAAGAAATTGTTCCTCTGCTTCATGCATGCCAGTTTCTATCATTTAAGCACTGAGTTGCTAGGCACTTTATTTACAGCAAACTCCTCTTCCTTTTTTTTTTTTTTTTTTACATTTTTTTTTACTTTTTTTATTTTTTCTTTCTTTTTTTTGCAATGCTCCTTGGGGGAAGGGGAGGGTTAGCTTTCCCATCTCCTCCTCAGGTACCTCCACACTAACCTTGGCCTGATATAATGGGGTGTGCATGGGGAGAAGGGGTCTGAGGGATGGGTGCTTTTGATGCTTAAAATGCATCTCTGGCTCTCCAGAAAGACCCCAGTGCTTTATGGCCAAGGAACTGGCTCTAAAGAGCTGGTGAGCCATTTGTCCATGATCACAGACCCAAGGCAGAAGTCCTAATGAAAATTAGACAACAGATATGAAAGGAGCATTGTTGCTACTGATTTGAAAATCCTACCATGCTGCCTGGCTTATGCTCAGTCATTATATTAGTAATACCCATTTAACTGATTGAGTATGCTACTTTGACAGCAGATTGAATCTTCTTTGTAGAAGGTTGGGCTGGATTATTTATCACTTTGGACTTCAATATGAAAATAAAAAAATTTGAAAAAAAGAAAGACAAAGAGTAGAACTAAGTCAAGTTTTGAATTTGATAATTCTAGGGGAAAAAATCATATTAGAGTGATCTGTTAAATTCTAGATTAATATTAATCCTAATGAAATGACATACATACATACATTATACAGGTGTATACAAATATATGCATATAACTGTATTGTTTTTAGCAGCATGACCAACACATCCTAAACAGTGGCACAGTTATAATAAGCAAAGAAACTTTTTTCCCAGCAATCAAAGAAAAAACATGACTGAAAAAAAAAAATAAAATACAAAAATATTGGTTGAAATATTGGTTAAAACTCAGTAACTAAGTTAGAGTGCCTGAAAGTTTCACCTCCATGCCTCTGATCTCCTCCCATTGTACTATGGCAGGTACAGTTCCAGGGATGCCACACGTAACTCTTTAACCCTATTTCTTAAGAGGAAAATTTCTACCATTTCCTTCTCCAAATTACATCTTCTGTATGTACTTTCTGTACCACAGTGAAAGCATAAGCATATATACATAAACTTAACACATTTCAGGGCATAGGAGGAGTTTCCCATGCAACATTCACCCATTAAAAAGGTGTGTCTTTATTATTACAAGGGAAATAAAAAACAGTCACAGGTATCATCCACTTGAAAAGATCATCTTTCCAGTTCAGATACAAAAAGTCAGCTCAGTTGTAGAGATTTCTATTAATAAAATAGTTGCCTCAGCACTAAAATGTTCTGCCTCTGAGACTTCCCAGGCAGCCAATGCCTAAAGGAGAAGAAAGACCACGGCAAGAATATTCTCACAGTTGGAAGGTATTTGTGGCACAGGGATCCTCTGAATTAGTGGCTGCATCTTCCTCTTTATTTAAAAAATCAAGAGCCATTAGCTCTTGATGCAGGTTGATCTCATCCACCCATCCATGACAACTCACTTGTGACACTCATTCAGCAAAGCCCAAGAACATTCTCAGACCAAAATGCAGTCTCAGACCAAAAACCAGCAAGAAATTTGGCAGGAAACAGAGCTGCACCCTTAATGTCACGAGAAAGAAGTGCTGCATCTGAAGAGTCTGAAAGAAATGTATTTCTGGGGACTTTAGCCAAGCTAGGAAAGCTTACTCCTATTTTAAAATACGATTTTTATTTTCTAAGCTGCCTGCAAAATTCTCTTGTTGAATGCTGGCCCTAAAAATCCCACCAAAATATCAGCTGGAATATTTAGTGAGGCCAGGTTCCTCTTCCAGGAGGGAAAAAGCTGTTGCAGTGGAAATTGCAATATGGGCCAGAGGTCCATATTAGACAGAGGTCAGACTATCAATACAGAGAAACTGTGTAGGACAGCTATTGCAGTCCAGTCCCCAGTGCAGGTGTTTTTTCACCTTTTTAGGAGCAAATTCAGAAAGTTTTGACTTAGCCCACTTTCACAGGTGATCCAAACACAGCTGGCAGGCAACCACCAAAGAGGCATCCTCTTTCTGACAGGCAGAGAAAGCAGAAGTGCCTCTGGGGCTCTCCCTCCTTGTTCTCCCAGCAGGACCTTCTTGGTAGTCATTTCTTCCACATACCCAGCTTAAAAGTTCTCTCTTTCTGTCTCTGTCTTCCCTCCACTCCCTGTATACCAAACATCCCTTTCTGGGTTTCACTTCAGTGCTATTAGATTCACTTCTTCTAATGTTCCCTCTATTCCTACAATATCCCCATCTGCCATTTATAGCTTATGCTGACAAACACATTTAACTCTTTTTAAGAATTGCCCCATGAATCAGCAATTTCACTTTATTTACTGTTTTAACTGCTACATTTACTGTTTTACTACATTTTACTGTTACATTTACTGTTTACTACAGATCTCAGCAAGTACTAGCAGCTGTCCACAATGAGTTGAATTAGAGCAACCTTACCTCATATAAACAAACCTATGTCACTCGTACTGAACAGCAACAAAATCCAACTCACAGGCAACCTCTTATCTTCATAAACAAATAAAGCTATGAGGAAAAGTTCTTCTTTAAATTCTTGCTGTCAATGATAGGACTTTAAAAGCCTGGTTCTCCGAGCTATAGAAGCAAAAAGTTCTTAAAAACCAGTATGTATCTGTCTGTTGCTTGTACACTTATTTACAACTAGTGCTACATGCTTTTTTTCATCTTAATGAAAAAGAAAAATAAACCTGAAGATGGTGTTTGAGACATGGTGGGGTCTTGCTCTTCTGCCTTAGAAGCAGTATCAAGACACATAAAGTAAGAAGTAAAAGAGCACTGCAGAGAAGGGATAGTTATGCAAATTGTTAAAAAAAAGTTCAAAACACAGAAAATGACCAATAAAGACATTCCAATGTCACTCTTAAATTTTTCATAATAGAGTGCTGCACAGCCATAGCAATATCACTGCAGGATGGGGACTTGTCAAAATACTACCTTTTAGACATTTTTTTTTTTTCTCCTTATTTTAAGCTGAGGCAGCACTTGCACGGACTGGCTGAGCCCAGTGCTTGTGCTGTTCTGTGCCCTTTTGTTTCCTGCTGCCTCTTGGCATGGTCATTTTTTAGTGTTCAGAGCTTTATGCTTGACCTATCAACACAACAGCACTACTGAGTCTTTAATTCGCATTTCTATTAAAGAAGCAACCTGGTACTTCTGGAGGATAACATTCCTGGGCACCATGCAGCTTCCACCCAGGGCAGAGACAGCCCAGGGAAAGGCACCCAGGCTCCCTCACCACCCCAGCCCTGTGCCAAATCCTCACCATCAGGGACGGTGTCCGACTCCTCTTTCGATTACCAAGGCAGAGGCAGAAAGCAGAGGAACAGAAATCTGACTGCGAGGCCCTCATGCTGGCAGATCCTTTGTAAAGAACTACTCGGCTTTAAAAGTGCTGATTATACTCGGTAATGATTCCCGGATCAGGCCCAAAGGCCATTTTTTTTTTTTTTTTTTAAGTTACTTACCTGCATACCTCATGGATCCTCTTTTTAAGCATTTCATTCAAGGTGCCAGCAAACACAGAGTACATTGCTCTGTATTTGTCCTATATGGTCCCAGGGACAGGCTCAGGGTCCGTCAGATGGTTCCCCCTCGTTAAAGCCCACACTAAATCCCCTGTCAAACAATGTATTACTTCCTACTATTCCCTCGCCACCAAACCAGTGTGCCCCTCATTCCCATCAGCCTGATGCACCTCATCACCTGCTTTACCAGAGGGGGAGATTTGCCCTCCAGAGCCCTCAGCCGAACCCCCAGCCTGCCATGGGACTCCCAGATCGGGAGGTCCAAGACTCTGATTCCAATCTTCCAGACGGGTTTGGACCCGCCGTCCCTTCTTATCCGCCTCTCCTAACCCAGCCACCGCTGCTGCCCAGGTTTCGGTGTCACCGGGTCCAAAGGTGCTTCCGCGGGCGAACCGGACCGCCCCTCCCGGGGTGATCCCTACAAGTTGGAGCTGGGGGAAGGAAGGGGAACCTCCTCAGCTCACCTCAGGCTCCTGCAACCCATCCTCCGGAGGCTCTGGCCGTGCTGGGCGGGAGATGCGGGGAGGGGGCGGGATGCCCTTCCCTTACCGGGAGGCTCCGGGTACGCCGTGGGAAGGGGAAGTCTCCCCTGCTCCCCACTCAGCCCAGAGGTGCATGATCGCCGGTGGCTCCGCGGCGAGAAGCGGGAGAAAGCAGAGATGCGGCTGCGGTAACCTGAGCTCCCTGCCTGTCTTTTTTCCCCCTCTGTCTCTCTCTCTCCTCCCTCTCTCCTCTCCCTCCCTCTCCCTGCCTCCCTCCCTCTCTCTCCCGTAGCTAGCAGAACAGCTCCATCGGCGGGGAAAGGAAAGTTAGAACGCTACGCGAATGTTTTTTGGTTTGCATATTTGGGATGCGGGGTGTGTGTGTGTGTCGATGGCTTTTCCCAAGGGTGGGAGCGGTGCTCACGGAGCTGGAAATTGTGTCAGAGAAGAGCCATCCCCTTCCCAGCGCTGGGAAAGTTCGGCTCCGTTCTCCCAATTAGAGCGGTACTGCCTTGATTGATTGGCACAGTGAAAGACAGCGTTGAGTTCCTGGGATTTTCCCTGATGAGGAATGACAGCCTGGTGAAAAGGGCAAAGGGAAGTAAACAGCGTCCTGTGCACCCTCGGGCAGCAGCATCGGCGGGGTGGAAGCACCCCATTTCCAATCCTCACTCTCTGCCCTGTCATCCCATCACCCCTCTTCTAGGATCCCCGTGTTGGTTTGACCCTCCACACTTTAATCATAGAATTGGCTGGGTTGGAAGGGACCTCAGAGATCATCAAGTCCAACCCTTGACCACCACCGCTGTGGTTACCAGCCCATGGCACTGAGTGCCACATCCAGTCTCTTTTTAAATATCTCCAGAGACGGAGAATCCACTACTTCCCTGGGCAGCCCATTCCAATGTCTGATCACCCTCTCCGTAAAGAAATTCTTTCTAATATCCAACCTAAACTTCCCCTGGCACAACTTAAGTCCATGCCCTCTTGTCTTGTAATGTTCAGGAGAGTTCTCCGGCCCCTTTGCTCTAGGGCTGGACTGAATCTGAGCAGGATATTCTGTCTTTCCAGGGACACTTTGAACACTTCTTGGTGTGAGTGGAGAAGTGCAACATGTTTAACCTTTGTATACATGCAAACTCTCCCCTAGTCACTGCAGTCAATGATAGAAAGTTTCACATGACAATTAATGAAGTAAATGGCTTCAGGGAAACACAGTTCTCTCCTAAGGGCTGGAAGCTCAAGCAGAAAACAATACTTCTGAACAAATTTTATGGATAAAGCAGTCCATTTAATAGGCACACATGCACTAACAATTCAGGGAGTTTGAATTTCTAGCAAGAAATATTTCGTTTGATTTGTCATTGTAATTTTTGAAACAGGTTGTTCTAGCACAGCATAAAAAACAAGAGACAAATCAATCATGTGGGCTGCTGGCAGCTCTTTTTCTCCTCCCTCTCCCTTCTCCAAGGCTAGAGATGGATAGATGTAGTGAAGGAAACATAAAAAATGTTGTTTGCTTGTTTCACTTTGCAGGAGAAATACAAGTAAGAGAGATTCAAATACAATTCCAGATTTGCTGCAGAGTGCTCAAAAAAAAACCATGGGGGTGTGTGCGTGTATATTTTTTTGTTTGTTTTTTGTTGTTCTTATGTTTTTTGTGGGTTTTCTTGAGGCATAAAGCCAAACCCCAGTAGCGTTTAAGGAGAAAACATTATCTAAGACATCTAGAATGCCTGTTGCTCCCTCTGCATGCATGGCTATGTTTTTTGCGTTCCAAATTCTTCAAAAAAAAAAAGCTTTCCTTTAGATTTGGGAAACTGCTAAGGCTTTCTTTGTCACAGGCTGACCTACAAAGTCCATGAGATACCAGAAACAGAAAAAACTGCTGCAAGCAAATTTCCTGTCCTCCTCTTGGACACGGGATTTTCCAATGAAATGGAAAATGCCAACCTGGTCTAGTGGAAAGCACCCCTGTCCATGTCAGGAGGGTTGAAAGTTGATGATCTTTACTGTCCCTTTTAACCCAAACCACTCTATGAATCTATGAAAATGGGAAACCAACAGAGAGCTGGGTCTCACACCTGCACCTGCACAGCTGCTGAGCATCACAGCATCCACCAAGTGCCCTCAGAGCAGTCCTAGCCAAGGACCATACTGAAATGAGAATGTGTTGCTGTTTCATATCAAACCTGCTTCCACCCCCTTCAGCTATGCCAGTAAAAGGTGACTGCTCCCAGCTTGCTTTGTGAGTTTCAGCAGTTTGCTTTTCCACAGTTCTTAGCCTGCCCAGCTGACACTAAAGCAAGAGAGACTGGAGGGCATTCAGTCTCTGGGAGGACTCTATACTGAAAAGGACACATTGCTCATGGAGATTACACAGGATAAAGTCTGGGAGGGGCACAAGAGGAAGGAAAACAAACTCTGAAATAGCTAGCCTTTGTGCTGGGGAAAAAAAAAATAAAAATCTACTCCTCAGTACCTCTGATTCAGGATTGGGGTGGATGTGTAAGTCCACCTCTATTCCAGCAAAACATTTAAGCAGAGTAATGTAAACATATGCCTACATTGTATTAGCAGTGAATTTCAGTCAATATATGTCTACATGAAGTCAGGCCACAAAGAGTGAGTCAGGGCCTAAATCAGTGTTGTAATGAAACCAAAATAATCCAAGCCTTATCTAAATGCACACAACTTTAACCTGTCACGTTAAATGAATATAATATTCTTAAACTATAATCTTTCTGTTCCCTTAGTCAACAAAAGGGGCTAGATCAAATTTAAAAAAAAAAAAAAAAGAAAAAAAAGAAAAAAAGAGCATAGATGCTGCTTATCTGGCTGAGAATGAGGTGGGGCTCACAAAGGGGAATATTTGCCTTGAACCAAGGGTTATTCCTGCCTTCCAAATGAGTCACCCCCAAAAGCAGCTCCCTCAGCTCCCCCATCCATATTATTCCTTCCTCCTTCAAGCAGGAAACTGACAGCTTGAAGCACTGATTGTGTTGGTGGCTCTATCTTGTCATTTCCCCTGACATGCGAGGTGTTGCTTGGATGTGGCCTCGCTAAGTGATAGTTAATATTTCCACAGAAAAGCTTGTTCAAGCATAAGGCAGGCACAGATAAGGTCAGAATGCCAACACCCATCAAAAGATGTCATTGTTTGGCTTGGGTTTAAGTTTGCTGCATTTTGTTTGCAAGCACTATAAAAAATGTGAGTAAGAACTTTGTCCTTGGTTTTTTCTGAATGCGTGTGCTGATAAGACAGCTGTGAGGGAAGACAGAGGAGCACTTGCAGCTGAAGAGTGTGATTTACAACCTGCATACTTGGTGTAGGTACAGGATGTTTTAAGGGCTTTATTAACTGACAATATTGGAAGTTCCAAGGCTATTCACGCTAATGCAAAATTAAACCAAATTTTCATATAGAAGTTTTCAAGATTTTTCTATACTGATTTATGGATTTATTTCAATCAGGAGGAGGACTGCCATTGAAATAATAGCATCCTCCCATCAACAGGCACAGTTCATGCTATAAAGGCATTAATAGCAGTGAAGATTAATATGAGCAAAACAGTAACCATCAAAACATACCTCTAGAGTAGCAAAATGGTTTCTACCCTCAGATTTACAGCATTATAATTCTACTGATGCAAAACCATATCTTTGGCAGGCAGTGCCATTGGTAAACTAGGCACCCCAGATACGTCAAGACGTGAAGCTTTATCTATATAACAGCACCCCTGCTAAGGGAAAAGTGGCAATAGTGTGCAATTATAACAAAACATGTAAAGTTCTACAATTATTTGTCCAAGCAAGTCTTAAATACCTCTCAGCATCAACAAGATAATAACAAGTGATGATCAGTGTAGTGTACTATTCCCCATAGCCAGCCCCTCTACCAGTCTATGCTCCTGGGGATGCTTTTCACCCTCCTTTAATGCCCTGGAGCACAGAAGGATTTTTCCTGCTGACCTGCACCCACTCTGTGTCCTGTGTTTCCTGCCTACCCTGCCCTACCCCACCCCACCCCACCCTACCCTACCCTACCCTACCCCACCCTACCCTACCCTACCCTACCCTACCCTACCCTACCCTACCCTACCCTACCCTACCCTACCCACTTGTCTGTTGTGCTTAACTAAATCAGCAAGTGAGTTAAGTCCTGTGTAAATAAACTTTCAGTTTTTCAATCTAGACACTCTGGTCTAATCACTTCCTGAAGAGCAAAGGATGCTGAATTTACCTGTCTTCATATCTCATTCCCACTTGCTTCTGCAGAGGCTCTGATGGGTAGAGCTGCTCCTGGGTGCAGTCCTGTGTGGTGGCACATGGAGAAGGCTGGGACAGTGACAGGGATGGGGTCAGGGTGGCGGGAGACTTCACCCTTGGCAGGGTTGGGTTCAGCTCTACAGAAGCAACAGCACTACAGGTCTGATGCACACCGCTGGAAATTAAAAGTATTAACTGCATTTCAAGATTAGTTCACAGAAAACAAGGCTCCCATTCAAAAAAAAAAAAATGCATGCACATTTAATGTGATGATGAATGTTATTCAGGTGCTTCATCTTCTTTTGTAAAGCAGCTTGAACTTAGTTGGTGAATGTGAGTTGTAGCACACCCAGTCCTAACATGAAGCCAGTTATGAAAATATTGGAGATCAAACACATACAAACCTAACAAATGATTTCCCACTTGGAAGGAAAAATCTTAAGCCGCTCATAGCTATTCACACCCTAACTTTGCATTTATGAATAAAGCTAATCAGTAAAAGGACATTAAAAAGTCAGTTAATGGAACTGCTTAAATATACTGATTGGGCTTTAAAAGCTTCTTTAATTGATCTTCACAAAGGATATGGTGTTCATAATATTAGTTTTGCTTATGGATGTCTAATACCAGCTTCTACACAGCATTCTTGTATTAGGTAAATAAAATTTTATTCAGAAGTACAAAGTGTTCTGATTTTCTTTAATGTACTCCACAGCTGATTTTTCGCTAGCTAAGCCAAACTCTTACAGCCTAGTTATTTCTGCTTAGGACTACAAATAGGCTTTGCAAAGTGAGAAGAACAACTTCAGTGAGTCCAGGAGTGTCTCCATTCCCTACTGAAGCTATGAATTTATTCCCTAACTAATCACAGCAGCACTAACTCAGTTCAGGACCTGAGATGTACAGACAGCAAATATAAGCAAATATCAGCCTATATAAAATCTGCCATCTACCCTCAATTTTATTTTTTTTTTTTTTTTTTTTCCATTCCAGTCATTATTATTTCCCATGCCTGGAGCATTCCATCTGCTGAGGAAAGCTGGCTCAGCACCTTATGGTGCTGTCTCCTAGGGCTGGGAGCAGAAATGTGCCCAGAGCAACCTGCTCCAGCTTTGCTTCTTCCTCAGACAGCTGACCCTGTGTGCAGGGTGGGTGGTGGTTGTGCCTGGCTGGGGGCAGAACTGGGACCAACCCACAGCCCCATTTGTAGCTGGCACCCAGAAACACATCTGTGCCTGGGTTACAGTCAGCCCTCTGCAGCCTTTGTTTCCTCAGGGGGAACACAGATCTGCAGCAGGTATCACCCTCTCACCTGCACTTGGTGAGGTCTGGCTAAATGGGAGCCAGAGGAATGGGAGCCTTTCAGAGAGGAATCCCACCTTGACTTGGGACGGTGATGGACACAAAACCCCTTTGCTTCTACTGATATTCTTCCCAAATAGCTAACCATTCACACTGTAGGGTGTTTTGCCTTGTTTCTTCTTATGTTTTTTTGATGTCCTGCCCAAGGGAGTTGTATTCGTCCCTCTATCAGCAGATGCATCCTTCCATCAAGATGCCTTTTGAGTTTCTTCTGAATAAGGTGCCCCAAAATTTCCCTGTAGCCATCTTAAATTGTTATCAGCTGAAGACAAGAGCCTGGCATCTTCTGCACTGACACAGCAGAAGAGGAGGTCTTGCTCAGTGATCCAGATGATAGGATTGAGTGCTTTGTCAGTGAGTGGGGAGGAGTGTTGGTCTGCTCAGGTGTAGGAAGGCTCTGCAGAGGGATCTGAACAGGCTGGATCAGGGTGCAAAGGCAAATAATATGAGGCTTATCAAGGCCAGTGCCAGGTCCTGAACTTTGGTCACAACAACCACGTGCAATGCTGCAGGCCTGGGGAGGAGTGGCTGGGAAGCTGCGAAGCAGATAAGGATTTGGGGGTGCTGGTTGATACCCAGCTGAATATGAACCAGCAGTGTGCCCAGGTGGCTAAGAAGGCCAACAGCACCCTGGCTTGCATCAGGAATAGTGTGGCCAGCAGGTGAAAGGAAGTGATTGTGCCCCTATACTCAAAGTGATGAGTTTGCACCTCAAATACTATGTTCAGTTCTGGACCCTTCACTACAAGAATGACACTGAGTTGCTGGACCAAGTAATGAAGGGTCTGGAGAATGAGACCTATGAGGAGAAGCTGAAGGAACTGTGAATATTCAATTTGAAGAAGGGGAGGTTCAGAGGAGACCTTACTGCTCTCTACAGCTACCTGGAAAGAGGTTGTAGGGAGGTGGGTGTTGCCCTCCTCTCTCAAGTAAATGATGATAAGACTAGAGGAAATGGCCTAAAGTTGCACCAGGGAAGGTTTAGACTAGATATTAGGAAGAATTTCTTTACTGAGGGAGTAGTTAGGCATTGTAATGGGATGCACAGGGAGGTAGTGGAGTCACCATCCCTGGAGATATTTAAAAGCCATGTAGATGAGGCACTTCAGGACATGCTCTAGTGGTCGTGGTGATACAGATAGTGATAAATATATTATTTATTTTATTGGGGTGGGGAGTCTTATGGTTGGACTCTGTGATTTAGAGGTCTTTACCAACCATGACAAGTCTGTGATCCTGTGTGCTCACCATGATGCAGAGACTTTGGGCACTGGAGTTTTCCTTGCTGCTGCTGCAAGGACTCTTCAGCTGTAACCTCCATCAACACAGTGCTGCATTTGTCTGCTAGGCTCTTGCCAACTTGCCCATGTTCTTTCCTGAAGATGCTGAAGGAAGGTTTTTTTGCTATCACAAGCCCTGACTCCACATTGCTCTCAGCCCTTCCTGCCCTTTAAGGATGAACCCATCACTGACAGCCAACGTGCTATGGGTTTTGTCTACCAGAATTCTACATCCTTGCTGGCCTCACAGCTGGCTGGGGCTCAAAGGTTTGACCTACAAAGATGACCTACATAGAGCAGACAGCTCCCTCCTCTGTCCCCCCCTTACGAGAGATCTGAGCTGATTACATCTCCCATTTGCCAGGCTTTTATCCACCCTCTGGGTCCCATTAACTCTTCCCATCACTTTCACTTTCCTCATCGAGCATGAAACCATATTCTGACAGAGTGTCAATGACAGAAGCTTACTACTGGTGCTCTCAAGTGCCACCAGACCTTCCCACATCTCCCCATCTTGAGGTCGGGCTTCAAGATGTTAAGGCTTTAACTTGGCTTATTTGAATAAATAGTGCAGGTTATAAAATACTGAAGCCCTCAGAAAGGTCCAGCACAGCCTCTCCCTCACTGCCTGTGGCAAAATAGATCCCCCCTGGAAGGAGCCTTTGCCATATCTCTGTGGGGAGAAGCTCAAGGGGCAGGACCTGGAAAAAATGGAGGGTCACCACGTCATTCCTGGGAATCAGCAAACCCCAGAGCACCCCTGAAATGTCCTCTGTCTCAGCAGGCACCTGGCACTGCCTTAAGACAATGATGATAATTAAATCACATGCTCCAGGGCTTCTGCCTGCAGGAATAAGGAAAGTACATTTTCCAGCCCCTGCCCATTGCACAATTAACTGGAAGTATCAGAGGACTTTCATTTGTTTGTGTTTCTTTGTCTTGTCCCCCATTTTGAAGAAGAAAGAGAAAAGGAAAGGAAAAGGAAAAGGAGAAGAGGAAGGAGAAGAAGAATGGGAGAAAGAGAAGGAGAAGGAGAATGGGAGGAGGAGAGGAGAATGGGAGGAGGAGAAAGAGGAGGAGGAGGAGGAGGAGGAGAAGGAGGAGGAGGAGAAGGAGAAGGAGAAGGAGAAGGGAAAAGAAAAGGGAAAGGAGAAGGGAAAGGAGAAGGAGAAGGAGGAAAAGGAGAAGGAGAAGGAGAAGGAGAAGGAGAAGGAGAAGGAGAAGGAGAAGGAGAAGGAGAAGGAGAAGGAGAAGGAAAAGGAGAAGGAGAAGGAGAAGGAGAAGGAGAAGGAGAAGGAGAAGGAAAAGGAAAAGGAAAAGGAAAAGGAAAAGGAAAAGGAAAAGGAAAAGGAAAAGGAAAAGGAAAAGGAAAAGGAAAAGGAAAAGGAAAAGGAAAAGGAAAAGGAAAAGGAATCTTTCGTGCTTTCATGCTCTCATGTCCCTTCAGGAAGTCTTTGTTCCCACCTAATCTGACCGGTGGGCAGATCTTGCACCTCCTTGCTTCCTGAAGGAACAGCCCCACTCAGACAAGGATGTGATCCCCAGCAAATAACGACTGAAAACCAGGTTAATGTAACTCCCACTCCTTCCCATCCATCCTCATCTGCTTGTGAATGTTTCCTCCGTGCTGACTGATCTGGGAACTGTTACCTGCTATATAGCTTGAGATGAAGGTTTTGATGGAGTTTGATTGCACTGCCAGGAAACCATTCATACAGTTATGGATCTGACAAATGGATTCCTCTGAGCTGCTGAGTTTAATGTGGGTTTTTTTAAATTTTATTATCAGCATTTTTCTTTTCTGGGCTGGTGACAGATCAAAAGCAAAGGGGAAGGTACCCAAAAAACATATTTTTGATCTGGCTCAAAACAAGGGTTGTCAATCCAGAAGTTTCAGGTCATTTGTGTTTAAACAAAGTCCACCAAGTTTAAAAAACAAAGTATTGTATTCTACAGTTTTTGTCTCTTCTCTGCATTTTAAAGAAACACCAGTATGTCTCAGAGTAAAAATAGTTTCCAAGACACTTCCACCATGTCCCTAGAAATCTTTCAGGATGCTTTTCCCCAAATCATCAGCAAAGGAGAGATCTGGAGCAGCCAATCCAAGTTTGCCAGTGAGTGCTCAGCCCAGGTGCCACCTGTGCATGGCCAATGAGGACCAGGGCAAGGGATGGCAATCTGCCACCCTATGTGGCATCACATTCCCACAGCAGGGCTGCACCCCACCTCAGTGGTACCCAGACTGGTAGATGGGCTACTGGGAGCAATGGGTGGTCAGTCTTGCAAGAGCAGCCCTCAGCAGCAGCCTGGAAGGACAGATGAGCCTATCTCATGGGCAATTGCCCAGTCTGCCTGCAAATGTCCTGCATAGATCTAGCAAAGGTATATAATGTTGTTAGACAGTTCAAAGCTCACTGACACCCCAGGTGTGATGTTAAACACTCACACAGATGAAGAATGGGCACCTCAGCAGATGGCTCTGACTCCAGCCTGGGACTGCTTATTGCTGCTGTGATGGACAGCCTGATTCCACCAGGATACATGGGGCTGCACCAGCCAGCAAAACTTCATCAATGCAAGAGAAATTATATCCATGCCAGATTTAATTCTTCAGACTTTTTTCCTGTTTTCCAGCTGCTGCTGAAGGCTGCGTCATTACACGTGTGTCATGGTTGATATAGGCTGTGGCTCTAACATGGTTCCGTGGTTTTTAAAGAAACATCTGGGCCACTATGGCACCTGTAGGGATGGATTCTGTGCTATTTTTCCCTGGAGCAGAAGGCTCTGAAACCAGCTGAATACAACATGTTAATCTGCTGTCAGGCATGGCATTGGTATAAAATGAGAGGGAAAGGAAACCTGTTGCAATATTACCTTCAAAGAAACTGAAAATTCAAAAAAGTTCCCTTCAAAGATCAACAGAAATGAAATTCTTTTTAACATCGTTCCTCTTTGAAATGTTTCTGCTTGGTTTCAAGATGATTTCCAAGAAGAAGAAAAGGCCATTCAGTGAACATTTGTTTCTTTAAAAACCCGAAATGATGTAAAATGCATTGCCATGTCAGCTTCTGATATAAAATTATAAAATTATAACTACTTTACCTTTTTTTTTTTGTTTTTTTTAAGGGAAGTCTTGTTTATCAATATGGTCCTCCATCCACTATCCTACAACTCTGCTCTATTGCACTACATTCTGTTACCTAAGAGTATTATTTGCAGGAATGTAGTAAATTGAGAAAACCCGCTAGCTCCACAAGTATTTACCAATGCCTTTTAAATATTTATACTTTATAAAATGTGCAACTTTTGTTTAATGTTGGGTTTTTAGGTGGGCTGTTTTGTTGAGTTATTTTTTTTCAGATGAATGACAGTGAATTTTGGTAGTAGCCAGATGTTCATCTTCCCCATGATTTCCAGGATGAATTAGATAATTCACACCTTGTGTCTTCCATCTGGACAGCTTCCAGCTGGACTTCTTTGTTGCTTGAAAGCTTGTCTGGCACGTGAGGAGGAGAACTGATGGATGAGGACCCAACCTGAAGAGCAGGAGGGGTGACTCTTCTTGTCAGTGGGAGGCAGCTCCCCTGGGAACACCAAGAGCTGCAGAGCTGAAGCTCTACATGCCAGTGTGTACCCTCTGTCTGTCCTTTATTTGCCACTAAAACACTCCTTTCTCTGAAGGATGAGAATTCTCCATATTTTTGTATGCCAGAGTGTCACTCACAGCAGTTGCCTTTGATGAGGGGCCCCTGGAGTGTGTTTAAGAGTCACTCAATAAAATAAGTAACCAGTGGGACAGATGAACTCCAAGATGAAAAGCCCAAATCCTTGCCCTCTGCCCCTTCAGCAGCCCTGGTTTGGCTCTGCCCTATGGCAGCCATGGAGCTGAGGTCTCTCTACAGTTAAGATTGCCACAACTCATGTGTTTGGCTTTAGCCTTCTCCCACTCTGCTCCATGAAGGATAAGCTTGAAGACACAGGCATCGTGGTAGTGTACACAGTGTCAAGCTCTTTTATATATTTATTTCTCATTGCACTCTTGACAAGTGACTTTTTATGAATGGCATTTTTAAATGATGGAAAGGATACTTGAAAAAAGGCAGATATTTTTAGTTTTCAGAGGCTGCAGTATCTCTTGCTTAGCTAGATTAAGGTTTCCATTTCAAGCATCAACTGAGACGCCTGTATTTTCATCCTCCCCCAGATTTCTGAGCACAAGAATTTACAATTCTTATGCTGCTGGAGGTAATCCTGAAGCCATGGTACTCATTAAAATAGGAAAAGGTGCATGGGATAAAGAAAAAACAAAGCTGATGCACTTTCTCGGGTGTCTAGAAGTTTTTTATTGACTGAACATTTCAAAAATAGATAGCTCAGAAGCTTTAAATAGGTAGATACTGCGCTTTCCTGATGTATCTTGAGGGTTCACTCATACCCTCTGCAACTTACTAAGTACACAGCACAATATGAAGTGACACACTAGGACTATCTATCACTTTCCACTGCACTCTACAAATTAGCTCTTTCACAGTTCATGCCTGTACAAAACAGCAATCATCTGTCTACTTCCTTATTTCCCTTGGCCTCCCTGAAATGTCACAGGATAGGCAGCAAGCTCTCACAAGTGTTTTGGTCAGCCCCCAAATCAAGGCCAACAGGAAAAGGGCTCAGGGCAGCCCCAGCAGTTTATGGGGTCAAGGTACAGCAAGAGGCACCGGACCAGCAGCTTCAGAGTTAATTTATCTCTAAATAATGGCACTATGGCAAATACAGATCAGTAGCACTATCATCCAGGCTGAAACAACAGAAAACCCATCGATTCACCAATGCTGGGCTAAACTTTATGTCCAGAAGAACTAAGATGTATGTGGGGGTGGTGGGCAGGCAATGGGCAAGGCAGCTTCTCTGGAGGGCTCAGAGCAGCTGACAGGCTCAGGGAATCCCAGATTCCCCATGGGCTGATATTCTTGCACTGCTGAGCTGCAGAAGCACCATGGGGACAAGTTTGGTAGCTCTCACAACCCAACTCTGCTTCCCCCGCTGTCCGGGATGCACAGGGGGCTCAAAATACCTCACAAGACAAAACTCACCCTACACCTCTTTTGGGGTTTGAAGTTCCCTGTGGCAGCATCCTGCCCCAGAAGGTGTCTCAGAGCCTCTGCACACAAAAGAAAGAGAGGGAAGAGTTTCTTCTAAAAAAAAATTCAGGCAAAATTTTAGTAGTTCATCAACCTTTGTTTTTGTAAAACTTTTATTTATTTATTTATTTAACTTCTTTAGAGAAAAGGACTCATCCAAAAAAATTCATCCAACTCATGAAAAAGAGTAGCTGAAGTCCTTATTTTTGGCTCAAAAGGCAGTTTGAGCTTTTTTCCTTTGAGCAAGCCACATCACCAAGAGAAAAAATCCTTTCACTGCTCCCTTGGGTACATCATTTGAAGGCAATTTCTTCTTCCAGGCTCTTACCCTTTGATGCCCCATCATCCTTCATTGTAATCTGACCTGCATGCCAGCAGGGTGGGGGGCTTTAATGTCAATAAGTTCAGTGTCTGATTGAACTTTTATCTTTCCTGTCTCACTCAAGCTAGGGAGAGATTACAGGGTGACCTTCACCAGTGATTTTCCATTAGCAATCAAACACCCTCAGTGGTGCCATTTGACGAGGGCGTAACCCTCTTCAAATACCTTCAAGTCAAGTGCCAGCAAACAAAATCAAACAGTCGTGAGCCCCGAGCCCCATATTGTGAAAGCTCTTGCTTGGCAAAGGCTTAAACAAAGATAAGGAACAAGTCAAGCATGAAGCCATCTGTCTGGTAGGTCATCAAGTGACACATCCTGTACCTGGGCTGAAGCAAGCCCCGGTACTGATACAGGCTGGGCCATGGAGGGATTGAGAGCAGCCCTGAGGAAAAGGACTTGGGGGTGCTGGTTGGTGAGAAGTTCAACATGAGCCAGCAATGTGCTCTCACAGCCCAGAAAAACAACCTACAACCTTATCCTGGGCTGCATCCAAAGGAGCATGGCCAGCAGACTGGGAGAGGGGATTGTCTCCCACCACCGTGCTGTCATGAGACCCCATCTGGAGTACTGCTCTGGAGCCCTCAGTACAGGAAAGACATGGACCTGCTGGAGAGAGGCCAGAGGAGGGCCACAGGAATGATCAGTGGGCTGGAGAACCTGTCCTGTGAAAACAGGATGCTTGTTTAACCTGGAGAAGGGAAGGGTTGAGGGAGACCTTAAAGCAGACTTCCAGTATCTGAAGGGGACCTATAAGAGAGATGGGGACAGACTCTTTAGCAGGGCCTATAATGACAGGACAAAATTTTTAACTGAAAAAAGGTAGATTTGGACTACATAAAAAGAAGAATTTTTTTACAGTGAGGGTAGTAAAACACTGGCACAGATTGCCCAGGGAGGTGGTATATTCCTCATCCCTGGAAATGTCCATGGTTGGACAGGGCTCTGAGCAGCCTGATCAAGTTGACCATGTCCCTGATCATTCAGGAGGGCTTGGACTAGGTGACCTTTAAAGGTTTCTTCCAACCCAAACCTTTCTGTGGTTCTCTGATCACTTAATGGCATATTGCACCAATATTTGCAAGAGTGTTTCTTTCCATGTAAACATCTGTAACAGCACCTAATTTCAACAGGTGATGAAAAAGCTGGCTTCGTTAAACTCCATGACCCTTCAGTAGGTAAAATATAGAAAAATAAACATAAAACTTTGGTTTATAGAAGGTGCCATTGACTTCTTGCCAGTGAGCAGAAGATGTCTTTAAACTAAAAGAGGCACTTGCTGTTTTGGCACAGGAGGCTAAGAAAGTGATATAGCAGCTATTGCCCCTGGACCTACTTCTCCCCTTCTGGAGCAGGATCTGCCCCACTGACTGATGGCACCAAGAGAGGAAGAAGCACCCTCTGAGTTTCTGCTGTTATTTTTGCATCTAATTTGGAAACACAAACCACAGCCTGACAGGCCACCCTTTAGAAGCCACTGACCTTCACCTTTGGCATGTTGATAAGCCCCGCTGCCAGCTTTTGGGACTCAGATGCACCTCATGGGTGACAGTCGGTTGGGCCTGTCTGTAACTCAAAGAGGCTTTGTCACCTCCCAGGGGATCATCTCAGCACACATTTCTGAGTCCTGCCTGTTGATGCCAGCAGGGATCAAGTGTCTTCCAGGCTCTCATGGTTTTTGGATAGTTGCAGACAAGACTGTGACATGCACCCTTAAGAGAGCACGCAACAAAATATCTGTTTTTAGCCTGTGTCACTTGAGAGAAGATGATGATGCTAACATTAGGAATAGTAACAGTCAGTCAAAGATCACTGCAGGTTAAAAATGTATTACTAAGAGCAGGAGTGCAGAATACTTTGCAAAGGATACATAGCACAAGCTGAATTCATTCTCTTCAGCTACCTCTGCTATACAACAGACATCCCTAGGTACAAGATTTCCACCTGTGAAACCCTGGTTTCTAACAGCAGACAGTTTCTTCAGCTAAGTTCCAAGCTTCCTTGCAAACTTCTGCAAAGCCTCAGACATGTACCCACAGGGAAAAGCCACACAGCAGTGTCAATGGGACCTGTCATTCCCTGCCACACCAGCTGCTTCCTTCCTTCATGTGAGAGGTGTTTCTAGATCCTGGAAATATTCCTGCTGTGATCCCATTTTTTACCATATCTGGTGGCCTGGCCTGTGCACTCACTATATGCTGTCATACAGTCAACCATACTGTCTCCTTGCTGTATTTTTTCATGCAGCATCTCATGACATGTAATGTATGCTGTGCAGCATGCATCTGCTGAAGAGACCTTATTCCTTTTTCCTCTGGAGTAGGCTCCTTCTCCAGTTTTATGTTTTCTCTATTTCCAAGTACAAAATAACTACCAGTAGCCACCATTTTGGGGAATTCCAAACACAGAGACATTTGGAAATTCTGCTGGACTACACCGACCAAGGTCCTGTTGCCAACTCTTGTAACTTAGACAGTACAAGCCCCTGTTACCTGGAATACCTTCTCCTCAATCTCTTGGTATGAACCAGAGGTACTGTCTGTACCTGCCCCAAACAAGGTGTCACTGCAGTGCTTTGCAACATTATTTGGTATTCCCTTTACTTCTGAAAATAACTCCTTATCATGTCTTCTCATCATATTTCTCCCTACCACCACTGCATCACATTACAGCTCCCTGTGTTTCACAGACAAACCCAGCACACAAGCATTTCTCCTCCTTTGTTGATCCCAGGAGGTCAGGCTCCCAGTTTGTAGCAGAAATTCTGATTTACCCCCAAAGCACATGATGCTGGTACTCTATACCACTGAACTTTTTCTCATTTCTGTCCTTCAAGGCCTTTCACTTCTTTCTGGGACCCATCCTATTCTCTTTTACACTGGGAATGCTCTCCAACTCCTAAAAAGTGCTGAATGTCCTCAGCACATCCATCCTGTGCTGAGGCCACTGCTTGAACACAGTCCCCAGCACCTCATCCTTAAAGGTTTTCACCACCTTGAGCATGTCCCTGCCAGCTCACAGGCAGTCACTTTATCCCTCTGTCCCCACCTCTTTCTCCTCAGGTGTCAGGCAGAGGTGTCCTCACCATCTCCAGCAAAAGCTGCCATGGTTGGCATGGCTGGTGCCTCCCTGTCCAGATTTCAGCCACTCAAGCCCCCAAGGTCCTGCCAGAGCTGCTTCCTTCAGCTTCCTGCATTTGCCCACAATGGGCCACACTGGCGCCTGTCCTGAAACCAGCCCAAGGCTGGCCAGAAGATGAATATCATTTTCCCTTATTGCCTCCAGCTTTAATCAAAATCTGATTAGGAGCGCATGGACGCCAGTCCCAGACCCATTTACGTTGGCTGTAGCCAACATTAGTGCTGCAGACTGCATCATTAAAATCCAGCAATGCTATAATCCTTATGGAAAAGTACTGGAGCACATAAAAAGCCCAAGCTCCTCTAAAACACCATGTTCCATTGTTGGCTGCTGGGAATCGCTCACATAAAATGACAAGAAGATAACTTCCTTAAAACTAAGGGAGATTTTTTCAGCCCTATTTTGTTTTGTCACACTTTTCTTGCTTTTCCTTCCCTCCAGTCCAGTCCAGGTAAGAAACATCACTGAGTTTGTGCCAAGCTTTCACACCCAAGACACTGCTGCTTAGTTAGTTGTAATGGCTAGAACAGCACCCCTTTTTTGGGAGCCCAGGAGGAGCATATTTAAAATCTGTCCATATGTTAACTCTCTTCTCTTCTGACAATTCAAGGGCTTGGGTAAGAACTATTAGTTCGGCCTTCTGCGCTGAGGTTCCTGTAGGTAAAGGATTTGATTCCATTACCTGTTCTGTTGTATTTACTGTGTAGCCAGCCATTCTTACCCCCTGCTTTATGAAGCTGCTGCCATCCAAAAACCAGTCATCTGCACCTTCGAGTGGCTCTTCTTTGAGATCTGGGCGACTGGAATATACTGCTTCAATAGTTTCCAGTCATGTTCAACTGGTTTTTGATATTTTTATATTCTTCCTTCTAGGAATGAAGCTGGGTTGACAACATTAGTTACCTCAATGGTTATATCATCTGATTCGGCTAATATCTCCTGGTATTTCAGGAACCAAGAAGGTGAAAACCAGTGGCCACCTTTCTACTGCAGTTCTGCTGATACAGTGTGGGACACCAACACAGTCATTTTCTGGCCCATAGTAAGCTTTCTGGCTTCTTCTATGTTTATAATTACTGCAGATACCACCTTCAGACACGTGGGCCATCCTTTACTTACTTCATCTAGTTGTTTAGAGAAGTAAGCCACAACTCTTTGTATGGTCCCAGTTGTTGAGTTAGAATTCCTAGGGCCATTCCTTGGTGCTTGTGTGAGAACGGACAAAATGTTTTTGTTACCTCGGGCAGGCCCAGTGCTGGGGCTTTCATCAGCTCTTGTTTTAGTCTTCTAAAGGCTGTTTCTGCCTCTGGAGTCCGGACTAGAATATTTTAACTTCTTTTAACATGTCACATAGAGGTTTAGCAAGTATCCCGTATTGGTATATCCACAGATGGCACCAAGCTGTCATCCCAAGAAAGGCTCGCAGGTCTCTCACTATTTCTGGCCTGGGCATCTTGGGAATGGCTTCTTTCCTTGCTGTCCCTAGGGATCGCTGTCCTCTGGAGATCTTGTATCCTAGGTACACCACCTTTTCTTGCACCAAGTGTGCTTTCTGTTGGGAGGCTCGATACCCGTTCAAACCCAAGAACTTTAACAATGAGATTGTCTATTCGACACACTTTTCTTCCATTTCAGTTGCTATTAGCAAATCATCCACATATTGCAGAAGAGCGCCTTCTCCCTGTGGTCATTCCCATTATTCTAATTCTTTAGCAAATTGATTTCCAAATATTGTGGGGCTATTTTTGTAACCCTGAGGTAAAACCATCCAGGTTAGTTGTGTCTTTCTCCCTTTGCTAACAGACTCCCATTTGAAGGCAAAAATCTTCCGGCTCTCTGGGACTAAGGTAAGGCAGAAAAATGCATCTTTCAAATCTAACACTGTAAACCAGATCAGACTATCTTTTAGTTTGGTCAGGAGTGTGTAAGGATTAGCTACCACTGGATGTAGAGTCTTAATAATTTCATTTACAGCTCTTAAATCCTGTACCAGTCTATAAGTCCCATTGGGTTTCTTAACTGGTAAGATTGGTGTGTTGAAATCTGATTCACATTCTATTAATAGCCCTAATTCTAAAAACTTTTCTATTATTGACTCGATTCCTTTTCTATGTTCTATCCTCAGGGGATATTGCTTTCTGTTTACTGGTTTTGCCAGTTAATATAATTTTATTTGTTAATAAAATAATGATAGGGGCGGCTTGTTTTGATTTTTCAGGTACGTCAGTTGCCCACACCAATGGATATGTTTCACTTGTGATCCTTTTGATGTTATGATTACTAGGTTCTGATTTAACACAACTGATAGTTAAAATTAGGGCAGCTATCAATCGCTCTTTGTTTACATGGAGGTCAAATTTATCTTTATCAAACTTTATTATGGCTCCTAAATTCTCCAATAAGTCTCTTCCCAGCAGAGGCTTTGGAGAATTAGGTAAGTATAGAAATTGATGAATACACATCTGTTTCACAATTTTATATTTGAGAGGTTTCAGAAAGAAAGCCTTTTCTCGTTGGCTTCCCACAACTTGTATGAATTCATCGGTTTTTGGTACCAATTCTTGATTTAAAACCGAATATGTAGCTCCAGTGTCAACTAAAAAGTCCAATTCCTTTTTCCCTTCCCCTAGCTACATTTTAACCAGTGGGTCTGCTAGGGACCGACTCACCAGTGCCCCTCAGTTACCACCATTATGAGCAATAGTAGTCCCTCCAAGTTTCTCATTTCGCTTAGGACAATCTCACTGCCAGTGTCCTATTTGCCAACAATAGGAA
The DNA here is from genome assembly GCA_023637945.1 of Phaethornis superciliosus. Taxonomy (NCBI): domain Eukaryota; kingdom Metazoa; phylum Chordata; class Aves; order Apodiformes; family Trochilidae; genus Phaethornis; species Phaethornis superciliosus. The sequence continues at coordinate 108,580,836 of JAJQWJ010000001.1, read as the reverse complement.
CATTAGTTCCATCCTATTCTGGCTTTTTAGGGAAGGAAATTTGCTCTTCCTCTCATGGGATAACCATGCCTTCTACCCCTAGCATTGTCCTCTGGGAACTTTGGAGTTGAGTGTACCACTGATACAATTTTAGCGAGTTTCCTACCTTCTTTCTTCTCCTCTCTCTTTTCTTTTTCTTTCTCTCTATTATTGTACACTTTCCAGGCTTCATTCATTAAGGTCTATAAGTTTTTGTCCACAGAATGCTCAAGTTTTTGTAGTTTCTTTCTGATACCTGCGCTACACTGCTCCATCACTAACCCCAACAATTGTTGTTTGCCTTCCTCTGACCCAGGATCTAAGGGGGTAACTGTCTCATTGCCACTCTGAGTATGTCCAAAAATTCTGAAGGTGTTTCATTCTGTCCTTGTCTAACATCATATAGGGCTGCTTAATTTATTGCTTTAGGTATTGCCTTTCGCAAGCCCTGTACAATTAACTACCTGTATTGCAGCAGTAAATCGTATTGGAGTGAGTTGTTTGGATCCCAATTTGGATTACTTGTTGGGAACACAATTTCCACCTGCTGCGGTAGCAACACAGCAATCTCTCTTCCAGTTCTTAAAACAAGTTCTTTTTCTGTCTGTTAATTCTGAGAACATCAGGTCAATATCCTCCCAATCAACGTCTAAATTCTTTGTGATTAATTCAAACCTCCTAGCGACTCCTTCAGGATCTCTTCTAAAATTTTTCACTTCCTTCCTTGAATTGTTAAGGTCGCTGGTGGTAAATGGTACTTTCACTCGTGCTTGTTCTCCTAAAATGGGCATTATTCATCAGAGAGAGGCTATTGTATAGCTCTCTTGTGTTTTGCCCTTCTCTTTTTCTTTCTCAGCTCCTCCCTCCCCGAGCTTTTGCCTCTATTCTTGCCCTTTCTTCTTCAGCTTTTGCCTTTCTTTCTTCAGCTTTAGCTTTCTCTGCTTCTATTTTTGCTTTTTCTCCTTCAGCTTTTCACTCCACTGCCCTGGTGTGATATGGATGGCTAGTCCCTTCTCCTGGATCACCTTCTAGAATTTCAGTGTCTATCCTATTCTTTCTCCTTTTGCTTCTTTTCCCTGTCTTTTGCTAGCCTTTTTCTCTACCTTCTGTCTCTTGCGGGCTACTCTTTCCTCTCTCATCTTTTTCTCCCTTCACTGTTTTTTTGTGGAACCTTTCCTCATTCTCTCTTTTTTTCATCTGCTTCTGATTCAAGGGAGCTACTATCTAGCATATTGTCACATTTCTTTGGGGTGTTGGCAGCAATATCCCATATCGTGGGCCATTTTTCTCCATCATCGAACTTATACAGAGGCCACCAATCTTGGCAATATTTCATGAGTGTCTTCTTTCTTATATTTCCCCCTGGAATTACACCTACTCCCTTCCAATGTTTCAAAATACATCCCAAGGGGTTTTTTGCATTTATTTCCTTATTTTGTTCAACCCCCATTATGATTACTCGAGATATTTGTTACAGGGGGGTCGTATCCTAATTTGCCCTGTCTTTTACTAGTTGCCTCATAAACTCTCCTAAATGAAATACTATTACATCCAGTAATTCTTGTCTCTGGGCCTTTTGCTCGAGATCCTGCTGAGCTAAGCTTTTACTAGTATTGTTTAGCTGAGGGGTTCTTTCTAGGTTATCAAACTCTAATTTAAATATCCACACCTTTCTATCCTATTCCATCATCCTAGTGCATTTCTTATTTTGTTTCAACAGCTCACACCAATCGCTTCATCTGTCTTTGGCCGGCCCCCTCGCAGGTGTCACGGAAAGGCAAATCAGGACTCCGCACTCGCTTTGCAATTACATTGCATCTCTGTCACTCACACACACACACTTTCAGTCAGAGTTTTGCACAGCTACGTCATGTTACCACATAAGGTCACAAGATGTCACTACAGACTACGGATACAAGCTTCCTGCTGGTCAGCCAGCCTATGTTGATGCAAAGCAAAACCCCCCATATGATTTTAAAAAAACCTCTTAAAAGAACAGTGTAACAGAGTAACACAATCAACACACATACACAAGGGATCCCCAAAATCAAGACCATGCACAAAACATATAAAAATTAACATAAGATATAGAGTGTATAAACAATCACATGAACCACAGCATTAGAAGAAATATAATCAATGCAATAGAGTATGGAAAGCGTATTATACACTGCAGTGGAAGGACTTCTATTCTCCTGGGGACTCAAACCCCTAAAGGGACTCAAACCCTTCCCCTGGGACTCAGGGTTGGCAGGACTCGAACCCACCACCTTGGGGGGGAGGGTCCCTAGTGAGTTATAAATTTAAAACACAAAACACAAGTATAAATACCTTCCAGCATGAGGAAGGTCCAGTGTCCACAGGCACCCGGAGCCAAAAGGGTGGGAAGGCTTTGTTAGCGTAGAGACAAACACATAACCACTTGGGAGAGGTTATATGTGGTGCTTTATTCCAAGGCCCGGGGAACCAGGGGTCCATACCCAAATCTGGCTCCAAAAACCGTCACATCCCGATCGGAATTTATCCCCTAAAATTTTGCAATCTCATTACATATTCAACAGGTTATAACACTATCTAATACATATTCATATACTGGTTGCTACATCAACAAATTATGACATACATTCTTCTGCGCATGTGCTGTTTTCCTTTGGTGGTCGTCAGGATGAAGTAAATAGTCTTCCTCTGATGAAGCAAGATGTCTTCCTCACTGTGTCCTTTTCATCTCTCGCTCTTGGGTTGTGTCCAGCTTGGCTTAGATAATTTCCAATGTAATTTTCATTGCCAGCTTCCTGCTTTCTGCCACCTAACACTCATTTTTCACACCCTTATATCTGTTTTTTAGAGTTATCATAGATATCTATCCTAGCAATTAACTAACAATTCCTTCTATAGTAAGGATTGTTATATCCACACAAACACTCACTGCAATTCACTGCACATCTTCAATTTTAACCCAAATTTAACACTAAACCCCACAGCTTAACTGACAGGAAGATTCATTGGGGGGGCCCAAAAGCGTCCCTGGGCCCTCTGGATCACGGCACGATGGAGTCCATCACCATCCTATCTGGGTCGCCAAATTGAAGCCCAAAAAGGCCTAACAAAATTGTTTAGAGACAGAGTTTTGAGCCTTTAAACAGCAAAGGTATTCATTGCAACGTTGAGGAACCCCCAGCTCCCGCTAGACAAAGAGTTCCAAGGTGTTAGTAAAATCTAGGTAACTTATACAGTTTTCAGGGGAGTTTACAACATCTTTACATCCATATTCACAAGACTGCAACATGTAATTATAATATTCATAATAAGCGGAGTTGGGGAGGAGTTGAGGCAGAGTCTTCTTTTGGGGAGATGATACGGGGTCTTCAGGGGGTCTTTGGAAGAAGTAAGAAGTCTTCCTCAGGCTTGAACTTTTTCCCTTTCTTGATTTTGCTGCCTCCACTATGGTGTTGCAAGGCAGTGATGGACTCAGGCCATTATTCTATTTCTTATCTGCTAGTTACAAGGACTCAAGCCCTTGATTTGCTTCTTAGCTGCTAAAGAACATCTTTATGTTCTTTTGTGTAGGTGCGTTTACATTCTTTTGGTACCTGGTCAGTTCTGACTATATCTTGTTTTATGAACAGGGTCTACATTCTGAGTCAATTCCAAAATAGGAGTTAATGTCTTCAGAGCCTTGCTGTGTTTCACCCACAGCCCCAGGCACATTTGCTGTGCCCAGCACATCACCTGGGGCTGCTGCTGCTGTGGGGATTATCATCTCCCCAGCTAGAGGAATGCAGGAAGGTGATGTATCTGCTCTATTTATTTCTACAGAGCCTACTGTGGAGCCGATTCACTTCTATTAAAATTGTTTGGAAAATACATTTGGAAAAAATTGTTCGGAAAAAAAGAAAGAAAGATGAATCCCTGGGGAGGGGGGTGAGGGTGAGGAGGGGGGGAAATACAGTCTGGGCAGAAAGAAAGAATGCAGCTCATGTGCTTTGTGCCTGGCAAGCCCTGGGACTGCTAACTTTATCAGGGTAATGTGATTTCTGAAGGCTAAGGCCAGCTCAGCATGCTGCTCTGGCTTTGCCCCACCAGTGCTGGGGGTACAGATTTTGACACACACTTGTACATGAATACTCCTCTGGCACAGTAAGCCACTATTTAAGAAAAACTATATAAACTCTCTTCTAGACATACTGCTTGAAAACAATAATGCTTGAAGATCAAAAATAAAGAAAAGAATTTCTCCAGAAAGCTGGAGATTTGATCTCTCAGAAAAATAGGATCCATCCAGGATCCTGTTGTTCATGTCATCAGAGCAGCACCTGCTGTGCTTTGCTGCCACCTCCACAGCCACCACTCAGGGTGGGCAGTCACCTGGGAGTCAGGACGTCTGGATTTGACAGCTACTCTCACCCCCTCACCCTTTCCTTTGAGTAATCCTGGATCTGCTGTGTCCTGTTTTCTATTTTGAAGTCAACTCCTGTGCTCAGTAGGAGCCCCCTGTTGCAATGACCCCTTGGAGGCTTCTTTAACAGGATGGGCAGCACTAGATTGCATCAAGGGAGATAAAGTCCTCCTGGTCTGAAGAGCAGGATGGGCCTCAAGTGCCCAACTTGGGCCACTGTCAAGTCAGTCTTGCTCTCCAGAGCTGTTAAGAGCAGTGACAGGATCATTTCTATTCAGCATCCTCCACCAGCTGCCAATATGCAGTGTCTGTGATGAGAGGATGGCTTCTCCAGGCTTCTCTCCAGCCATGGTTAATTTCCAGCCATCTGACGGGGCTGAAGAGGCTGACCCTCCCCAGGAGTCCCCCTCTACTGCACCAAGAGAGATGCAGAATGAATAGGGGTTGCACGGGGACTTGATCTATCTTGTCAGCTGGGTGCTGATCTACTGACTTAGGGAAGAGAAAACATCCATGGTATCACTTGGATACAGGGCTTCTGCACAGGTTTTACAACAACACGAGGTGGGTTGCTGGTGGACCCAACCTTCCAGGCAAGGTTTCTCTTCAATTTCTGATCTGCCAAGCCCCACTTGATTTGCTATGTAGTTAAGGGGGGGAAAAAATTAAAAAAAGAAGCCTAGAAGAGCATGACAGAAGAAAGCTAATGAAGACAGGAGAATCTAGGAGAAGCTAGAAAGGGTCTTTTTGCAAGGGCATGTAGTAATAGGACAAGGGGGAAATGGTTTCAAACTGGAAGAAGATAGATCTAATTTAGATATTAAGAGGAAGTTCTTTACTGTGAAGGTGATGAGTAACTGGAATAGATTGCCCAGAGAAGTTGTGGCTGCCCTCTCTCTGGAAGTGTTCACGGTCAGGCTGGATGGGGCTTTGAGCATCCTGGTCCAGTGGAAGGTATTCCTGCCTTTGCAGGGGAGTTGGAAGTAGGTGGTATTTAAGGCCCCTTCCAATGCAAACCATTCTGTGATTCCATAAGATGCACTTGTACTTTCATTTTTTAATCAGTGCAGTGTTTTTATTTCCATAGATTTTTCTACAAGTATTTTTTCACTTTCACAGAGAAAGTAAGGTGATGAGAAGTGAACTGAATAGTCTGTTGTTACAAATGTGTTTGGACAAGCTGGTACCAAAAATCAGTTTCTCTTAAACATGGTGACAGCTTCATTACTCAAAAATCAAACATCCCAAAAAAGAAAGGTACTGTTTCTCAAAGAAACTGCTGTTCTTTGTGACAGAACACCTGCAGTTTTCCTTCTGTTTTCTGTTTCCTGTAGTTTTCTTAGAGCTTTCTTAGAGCTCAATGATCTTAAGAGCCTTTTCCAAACTAAATTATTCAAAATACTTTGTGACTGAAAGCCATCACTACTCACAAAACTCATGCCTGGCATGTTCTGAAGCTAGGGAATGCACAGCAAGTATTCTGCATCTATCTTGGTCCCCAGCGTCCTTTTTCTGTGGTATTAAGCATGTCATCCCACCTCTGCACCTTACATCCCCACGAGCAAAATAGAGACAGTAGGTCATGAAGAATGATTCTCATCTGAGACCTGCTGTTTCCTCTGTTTGTTGTGTGCATGGCAATGACTTGGCAACTGGAGGAACAGCAAGAATTCATCAAGATATTCAGCATTAAACCACAAATTTCCAATCTTCCTTCTGCCTATCTTGAATATTCAGCCTCTCAGATTGTTTATCAAATGTATTTCCAGCATTCTTAAGTTGTCAAAGGATGCAGGTAAATAGTCTTATCTCCTTTAACACTGATATTCTCACAATAAACAGAAGACTATTAGCAAGACTATTGGGAAGTCAGGTGAACAAATGTGCTGGCTGGAAGGGTGACCAGAAATACTGACAAAATTACTGAATATTTTCATTTCTCTTCAATTAATTTCCCTTAGAGTTTTCTTAGGAGAAAACCTCTTAAAACTTGGCTCAGAATTGCTCTTAAGCAAGAGAGAGCAACAGCCCAGTTTGCCTTCTGGACCTATTATTCAAAACTCCTTACTATACGCAGCAGAATGAAATGCCCACTATTTATCTCCTAGATAAACTTCTAGAAAACAAATCACTGGCTAGTCCTATCTACTTAGATGCTTTGTGATGATACTTGTGGTCACTTCTTTTACACTTCATCAGAGAGAAATTGATAATCACTTGTTTTAGAATGCAAACACTGACCATCCAATGACATATTTGAATCTGTAGGCTTGAAGCCTTTCTAATTTTAGCTTCTTTTGGTATATTAGAAGTTTCCAGCATCAATCATCCAAGGAAAATACTTTACATAACAAATTGTCACAAAAAGCAGTGAGCTGTTTTGAGGTAAATTGCGGTGCATGGGGATGATTTTAAGTTCACACTTTCCTGTAGCATATGAAACGCTGTGTACCAGGCGTGCCCTGTTAACCAACTACAGATGTTTTCTCACAGTAAAATCTAAGAGATACCAAAAATGCAGACGGTATGTTTTCAAATGCCTGTAAGTCAATAATTCACATATTGTGATGCTGCCTTGTAGTTAGAAGGGACTTAGTTGTTTTCCCAGTCTCACTAAATTACTGCCGAAAGTATTAAGCTTATGTAAGCAGAATTAATGTTCTGGCTAAAATCACTGAGCCGCAGTCAGCTTTCAGTTTATCTTTTACATACTCACAACCTCCTCTCCGTCTGTCAGACAAGATGATCAGCACAGGCTGAAGAGCTCTATCCCAAGGAACACACCAAAGGGCTGTCTTGTGAGTACAACCATCCACTCTCCCCTTTGCTTTTCCACTGCACACTGAGCATTAACCTCAGTCACCAGCTGAGTGCAGCTTCTGTAGGGGAGACTTAGCATTCCTCACATTCCCTGAGGGGATTTCCAGATTACTCCCTCTCAAGAAGACAGTTGCTGTGTTTCTGCCTTTGCAAGTAATAACCCCACAGGAGAGGTGGGGTGCTTTTGTTTCAAGCCCCAAAGCAGTGGCCCTGCCTGAGGTACCCATGGCTCTTCCTTCTGCACAGCAACCATGGGAGGAAAGCGGAGCCCTTGGCTCATCAGGCATGAGAAGATCAGGCAGCGTGGGGATGCACCAAGGCTACCACAGACACACAGGATCTGCTCAACACTCACACACTGCACTGGATTTACCCCATTTCCAGAGTCATTAACAGTTCTGTTCTCATTTTTGGCAACCATACTCCCAGAAGTCCAGCCTTTTGCCCAGCTCTACTGAACCAGAACCCCAGTTCAGCTGCTAATGAGATGGGGAACATTTTCCCCAGGAAGAGTAATCACCTGCAGGAATATAAGAAATCATGAGATCAGTGGCTCACCCAACCTGGCACTCAGTCTTTGAAAGTAGAAATGGGCAATGCTATTTAGGGACATTTGTCTTCCTGGTCTCCCTGGTCCAGTGAATACAAATGTGCCCATAAAGACTGACAGAGCTTCAGTAGAATGGACTGGGAGATCCACTGATTTTCTTCAATGCAGATGGCTGGACTCTTATACATAACACCAGAAATGTCAGTAGAAACATAAAGCAAGATGAAGGACTTTGCACAGCCTACAGCTGTAAAGATAGAGGAAATTCAACTTTCCAGATTTAACACAGCTTGTTAGGGTTAAATTAATGCTTTTGCAGACAAAGAAGAGACATAACAGAAAACATATTTATTTAAACTGCTATAAAACGGAAATCTCAATCATTTTCAAAAGCCAGCTGAGGGAGAAGTGACTCACATAGCTTGGATACAGGAAGACTCTCCGCAGTTTTGAGTGCTGATTTTTTTTTTCTTTGAATACATCACTGGTGTGAGTGCAGTTATCTTCTCAGTGGCAGTAATAGTTTACATTATAAACATTTATATACTACTGTATATAAAACAGTAGTTTATATACTACTGTTGGCAGTATATAAACATGGAGAAAGACATGGTTCCTGCCCTGAGGAGCTTACAATCTAAAATGTGACATGGACAATACTATTCCAACATACAACAATCCACTGAAATATCATCAGTCAGATACAAGAAGATTAATTTAAACAACCAATTGGAATACCAAGTACATACATAAAGGCTATAGGTAGGACAGAGTTGTGTATTTGTTCTGTTATGTGTTTATTTATTGATATGTCTACAGGCATAAAAGGTAGTGATGGTGTTCTTAAGAGAGTGCTTTTGTTTTCTTTGATGGGGTTGCTACAGCTTGTGCTTCCTGAAAAAAAAAATAAGGAAAATTAGATTAGCACTCCTGTGATTGTAGATGCCTGAACACTGGACAACACTGGGGTGAATTAGTTCCCATGCAAAAGAGGAACAAAAATTTGGGAGAGGTAGCATGAAAGAAGTGACCGATTTTCTGTCCTGTTGAGGTACTGGATCTTCACATCAGCATGCATTTGGTGAAACCCATGGCATCTACCTCAGAAACAGAGTTAGGTGGGAATCCCACTGCTTCTAGCTTATCACACTCTGATTCTGCAATTAGAAGAGAGTTTTGCCAGCCAAAGGAAAATCTGCTGGAATTTCCAACTTTCTTGTACGTTAACACCTTTTGCCCAGTAAGTGATTGATCTTAATTTCCATGCATAGAAGAAAAGACATTAGTAAGAAGAAAGCCTGAAAATTATATTTGAAACCACATGCTGACAAAAATTGAGCACTGCTGGATGCTCAGATATCTCATGCTCATACAGGCACAAATTCTGCTTCCCAAATGCTTCCTGCTTTGAGGTTTTAAAGTCATATTTGGCCTAGTTTCTAAGGCAATCAGAGTAATTTTTAGTGTCTTGTACTCCTGGTGAAGCTCCTCTCCCTTCCACAGTATTTTTTTTAACATTTCTACTGTACTTGATAGAGGGCTTCAGATGAGCTTTGAAGCTGCTTTTCAGTGAAATCTGATTCAGTGAAGACGATTCAGTGAAATCAACAGCTGAGTAAGAGAGGAGAAGAACAAATTCTTACCACAGATGAAGAGAAGCTGCAATAAATCTAACACTAAGTGCACTTTTGGCCTGTCCATTGGTGCTTTGTGCACACCTACTGACCACTCATGCCAAAGACATCTATCAATCTGCTCTTTGCATTGCTCATGCTTAGGGAACAGAGCAGAGAGGTAGGGGTACCACAGGAAAATGTTATGGAATACGTCCAAAGCAGGTATAGGAAACCTGGGAAGGAGAAAGAGTGATGGGGAACAGATCGAAGGGCCCACAGTATTTGGTGAATATTAGGGATCAGGGAAGCAGCAGTGAGGTAAAGTCAGACTCATTGGTGTCACAGAAATAGGGAAAACTAGAGACTCATTAAGGACAACAGTTCTGACTGTATGTGTCAAACGCATAAAAAGTTTTTTGGGTTTGGTACTTTCTTTTCATTCTTGTTGCATGTAACAACAATCAGTACCAGAATTCCAAATTTCTGTTACTTTAAGAATATTTAGAAAGTGTGCTGGATATCTTCATAGTTACCTGAAAACCTGTTCAAGAAAGAATGTGTAGAAGAGAAGTGTACTAAGACTCTTCTTGCTCCTTCACTGCTTCTTTTCCCTCTCCTTCTTCCTGCTTTTCTTCTCCTTCTTCCTGCTTTTCTTCTCCTTCTTCCTGCTTTTCTCCTCCCTCTTCCTGCTGTTCTTCTCCCTTTTCCTGCTGTTCTTCTCCCTTTTCTTGCTGTTCATCTCCCTCTTTCTGCTGTTCTTCTCCCTCTTGCTGATGTTCTTCTCCCTTTTCCTGCTGTTCTTCTCCCTCTTTCTGCTGTTGTTCTTCCTAATTAAAAGAAAATAATTGTTGTTATCATATAGGAATTGAAGGAAAAATTAACAGTCTTGAAATGCAGATATTTGCTTTTGCAACTGTTCTGTTTCTAGTAAACACAATAATATTTGAGTTTAAAAATAGAACAGAGAAGTACTGTGTAGAGCTTTTAATCTTTACATGCCAGGGCTCTACTTTTGTGGAGTTAATAGGTAAGTGCTGGAATATAAGAGCCCTATTCTTAGAGACGTTAAAACAGTACATGGTTAAGATGTAAATAGGCTTCAAGATTAAAATAAGAATATAAAGTAAATATAAATATGACAGAAAGTTTAGTATTTTTAATTATTTGCTTTCTTGAGGCAGCAGAAAAAGTCAGGATTCATGGCACAGGAAGGAGTCTCCTGAATATAAAATCATTCAGAGTCAGATAATACTAGCTTGTTTCTGTCTGAAAAGTTCTTATTGCTCTCTTATCTATAGGAGAAACAGCAATAGCTCTTTGCCCCAATCAATCAACTGAACAGTTATCTGAAAGTTAACATGTACGTCACATGGGCAACAATCTGTGTTTATTGTCTTTTAAGAGCAGAGTAAATGAAGTTTTAAAGTATAGTCCTACTCTGAAAGACAACTGAAAATTGCATTGCAGGCTTCTCTGCTCCTTCTCTTCCATCAAACTCTTGTTCAAAGGCTCTCTCTCTTTCTGTGTGTAGAAACAAGCTTTGTCTCAAAATGTCAGACCTTCATATACTACCTAGCCTATAAAAATGGTGGTAATTTCTTCCTGGTGTAACCAACCAACCAAAGAATACATAATTAGCGTTCCATCAGGGCTATGGTTAGTATATGATCAGTACAGACATTAGGTTTTCCTCTCAGACAGGAACTGTCTGTACAAGAGGGACATGTGGGTCACCGAGGGAAAATCCTGTTTAAGGGAATGGCCCTTTTGTAAGCAGATTCATGTCCTGAATTGTTTTTTTTCAGGGAAAACCATTGCACTAAGGGATCATCCCTGCAAAAACGTAAATGTAATACAAAATGTCTGCAGAGGTCATCTGGATTAGAAATTCTCATGCCAAAGGAATATTGCCTCTTTCAGCATCTTTTCCCAGGAAAGGTGCCTTTCGTTACCACTTTTTGAAATGGGGCCAAGCAAGCCCACAGATAAGCAATGTCTTTCAGATATTAAAAACTTCAACTCAAAATTCAAATCAATTACCTTGTACAGGAAAGAAAAAAAAAAAAAAAAAAAGTATTTTTCTTGCTTGAAGCATTAGTTAGTGGTTCCAGGATGCACTAAGCAGCCTTGACAGCCCCTCCTGAGGCCACCCTCATCAGGAGCCTCCACACTTGGTCTATGGGCACAGGAACCACCAGGTCCACAATGCTTAAGCCTGATGCATCAGTGGTCATGTGTATGTGTGCACATGCATATATGCATGTGTTGCAGTTTGGAAGTGGGCAGATGGAAATGCATGCTCTTTTTATTGGAAAATAGCCTAAATTAATCATTACTTTTACCAGTAACACTGAATAAATATTCAAGGCATAAACTGCAATACAGGGCAAAGCAGAAAAGTCTGTAAGGATCTGCACCTGGATCCTAGAAATCCTGGCAAGGAAAATATTTCCTTTAGAGGCAGAACTGCCTAAATTGCCAGAATGACTCTTGCACATTCACAACACTGAAAATGTAATCATCATGGTGCCAGTGATTTTCAAAAATATATCTGTCTTGGGTGTCCTTAGCAAATTTTATTGAAGAATCTGTGAAAGACAATTTTTCTTCCATTTACAGTTTTTAATCATTAATGACATATCTTTGTTCCCCAAACAATGAGACTATGATATGGTCAATAATTATCTCTAGCAGAATATAGTACTATATATTTAGTTTCATGAATAAGAATTAAATATGTTTCAAGTGAAACAATGAGACTGAAAAGAAGATGAATGCACACGAACAAAAGATGTACACAAAATATCCAAATATACTATACCCCTGATGCTGCATGTTCTTCTTTGCTTTCCTATATGAGAGACACAAAAGAAAATTTTTAACAGGTAGGTCAAAGAAAGGATATCAGAGGTCATACAGGCAAAAACCAGCAGAAATTAAACACTGAATTTAGGAAAATTATGTTCAGTTCAGTGGATTTATTTTGAGATGTCCTCCAGATTAATTAACAAAGCACATTTAGGCTAATCTTTTACTTTTAATAAAGGCTAGAAAATCATTAAATAGAGCTCCCTTTTGCTCAGTTACTCCCAATGAAATCTGTATCATCTGTCTCAAGCAAAGCATTAGAGGTGGATTTTATTCAGTTTTTTTAGTTGGCTTTTTTGTGTAATAAGCTGGTCTTCAAAATGAAAATTAAATCAGAACTATACAGAGCCTTATCTATATTATATATCATCACTCAGATCTGATTTGGAGTTCTGTTAACTGTTGTGGGCTGAAACAGATGTCTTGGCTCCATGGTATTGGGGAATAAGAAATAAAACAAGCTGTGTTTAGACTGCAGATTGAGCAAAATTGATGAAGAGGAAAAAAAAAGGAAAATATATAAATGTATGGAGAATAGAATGTATTGTTACATGCCCAGCTGGTTAGTGGAAAGAAGAGCTGATCTTACACAGGATCCCAAAGAGAAAGGATATATGGAGAAGTACCATGCAGAAGGCATGAGTGCTTGATAATAGTTTGCATAGAATAAACTGAGATAAGGAGGTGAGCTGCAGTGCCAGGGTTTAATTATTGGCCTGGGGAATTGCTGAGACAGACTTCCATTATGCTATAATTTTTGAACAGGTTTCTAAAATAATTCTGCCCTGAAGCGAGCCTAATCTGCACTGCAAACTGATGTAACTGGGACACCACTTTAAAAATACTCTAAACCCAAGCTACAACTTAAAGGTAAAAACAGCAGTTGCTATTGACACAGTCCTTGCTGTGCCACATGCATAGGAGGTCACAGGCTTTTCCTCAAAAAACTTAAAACAAAGGCACAGACAAAGCAAGAAAAAAGGATATTCTATCCAAACAGGATGGCTCCTCAACCTTCTCTATCAGAATATGGGGATTATTAATAAAAAAATAATATTTTTTTTTAAAAGATTAGGAAGAAGTCAATAACAAGGTTAATGAATTGCTTAAGGATGCAAAGTATGCAACAGGTGTCAGGTTAAAAAAACAAAACAAAACAAAAAGAACCCTTTAATCTAAAGGAATCCCAGTGCAGCTGACCCTTGGTCACCCAGGCTGAAAGGTGTTCCTGCTGCTTACTAATGGATCCGTGTAAGGGATTTTCTACTTCAACATCTGCTCTGGTCTTTCCTGGATGCTTCTGGGCTGGAGCTGCTGGAGCTGGGCAGTGATGTGAGGTGTGTGAAGGACAACCTCTTCCACCACAGACTTATTCCTGCCACTTGCAGGAGGCAGCTGCTGACTTAAGGAGTTTGTTCTTCAAGGGGCTGGGGTGTCTTACTGGCTTCCTCAGAGTCATACCAGGCTGAGACAAAATGCTGGAGCTTCTGGACTCCCACATTTCCCAACAAGGGTGGCAGAAGCAGTAGGGGAGGGCTGCAGCCTCCACACATGCCCAGACTCACCATCAGCTGCCATTCCTCCTACCAAGGCATTTGAGCAGCCTTCTGAAATCTGGAACCCTCCATGCAGTTCCACAATTGAGACAGTCATAGTTTATTTTGTTACCTGGCTTATGCTCATTGGCGAAGACTGATACATATTTACCTCGCCAAAACCCTCCTACATTTTTCCCATAGCACTGGCATTTCTCCTACAAAGTCACTGGTTAAAAACTGGCTAGATTACACCCTGCATGAGAGGATTGTTTTTAAGCAAGTTTGAAACTGCTAAAAAAGGCCAAAATGCCAGTACTAGATTCACACAGGTATATTAATTCAGAAGTGGAACATAAAACCATGATTTTTAAATTCTGGCATTTTGATTTGAGGGTTTGTCAGAACCTGCACTCCGAAAGGGACCTGATTACTGTTTGAAAGTTGCAGCTCTTTGGTTACAAAACATAGTGGACCACTGATAAAAAAAGGTCACCCTTTCAGGACTCAGTATATGGAGACCAGCTCTCAATAAAATGGAAGAAAAAAAAATGTGGGCATGGAGAGCATGGAGAAAATATCTATTCAGTGTGGTTAAGGAGACAAACAAGATGTGTTGGGCTGCAGAATGAGAGGAAGAGAGGGAAACACTGAAAATACTGTGTTGGGGCTACATGTGTCCTTTAGGACCTAATACCCGGTGGAAATATTCCAATGGCAATCTGGAAGTCTTTAAATTCGTTTAACTTCATACAACGCTGGCCAGGTAAGGAAATGTTATTCTAGCTTTCTTTTATAAGGGTAAAGTGAGATAGCAACTAAAGGGGGAATTCATCACCCTGAGGCTGCCTCAAAGTTACTCTTCTCATCTAAACCCATTCTCTGTGTGCTGTCTGTAGTGAATGAGAACACCAGAATGTCTACAGCCTTAATTATGCCATCCTGACAGAGGGATAACTGGGATAAACCGTGGCAAGAAGGACAGATGCCACATCACTGAAGTGGTTTGTGTTAGGTGACATGGAAGTTGTTGGTGGAACAGAATGAAACATTTTTTTTGCACATCCCTGGTAGGACTCCCTGGTACCTTGCTGCCTGAAGTGGTGAGTAACCTCTCTAAAAATGAATGAGAAAAGAATGGAAACATTGTTTTTTTCTTCCCCTAAGAGCTAATATAAACCTAGCATGATGAAGGTTGGCGTCAGAGTTGGACGATATCAGAAAGAATTTTCCTCTGCCTTAGGTAAAACCAAGTAAGATGATGTCAACACTGCCAAGACTGCGCAGGTGAAAGGGGGGGGATTTGTAGGACTTATTGTATTTTATGCCCTCATAACCACAGAAAGATTTGTAAAAATAAAGAATGTGTTTTCCACATACAGATCCAACCCATTCTGTGAGACATGGAACAAGGTGTTTGTTGTATAGGAGTGGTACTGCATTATGTCATTACAAAACCTTTCATACACAGCTGCTTGACACATTTGCAGATATGTTCCAGCATTCTGTTCTCATTTGAAAAACATTAGAGTAGATTGCCAGCCAGAATGGCAAGTAACCTAATCCAGCCAGGGGATGCACTGTGGTTTTATGCTGGGCTTCTCTTAACAGCCAGGGAAAAGGGATTTGCTGGCACTCGTGCTGGCTGAAATCCATAGGGACATGGAAAGTGTTTGGGTACAATCTAAGGAGAAGTTTCAGTTCTCACTGAGGACTGTGTCTCCTCATTGACAGTCTGAAATTTTAAATGGGAGTTCCCAGAGACTGAGATTTGCATGATGCTGTGTTAAAAGGTACTTTTCCAGCCTAACAACGATTGGTTCAGTTGCTGTCAAAATGATAATGGAGAAAGGGCAGCAGAGAGATGATTCCTCTGGAAAACCATAACAGCTAGATGGAGAAAAAAAACAACCAACACTTGTTTTAATCTTTAGTGAAAGAGATTATACACTTGTGGTAGATATTCCATCGGAACCATCTCATCTTCCAACCACAAAAAAAAAAAACAACTAGACAAATATAAGTGCTTGACCCAACAGTATGCCTGCCTCTTTGGGAAGTCACCTGACACTGCAACATCAAAATAAACCCATCCTTAAATGCCACACTCTCAGGACAGCAGGAAAAAAAAAAAAGCAGCTGGATCCTCATCTCCAGACACAGGATTCATTTCTACTTAGTCTCCACTGGGTCTAGAACCTGGCCAGTAACATAAACACCCCACTGAGGAAGACACCAGCACAGAATGGACCCTTTTTTCAGGATCCATCTGCCTTTCAACCACCAGTACCTCACTGATGTTAGTGAGCTGCAGGGTATTATGCTAAGGAATTGGAGGAACTCAGATGGTTTCTTCCAAAACCCTTTAGCACTGCAGTTTGGTATCTGTCCATGTGACTCTAATATCAGACCATGATGCAGGCAGAAAGGATAAGGGTGGTCTCCATCTTTGCACTGCCAAGGGAAGACACTGTCAGATCTGGCTTGCTGCAACAGCAGTCAATGCTAGTACATGACAACAAACATTAACAGCTATATTTATGAGTACTGCAGATGCTGGCCACTGATAGCAGCAAATTATTCCACCAGATAGAACTCAGTTGTCTAGTCTTAAATTATTCTCCATAACTAGAGTCTGGTTCTAAATGAGCATAAGGAAAAGAAAAAAAAAAAAAAAAAAAAAAAAAAGAGAGAGAAAGAGTTTACAGTAGCAAGTAGCAAGTAGCAAGTAGCAAAAGGAAACTGTTAAATAAAGATAACTGCTATTCCTCAAGATTTAGAGCAAAGCTTCCTGGAGTTTTATCTAGGTTTCATGTCACCGTGATGTCAAAGAAAATGCACCCAAAAGTGAAGCAGGGCCCCTCTGCTATCAGTCTTCCCACCCTGAGGAACACTGGGAGGGACTCTGGGTTTATGTTTTGTGCTCTTAACACTGGTAAAGCCTTCATATCACAAAGTGCAAAAGGAAAAATTACCTGTTGGTATTCTGATGGTGACTGAGCAGACTCAGCCTCTTCATGAGCCCCTTCATCTGCCTTGTCTTCTGTGTGCGATTCAGTTTCATCTGTAACCTCAGATTTTTCAGTCTCCTGCCAGCAAAGGAGAAGTCATTGTTTGCTTCAGTGGACATAACCAACAATTAATTTCCATAAAACTCTTTATGGCTTTGTCATGTCTTTTTCTAATTTTGCTTCAGCACCCAAATGAAAATGTACTCTTTGGATATTTTCCTGTGAAAGGAAGACTTGACATGGTGATCAGTTAGTAAAGGCTTGTGCAGGAAAATTAGGGATTCAAGCACTTCTTCCTCTGCAGAGCATAGTAGTAGATTCTCTAATTTTTCTGTGGAAAGTTTAAATGAAACATATGCTCACCCTGATGGCACATTCTAGCTTCAGATTTAAAAAAAATGCCTTTTTTACCAGCATGCATTCCAATTAAACTTCATGAAGAAGCTACAGAAAAACAGAATAAAGGTTTTCATATGTAGTCTCCTAACTTTCTTGCTAAAAATAGCCAGTAAAATGTTCCTCAATTTACACACTAAACTATCAAATCTATGTATTCCAGCACAACGAACAAGCACTTCCTTAATGGCTCTTTATTTTAAGTCTTGTACCTTCAGTTAAGTATCTGTGAAAGGTCACACTGTGACAGCTAAAAGACCAGGATGGCCTTGAGTAGCATAGCAGAAATAGGATGAAATGCAACAGCATGAAGTGCAAAGGCACATTATTTGGGTCAGGTAGTTCTGGGACAAAGATTAGAAACAGACATTTCTAGTGAACTTTGGGAGCTTGTTAGTTGATGATTATCAAAGAAAAAAAATATGGATATATTTAAATAATAACAAAATAACCAGGTCCTGAATGTGATGCGATAGTTAAAGAGGTAATACATGTGAACCTCAGCTGTATGAAGTGAGGTGGAGCTTGTGGAGCTGAGAGCAAATATCAATGTCATTGTATAAGGCCAAGGCAAAAGCTCCTCTGGATCACTCTGTACTTTCCCAGTCACTCAGGCTCAAGAAAGAGAAATTCAGGCTGGAACAGGTGCAGAGGGGGCTACAGATATCTGAGGGAGAGGAGAGGCTGTCTTATGAAAGGGTGACAAAAAAAGCTTCATTACTTTAATCTACTGAAAGTAATGCTATGAGGGGATAAGATGGCTCTCTAAAAATAAATCAGAGTAAACACCAGGGAAGGATAGGATAAGGAAGAGCACTGAGGTAAATAAAGAATGAGATCAAACTGGCTGCAAATAAAAATTCTAATCAGCAGCAGTGGGAAATTTTGGTAGAGCCTTCTAGTATAGAAGTGGAAGCAAAGGACCTAATCCATTAAAACAGAATTTTACCATTTCTGAGTTGTTTTTTCTGGTGTGGTTGCCTTCAGAAGTAGAGACTTGGTCTCAGGGGAGATCCTATCCTGTGTCATCCTAACTCCTACATGCTTTGGTCAGAGCAGTATGTTGCCGTGTTCTGGTTTTGGCTGGGATGGTGCTGATTTTCTTGTTAGTAGCTAGAATAGTGCTTTATGTTGGATTTAGTATAGGATTTGGTATGAGAAGAATGTTGGTAATATATTAATGCTTTAGTTGTTGCTAAGAAATCAAGGACTTGCACATTTTGCTAATGTGTGGGTACACAAGAAAACAGGAGGACAGTTGATCCCAAGTGTCCAAAGGGATATTCCATACCATATGACATTAAGCTCAGCATATAAAGATGGGGGAAGAAGAAGGATGGAGGTGATGTTTGGAGTGATGGAATTTGTCTTCCCAAGTTACCATTAGATGTGATGGAGCCTGGGTGCCCTGGAGAAGGCTGAACACCTGCCTGCCCATGGGAATGAGTGAATGAATCCCTTGGTTTCCTTTGCTTGCATGCATGGCTTTTCCTTTACCTATTACACTATTTATCTCAACCCACGAGTTTTCTCACCTTACTCTTCTGATTCCCTCTCCCATCCCACCCACAGGGAGTGAGTGAGCAGCTGTGTGGTGCTCACTTGCTGACTGACATTAGACCATGACACCCTGTAAGGAGCTCCTTTCTCATCCCTGTGACCAAGCCCTTACAATTCATCCACCTAGTTTGGGGGGTTTTGTCTGCTTTTCCGTAATTTCATTTGTTTCTACATATAAACAAAAGCCCCAAGTCACGATCCTCTGTCTTTTAAGATTCACATGTCTTCCTCCAGTGTCCTCAGCATATGTAATTTCTTCAGCCAGTGTACCTAGCCTGCAGCAGTGTGACAGCAGCATAGCCATCCAACTTTTAGCCCCAGAGCAGCTTTGGGTGAGTGCTTTGTTCTGGGATGTGGTGTTCAACATAAGATATGCCCTCCTGCTGAGAGGCTCTGATAAATGGGGACAAGAATAAAGGCAAGGAGGACGAGAATTTTTGGAAGAGGTATCTCTATGACTAAGTGAAGATGGATGAAGTACTTCTGCAGTTTCTTTCTTTTTCCCGAAACTTCACTGTCTGTAACATCTGGTGCCTTTTTGGCAATTTTCTCCTGAAAATACATTTTATGTGTGAGGAGCTTTTGATACAAAGAGAGAAAGCATATCATCTTGTAAATTTCCTGTCCTCTCCCCACAGAATAACAGCTGAAAAAATAATTTCAGCAACAAGCATCACCCTCCCAGAAGCCCTTCAAAGCACTGCACTGCCCTGCCCCTCCTGGAAGCAAAAGCCTCTGCCAGGCTGGGTGGTGAACTGGAGCAGGAGGTTGATCAAGACTAGAGATTTAAAAAGAAAAACATTTTTCTTTCTCACACAGTTTTCACACTCTGTTACACAGCTGCATGAATATTTTTGCCAGCATGTGGGGGATGCTTGGAGAGAGGACTGAGAAGCTGGGAGTAAGCAGAAGGAGACAGAGAAAGGAGGAAGGAGAAAAAAAACACTCCTGGCACTGCTGTCTCATTTCAAGTACACATAAAACTGTGGGGTCACTGTACCTGATGCTAGTAGCATTGTTATTAAAAGCAGACCTACAGAGGCTTTTGTTTGGCTTAATTTATATCTGGCTTTTCTCACAAAAGCTAACAGAATATTTGAAGATTAAAATATGTAGTAACACAAACATACACTGAAATTCTCTTGTGTGACACTGTGTTTCCACATTGTTTTCTTAGACAAATTATATCCTTACAGATACTCTCCTTGTGGTGATTCCTAAAATGAAAATGATAGTGTTCATGAAAACTAAATTGGTTAGATATCTATTTTCAGCATGTACCATAAAAATTCATTTAAAAATCCACATACTCAGTATTTTTGGCAGATACCTTGAATACATAAAGAGTAAAGATGGCATTCTAATTAAAGTACACCTGTGGTGTAAAACTATCTCAGGCAAACCTCAGCACATAAGCAAATAAAAGCTGAAGCAGAAAGAACTCAACTCTAGGAGCAGCATCTTATCAGCCAGGACACAAAAGCACACACACACACACACATACATGCAGACTTCTTGTTTATTATGTGGAGAACTGTGATGTTTGGAACAGCATCATTACACTGCCAGGATAGCATCATTACACTAGCTCTACACAGCAATACAAAATTTTATTTTTAACTAATTTAAAAAAATAGAGATTGTCTGACCAGTCATTTTGCCATTCAATAAAATGCACATATTTTAAGTTTGCCATTCGAATCAGCTTTAGTAAAAGTCTTCTTCAACTAAAAGACTAAAGTGTAAGTATCTACAGATTTTTGGGATGTCAAGATCCTGGACATTTAGCTGAAGAATACTAAGATTAAAGAGTTAAGAAGAGACAATATTTGAAAACAGATCCTCAGCTCAAGTAAATCAGCTTCACTGAGTTCACAGAACAAATGCAAACCTAAATGATCTTGCTACAAGATGCAGGCTCTCTGAACTACTGGGAAACGGAGACATTTCACTGTCAAAAGTTGTCAAAAAACTTGTCTGCCCTTGAAAATAAAAAGAAATTAATTACCTGCATTCAAACCTTGCTGAGATATTGAGAAAGTGTAATGATTTGGCATAGTGTCTAACAGTTTGAGTAACAGGCATCTCGTTGGCGGAACAATTACTTGTTCCATTTGAGAAAACAAACAGTGCAGTCATAGTTATTAATGTGCTGTTCACACATTAATAGTATTTCAGCACAAAATAATACCTAGAAGAATACCTAGAACAGCCTCAGACTAAGCATAAAAGCAACAGGGATTTTAAAAGGGAATGTACCCATCTTTGGGGGAAGATGAAACTTAAACACCTGACCCTAAACCTACAGATTACACTGATTATATCTTGAATGTGCACATTCATACTACTGGAACATTGCTGTTCATGTCACTCATCGAAGGTTAAATGGGATTGTTCCAAGATTTATCACTAACTTGAGTAATCTTTGAGTCAGGAACAAACCAGCTGTCATTTAAATCTCAGCCTGCCAGGGAACATGTTTAGAAGTTAGGAGTATTTACGAACAAGTATTCCTTCAATTGAGAAGGCTTTTCATATTAATAGACTAAAGAATACAAACACTATGCCCACCTCTTCTCATAGGCATAGAAAACTGTGCAACTAATCTCTGTGAAATGATGCTTTAGAAAAGATGATAACCAGTACACTGGGGAGGAAGATAATGTGAGCTAATTGATCCTTTTTGAAGTAACAAAAACAAGGATTGATTTCCTGTAGTGTTACTGAGTTTTATGGCCACCTAGCACCCTTTAGTGATAAAAATGTACTCATCACATGGGAAAAAAAGTGTGAAGGTCTTTGCCTGTCTCCCACAGTGATCTAAGTATTTAGAGCTTTAGCCTTTCCACCAAGATCTGCAGAACTTTCCATATGGGACCCAGGCATCTAAATAATTAATTTTATTCCATCCAGGAACTTGATGATGGACCCCTCAATTGGCCATCAGTGCATCAGTACCTGACCAGAACCCCTAGCAGAGGTCTGAACACAGCTGGCTGCAGGGAGGAGCAGATGCCTGTTTAGGGAGCTGCCTCTAAGCTTGTTTTCCAGATATCCTGGTTAAATTTTTATATCAATGTGTGATTTCCTACTGAAACAATCACAGCTTTTTTTGTAAGTAAGAGGATACCTAGGTAAGACTACTTTGCAGATCTGAGAAGGGTCTGCTTTACATCTGTGTGTAGTCAGAGCATCTTTACACATCTATTATATTCACCTGCACCTTGATGTGTCCTAGGCATATCAGACTGTAATATAAGCACCGGTGAACTAGGTCTGGTGGTTGTAGCCACCTAACCCAGAGACAGGTCAGGGCTACAAAAATGTGAATTTGAAAAACTGAAACATGTATTTCACTCACCCAGCAGGCAGATGTGGCAATGAATTTAACTACCAGTATTTTGTTGGGAAGTCATAATTTGTTGAAGGAGTGGCAAAAAGTTCCTCTGGTTGCTCTAGAATATAGGCTGAAGTCAGTCCTGAATCAGTACCCTAGCAGGCTGCTCTGTGAAACAGCAAGATGGTCTTTGGAAACATTTTCTACTGCTGATGAGACAAAAAGTGTATGGTAAAGGAAAGAGACTGAGGAAAGAGTATAAAACATGTATCAGCTCATATTAACTTTTATGACTCCTCAATGAGGTAAAAAGCCCTAGAAAGCAAGCACTTACTGACTGCTTTGTGGTGTCTCCATGCTTTGCAGCTTGTCTCTTTTGTAAATTACCACCATATTCCAGAAAAAAATTACAATTATTTAAGAATATATTGGTAGGAAACCCTGTCATATGTGTCCATGTCATCCTCTCTTGCACACCTGACTTATAATTCCAGATTCCTGCCATTGGAAATCAGTGTCATGAGCCTTTCATTGTATTTGATGCTAAGGTTGAACTGACAGACTAATGAAAGGAAAGCAGAAGCAGTGCAGAAAGGTTATTTGTATGACAAAGTACAGTCAGACTGTCAGGCAGTGACTATAATGAGAAACACCTCTGCAATAAATGATAAAAGGTTTGTGTATGTCTCTCTCAAATTCGGGAAAAAATTCCATAAGGGAGATGATGTAAAAAACTTCATTCTGTACATGGATTTTTTTAAAAAAATACTCTCACTTATTTCCACTTTCAGAGATGAAACAATCACCACCAGCAACAGTTAATCAGCGTAAGCCATACTTAGTCACTACCAATAACTCTAACAGTTACCAGCCCAGCAGAGTGTACTGAATATATTATTTTCAGCATTTATAAAGTCGTCACAAACTAGAATCTGTAATAGCCTCTGCTGACAGTTGGGAATGAATTCTAAAAAAATTGCTACTTTGCCTCATAGACACACTGTCTAACAGCACCTTGCATGAAGGAGCAGATAATACATGAAGTGGGAAGATGGAAAAATGCAATTTTCTTTATCTCATTGATTCTCCGTGTAACTTCTCTAATGATTATGATATGTAATACCTGAAGTACTTTAAGTCTTTCATGGCCTTGTGGATGCTAATTAAATAAATTCTCACAAGGCCCTTGTGTGGTAGGCAAGAAATTTTTATTTCCCTTGGTGGGAGATGGCACAGCTAAAGCAGAAAGTTAGAATTTCTTGCTTCTTATCACACAGGGACTCGGTGTCAGTGACATTTATAGCACCTGTGCCTCTCCCCTGGGTATCTCTCTATCTGTAGCTCTCAAAGCACTGAGCAAAGGCTACCTTTTCTCTCTGCTTTTACAAGAGAGGAAAACCAGAGACATTTACAAATGCTTCACTCAAAGTTGCTACTCAGTTGGCAGCAGAGTGGGACCAGAAAGCAGATGTTGAGGCATCTCTTCAGTCAGGTCACCGCAATGCCACAGAGTTCTGTTCTGTCACTGTGGTTACTGAGTCCCTTTGTTTCTTTTGTTGAATCCCCCACATTAAAGATGGCAACATTTGATTATCACCTAACACAAAAAAGAGAAGGGAAGAGAGGTATTTTCTAGTATTTACTGAACCAGACATTGTTTTGTTTTGGTGTGTTTTGGTTTGTTTTGTTTTTCCCTTATGAACACTTAACAGCACCAGCATCTAACATAATGCTTTTCACTGCCACTTATTTGACATGCTGAGTCACTGCCTATCTTCATCTTTTAGTAAAATCAAATAAATGTCCTTCATGGAAAGACACCAGTGCGTACCTTTGTGCCTGGAGGAGGAGCAAGACCCAAGAATGAATAAATAACATTTTCTTCTTTAGCACAGAAAAAAGATTCAAAATCCTAGAAAGGAACAAAAAAGAACAGAGAATTGTTAACAAAAAAATCAAACAAAAAGCACAGGAGGAAGAGACTAGCCCAGGCAAATCTTTCTCATATTGATGTGAATGACTATGCATTTGAACAAGCACCTGCACTATCTAGGGCCAGGAAGAAAACTCAGATAAAGGGAATTCCACACTGTCTGCCAAAATGAAAAAATGCAAAACTTTCTCCAGAGACTTACACTTCAGTTATATCACATCTATGACAGAATCAGATAAATTAAGCATCTCATTTTAGTGCACCTTGTACATGTAAAATCAAGGCTATTACCATCTAAATATTAAAATAAAACTTGCTGTGAGTAACAATGCAAAATAGGCCCTCAAAACCCTGGACAGCTCCACTGACAATAATAATAATAAAAATAATAATAGTAAAATAATAATACTAATAATAGTAGAAATAATAATAAAAATAATAATAAAAGGCAACAGTCAATGTAATAGCACGAGTGAAATTACAATGAGGAATCTGTTTGTTTTAAAGGAATACTGATTAGAAAATGGAGTTACTTTTCAGGCAAACTTAGCAGAGGGCTGTGTTGTCCCCTCTGATGTATACATACCAGCCAAAATATCTTGAATGCATAAAACCAAAGTTCCAAACCACCGTGTTAAATGCTTGTTTCCCCCCAAGTGCTAATATAACTAAAAAGGCATGAGGGATGTCTCCTGTCCTACAAACTAGAGCTTGTATGGGCTTTACTGTGCAACTTTCCTGTCAGTTAAAGAAATTCTGCTATCAGCAGTTTGTTACTGGAAAGTTCATAACATCTTAAACAGGTAAAAATGAACATGCTTTTGGGATCTCAGCAGAAGCTCACTCCACAGCCTCTCTGTTTAGTACGGAGGACTAAATGCATGTCTGCTGAGTCCTGGACCTCAGCTTGACCAAGTAACCATCCTCCCTCTCATCCCAAATAACTCCAAAAATAGAACCTGTAAATAATAAGGTGCTGACTCATCCTTGCAGCTTCCTGGTAAATCTGAGTTAGGAACTCAGAGTTTTTAGGAGTTGTATTATTGTGCTCTTTTAGTAGTTCAAGAGAATAAATCCTAGGAAAAGGCTGGAGTGGATGGTTTGGAAGTCACCTTAATATCAACAAGAACTGAATCAATGACATTTCTGTCCTGTTTGGAAGTAGCAACATAGCTTAACAGACAGGATAAATGACATCCCATTTGACTGATTATCTAAAGGAGAAATGGGCTTTCATACAGCCCTACCTGCAGGCAGGGGAACTGCCAAGTTCAAGTGAAGCCTCAGAGTGCATTTTGCCCTAACCAGGCAGAGTCCTGCTGCTGTTCCAGGACACCCATTTCTCAAATCACCTCTCTGCTGTTTTCATGTTGCTGTGGGGTTCTTTTTCTTACCTAACCTGTCTGCCCTAAGAATTTAATAAAGGCAGTGTCTGAAGCCTTACCCATATACCTTGGAGCAATACAGCATGTAAAAACATGAGGATTTTCTGCAATTCAAAAGAATTGGACATTGGCCTTTGGCAGGCCACACAAACACAGGAAACGTGTGTCTTTTTACAAAACACATATTCAGAAAACAGCTTAAGCAAACTATGACACAACATGTCAATAGCTGGGAAACAAAGAAAAGACTGTAATAAGGAAGGGTCATGAAGAGGACTTGACATTTTATGTTTTGTTAGTTCCTTCACAGAAGAATAAGCATCAGACAGCAAGTGTACAAAGAATCTCCAGGGACACATAGCTTTGCAGAAAAGCAGACCTGATGGCACAAGGAAGGTGTGCAAATGACCAGATGAACTTATCAGAAGAGGATACAACCTGCTGTTGTATCAGGTACACTCTGGCAACTGGTAGTGTACAATGACGTCCCACAGTAAATGGAAGGTCACTTAACCTTGTTTATACTGATCAGGAATCTATTATGCACTTGGTGTGGGGTAAAAGCATGATTACAGGGATCATTGAGTAGTTTTAGCATTGTACATTTGCACACTTACTTGTTTAATGGTGACTTGTTCACATTTCCATTTGCCAAATGATCTAAGATAACTGTTCCCAAGGCAGGCAGAAAGAAAAATGAGCAGTAGAAATTTATTTCACGTAAGCAATAATACCATATCTGTATGAGAAGACACAAAAAGTCCAAGAGGATGATAGTGGTTTCATTTAATTTACTAATTTTAAATATAATTTGAAAATGTATTAAAAAAAATACTCCATGAAATTTTCCTTATGATACAAGTACATATACACATATATGCTCTATGCTATCATCCTTTGTACAGCCACTGTGGAAATGCCAGGCAGCAAAACAGAAAACTCCAATTGGACATCAGCAGAAAGTTCTTCTCCCATGGCTGGCACCAGTTAGGAGTGCACAGAGAGAGGATGGAAATGCCATCCTTGGAGACTTTGGAAACTCAGATGGTTAAAGTCCCAAGCAATATAAGCTAATTATTAAGTTATCCCTGCTTTGAGCAGCATGCTGGGCTACAGACCTCCAGAGGTCCCTATTATTTATGTATATTTGATTTTAGCAGTTATGTGAAGCATTAAATAAAAGCCTAATCTAATAATTCAGAGATTCTTTCAAAAATATGTACATAGGTATTCTGTCCCATGCATTTCAGTTTCCAGAGAAAACCACGGTTTTCAGCTTACAGAGAAAACCAGAATTTTATATTTTATTTCTTTCCTAGTTTTCTAAGGGTTTTTGTTAAGGAAAAGCAATGACGAGCAAAAGAGCACTCAATATATTTTGAAAGTGACACAGATGCAGACATCTGTCTAGACATGAGCAAAGAAGCATCTTAAGAAAAATATCAAATAAGAACATAATTGCCAACATTGATGGATTAGAACGGATACTTGAAATTGGTGCTTTAGCCAAGCATATGAATGCATTTCTAATCTGTTTCTTCAAGTGGCAACATCAAAGACCTGAAAGAAAAATAAGATTCAAGCTTGGGCTTCTCTGACCTCAGAGAAAAGCTGCTCAGTGTTGGTGTATTTTCATAAATGCATCTGTAAGGAATCTCCATTTTACAGTATTAAGTTAGGAAGTGAAGCAGCTCATCAGGGTCAGCCAGGAGATGTGAATAGTTTTATGTACCAGCTGAAAAGGAGATTAGCAACATGATCATATTTACTTACTCACTAAAAAAAAAAAAAAAAAGAGAAGCCTCCTTATCTCTCCCCATTATCCTCTCTTTTCCTATTTCGACCTCTAAAAAACCTGCTGAACTGCAGAAGAGAGGACTGGTGAAGACCTCAAAGGACCAAGGCAGGAGCCACACTGTTGTTTTTTTCTTGGGTTTTGGTTTATTTTTGTCTTTTCAGATGTCTGATTAAATTTCCTTTGATGAATTTGCTGCTCATTATGTCTCATCCCACTTCCAGTGAGCATGGACCAGAACATATTTTACAAAATCCTAGAGCCACAGGATAATTCAGATGGGAAGAGAGACCTCAGAAGCCATCTCCTGCTAAAAGCAGGGTCAATACTGAATTCAGATCGATAATGAATTTCTCTTTGCTGCAGCTTTTAAAACATTTGAAGGTTGTAATGGTTGAAATATATTTGCCAATGAAAATGCAGCTTACACAAATTCTCTCTTCTATGATTCTGTGTGTCTCTCCAAATCCCTCTTTCTTGGGGTGAGGAAGGAAACCTTTTACCTTGAATTTTCATGTCCTCAAGGCCAAGGCTGCCAGGCCAGCATGCATTTAACATGTCTACACATGCACATGTGTGAATGGAAACCAAACATAAAGGGCAATCAGCAGGAAGGGAAAAGAGAGAAGAAGAGTGATCTGAGCAAGGAGAATGGGAAGAAATTAAATATGGTAAGTTCGGTCTAAAAAAAAAGACTACCTGGGACTGACGAAAGAATAAAATAAGAAGAATGGATTAAATTACTTAAAATAAATAAATAAATAAATAAATAGCTGGCTGCCTATACCAGACTATACATTTGTGGGTTTCTAGACATCATGAGGCCCTTGAAGACTGCACTAACAAAGGCAATGTATTTTAAAGGGACTTTCATGAATCCAGGATACTGGACTGGAATCCATGACTCAAGCAGACCTTTGCAATTCTTAGTCCTATTTCTCATGAAGTGGCTGAAGACAAAGGATGTGGGACACAGGAGGAAGAGTTAAGATATATAAAGTAAACCTTAAACAGCATAAAACAGTTCTCAATTTCAGAACAAGGGGTTTGTTGGACCTGTACTGGGTATGGAGGGAAGTAGAATGCAAATCCACAGCTCTATATTATAGACATGCTGCAGAACAACTCTCTTGGGAGAATGTGGCACCAGTCTGCCAGCCCTGACCACATTCTCAACCCCATTTTCACGTTCAGTGTGCAGCTCCCTTAAGGGAGGAGAAAGGTAAGGCTTGTGTATCAATACAGATCTCCTTACCTCATTTATCTGGAAATAATGAAATAATATTAATGAACCTTTGTACGCACCCACTGGGATGGTTAGCTCTGAGCTTTGAGAGCTGGGTGCATTAGAATTCTGGAGACTTTTAGATTAATTGTGAACTTGATTTAGTTTTTCAATCAGTAGCTACTGTTCCTTACTGGACCACTTTCCACGTGGAGATGTCTTTGAAAAGGACTCTTTTCAAAGCTGACAAGCTGCAATGCTTTGTAAGGCAATTACTCTTTAATTCACTACATAAACTCTCCAGGGAACCTCAGAACTCTTTATTGCAATATAAACTGCTGCAACGAACTCTAACCTACCAAGTTCTCTTCTGAGATCCCTATGAGAAAATAAGGAAACAACTGCTCTCTGTTATTTGTGCCATCAACTTTTGCTCTGGGAGCACTGAAGTTCATTCTAGAAATTTAGTAGCATGTAAATCCCTTCTCTCCCAAAACAACCTTTGCAGTCATTCACACCAGATTTCTGGAGTAATTTAAAACTGGGCTCACTATGTGATCTGCGTTTCAGAGTACTTTGCAAGTTCATTGCAGAGATCCTCCCAGAGTAGTTTCCAGTTTGTATTTCCACCCAGACTATAAGCAAAAAACAGTCACAGATATTTCTTTTGATTCATGAGCCTAATATTCATATTGGTACAGTATTACCTATCACTGATTTGAACAAACTCTTTCAAAAGATATAATCTGTAACAAGGTTATATACAACAATATAAAACATCTGATGAGTGCCACAGTCTCTGTTATGAAGAGCTGGATGTTTGCTGAATAACCAACATAATTTCAATAATTCAAACCACATGCTAGAACTATGGTAATAGCCAATTGTAATTCCTATTGATTTCTTTTTAATCACGTAATGGAAAAGAATGATTCCTGTTAACAGTCCCTGGTGTTTCCAGACATCTACTTGACTTCCTGTGTTTGACACTTGACTTCAGAGAAGTCTGTATCAAACAAAGAGAATATCAACACTCACCATGAAAAGTTAACTGAAAGTTAAAGAAGCAATGTGAAACACAACTAGAGATATTAGATCAGCCAAACCATGAACTCCACTAGTCTTGAGAAGCTCGGCATTGTCCAAGTGTAGCTGAGCTTTCATCATCATCTACATTTAGCAATCCTGAGATACTGTGTGAAGAAGCCATAGTTTCACCAAGACAATACTGCTTCCTGCCTTTGGTCTTCAGGGGGGAAGTGAGAGTGCAGGCAGAAGGACAACAGCAAGACAACTTGTGAGTGAGCTACACAGCAGGAGGTAGGTGAATATGGGAGAAAAACACAGCTCCTCACAGGCAGTAAATTCCACACCTTGCAGTGAGATCAGGGTCCTACATAGGCTCTGGGTCTGCAGGTGATAATCCACAGTCTGCTCAGCAGCTTCTCTACTCAGTTTTCCCTCTATGTGTACTTTTCTTTAATCTTTTGTTTCATGGATTTTCTGTGCCTAAAAAGTGTTTTATAAGAATCGTTCTTTCAAAGTGAATCTCAAATTGTCTTGAGGAGTTTGTCTGGAGTCACTTCCTACTAGAAGGCTCTGAGAAGACCTTCTTGTAGCCTTCCGATACCTGAAGGGGGCCTACAAGAAAGATGGTGATGGGCTTTTTAGGATGTCAAGTAGTGACAGGAGTAAGGAGAATGAATTCAAACTAGAGGAGGGTAGGTTTAGATTAGATGTTACAAAAAAGTTCTTCACCATGAGGGTGGTGAGACCCTGGAACAGGTTGCTCAGAGAGGTGGTGGAAGCCCCATTCCTGGAAGTTTTTAAGGCCAGGCTGGAGAGGGCTCTGAGCAACCTGATCTAGTGGGAGGTGTCCCTGCCCATGGCAGGGAGGTTGGAACTGGATGATCTTAAAGGTCCCTTCCAACCCTGAAAATTCTGTGATTTTATGATAACAGAAAAGAGTCACTCTCTGTGAAAGAAGACTCTCCAAAGCTATTTAGATTTCTAAAGAGTTTCTTACCCCACAGTATCGCTCCTCGTTGAAAATCTGTGGTGGGAGGGGAATACCATTCTGAGGCTTTTTTTCACCCGGGACATTCTCTCTCATCCATTTCCTGTTGTCTTCATCACCTGCTATGTCCATCTGCTGGAAGTCAATCTTGTTGGCCTCTAAAAAACCCACTACTTCTTGCTGTTTCTTTTTGATCTGGTTAGGAAAGAGGAAAAACAAAATTTCTTCTTTAAAAAGATAATTGTTTCTAATAGCTATTGCTATTACAAGCAGAGCTGATGTAAGTATGTCAAGCTGGACCTACTATTCAAGAAGCCCACAAACTTTTTGAAGATGACATTAAACATTGCTTCTCAGCACCCAGACCACTGCCATTATTTCCTTACTTCCCCATCTTTTTTCTTTCCTCTCTATAAGCAGTGACACCTCCATCTAAGAAATGAGAGTCAGCAGGAAGCCTCCTACTCTGTTCCCAAATCTGTGAGTGTGGTGTACAGATGCCTAAGATAATCCCGCTTAATGTCATCACAGATCTGAGAATGTACATATTCTCCCCAAAATGTAACAGTCCCCTTTTTCCTACTCACTTCATATGACATTTAGCTCTTTGTGAGACACACGTTTCTCTCTGTCCCTGTTCTTTAATGGTAGGCATAAATGAAAGCTTGATGAAGATCCAGTGCAGCTTAACTGCTGTGCTTGAGTATTTCCCACATTACAGAATGACATTCCAGTTGGACCAAGAAGAATACATTACACACAAACAAAGCATGTTACACAGAGCTTGTGTGCCAGCTAAAATTGAGTCACAGCCCTTATTCCCTTTGATGTTAGTATTGTATACACCTAGGATGCAGGCATTAACCTTGCAATTTTTCCCTTTACTTTGAAGAAATAATACTTACTACAATTCTCTACTAAAGGAATGCTACATTTAAAGAAAATCCCCGTTTTGCATATGGATAATAATAATAAGAGCTGCAAGGACAAACTTTAGCTCTGTAAGTATTGCAGCATTTGAAATAAGGACCATTTGAACTGATCTGTACAAATTCTCTCATGCTTCTCTTTGGCCACAGACAACTAAATTACTCTCCAGCACAATCACATCCCAGACATGACTCTCATCTCCTCCCAGTTATGTTACTCTACACAGCAAATTAGTGTCCTATATACATGTTAGCTAGAATGATGTATCAAGGTAATTTTTACAAGCAGGACATCATATGAGTTGAAATCATGTCTTCTACAAATCAGACATCTGAAAAATTGAGTTTGAAGTGACACCAAGCTAGTGAAAATGACCCTGAGACAAACAATAAGACAAGAAGTAATTAATGGATTATGCATTTCTATAACCTAGTTACCTCAAAAAACTGAATTAGTGTGATAACCTATTTTACTGGAAGAATGAATTTTCATTATTAAGGATAAAGTTTCTTTTTCTCATTTGTGTAAGAAAGTATCTGTCTGTAAAACTATGCTTGCTTATAAAAAAGAGCAAACATGAAATCCTGTATAATTTTATGACAACATCAGAGGTTTATGGTTACCTTCAAAAAAGCCCGCATCACTTTCAATGGAAACAATAATATGAAGTGTTTAAAACCCATGCAGCTTATTTACAGTCTTATTCTCACTTTTTAAACAAAGATCATTTTCTTAATGTCTCTTTTGCAGAACGGTTCTTTTCAGAATACATTCAGGTGGCAGAAAGAATTACTCGAGGGACACTTCATCGGAGGAAGTGGCGGGATCTATAAATGGTTAATAAAATCTGCATGAGCCAGTACTAGACGTTTCACCACATTCTCTGAAAGCCAGTGCTCTCAAGTGCTGTCAGCTGCAATTTCAGCATCAGCTTGTCCCTTTGGACACAGGCACTGAAGTAGATATGGCTCCTGGAATAGATAGTGCCCCAGAGAGATAGTGCCTCTGAGGAGATAATGGAAACAGCTACAGATTCTGTGCTCCATTGCTTATGGCTGTAGCCATGACTTTTAGAATTAAACCTGGATAAAATTTTTTTCTTCACCTTGAGGTTCATAATACAGAGGATGTTCAGGCAACACTAGGAATGAAAGGGAAGGATTGCATCAAAAATGAATGCTGAGGAAAAATAAAAAGTTACAAGTAATTACGCCTGCATAAGGCATAAGGAAAAGACAAGGTGCCTCTCATGATGATAGCAACAATAAACCATGCAGAAGATGTAGGTGGTCTTAAAGCTGACAGCTACTGGGGTTTAAGCAGAACAAAAGACTTGAGACACAAGCTAAGTATGAAAATGTAAAGCAAGCCTCTGTAGTGGCTGACACTATGTAGCTGGGCAACCAAAATAATTTTTACAGCAAACAGCATTCGGAGAGGGAAATATTCCAGGATGTAACAACATGGAGGACATGCAAAGACTTTCCCAGTATGGATGAGACTGCAGGAGGTTGTTTGTGTCCTCACTTGTGTTTGATGGAATGGGAAGAATTCAGAATACTTGGGCATAGATTCCCTGGAAAGCTATGGTGAGCAGGATGTTGTTTTGTTAATGCTATTTTCTCTTTCAACAAAGCTTAAATTCCACTGTCCTTACCTGCTTGTACCTTAAAATACAAAAAAACCAGCTTTAAATAAATATTACCTAGACAGTGTTCAGGAACTACAGATAATGTTATTTTAACCTGATACATTTTAATTTTACAGTTAAAATTTTACCATGCTAAAATATTAATTTAACATTGTTTTATTTCTTATTTTATTATTAAATTAATATTAGTTTTACAGTTAGTTAATACATTTTACAGTTAAATATTATCATCTATATCCTCACAGTCCAGAGCATTCACTTTGACCAACTACTGCCTGTGGCAGAAGCAAACAGCACCAAGTCACTCACAAGAAGAGAAACACTGATGTTAGTAGGCAGAGGTGCTGCAGCTCTTGGTTCTAACACTGCATGGACAACCTATTTGCTATCAATTATTCTTCATCACACTTCTGGTTTGACTTGAAATTTGAGTTCAGGTTTATCTATGGCCAGATTCACAGTCACAGATGACAAACCCCTACCCTGTATTTTAGAGGACATAATTAATATTGTCTATGCTTTCCTCAAGTCTTTTTGAGACCTACAGGTCTGAAGGCGGGCAAGTCCATAAAATGCCACCAAAACCACTGGGAATTAAAGGATTTTAGAGGTGCTCTGAGCATGCAGAGCAGTAAGCAAGACTTTAGAAGATTTCCTCTGTGTAAGACATGAACTCCCTTTCTCCTGTGATCCATGGTAGCTTAGAGCCTTGCAGAATATTACATGTTTCTAGATACCTCCGTGGTTAGTAACAAAATTATTTTACCTTCAAACCAACCACTTGGTACTTTCTAGTGCTAGAAATAAGTGACTCCACTTTGCCTTAATGAATAGTTCAATATAAGCTAAGCTTGGAGCAAAAAAAGGAGTAAAAGAGTAAAAGAAAAGAGTATAAAGCTGAACCTATTTAAAATAAATTTCTGAATTGCTGAGGGAAAAATACAGACTGTAGATTTGCTTTAGAGCCATGGTGAATTATAGTATTCAGATGTCTGATCCAGAGCACCAGAATGTTATTGGGTTTACTGTATTCACTTTTAAGAAGCATTTATTAACATAATAGCCACTTGCAATTAGTAGTGTGACTGTAGTACACAGAACATAAATGTTTTCCATTCTTTACCAATGATCCTCTGTTGATTTACACCAGGTGAGGCTGAGCCCAACCTATATTGAAATTCACAATGAACAACATGCAGTTGATGGAGATCAGCCACACCAAAGAGAGCACCAGTGCTATGAGGGCAATTTAGACTTTCAGTTTAAGCTCTTCAAGGATTAAATTCCTTCTCCTCAGGAAAAGCTGTATAAGGCTGATAGAAAATTTGTTTTTAATAGGATTTTAGTGATACATTGGGGTTTTTGCTTGTGCCTTGCATGAGTGAGTTTTATTTTACACATACCGAAACTCATTAAAGTGTCATTGGAAGAATACTTTCCATCCATGTTAATCAGCAAATGTGTAAAACTACTCCAGCTGAGCATTGTGTTTACTTGGCATTGCAATTACATGTCAATAATCCGAACAACATGGTGCCTCTGAGATTGTTATAGCAATGCATGGGCCTGACACACCAGAAAGAAGGAAATACAGAGGTATATTGCCACGTAAAGATGCCATAACCTTCTTTCCACTGTATGCCTGGGATCTCCCTGACAGCTTTTGCGGGCTGAGAACATACACTTGAGACTGGTATTAAAAAGCTGGTGGTGAGTTGGTGGTGTTCTCCAGGACTCAGTATTAGAGTCATTCCCTTTAATATCTTTATCAAATCACCTGGATGAGGGGAGCAAGCACACCCTCAGTGAGTCTGCAGATGTTTGTGCCAAGCTGGGAGTGGGTGTTCATTTGGCAGAGGGTAGGAAGGTTCTACAGATAGATCTGGGCAGGCTGGATCAATGGGCTAAGGCCAGTTGTATGAAGTTAAGCAAGGACAAGTGCCAGGTCCTGCACAACAACCCCATACAACTCTACAGGCTTGGGGAGGAGTGGCTGGAAAGCTGCCCAGAGGAAAATGACCTGGGGGTGCTGGTTGACATCTGGCTGAATATGAGCCAGCAGTCTGCCCAGGTGGCCAAGATGGCCAACAGCATCCTGGCTTGTATCAGAAGTGGTGTGGCCAGCAGGACTAGGGAAGCGACTGTCCCTCTGTACTCGGCACAGGTGAGGCTGCACCTCTAATGCTGTGTTCAGTTTTGGAACTAAAAGACTTCAAAATGTTGGAGCAAATCCAGAGGAGGGTGTTAAAGCTGGTGAAGGTTTTAGAGTACAAAGCCTTAAGAGAAGTGTCTGAGAGAACTGAAGTTGTTTAACCTGCAGAAAAGGAGGCTGAGGGGAGACATTGTCTCTCTCCACAGCTACCTGAAAGGAGGGTGTAGAGAGGGAGAGGTAGGTCTCTTCTTCCTAGTAACAAGCAAAACAACATGAGAAAATAGTCCCAGGTTGCACCAGGGGTGGTTTAGATGTTAGAAAAAAATTTCTTCACTGTCTGCCCAGGGAAGTCATTGACCTACCATGCTTGGAGGAATTTAAAAGCTGTGTAGATGTGGTGCTTAGGGACATGGTTTAGTGCTGGACTTGGCAGTGTGCTAGGCTAATGGTTGGACATGATGATCTCAAAGGTCTTTTGCAGCCAAAACAATTCTATGATTCTACGATTCCAAGCTTAAAACCTGCTACAGTTCACTGGTATTTGTTATCCTTTTTAGCAGTAATAAAAGTAGCAATGCTTTACAGCTCAAAATGGCTGAATAAAGCTTACATGTTGCTCAGTGTTCGGTGCAGCATACACATCCCTTGACTGCCATCCAAAGAGGAAAGGATTGAACTAATAGCTGCTGGCTGGAAGGAGATACAAGGAATGTGTACAGCAGAGGAAACATCCGTGTTCAGCTAGTGCTAAATATGCAATACACTTTGCTTTAATTGCATAAGAGATCTCTGAATGTCAGCACTTAATCAAAGGACTTGTACAACTGCCTTGCTGAACTACAGCCCCCATCCTATAGCCCAAGTGGCAACAGTTCTTGCCCGAGGCACACAAGGCCAGGATGGCCCCAACACACACATACAGAATGCCTGCAGTGGGATTTCAGTCCTTATCACAGCTTTCCCCAGAAAATGCACGACCGGGGGAAAGCTGTGAGGTAAGGGCAACACTGCTTTGGTCAACCAAAAGAGGCCAAAATGGGAGACCAAACAGGAGAGAAAAGGCTGCCAAGGAACGGCGCGTGGCAGTTTAAAAAGCTGCTTGAGAAATAATTGCCAGATTATGAAATAATAAACTTGCAGCTTCCAATCCTCTCTTCTTTCGCTGCCTGGCATCTGAGGATTCTTATTTTAAGAGGAATGGTAAAATGTCAATAGCAAATTTAGAATATCAGGCTTAGTGATAGGCTGGCGAGACAAGATGATGCGAGAACTGCAAAATCCCTCAGCTGTATTCCATTTCGGATTTTAGTGAATGTCCTCCAGTTTGTTTTCTAGAGATGGCCTCTGAACAGGGGGTTGTTTTTGGGAACCTTGCAACTCTGGAAGCTTCTTAAAGTAACGGAGCTGGTGTCAGAGAGATGGAGATGTTGTTACAGCTATGTGCAAGCACCAGACAGTTTGTTTAGCCATGTCACCGGGAGTGAGTGACTGCCAAAGGAAAGCTGCAACATGAGCTCATCTGGGAACTGGATATAAAAGGAAACAGTCCTTTCCCAGTTCCCACCTCCCACAGATTTCCAACCTCCCTACTATTCTCATGCCCTTCCCTTCAACTGATACACTGTGCTGACAGCTACTGCAGTAGAGCCCAACACTAAAAAATCATTAGTACAGCATTTCAAGAGCCACAAATACAACAACAATAAAAAATAAAGACCCCAAGGAAAAACAAAGACAGAACCCAAAAATCTAAGGAAAGGGAAGAGTGTGGGGAAGAGTTCTTTTCTCCATAGCTTTATTCAGCTTGCTTCAGCCCTCAGCTTTTTCTTAGACAGTGTTCCCATTTTACAGAGCAGTGTCTTAAAGCCTCCTTTAAAGACAAATACATTAGCTTCTTCTCTAAACAACCTACCTTAGCTTTTGTGCAAATACAGTATCAACTTTTTCCTTCTTCAGTGAAAATAACTCGCATATACTTTTTCAAACAGTAGGAAATCTAATAGTAGGAAATCTAATAGCGGTTAGGTAACTTATTTGCAAATACTATACCTGAAGTAAAACCTTTCAGGCCAGCAAGCCTGCATTAACAGGAATTCTTTACATCTGCAGTTCCTGCCAAAAGCAAGGTGTGCAATACAGACTAGAAGAAATCTAGCGTGTTTTTTCCTGCTGTGCAGCTCAGGCTGTCCTGGGATCTTCTAAGCTAATTTACCAACCTGATCCCAGCAGAAAGAAGAGTATGTTAAATGAAACACCTACCGCTGTAGACCCCGAAGATGTGGCTATAAAGACTTTGATCACCATGTTGACACTGAAGAAGAAGAATCAGCAGAGCACGCCTGCTATCCACAAGCCACCACAGTCCCAAGAGGAACCCAAGTGTTCAGCAGCTCCTGGGCTAACCAGGGTCCTAAATGGATAAGTGCCCTCCCCACCCCCTCCCCAGCAATCCAGCAGCTTTGGCCTCTCCCCTGGGTCCCAGGTTTTCCCACTCCATTGGCTCTTTGGTATTTTGGGACGAGGGGCCAGTAGAGGGATTGGTTAGTAAGAAAAGCCATAGCAAGGCGATTGCACCTGCCCCTGGCCTTACTGCATTAGATTGACAGGGTGGCAGCCCAAAAAAGGCAAAGGAGAGTAATGCACCAATGAGACAGGGCTGGAGAAATATTTGGGAGAGGGGGAAGGGACAAGTGAGATGTAAGACGGGACAGGGAGCAGGCAAGTTAGTGCTGGGGACAATGACAAAGCTGTCAGGTAGTGTTTAATGTCGCATGGGCACTGCCACAGCTGCATCCTGCAGAAAAATGTTGCATGGGTGCTGCAGCTACTTCCTCTCCAGGACCACAGCAAGGAGGCTTCAGGGCTGTAAATGCAAATTTTACATTATCAGAGGGGGAGAAGGAAGGGGAGGGCAAGGGGAGTATGGATGCAGAAGTAATTATAGCAGAGATCATAATGAAATAAGCCTCAGTTATGAACTGCCTCAACTCTAAAGAATTCAGGTCATCCTCCACACAGCAGGGCTCAGGCACTTCTCTGAAATAAATATGCCAGTGCACGTCCTGACACTGAGGAGGGTGGTTTGGCTGACTCCAGAACCTATTGTATTTTCTCCTTGTTTTTGCATCACCGGTGAAAATT
Organism: Phaethornis superciliosus; assembly: GCA_023637945.1. Classification (NCBI taxonomy): domain Eukaryota; kingdom Metazoa; phylum Chordata; class Aves; order Apodiformes; family Trochilidae; genus Phaethornis; species Phaethornis superciliosus. The sequence continues at coordinate 108,542,500 of JAJQWJ010000001.1, read as the reverse complement.
GCCACAAGGTGTAAGGTTATGTCCAGATACTTGGTAAAAAATATCCTGTTCTTCTGTGTTATCCAGGCTGCTCTTTCCCTCTCTTTGTCACCTTCATCCCCGAGATGGTTACAATTCAGTGGCTGCCTGGATGTATTTGGTTACAGAGGTCTTCAAGCATGAAAGGTATTTTAAGAATGTTAAACGGTAACAGATTACTTTCAAATTTTAAGGACTAAGTTTGCTTCTGTTGTAAGTAAGTGATCAACATGCCACTAAGCTCAGAGAAGCTGACCCTATGTCAGAGGTGAAACCGTCTTAGGTTTTAGAAAGTGTTCATACATATTTCAAATGTTAAGATTCCATGTAGCTGTGTGTAATCCTGAAAATACTTACAATGGAATATAGCACTTTCTTTCAAGGATTGGGTGGGACTGTATGCACAGTAGTAAAAACGCTCTTGAAACTAAGTTTTTTTAATCTATGCAAACCGTTACATGAAGCCGGAAATGTTGTATTCCAGGTATGGAATAGATATCCTCAAAAAAAAAAAAATCCTCACTGAAAAATAATAATAACAGTGTGGTGTTTGCACTGTTTACTGTAGCTCACTGACTGTCATTTTTCATTCTTTTGATAGGCAATAGGAGGTCCAGCAAAAGAAAAGTCTGTTAGAATTGGGTATTTTCAGAGTATTTTCCTTTAAACCAAAAAAACAAACAAACAAAAAAACACCAAAGGAGCAAACAAAAAAAAGCCAAAACAACCAAAACAATCAACCCACCTTAATGCTGAAACATGAATTATAGCTAGAAGTTATTACCCATCCTTGTTTCTCAGGGGATTTTATTTCTAAGTGTAACCTAGTAAATTCAAAAGAAATGATTGGCTATTTGGAACATACCATTTCTGAGCACCAGTGCTCTGAACAAGGACAAAGAAAGCAGGCAGTAGTCATGGGATTCAAAGCAGATATATTTATACCAATAATTAATACTCAAAGCAGAAATATTTGCACCATCAGACGCCCATGGTCAGGACTGTGACAGAGCTGCCAATGAATGCTCTCCTGCACACCTGACATCCCTATGGAAGGATATGGGGGGGGAAAACAGGGATGTGTCCCAAAGGATCTGCCCACCTCAGGCTTGGATTGGCAGCTTGGGACTTCAAGGCAAGGCTCCCACTGCTTTGTAGCCTTGAAGAAAAATATTGCACCAACTGCTTCCATTCCTGTGGGATTCCCCCCCCCCTTTTTCAGCACAATTTTGTGTGTGTATGTGTGAACCCAGAGTGGTTTTTTGGTGCCTATTGGGTTGGGTCTGCGTGCCCTCAGGGTGTCCCTCGGCCCCCACCCCGCACAACTCAACAGGAGCTGAGGTGCCTCCGCAGCCACCATGAGGCTCTGCGGCCTCATGAGAGCAGGGAGCCCCGCACCATCAAATTCATCCCGAGGCCGCGGGTGGCAATGGATGCGGAGAGGCTTCTCCTGCGGGACACCGGGGCGAGGGAAGCGGGAGAGGCCGCCGAGTCCCGGCTGGGACTACAACTCCCAGGGTGCCCCGCGGCCCGCGCCCGTCTCCATGGCGACGTGGACGCGCCAGTCGGCCGAGGAGGGCGGTAATGGCGGTGGGGGGGACGGTGGCAGTGGTGGGGGAGAGGTGGACGGGGGAACGCTGGGGTGGGCATTGAGGGTGGGACAGGGCGGCGGTGGGGAGGGGTGGAGATTTTTTGGGGAGGAGAGAGGGGAAAGTGGGATCCCCTGCCTGAGGGTGTTCGGTGGGCAGAGAGGGGCTGTGCTCCCGCGCTGGATAAGGGGAGCAGAGCAAGATGGTGTCAGGTTGGGTGGCAGGGACTCGAGATGGGTGTCAGGCTCCGGGGTTGGGTTGAAGTGCTGTAGGGCTGTCGGGGCTGGGGGGGCTGCCTGGGCATCGGGAGGGGAAGGGGGCTTGGAGGTCTCCGAGGTGGCGGTGGGCAGCAGGGTGGCAGATGGACCCTGCCAGCACCCTGGGGAACTTGTGAAGGCGATGGGAGAGCTCTGGTTTGTGTGGACCACCACCAGGGAGGTGTTTGGGGCAGGTCCCAGGGCCTTTTTTATGGCCTCGCCCTTTCTGCCTGAGCAGGAGGTCCCGGGCTTCTCTGTGAGGCCCTGCGGTCACCTCCTGGCCTGGGAAGTCAGACAGCGTTCTCCCATCAGGACTCCACTTTCCTGTGTTATTACACACAGACTACAATTAATTCTTCCCTGTGACAGTTTCTGGATGCTTGAAGTGGGATTTTAATCGCTGACCCTGCTTATTTTTTGTTCCTACATTTCTTCTTTCAACATAGTATTTGGCCATTCCAGTGTCAATTCAGCTACTCCTGTTTTAATTCACATCAATAGTAATAGTTTTAATGTAATTTCTCTGCATCTTGCCCTTTGCCTTTTGTTTTGCTGTCTTTTCATCTCCTCATCCATTTTATTTACTTCTCAACATCTGCTCTTGAGGGTGGATGGTAAGGTTCAGCCCACACTTCTTGTCAAAACAGATTAAAGCAGTAGTTTTAAATTGAATTTAAGCTGGTTTAATTCAAAGACAGTTTGGCCAATTGTGTTTGACAATTTGTGTTGACAGCACCAAATCAACCCTAAGCAAAAATGCAAATCTATGGACCAAGTCAGTGCTAACCTAATCCTCATTTTAAAATATAAGTCAATGGACAGATAGAAATACTATAGACCCATAGAAATATCCGGTTTCTAGAGGCTTGAACATTTTTTTTTTTAATATTGTAAAGCACTTTGTAGGTATTGAGCATAAATACAGTTAGAACTATCAGGAACTGAAGAGAAGAAAACAGAAAAAGGAAAGAAAGAAAAAAGAAAAAAGATGTAAAAGAAGAAAATAGGGCAGTGTATCTTCTCCCAAGATGACAAAAAGGTACTTTGTTTTCTGGTTGTAGTAAAATGAAGTTCTCTTTAGCAGCAGAGCTGTTCCCTTTCTTTGGCATTTTTCAGTAATTAGGAAAAAGGGGAAAACAGATTTTCAGTGAAGAAAAATAATAAATCACATTTCAAACACTAGGAAGGGGAGGGAAGAGAGGTGGAGGTGCCCTGCTGTGTTCTCCCACAATACTCAGGGACCCGAGAGGCAGGATAATCACCTGAGATGTGGGAGCTCAGCTTTAATGTGAAGACTTGAAAATGGCTCTCCCACATATACTGCAGTTTCTGGTTTTGAACATGTATCACATGACAAGTCTGAAAAATCCTTTCCTGAGGAATGTATCTCAAAAATTATGTCTGCACAAAAATGTCAGTTTTGACATGGTATTTCATGTAAAATTAAGTCTGTTCTTCATTTGAATGGTCATACAGCACAAGTCTATTCCCTTTACATAAATAACAGCAAAGAATCTCTTTAGATCTGCATGTTTTCATACCTAGACCCATACTTTCATACTTACATAGTGGGATTTCTGAAATCTCACTATGCCACATAAAAAAATAAGTGTAAAACCAGTGAAGCTTCTTCTGTTGAATTTCAAAATTTTATCTAGATATACTTAGGCAACAACATACAAAAAAACCCAGACAGAAACCACTGATTATCTCCTCTATTATGTAAGCTGTATGCTGCTGTCAAGAAGTCATACTGGGATCAAACTAGCAGAGAAGAAAGAATAACCACATTTTAGAATCTGCTTAGCAGAAGAATCATTATTGACTATGAGAAGTGTTGGGTATTTGAAGTGGTTATTTTTCCTTGCTCATGGCTCCTTGAAATGGTCAGTTTCCCAGAAACACAATTATAATATACATTTTCACCATGTATAGATGTGTATAGATTTTACAGTATTTTTATCAGCTTTTGCAGGTAGGTATTTTGCCGTTTTTTTACATCCTCTTGTTCCACTGTATCAAAATAAAACAGTAATTTTATGGTTATTCTCATTTTGCAAATATTTGTAAGACAGCATTTGTGCCACTCCTGTAGTCTTCCTGCAGCGCAGTTGTGTCGCAGAGAACATGATGCTCACATACCTTCCCTTTGCTTTTGTATTTACCTCTGGTGAGTTTTTTTCACAGCACCTGTTAATTTTGCTCACTGCAGAAGCTCTTTAATGTGTCTGACCTCAACAGACTGCTATTATTTCTTCCCTGTTTACTTGAACCTCCTTCTTAATCCATTGAAAACATAGATGAAACAAATGACTGCCCTGCCCAAATCACAGGCGTTCCTCTTCCTTAGTCCTCATCTCAGATTCTTCTGTCCTTCCCTTTTAGCTATCACACTGAATTTGGTAGCCCCTTCTCCCCATCTGGCTCTGCATGAGTGAGGTGCCACCAGCTTGACCCCTCTTTCCTCTCTCAGCAGGGCCACCAGAACAGAGGTGGAGCGGGTCAGGTGTTCCAGGAGTGAGAGCAATGGACGGACAAAACCTCATGGCTGGCACCCTTCATACCTCCCTCTAATTTGCTACTCCACACACCAGGTGAGTGGGTGTCAGCCCAGGGCCCAGCCCCAGGTTCTGCCATGGAAGGGGAGGGATGGAGCTGGGCTGGTGCTGTGGAGAACCAGAAGGCTGATGTGGGTGCTGTCAGCAGGGAAGGAGAAAGAGAATCAGGTGCTGAGGCTGCTGCAGCTGAAGCCACTGTCCCACACAGCTCTGCCTTCCTCCCTCATACTCCTTTGGTAGCTTTCCACAACTCTGGATTAGGTCAGGGAAGCAGAGAGGCCATGGTGTGGTGGTGCCTTAGGCAGTGACCTGCTCTCTGATGCTGACGTGGTCTTGTTTCTCATCTGCAAGAGGGTGTTCTGGTTGGGGCCTGCTCCTGTAAAGAGTAGAACTGCCATGGGATTCAACAAAAGTGTTTGAAAGTACATTTGCCTATTATATCTGTAAAATGTTATGTAATTTATAAATTAATGTAGTAAACTTATAGCAAAATACTGCCTGAAATGATGTGAGAGCGATAGTGAGATTGAATATATGCCTGAAAAGGGGAACTCGCTCAGATTTAAAGCCTTGACTATTTTCAAATTCTGATTATGTTTTAGGAATGGAAGATGAGAGTAATACATTCAGAATTCTGGCCATAATGAAATGCAAATGGCAGTAATGCACTTAGAATGCTACCCCATAAGTATTTTTCTTTCAATTGCTGTAGAGAAACAATGCACACGAGTGCATAACTGTTCTATACTAATAAGCATGTAAGGTTTAAAAATGTAGTTCCGATCAAAGCTGACTTGAAAACTCCAGAAAGCCTGTTAGAAATCCAAGTTGCAGATAAATTTGAAATTTAACTTTCTGGTGTTGCCATCTCATTGTTTCTTGAGTTCTTGCAGATGTGTAGATTTTTATGTTGGGTTTTTTTCCATCATGCCCCTACTCAAGGTGCAGGTCCCTCCCCCTTGGGAATCTTTCCCCATATCATGCCTACATTAGTGAACTGAGCATGATTTACAGAGAGAAAATTTATTTCTGCTGATACTGGAGTAATGTGTTAACATGGACATACTTTCCTAAGTTACTCACAAAGCATTGTTACTGTTTGCCTCAGAAGACACCACCTGCGTAGATACCTTTTTTAATGGAAAGTGAGCATGGTGGTTGTTTTGTATGACATTGGCTTCAGAGAATGAAAGGAGGAAACCTTGACCTCCTATAGAACTTAGCTATGTCCCAGTGCAGCCACACAAAAGCAAACAGATATAAAATCTCTAATGGATTTATCCATGAAATACTTGAACACTGAAGTCTTAGTACAGATCTTGGGCTTTTTGTCAAATGTACCATAGTTAAGTAGCTTGGATGAGCATTCTAAGAGCTTATGTGAGCAGTAAAGACATACAGTGACTTTTGCTGTCTCAGATGATTGCTATGTATCAATGTCGGTGTACTTCGGTCTTAATGCAGGAGGAAAAAAAGTTGCCATCTGAGAAGGTACATCAGAATTCTTCATTTTTAAGCCTGCAGAATAGTATGATTTCCCAGAAAAAAAATACAGTCGCTCAGCGAATATCATCAGCAAGACTTCACAAAATTAAAGAGCTGAAGAATGAAATATTTGATTTACAGCACAAATTAGAAGCATCAAGCTTAGAAAACCGCTTTTTGAAAGAGCTTGAATGTCGACACATGAAAGCAATAGATAGTTATGAAAATTCAGAAAGTAGCTTGCCAGATCTTCTAACAAATCACTATAATGAGGTGAGAGATTTAAGGGAGCTCCTGAGAATGTCTCAGAAGAAAGAGAGAAATACATCCAGGAAGCTCAGAAAAGTTGAAGCAGAGCTGCAGAAAGCCAAAGATGCTTGCCAGACCTTGCATATGCTTTCAGAAGACAAAGCTCTTGAGGAAAGAGAGGAACTTGATTACAGATTATCAGTCTTTAGAGAAAAAATGGAAGAGAATGATAAAAGAATACAGGTAATATGTTTATATCATTGTATTTGTGGAACAATAATAGCAGAGATCTCTGTGCAAGAATATGGAAAATTTTTAGCTGTTTCTTGTCACATTAATAATTCTGATACAATTCCCTAAAATTTAACATTTTTTTTTTAAATTCCAGTGCTGTCCTAAGTGTAAAGCACTAAAAGAGGCAGTAGTACCCCCTTCCAGTGGGGGTGTTTTAAAACACCCTCTGGCATTTTAAAATCTGGCAGAAATGTATGAGTAGATTAAGACTACAATAAAGATCTTTTAGAAACTAAATTGTATGCCTTAATCCCATTAGGCCAGCAGCATTGCCTATAGCTGGAGAGCCATCTTCAGCAGAGTCTCCCCTCCACTCCCTGACAGCAGCATGGGGCACCCAGGCTTGCTTGGGTCATCTTGCCACAATAGCACAGACCCTGATTTATTTTGGCAAAGCAGAGTATTAGTCAAGTGTGAAGATCACCAGGCTGCTGTGGATGTAGTTCCTTGAACATCCAAATCTGGCTCATCTGGAACCAGCACTGTTATTTTCACATGGTGCTGGTGGGCAGTATGGACTTATCTACAGCTCCTGTTCACTTATCACTGTCAGGCACTGCAGTCAGCTGGAAAGCAGCTGCTGAATTAAGCAGTAGTCAGGTGTCCTAGATTTTAGGTTTGGTTCTGCTATTGGTCCATTATGCAATTATAAAAGCCTGATGGGAGTTTAAGAGGAGATAATTCAGTTCTTTATAATATCTCATGCTTCTTCACTCTTACTGAATCTTTTACAAAAAGACAGGAATACAGTTTTGAATACAAAACTGGAAGAGTAAAACTTCCATTATCCTCCAGGAATTAATTTCTATTTTATATATATTTATATATTATATATAGGCAATCTTAGAGGCATTTCACCATCTGATCAGCTGGGCTTGAATTACATTTATTATGTTAAAGAAAATGAAAATGTAAACAGCTGAATTCAGACTCCCTTGAAAACTTTCTATTTACTCAAGTCCTATTGAGAAGCTTTAAAAAGCGTGGAGCGTTGGGTGCCCACCTTATAGTTTTAGCAACATGTAGTGCAATTTAGAACAATTTTAGTGCATGGCACTGGGTTCTGATGATAAAGTACTTTAGATAGAGTATTCAGTAAACTATCTACTATTCTCATTTACACTAAACCTCCGAATGCTGCCACAGATAATAGATCTTGGGGTGAAAAGAAATGTTGCCTTAACATTTCTCAAAGATGGTTGTATTCATTAATCCATCAGAAAGGTATTGTACAGCTTATATTTTATGTTTGAACGCCAAATATTTTTATTTGTTTAGTAAAAATAGGTTTAAACCAGGTTTTGCTCATTTCTAAAGAAATGCTGAAGATACATTATAATTTCATGCATTGATTACAATAGAATATAATTAGTAGAAACTTACTTTTCAACATGCTTATTTTTTAAATCTGAGAAGAAAGAATTGAAAATTTTCAACAGTTATACTGAGTATGTCCTTGGGATAAAATATGTAATTTTTTTAAGAGCCTAGAAAAGCAGCTGGAGTTGAACAATAACACCTTTAGTCGTCTGCTGGCAAATGTGAACAGAAAAGCTCTGGAAGCTGGGATAATTACAAAGAACTTGCAAATGGAAATTAACTCTCTTCACCATAAAATTAAGGTATTCAAAATTTTAAACAGGCTTCTGTTCCTACAAGAAAACTCACGTTTTTAATGTAACCTATTCCTTTTGCCTTTTTTTGTATTATGTAGCAATGACATATTTGTTTCCTAGTTGAGTCTATAGTCTACCAAAAAAAGTCAAAATATCAAACGATGAAATTAGTGTAGAGTTTATTTGTCATAAGTTCAAAGCAGTCCAATAACTGCACCAGGGAAGGTTTAGATTGGATATTAGAAGAACCTTCTTCACTGAAAGGGTAATTAAATGATGGAACAGGCTGCCCAGGGAGGTGGTTGAATCACCATCGCTGGTGGTGTTTCAAAGATGTGTAGAGGTGGTGCTTAGAGACAGGGTTTAACAGTGGACTTGGTAGAATTAGGTTAATGGTTGGTCTTGATGATCTTAAAGATCTTTTCCAACCTGAACAATTCTGTTCTGAATTCTAAATCTGTAATCTAAACAGATTAATGCCTCACAATTTGAACAAATAATCCTCACCAGCTGGTTACCATTTTGATAGACCTAGGTCAGTATATTAATTCCTAACTTTAAATGATCTTCCTTATAGAAACACTTTCAAATCAAATTTAGCAAGATAGAATCATAGGATGGTTTGGGTTGGAAGAAACCTTAAAGATCACCTAGTTCCAACCCCCCTGCATGGGCAGGGACACCTCCTACTAGAACACATTGCTCTAGCACAATGAGCTCAAGGCCCCATCCAGCCTGGCCTTGAACACCGCCAGGGAGGGGGCAGCCACAACTTCCTTGGGCAACCCCTGCCAGTGCCTCACCACCCTCAAATTAAAGAATTTCCTCCTAATGTCTAACCCACTATCTTCCCTCTTCAAGTTTTAAACCATTGCCCCATGTCCTCTTGCTACACACTGGTGCAAAAAGCCCTACCCCAGCTTTCTCCTGCAGGCCCCACTTGTGTCCAGGTATTGGAAAGTCACTAAAAGGTCACCTCAGAGCCTTCTCTTCTGTAGCCTGAACAACCCCAACTTCCTCAGCCTGTCTTTATAGGGGAGGTGCTCAAGCCCTCTGATTATTTTAGTGGCTTTCCTCTGGACACATTCCAAGAGCTCTATGTCCTTCTTATGCTGGGAACTCCAGAACTGTACACAGTATTCCAGGTGGGATCCCACAAGATATTACAATCTGCAAAACCAGAGTTGAACAAAAAGACGTGTACATTTTTCAAGAATTTGTTGAATTATAGATCATTTTTTTAACCAATATTTTTGGGACAAAAATATTTCACTTCAACATATACTTGTAATGCTTGTAAGCCAAACATACAGGAAAACCTAAAAGTGACACTAAATAGACAAAATAAAAAACCTACCATGAATGATACCTTCTGTGAGTTGTAAACAAGAAAAACAGTACATATGCCATAAAATACGAAAATCCTTTAGCTTTTAATAATTTAAACAATGCTTGTTACACAGCTGAAATACACTTTTTAAAAATATTTCTCTGTAAAGCGACCAATCCATCTGCTGATCCTGCTAAGGAGCTTTCTCTTTATTAAATGGATCAAACATCTGTGAAAGGAATTGTTATGGGAAGTTTTCACAGACATTGTGAAGGTCAGAACAGGCAAGTCCTGAGGACTCATGTAGATTTGGATTTCTGTATAGGACCATTGTTTGTCATTCTTACCTATGTGTCAGATACAGAAACTTTCCTCCTGATACGTAGCAGCAATCAGTCTGCCCAGCTGAAAAAGCCCAATATGCTGTTGGGAAAGGGAAAAAACAGAGTGCTCTTCTCTAGACCTGTTACTCAAGTCCCCTGAACAGCACTTGCATTGATATTTCCCCTGCCAGAGTCTGATCTCTTCCTATATATGTGAATCTGGAGAGAGGAATATTTATAGTCCCAGGAACACTACTATAAAACTGTTCCACATGCAAGTTATTCTAAACTACAGTTCTTATTTCCCTAAAATATTTCTATTTCATGTGTTTACCACACAGTATTCTCTGCATGGCCAGTTGTTTAAATGTTATAGATTCACAAAACTTTCAATTGTTTTACTGCAAACAAGACCCAACATGCTTATTAACCTTATTTCTGTTTCAGAACATAGGTTATCCTTACACATTCAGTTTTGACCACTTAAGCTTATTCAGACACTTTTAGGACAACCTGGATGTCCAAAGTAAATGCAGCTCCTATTTTTCATGGCAAAAACTGGTATAGTGAGAGTGCTAGTGAAATATCTCTTCTGTGCTATAGTTGTCAGTAAGGAAAGAGGAATCCTAAACAAATTCTGGAGTTGTGCCTCAGACCTTTATGTCATGTCCCAAGCAATAGGTTGTAAAACATAACTGAGCACACTATAACCAAGGGCACTGAATAAATTAATTTTAAAAGGGAAGGAAAGCTAAAAATTACTATGAAAAAGGCCCTTGGCACAACAAATGAAAAACTCAAAGACTTCATCTTCTGAGCATTGCATTATGAGAAAGATCATGTAGGTGTACAGATGTGTTCTTAGCATTAAAAAGGGACAAGCTTGACTTGGCTCATGAAAGAAAAGGACAGATTCCTATTTATGTAAATGACAGTGTCACCACATGGCCTGGCACAAAGAAAAATCACTGACATATTTATCCCAACATGGGAAAATTAAGTTGGTAAAAAGTATTTCTTAATGTATATTAGAAGTTTAATAGTGTTTGTTTCTTCTTAGGAAAAGAATCGGCAACTTTCTGTAAAAAATATCTATGCAAATCGGATGCCTAAAATCCCAAAAGATGGAAGTTATTCAGTACCATATAAAAAAAGTACATGTATGTTCATCTTCTTTTTTTTGTTCAGTTATGTGAAACATTGTTTTACAGCTGCAAGGTATATTCCAGAATAAAGCCCTTTAGGTGGGTTAAAAATATTGGTTCACATGTAATTTAAAGCGTAGTGCTTGGTTTTTTGGTACTTTATTTTAAGAATACAAATACGTGACCAGTTTTTAATTTTTAACCCATTTTTCATAATGAGTAGCATTTAGCATACGTAGTTTTTGTATACTAATAGTGACACTGAAGTAGTGTGGCTACTTTAAGCTTCTATTTGCATCAGAAGCTCTTTGCCTATTTGGTTTTTAGCAAGGTTAATCTATCAGCCCACAAAACTTTTTTTAGAGAAATTTTTGTTCACAAGGTTCGCTTTGACTTGGCCTGGAGAAATGGCTTCTCTAGCCTGGAATTGCCCCAATGTGGCACCTCACAAAGAACTCTTCTGTAGTAAGCTCCTTCCTGGTTTTAGTACAGACTTTTGAAGTGCATTTATACAAATAAAAATAATTAATCCAATTGGGCCTTTAAAAATTGTTTTCTCATCTTTAAAATCCTTAGACCGTATAACACTGAACTAGCAGAGATGCTTTGATGTCCATTACTGAAGATCCCACAGCTTGCATTTTGTTGGGGTGAACGGAGGGGAGGGGTTTTCAGATACAATTGTAGGAAGTTTGGAGGCCAGTCTGATGATCATACTGTCAGCTTATCTGAGAGAAGATAATGTTTATCCTTTGTAGTCCTTTGTTTTTAAGTGTAAGTAAATTTAAATGGGCAACCATAGATTGCAATAACCCAGTAATTGTATATCTTTTCAATTAATGCTATCCAGAGAATTGATGTTATTTAGAATAATACAGTAGAACGTTAGAAAAGTAAACAAATAAGAGAGTCAACTCTATCAAGGAAGAAAGAGCTCTTTATTAAAAGGAGTTATTTCTTTCACATGGATGCTCAGACAGGTATTGGAGAGAGAAATATCTAGTATATGTCATCTTTTCTATCAAACATTTCAAGAGTAATTACCTCGTGGGGGATTCAGCTGCCTGAATCCAGTACCACCTGAGGTGTCTTAGCACATTCTGCCTGGCCATGTAAGTTGTTGTTCCAGAGGGACATGGGTGCCTCATCAGTTCTGTGTAACATCAGCCAGCTTTGTGTTATCCACACGTGTTATCCTTGAATACTTGGGGGCATCCCAAATAGCATGAAGCACTTGTGTCCAGGCAAGTGAACTTGAACCCTTGAACTAAGCAAGCAACAGCTAAAAACAACTATGACTGTTACAAGCCACACAATGTTATGTTGACAGTGTGTTCACTATGTTAATCAGGGACAAAAATGTTGAAGAAGATTTTTCTTGAAGCTCTTACAAATTTCTAATTGCCATATGCTTTAGATGTAGCATCTTGAACTTACCAAGAAATATGTTCTATACAGAAATTAATAAACAGATTTAAAGTACTTTCCCCACTTTGAAAATAATATTTTGCCTCCTACTCGGTAATATAAACATTCTGTCAAAATCATAATGGAGATCTTTCTGCACAACAAATTTTCAGCCTTAATTTTGGATAAAAATCTGAACATTGACTTTCCTAAATCAATTATCTCTTTAAAATACTGCTCAGATACTCCTGCTCCTAAACTGAAGGAGGAATTAAAACTTCCTTCATATAGGTACAGAAAAGCACTTAAAATTTCTACAGTAGCAAACATATCTGCTGGAAATATCACACATGCCCACAGATTCTTCAAACTACAGTATGAGTACAAAGTATTATCATACTCAACTGCTTACATCTTTCCCTTTGTTGCCTTTGCAAATTCATTACTTTGTCTTAACCTCAGGTGAGCTACAGGGAAAAAGGATGGTAATCCAAGCTGTAAAAAAAGGAAACACAAATTCCTATTTCTCATTCCAAGTCAGAAACCTTTTTTGTGAAGTTCTGAACTACAGTTTTACTTAAATCACGTAACAAGCTGTGATTTTAAAATTTTACTCCCATATGGACTTGTTCAATATTGTCACTTAAATTATGGTATTTTAATCACTGCTTACTATTTAAGTTCTTCTTTTCTTTAAGCTTAGTTGGAGAGAGACATGGTATTTTATAATGAAAAGGTTCCAAGCAAAGTTGTCTGATCTTTTGGTATTTTTGGCCAATAAAGTTTTCTTTCTCTGCCAGCTCATGGAACAGATGATTTAGAAATCTAGAATTGGCATTACTGAAAACTGTTTTTCCTTTTCACTATTGACTTGAATTTTCCTATAACAGACTTAAAAAGAGCTACTTCAAGTTGTTTTTTTCTATTCTGTGTTTGCAAAAATTTTTACCCAGCAGGAAAAAAAAAAAAAAGAAACATGGGGCTGCGTTTTTGAACACTCCTAATAAATAGCTGTAGGTAGACTTGCTTAAGTTATCAGAAATTTCTATGTACATAAATAAAACTGTTTTATCGAATGAAGCCATTAATCTAAGAAGCTCTTTATGAGCAGAAAGTTTGCTCAGTGGGGGGAAGACTGCATTATCTGGAGGTGCAGCTCCCCCTAGTTCTGAATCTGAGGAACACTCTGCTGATCGCTGTTGAAAACGCTGCTGAATCACTTGCTGGTTGCCTTCCAAAGGGGAAAACTAATTCCCTCCATATCATCAGAGCCATTCCTTCAGTAGTAATCCTCAAATTGGTTGTCAATATCCATTTCATCACCAAACCACAAACATTTGAAAATTACAACTTTTATGGAGTCTTCCTCTGGTTTCAGAGATCAAAAATGGGAATAATATTGAGGGTTTGACATAGGTAAGGTCACATTTTTGCTGCTGTGCTAGCAACTTTTTCAGCTACAGTAGTTATGTCAGCAGCTTTCTCAGCTGCTCTAGTTAGGTCAAAATTACTCTAACAATAGACTAAAATAACAATATACTCACCTTCCCCATCCCATCTCTTCGCAGCAATGTCTTTGAAAGTCTCATTCAATCACTCCCTTGGAATCTCTTTCAAAGACCATTGCAAAGTGTTAAGCATTTTCTCTGACGACTTTGGTTCCATAAAGCCTTAGATAAGTGGCTAACTTTGCAAAAGGTGAGTAACCAAGCCGGAAGGCATAAAAGCAAGCATTTTTATTAGACACTGCATGATCCAAATTTAGGAACCTGAAGGCTGTGACCTGATATTAAACCTCTTAAATTTACATTAGGATGTTACCACACAAATTAAGCCCATAGGGACTTTGGGATACAGATACATTTGTCTGACTTCATGTGTTGTATCTGAATAGGATTTTATAGATCTGAAACTTTAGTATATCTTTGATGTACTGAGGTACAGATGTTTGTGCTCCAGTTTCAACATTTATAGATTAGGCAGAAGAGAAGATTTTCTCTATTAAAAGGCATTAAGACATGTGACAAAAAAAAAAAAAAAAAGTTTAAAGCCCAGGCTACAAACCAATATTGTCAGTCACCAAAGATATCTTTCATTTATGCCAACAGTATAATTCCAGAATCTACTATATTACTAACAACTGTTCTTTTTCAATAGGTCTTAGTATAAACAAATCAATACAAGTAGATAAACAGAGTTTTAGATCATTGCTGCTGTCCCAGTACCAAACTCAGGAAACAGCAAAAAGTCCAATTCATCTAACAAAGGTATGGAAAAGCTGGATCCAATCCCTTGTTTAGTCTCTCATCTAAACTGTATGTTACTCCATAAGTTTCAGTATTGAAACCTGAATGATCCACAATCTTAACTTTCTAGGATGTGGATATTGTATCAATGTAATTACATTACAGAAAATATACAGGACAAACGTTTTGATGCAAAATAAGAATATAATAGTAATAAGTAATGTTTTTAGAAGTATTGTACTGACAGTGTGCTTTTAAAAGTCACTAAACATGTATTCCCTCATTATTTTTACCTTTAATTGCTAATTATAGGGGGAAAACTCTTCTGAAGATAAGAATCTAAAAGCTAATGCAAATGAAGCATATACAGATGCCCAGCATGGAACAGAAAATCTGTCAACCAAGAAAATACTAAAGCTGGAAACTTTTAATATAACACCTAGAGGTATACTTTAACATTTTTTTCAGAAATTCATTGATCTTTTCCAAAGTTGGATGAACTGATGGTAATTTACATAAGTGTGACAGCTATTAGCTAGCACCTGACTGATGGGAACTCGTTCAACAAAATAATGTACAGAGCACCAGCTGCTGTCAGTGCTGCACTAACCTCAGAGCAGCTCCACAGTATAAGTCATCTTCATAGTGCTGTACTTCTAAAAGGAGTTCCTGGTCATGTTGGTTAAAAGTCAGAGCTGTAGCTATAAAAGTATACTTCAGCTAATAGTTGTTAATTCCACACTAACGTAATACCGATCTCAAATTTTTGCTTGTGAATCTTCATCATAGCTCATGTCAACATATGCTTCTAGCTCAGCATCTGTTGCTGATAAAGGGAAAGGTCTTCCTCATGAGCTGGGAGGATCTCCTCACTACAGTCATCACTGTAAATATATTTTATGTAAATCATAAGCCATTAATTGTGTTCTCATATAATGGCTATATGCAAGAGAATAAACTATAAACACCTTTATTTTGAAGCGATTCTATACAACAGAAGAAACCAATGCATCTATTTCTTGGCCTGAGCTTTTCTTTCTAAAAAATGGAGAATCTTGTAGAAAGAACCAAGATCTAAATGCCATCATGATGAATACTTTAAAAATGGCAGGAGACATTACGTGACCTAAAGGTCATGCATGTACAGAGGTGACACAGGTTGTTGGGGTCACTTACTACTAACAAGAGCCAGTAATCTGGAATGCATTAACTCCTGTGTTTTGTACTCCACCTTCTCAGCTAGTACCCTTTCCAGACCTCATCAGAGAGCTGAAGTCACCATTTGTCTTTGAAATCTCCTTTTAAAATTTAAAAATCAGAAAATGCAGGTCTTTTGATTCTCCCTGTGACTCTCTCTTCTGTTTGACAGACTCTCTTCTGGCTTTCTTGCACTGCTAATATTAGCCTTAATTGAAGTCTTATGTAGCTATTTTAATTATTGCAACTTCCTACTTCTCTTTTAAGCTTGGACTTTATCCTTTAAGCTTGGACTTCATCTCATTTTGGAGGGATTCTGAGTCTCTCCAAAGCACAGAACCTATAATAATTTGTCCACTGCAGCAGACGTGTCTACTGTAGGCATTCAGTATACACATAAACTTTTTCTACTAAAGAGTGGAGATACAGGCTAGAGACTTGCAATGTATTTTGCTCTATGCAACAAGTAATGGTTTTGTCAATTGAAAGAAAATCATCCATATTTTTAAGTTCCATTTAAAAGCAAGAAAATTGCAATTAGAGTTTAGATCTCATGTGGTTTCTCTCTTGTGTTGTATGTGACTTTTCTGGCCCTATGTTTAGCCATTACTGGTAACATTTGCATGCTAATTGGTTTTAATAAAGTTAAATATAATGAAAATGGTAAAAATATTTACCTGGATTCAATGGTACAATTTAAATCTTGCCCCATCCTGTTGTATTTATTAGAAAAATAGCATTGCCATAACCCTGAAGACAGAAATGCCATCAACAGTAACAACTGAAGCAATTAAATAAGGAAGTAAACTTTGCTGTCATTAATGCTTCATGAGTCTTCATGTTCCTCAGCAATTTAGGAACATTCCTAAAATCTACAATATTTCATTTTAGAGTATTTAAGGGAGGGCAAACTACTGGTGGAAGACTCCGCTTCCTTGGAATTTACAAAAGAAGAAAAAGAGAGAGATTTGCTTGAACAGGAGCTGAAAAAAATTATGAAAACTGAACAAACTCTTCCAAGTGACAGTGTGAAAGAGAGCAATCAAGAGGAAGATGCAGTGGAAGAATCTGAAAAAGAAGAAAAAAAGCCAGATGAACAGCTAAGTAACAGTGAGAAGGCAGGGAGTAAATGTGTAACTCCAGGTCCAAAAACCAAAACACCCACATGTCTAAAAAAAAAATACACATTCTCTGAAGCCACTGAGAATTTGCATGATGGGCTTCCTGCATCAGGTACAAAATCCAGTCTTTTCAACAAAAGACATACAGGTCATAACTGCAGTGAAACACCTGAATCAAAAGTGAAGAATTCCTTTGGGTTACATGAACCATCTTGTGGTAAAATTACCAAAACAAGGCATAAGTGCAGTTCCACTGAAGCAGAAGGCTACACTCATATGACATTTGCTGACAGGAAAACCAGTCGTATGAAAGAACTCTTTGGACCAAGCTGTGTTTGAAGAGACAACCATTCATGTTATAACATGAGAGGAATGGAGAAGAGAAAGGATGCAGGATTACAGAAAACAAATTTCAAACTACCACTACTAACTAGTTCATAATGTAAAGCATCTAACACTAATGATGTAGTCATAAGAATACACAAATTAAATGCTCCATTTGATGTTAAGTACAACTTATCTTTATTTGAGAAATACAATTTAAAACATCTAAAAACCAAAGCCTTAATTTTTTACCTTCATTAAATGCATATTAAATCTTACAAGTCCTGAGAATTTCCTTCCTTGATTTTTCACAGGTTAGTGTCAGATCAGTTGTCCCAGAAAGACATTCTGTTCTTGGTCCGTGCGCACACACGTCTTAGGAAGACTGCCTTAACAATTATATTTTTAGTTGTTAAAATGTGTCCAAGTTTGCCAAATTACAAACCAAATTGGTCTTTGTTTTGTAATTTCCAGGTTTTTTTTGTGGTCTCTGCATTCTGAATTTTGAAGCTGATTATTTGTTAGCTAGCTAAAGTGAGCAATCTGCATTCATGAGGTTCGTTATTAGTACCAAGAATATGGTGAAAGAAAATTTTTTATTTTCTTCACTCCTGAAATAGTAAATATCTTGCTAAAAATATTTTGATATTACATTGTTTTCACTAGCATTATAAAGCTCTAGAGCGTCATTCTTTTCCACTGTTAAAACTTACCAAAGCAGTTTGCCTGGTAACTTCCATAGCTGACATCCAAAGATGAATGTGCAAGAGTAAACTATTGTTTTGGAGAAGTCAGGCATATCCAGTTCTCAACAAGCCTTTAAAAATTCTGTGTTTAAGGTTATGTAAGCGAGGGTAGGAGGATTATGTTTTGTTCCTCATAGTAATTCATGAAATGTTTGCCAAAATGTGAACTTAGGGAAAACTATGTCTATTCTACTAAAGACAGTAGCACTTAAAAAAAGATTCAACAAATTAGATCTGAACTTTCTTGGAACGTGTGTTTGTTCAAAATCTTTTCAAATCTTTGAAGTAGTGCTTAAGCTGTACAGTGGACAAGTTTCATAGCATGACTTGGTGCATTCAGAAGTGTTTCTCCTCTGTGAACTGTTAATACTTCTGCAATGCCTTTACTGCTGTCCCAAAGCTAAAAGCAAACAAGCAGACATAACCCAACACTCCTGTTTGCACGGATGAGGTGACAAAAAGCCTTTCATCCTTATTCACACGAATGTTTGGACCAGAGCAGCTAACAAACTGTGTGTTGGATGACATTACACCGTGTGGATAAACAGCAAAAGCCACTGTGAAGATTTTATATTATGCTGCTTAATTTCTTAAAATCAGTAGCAAGCTAAAGTCATGTAATTAGGTGCATCTTTAGGTTCAGAAATGTCAATGTCATAGTCAAATAATCTGTCCCAAATACTTTGGGGGTCGGGTGGGATGGAGTGGATGTTGACTTGAGGGGTTTATTGTGTGGGGCTTGTTAGGTTGTTTTTAGGAAAACTATGATTAACATAGAAAAATGCATTAGGAAACTTGAAATTGGTTGAAAAGCTTTATTTAATAAAACACAATTATACATAACATTTAATCACAACATTTCTTCTTGGTATTTACTGCATCTGCTTTCACAGTGGCTAAACTTAATCCCTAATATAAAACTACTTTTTTTTAAATTAACATTCAAAAACGCCTGAGCATTTCACACATATATACACACAATGTCTCATGACCTTCTGAGCTGATTTCTAAATGTACTGCTAATTATCAAGGGTCCCTAGCCCCTTCCTTCCTACAGGAAGGCAAAGGACCTGAAATTACACAACACATGCATTCAACTGTACAGCATGGGAAGCTGAACAAAAATTATCAAAGCCCAGCAGAGGAGGAAAAGGTGTCCCCTCGAGCTTTGTTCAGGCTCACATCAAAAAAAAAGAGGTGTGGAACAAGAACTTTATGAACCAGACATTTGTCTTGTGGGACAGCAATGACAGGGTAGCAGACACCACTGTGGCATGGAAGATACCACAGATTAGCAGCTGTACTACAGACATGGTATTACAAAGGATTCTGCCTGCCTTTAAATTCAAAATATTGCAGTTACTTCTTGTATCTAAATACAGCAAGAAGGATTTACTCAAAAAAAGAATATTGTTTTCCCTCTCCTCCTGCTTGTTACCACTCTGTTACTACTTTAGACATTTAAATTACTGATTTGCCTTTTCACATTTACCTAGTGGTTTTGCACTGTCCTGGCCTGCCATTAATCTATGATAAAGCCCTTAGAAATGTGGTGCTCTGGAGGAACAGCATTGTCTTCTAGTTTCTCTTTCTTAACATGGATCTTGAGAAGGCTGACCAGAACTTTTCTCCCAAACACAGAAGGAAATCGTTTCAGTAATCATCAGTCAATTTGAGAAGCAGAAAAAATGTCATGGAAGAAGTCAGTTATCAATAAAAGTGGGAAAAAATTCAAGTGTCCAGTAAATTTTAAAGGTAGCCAGCTGTCCTGTATTTGGCAACTAAGTGAGTCTCTTAAGGCTTGATTATGCAAATATATGAATAACACATTTTCTAAAATAGCCCAAGAATACACCAATTTTAGTATAAAAACTAACAAGGAGGTAACTAGTTCTGCTTTAGGCTAAGCCAACCAACCCACCCACTTCTGTCCTCTAGCACTACTTGTCACCAAATATCATCCCATCTTTGGGTCAAACTGCCACGTTATACAGCAAAGAAACAACAAATCTCCCAAATTAATTCCTAATGCCAATGCATTTCTATCTTCAAAATACAAAATCCAACACTTTGATTTTGGTGAACATATACCATGACAAAGTCTTATGGCTCTGTCATCAATCACTGTTCATACTGGTTGAAAGAGACATAAAATGAGCTTCTATAAGTAGCGATGCTGTTCTTCGAAAACTGTCCACCAAACTGAAAAACAAATTATAAAATACATCACGAGGAATACTGACTGATTACCAAATGAAGTGGCAAAGGTTATCTCCGACCTAGTCTCATCAAGGACATCTGTTCTCTTTTTTTAAAATTAATTTAAAACAGTGATAATGAAAATGTAGTTGAGGACTCCATGGATTACTGGGATCCCTTCAGCTGAAAGGGTGTAGCATGATAGCTACAACTTTATTACAAACCACAAGCCAGCATGTAATTCCAACACCACCTGAAAGAGATACAAAACACAATTTAGTACATTGCATCAATAATCTGGAAGCACACAAACTTCTAAAAGCAACTTTGGAAGAGTAAAAAAATAAATTTAAGAGTTATGAGGTGAACACAAATAAAACATCTTTCTTTTTAT
Organism: Phaethornis superciliosus; assembly: GCA_023637945.1. NCBI lineage: Eukaryota > Metazoa > Chordata > Aves > Apodiformes > Trochilidae > Phaethornis > Phaethornis superciliosus. The sequence continues at coordinate 108,522,002 of JAJQWJ010000001.1, read as the reverse complement.
ATAGAAATATGTCATCCAAGGGATGGTAGCAAACTCCATGCTTGTCCTGAGAAACACTGAAGACTGGGGAAGAGTGCCCAAGAACTCAAATATGAGCCAAAGTGTGGTATATACAACTCACAGCTATAAACATTTGCTACATACCTAACAGAAGATGTCTAAAGTGCTGAAGTTAAAGGCATGGCAAGTAACATAACACTTAGCTAGAACCTAAATTCAAAAGTTGAGAAGCAAAAAGTAAATTTACTCTGAAATTTAAATCAGTCTTTTAAAAATATTGAATGCAAACTTCTTTCCCCTTGCTTCCCAGACAGCTAAGGAGAATTATGTAAAACTGAGACCTTCACTACTGACCCAGATACCTTGCACTGCTATTTTACAGGGTCCTGTCATTCCAACTAGCAGCACAGAAATGGAACAGACAGTGTGCCATGACTGTAATACACAGCCAATCCCTATTTCAGGCTGCACAGAATCATGCTACACAGTATCACAGAATACATAGTGATTCATAGCACACACATGAAGAAGCCACTATCTGGTGATTTTTATACATTTTTGTGCTTATAATCTAGAATTCAAAACTGATCTCTTAACTGTGATTATCAGCCAAGCCAAAAAAAACCCACACAACAATTAAAACATTTGAAGGCAGGCATGGATGTGAACATTAATCCCTTCAACAACTACATAAATAAATGTCTTCCAAAGACTTGTCCCACCCTGCACAGAAGCAAATCCTTCTCTTGCCCAGTAACCACGCTGGATACAAGTAATTCTCTAGACAGCTATTAAAGATAGAAGAGCATGCAATTCCAACAACACATTTTGGGAATTCCTTCTAAGGCAGTTACGATTTACAAGCCTAGTGTGAACATTCACCAGCAGCCTTCTAGATTGAAGGGGGATTTCCACACTATATTGCCATGTCTTGGTGCCTGTCTACTTATCCTGTAAGCACAGAGCTAACCATGCTTCTCACTCGGAAATGGGTATCTGCAACCTGTGATGTCATTCTGATCATTAATTTGTTAAATTGCCCAGAAGAAAAGGATTTAAGTAGGCAAAAATTCAACAGAAGTATGATGGGGAAAAGGGTGGGAACAGACAAGGCAAAATGCCAAGAGAGAGCATACCTAAACTGTCCCAGACTTAGCTGCTATGAAACCCTGGCCATTTGTAAGAAACACACGCAAGCGATACAGAGTGATGAAGCCCTTGCTCGTTTTTAAACTCAATTCTACTGTTTCACTGGACTTTCAACACAAAAATATTTCCAGTTTGAAATCTTCTCCAGCTTGAGGAACATGTTTTCTCCGATGTGCACTCCTTACCTGCCACCCCAGTAGGAAAAGCTACCAAGCGCTCCAGTGGAGCGAGCCATTTGCTGGGAAGCACTGTAACTGGCTCAGAGTAGTACTTCCAAATCAGAGAGATCATCAAGGCAGCCTGGAATGGAAATTCTTATTAGCTTGGATAATAATGCACATAGAAGTACATTTCCACCACTGTTTTGAAGCTCTAAATAATAAATTCTTATTAAAGGGAATAGTTTGTTATGCTACCTTGTTCTTAACCAAGTTCAAAATATTCTTCTGAAGCTCAGTATGATCTTAAATTTATATACAATATTAAGAAGTAGCAGTAAGATGTTAGAAAATATTATTTCTTTTGAGACTCTGGTCCCAAACATAGCAATAGTAATTGTTAAATTCTAATGACTCTTTGTAGTCATAATCATTGCCTTCTAGGCAACTTACTTTAACAGTACCATAAGGACAATTTCAGGTTGGCCATTGTCATCCTTATAAGCAGACAATTCTTTGGAAGCAGCAGAACTACAAGCAGCCTTGTAGTTCTAATCTAATGGGGCACCATGGAGAAATTTGTGCCAGCTCTAACTGGAGATTTACATTGTTATCACGAGCACATTTTATTTTCAAAACTATAAGTAATATATATTGACAGGTATCAGAAATTTCCTAGATGCAGTGCCACAGATAAATGTAAAAAACCAAAAACAAAAAAACAAGCAAAAAATAACAGAACAGTGAAGAAAGAGCTAAGACTAACCCCTATCTTGTCATCTCAAAACCAGAAACACTGAGATAAAATGAAAGTCAAAAATCCTTTCACACACAATTACCAGACCTTATCAGCAACATCTCTCCCTTGTATTTTAAGAAACTCTTCCATTTGAGCATGCACTGAGTCACTGGGATGTCAAACACCTTTGTAACTCATCATCACCCAATATATGCAGGAGAGAATTCTAAGACTACTGAGGATTTGGTTTAGTACTTTGTATTCATAATAAAATATTTACTTACTTGTAAGATGTAGAACACAATATTTATAACCCACTTTATTTTGGCTAATTGGGCAGTTCGTGCTTTCACTGTTAAAAAAAAATACTCTGCATTATTTATAATAGTAAATTATACTTACACAAAATTATAACTTATTAATAGTTCAACTCTTCAAATCAAGACATTACACAGTTTTAAAAAAAATAATTTCAATTGACTCATAGCTATACTGAAAATATCCTTCTGCAAGAAAGTCCTAGGTTCATATCACACCATAGTTTCTTATTAATGCTACTATGAAAAGCTGTAAAACATTGATGCTACAGAGGAGAAATGCCACACGTAATCAAGAGCACAATTCCCAAATGAGAACAATCACTGAGGTTTAAGAACATGCTTCAGATGAAGCATGAAGTATATTTTTCCTTTTCCTAAAAGGGAAGAAGGATAACTTTAGTAGACAAATTTCATTTAATTCAAGAACATAGTTAACTCTATTCCTTCTCTGCATGAATCTTGGTCAAGCAAAGTAGGAAAATTTTTCTTCTATTACAGTGCCTCATACCAATATAAAGAAGCCCAGTGAAGACAGCACATCTTCAAACATAATGGTGGCATAAGCTTTCTAAGCCAACATTTTCAGTTGCTAATTGAACTACCCAAATCTAGTTTAACTGAAATTATTGGGTTAAGAATTATACTACTGAAATTAATCCAAGACTGCCAGTTGCCCCAAAACATTCGTACATTCTGCATGGGGATGGCAGACAAAGGAAGCAGTCTCCTGTGCTGTTAGGATCAGTTATTGAATTTGGGCAAAGACAAGAGCAAAAGCTCTGGTGCCAAAGGTCTACATGTACTTTCTACCAAGAGACAATGGACTATACTACTACAAAATCCTAACTGAGGCAAAGCACTACATCTTTATCACAAAATCTGCTGCATAAGATCAAGCAGGATTGCAAAAAACAAAAAAACAGGGAACAACTCATGTGGTTACTTTATAGATTAAGGCTTTATCATCTTGTAGCACACCAACCAAATAATAGAATCATGGAATGGTTTGGGTTGGAAGGCACCTTTAAAGGGTGCCCTGAGACAGGCAAGGACACCTACCACAGACCAGGCTGCTCAAACCTGGCCTTGAGCACCCCCAAGCAGGGGGCATCCACAACCTCCCTGGGCAGCCTGTAAAGTAGCCCTGACCAACCAATGCATCCTGTTGCAGTGAAAATGCACAGCAGCAGATGTCCTCAACTTACTCAGCACACAGTAAAGCCCAGAAAATTCCTCATAAGAAAAATTTTCTCTCTGAATCACTACCTTATAGGTGCATGCAGAACCATGCACAACTGAAAGACAAGCAAGCCCTCCAAGACAGAAAGACAGAAAAAACAAATTAACACCAGAAACTGGTAAGAGAGGAAGGAGAAAAGTTGAAGAAATACAGATAAAATTGAAAACACTCTTGACAAAATGCTTTTCAGAAACTAGAAAAGGGAGTAAACATTGCACTTTACCATGAGTTTTAAGTTTGTCAGTCATTTTGTTAATCTTCCTTTCCAGACGGGCATATCTAGCAAACTCATCCATCATACTAATTGTTGAGAGTTCTTGCTTCATGCTCTGAATCTCAGCTCTCATTTGGGATTCCTGCTCTGCATCTTTTTGTAACAATCTGGATATCTAGGAAGAAACTGTATCAGTTAGTATTAATTATCCAGAATTCCACAGGTTTTCTTTAATGTGTTAATTATAACCTCGTTTATGTACTCAAAAACCTCCCATTAAAAAAAGGCTGTCATCAAGACACAGCAAAACCTTGGCTTAATATCTGCAATATATTCTAAAAAACAAAAGATTTTTACTCTCTTGTTCTGGTTAAAGCAAACCAGAAAGGGTTTTATCACTGTTGGGCAGTGATTTTCAACATTTCTAAGTATGGCTGATGTCCTTCCCTTCTCTGTTTCTTCTTTCACCTCCTCATTTCCCCACTCCTGATGCTGCTGCTTCCCAAGATCTTTCCAACCTCCCAGGCTCTGCCTGTGGCTGCATCCTGAGCTGAACTCTGTCCTCCCACCTTGCAGTTCTCAAACTCTTGGATGATGAGTATCTGATCTAAGTGCAGGGAAGGACTGGGAAAACACTCCTCATCACTACTGCTCTTTCTAGCTCCAGCAATGCCCTTTACTCCTTTTTTGTTGCCATTTCCAGCTCCAAGAGCCCCAGCGAGGGCCTACACTAACTAATGGAGAAACTTCTTTCACTGAAGCCCAATTTTAGACCTCAGCAATTATGCACGGCTAACCAACGGGGAATCACTCCTCCAGATTACAGATTATCTACCCTGGGCTGTCAGAAACACAGGAACAGCCACACAGGCTGAGAGGGGTGATCCATCTAGAGCACTTCTTACCACTGCTTCAAAACCAGAAACACAGATTTCCATTATTAGTTATTATTAGCTTCTGACAATTTATCCATGCATTTCAATGCAGTTTTCTTATAACATCTCACTGGTTTCTTGGCTAAAATTATCTGCTACTGGAAGAAATATTAAAAAAAAATTATTACATGTTGTGTTAGCAAGTACTTTCTCCCCTTCTTTTACTTTCCCCTCTTTCTTTTCATGAGGCATCACCTGCTTACTGGTTCATGAACTCCTTTCACCTTAAAAATCAGGATACAAAGAACATAAAATCTTTTTTCTTGATGCAAATCTTTTCAGCTTTCTCAAGACGTGCAATTTTTTCCCCACAACGAGTTCACAACTCCAGTGAGAACATTACACTACTTTGTCACAAACCACAGCTAACGTTATGCAGAGATTTTCATTGTCATCTGTAGTAACACCAAGTGCAGCCTTCCAAACTGGTATTTTAAAGGATTTTTATCGATTACCAAGCAGTGTACACTGATCCATGTGACATTGAAGTTACTTACATGAAAGAGCAGAATGATAGCTATTTTAGTGTTGTTTTTGCCATGTAAATTTATTTCTCAGCCAGTTTATTGGTCCATAATTCTGTTATCCATGCTTCCCCAGAAACGCTTAAGATCAGCCCAGGGGGCATCCTGATTAGTGACTGCAATTTAAGTTTTTTTTTTCCTATGACGCCTAACTCCTTAATCCCTAATCTCCCTCTCTACAGAGGATATGTCAATCTGTTGAAAGCATGGAAGACGAAGCAAAGTTGTTTATATTCCCTGCAGTGTCCTAAAGGCTGGAGCCTCCAGAGCATCATTTACAGACGCCGGTAACTCATGACGCGTAACTTCGCTTCCAAATTCTGCTTAACCGAGGCTGCTAAACCTGTCACGGCGTTAGGTTTCGCCCTCTCCATCTCTGCCCACTATCAATCCTTAAGCTTCCCGAGGCCAGAAGCATCACCAGGCACCCAAACCCCACCGGGAACCCCACCGCTTCCCTTCCCTCAGATGCCGGGGGGAGGTTGGGGGGGGGGGAGGGATGGGGCGTGTGAGTTCCCGCGGCTTCACCCCCACCTCACCCACCCCAGGGCCTGACGCCTCCGCTCCCAGCCCCGCTCTGCCTCGGCGGAGCAGCGCTTGGGCGGGCAGAAGGAAGCGCGCAGCCCTGCCAGCCGGGAAGGGGGGAGGAGGGATGCGGCGGGGCGGGGGGAGAAGGAATGGAGGCGGCGGGAGGGGGGGGGGGAAGGAATGGAGGCGTCGGGGGGCAGAGGGCCGGGGGTCCCCTGGCGTAGAGGCGGCATGCAGCGGGCGGGGCGGGCGCGCTGACGCCACTCACGATGGAGGAGCAGGAGGGCAGGAGGATCTTGAGAGCGTTGCAGAGGAAGACGGAGCTCAGCACCAGCAGCCAGGCGCCGCTCTCCGCCATGCCGCACACAAACTCTCCCCAACCCCCTCCCCCCCAAAACCCCACCTCTCCCACCACCTCCTCCTCCTCCTTCTTCTCCCTTCCCCCGGCACTAACGGAGCCCCGGAGCGGGCGCCTTCTCCCCCCCCTCCTCTTCCTCCTCTCCCCCCCGCCTCCTTCTCCCCCGCCCCCCTCCCCGCGCACGTGGGACGGCGGGTGCCTGCCCGTGCGTGAGGGGGAAACGGGGACAGGTGGCGGCCACGTGACTCGGGCCGGCCAATCCATCAGGGGCGGGAGGGAGGGAGGCGGGGGCAGTAGTTGAGGCGAGAGATCCCGCCTCCCGCCAGGGGGTGTTGGGGCGCGGGCGAGCAGTGGCTCCCGCCCCTCTCTCCAAGGGGAAGGGAGGAGGGGGAATGGGAATGGGAATGAGGGAGGGTGGGTGGTGCCAGAGGCCGCCGGAGAGCGGGAGCGTCCCCCACCCCCCCCGCCGGCGCCCCCTCCTACCCGCCCGCCTTCCCTGCCCCCTCCCTCTCTCCCTCCCGTCTCCAATCCGGCTGGATCCTGTTGCGATGCCGCTGGCGCTGCTGGGATGGGGAGGGGGAGGGGGCGGTTTCCCTGCGCAGCGAGGCTGGCTCGCAGGCAACCGCAGCCGCTCGCCGTGAGGCACCGAGGGCGTGCAACAGCCGGCAAGGAGCCACCGCAGCTCCGGGGGTCGCGGCCGGGAGCCGCCGACACACAGCCTCGCCATGCCGAAGAGAAAGGTGAAGCGGGTGGCAGAGAACGCAAACGAAGACGGGGAACCGGCGCTGCCCGGGCCAACCACCGCTGCAGAGAGGGGAGGGCAAGGGAGGGCAGGGCAGGGCGGTCTGTCCGAGCGGGGATGGGGCTCGGAGGGAAGCGGCGGCTGCGGCCGCACCGTTGCGGTGGCCGTTAAGGCTCGTTGGCTGGGGACAGGCGCTTCCCCTGCTCCGAACCCCATGACGGGGGCCCCGCTAGGGGCAGTGAGGGCGCCTGGAAGGTTCGGCGGGATCTCGCCGGGCGCCTCGCCTCTCCGGGTATGGCAATCCGAAAGCAGCGGCGGGAAGGGGCGGGAGGGCGGGCGGGAGAGCGAGCGGTGTTGTCAAACGACGCCCGCCCTCCCGCCCCGCCGACGGCGGCTTCAAGCGCCTGCGCAGGCTGAGGCGGGTTGTTTGTGTTGGCAGGTGACGGTGGCGGACGGGGAGGCCCCCGAGGAGGTAAGTGCCCGGGGCAGGGTGGAGGAGGAGGAGGAGGTGGCGGCGGACAGGCGGGGCTCGCTCCCGGCCGTCCCGCTCGTTCACGCTGTGTCTCTGTTTTCCCCGTCTGTAGCCGAAGAGGCGATCGGCGCGGCTGTCGGCGGTAAGTAAGGGAGAGAGAGGGGGGGGGGCTGTACCAAGAAGGGGATTACCCAGGGCTGAATCTCTTCTTCTTTCCTCTCAGAAACCTGCTCCTGCCAAAGCAGAGCCGAAACCAAAAAAGTTAGCGGCAAAGGTGAGTGTCACTGGGAAGAGGGGAGAGAGAGGAGGTGGTGGAGTTGGTTGTGCCTGGGAGCTCCCTAGTTGCTGTCCTCAAGTCACGACGGTGTCTGAACCTTTTCACTCATCTTTGCAAATTCCTTGTGGTGGGCATGTTTATGTAGTTGAAGTATCATTTTCAGATGCTTCTGACAGTACCTACAGCTACCTTCTGCCACTGTTGGAGTGGATCCCTATGAGCACTCAAAGTATTAAGTAGAAGTGTAGGTGCTGATTTGTGGGTGTTAGATGGTTGCTACGGGGTAGAACCCTTGAATGTCAAAGCAACTGTATGTAAGCTTGTATTTCAATAGTGTAGCAAAAGGGGAGAAGATATACTCGCCATTTAAAGCAGTGTGTTAGGACATGAGAAATACTTGCCCTGCCACTGGAAAAGTTCTGAGTAAGCGTGGTTTAGTGTGGTCTTTCAGTTTGTCAGTATAGCCTTCCTGGTGCCAGTAAATGAGGTGTAGAAGCCTTTGTTTCCTGGGAGAAAAAAAGGGTTGTGTATCTGTTGGCTTGTTGTTATATGTGTGTTTAAATGTTCCTTTTTGATTATAAACTTTTTAATATAATTTATGTATTAAGAGCTTTTTAAATATACAGACCTTTGCTTTGCAAACATTTTCACGTTTTTATTTTACTATTGAACAGTCACTTCACTGGTGACGCACTTTTGTTCCAATGATTTGAATATTGGTGCATTCCCATTTTCAAAGTTGTGAGCCTAAAGAATTTGATTAAGATTCCCTGTTCTATGAGTTCTGATTCTCTTGTTCCAGTGTCTTTCCACGTGGTCTAATCCTTAAATTTCATCTAATTCATCTAGTTAAAATTAATCTAATTCTTAAAGCTGCTAATTGATGCTGAGTGATGTGCATGATACTGACTTGCTGCCTGTAGCTACTTTACTTTTAGAAAGAAATATTCCCACAGTTCATAGATGGGAACATATCTAAAACCAAGGACATGACAAATGACTGTAATCTTAAAATATTGAGTAGCACACCTTGCACAAGGGCCCCATGGAATACTGCTGTAGTGTGAATATGTGAAAAGTCTTTATTTTTTAAATTGATATTCCATTGGCAATTCAAATAGATGTATGACTTGTTTCACATTTGATTGTGTTTGTTCTAAAAGTCACGCTGTCACTAAAGTCTTTTGTCATTTGGAAAATTTCTTATTGTTAACGTACACATCTCTTTTGTTCTGATTTTGTTTTACTTCTCCAGCTTCAGTACTCTCTCATTTTAGGTATCTCTGAACTTTATTTAAATGTATTGCATAAATACTCAGATACCAGTCAAATGATACCTTTTTTTTTTTTTTTTTTCCCCAATTGGTATCTTTTGAGTATCCCTGTATTTGAGTCATCAAAAGATGCTGCTTTGCATAACTTTTAAAATTTTTAAAAGCTTTCCTTACAGTATTTTTTCTGGATGTGAAAAGTTTGTGCATTATGAAGTTACTTAGTGTTTTTGCTACTTTTTAATTTTGACAATCAAAACACAAAGGTCTGCATGTTATGAAATTGTCTTGTTATCTTGATTTATAATACTGAGTTTAGTCTTTATAGAGTCAAAGGTTTTTTTGCATTCACATGTTTCATAGTTTTTTATCTGTGTACTTGAACGTTTAAAAAAAATATTTTTTCTAAAAATTTCTGAAGCTTTATGGGTATCAGTGATTTAGGTACCTGTCACATGATGCTTCAGCATCACTTTTTTTTTTTTGCCTTGCATATCTTGTATATGTAGACTTATTGCATGTTTGTTTCTAGTGGTGTGAAAACAACTTTGCTGAACACTTGCAATTATTTGACAAAATCTTATTTTCATGAAGACAGGATATTACATGAGTTTAAAATAGGAAATTATTCAGATAGCTATTAAAAAGGTGTACAAGTATATTAAGGAAGTTGTGTGGTCTTTAAGGACCAAATGGTTTCTAATAGTAATTTAAAATAAACATTTCTGCAGTACTTAAAATATGCAAAAATTATGTAACTTCATTTCTTGGAAGTGAATTTTAGGTCAGAAAACAAATTTGGACATAATGTGAAGAACACATATGAAAGGCACAAAATACTTCTAAAGAGATAAGATGCATTTTAAGGTAGATCAGTGTAGTGGTCTTCTGCTCAGAGGTGTAAGTTTGTAGCATTCTCTTGCCATTTACTTATGTTGTACTTGCCCAGAAAAAGTTTATTCATCATTTATTGAAAGTTATTAGTATAATAAAGTAATACTGGACAGGTGGTGTCCGAAACATTACATTTATGTAACATAGAATTGACAGAAGAAATTTTTAAGTAGAGGAATCAGCTGGAGGGTAGGCAAACTTCCTAGCACCTGGTGGCTGTAAGGAATGCTTTGGAGGATGTGTTACATACTTATATGAAAATTGCTCCTGAACAGATAGATCTTCACTACCCATACAGCAGCAGTCATGTAGGGACAGAGGTACCAGGAGAACAGCACTTAAAATAATCCTTCAAGGTGATGCATTTGTTTAGGTGAGGTTACTGAAATTCCTGCCTATTGATAAGAGTGAAGTGCTTTGTATTCCCTATGTGGAAGGACTGCATTGCTCTTTATATCTCACGAGGTTAAATAATACATTAGAGTTCATCCCAGTTTGAGTCTGAGATCTTACTGACTACATGAAACTGTGATTCATGTGTCTATATATAGTTTGGAAACCTTTTTGGCAGTAGAATTATGTAGTAGTCATTGGTAGTAGCTCTTTCTGTTTAACAGGTCGATCTTGAGTTTGTGTGGGTTTTATTGTCAAAGTTTGCCTAGTAAGTGATAGGAATTTACTTACTGGAAAATTATTTCATTGTAGGATAAATCTGAGGAAAAGAAAGCTCAATCAAAGGGGAAAAAGGGGCCTAAAGGAAAACAGACAGAAGAGACAAACCAAGAACAGACAAAGGACAACTTGCCTGCAGAAAATGGGGAAGCTAAAAGTGAGGAGGTAAAGTTTTCCATATTCTTTGGGGCAAAGCAGCTGGATAACTTACTGCATTGGTTTATCTACCAGGATACGAATTACCAGGATAGTGCAGTTTTTATAATACCATCAATTTCTGCCAAAACAAAGATGTAGGCTATTGAGACATTAGTAAATACACTGGAAAATTCTAGTTGCCCCCAAAAGAGTTGCAGTGATGTGCAAATTTCCCAAAATTAAGGAAAAAGGTGAGATTTTTACCAAAGTTCCTGTACAGGCTAATATCCTTCAGAGAGGTGCCATTTGCCCTGCAGGTAGGTGTTGGCAAAATAATACCTACTGGATGTACAGAGGGGAATACTGCTTTGTGTGTGGGTAGGTGTCTGTCTTTAGAGGGTTTGGTTTGGGTTTTAGTCCACCTTTGCTGTTACTGGAAGAGAAGAAACTTCTTGCTACACAATTTTTTGACAAGTGAAATTTTCATTTTGTTGGAACTGGAAACAGTTTACTCTGAAAGTGAAGTGATTTAACCAAAGTTGAGTTAATCACGGGGTTCATAGACACACTGCTGACAGAAGGGTCAAGTTAGTGCAGGAATGGAAGAGAAAGTCCAAGAACTACTAATAGCCTTGCTGAAGAAATGAATGTGCCAAATTAGTCTTGGCTGTGATACTGTGCTAAAATGGCTGTGTTGCTGAAGTTTCTGGAGTCACTGATAATCTAACTTAAAATACCCTTCCCGCTGTATTATTCTTCTGAAACATGGACATAATTTGGTTTAAAATTTAAGACAATCTGTAGGGAGAAGTGGTGCCTCTTGGCAGGGCAGCTGTTAACAACTGGATGAAATGGTTTTCATGTGTTAACAGGCCTAGAATTAGTCTCCTGTTTCTGCAATATTGAATGCCTCACTCATTTTAATTAGTTCATCTGAGTTTGCTGATAAGATGATCTTTTAATTTAAATGAGTGATTCATGCTTCTTGTCTGGTTGTTGCACATAATTTTTTTAAGACAGGAAAGAAGCTTGTCTGAATTCTATCACACTGATCTATCAGAGTGAAATATCAAGTAGATAGGTCTTCTCTACTATCAAGTAGAGGAAGAGAATATTCAGTTTTGAGGTAGATGATGCGTTTTAGTGGGTGAAGAAGGTGCAGGATGGTATTTGAGTATACTAGACAACTTACTTTGGGGTAACAGTTTTTCACTTGCAAAGCTTATAATATGGTCTTTGTGAAAAAATTGTGCTATAACTGGAAATACTTTAGCTGGCATAACTTGTGTGTAGTTCTGTATTAATGTCATATAAGGTGGCCTCTTAATTTGTGCATATAGTATTTCAGCAATACCAGCAAAAGTTAAATGTGGCAGTATTTCTCAGATGGGGTCTACTGAATACACAAGTGCAGAGATTATGTCAATTTATAAGGAATAGTTGATGACTTCTGGGGCACATCTCTGTGCTGATCTCACTTTAGTTTCACCAGCCAAAATCACAGCTTTAATGTAATAGTTTAATCTAGATAAGGCAGGGTTGTAGTCTGTCCTGTTGGACATTACAGTTTTCAATCAGGACAATAGTGTCAGTGATGCCATTGTTAATGGGCGATCTGGTGAAAGGCCAGTGACGACTTCTGGTGACACAGTGACAATGCCTGAAAATGGAAATGGCTTCTATGCTACGTCCTTCAGGTTCTGTACTTCATCCTTAAAAAGCTTCCCCCAGGTGGCAGCAAAGACTGAACCGGTGTTTCGGTTCCTCTTTCCGGTACTGCTGGGACTAAACAATCAGTTCTGCGGGTGGTGCTGCAAAACTTTGGAATAAGTATAACTGATATGTTAATACATATATTTTTTTTTTCTATTTTTTACATACATTGCAAGTGCTCTGAGTTTTCTGATCTAAAGGGAGTTGTAACTTCAGTCAGTGAAGTTTGTATGAATTTCATGAAGTTGAGATGCACCACATAGACTTACACAGTATAGCTTTGCTGCTACAGTTCAGTTTCACTGAATATATTTTTACAAAATTATGTTTACTGAAGTATGGTGTTTCTAAGTCTTAGTTACTTTAAAGCATGGTAAGATATGACAGTTATGTTACTGCTGCACTGAAAATTAAATTATTGAAGTGTATCTATAATATCTTTTTCAACACCCTATCTGTAGGGATTTTAGTTTAGTAGGTTTGAAAGGTCCCTTTCCTGTCACAAAGGCAGTAATTGAAATGGGCTTTGTTCTCTGAAAAAAATAAAAATCCTTTGCACTGTATATTAAGTAGTAACAATAGCAACATTCTGAAATTAATATGGATACATGTGAAGAGACACAAGCCTTTTCAAGGCAGCTTGATTTTTAGCAGGTCATTTCCCAAGAGAAATAAGCAGCTCATGACACCTGTTTATTAAAGCTGTAAAGCACAGTATGTGGAAACAAGCCATGGTTGTTCTGTATGTCAAGACATCTAATGTGTGCATTAAAAACACTACAAACTAAGAGACTGAGTCCCTAAGAAACTTTCTGCATTGAAATGTTCTGTTTTTCTCTCTTTTCAGACCCCATCAGCTGATGCAGCAGTAGAGAAAGAAGCTAAGTCTGAGTAACAATGGGTACCAAGTCTTTAACTGGTGGTCCTTATACCTTTCTTCTTGTACAATTCAGAGGAATATTTTTATCAACTATTTTGTAAATGCGAGTTTTTTAGTAGTTCTAGAAAACACATTTTTAAAAAGGAGAGAATCCCAACTCAACCCATTTTTTTACATATTTAGATAAGTGTAAATGCTTTTTTTAAGTGGTAAAATCATGTACTGGTTGTCTGTTTTCTATGAAACCAGAAATTAATGGCATATTACATTAAGGAGAGGGCTTGGGAGCCTTGAGGCTTCACGTTCCATAGACTGAGGGACAGTTTTTCTATCCTATTAATGAAGCATGACACAGATCAGACTTTGGAATTCAGAATATGTTGAGAATGTCTTAACATTTTAGTTATTTATCTGTGGTTGTACCATCAGTAGAATTGCTTATCTAATAAAACTGCTCCCTAGTGTTGGATTTCTTGCTGAGTGATGTTATATCTGTGACAAAGTTATTTCTTGTAGTTGCAGCTTTATTTTTCCCAGCAACTTCGTAGCTGTGATGTGAAAGATTGGAAACCTTTTATTATATCTTTAAATACTGGCTAAGTAGAAGTCTATTCTTGGCAGATGTAACTTGTTAGGTTTGTGTTTGAGGTACTGGAACTTCACATTCAGTTTTAAAGGACAGCTTGTCTACAAATATCGAACAAGAAGTATTTGAAATAGTCTTAGGAAAAAAAACACAATAGTTTTTAGATTTAAAAAACTATGTGAATAAAAAAAAAATGTAAAATTGTTCATAGTGTCTGTGATCACCAAACAGAAGCAAAATAAATCTTGATTATGAAAGGATGTTTCTGTAGCTGCTGCATTGACCCTGACAATTCTCAATATAAATGGTGCAATTATTTGTTCTTAACCACATTCTTAATATTAAATTGTGCTTTTCAAGAGACGGCTGGTAATGCAGGGAATAGGTAGCAAGTAGAAAACTGCAGTTGTGGAATTAATCTTTCCAGTTTGAAAGCTGATAGCCCAGTACTGCTTTTGTAATCCTAAAAGAAAGTAAAAAAAATTAAGTATAAGCATCAGACATTTTCACCTGTTTGGAATCTAAGATTTGCATATCCACTCTTGTGTAAATAACTGCTTTAAGGATGATTGACAAAGCAGTCCCCTTGAACATGAATTGATCAGATAGGCTGCTGTCATGTTGGAACCATATTGCTATTTTCCTAAATCCTGCCTTAAAATCAATAATGCTTTAGATATTTGGGGAAAAGTAAACCTTGGCTGTGAAATTCCACAGGTGTAGCTCATTGTATATATTGGAACCCATCAGGGATGTGCCATGAAACAACCTGCACAGGAGCAGGGAGGGAAGTACAAGGAAACTTCCCTTTTGGTACTGCTGAGCTTTTTGGGTGAGCTTACTGTGCTGTGAGCAGGTGAAGCCACTCTGAGAGATTGCAGGTTGACAGAGCATCATTTCAAATAAAATACACTTGTGCTGAGGAGCTAATTCCTGCAGTACAAAACTGTCCTGATTCTTCCTTGCTGTATTTCAGAAAATGGAATCAATCTTGTTAAAGATTTAATATCCTTTCATCAGAAAGGGACATACTAAGTATATATTACTTAACCTTAAGATTAAAAAAAGAAATCAAACACAGTACAACACTACTTCAGTTCGCTCACAGAGTGCACAGTTGTTTTGGTGGTTTGTTGTTTTTCTCCCTCTATTTAACATTATTTTACCTAACAGCAGCATGTAGCAGCAGCATGGCTTTATCTTACCAGTCTATTTGATACCAGTCAGACATCTGTCAGCATCATCTTGGGAGGAGGAGTTATGATTGAAAAGTAATGTTCTCTGGGGTTTTTTTTTTTGTTTTTTTTTTCCACTTGACCAATAACTTGTTTATGCTCTTAAGTGACACCTGCAAACACAGTATCTGCTTCCTGTACATTTTGTGTCTTTTTCAAATGCTTATGCAGTTATTTAAAACAAACAAACCAACCACTTGTTCATCTGTAACTTGATTTTCTTAAACAGTGCTTTAATTAGAGAAAGTATTTCACCCTTTTTACCTCTTCAGTATTGAAGCTACTTTTTCTTTAGCATATATATATATAGGATGTCTTCCAACACTGGACTACAGTATGCTTCTAGTCTGCTTCTACCACAGCTGTGTTCCCAGAGAAGTCCACTTGGCATTGGCAGTGGTATGGGTTGAAGTTCTTGGATATTCCAAAACTGTAAATTTATGCCACTTTTTTTCATTCCTCCTGCCTTCCTTCCTGACCCTCTCTCCAGTTAACCTGCTTTGTTGGTTTAGCTCAATAGTAACATGACAAAGCTACATAATATTCTTTACTTTCTGTTTTTACCAAGTGAAAACCAACAGTTTAAGTGGCTAGTAAATTTCCAGGTAAATACCCCTAAATAACCTCTCTGACCTCCTTTTACTGAATGCCTACTTTGCACATTTTGAATCTCTGATGCTGAGATCTTGTTGACTTTCAACATCTTTCTAACATCTCTCATCCACTGTTCAATATATTGTAACTGCTCCCTAATATTTACTCGTGGGAACAAAAAGTTACTTTTTTATGATGGAAATGAAAGGTCTCTGCAAGGGTGAATCAGTGACAGAATTTCTTATGCAGGAAAAAGGAATTTTCATGCTGGCAAAAGGAAAGGACAGAGGTAGTTCTACCAGGAGCAGCACAGCCCACATGAGCCAATGAATTATGCAATAGTTTTTCGTAATTACATAAAGCATGCCTAGTAAACATGTAGGTGGATCAACAGAATTTTGATTGATTCTGCAGCAGGCAGGTGTACTATTGCCCTTCTCCATACAGCATGCGATGCCAAAGTGTAACTAAAAAACCCCACCAGTTCAGTTACTGGGAACATGAGGAATTGTATGTATTGGCACTAGATGTCCATCCTGCCTGTGGAGAATTGAAGGCATTTAAATTTGTTCCACAAGAATTTCCATGGGCATGCTTCAGAAAAAGCATTCCTTCCTGTCTGATGACAGATACATTGGCTCTGCAACTTGGGAACAGAATGACAGCTAACACAGATTTCCACACAGCACTGCGGAATGCATAGGTAACGGAGAACCTTCCATTTCGAAATACAACATGGAAGAGAACAAAATGTTTCTTTTGAAGTTACTCAATTGTATTAGTGTGTTGCTACTGGTTGTTCTGGTTGGGAGGGTGCTGTGTCATACAGCACTGTCGCGGAGCTCATTTTGTAGTGTCAACTGTATCTCAGCTCCTTTGAAAAACCAGCACAGCCAGGATGCTGAAATGCATCCAGATTTACCTAGTGAATTCTGACTGTGAAATCCAGAGGAACACAGGTGGCCTTTAAGAACAATGCAGCTGAACCTTGCCGCATAGAGGGAGCAGAAAAATCGTGTATGTGTATTAAAGAGCTTTTTTTTTTTTTTTTTTTTTTCCTGCCAACCTGAACTGTGATGCAGTACTAGGTAGGTGGAAAAGAGCAGGAAGCACAGAGGCAGCTGTCCGGGGAAAGTGCTTGCTGCTGGGCTGTCACATCAGGTGCACGAAAAGCTCTTTATTTAAAGCTAAAAAAGCATGAGCTCTTGAGATTAACAAAATACATCCCTATTTTTACAATGATAGGTAAAAATATCGTACCCAAAAGTTCTTAAAATGCGTTATCAAGCCAAGACGGGAAATTAACAAAGCAAGGATAGTCTAGATGTACAGCAGGAGTATAGCCATTGCTACATATTTGCATTCATGCGGGGCAGAAGTGCAGTTCGATTCTACGAAGGAAAAAGGAGTAATTTCTCCAGGAAGAGGCTCCCGCAGGCAGGGTGGGATGTAGGGAAAAAACCCAACTCGTTTGGAAAGGTTGATGCCAGCGAACGAACACCTTGAGAAGTGGGGTAATACCGCTCCCAAACCTGGGGTTCAGGATTGCCGAGGTGCTCCCCAGCATGGCAGCCAGGGAGCCCCCGCGGCACAGGAGGAGCCCTTCTCAGCCTGAGGAGTTGGGCGATCCGCCTCAAGTGACAAACAGCCGAAACACGATTGAAAAAAGCGTGGTATTAGGGGATGCGGTGGTTGTAAATACACTCGTGCTGCTGCCCGAGCCATTCCGAGAGGAAGCACCGCTCCACCCCGCTCCAGCGGCCGCTGCCAAACAACGTTCAAGGCAACGTTCTTTCAGGCGAACGTCTGGGCCCCGCGTGGCCCTGGGGAAGGGCTCGCTTCGCCGACAGCTCTCGGCTCCTTCCTGCCGAGACGGGCCGGACCCTTGCCTGGGGCGGGGCAGAGGCCGCGCCGCCGTCCCCTATGGCGACGAACGCCAGCAGCGTGGCTCGCGCCGGCATCCCGGCGGGCCCGCGCGCTCCCGGCTGCCCACATCAAGCCAACGGCCGCGCCGCGTGACAGCGCCCCGCCCCTCAGCGTTCATCAGCGACCGCTTCCCTCATCCGATCCTTCCGCGCCCGGGCCTCTGATTCACCCACCGGGAACTTTCTCTTCCCGCACCCCCCCGTCCGCCTCCCGCCGCCCTCTCCGCACCGTTGCCCGCTGCCACATAGGGAACCCTCTCCCCGCGGCGGCCATCCCCCGCCCTCCCTTTTCTCCCCCTCTCCTAACTCAGGCCTGGGACTATTTTTTTTTCTCTCCCCGCCTCCCCTCCCTCCCTCTCTTCCTCCCATCCCGGGCGTGCCCGGCGCAGGTGGCAGCGGCGGTGCTGTGTGGCTGGTAGCGCGGCTGCGATGGCGGCGGCGGCGCCGCTGAGACTGCGCTAACGCCAACGCAGGGGAGGGGGGAGAGGAGGAGGAGGAGGGAAAGGAAGGGAGGGGAGGGGAGCCGGAGCGCAAGCGAGGCGTCCGGCGGGGGGAGGGGGGGGACGGGGGCGGCTCTTGCCCGCGCACGGAGGGGAAGGAGGGGAGGAGAAGAGTGGAGGGAAAGGGGGGGGGCGGTTGGCTGTCGGTTGGCGGTGGGGGAAGGGCGGCGCTGACAGGGGCTATGCCGAGCCGGGCCCTGCCCGCGCCTGGCGCTGCTTGAGCCCTAATTCCTACCCGGGCAGCAACGGCCGCCGCCAGCAGCGAATTGTGCCGAGCGAGCGAGCCAGCGAACCAGTCAGTGAGTGAGTGAGTGAGTGGCAGCCGCACGTCCGGGGCAGTCATGGCTGAGCCCCCGGCCTCGTCCAACTCCGGCGGCGGCGGCGGCGTGTCCCTGCCGCTCATTGAATCAGGTAAAACCGCCGGGGCGCGAGTAGCCGCGGGGCCAGGGCGAGAGCTGCCGCCGCTGCTGCCTGCCGCCATCTTCCTGACCGTGATTATGAATTACAGTCACCCCGGGGGCTTCCCCCCCACCTCTCCCCCCCAGCCCCAGCCCGCTCCGGACTCATCCCCCGTCTCTCCCCGTCTCTCTTGCAGAGCTCTATTTCCTCATAGCTCGGTTCCTGACCACCGGGCCCTGTAGGAGAGCGCTGAAGGTGAGTACGGGAGTGCCGCACACTCACCTGGGCGTACTGGCTGGCACCCCTCGGCCGTTCGCTGCCGCCGAGAGTATTAAAGGGGAGGTGTGAGCTGCCGGTCCCCTCATTCCCCCTCTTCCCCCTCCCCCTCCGAGCCCGGTCGCGGCAACAGCCGCATGTGAAGCCAGAGGTTTGCTCGTCCCTGACTGGTTTTTTACCTTTTTGTTTGCAGGTGCTGGTGCAGGAGCTGGAGCAGCACCAGGTCTGTGTGGGCTCCGGTGAAACCATCTTTTGATGTAGTCAAAAGTTTACTTTACTTTAAAAGTCATTCGAGTTTCTTACACGCTACTGTCTAACTTTTCCCTCTCAACACACATTGTTTTGGATGTGATGTATCTCTCCTTGCCCTTTAACCATTCCTTTTTATTTATCTTTTTTTCCTCTTCATTTAGTTGCTTCCTAAAAGGTTGGATTGGCAAGGAAATGAGCATTATAGAAGTTATGAAGAATTGGTGAGATATTTTTTTTTTATTAATTAGATAATAACATTGATGTTAGACCCTTTATCTTTAAGAGAAGGCCCAGAGCTTTACCTTCAAGTTTCATTCCGGCTCTGTTAAGACACTGGAGTTGTTTTGGAAGGGGCCTTTAATTTCTTTACGTTAGACTAACAAAAACGCAAGTGGTGTTTTAAATTCAGGATATTGTTTACATAGCAGAGGTGGAGCTTGGCGTTGTGCACTGCTACATGCCACTGCCTACATATAGGGGAGAACCAATCTGAAGCAAGGTTTCATTCCAGAGTTTCATGAGCAAGTTTGTTACGCGTGTTTTGATTTGATGGTATTTATTTTCTGGTTGGCTTCCTTCATCAGTCCCCTTCAACAGATTAGGAAATGAAATCGCTGTTCAGAAATCAAGGGTTGGCAGTTCTGGTGCCTGAGTATGCTCTTTATCTCTTGTTACTCACTGGTCATGGCTTTGTTTCTAAATACTAGAATGATGCGAGTGCTCTCTTAACAGCACATAATTTATGCCTTGTATGGCTCATACTGTTAGCTCTAAATGTTTAAACTTGTATCCATTTCAAAAAGGAGGGCTATCTTTCTCTTGGTGTTATATTTTACTGTTTCTTAAATAGCAAAATAGGTTTGGCAGTTGAATCTGGTGAAGTGATGGCCTGGTGGTGCCTGCCCAGTGTGGTTTTATCCTTCATTATTTTAACTCATCTTGGGGTTTTTTAGATGCCTGCTTATTCTTGCTTTCCCTCCCTCTAAGATTCAGGCATTCCAGGTTAATCGACTGGCTTATCCTTTACCCATCAGTTAGATCCCCTTGTCTCTTGTGTAACACTTGTGGAAGACCTCAAAATCATATTTTTACAGAGAATGAATGATTTAAAAAAAAAACAAACCAAAACATTTTCTTAATTGTTTAAATTGTGCTTAAAATGATAAGTTGGATTCCATTTCTTCTACTTGTCAGTGTGGTCACTTGAGCAAATAAGGTCTTAATGCTTCAAGTGACTAAAAATCCTAGTCTTGTTAAACGGGAATAGTTTCAAGCTCTGACTTGAATTCAGGAAACATGAAAGTAGTATTAAGTTTAAAAGGATTGCTTGAGTGTTTGGTGTTTTGTTTTGTTGGTGTTTTTTGTTGGGGTTTTTTTGAGATCTGACTTAAGTGCAATTTTGTTCTGTTTTTAAATTGTGTTATGCATATGCAGTTGTCACATTAGTTCTTTAATATGTGCTGCTTGTACCTCTTTCCTTTTAATAGTGTTGCAGAATATCCAAATTAATATACCGAAGGTTTTATTTTCTGCTTTTGAGGGGCTTTGGGAACCTCTTGTCCCACTGGTCTTGCTCTGAATTTTTGGAGATGGAAAGAAAATGCAATCATGTGGTGTGATTGTTTCTTTTCCTCTCTGTTCATTGTGGACTTGGAGTAAGACTTGGTTCCCCAAATCTGAGTAAAGTAGTGGTATAGTAAACTAAATTAATTGCAAGGTTTTGTATGCATGCTTCTATCAGGGTATGTAGTTTAAATATGTACTTCTTGATGATGGCATGCAAACAAAATGGTTTATAGTTCTTGGCAGAAAGCATTATAAGCTGAGCTTTCTGTCCTGACTTTGATCTACTTCTCTAGACCAATTCAAGAAGAAAAATTTATAAAGAAACCAAGAAAAAGTGCATTTTGTGGTACCATAAGATTCTCAATATCAACCTTAAGCATCTGATGAGCTGATTTGCTTGGATATATTTGACTCTGCTGTGATGTTAACAATTTCACTGATACTGCTGACCCCCTTTCACCTCCCCCGCCCCCCATGCCCTCAAGAATACAACTGAAACCACTGCAAGCTTTACGTTACTTGAATTTTTATTACTAAAGCAAGTATTAGGCTGTGGCTTAAATCATACATTCTCAATACTTTGTGTGCATTTGGACAACTTTTTTTTTTTTTTTTTTTTTTTTTTTTAAACAGCTCTTACACTATAGCATATAGTATTTTTATTCCCACGCTTGTGATGACAAGATCAGCCTTTTCAGGGCTTTCCTCAGCTAAGTTAAGTCAGTAGGCTAAGGGAATAGCATCAGGAGCACAAGCTCGTTCTACCTGTGTTATGAGCTGCGTGGGCAAGAGGCCACATACCTGTGTTGGTGTGGCCCTCTGCCTCTCCTGGATGTACTGGCTGGTAATAGTCTGGCTGCTGAAGTGGCAGTGTGGCTTCTGTGTCTAACTGGTTCTGACATAGCCAGATCAGAGAGAGGAGTGAGCATGGGACTTCTTGTGCCTGCTGATTCAGACCTCCTCAGCAGTTTAAAATATATGATTCTGATGGTTTGGTTTACTCAAGTCTGTGTAAATTCTACTTTGCGTATTTAATCTTTGGTGTTACTGTTATTTAGAGTTGGAGAAGGATTTTTTTCACTGAACTCTGGAAAGTATAGAATGAAAAAAATCATCAAAAACTACACACATCTCTTCTTGACTGGGGCATCTGAGTGTCTGTGAGGGTGTAGTTTTAGCGTTGTTAGATGTAGATAGTATGGGATCCTTCTGGAAGGGGTGGATGATTGTTGTGATCCTTTTGGTTTCAGGAAGTCGGGCAGTCTTACATAGTACTGATTCTTCAAAGAAACTATTTCCAGAGAGATTATACTCAAACATAGTACTTTACAGTTAACTGAACAAGCACTGTGTGACTGAAGTACTACGTGCATAAATTATTGTGCTGGATGACAACAAAATTCTCGATGACCTTGAGTTATGAGGGTTTGAATTTTATTTTTCTATTTTTAATAGTTGGGTGAATTGGGCAAAGACATTCATTCTAGGGTGCTGCACATATGGGTGCCATACGTGTGAGTATTGCAGGCTTTCAGTAGTAAAGTATTCAGGTGAAGAGAGTAATTTTACTGCAGTTATTTTTAGTACAGTTTTCCTGCTGTTTCTGAGTATTCAATTCAGTAGATTACAGCTTAAAAGAGTTGATTTTGGGTTTTAAGTTGAACTCTAAAATATTGAAGCAACGTTTAATATACTAGTGAATAATGATGTTTTTAGCTTCATCTGTTCTGGAAATATAGATTTTAAAACTTAAATTTCTGTCAGGTGCTGTCCAACAAACATGTGGCTCCAGACCATTTGTTACAAATTTGCAAGCGCATTGGCCCTATACTGGATAAAGAGATACCACCCAGCATTTCGAGAGTGAATTCCTTACTTGGTGCAGGGAGACAGTCATTGCTACGTACAGCAAAAGGTATGTCTTTTTGTTCTTTTAAATGGTATTTATGCATTTGCATAAGTATATGGTGAAAACTTTAGGAATGCTTGAAAATGATGAGCTTTTACCAATATTGGCCCCCATTTCTGTGCTGTGTTTAATCAAGCAAAACACCAGTGATCTGTGTATTAATGTTATAACTATAAAGTTATACCTATATATTGATTATTATGGAGAGAAGGTTTTAAGTTGGCGTCACAAGAGTTATTGTTACTTTGAGTGCTCAGACTGCTGAACCTTACCAGCTTTCAGTGTCACTGCAATAAAAAGAATCATCAGGACGTGGGTGCTGCTCTGCTTATCATCTGCTAAAACTTCCAGTAGTCTATTGGCCCATGTTGGTTTTGAACACAGGTAGCTGTTGTGCTGTATTCAGTGCAAATGTGAGACAGTAACACCAGCTTTCTGAAAGGTTTCTTGCTTAATGCAAATGACATCAAAACTAGTACCTGTGAATTTGGCTTTGCCCAGAATTTAAAGGGAATTGTTGGCCATGCAGTGGCTTATGCATATGCTTTATTTGATTTACTTTTTATTTTACTATTTATTTTATTATTTTTTATTTATTTTTACTTCTTTTTAAATTTGATTTGCTTTTATTTGCTTTAGATTTTAGCTTTTTGAAGTTTCTTGGAGGTGGGTGTTTATGTCTGTAGGACGTTCTGTTGGGTAGCTAGATACTATGATGTGTGACTTTTATGGGATACTACTTCATTTCCAGTTATCTATCCTAAGTGCTTTATATGATGCACACTGAATGAAAATGACTCTTCAATCATGACAGTCAGGATTGCAATTATTTTTGCATGACTGTGGCAAAATATGTCTATGTGGGAGTATTTTTTTTAAGACCGACCTGCAGAATTGACAGGTTGAAAGGGACCTCAATCTAGTTATGTAATTTCATTGTAATAAATATTCAATAAATAATATTTATGAATAAATATTCATTGAAAATTTAAAAAAATCTTAAACGCAACCGAGAACAAGAAAGAAAAATGCAGCTGAAAAGTTTTTTGCTGCAAACTGCAGGGATGTCACCATTTAGAAGTAGTTTCAAAGTCTGGTGGTCGGTTGTGGGTTTTTTTTTCACCTCCTATTACTTTATTAAATGGATTTTTCTCTCCTCATGAAAAGTTTTGGGGAATTTGGTGTTGTGTTTTTTTAGTTGTTTCAACACTGTGTTTAAGACCACCTATAGGTACATTACTGTGTTTTGGAACTGCAACTGTCTCATCATTTTTAAAATGTACTTAAGATGAACTTCAACCATCTGGTTTTAAAGATTGCAGGAACACTGTTTGGAAGGGTTCTGCCTTTGCTGCTCTTCACAGAGGAAGACCTCCTGAAATTCCTGTGAACTATGGGACACCCCCAAATCTTGGTAAGTTCTTTTCAACACTCATCAGTGCATATCTTGATACTGGCCTTGCTACAACACTGAAAGGTGCACCTCAGAACTGCATCTGGAGGCTTATCTGGAGAACTTCATATGACTTCACTGGAGTTATGCATTGGGTACAAAGGTCTGCTTACAGCACTAGAGACAGACATGTCTAGATGACATCATTTTCTTTTATAAAGCCCTTGTATTAAGAGGATAAACCTACCAAAAACACTAATTATTGTTCTTTGGATAGAAGGACTCTTTTATGATTAGAGGTATAGAAAGCCATGGGAAAATAAAGATAACATTAAGAGCTTCTTATGTATAGACTGAAGTTTTGGTTGGAGCTGATGTAAAATACTGTCTTTATAGTGAAAATTGCAAATACAAACCCCCCTGACTTTAGGAAATCCGAAAATCACTTCTAATAGGTCCTTAAATAAAGCATTAATGGAAGTTAAATAAAATCATGCTTTAAAATAGACCTGCTTTGAACAACAGTACGTTCACTCTTTGATTTCTTTGTGTCTTAGTGGAAGTACATCGAGCAAAACAATTAACTGGATATGCAAAATTCAGTACTTCGTTTCCAGGAAGTATGTATCAGCATGTCAAGATGCACAGACGGATTCTTGGCCATCTTTCTTCTGTGTATTGTGTTGCATTCGATAGGACTGGACATAGAATATTTACTGTGAGTTGACAAAGTGGTTCCAAATGTGAATATAGTTTCAGATGGATGCATGGAAAAGAATTTTGAAAAGCATGTTATGCTAAAACTTCTGAAGGTGGATATCGGTAGTATTAAAACGTGGTTGATTAGCTCCACTGCTGTACTTAAATAGAACAATTTGATGTAATTAAAGGGTGGGAGCACGTAAGAAATTGTACTTAGTATCTGGTCATGTGACGACATGGGTAATGAAGCTTTATTCAGTGATGTAGTTTGATACTAAGAATGTTCATGTTCTCTATAAAGCATCAGGAGAGATTGCTTTTACAGAATAGTATTTTCATTGGCCTTTAATGTAAGGAATCACCTCAAACTTATTCCAGACTTTTTATATCAAACAGTATAGATTGTGTTGATCGTGGTGCAACCCTAAACCATAAGTGAACATTTTTGCATTTTGATTTAATGTTGTTTCTATGACTTTTTCTTTCAGATTACGTAGCATACAAAGTTTTAAGTAGAAGTGTAATTTACCATGTGTGCAGAAAAGCACAGTTTCCTTCTTAAAGGGAAACCTAAAACTTCTATCCTGAATGTCTTAGAAAATCCTTGCTGAGAATAGTATATATTTCTTTCTAGGGCTCAGATGACTGTTTGGTAAAGATTTGGTCAACCCATAATGGCAGATTATTGGCCACGTTACGAGGACATTCAGCAGAGATTTCTGATATGGCTGTCAATTATGAGAACACTATGATTGCAGCTGGAAGCTGTGATAAAATGATCAGAGTGTGGTGTCTGAGAACTTGTGCACCAGTTGCGGTTCTCCATGGACACACAGGATCCATTACCTCATTACAGGTAGGTTGTTTTGTGTTTTGGTGGTTGGTTGTTTGCTTTGGTTTTGTGTGTTTTTGCTTTTTTTTTTTTTTAATGTTTCTGCATGTTGAAGTACAAATAATGTAGATGGGTTGTAAAAAGCAGTGAGTCCACCAAACTTCAAATTTTCACTTGACAGTGTGGTATGGAAAGCTTGAAGATATAATCAAGTAGTAGAAAACGAGAAATAACGTGGGCAAAAAAAAGATGCTGTTGCACCTGACTTCAAAAGTTAAAAGTCTGCTTTAGTAGTTGGATTTGGATTTATGGGCCACTGTAAGATTAGCTAACTATCAGTTTGGTGAGAAATAACCAGTTTCCTTGGCTGCTAGTTGAAATTGTGAAAAATAGTTACATGAATGCTCTATACCAACAGAGCCTTGTATTTTTTGTGTTATAACTTCATGAGAAGGAAGGTTAGTACCTTTTCTCCTCTTTGTGGGGAAAAGTACTTTGTGGTTGCTGTTACTAGGCTAAGAAAAAAACTTGTCTGTTTTACTTTTCGTGTCTAAATGCAAGGAACTGATGTTGTGTTTCCCATGTAGGCTGGCACGTGAATGGCAAATAGCTTTATCTGTTCCTGTCAATGTGGCTTTCACATGACTGAGATTATCTCTGTATGACTGCCTGTGGAAATATTAAAATCTGAACTTCTAAATATTTATGTAAAAAATTGTCAAAACCACAGGAGAAAAAACCCCCCACTAATTAAAAAAAAAAAAAAGTTTCCATGCCTCCCTGAAATTGGGTATTTTACTTGAAGATAATGATGGGAGACCTTCTTCACTTAAAAAAGATCACTGCCTGTACTAGTTGAGCTGTTGGAATCAAAGAATTTCTGGGAAATACCATGTCCTCCTATTGCCTGTTACTGGAGATCTGATATGGTGGTTTACATGGGGGTGTGTTCTGATCCAGAATGTGATTCTTACAACCTCTGTGACAGGGATATGTCTCTTAATCTCAAAAGTATAAGTTATTTCAAAAGTGCAGAGATGTTGCATTAATTGTAATACATTGTGCATTTAAATTTATGGGTTTTTTTAAGTGTTCTGAATAATACTGTAATTGCAATATGTACAGTTTATCTGGCCATTTCTAATAGTAGTAATTGCTGAGCAAGTTGTTAAACTTGTGACACTTGTGTTCTGTACAGTATTATTGTGTGCATAGCATCAAATCCATGTCTTAGAGAAGCATCCACAAGGACTTCCTATAAATTTCTGTGTGATACTTGGTTACACATACTTGGGCTATCTCATAGATGATGCTCTGCTTAATTATAGAATTTACCAAATAAGCCTGTATAGTGAAACTTGCTTCTGGTTGTTTTGGGGGTTTTTTGTGGGGGGTCTCCTCTGCTCATCACTTCATATGTTGCCAACGTGTTTGGTGAATGATTGTGATTACTTAAGACTTAAAAAACAAAGCAGTGAATAAATTGATTTTATGCAATAAATAATTGAAACATAGACTATACACTTACTTTGAAATGTAGATGTTATTTTGTAAACATTTATAATGAGACTTACCAACAAATGCATTAGCAGTTTTAGTTGAAAAATCCAAAGATTTTACAGTAATGATTTCAGAAGTTAATAAGCAGTTTTTAAATATCTGTTTCTTTATCTGTCTGCTTTTACTTTATTTAGTTTAGTCCAATGGTGAAAGGCTCCATGCGATACATGGTCTCTACTGGTGCAGATGGAACTGTTTGCTTTTGGCAATGGGATACAGATTCCATGAAATTCAAGTACGTAAATAGGTTGCTGATTAATTCTATGCTGTATTATGCTTGTTTATATAAATTGAGTGTTTTCACTAACTAAAAAAAATTGTCTGTGATAATAAAAATGTATGGAAATAATCTTTTACTTAATTATTTTAAAATACTATCACTAGGTATATCCTTTACAAATTTGCTATACTGTTGTACTGGGAGATTAGTCGGGAAATACATTAACTTCTTAATACTCTAGAGGTAAAATACTAGACAGATGCAAACATAAATATGTTGGAAA
Source organism: Phaethornis superciliosus (assembly GCA_023637945.1). Taxonomy (NCBI): domain Eukaryota; kingdom Metazoa; phylum Chordata; class Aves; order Apodiformes; family Trochilidae; genus Phaethornis; species Phaethornis superciliosus. The sequence continues at coordinate 108,494,546 of JAJQWJ010000001.1, read as the reverse complement.
AGTATAATAGAGTTTTTTGTTTGTGTTTAGATTTTAATAACTGTGTGATACTAGGATGTTTTTTACAGATCTTGCATGCAGAGTATGTTCAGGATAGGCTTTAAGTTTTCTCTATATGATTGTCATTTATTTGTACCAAAAAAATTTAGATTATTAGCAGAAAAAGTGAGATCTGGGACAATCAGTCTGTATCTAGTATTATGCCATATAATGGTAGTTAGTATAAAATGATCCATTATACATTACGCCAGCTTTAAAAAACAAACAACAAAACAAACAAAAACAAACACACAAAAACAAACAAAAAAACCCCCACAAAGCAGCAACCAAAAATCCAAAACCAGACCAGTACCTCAGGGAGCAGATTTTTTTTCTGTTTACTCAGGTTTACAGCGTTAAGGTAGTAGAGTTGCAGCAAAAACTATCAAAGGCATAGTTTCATCAGAAGAATCTTTTAAGGTTGTGAGTTATCTAAAGAAAGTGTTTAAACTGAATGTATAATTAATTATTCTCCTAAAATTATGTATGAGATGTAAGCAGAGTTTAAGCATGGGCTTAAGTTTTAGGTTTAAGTATTTGTAGGTCTCAAAGCAGCACTCTTAGGATTTGAATCTCTGTACTGTGTGTCATATAAGCATGAGAAATACTGTTATACTCAAGGTTGCCTTTGATAAACAGAAAACACTCCAACAGAAAAGTGGTGGAATAGTGGGTAGAAACTTAAAAAGCTTTTAAGTGGCACAGTTTGCTGATTTCTCTTTTTAATGAAGTTCTTCGTAGCTAACTAGTGAGGTTATGGCAATGTCAACTTGAAGAGTGTATACATGACTTGTAGAACAGGAAATTAGTCTTTTAAATCGCCATGTACAGAATGTTGAAAAACTTTTTTTTACTTCTGTAAGTTTTTATGATTTTGCACATTCTGCAGTAATGGTATTTACCAGACTTATTACAAGCCATGAACAGTGTAATACTGAGGGTAAGAGTTCAGTAGGAGGGTAAGAGTTCAGTACATTGTGGATATGTTAGGGAGAGGCTAAATCATACTGAAGGATGAGAGAATAAACATTCTTTGGCATGTCACCTTATGTGGCAGCATGTTGCAGAAATAGTTAGGCTGTGTGGACTTCAAATGTCATTTGTCTATGTGTCTATGATAATTTTGAAAAGTAAACCTTATTGCTCATCTGCCTACATAAGATGTATATAGATGTTATTGTACATATTTTGAAGTACCTTTTATGTAGATGTTTGAAGAAACACACCTTTGTTTTGAAACATTGATGAAAGTCAAGTTTTGTGTGTTATGTCATATTTTTAGATACTTTTTTAATTCTTTTTTTTAAAGCAATCGGCCAGTGAAATTTACAGAGAAACCTAGACCAGGAGTTCAGATGCTTTGTTCTTCATTCAGTGTAGGTAAGTATGTGCAGATAAGAGTTCAGCACTGTGATTCCTCTTCTCTCCTAGTGTATAGTTATTTTAATACTCTGGTTCTGACAGCTTTCATATACCCAAAATCAGCAGCTGTGTAGTAAGTAATTGTATATATGTGTATTGTTAGCTCATGACATAATGAAATAATATGACACTTGCCTTAGCTAACACTGGAAGACAGTTGAACTAAGTGATACTATTTTCCTTTTGCCATTGGTGATTTCACAGAAGTAAAAGTAACCTGATGCTTCTTTAATTTTTATCCATCTTTACTAGATTTTTATTTGTCTTTAATTACTTAGTATGAGGTCAGGGATTTGCAAAATTAGTTCTCTAAGATACCAGTCAGCAGCAGTGGAAGTGGTTACTGCCAGTAGTTGGGGTCCTTGATTCTGTGCAGGTTGAGATGATCATAGATGGTCATAAAGATCCCTTCTTTCTTAAGAATCCACAAATGTATCTGTCTGTAGAGGTGCTTCATTGCTTCCTTGCAGTCATCTCATTCTGATGTGGGTGACTTGAGGGAACATGAACATTAGAAGAAACTTGGGATTCCCAGAAACAAAATAGAAATCACACTGTAGCTTATTAACATTGTCAGGATATAGTTGCGCTTGGATTTGGCTTTTTTGAGAGTTTATTGGCTTGGTGGTGTTTTTTTGGTTTTGTGTTTGGGTTTTTTTTGTGTGTGTGTGAGGTTTTTTGGGTTTTTTGTTTTTCTTCCTCTTGGCACCTGTAAATGCTCTCAGATCTTGGTATTGCTGCCACCACAGCTAGTGGTATACTCGTACTGATTTACTTCCCTTCTACCCAGTTTTGAAGCATTTTACAAGCCACAAATAAGACCTATGCTACAGTGAAAGAGTCATCTAAATAATTCTGATGATGGCTAGCCATATTCACCATAATCAATGGCTTCTGTGTGCAATTAGTAGTGTTAGATGTTTCAACATTCCCCTAGTTACATATTTTTTAATCTTTTAACACTCAGTAAGCTATTTATTGTACTGTTTATTTTTACTGTATCTGAGGGAACTTTCCTGGGGCTAGAAGGCAGTTTACTTCCAATTTGTATGTCAGTGGAAGACTGTAAAAGTGACACTCACTAGGTTGTTTGGTTTTTTTTTTAAATGAGGCATCTGAGAAATGTTGATCTGCTTTAATTCTACAGTAGCTTAATTATTGCTTGTTTTTTTTACAGGTGGTATGTTTTTAGCAACTGGCAGCACTGACCATGTCATCAGGATGTATTTTTTTGGCTCTGAAACACCTGATAGAATAGCTGAATTGGAAAGTCATGCTGTACGTAAAAATGCTACAAACCCACTAACAACATAAACTTGCAACTTAATACTGCTTGAAGTGACTCAGATTTAACAATGTTCTTTTATTGCATATTTTCAGAGCTTTTACTGAATTTAAGGGAGTCATCTCGATGTGACGACCATTTTAAAGGCTAGAATGTGTTCAGAATCTTTTCAGCTGGCTGTCATATATTTCTTGTCATTTTAAAACATGTGGTTTGCTCAGTTGCTTCCCTCTTACTCCAAGTATGCCCAGCAACCCGCGTTCCTATATGCAGTATACAGGAAGTAGATAGACTGAAAGCATGGATTTCATTACTCAGGTTATTTACCACTTCACACCTGTTGTGTTAAGTCTTTAAGTGGGGTTATTATGTGTCCAGAATTTCATGTCAGTTCTTGACCTTTGTTCATGCCTGCAGTGATTGTGAAAGCTACTTCACTACTTCCACGTAACAAGTCAGTTTACTGCCTTACTGTTATTCCCCTGTGTGTTTTGTGTAATGTATGCTGTGTCTGTACTTGCTCTCTTGACATAATTCACAGAAAAATATTTTGTTACATAAAATGCTCTCAGTTTTTATTTGTGTACCTAGTCTAGTGGACTCTGTGTTCTAAGGAATCTAAGTGAAACTTGGCTTACATTCATGTGCAGAAGGTGGAGTTGTTTTTTTTTTCAGCACTTCGTGCACAAAGAATCTAAATTTATTGGAACCCTTAAAACTCTTTGAGTGGCAGGTCTTAAAAATACTGATAATTTTGTTTGCCTTATGTTTTTGTTAATGCTGAATCTTACTTAAACCATTTATGTTAAAGAGGTAAGGCTTGATCAATACATATTTTGTATGCAGGGAAGACTTTCAGCTCTGAAGATAAACTGATCTGAGTGTGCTATCTGCTTTTACTATGTTTTTATTGTGATAAAATTATTATCTAATGGTATATTTAAGCAGGAGCAGGAACATCAGATTTCTCTTGACTAGTTGGCTTAGGATATAGGAAATGTGTATTCAAATACGAGTTAATCTGCTGTCATGTTGTTAATGGACAGTTACTTCATCTGTGAATCCTTCACAGTTAAGTGTGACATTTTTTTCAAGCTTGTGTTTTAAACGTGTTAATGGTTAGTGAATTCAAGTAAGTATTTGTTGGGATTGGGTCATCTTGCAGTTAAAACTGTCAGTAATTATACAATAGGCAGGTTGTTCATTCAGGTTTTACTAAGCTCAGATGTGTAAAAAATGTATGTCCTATTGAAAAAAAAAATTTCTGACAAACTGAACTTTTTCTTACAGGACAAAGTTGACAGTATCCAGTTTTCTAACAGTGGCGATAGGTAGGTTGAAAGATGCTCAAATGTTAACAAACAATACATTATTTTGGAATTAAGAATGTATTGTTCTAACTGGAGGTTTTGAGTAAGAAAATTCTATGTATTAGGAAGTCAAAAATGAAGTTCAGTCTAATGCAGGTGACTGTACTTACATTTCAGCTCTCTGTCTCTGTTGTTAGGCAATATCTTCAGACTGGCTGGGTTTTTTGTTTACGTGGAGGAACGTTACCACTTTTTAACATACCTGATATATTGTGGCTTCATAAACCTCTTCCCCATTCTTTCCTTTCAGATTCAGGAAGTACTGGATCAAAATAGGGAATGGGAAAACAATGCAAATTGTCTAAAATGAGTTTTAATAATTTTAGGTTTTTTTCCAGTCTGCTATTCTTTTTTTTTTAGAGAAACTGACTTAACAAAATTTTACAGCTGAATCAGGGGGGGGAATATCATGTAGAGTCCATTTGTACAATTTCACTCATACTTGGGGGACAGAATGGAGTCAAAATTGATCTCTGATTTGCCTGTAATTAATGAAGATCTGGATTTAGTCTTCAGGGTAGACTTGGATCTGCAACTATAATTTGCAGTGTTATTTTTATTGGGTTTTTCCAGTCTTCGTGAAAGTCAGATAACTGTGATTAAGAATACTAGTAATTTATATTAAATTCAGAAGTTGTCATTGTCTTCCTTTTAAAAATGTTTTTCTGCAACTTTGCTTGTCTTTGGGGCTATTATGTTGCACTGGTCCATCCATGTTGCCTGCATTGAAGTACCCAAAAAAACCCCAAAACTTTTCTTTCATTTGGTGACACTTCTGTGGAAGATGTTTAAGATTTATAATTAATCATAGCAAATCATGTCATGATACAATTAGCACAGAAACCTTTTCTGTGGGAGTCACATCACCTGTCTTTTTCAGGGTTGTGATTCATGGACTGGAGGAGTTATCTTTGTATGCCTTAAAATGTTTCAGTTCCTCTCTCCAGGATTTCCATTCTGCTGCACTGATTGTTGAGCAGTTTGTGAAATGGAAGTGTGAACTGCTGTGGTTTACACCTTGGTATCTTAAAGTAGATCACTGGTGGTGGTTTCTTATGCACAGTTGTGGGTGGGAACATCTCCAATGTTTCTGTGCTGATCTGTTACTGCCTCTGCTTCAGTATCTGATACTCTGCAGTTTCAGAATGGTTTCTTTTTTTTTTTTTTTTTTTTTTTTTTTTTATATTGAAATATTGTAATTGAGAAGGATTTGGAGATGAACTTGTGAACTGAGTTTAACTATGGGACTTGGTTCTCTGGTGGATTTGGACAGCTTTATTCATTTTTTCAGTTCAGAAAAACTCCTCCCTGGGCTTCTGGAAAAAAAGTTAATGGATAGTTAACCATAAAGAATTATCTTGCACACAAATTTAACATTCATTATTATCAGTCTTTCATTGTAACATTTTTAATTGTGATAGCATGTTAACTCTTAATATACTTTAAAGCAAATTATTTTGAAGATTAACTATTTTTAAAACTTCTTCAAGGTTTATAAGTGGCAGTAGAGATGGAACAGCTAGAATTTGGCGTTTTGAGCAAGCAGAGTGGAGGAGTATTTTGTTGGACATGTCTGATCGATTACCAGGGTAGGTGAAGTGTTCCTTTTCTGTTGTGTTAAGGCAGAAAGTTTGAAAAACTTAGCAAGCACACTTACTTACAGTCAAACTAGAGCAAGCCTTAGCAGTTTAATAATCAAGTAGTATGTTATGTGTGGGAATGAAGTGAGTGTTCTGGTGACATAATAACTTGCTAAATTTTAGTTTGTTCTTCAATAAATGCATTAATGTTTATATAGCTTTCAAGTCTATACTGCACCAAATTAATTACATTTCTTTAAGGAAAAAAAGTTGACAGGAAGTGACATAGATCTTTATCTGAATTTCAGTCGGACACCTGATATGTGACAGGAGGGACTTTTTTTGATTAATAAAAATAAAGTACATGATAACCTCTTCTAAGAGAGGTCATGACGAGTAATAGGTTTTATCAAGGACTGATCTTTCTGACTACTTTCATATATCCTATTGTACTTTTAAGAAGTGTTATTAGTGAAATATGCTATGGCATATGGTTTCAATAGTGCATTACAGATAAAGATCAGGGTATTATATGGCACTGAAGGGTCAGAGGATTTACAGTAGTACAGAATGCTTAGTCAACTTTTCTAGACATTAAGCAGAAATTAATCTGTAGGTGATTAGATGGAGGGATAGGATAAACACAGAAAACAAACCCTGACTCTAGTTGCTAATTGGAGGGAGGTTGCAAGCTCTTTTTATCATGCAGCATTTAAAAAAAAAAAAAAGCGATTTTACTAAGAAAGGAAGAGGTATTAATATTTGATATTTGATGGTTGCATCTTTCTGGTTTAATAGTAATTGTGTATAATTGTGAGAGTGTCTTTGTAAGAGAGGCTACTCTTCAAATATAGATAATATTGTGTGAAAGTGTGTTTCAGAGAAAGCTCTTGACTAAGATGCTGACAAGGGTGTGTTATAGTATCCTCTAAAGGTATATTGGGAAGAAAAACAAATTGAGGTGAATACAAAATATCCATAATGTGTTGTGAGTAAGAAAAAAGTCTTAATGTAGATGTTATCTTCTGTAACAGTTAGTTGAAGAGCTCCTGACTGTAAAAAATGAAAATTTTTGCAGAATTTTTTTAGGAGTCTAATTGTAGAAAAGTCTCCATGAAAAAAGAGAGCCTTTTTTGCCTTGCATCTCAAATGGGAAGGATGTTACAATGTAATAAGTGCACTAGACATCCAGATTTATTCTTCATTGCTACAAATATAATGATGTTTATGGACTAAGGCTTTAAAACAAAATTAATTTTAACTTTCCTTCCTTTGTGTGCTTTTGCCAACTTCTGTCTCATTCCTATTCAACTTAGCGACCCATGTTCAGAAGAAGACAAATTTATGAAGCCTAAAGTAACCATGATAGCTTGGAATCAAAATGATAACTATGTTGTTACGGCTGTGAATAATCATCTGCTCAAAGTTTGGAATTCCTATACAGGACAATTGCTGCATGACTTGGTGGTATGTGTTTTTACTTCCTTTTCTGAAGCAGAGGTCCTTCCTAGAATTGCAGTGATGTGCATGTTGAGTTCATAATTAGGCCTAATTTGTCTTGAAGTTTCTTTATGAATTAAAATGTAAATAAAGTGTTTCTTGGATTATTTTTTGTAAACTAAGCTAGCTGCCTTCTCCTGTGTTTGCACAGTCCTTCCCCTAGCTGCTCTGTTGAACTTGCATGTCCTGTGACATAATTAAAAGGTTTTGTGCAGAAATGTACTTGCCCATTGAATAATTCACTGTCCTATGGCAAAAACTCCATATTTCTAGAGTTCTTGATTGAATCTAGAAAATTATTAGATTTAGAATGATAAAAAGTCTTTCTAACTGCCTAAGGTCTTGCACTGCTGATGTACCACAGGTAGACATCCAGGTAGATAAACTATGGAATTTGTTAAATCCATGTATTTTTGAAGGCAGCTTGTAGGAGACTAATTTTCCAAAAGTCTGCATTTAAGGACAGCCTAATGCAGTGCTTTAGTCTCTACCATAAATATCCTACTGACGTTGATTAATGTCCTCTTATTTGCACTTGATATGCAATTTTAAATTCTAGGGGCATGCAGATGAAGTGTTTGTCTTGGAGACCCATCCTTTTGATTCCAGGATAATGCTGTCTGCAGGTCATGATGGCAACATCTTTATATGGGACGTTACCAAAGGCACAAAAACAAAGCATTATTTTAATATGGTAAGACTTTTTATACTCGTTTTGTTTCTTAACACACAGCAGTGTGTTCACATTTTAGTGGTGCCCAGCAATAGGACAAGGAATAATGGGTTTAAACTAGAACATAGGAAGTTCCACCTCAACATGAAGAGAAACTTCTTTACTGTGAGGGTGTTGGAGTGCTGGAACAGGCTGCCTGGGGAGGTTGTGGAGTCTCCTGCTCTGGGGACTTTCAGAACCCACCTAGCTGTGTTCTGTGGCCTGCCCTTGGTGATCCTGCTTTGGGAGGGGAGTTGGACTAGATAGATGATCTCTAGAGGTCCCTTCCAACCCCTAACATTCTGGGGTCGTTCTGGTTTAAAGAACTGTTAAGAGAGTACACACCACACCCTTTGTGCCTTTTGGGAAAAAAAGACCCCACCAAAAAAGTGAGCAACAGAAGCCCACCAGAAAAAAAAAAAAAAAAAAAAGCAAAAATTTATGTGTTCATTTTTTTTTCCCTGGAGCTTTTACCTTTTACTTTATTGCTTATTGTAATGGTAGGTGCAAAGGGACTAGGAGCCAGTTTTTAACAGTTAAGTGTGGCAGAAATGGGAGGTTGGGATTGCCTCTCTTGTCTCCATCCATTCTCTGCTCTAATCAGATGCTTCTCACTGGACCATTTGCCATGCTGAGTCAGTTCACAGATCTTCTGCAAAAGCAATTGTTGCTTCCTTCCACTGCTGCTTTCCTACAGATTTGAATTCAGTCAGGGGCATCTTGATAAGCCTCTGAGATAAGGAAGGTTAAGTATGAGAATTAGCACTTGGTGTGAGGAATGTTAGGTGTGGTGGAGCAGAGCATGACTTTGCTTTCATCACAGTCAATGTCTGAGGTCCTCTGTCTTGAACTGTTGTAAGGTGGTGTGAATAGCTGACATCAGGGCTTTTCCACTCTTTGGTACTGAAAATCTTGTTGCATCTCATTGGTTATAGTAATTTTCCTTAGCTGAGATCAGGTGCCATCTAAAAGACTGAAGGGTCTCCTTTTAGACCATCATTTCAAGAGTCGTATGGACATATATTTGTATTCTTAACTGTCATAAAACTTAAAATATTGTTACCATAAGCATCAGTGGACTGGGGCAGTTCTTAAGAGCTCCCATGACATTTTGACAGCTCCATTTGACAGCTCCCGATTGGCACTTTAAAATATGTTATTTTCTTTGACACTGAAGTAATCACCCAGTGCTTGTACTAGTTTTTAAATCCTTCTCTGGTTACAGTTGATAGCAAAGTGATTTTTTTTTTTCCTTTAGCTTTAAGATTCTCTGTGCTTTTCTTGAAAGTGGTTTAACAAAATCAGTGTATGTTAGCTGCATTCTAAGCAATGTACTAACAGCTAAAAATAAAAAAAAGCTGTTGTGTTTTTTTTCTCCTTAATAGTAAGTTTCCATACACTAACTGCATCTTTTCAAACTGCATGATTCAGTACTTAAATTCACACATCAAGGGGAAAAAAAATAAACTGAAGGTATTATTTGTGTTTTAATGGAGGTTTTTAATAGGTACATGACTGGTTTTGACAGTAATTGATTTCTGATGCTTTATTTATTATTTGTTTAAAAACAAAATGTCAGTTTTGAGTTTCTTTCTTTCAATCTAGATTGAAGGCCAAGGACATGGTGCTGTTTTTGACTGTAAATTTTCACCGGATGGGCAGCATTTTGCATGTACAGATTCTCATGGGCATCTGTTGATATTTGGTTTTGGCTGTAGCAGGCCTTATGAAAAGGTAAGTTCAGTTTTTTATGAGAACTGCTTATTCAAACTTCTAACTGGAACTTGTCATACTCGTTCCTCTAAAATATCAGATGTAAAAAATTTTGTATGGTTATGGGATCTAAGTACAATGGTTTCCTTGATGTCTCTGAGTTCTCTTCTATGTATGGTCCTGGCACAGCAGAAACAACCAGTGTATTACAGTCTCCTGGGAGTAGCTCTCAAGAACTTTTCTGGAATACATTTTTATCTTTCCACCAGCTAATTTGCATGTTAATTGTTCAACCTCAAAATTACTTCTATTTCTAATTTCTGAATATAGCGTAATGTTTAAAGATTGAAATGTAGTGTAAAGTTTGAATTACTACAGTAATTCACAAAAAAGCAAACTTTATGTTAAGAGTAATTTGCTGGTTTATTTCAGTTGTTAAAAGCTGTAGTTCTTTAGGCCTTTGGTTATTCAAACCCAGAGTCACTGTAGTAGTTTTGATGAATATTTACTTTTGCTTACATTAATCAACACTGTCAATTTCAAAATGTTGGGCTAAATGTTTTGCTTTTGATATCTTATCATCCTGTTTCTTTTTTGTTTTGATAAATGTGTATTTCTCTTTTGAAAAAAATTATTTTCATGTTGTATGGGAAATTTTTTAAAAATTTTTTAAAAGTTTATCTTTTTTGTATTCTCTACATCCTGCTCATCACTGTTAGACGCGAAGGTTCTGACTATATACAAATACTTGTGTAACTGTTTTCCTTCAGTTTCATGGATTTAACAGACTTTCACTTGCAGAAAAAAAATTCTGGTGGACATTGCATAATTAAGAAAGAACTTTGAGAGCTTATGTTGAACTTCAGACACTTATTTCCTTGTGTGGAAACAAATAAAAACTTTCTTAATGGTGTGGAAAAAAATAGGAGATGTAAAATACTCTTAAGTATAAAACAATGCTTCTGCTTTTAAATTATCTTTATTATTTGTCTCCCAAAAGCATTTTTTTTCTTGAAAAAGCACTATTGAGAATGAGAATACTGCAGCATCCATACAGGTTAATTGTAGCTATGCGTAACTCTTCTTGTTAGGAGTTTGTCCTTTTAGTTTTAGGGATACTTTACATACTTTAGTGTAATTTCTAATTCTCTGTTCCTTAGCATATTTTTTTTTTTTCAAATTGATAACATAAAAACTTAATTTCTTTCTAGATTCCTGATCAGATGTTTTTCCACACTGACTATCGGCCACTTATTCGAGACTCAAACAATTATGTCCTAGATGAGCAGACTCAACAGGCTCCTCATCTCATGCCCCCTCCCTTCTTAGTAGATGTGGATGGCAACCCTCATCCAACAAAATATCAAAGACTGGTGCCAGGAAGAGAGAACTGTGCAGATGAACATTTGATTCCTCAACTTGGATATGTTGCAACAAGTAAGAACAGTGTCACTAAAGGCCTACATCAAGCTGTTAAGAGCTACTGTAGTAGTTCTGAATGAGAACAGAGTAGATATGAAATAAGTGGTTTAAAAATGCCTTTATTTTCTCATACAGGAACTGTAATGTATTTATGTTCACTAAAGATACTTAAAGGTCCTATGGTTAATATTTTCAACAAATGAAAAAAACAGTTTTTCAAATAGATCTCAATTATTTTCTGCATGCACTGGCATGCACAAATTGTGTTTGATTGTAGACTCTCTAAGTGTCTCATTTGGAACAAGCGATTGGTATCATTTCAAGAATGGTTTTCATTGTGTTTGGTTGTAGAATGTCTCACTGTGATGTGAAAAATGAGATTAAATCATTTATTATAGTCATTTAGTTAAGTAAATCCACTCATTTTATTTGCATTACACTTGCAAGGTGATGGAGAAGTGGTTGAACAAGTTATAGGCCAACAGACAGTTGATCAGGATGAGCAAGGCATGGAGCCCAGCATCCTTGATGGCATGATTAGACAATTACAACTACAGCAAGATCAACAATTTGGAGCTGAACAAGAATCTGCTTCAGGTGGCCCACAAAATGGGGAAGGAACACCTAGAAGAGGTTAGTGCTTGCTGGTTAATTATTACGTAATTTTTCTATCCCCATTTTTACTACAGTATCTGAAACATTTCAGTCAGGCTTTAATTTTGTCTTGGGGACAAGAGTCCCTTAACATGGTGGTATCTGGCTAAGATATTTTTGTTCATTAAAGTATTGCTACTTCTGTGATAAAATTACAAAACAAGCCTTTCTCATTTCCTTTTAAAAAGCATTAACTGTATTTCTTGTAGAGTGCTCTGTATTTGGTAGTAATTATAAAGCTACATTTATTCTCCTCTAAAGTTTGCAAAAAAAGTATTTTACTCTTATTCAAACCGGGTTCCTCTGTCCCTTCTTTACAGATTTAAACCAGGTACTCTTCTTACCTGTGTCCTTGTAGTTTTAGTTATGTAAGCTTAGATCCAGGAAAAGTGCTTTTTAGAGCCTCACTCACCTCAGAGCTGCCTGAAATAGTTGAGAAAAACACCTCTATCATATGATACGTCCTTTCACTGTATTAAAATAGCAGTAGAAATAGCTATTTAAAAAGTATATGTGTAATCTCACCGTATTTTCTACAGGACAGATTATTTCCTGACGGTGATAACTAGTCATATACTTAAGATGGTGGAGATAAAAATACGTAAAGCATGAACTTCTTATACTGTAGTAAGAAGAAACAAAGTTCACATTCTGTGTAGTCTGGAAAAATGTTTTTATTTGCATATTTTAGCTTTTAGAAGGCCAAGTTTTGACATCCAGTCTCCTCCCAATATTGGCCTGCGGCGTAGCGGGCAAGTTGAAGGTGTGCGTCAGATGCATCAGAACGCGCCGCGAAGCCAGATGGCGACCGAGCGGGACCTTCAGGCTTGGAGACGACGAGTTGTTGTACCAGAAATACCCCCCAGCTTACTCAGGTCTGTAGAGAGCTTACTGGTCTGCAGATCTGATTGGAGAGAAAGCATCATGGTGGTGTTTTCTAAATGTAGTTATGCGAGACCTAAGATAAAACAGGATAGATGGTACAAATTAAGTAGGTCTGTGTTATAGTCAAATCCACTCAGAAACTTTGAATTGTAAAGTTCATTCAACAAAAAAAAAGGGACTTTCTCTAATATAATAATGGTGTTTTCTCCCATATTTGAATACTTTTAGTCATCTTAAAGGACAGCTAAATTACCTAGATTCTTGTGCTTCCTAAAATAGAGGAATGTAGGTTAGATTTATTTATATTACATAGTTTGGAGAGATTGTGCTTTTGTGAGACTGTGGGGGGGTGATGTGTTATAACCAGAAGCAGCCTTGAGCACTTGAAATCCTAAATTATTCAGCTACTTCCAAAGGTACTGTCAGTATGCATCTGTGAAAAGGAGAATTAATATCAATGGCTAAACATTTCTAAATGGTATAGCCATATTTGCTGCTACATACCTGAAGTGTTTAAAAAGCTTTCCAGGTTTTGGGAGGCAGAATAATAGCAAAGAGAAAAATGTGAATTAAAAACAAGGTAAAAAAAGTTTATCACAGTCTGAAATTCACAAGGAAGACATTCTTGATACCATAATTCTTTTTCAAATCTGGAAATGAGACAAAATGTTCTAGGTGTTTAAGCAGTAACATCTGAAATTAATAATGTAATGGAATTAGGGTTTAGTAGCTAGGTCCTTCAAAAGGGATCATGTAATTTCTTTAGCACTGTCAAAACAAATCTAGAATTAGATTTTCATTACTTTCTTGTAGGAAGCAGGAAGAATATCGAATAGCAAAAGGTGAAGAGGAGAGGGAGCTTTATGCAACAGAGAAGAAAAAGTCATTTGAGTCATTGGAAAAGGTATGCAACAGCTTCTGGGAAAAAAGGCATTCTGTGTCCAGGGAGGAGTCATTGTTTAAGAAATGAAAGCAGGCATTTCTGAAGGTGTGGTCTTCAAAGGTTTGTGCTGATCCAGCTTCCACTTACTGCAGGACAAGGTCTGATTTATTTTTATGAATACCTAGAATTGTTTTTTCTTTCAGGCATGTTTCCTTCCATCTAAGGTATTCGGTAGCAATTTTTAAAGGCAGACTAGATTTTCAGACTGTTCTGGTTTTACTGCAGTTTCAAAGACAGTTCTTGAAGGCTCATGAGAAAGCATTGAGGTTCAAGGTCCTGTATTTGAAGAGTTATATGCTATATTGCTATTGCTTTGTAATTTTATTTTAAGTTTGTGTAACGGGCAGGTTTTCAGACTTGTCCTGTTTTGAATGTTTTTTTCATTATCTGTTTCTTGGGAGGAATCTGTAAAAAGGAAAAACCTGGTTATTTTAAGATAGTGGCCTGATTTGCTCTGTCTTGCAGTACAAAATAATTTGATGCAAGAACTCTACTACATGATCCACTTAACAGGGTGGAGCCAAGGATTCCTGATCCTCTCAGAATTGCAAGTTGTACGCAGTTAATGTCTTGATTCTATACCTGTAGTTTTCAGGTAATGTTAGTGGACTTGTCACTGTAGTTTATAAAGAGTAATTTCTTAGAACACCACTAAATATTAAATTTGGAACAGCAAATTTAAAATTATTAGCTTACAGGAAATGGACTGAAAAGGAGTTTCGATGTGATCATGCTGTGATGTATGAAGCCATTTCATTTCTTAGATACAGAAGGTCTTCTAGCCATGTATGTGTTCTTAAATAACTTCATTTTTTCACTTTCTGTATAAAATAGAGTGACTCTGAGTCTTCATTAATACAATCTAAGCGTAGACTACATAGACGGAAATATGCCAGTTACCGAACACGGAATAACATAGAACAACTGGAGTCTTCTGATGAGGAAAGAGAGAACTGCTTTGGCTTGATAGAGCAGGTAGGTTCTCTTCATAGTTCTGTGTTTTGAATTTGAGTTCCTCAATAACTGAAGTTCCATGTAAAAATGCCTTTTTCTTTCTTGAAACAAGCAAGCAAGCAAAAGAAAACGCTCTTTTACCAGGGAATGTATTTCCATAAACATCATTATTACTATCACTTCTCAAACTTAGGTATCTGTTGCTTTAGTAATGGCAGCCTTTCCTATCACTAAGTGACGTGGCTGAATTATTTTTGCTGAGTGACTTCTAAACCAAATCCACAGCCCAAGGCAAAACTGGTACACAATGCTAAGGTTGGCTAAAAGTGAAGTTTGGGTTATGGATGCAGTGTGGTCTTTCCTGTGAAAACCTTCCAAATAGATGAATGTACCTAAAAGTGGAAATTTTGCAAGTTTTTTGAGAGTGATACAGCCTGGTAATGTGCTTCTACCACAGTCTTTTTATCCTGGCTAAGTCCTTGGGGTTAAAATAGGATTTTGTGTGTAGAAGGAATTTTTGGCTGTTACCAGATACTGTATATAGTGGTAGGACTGCTTGGACTACTGTTGTCCTGCCTTGCACACAAGGAAATAGTCTCAAACTGGGATAGAGGGAAGAAGTGGAAGGAGCAGAGAAGGTTTGACTTGTTGGACTGGTCACTTACATTGTTAAGAAGAATAATGAACAAGATCAAGGATGTTCAGGAGATAAATTTGTTAGGCTGAGAATGATACTCCTTGGAAATGGACTCTCCTAGACACTTAATTGTGTTGTGAACCTGTGGTGGAAGGGGACTTGACAGGACACTTCTAGCACCTGACAAATTCAAAGCAGACAAAATGCAGATAGGAGTGTTACACGCAAAATGTCCTGTAAATACTACAAATACTGACATACTTTTGAAGTGATGTTAGATCTATTAATACTGAAACTAATAGTATTTTAAGAAGCCAAACTTGGATATAAATGGAGTCTGAGTTTGTTCTTTTTGTTTTAATCCTACAAATCATAGGATAAAAGAAAAGGACTGAATAATGAGTGTTGTCCATCCGGTACAAAAATAATCAGTTGGACTAATTCAAGCTCTATCAAAATATACTTACACGTTTCAATATGGAAAACATAAACAAAAAATGAAGTTAATATAAATTGTTGAACAATTATCAGGAGATTGCTTAAGTTGTAATCTATTTTGATCTATCTTGACACTTCTCTTTTGCATTTACATATAACCATGAATATACCCAATTAGTACTTGGTCAATCAGTTGATACTAACATCAGAAAAATCACATGATTGTAAATGGCATGAATGGTTGGGGGGAAAAAAAAAAGTCATGGAAGTGCCACTCCTGTAATGGAATGTACCTACAGGATGTGTGAATGGGAGATGTGATAGTTCTCCTTGACTTGTTCCTTTTTCAGTCTTCATATTCTTCCTTTGCATTCTAGTGAGTTTGATTTTACTGTGTATTTTTCATGACCTAATTACATCATTGTGGGTCTAGAATTTGAAGGAATCAAAATCACCTGTCACTTTGTCCTGATAAACGTGAACTGAGACTGGAGTAAAATAGAAACATCATATGGTATAGAGAGGCATTGCTTTGTGAGGATTGGATGCAGTGTGTAGATCCACATGGGGCTAATAAAATATGAGTGAATATACAGAAGTTAATGATTAATAGTGATTAATCATTAATGATTAATTCCCGAGATTAATAGGGTAAGTCAAAATCAGCTACAAAGAAGAACAACTTTTATTTACATTTCATCTTTTTACCTTATTTCTTCCTAACTTGATAATATGCAGACAGAAATGGGGAATGGCTTGTGTTTCAAACCCTTAAAACGTGTTGTGAGAAAGTTTTGTACTGACTATATTTTTAAATTCAGGAAGCAGAAGAAAGTGAGGGCTCTGGCTCATCTGATGAAGAGGAAGAGTGGAAAAGTGACAAGAAAAGTAACAGTAATAGTTCTAGGTAAAAGCACATAAGCAAATCCTAGCCTTTACTGTGATGGCTTTTGCTTTAATTTTAACAAGTTAAAAGCTGTATGGAAGATCTGCTGTGCTTCATATTCTTTTAGGGTTGGTTTTTTGAGGGGTTTTTGTTTTGTACTGAGTTTGTTTTGCAGGTTTTTTTTTTAATACTGCAGCAACAGTCAGTTGCTTGCTCTTACAAAAATGATTGAAAAAAAAATCCTAATTTTGACAAGTTTATAATTTTATTTAGAGCTGGAGATATCTGTAACTTTTTAATCACTTTACTATGACTTTTTTAGAGACTCTTTCTAGAACTTTGCAGTAGCAGAACAAAAAATACCAACAGAGAAAGATGGGAAAAAAGCAAGTGTGTACTTGTGAGATTTTCAGAATTTCATCTCATTTTTTTAAATACGATGATTGATTTTTAGAATCCACCAGACTCGAGTTGTCTTTTTTTAAAAAAAAACATGCTTTAAATTACTGTGTTCCCCCAAAATTGTTAAACATCAAGTGAAGTAATTGTTCTGACAGGTCAAAGTAATTTTAGTTTTGATGCTTTCAACAGTAGTCTATATCTGCATCTGTTGATCTTGTGTATTTTTTCATCCTGAAATACTGACAGCTTGATTCTGTTTTTACTTTTCCTGACACCATCTGCTATGGACAGTGATTCGTCCAGTAGATACTCTGACTGGATTGCTGATGCAGGGATTAACCTACAGCCTCCTGTACGGACTTCTCGACGGAAAGCTATCAGATACTGCAGTACTTCAGAAGATGAAGTATCAGCAGAGAAATCATCTCCTCCAAAGAGGAGAAGAAGAAAAAGACGAAAAAAGCCCAAACCTAAAAAGCAGGATGAGGTATACAGTTTATTTCTTCTACTGACTCTTTAATAAATTTCTCTCTTTTAGACCTCTCCAATGGAAACTGTTAAAGTAGTTGTTATTGCCACTGGACAAGGATATTTACGTGTATGGAAAAATCTCCATTGCAAGAGAAGTAATTTTCACTTTTCAGATAAAAAGGATTCTCAAGGTTGCTGGCATTAAAGAATAAATCTAATTATCAAATAACTGTATAGACTATTAGACTAAAACCCTGTTAAACTGGTTTTAAGTAATACATCTTTCTGGAAACTTAGGGACTATAATGTCTGTAGTTACAATGACTTTTTATACTTTGGTTGAATTTTTGATTTCTTTGTAAGTTAACAATAATTACTAGTTTTTTCAATCAGTGATGTTTTTTAAGTTAATTTAAATAGTTATCCTGTTTTGAGTTAAAATAGGTATTACTTGTTATTTTCTACCATAAAAGGGCAAACATGCTTTATTTTTTTAATGCTTAGGGTAATGGTGTGTTTATGTCTTCATCCTTTGACTTTTAAGTGTTCTCAAAATTATATTTTTGAATATTTAATATGGATATTTACTATGCAGTATCTTAATTTTTCATCTTTGAATAGTTTCTTGCAGCTTGATTTTAATTGGGTACTGAGACCACCACTTCAAATTATAACACTGTTTCTCTTAAGACCTGCGTAACCATAATCTTGCACAGGCAAATGTTCACATAGGAAAGACTTGCTTAGAATTAATACTACAAATACAGTTACAACTCAAGGAGAGCCTTGGAAGGATTTTGTTAATATGTTTCGGAAATATATGTTAGTCTTTTATAAATTAAGCTTTTGTCTGCCAAATTAAAATGGAATGAGTTATTTTGATGTCATGTCAGCAATATGTCCGTTGTGTCTAATTTTGCTCTCTATTAAATGTGAAGGCTAATGCTTCAACACAAGCAGTAAACTTGGAATTGTCTTATGACTGGCATCCTCCCATTTGGATAACAGACACAGCTCTTCGAAGATCCCCTTTTGTTCCCCAGATGGGTGATGAGGTAGGGATATTGGTTAAAATCTTGAAATGTTGGTGTTAAGATCATTATAGTTACTAAATATAGGCTAACATTTACTGTTTGGGATTTGTGCTCTTGGGGTTTTTTTAGGTAATATATTTCCGACAAGGACATGAAGCTTACATTGAAGCAGTGAGAAGAAATAACATTTATGAATTGAATCCACATAAAGAGCCATGGAGAAAAGTAGTCCTTAGGGTAAGTCTGCATTGAAGATACTGTGAGTTCAGTAATAGTAGCCTGTGAATGAAGGGTTGTATTACACTGTTCACAAAACATTGATTTATGAGGTAATAATGTTTCCCTAATGAAACAATAGGAGAAAGCTTCTCCAATTACCAGAGTGCCTTTGGAGTTCAGGCCAAATATAAATACCTGTGTGAAAATTGCCAGGTCTGACACGCTGTCTTGCACTGAAACCTCAAATACAGTTTGAGTATTTTTGGATGCAGTGATTCATGTAGTTGGTTAATTAATGTTAAATTAATAGTTCTGTGCCTGGTCCAGATGGTAATATTTGCTGAACTGTTTGTTCTTACCTTTAGGATCAGGAATTAGTAAAAATTGTTGGAATTAGATACGAAATTGGTCCTCCCACATTGTGTTGCCTAAAGCTTGCCTTTATAGATCATGCCACCGGAAAACATACGGACAAATCATTTTCTATTAGGTATGTGCATCTTTATTTTTTCAGAAAAGTATTTAAAACTGCATTTCTTTCTGAGCTTCTTCCTAAAGTCTTAAAGCATGCACATGAAAGGGATTATTTTTTTATTTAGATACCATGATATGCCAGATGTTATCGACTTCCTCATATTACGTCAGTTCTATGATGAAGCACGTCAGAGGAACTGGCAAGCTTGTAAGTGTGTTTTCTAAAGATTTTGACTACATGATTTTGAAATAAAAAATTTTGTCCTTGGCTAGATGCTTCTTACTTGGAATTACAGCAGGCTCTGTGGTAGGTAAGGTCCCTGTGCCCATTAGAAATCTGAGCCTTACTACTAAGCATTTTGGAGGGATTACCATAGATCTAAGAAACAGTTTTCAGAACAAATATTGAGACACTAGTGTCCCCTTGTCTTCATAGCTATGTAGCAAATTTATTTAGATTTTAGCACTTGTATTTTTTTGGTATAGAAAGTTGTTTTGAGATTTTATTGAATATCAATGGGTTTAGAACTTTTAAACAAATACAATAATCCGAAGCCTGTTTTTATTTTTTTCCTAATTGCATGTATAAGAATCATAGTTACATAACTTTTCACAGTAGAATATCTGAGCAGACTTTTTCACTCTAGCTGACAGGTTCCGATCCATTATTGATGATGCATGGTGGTTTGGAACAGTGTTGGGTCAAGAACCCTATCAACCTCAATATCCAGATAGTCACTTTCAGTGTTACAGTGTTAAGTAAGTATAAATATATTTAAAACTTCTGATCTTAGTAGTGTGGGTTGCTTTTTACATAGCTAGCTTATTGGTATAACAAAGTACAACAAATTGTTAAACTTATTTTACTTACTTTTCCATTGCTTCTTAATAGTTTCAGGTGCTAATCCAGCACAATGTGAATATGAAATAACTTGAGCCAACTTTTTAGTGAATCTAATATGCTAAAAGTTGATACTAACCTCATTCACACGTGTGAACAATTTTTTGTAATGGCTAGTGCTGGAATCTCTTCCACTAAGCAAGCAATCCAATTTCCTATGTACTGTAATTATTGGTATATTAAAGAAATATTAAATATTAAAGAAATAAATAACACTATCTACTTGGGAAGATCATCTACCAAACCATGGATGTTTTTTTCTTCTCTTGCTTTGTTGCTATACTCAGCAGCTTCATAGTTAAGAAGGGACAAATTAGTTTCCTTAATTTCAATTTCTAATCCCTTTTGAGAGGGTAGAGATAGATACATTTAATATCAGATGATTATGAAGTCACTAAAGTAATTCCTGAAAAGGGAACTGTAAGAGCCATGACCTACAGTTACCAATGCTACATTACTTATGTCACTCCTTGTTTGTAATGGTTAATTTTGCTGTGTCCTTTGTGCCCTTTGTAGCTGCTAAATTCTAAAATGTTTATATAACATTGTGGCTATTGGTAGATTCAGCTGAAGACAGAAATGGTGACAGATGGTCACTGACAGTTCTCAAAATGTCAGTAGTGTATGCAGTGGTAGCTACAAAACCCAACAAGGTGTTGACCACCATCAGAAGCAATATCGAAGACAAAAGAGCATTGCTCACTGCTTCCTAATACTCTGGTATTGTCTTGATGCATTTTGTGTCTCAACATCTAAAGGAAGATGTAATGACTTTGGGAAACATACAGAGAATAGCAACGAAAAAGATGAAGAATGTGTACCAAGTGCTTTCTGAGTTAAGATTAGGGAAAAAAAAAAAAAAGCAAATCTTCAGATGGAAGAGAATGTTGGAAGGGGTGTGTTCATAGTCCACAAAACCATAACAACAGTAAGCGAAGTGAATAGAGAATTATCATTCAGCAGATTCTGTAATGACAGAAATAGAGATGTGTGTTGAAATGTGCAGGGAATTTTTAAAAGTTTAGGGTTTGGGGTTTTTTTGTTTTTTAGCATTGGGGTAGTGAACTTTGGAAATACACAGGACGTTGTGGAAGCCAGTATTAGCAGGTTCAAAAAGACAAAATGCTTATTAGACAAAATAAGCAGATACTAAAGGAAACAGGTTGGGAGGTATTCACAAACATGCCTGGAACAGTGCAATGATCATGCCTGTTTTCATGTGGTATGCTTCTTAGCATGACATGTTAAAATACCAGATACCTCATTTACTGTTCTTGCTTTCTCTGAAACTTCCATGGACTGTTGTGGTTAGTGAAAAAAACCACTCTCCTGTGCTTTTTTCTTCTATCTTACTTTTAAAGTTATCTCATTTTTCTTTAACTTCTTGATACAGGCTTTGTAAACTGAGTTATGTATTGGGTAAGTTACATACAGCCAAAATCAGGAGCACAATTTTAATTAAAAATTTGTGATGAACAGCGTTTCCTTTTTGCACTGTGATTGCTAGCTAATCCTTTGTTTACATGTAAGTTTATACAGTATATTTTATTAATACCTAAAAATAGATGTAATTTTTAGTATGTTTGTAGGGAATAATTCTGAATCAACATAGCTTTAATTTTGTTTTTTTAACTTGGTGATTCAGGTGGGACAATGGTGAAATTGAAAAGCTTAGCCCATGGGACATGGAACCAGTTCCTGACAATGGTAGGTAGAAACTCACTTAATAAAACAGTCTAATGTGTTTCATCCTGTTTCCAGTTCCTTCTTTCATTCAGGTAGTGGGTCTTAGATGATTCTGTCTTTCTTGTGACTCATGCCACTAAGTCATCAGAGTACAGTATCCATTGTGCACATCTACCTAACAGGTAGAACTGATGTAGTAATACTTGTCATTTAAATTATAGAGAATGTCAGCAGGGTGTTTTTGTGTTTAGGCAAGAAAGTTCTTAAAGACAGTCTTGCTCCAGATTTGGTGAAATATCTTCAATATACCTGCATTTTTTGCCTTTGCATCCTACAGAGCAATTTTGAAAGAAATTCTAGTCTGTACTTCTGGCTTATGCATTAAGACCTGCTACTTCCAAACACTAAGTTTCAGTAACCTCTCAAGTTTCAAAAATGTAGTCTGTTGTAATACATTACAGTATAAGGGGATAGGGGAAGAATGTGTATAAAATAATTTCCAGCCAGCAGATCATTACTGCTTATAGTTGAAACCATCTATTTTTGAAGTTTGCTTGTCAAATCCAAATTAACTGCAAATGAAACAGTTGGATTCTTGGTTTATCTTACTGAATACAGTTTTCCCAGTGTTTGCCAGCACCAGCTGGGTAGAGGAAGGACAATCTGTGAAGAACTGAGGGAGTAGTAACTGAATAAGCTGTCAAAAAGATTAATTCTCTCAATAACCTTTGCGAGGAGTTAGCTCACTTCCCAGATGCCAGCAAGGCATTTTTTCTTAAAAACAAATATAGTATGCACATTTAGATATTCATAGTAGACACCTAATTAGTCTTTGAGGTGTTAGCTGGCTGCTTCAGCCATAGCTTGTGATGATAAATTCTGAAAAACAGTCTGAAATCAAAATGTGAAATTGAAAATGTTGTACATTTTAGTTTTTGAAAAACAAGTACTCAGTAGGAATTTGGTTTTACACACAAGTTTAATTGAAACACAATTTTTGCATCACCATCTGTCTCCTAACATACAAAAGCTTTTTTTACTCTTTGTGAAGTACTTAATGCTTCTCAGATATGTTACTGGCAAACAGTCATATTATTGTCAGAGACTAAACTGCCTTATGTTTGAACTTAAGTCAGGATTTATTTCAGCTGAACAAATTTTATCAGTTTCTTCTGAATGCTATATACTGTGGTTTAAGTTTTTGTTTATATCAGTATGTTAATTATCACTCCTCCCTCTAGTGGATTGAAATATAAAGAATAATATTGTCAGCCACCTAAGTTTGATAGCATAAAGGAACTAGAATTCTTCAAAGTAGTAAACTGATAATTTAATGACAGAGACATCCTACAGACACTTATTTTAAATTGGGATAATACTACATTTCTAAGTCATTTACTGGCTGTATCAGAGGCAAATTGTGACTTCTGTCTTTGATCTAGTAACTTTTTACTTTGCCATGTTAAGAGCTGAAGGTTTGATTGTTGGGGGGAGCTATTGATTTACCGCAAGAGAACTGGAAAGGGTGCACAAAGGGTAGTACCAACAAGGATAAGTACCACAACAGCCACTAGGCTAGATGAAGGACAAAAATTGTCTGAAGGCAATCTGGAACTCCTTCTTTTCTGCCTTTCTTTCCAAGCAGAAAGTGTCATTCTATAGGAAAGTAAACCTCTTACTGAAAGGTCCTGTGCATTTCTGCAAAGCATTATTATGTTAACACTGCTGTTGAAAACTGGGCTTAAACCCATTTCTTTTGTGGACTGAAAGACTTGCATACCAAATTGAAATTTAATTCACATTTGCCATTCTTCTCTCAAAGTACTTTTTCATTCAGCATACTAAGATAGATACGTGGTAGAACAACAGTTAAGGTAGACTAGCTAACTGGTTGCAACTTTAATTTGTTACCTTTGTGCCCTGCAATCATAAGGTTTTGTGTAATATTTATCAAGATAGTGTCAGATGCCAAACTGATGCCTTGTCAAAGACAATGCTATCAAGAGCAGGAAAAGCTCTTGCATGTGGACCTGAAGTTCAGCTATTGGCAGCTTACTCACTAAATCAGTATTGGTGTGGACTGACGTATATATGAACTGCCTGTACCTGTACTATAAGCACTGCAACCCTTCTGGGCACTCAGCTTTCTCTGACCAATATACTTCCCAAGATATATGTGTTTGTATATATATATCTGTGAGCAATTATGTGTGTGTTGCCAGGAGTTATAACAAAACCTGGCTGCTGCAGAGAGATCTTTACATGCTTGTTGCGGAAGACAGAATTTTGTTTGTTTTAGTCTGTCATTCTGCTTTAGTTGTTTCTCCTGCAGGAGAAAATCCTTCTTGAGCACTTATGCAATGGAGTACCAGATTCCATGTTGAGTTCTTCTTGACAAAACCCTATGTAAGTGTAGAAGCATTACTTACTGCTTTCACTTAGTGTTGTCTTCAGGAAGTTTGGTTGCAGAATTTGTTTCAGCTCCAGGATGAGTTAAGGATCATCTAAACGAGTCACCTCTGTCCCTTCAGCTTTTCCTAGCATCTTTTTTATTTTATCCTTTTATTTCTTGAAGAACTGTTTCATCTTCAGTACTAGTTCAGTGGATAACAAAGACTGTCAATCTTCAGTGTAATAATGAGCAAAGAACTAGAGATGAGTTTGGGTTATTAAGACTAACACTATTCAGATGAAGGAAAAACAGTCCTTTTCATAAAAGTTCCCTCACCAGAGCCTGAGTTTTTTCTTTACAGTAGTTGTAGCTGAAATGTATTTTAGAATTTGTATGCAACACTTTCGTGGATTACAGTCATCATAACTCTGAGGAGGACCATATCCTCTTTCTTGCTTTCATTTTCAGTGGACAGATTCTGGCATGCTAATGGAAGTTCTTGCTGTTAATAGCTCTGTATAAGCCTACACTCTTTATGCTGTTGAATTTATCTGCTAAGAAAAAATAGTTTATCTGCTAATTCTAATCAGTACAAAGAAGTGATCTTGCCTAGCAACAGTGTCTGATCAGGAACATTTACATGTTTTTTTCTTTTCAAGCACTTAAATGAAATAAGGAACTGAGCTTTTCAAAAACAATCAAAGTGTGGGAACTGCAGATGTACTAAGAACAGTCTGTGAGGTTGAGGGAGAAAGTTACTCAAGGATAATACATGACCTACTCAAATAATTTTGCATGGGCCAGACTGCACTAGTCTTGGGAAGTGTGACACTTTTCATAGAGCCAAATATCACAGCTTTTTATTTCTACTAGTTATTTGAAACTATTGCTCTGTCATGTATAAAGCAAATATATTTTAAAATGTCAAAAAAATCAAAGTTGTTAAACCCAGGAAGGATTGCACAATGTAATACCTGTCTTACACATGGTTTAAGGTTGGGGGCACAAACAGGCTTAGTTTAACTAAGTTATGACCCTGTGAAGGCATGCACTTAAAACAAAAGCATATAAATAATTCTTTTGAGTTTAAGTCCTCTTTTAAGCCTAGTGTTTAGATGAAATGAGGAAAGAGTCATCTGGAAATGCAGCACTGCAGAAAAGGTGAATACAGGGTATCTTTGTTTGATGCGTGTTCAGTACTTCTTTTCCCTGTCTTAGCAGCTAACTCCATTTTAAGGCAAGATTTTTTTTGTTATGAACATACAAGTACTTCATGAGTACCTAACAGTTTATCTTGGTTTGTGTTCTCACTTCTTACCCTTTCCTATTTGCTGTGACACTTCAGTTGATCAGCCTGAAGAATTAGGAGCTAGTGTTTCTGTGACTTATGAAGAGGTGGAGAAGCTGCTGTACAAACCTGAAGAAGGGGAGTGGGGGATGAGGTCTCGTGATGAAGCATGTGAACGGATTATCAGTGGTATTGATCAGCTTCTGACTCTCGGTGAGCATGTAATCTAAGCTTGAGGTAGTTTTCTCCTAACATCACATTTATAAACAGGTCCCTGGAATATCCATGGCATCCTTTAAAAGTTTTCTTTGGTAAAGTACTGTAAATGTTCATACGTTTTTATGTGTGGTTCTTTCTTTTCTTACTGAGATTTTGATATTTTTATGCATAATTGGCTTTATCATGAATATACATAGCAACTGAACACCTCGCTCAATTTGTAATACTCACACAAGCCTTGAAATAACTAAATTCATCTTCCTCTTTCTTAACAGACATCTCAGCAGCTTTTGCTGGTCCAGTTGACCTGTGTACTTATCCCAAGTATTGTACTGTTATTGCTTATCCAACAGACCTCAACACTATACGGACAAGACTGGCTAACAGATTTTACAGGTTAGTACTAGCAGGAGAAGCTAGGGAGAATCTGGCCTTAAGTTTGTCCACTGTGAGATATAAACACACATAGTAAGGCTCATACTTCACTTCTCCATGTGAATGAAAGTTTTGAGATTGGTCTAATGAGACTTAAAGTAAAGGACATCTATCTTAACCTAATGTGGACAGAAATTTACTGAGATACAATTTTTGCATCTTTTAAGCTTTTCAGCTTAGTATTAAAGGTGCAATGTTTCTTAATTTTAAGGAGGATCTCTGCATTGGTTTGGGAAGTGAGATACATTGAAAGCAACGCTAGGACCTTCAATGAACCTGGGAGTGCTATTGCTAGAGCTGCAAAAAAGATCACTAATCAGCTCTTAAAGTTTATCAAGTAAGTGGCACTCACTAAATAGTGCTTGAATATTTTGTACTCTTAAACAGTGGGAGAGTATTAGCTGCTTAATATTCCTTTGTTGTGAAACATGCTTCTTTTGATTTCTTTTTTCAAGACACTGCAGGGCTCTTGTATACTTCTTTTTGGGTACTATCTTAACCAGTGCTGGTTTTCAGATATAGCATTACTTGTTAATACTATAATCACTATGAGATTTTAATATTTAAATCTTAGATACTGTCATCAGTTTATGTATACCTTTTGGTTGCAGCTTGGTTTAATTTAGGAAATTATAACTATGTTTTAGCTATTCCATTAACAGAGACTTAATTGTATTACAGTGATCAAGACTGTACAAACATTTTTGAGCTGTGCAGCACAACTGATGATGAACAAGATGGTCTTGATGCTGATTTGGTAAGCTTCTTTTTGTGAATATATTCCAATAATATATGGTGGTAAGAAAATAACATGAGCTGTCAAATATTTTTCATAAAATTGCTCAGTAATGTTGTGTGTTTTGATACAATTACACAGTTAATATAAACATGGAATACACTAGAAATGTGGGGAATGATGTGAAGAGATGCTTTATTAAAATAATTTTGGGTTGTTAGTATTTAAGAAGTGTAGCAAATAAACGTTTTACTATGACTGTGTGCCATCAGTCACAAACTTCTTCCATAGTTTGTGAACATTTCTGAATGTATTTCTTATTTCTGAACCATGTTAATATGCAGTAATGTTATAAATATTTTAAGAGAGGATGAGTAGTTATCTTTAATTGTATTTTAGTGGTATGTGGTTAAATTATATGGCTGTTTCTAAGGTCAGAATTGTCAGCTTTTATCATTTATAGGTATATGAATGACAAGCTGTATAACTGGTGCTTTGGCTCCCAATTTCTCTGTATACCACAAAAAGCATGATGTTTGCATGCCTCATTGAGAGTTTAATAAAGTGCATTTATCTTAAATCTGACAGAGGTAAATATACACTGTTGTTATACAGTGACTGCTGTCTGCAGTGCTGTGTATTCAGGAACAGCTTAACCAAAACTGCCTAAACTGATGCCTTTTTCCTGTTTTTATTGCTAACTGGGCATTTACTAACAAGCCTTCATAAAGTTGTAATGGAGCTGCTCTCCCTGTCAGGTTAATGTCTAGGGAGAAAATTACTTTGAGTCATTTTAGTTCTTTATATCACCTATTTAAGCATCACCTTAGTACTTCCACTTTAAAAGGTTTTGCTTTTTTACTAAAAGTAACCTAAACACAAGACATCTTTTCTTAAACTGAGGACAAGCAAAAATCAGAATTTTTCATGTATTATCACTGAATTGAATTACTGATGATTTTTAGTTATTGATGTTAAAGGTGATGGCTATCTTCTCATTGCACTTTCTGGGGATGGTTTTTCCTTTGTATTAAAGATGAGTTGAAATTGGAAATCTTCAGTGGTGGTATCCAGGATCTTGCTTTCCAAGTCTCTCAAGTGCTATGTATCTTTTAAATATGCTTCTGACTTTTTTGTATAAATTAGAAAAAATAGCTATTTTTACCACAGTATCAAACTAATAACACTTTAAGCATCTGTTTCTTACTTTTTTCTTATGTCATTTTTAAGTTGTTTGATTTTATTTTGTGCAGGATGATGAAAAATGTCTTCCAAGAACATCATACAGAAGAAGGAAAGTGAGTTGGGTAATCTTTACTATACATACCAAATCATTTCTGGTAGGAAAAACAGGTTAACAGACTGCATTCAAATTCAGTGATTCTGAGTGATGTCTGATTTTATAAAAATCATAAAACAGAATTTTTCAATTGGTATTGAGGATGTAAAAGCTTTCCTTAAGTAGGTCTTTGCAATTTTAGTGCTTCTGTAACCATTTTGTATAGCTGTCTGGGAAGATGTTATTTATGCGTTTGATACCAGTACTGTTCAGTGTAACAGTATTCAGTAATCTGTATGGTAAGTAAAAGCTGAGATGCTTGGCAAATAATATTTTGAGTGATGGATATTATTAAAATACTTTGAGAATAATTTGATATCAGAAGGTATATTTTTGTATCTTAGTTTTTTAGTATTTAAAACAAAAAAGAAAAACAAAAAAAATCACACCTTGACAGGCAGTAAAAGAAAACTGTATAATTTGTCCAAGTTTATTAATAAAGATTAGAAAACAATCTGCTAGTCGTACAGTGCCCAATTTATTATAAAGCACTATGCTTGAAAGTGTGTTTTTCTGCTACAGAAATAATTCCAGATAGATTATCAGATTTAGTTTTTCTTGCTGTATTTCAGTAATACTTAGTTTTCTAACTTTTTTTTCTAAGGGCCGGGGTTTTAAAAAAGGCAGGAGCATGAAAACTGGCTATGATGAAAATTCTTGGAAGAAGCAGTGTATGGAACTGGTGAATTTAATTTTCCAGTGTGAAGATTCTGAACCTTTCCGGCAGCCAGTTGATTTGGATCAATATCCTGTAAGTTGTTCATATTAACCTTGTAAGACATTTTTTTTTTCCCTTTTAGCCTTTGGTACCATAATAAACTCTCTATATTATTCCTGGAGCTATTTGTTCTCTTTATGGCTTTAGTCCCAAACCACTGAAAAAAATTTGCCTTGCTCTGTGCCTAGAACTATGAGCTCTACTGCATCAAGGTAACATCCATCAAAATATTGATACAGAACTCAAAGCAGCTGTACATGTCCCTTAAATATGGCTTGAAACTACTCTGTTGGGTTTTTTGCTTGCTTTTTTATTGTCCATTATAGGAAATAATTTTACATAACTCTGTTCTTAAAACTGGTTTCTTGAGGGACAATCTACAAAACCTGTTTACTAAACCTGACCTATAAACTTTATTTGTTCCTTCCCTTAGCTGTTCATGATATTCTTGCTAACTCTTTGGTCTCTTTTTTTCTAAAAAGTCAACAAACTTGAAAGGAAGAAGACTTCTTACCAAGCATGTAAACCTTTCCTGTGGACTTCACATCTTGAGTTTGAGTCTTGCTTCATGTTTTAAAAACATCTTGGCTTTCCTCTAAAACTCATTAACAGGAGAGAAAGACAGAGCTGGTCATTTTTATTTTATTTCTGTATTTAAGGGTAGCTTAAAAAGAGATGTTTTACCTCTATACCATTTTGAATCTTTGTTTTCATATGTTCTATCTAGGATTACAGACATATTATAGACACTCCAATGGACTTCGGTACAGTGAAAGAAACTCTGGAAGCTGGAAATTATGACACTCCAATGGAATTGTGCAAAGATATAAGACTAATATTTAGTAATGCAAAGTCTTATACTCCAAACAAAAAGTCAAAGGTAGCTGTTAATGTTGTGGGTTTTATGATTGTTTAATGAAATGAGTTACTATTTTGGAATTTGTTTATCAGTACTTCGAATAATGCTGCTGGTTAGAGCTGGGGAGAAATATGAGAAAAATATTTAATGTGTTCATTTCTTGGTTATTTAGTCTTTAGTGGATCGTGTGCCATGCTTTTTCCACTTCTTTTCTGTACAGGTTTTAATTTTAGAAATGTTATTCTTGGATGAAATGCTCTGTTTTTAATATCATCCCCTTTCTTACCTAGATTTATAGTATGACCTTGAGATTATCAGCACTATTTGAAGAGAAAATAAGACGAATTGTTTCAGATTTCAAAAACGGTCAGAAGCAGAACGAAAAACTACGAAGAAACCAGAGGTATACTAGAAGATTGCATAATCAAAGCTCAGTGCAGCATCCTACCAAAATGCTCAGGTAACCAAATTATGAAAATAAAGAGGTACATCACAACTGACCAATATTGACTGTTAGGTTTAGTCTGTGGAGAATAATTGGTTATTAAATGGTTACCTAACTCTAGTCTAAAGACTACTTATCACTGCTTCTCTTGCAGTAGGAAAGGCCTGTGCAAAAAAAAAAAAAAAAAGGGGGGTCTGTCAAACACAAAGTGGCAAAAGAGTAGAAAGGTTGGGTCTTTTTTTTCCTCCTCCCCTCCTTCTCCCTTTGTTTAATATTTCAATCAGGAACTCAATATTTAGTGTGAATGAACTAATAAGGAGTGAAACAAAGATTTACTTACTGTATACACTAAGTCAGCTTGGAGAAGAGAAGGCTCCAAGGAGACCTTATAAGCAGCCTTCTAGTACTTCAAGGGGGCCTACAGGGAAGCTGGTGAGGGATTTTTTATGAGGGCATGGAATGATAGGACAAAGGGTAATACCTTAAATTGGAAAAGAATAGATTTAGGCTAGACATCAGGCTAGAAGAAACTCTTTCTTGTGAGGGTGGTGAGACACTGGCAGGGGTTGCCCAGGGAAGCTGTGGCTGCCCCCTCCCTGGCAGTGTTCAAGGCCAGGTTGGATGGGGCTGTGAGCAACCTGGGCGGGTGGGAGGTGTCCCTGCACATGCAGGGGGGTTGGAAATAGGTGATCCTTAAGGTCCCTTCCAACCAGAACCAATCTGAGATTACAAAGCTGTGTATATTACATGTTTCATCACATACAGAAGAAAGTCAGTCTTTATAGGATTTATAGAAATTTTCACTTACTGTAACATTCTTTTGGTAGCTAGATATACCTTTTCTGTTTTCAAGGAAAACAAGTTTTGGACACAACTGCTGGTTGGCATGATTAACTGTTCTTAATTTGCATATTTAATTTAGTGAGACAAAATACAAAATCTAAACATGGTAAATCATAGAAACTGGACTTGCATCTTTCTGCTGCTGTCCAGCCTTTCTTCTTTGACAGTAAAAGGATAAGAATTAAGAGTTAAAAAAAACCCAAAAAGGTAGGAATACATTGTTTACAATGTCTGAAATTGTAAGAAAAAACAGTCAATGGATTACTATTGCGTTTTCAATTCTTTATGTGTGTGTTGGATTACGCTACAGAAATACCAATGAGTTTTACTTGGTTCCTACTTCCCAGAGAAACACATTTCAGGATAAGCAAAAAGTTTGTTTTGAAACAACACCTCTGCTTGTATCAAGAATTGTATGCGACTTGTTTAGAAGTCAGTGACACTTGGCAGAACTGAGGTTTGGGACTCTTTAGGAAAATATTTTTTTGGCAGAAAACACATACACATCTTGTATACCTAGATGGATACTGGAAAAACTTCGGTTGTAAGCAAGTAACTGACAATATAGTAGTTCTAAAAGTGAAAATAAATGAAAACAGTTAACTTCTTCTAAAGATGAACCTTGTTTGTCTGTCTTGAACTCAGTTTATTAGAGCATATAATGATAGCATACTACTTAGTTTATGTGCAATTAAAAATTCAAAAGAAATTAAGGCTCCTGTTGCAATTTCCTGGTAAACAATAGGAGGACATTACTGTCTAGAAAGTATTTGGTATGAAATTCTTTGGTTTTCATAGCAGTGTGTCTCCTCATGTATGAATTCACTAGGATATTAGGCTGCTATTTTAATGAAAGTACTTAATGCTTACCTTTCTCAAAGTTGATAGTCTCACACCTTGTTAGCTCACAAATCTAGCACTTGCATAAATCTAAAATCATGTGGCATAGAGCAAGTAAAGCTTTCAGAGAGAAGTATTGTTAAAATAAATAATTGCCATCATTTCTCGTAGTTTAACAACCTGTGTTGCTTTTACTTCTTTCTCCTTTCACTAGAAATTTGAAGCAGAAACCATTAAAGTCACAGGCAAAAAATGAATCTGAGCATGAAGATTCTTTTACTCAACCTACCTCAAGCAGAGCTGCCTGTGTTGCAAGCCATAAAATGAATGCTAGCAATTACAACCACAGTTCCTCTGGTGAATCCTCTGATTCTGCATGCCTGGCATCCTTTGAAAGGAATGGAAAAGCTAGATCCACAACACTAACAAATTGTTCTGCAGTTTCATCAGGTCAGAAATCGAAATTCTTTCAGATGACAGTTTTCATCTTGGTCTTCTCTGTGAATTGTCCACTAATGTTTCCTTTATAATTGATTTAATTTGCATTTAAATTGTTAAATGGGGTTTGCATTGTTCATGTGAAAAATTTTTAGACAAGATTTCTGTGTAGCTTTTTTTTTGTGTAATATAGAATTTTGTGTAATTTAATGAATTTTGGACACTTCCTACATTGTTGAATGCTATAAAAAGATCTGTGTACTAAACACAGAGATTTTTGCTTCAAAATCCCCTAGAATGCAGTAAGTTCACTTAACTGTTATTAATGAAAAAGCTTGTACCCAAGCAGAAATCTATCAGTAGTATGGTGTGCTGCTAAGAAGTAGAGCTGTCTTGGTTGTTAATCCATTTTATAGTCAAGTAGATGATACTTTTTGCTGCATTTATATGGAGATTCACAACAAAGCTGAATTGAGTAATATACATGATAAGAAAAAGTTGAAAGAAAAAGATACTCTTAAGTTTTACTAAATACTGTAATAGAATAGAGTTTCTTCATTTCTAGCACCTATTCCAGAAAAGTGGTTGTAGTGAATGAAAGTCTCTTAGCAAAATAGAGTGCATTTGATAAACAGTACTATACAAAAGTACAGATTATACACTTGTATATGTTACCTTAAAAATTGTCACCCAAAGTTAGCAAATTACAAGTTCCCCAAGACATAAAAGCCTTCCAGTCTTTTCTTTTTTTTTCTTTACTTCACCTTCACAGAAGTTCAGCTTCTTTCAAAGAATAAGAATTAAAGTCTTGGTAAAAGAAATCTGTCATAGTAGGTTTTGGGTTGGTTTTTCACATGTTTTTTCTCTTAAATCAACTTTGTTATTTTACTTGAAACTTAAATATAGGCTAAAGAAGCTTCCTATCACTGAACACTGTAGAAATACAGAGTGGTGTACTCTGTAGGGTTGTCAGTCTTATACATGTAAGACATTAAGGCATGGCAGTGTATTGTACAATAATATGATGAGGAAATGTAAATATTTCCTTGATCAGCAATTGTAGCTCTTAACTTGAAGGTAATTGCATGCTTAGAATTCTAATGACTTTTTTTTTTTTTTAATAGAAAGTGAAACAGAAGTTTCTTCTTCATCTTCCACGAGTAGCTCAGAAGACAGCAAAGAAAGCTCTGCAACTCTTTTGTCACCTCTGCTACACAATGGTGTATGTAGAAGAACAAACAGCAATCAGAGGATAACTAGAAATCAAGCTGCTCAGAGAAAACAAATAGGTCAGGTTTGAGTAGTTTTCTTGGGAATGGCAAATAACAAGTTTGTTTACATATAACTATATGTAATTCTTTTTCTTTAAATTACTATATACGTAAGGTACTGATTTGTTTATTTGTGGTAGTTCTGCTGTTCTGAAATTACATGCGACTCCTGAAAACATTTTTTTCAGTACTTAGCTGGGTAAGGCAGAAACAGACTAGTGAGAGGGATTGTCTTGCAGCATTTTATATGTTAATGAGAGTAGAAGCAATAATTCATAAAGTTTTAATTTTGCACTAGAATGAAACCAAAATTTACGCTATAGTTAAATAATTTTTCTTTTGACAGACAACAAAAGCACATAACTTTCTAGTTAAGAGTGTATTTCATTTGACATGTCTGTGGGTTGAACCTGTTCCAGATTTGAATTTGAATTCCAGAATTAAACTGCTATTTTTATATTTAAGATATTAATCAGTCCTTTTCTTTGCAGGAACACTTCCTCAGGAGAATGGCAATACAAGAAAAACTGTCAGGAAAAGGTTATATGGAAGTGACTCTGAAAATTCATCAGTGGTAACAGCTCAGTCACTCAAGAAGAGTGCTGGTAGACATAGAAAAACTCCACGCAGAAGTGCTGCAGTGGCTGCTAATAAGTTAAGGCTAATGAGTGATGTGGAGGAAGAGGTTTCAAGCTCAGAAAGTATTGGCATTAGATGTAAGAATAGAAAACTGCCTCACCGAAATGCCTCGGCTGCAGCCAGGAGAATGTTACTGGAGGGGTCTGAGGATGATGTTGGCTTAAAGTCTGAAAGTGAAAAAGAAATAGAAGAGCAGCTTAGCAAAAGGAAAATTTTTTCTTTACCTGGTTCATCTGTAGCACGAAGAAAATTTGTTAGTGAATCAGAAAATGGAACTTCGGATTCTGAGACAGACACACAGATGAAGGAGAAAAACTTAGAAAGCAATGGTCATAAGCTGTTGTGTGCAACAGTCAGCTCTGAGTCTCCCAAAATGAAAAGTCCTACCCTAGACTTTTCAGAGGAGGATTGCAAAAGCCATAATTCAGAGGATGGGAGCAGTCAAAAAGTTTTTGACCAGTCAACATCTGCACATAATAAGCCTGCAGAGAGCAACTCGGAGAATGAAATGGATTCTGAATCAGATAGATGGAATGGCAGAAAAGCAACTGGTCTGCAGCTTGCTGCTCCTTTAAAAAAAGCAAAAGTCTTGAGTGATTTAGAGGACACAGCAGAATCTGAAACAGAAGATAGAAAAGATGGGAGTTTTTTCTCAGAGACCTTGGTGCCAACCAGGATTGCAAGGAGTTCAAAATCTGGACCTCGTGCCAGATTCAATTGCTCTTCTGATACAGAATCCGAGACAGATTCCAATAAAAGTAATTGCTGTGAAATGTCTTCAAAAGCAAAAAAGAGGAAGAGAAAAGGAAAAACAAAAATCATTAGAAAAGGTACATTTTTTTTTTCAAAGTTCATGCATCTAACTCTTGATACTGACTAGATGAAGGATCCAACATAAGATTAATGACTGGGAGGATCTGACTTTATGAAGTGCAATAGTGTTCCTTGGTTTTCTAAAACACATGTAAATGGGGGAAGGAGAATTGTAAGGTATGATGATGGCAATGATGTCTAGAAGTCTAGACAAGTTTTGAACTGGAAGGTTAACAAACAATGTTGAGAGAAAACTCATTGTAGTTCTGTAGGACTTAGAATTCCTATTGGGTACTGGCCATTTTTGTGCAATTTGGGTGTTGTATTTCTCTGTGAAAAACTTGTTATTAAATCGTGATTAGTGTTGATATTTACAGGGGTTCAGGTGGTTTTGTCAGCTGCTGTAACTACATTATAATAGTTATAAGACATTACATGAGAAGATCTCAGTAAAGCAGTTAAGAACAGCTAACTCTGAAGGGCAGAAATTCCAGATAGTTGCAGAAACAAGATTTATATTCCACTTGTTGAAACTTTATTTCTTTGTTTCACTTCAGGTCTTTTTATTTTTTTCTAGAATATTCTCTGTAACTCAAAAGTTCGTGTGTGTTGGCTGACATGTTATGATTTGGAGACTTGGTTTTTCAGAGGTTTTTTTAACTATATCAGAATAACATTAAGATTTATTATAACAGGTTCTGTACATTGTCTTCAAATGGTTAGGGAATTAGTCCTGACTTGGAATTTGAAAGACTGTTCAGAGGTTGGCATTCAGTCCAATCCTCCCAAATGTGTCACTGAGGCACAGAGACCAGGTTACAGACTTCTAAGAACTCCTTAGGAATTTTAACTATAACTGGCTATTGAGCTCTAGACTTACCAGAACTACATTGCCATAGTCACTTTCTAAAACTAGGGAGGGGAATCTTTTAATTGCTTTATAGAATTTAAAATCTTAGTTCATTGTGCTTCATATGTCAAAACTCCTGGGTCAAACAAAACTTGGGTTTTGTTATTTTTTGAGACTAGTACCATTACTTTCAGAAGATTTGATGAGACACTTAATATAGAAAAAAGGGAAGGTATTTGTACACAAATACTTCATCTAGTTTAGGAATCTGTAGCTTTTGGAGTAGGCAATTTGTAGCATTTCCCTTACCAAGTTTGTTTAACACCTCATTGTTGAGGGAAAAAACAGGCTGTTTATTTTTTTTTTCCTTTTTGTGTGTAAATATTTCCCATGAAAATAGAATCTCATCCTGGGTAGCCAACACTGATCCTTTAGTTCAGTAGCTTGTCCTTTGAATGTAACATAGATTTTCAAACAGTTACTATTGTAGTGTTTTAAAGTTCAATGAAAATTTGGTTTCACTCCTAGCCAAGTCTTTAATACACTGGTTAAACTGTGGCTTGTGCTGTATTGTACCTTTTATGCTATGGGTTGAAATGTTAAATTTGTCATACATCTGTGACTTGGAGCATAACTTTTCTCACTCACATTTTGTCTCCTAAACTTTTTTTTAATTCTTATCCTTTTACTATGGCCATAGCTTCTTCAGTATTCAGTGTCCATCCAACTAGGATGAAGTGACAATCATAAAACCAAATTCAGCATAGTTTTCCATGTGTACCTGATGCCAAACATTGGCAATTGTTAATATATATTATTAGTTAATTGCCAAGGGCTGCAGTTGCTTAATGATGATAATAACATCCTGAAATATTTTAATGAGAGTAAGAAAATAACATAGTTTTTACTTTTAGTATCTGTTTTAGCTTTAAGGGGGACTCATTTATCCTGGAGTAGTCTTGCTTTGTACAAAATGTTTAAAATTCCCTCCCCTGTATAGCTACCCGAATGTTTACTTGTGCACACAGCAGAATGTCAGTTTTTTGTTTTACCACAATTTTTAATCTGATGCCTCTTTTAAACTCTAAAACCTGATTAAGAAACCCTTAAGAAGGGAATCCTTTGGGTAATTATGGGGCGAAGGTGAGTATCACTAAATTTCTAAGAGGCCATGAAATATCTTTTTTTAAAAAATCTGTAGAGGTAAGACACAGTAATGAATACTTGCATTGTTTGGGTCTCATGACACAGTCATCTGCCTAGAGGGATCAGGATACTGTTAACTTAGTAAAAAACTTAATATTGTGTTTCCAGCATGTGCAGACAAGAATGGTCAAAGACAAGAATAGTTAAAGACGTGGGACCAAATTTGAGATTGCTCTCATGTGACAGGGCAACGCGTCATTGTCCTATACAGTGTTCTGTACGGGCAAGAAACTTGAAGACATTTTGTTTTCTTTAAGTTGTTTTACCCTCTTGTTCTTGAAACATTAATTGTCCTTTATATGAACTGATAGCTAGCTTTGGCCAATGTTTGCTGTATAACACAATATTTATTTTTCTATTTCAAGTTTATCTAATCTAATTTGGGATATCACCACAGGTACATAATAATTTTTAAACTAATAGATGACCCTTTTCTACCCTACTTTTCTCCTTAGCAGCCAATAGATGTCACAACAGATGTGCTCTTAGGACAGCCTGGATTGGCTGTGATTTTCCAAACTGATGCATTTATTGCTCTTTTTTAAAGAGGCTGATAGCTAACTGGAAATAGCAACCTAAACTTGTTTTTACTTCTGAAAGTTACTGCTGGAGTACATGCGTATTTTTATAAAAAAACATACTTATAAGTACATATATATATTTAATATCTATTTATAAATATATATATATGACATTAGATATATACTATGCAGTTACCCATCTTAACATTTTATGTGGGAACTTTGCATTGGTTATTTTTAAAATAATGTATATACTGCATATAAAGTGCAGTATATTTTAGTACATAAGCTGGGCAACAATCTTGGGAAAACTAACTTTGTAAAATACATTTCTGCTAAAATAGCAAAACTTTGTTGATTTTTATTTGGTCTGTGAAATTAAGTTTACTTCAAGAACTGCTTTTAATTTTTATAGATGCCTATGGGTAATTCTGTTTTATTTAGAAGGTAAAAGTTTAAACCACTGGTCTTCATATCATCATTCATGTGATTTATAGATTGAATATTTGTTTTGAAATCCAACATAAGAACCAAGTGCTATATTAAAAATAACACTGAATGGAAGATTTCACTGCTAGAAGCAATCTTACCATTTTAAGTCACTAAGGAACTGAATGTTTTAAATGTTTTTTATGGGTGTGATTAGAAACAGTTCTAAAATTGTTCCATTCAGGGCTTATGGCCACATAAGATATAATCTTGTAGAGTAAAAAGGTCTATAATGTGTAATAGTTAATTTTGAGAGTTCTTTCTAGTAAGAAAATGGTAGCTTATAATGAAGAAGTACTAGTAATACAAGATAATTTGATTGCTAAGTTGGGTAGTTTACAATTTTTAAGCTAGTTATTAGAGTGATGCTAAAGAATGTTACTTGCAAACACTTCCATTAGCTCAGAATTAAAAGTCAAATTAAAAGCCCAGGACTGGCTGATTGTATTTTTAGTAAAGACTTAGGGGAAATTCTATATAACAAAAAAAAAAAAAAAAAAAAGCTTCTGTCACTTTTATTAAATGTGGTAGTGTTTGTGCTTAAGTAATTATTTCAGGAATTTAATTACAAAAAAGAACTTTTAAATCTTTATTTTGTAGAATCAGCATTGGAGGAGGCTGGACAAAATGCGAAAGTGCTCAGGAGCAGGACATGTATCATCAACTACAAGAAACACATAAAGCTGTCTAATGTGACGGAGAAGAAAAATCCACGCAGATGTGCCACTTTGGCAGCTAATAAGATTAAGATAATGAGTGATACAAAGGAAGAATTATCAAGTTCAGAAAGTGCTTACACAGTAAAAAAAACCAAAAGACAGCTTCATGGCAATGTGTCTGCAGCATCCAGGAAGAAACTGATCAGCAGTTTGGAGATAGATACTTGCTTAAAGTCTGAAAATGAGGGAGAGCAGCTCTCTGGCAGAAAAAAACTGTCCTGCCCAGAATCATCTGCTCCTAAAAGAAAATACATTAGTGAGTCTGAGAATGAAAAAACAGAATCTGAGGTAGAGATAAAAGTGACTCAGAAGCAGAATGACAGTAACCACAAGCAGACACACAAAACAGTCTGTGCTGCAGCTCTTAAAATTTTTGAATTCGACTCTTCAGAGGATAATTCCACAAATCACAACATGGAAAATGGGAGGAACTCAGGAAGTTCTAGTCAGTCAGCTTCAGCACACAAGCATTGTATGAGCAGCTCTGAAGAGGAGAGAGATTCTGACTTAGCTAAGCAGGGAACTAATAATACCAGAGAGGTATCAAGTAAAAAATCCCGAGTTTCTTCCAAAAGATCAAAAATATTGGATGACTTAAATGAAAAAGCAGAATCTGAAACAGGGGGAAAGAAAGATGAAAAAAGCTCAGGATCAGAGAATGTGGAAGCACCTGGGACTGCAGGAAGTTCAAAAGCCACTTTCAATTGTTTTTCTGATTCATACTCTGGAACTGATAACAGTATCTCTAGTGATGCCACAGGAACAAGAAAGAGGAAAAGGAAATCAGAGATCCTTAGAAAAGAAATAACCAATTCCAACTCACTTGCACCTTCCAAAAGACCCCAGCGAAGGAAACGTCGGAAACCTAACAAAGAAAATGACTCTGAAGATTTGGATTACACCAAATACAGAAGAGCGAACCGGCGTTCTAAGATACGAACTCGGAACTGCGGCAGACGGACTGTGAGATACGACAATTGCGACGATGACGATGAGAGAGGTTTAGATGATGTAGATTGTGAAACGTAACCTTAAAAGGAAAAGCCAGCCCACTTTTTTTTTTTTTTTTTTTT
This sequence comes from Phaethornis superciliosus, assembly GCA_023637945.1. Classification (NCBI taxonomy): domain Eukaryota; kingdom Metazoa; phylum Chordata; class Aves; order Apodiformes; family Trochilidae; genus Phaethornis; species Phaethornis superciliosus. The sequence goes on along the minus strand of JAJQWJ010000001.1, from coordinate 108,454,786 downwards.
TTTTTTTTTAATGGTAATAGCACTAGAACTCATGATGGATGCTGGCTCTTCTTTGTCCTACATTTCAGGGAATATATTTATATTTTTCTATGAAAAAGTTATGAATGTGATTAGATGATGACTTTCTCCTTTTCATATTTTGACTTGCACTTGCCTGCCCATGTAGCAGCATTTAGCACAGATGCCAAAATGTGCCTCATTATAGGGGCAATTTTTTGTCTTTACTGGTATTTTATTACATATAGCAAGAGTTAAAAAAAAATGTTAAAACACTGCGCAACAGGTTAATAGCAGTATGTTGAGTATTATTGTTATGGGTGCTGCAATGGAATACTACCTAGGTCATACAACATTCAAGAACGGATTTCAAACATCTCTAATGCTGTGTAAAATGATATACAATAGTAACAGGCTTATAAACTATACTGTACACTATAGAAATCTGGCAGATGCTAGCATTGCATCAAATAAGTAATGAATGGCCACTAGGCTAATAACTCTACAGCTTGTATGAGTACAGAATTAAATGTTCTGTGCTTCCATTGTTGATAACATGCAACCAGGACCACTCAAAGAAGAGTATTTGCCAATTAAAAAGGCATATCGGTGCTGGTGAAAAGAGGATTTATGCAGACAGGTAGTACTATCATCATTAATGTGACTTCTATACTGTAAACTTAAGAATATGAAATGCAGGTGAACTCTTGGGCCTAAGGGGTTTTGTGTGTTTTCTTTATAAAATAGAAAAACAAACAAAACACTTGTTCTGTTTTCTTTACGCGTGAAAAGCTTGAGGTGCAGGATTCTTACATTCCAGACCTTTTTGCTACATTTCTGTTGTTCTTCCATATTTAAACTTTTAAGTGCTTTAATGTTAGACTTCACGTTGATTAAACCTTACCACTTTCTGATTCTTGCAGTACATCTCCTATTTGTTAAATGTTTGAGGTGACTGTTTTTGACAAGAAATAATACTCACGTAGAAGATAGGAGAGAATTTCTCCAGGGAAAAGTGTGTAACTTCTTGGTCGGCCATGTAGCAACTACAAGAACATTTAGGCCATCTAAACTCTGACCTACCATTAATGCCACTTAGTTCACTTCTTCCCCACTCTTCACTCTAGATTTCCTCCCTCTGCTCTGCTGGTTCACTTTCTCACTCTTAGGAAGACTTGGTGTTTCCTGACGTCATCATTCAGTAAGAGAGATGTTAGTATAGTGTATGTATCCTAACACAGCTAATTTAACTGAAATCTCAAGCTTGTGAATTAGTTTTCCAGCAGACTGGTGTGGTAGTAGCATCTGGAAGGGTTGGGGGTTGTTGGGGGTGAAGTTAGTGCAGGTGCATAATTGCAGTCACTGATTCCAGAACTGGTTGTAGAAATGGCAGTGAGTTACTGGAAAAGGGAGTCTCGCATGCTGCCTACCACTGCTCAGCAAGAAACACCTCTCCAGAATCACTGACTTTATGTGCATTATGTGCCAAAAGGTGTATTTGCCACCATGACATTTGGGTATCTGGAATGTTACCTCGGTATAGAGAAATCTTTTTTTTTTCCCCCTACCTTTTAAAACTTCAATATGAAGTTCAAAAATAACCTAGTTTATATCATTCTTGCCCCAGGAATTGTCTTTATTTGGCGTGCAGTCCTTATTATGTTTCAGTACATTTTTTTACATTCAAGATAACATTTATCGGAATTCTTTAAGTTGGTTTCTAAAATATGAACACAGTTGTGTTTCATGATGAAACTTTGAGTTGGCTTTGTGTATCATACCTTTGAGGGGCATTTTTGTTAAAAGAGAGTAAGTCAACTGGTATTTTTATATTCTCCATAAACAGAATGAATTGTTCAGCAGCTGCCTATGATCCAATGGAATTATAACCTTCCAGTATAGGAATAAATACTGGTATACTAGGTCTTAAGTGAACATCAGAGTTTTTAGTAATCTTTAACTAAAATTGAGGTGTAGGTTTGTATTTCTCATTCAAGCTTAGATTTAAAAATAGAGTTTTCTTTCCCACCCTTACTGAGATGTTGTATTCTCTGTCATACTGCACTCATGCATTACGTGTTCATGGTGATCCCCAAGAGCTGGGAGAAGGTTCTGGTCTCTGTATTTATGTGTAAGAGGAAATTGCTGGCCTGGGGACTGTAACACTTACGTTGTATAAGCAAAGAAAATGCTGTTTTGTATTTCCTAATTTTATACATACAGACAGGTTCCAAAGAGCCATTAGGAGGGGAAATTATTAAACTGGAAAGGGACTTTTCTACTCTTTCATCCTCCAAGAGTTAAGAATTTATTTATTTATTTATTTCAGTGAGCATGCTGAACTGAAACTGGCTCTTTTAAACCTTGCAGAAAGCAGTTATTTCATCTGCCTGGTAAATTTAATCTGTCACCATTCTTTATTTGGTCTAGCTGTACTCAGGGAAGTGATTTAGTAGGCTCTTTATTTAAAGCAATGCTTAATGCACTGCATTGGTAAGCTTTGCTTTTTCTTGGGGGGAAGGGGCTTGGCGTAGAGGAGGGGGTGTTTCTGTTTGTTTTAAAGCAGGACCCGAATCCGGAATGGACAGCATGGACAGAAGGAAATACTCAATTTATTAAGTGCAGGAAAGAGGTGTAGAAGAATCAAATTCTTTACTATTAAAGACTTTTACCATGTACCTGTAGCAGTGGATCAAAGTAAAGCTGTACCTGAAACCCTAACGTCACTGTACGCTTATTTGCACACCTGCCCTGCCTCTCACCTCCCTCTCCCTCTTTCTTTCCCTCCCTTCTCTCCCCCACGCCCGCCCCGTCCCGGGGCCGCAGCCCCCCAGCTCGCTCCCCCCCCCCAGCCGCTCTGGGATGCTGCGTTTTAAGTGGGGTGGAAAAGCCCACGGGAATCCCGCGGGGTGTGAAGGGAGCGGGGATGCCCCCTCCTCCAGGCTGAAGGCACTCACCTTCCCGCCTCTCCTTCTCCTCTCGCCCCAGCCTCCTACAGCGGAACCTCCGGAGCTGGGACGGCGGCCTAGGGCAGGACGAGGGCGGGAAGGGAGTTTGCAGCCGCCCCGCTTCTGGGCCGGAGCTCGGAAGCCGCCGGTTCGGGCAACCCGGGCGCGGTAGAGGCTCCCGGGGAGGTCTCCGGCGGCGCTCTCTATGGTCTGCGGAACCAGAGCGTCCCCCGTTGGAGCGGAACTGGGCGGTGGCGGCGGCGGCGGCGGCGGCGGCCATAGAGAGCGTGCGGGCGGGGCGAGCGTCGGAGATGGCGACGTTCTTCGGGGAGGTGGTGGTGGCGCCGTCCCGAGCCGGCGTGGACGACGAGGAGGAAAGCCGGGATGAGACACCCGAAGACCGGGAGATTCGCAGGGAGTTGGAGAAGAAAAGGTAGCGGCCCTACGGGGCATCTCGGCTGCTCTCCTCCCCGCTGTGGGGCGGCCGCCATCCCCTCCGCCACCCTGGGCCTGAGCCTGAGTAGCCATAGGGGCAGCTCCAATTCCCTCCGCATCTTTTACCAGGGAGATCGACGTCCTCTGGACCTGGAAGTCTACCGAAAGCGCTGCCGACCAGCAGCTTCAGTGCTCGAAATTGATCGTAGCCATAGGACATAACGCTGCAGGTAGGTGTGAGAGCTTCCAAAAAAAAAAAAAAAACCACAAAACCCACCTGAAAATCACATTCCGCTGCTGGGTTGTCCTTGGATAAATCAGAGAAAGCGAGGGGTTGGAAGAAAACATGTCCACCGGGACGCTCGCTTTGCTCTTGCCTGTTTTTAACGCTGATCTCAGGTGTAAAAATGTCCCTTGAGAGTGTCTAGAGCTTGCTTTAGGAAATGGAGCTTTAACTCAGAGGCAGCTGAGCTGTCCAGAAAAAGCCGCGGGTACTCTGAACATTAAAAAAAAGATTTTGTTACAGCTGCTTATTCTTCTTGTCACAATATTGGTGAAATGATATATTCTTAGTTGAAGGGCAGAAGCAAACTATGGTTTAGATTTTAGTTGGAATGACGTTCCCCTTTCCCTTACCTGATTTTAGCTTGATAGACTGGCCTAGATTATTTCTTAATTGGCAAAAGTTTCCTTCTAATAATATCAGATTGCTCAGTGTAGTCAGTGTTTTGAAATGGGGATCTGTCAAAGATGTAAAATTATGGGCCTGTAAGCTGTAGTTTCCTTATTTTTTAATGAGCAGTGTTTTTATTCTTTTCCTGATTTTTTATTTATTTCATAGTTAGTCCTTTCACATTTTAATTCTCTACTTGTTCAACATTCCCTTATTGGAGGTGCTTATTTACTCCTAAAGTCTTGACACACTCTCTCCCCTTCCCCCCCACACACTGTCCAGGCCCTTGGATAGCACTTTCTCTGTACATTTAGGTCACATCTAGATGACATCTGGATTATATCAAAGTTAAATCTGCTAACCTATGTCTTCTTTGTTCAGTTTTATTTGTAGAGAAATAATTACAGGTATTTTAGATGTGATTTCTGTTTAACAAGAGCTTTTGGCAGGAATTTGATTAATGAACGTTTGATTCAGAATCCCTTTGCCACTAAGTTGTACATAGTCTTGTCTTTACCTCCTACAGCCAGTGTTATTTATATTAGTAGTATTATTATATTAGTATGTAGTGTATAATAGTGTTATAATAGTAGTATTATTATTAATAGTTAATATTAATAGTTCTGCCTTGCTCGTTCAGTGATGTATTTTGTAGTTTTAGAAATCAGTTATATCTGGTATGTCAAGACGTATTAGAGACATAATATTTATATCCTTAGTGTATACTAAGGGAATTAAAGTTGACTGTGATCATATAATTCATAATAGTACATAGTTTTGATATTAGGGATCTCTATATGTAGAACTGATGTTTATCATATAAGTCTTGACATGCTGAGGTTACGCAATCTTTGTCTTTGCTTGATTAGGTCAATAAATACATGTTGATAAAAAGTTATTCCCATTTTTTTTAACTTGAAATTTCAAAGGAATAATCTAAGATTAGCTATTTATTTGTAGAACAGAGATTTTCTTCTTTATAAATTAACGGTATTTTTTTGTTTTTGTTTTTTTACAGCCTTCCTGTCTTCTTTTATTCTGGATTCTGTATGTTGGGAAGTAGTAGGAGTTGTGAAGTTGTGGAATGAATGGTGTCGAACAACCAGTACAACAAATGTCCTCCTGACAGATTCTTTCTGTTTGTTCTACCGATTAATATCAGATCCAACAGTAAGTGGCTTTTGCCTGAATTCTTCTGTGTTTTAGCTTTCTGAAAAAGAGAGCAACCTTCATCTACCCCCTACCCTGTCTAGGCAGTAAGGCATTAATTCTGGGTAAATCTCATAAAAATATGAAGGGTCATTATGCTCGCTTAAACTGTTTGAAGTTGTATCATGTTAAGTTCAGTATGAAGGTGATGTATGACAGTGTGAATTCCTCATCTCCATTGTGAATCAAAAATTCTTGTTGCAATAAAATTGAAGAAGCCCAAGAAAACCAAATGAGTTGGTCACTGCAAGCTGTTGTTGTGCTCTTTGAACCACTTGGTTATGCAACTTTTTTCTTTCTTCTTTTTTTTTTTTTTTTTTTTTTTTTAAGGTTTTGTTGTGCCAGTGTAGTTGCTATGTTGCTGAGGATCAACAGTTCCAGTGGCTTGAAAAGGTAAAACTGGCAAGGCAGCAAATTGGGCAATAAAATCTTCAGGGTGGGGATCTTCAACTTAAATTGTGTCCTCCTCTCTCATATTCTAAACATGACAGTATTGTAAATAACTATATTCCCTGTGGCTTTCAACAAATGAACAAATTTACTCTCTGCAGATCATGTGAAATTCCTTTCTAGATGCTTCCAGTTGTATCTGCTGTAACTTACTAACTTTGTGCAGTTCATGCTTTTGGACAGTTTCAATTTTGTTGCCTGCCCTTAACCACTTTCCAAACATTTTTTCTTGTTTGGCTTAAATTTTCTCTGGCTTCTTTCAGCTACATTTCAGGTGTGGGAGAATCTTTCCTTAAAATTTAATCACATAACTGCATTTGTAGAGCTGCCCAAGGATCACTAGACAAACCTGTTATGAAACTCATGATGGATGGTATCTTTACTAATGGATGTCTTCTGTTCCTTTCACAAAGAGGAGCTCTGAAGGAAGGTGCCTCCAAAGCAGTATTTGTCCCATTTGTGTATGCTAAGTGCATTACCCCAGTGCCATTCAGGTACACTGCTGGGTTGTTCAGGTCCCTCCTAATATGTTGATTTTAATAAGAGGAAGGCAGAGGGGTAGGCTCTGGCCGTTTATTATTATTATTATGGATTTGGGTCACTGCTTAGCCTTAAGGGAAGCATGGCTCATTTGTTCTTCTTGTCTGTCTGCTAACCAGCCTTCTTTTAGATCTGCTCAGCCTAGCCGGCCAGCTGGCCCAGCCAGCACATGAGAGGGATTACTTTGTTGCAAGGGAGAAGGGTAGGAGCATCTCACTGTGAGGGAGAGAGCAGAGAAATTATGGGAAGGATAGAAAACCAGGGTAACTTCACTGAATGATACAAATATTTCAGACCTAAGTTTGTGGAAAAGTAGCCTTTTGTGGTTCCTTGGCTTGCAGAAACATTTAATTTGCTTTGGTGGGGAATAATGGTTCACTTCAGAGTTTAGAAACCCTAAAACCTAAATCATTGTGGTTTTGCCATATTCCATGCATTCTTGCACTTCCTTTAAACTGGGATTACAAAACAAAGATGACTCTGATTTTGCTGCCTTCTCCATTTGTGTTTTTCCAGCTGTTTGCACATAGGTGTTGTTTCAAATGTGTTTATGAACAGTAGGACTGTGGAGTTCTACCAAGTCAGTGGTCCTGAGTATTTTTAGAATTTGTGGTTACGGGTATTTTCAAATGAACAGCAGAAATGTGCTGGTAATTTGCTTTTAGTGAGTTACAGGCCTGTTCTGTACACTTCATAAATGGATTAACTGAGTATCTTCTCAGTCTTGAGGAGTCAAATTTTCTCTTCTGTATGTGTTTTCTCAGTTAGTGATCACTGAAAATGAAAACATACAGACTAACATTTCAGAATAATGCACACCAGCCAGTGCTTCCAACAAAGTAAATATAAAATTGAAAGTATGTGTGCTTCTGAAAAGTTATGTCAGTTTTATATTACAGTGGTAACATGCGGATATGAGGGAACAATCAGCTTCCCTTTTGTGATTGGTACCATATTTAGAAACAGGCGAGTTTTTGTAATGTTTACCAAAATCCCTATATTCTTCTTGGTCATAAAATTGGAGAGAACACTGTACAGGGAAGGTACAGGCTTATCATGCTTCTCATTTTGATATACATCCTTTAAAAACAGTGGAACACTGTGCAGGATGTTGGTGTTTTTGTAGGGCAGGCAATGGATCCAGAAGTAGTATATTTTGTACAATGTTTTTGAAACTCTGTTCTTTGAATTGGAGGAAAACTGTGGAAAAATTTAGGTTCCATCTCTTAATACTCAATTCAACTTTAATATGATTAAAGAAAATCTTAACATTTAATGTGAAGACTGTTTAAACACTGTGGAGCAGCTGGGGAGCATGATTTCAATTTCAAATGTATTGCAGATGTGCAAGCTGCCTTCCTGTCTTAAGCAGCCTGGTTTTATTTGGAGTCCTTTTTCTTTTACAGTCACTATTAGTAAAAATAGTAAGTCTGAAGGTGAATAGAAAGTGCTGACAACCTAAAGCCTCTTGAGAAAATCAAGAGAATAAATCTGTTAGCTGCTCTATTGATTTTTTAATCTCCATCCCAAGAGCAATGCATGTGAAACACCTACCTGAAGGTTGTGATTCAAATTTCAGTCCCACAAACCTGAATTAAATTGCAGTTTGCCATCTGCACCAAAAATGAATTAATTCAATTAATATCTTTGTGTTTTTACAGTGTTACTGTGAGAAGATAAATTTTGTTTATGTATTTACATTTTTGTTCAGGTTTTTGGCTGCATGCAGAGAGAGGGCTTGCAAGTAACCATTCTCTCAACGTGTCCTGTAGCTGATTATAAAACTCAGGAATCCACTTTAACACTTCCATCTCCATTTCTGAAAGCCTTGAAGACAAAAGAATTCAAAGAGCAGGTCTGCTGCCCACTGCTGGAACAACCTAACATTGTTCGAGATCTTCCTGCTGCTGGTATTTTGCAATTCCAGTTATTTACGGTGCTGCTGGTGGCAACACAAAAAGGGAATTTTTGCTTAATTGTGTGAACTGGTTAAGAAGGTAGCTTGGAAAATTAATTCCTAGCCGTTTGATACTTAGTATGTTGCCTTGTAAAACAAGGACAAATTCCAAAACCACCCATAAATCCTTTTATTTCTTAAGGGTGGGACGTAAGTACTAGCAGATTCTTCAGTATAGCCTCACAAAGTTTGTTGTGTGTATTGGGTTCTTTGACCATTTTGTGACCTCAAGTAAAAGATAGATTCTAATTTATTATGTAATGTAATAGAAACTGGAGGGTTTTCATTATAGAATATTGAATAAGTATTATGAGGAAAAACTTGTCTAGCATAAGCAAAAAGTGGATTAATTTTCTATTAAGTTTATCTTGTTTGCACTTTGTTTTAAGCTTTTATGTTTGGTTGTTTTTAGGGGTTTTATTTTGGTTTTTTTTTTCTCCAGAAGCTCATGTTATTTTTGCTTACCAATAATATACAGGTCCCAGTTAGGGTATTTGCCAGGAAGAAATACCAGCTGCATTTTACTAATTGTTGGTTTATTTTCTTTTGCACCTGAGGAATGATGGATGATGGTCTAGCAGTCAGCATCCTAAGTAGTTAATTCATAAACTGTTATGCTTTTGTAGTCCTGGCCAGAACAAATGTGATTTTATACACAGACTTGAGATTCCTTCTTTCCTGAGTGTAACACACAATTTCTTTTGGTTTCTTTTTAGTTTTGAGTTACTGTCAAGTGTGGCACATTCCTGCTGTGCTGTATCAGTGTTACACTGATGTGATCAAACTGGACACAGTTACAGTCGAAGCCTTCAAGCCTCTGCTTTCTTCTAAAATCCTGAAAAGTTTAGTCAAGGTAAAAATTCATATTTAAAAATAAATGAGGGGTTTGTTCTGGTCTGTCTTTCATCTCTTGCATTCTGCTGTTGATTGCACACTATTGATTCCACCTGAAAAGGCTGATGTATGTAATTTACAGAAGGATACAGCCAGAAGTGATTGCTGGTGTAGTATCTGCTGTAACATCTGTTCGTAAGTTGCTTAAAAATTGTGAATCCATAGCTTTGTGCAAAAATTCGTTTTGACTTTTCAAGGTCTTGTAGTGGTACTGGTATGTCAGGAAGTGATTTCTTGTGATTGGTTAAGCTAAGGTTTCCTTTGGAGGTGTCTTGTGTTAAAACCATTAAGTATATTTACCTTTTTCTTACATTAATATGCAAGATGGCTGTGTTCTAGGTCTGTACAAGACCCACCTGTCTTGTACCAGATGTGAAAGCTTGTTAAGAAGTCTATCTTGACCTATGATTTCTTTCTGGAATTAGAAGACTGAATTTTTTAAGATGATTCTAAATAGTTTTGCATTAATTAAGCAGCTAAGAAATGATGGCATTATAGCTACTACAGTGTATGTTTTCCTTCTTTCTGAAATGTTTTTAATTGAAGTAAGTTTGTTCAAAACACTCCATTTTTTGCCAGTTGAACTTACATTTAAATGACAGGAGAGGTTTGCGTGCACTGAAGTATTTATTTCAGCTTTAAATGTTACAAGTTAGTTTTCATTACATCTTGCAGTGGTCTGCTAAGTCAATCTAACAGACTAGTACTTAAGCATTTAATCTCTGAAGGAAAACAACAGCAAAGATGCAGGCTCTTCCTCTCATATACAGGTGAAGAGGAATGCAGATTAACAAATCCTATTTTATGGTTGAACTGCAGATTCTTTTGGAGGCTTCAGCAGGTCTCTGGATACATCTGTTCAGAAGGCCTGAATTTTGTTCACAGTTAACATTTTAATCTAACTATTCAGAGTAATAAAAATTGGAATATAGGACAGTGAGACTGTGCTTTGTTTTGTTTTGTTGCCAGCAATGTAACTAATGTTTATCATCTCTTCCTTTCCCCAGGATGCATCCGAAAGCACAAAGATTTTGAAGAAACTACTGACAACCAATGAAATTCACAATAATATCTATATCTAAAGAGAACATTTTTGACACAGACTACACAGTTTCTTCTACAAAGGACATTTTGGAATTGTAATTGTTTCCTTAAAGTGGAATAAATTCCTATAGATTTTTACTTCTGTACTCATTTTTGTCACTTTCAAATTTGTCACCACAAACACATAGGTCTCTTCTGCATGGCTTGAGACGCTTTCTTCTGAAGTGATTTTAGGAGAGAGAGCTTGAATTACAGAAACCAACTTCATTTTCTCCTCCTGAAGGGATTAGCTTACCTGAATTTATACCTTTCATATGTAAAAGAGGAGGTGCAGTTAAGGACTTGTGTCTTGTTTCTAAGGAGAACACCTATTTTTACTTTATTTTTCAGACACAGAAGATTTCCTAAAATTCAGTCCTCTTTAAAGATTTGTCTGTGATGAAGAAAATACACTACATCTTTTTGCATATGTAATACATGTAAATTTTTGTGTATATGTAGGAATGATACATATATATGTACACATGCTCATACATTTGTTACATATATATGGATACAAAATACCTAAGTATGGCCAGTACCTTTAAAGGACTTACTATTGGAAAGTAAGCTCGCTTTACAAATTAGTAGGAAGCAGGAACGTGGGAGCTGGTGTGAATTCCATGGAAGGGCTGTGACTTGGATTCACCGAATAGATCATCACAGGTTTTTGGGATGCTGCTTCCTGCAGCTGTGTCAGAAAGAGAGGTTTGCCCTCACTCCTGTGCTGCAGCGCTGGGGACATCTCCCAGTGAAACAAAGTGGTAGGTGTAGGGGTTGCAAGCCTCTTCAGCAGGATTTGCCAAGGCAAACTGGTTTAATCTTTCCACTTTAAAACTCTGAATTGCTGGCAGCAGTAGGAATAGTACGAGGTCTATTATGGAGAGGCTGAGTTGTAGAGATCTTTAAATCACATACAGTTTATCCTTTTGGAACAGAAGGCTTGCGGGTTCCAAGTTTTGAGTTTAACTTTGACTTACGCTGGAAGCCCAGTGGATCTTTTTGAACAATTTATTCCTGTAACAGAACTGTTATCCCTTCAGGTCTGAAAGTGGTTGGCTAAGTCAACATTTGCTGAAACAAGTAACTCCTGGCTTCAGCAGGGCCTCTGCAACTTCCGATTCTGCACTTGCTGTTTGTCAGATTCCACACCAGAATATTGTTGATGTGGATATCATGTTGTGTATCAGTTAAGACATTGATTTAAACTTCTATTAATATAATTATAGATGAGCAAGCAACTGTTAAAGTGGTACTGTATTTTGGAACAAACTTTGAATCCTTAAGACATAGTTCTGTCTGGGTTTGGTTTTCTGCTTGTTTTTGTTGTTGTTTTGTTTTATTATTATTTTTTATTTCTGTTCAACATTTTAATTAAAACCTGTTTGTATGTGTGACCTGAGCTGGAGAGAGTTTCTCTCTGAGAAAAGAGTTGGCTGTGCCATTTTCTTACTTGCATACTGAACATGTTTGGTTCATGATAAATAAAGTACATAACAAGAAATACCTTTAATAATAAATATGCAGATGCTTGTAAGAACTCTAAATATGCTTCTAGTATTGGTTTTATTGCTTATGGAGTTTGGAATGTTTCAAAACAGTTTTCCATTGAGTTATAATTCAATTTTTACTACCTGGTTTTATGCTGAGGTGTGATACGCTGTGTCATAAATACCTTAAATAAAAGTGCCAAACAAAACACTGTAATGATTTGGGAGAAGAAGTTAAGAGTGCAAACTGTTGTATTGGCAGGATGCTGCCAAGGTTCATCACTCTTGCTTCAAAGGGTGTGGTAGCTCTCTGTAGCTAGAAATGTTTACTTAGGATATGTTTTGGGGGTTTTTCTGTTGGATACTATCAAGGTAGTGGTTTCACCCTGTGCATCCATGAATATTTCTGTGATCCACAGTACAGGTTAGGTCAGTCTTGGTGCAGTACTAGTTCTCTCTGACATGGAACTATAGGTCAGGGAATGTGCACACAGTATAGTCAGTAAGGCTGCTCTTCATCAGTGTCATCATCAGCATAGCACTTACCCTGGCAGGTTTGAGGGAGTGTGATACAATTTGCCAGAACTCCCCATACCTATGTTTCGACCATGTCCCCCAATACCACAAAGGTTCCAGCCATTCATCTTGCTGAGTTGCAGTGTATGTTTCACAACTGTAGATAACTTGTGCAACAGCATCCAGAGTTGAGTCCACCCCTCAGTCATGAGCCCATCAGTATGTTCCATCCCTTCCTTGATGGCCTGAAGTGCTATGGGCCCACCTAGATAAAAATAGTTCACTTTTATGTTCCAAATCTATTTGGAACACTTGAGCAGCCTCATCTGCTCTTTGGTTGTTTTGATGTTCCTCATTAGCTCAACTTGAAGGTACATGGGCATCTACGTGACGCACCTTTACACTGAATCCCTCTGACAGAGCAGCAATGTCTTGCCTCAGTTTGGCAATCCAGACAGGTTTACCTTTACACTGCCAGTAGTCAGGCTTCCCATGTGGTGACTTGCAGAAAACAACTCTACAACTTGGAAAGGTATAGAGGAGGGGTATGTTTATTCAGTGCCGGAGATTATTCCTCCAAAATCCATGCGCACCAATCTCGCAATCAGGCTATTGTTACAGACACTGAAGTTTGACATATTTATTAAATTTTGCAATACGCCTGTACAGATGCATCACCTATTCCTGCTTTGTATTCAAATTAGTCTCAAGAGGTAATTTTCATAATCTCCTCCCTCCTGCGTTTGCATGGGTCTCCTGGTGGTGGTCATGAGGATCATGGGGATGAAGTAAAAATGAAGCAAAGGTCTTTCTCTATGTCAACTTTTCACCTCTTCTTCTCTGCGCATGCACATTTCTTCAGTCTTCAGCCAAACCAACAATATGTTCTGTTTCTCATCTCAAGGTTGCTACGGTTATCAGCTTAGCACATATATTTCCCTTATAAGGTGATCATAAAATCATAGAATCGGCTGGGTTGGAAGGGACCTCAGAGATCATCAAGTCCAACCCTTGATCCACGACCGCTGTGGTTCCCAGCCCATGGCACTGAGTGCCACATCCAGTCTCTTTTTAAATATCTCCAGGGACAGAGAATCCACCATCTCCCTGAGCAGCCCATTCCAATGCCTGATTACCCTCTCTGTAAAGATTTTTTTTCTAATATCCAACCTAAACTTCCCCTGGCACAACTTAAGTCCATGCCCTCTTGTCTTGTTGAAAGTTGCCTGAGAAAAGAGCCCAACCCCCCCCTGGCTCCAGCCTCCTTTCAGGGAGTTGTAGAGAGCGATGAGGTCTCCCCTGAGCCTCCTCTTCTCCAGGCTGAACACCCCCAGCTCCCTCAGCCTCTCCTCACAGGACTTGTGCTGGAGTCCCTTCACCAGCCTGGTTGCCCTTCTTTGGACCTGCTCCAGGACCTCAATCTCCTTCCTGAACTGAGGGGCCCAGAACTGGATGACTACCTAAACAATTTCTTAGCTTCTATTAAACAAGCATTCTGCATTAGCTTCTATCAAGTCAATGTGACCCCTAGCCAATTACTAGCAGGCATTTTAGATTAACCCTTACATCAGTGGTAAAACCAGCACTGAGGATCTGATCAACATGAGCCACAGGGAAACAGGTGGTGGAGAAGGACCTGAGGCAAGTCAGGATATCCAGCTTGTGGGCTCAGTGGTTCCTACACCTGCACCTGCCTTCAGGAGCAGAACTGCTGCTTCTCCTACCCCTTCCACAGTAAGTGGTGTAGAGCAGTGCAAGAAGATATTTTTAATTTAAAATTCTTTCCATCTTTTTCCATAATTTGATGTATGAAGTAGCTCATATTCCTTCCTTTAAACAAGTAGTTCTGGAAGCATCAGAACTGGTGATAAGTATCTCGTAAGAAGTGAGTGCTGGCTGAAGATTTTTTCATGTTTGAACACTGCTAAGTTGTTGGTTTTTTCCCTATGCTGAAATAAGGTTTTCTTTGTTTCTAACAGCTGCTGTTTTTTTCTAATACTTGTAGGAGTGCATAAACTTAAAGCTCATTTGTCAAACATGGCAGATGGCTTCAAAAGCTTTACAAGTGCATTCTTGCCTGCATGTCTGTGATTATATAAGATGTGTTTCTTTAAGGTATTGAGCTAAATGCAGTAAGAGTAAACTATTAGACTGGAAGAGTTTTCTTTTTCTGGATTTTCTATTACCTAAGTCACTTGATACCCACTTTTTTTTTCAGATAACACTGAGCTGTCTTCTGCTGGACACTGTTGTCTTCCATACCAAGGACACAGCCTCTTGAATCTGATCGACTTGATCATGCTGCAGAATATATTTGGTAGGCACACATCTTTCTTTCCTCAAAGGCTCTGACTTTAAGGTGATGTTCCTGAGGTAATTCTTAAGTCTGGAATCATGGTACTTTAATGTGGCTCCTAAGGTTTTTGCTTGTAACACATTGGTGTCTGTGGAGTTCACTTCATAGGTATGTGAGTACAGAACTGTACAGATGTAGTTAGAAGACAATGTCCAAGCCTGAAATCTGGATTTTATGTGAAATTGTTACAAAATCTCCATGCTTGGATGCCAAAACCAGCAATATAGCTACTATTCTAATTTAGTTTTCCTTGTTGTGGTGGTCATATACAGTGAGTGCATTGACTACAGAAATAAAATCCTGATTTTTTTAAAGGTTCCATTGTCTACCTAAAACATTGAAAAAATTGAGTGAGCTAAGAATGGAAGTAGAAGACATTCATGAATTTTTTCAGTGTAATCTTTCCTGTGTATTTCTTTCCTTTAAATATTTTAGGCAAAAAGTTTTGACAGCTGCTGCACATAACACCCACCAGCATTAATGGGCACCTCTATCTAGCTGAATGAGATCAGAGCTTTGAGGTTAGACTTCCTTACTTTGTAGAAAACATTGAGGTTCTGTGTATAGCTACAGTTTGTGAGGAAAAGTACTTGAGAATCTCATAGAAAAATACTGTGAGAAACCATTAACGCACAGAGGTAAAAATGCAAAGCACTTGTTTCACTTTAATAACAAGGTATCCTGAGATGTCTTCAGTTACAGAAGAGCACCACAGGCTACCAACAGTGTCCATGTAGAAGAAAGTTAAAGGTTTAATGGCAGGGTATAAGTTCAAGTTTTTCACATTTTGATATAATTTTATTACCCTATGTGTAAACATCCCTTGTATGGGATGTTATATAGTTGCCTGTGTAATTGCTCTAAAGTAGAAAATGTTTTGTACGGATGGTGATGTACCTTGAAAGAGCAGTTTCATAGTATAAGCATTTACTGAAAAGACTGTGAGTTCTTTCCCTGTGTTTTAATCAGAGTACTACAGCACGCTTTCATAAGCTAAACCCACTATGCTTATATTCAGGATTGATACTTGAATTCTTCTGTTAGGTCATATTTGGACTTGGATCCCTTTTCATGAAGAGAAACGAAAGCCATTGCTTTTCCATAGGCTCTATAGACTTTAAAGCCAATCTGCTGCTTCACAGGGAATTAGCAAAATGAGGAATGAACATGATAGATTCACAGTCATTGTAGGCAATAGTTTGATTGCTGAACAGATGAATAATGAATGTACAGTCTTGCTTTAAAAAAAGTGCAAACCACTGGCTAGAAAGGTTATAGATGGAAGGTTGTATGAGAACAGAGGCAGCCAGTATGGAAAAGGTGAGAGCATAGTAGAAAAAAACCTGAGTGCTGATTATCCTATAAAATTGGGGTTTGAGACGGTAGTTGTTAAATAAAAGTAGGGTGTAAGGTAGGTTAGCTATTACCTGCTGGCTCTGAGTAACATTCTTACACGTCACAAAGAATGCCTTTATGCTGCTCTGCTTAATTTACTTCCAAATTGTATTGAAAAAGACTTTTTTTTAGTGCAGAGTAAGCACAGTGATCAAGTATAAAATACCACGCCTGGCTATTTCCACCCTGACACCCTGGAGGACACTTACAACAAACCCTGCAGATGCTGTCAGAAACAAGCAGTTCTTTTGTTCATTACTTAGAAAGTGCTGGCACAAAACTCTTCAACCCGAAACCAGAAATAAGAGTCTCCAATGTAGTTCTAGTTATTTTTCCAAATGGCAGGAAGCAAGCAGATTTGGGATTATAACCTCGTAGTGCCACGTGTGAGGAGATGATCTCCAATAGTGGATTTAACAGAAAAAGCAATTCAGAACCTGCCCTTACAGATTTTACTTAGTTCTTCCACTTCTGTATGAATTTGTATGAGAGTGTATGTGAGAAGTACTTAGTTTTAATAACTATTGAAAATAGTAGTATTTTATAAACAAAACAAAATCAATCTGTGGGGGTTTTATAAATACTTATACCCAGGTGTTGTGTTAAGCACGTTTTCTGTCTTCATGAATGCAAACTTTGTGTCCTACAAGGCTTGTTGCAGAGGTCTCATGAGTGAAAACCAAGTGTCAATCCTCACAGTTCCTAGCTCACATCCTGTCTGGCAAGTAAAGGCATTCTGGATGGTGCAGATTTGTCTAGCATAATTTTCATTGAAGGATTTGGTGGCTCTAACAGCAATGCTCTGTTTTGTGTCCTACTGGACAATGATCCTATTATTTGCTTTTCTGAGCATCCCAATGTAGAGGTGACGGAGAGGTCAGATAATCAAAACCGCAGGCTGGTTTGTTCTGTTGTGCTTATTTGTGGCAATACTGCTTTCTAAGGCTTTAGTTTTAGAAACACAAGTTTCTAGGGCTCTAGTTTTTCACTAAGTTTTCTATTAATTTAATAATTTTCTTTAAAAAAAATCTGGATGTATTTCTCCAAGTCAATGCTGGAGATCAAATGCCATATTGGCTCAGTTCTGAGCTGTTTTTTGACCCTGTCCTGATTCAGGCTCGTCTGTCTGATGTTATTCTGCTTCTAGAGGTTAGAGTCTCCTACTTGATGTGGTTACCCTGAGTGTGCTCGAAATTATGTGTGTTGGAAAACAAAACATTTATGAACAGGAGGCCTCACAGCAGATGGGCCCCCTTCACTGAGTGTCATCCCAACTCCCCTTTTCCCTGTGTGCTGTTCCCTTTCTTGATTGTGGATTGTGCCTTGGCAGGGATCGCCTGGAAGAATGAAGACATTTACCAGCAAGTAAACCAGCAGATGTAATAGCAGACCCAAGGAGCTCAGGTGGTGCTGTAGGGTGCTTCTCAAGGTAGTGGCATCCACTTCAACACTACGGGACAGAGGCAATCAAGTGGAGCAACTTTTCTCACTTGCAACAGTATAGTGATTGCTTCCCTCAAAGAAGGCACAAAAGTTCCTTTGCTAAGGAAACACTGTGGTCTTCAGAACAGCCCAGTAAAACCACAGGCTGCAGAAGTGTGTTTCCGTGTTGCACATTTTGGTGTGAATCATCTGCTTCCTTGCAGCAAGGACCCAAACTCCCCAGCTGAGTCCCCAGAGCTCTGCACCACGTCAGTGCATTGGGCAAGAGGTTCCTGTTCATTCATTCATCAACTTACTCAAGACAGGAATAAATACTGAGTCTTACTCAGTAAACAGGGATCTTTAACATCGCATTTGTCTAGCACATTCTCATTTAGATTTCCCAGTACTTCATGAACAAAAAACAGGAACAAAAGGTATTGTACAGCTGAGTTTGTATGCCTCAGTTTTCACCCTGCACCCCGCTTGCAGTGTGCACTTCAAGTAAGAAGCTAAAATTAAGATCAGTTGGTAAAGTTCTTGACTTAGTATGGGGTAGAGAAAGTAATGCTGTAATGCTCATAGAAATGGCCACTTGTCTGAAAGGAAAATAGCATGCCTTAACATTTTACATCACTTCTACCTTGGGGGTGCTGCTAAGTGTTTCTGCGGAGCAGCCAGCTGCCACAGCTGTGATGCTGTGTAGCAGGTCTGTAATGTTTTGAAAGTGGCCTTTAATGTTTGAACTTCCAGCAAGGCAGCCTTGTGTTTTCTAGTGTTGACATGTGGTTTCCAGACTTTAAAATCCAATACATGTTATGAAAATGCATGAGTGTTGAATTTAAACCATATTTTAATAATTTGGCCACCTGTACAATATTCTAATAACCTTAAAATAGAGAACTTGAGAGCCTCTGTAAAATTATTTGTAGCAGATGTTAAATCTTTGGTGTATTCCACACATTTACACGCTGAGGGACAGATATTAAACATTAACCTTACAAAAATAACCTGAAACATGTTTATTTCAAAGAATTAGAATGTTTCATAGCAGGAAGTGAATGCAGGAAGCTTAATCCATTGTTGTGGTTTGTTTTAAAGGTGTGTTCAAAATGAGATGAAAAAAGTTTCAGTCATTATTGCAGTTGGACAAAATTATTTGAATGTTTAAAAGATAAAAAGTCTTAAAAAAAAAAAAATTATTCCAGGAACTTTCTCAGCTGTTATTTTTCTAGCCCAACTTTCTTTTATATTACTTTTTTAGCACACATAAACTCTCTGACTTTAAAGGTGTAATTATGGGGCACTAAATCCAGTGTCAAGCCCATTCTCTGATGGTTGAAACATTTCCCTTTGGTCAGAACCTGAGAGCCAGAAACAAAAAATTTGCTGGCAAGAGGCAAATACCCAGTATGAGTGACTGGGTAATAAGCTTCTTAGTTGCAAAGTGAAGTGCTGCTTTTAAAGATAAAGTCATTGTTGACAAGCAGAAGTGTATACAGAGTCTCCATTGATGTAGGTAACTCCCTGTGTGCAACTCTGAATCATCTTCAGAAACCTTGCCACTTTTAAAATCTCAGAACCTTTTGGGTTGTTGCTGTTTGCCTGCTGAGGTTTTTACCTTACCCAGTAACGATGAGGCCTAGACTTTTTCTCTCTTTCCTTCTTTTCTACAACTTTCACCATAAAGTCATATGTTTCCAGGACCTAGGACTTTTGGAAAATCAGTAAATGTGTTTCACCTAAGAAGGACGGCGAGCTCCTCTCTACTTTCTCAACTATTGCGTCTTTCTCTGTAGAAAACACCACTTCTGGCTTCTTTTTATTTAGAATAAATGATCACTTTATACACTTGCCCCACTTTCCTTCTTCAGTTGTCTCTCTTGTCCACCTCCCAGCCTGTGCTAGCATCTCCCTCCTCCCCTTGCATCCTTGAATTTTGGACATTTTCCAGCCTCAGGTGTAGGGGAAAGCTCTGGGCTGTGTTATTCTGTGGAAAGAGTGCCCGCCTTTCCCCTGGTGCTGCTGTGCATTTTATATGCTGATGGTAAGGGCAAATTCTGGGGGAGGGGGAAAAAAAAAAAAGTGGATGGGGGGCTGTTAAATGCAAAGACTAAATGCTAGATTGCCAGCAACTGGTAGGGCAGATCCATGGGTTATTGCTGCAGGCTTTCTCAGAGCATCTGCTCTTTCTTCCCCTCATTATCTGCCACCAGCTGCTGTAAAATGAGATGCTGGCTGAGGCCTCACTTTGTCCAATTTCAGCTCCTTTGATGTTCCCAATGATGGGGAGCAAGAGGGGCATGTGGTGGGCACCACCTCTGAGTTGGGACCTGAGAAGTGCTGTCCCTGCCTTACTGCAGCCTGTTACTAGCATTTCCCACAGTGGAAAAATGTAGAGTCACAGAAAATATAATGTGGCTGTCAGCTTGAGATGCTAGTAGGGTTAGGAAAAAGAACCAAAGTTTACAGAGAGACCACTGATTGTGGAGGCTTCAGTTTTGTCTATATTTGTCCAAAGACATAACTTGGGGAAGAGCAGAGCATGCACAGGTCTATCTCTGTTATCTCACCTGCTTCAAACTCCAGGAACTAACCCATGGTGAGGAATGAAAAGGCAGGTGCTTGGTCTTGGGCTGTGGTTGACACGTCCTGCTTGAAAACCAGAGTGGAATACTCTAGAGGCTGATTCCTAATTAAAACTAGGAGTTTTGCTACATTGTCTGAGTTCACAAAGAAAATAGGAAGATCAGTCAGTGAACTGTGCTGGCTAGTGTGTTTAGGATTTACTGCTGAAAATCTGGCTTGGAGAGTAAAAAGTATGAGTGCCACTGCTGCTGGAGCTCATAAAGATACATCTATTGGCTTTTCCTGCAGCAGATGTAGAGTCAAACTGGATGTGACCTTTCTGGAGAGCAGATCATAGGTGTTATGCAGGCAAATATTTGCAGATGGAGATGGTACAAACTTTTCCTCTTTTATCATAAACCAGTGAAGAGCTTTTTCCGTGATTAGAACAAAAATGCATCATCCTGTCACTTTGTGATGTATGAGGTAATACTGAAATATGTGATAACCTCTGCTGCTTTATTCTGAAATAAACTAAAACTCATCCCAAAGGCTTTTTAATTCCATCTTACAGTGTGTGAAAACATACATGTGTATATATGGACTTAAATGATCCCTAGACAGCTTTTCTCAGAGTCAGCATAAATGCTGTTGATTTCTCTGTGCTTTGGAATAGTCATCCTTGTGCATAAATCATATAGGAACTCAATAAACACAAAATCACTGCTTTGGTCTTTAGTATTACTGAGGACATGAACTGAATATGTTGCAATACACAGAACTGGTGAAACAGTTCCTGAGCTGTCATCGGCAGAAAGGAAAGCTATAAATCCTGCAGAGCTAATGTGGAAAAGCTAATGCCTTTTCTATGGAAAAAGATTTACAAAAATCTGTCCCCCATATCTTTAAAATAATAAAATTCAGAGATGAAAAATCAGTTAGTAGCTCATGAAATTGAGAAAACAGAGGATCTTACTCTTAAAAGATCATAGTAGCATAATATATATGTACTCTTCTGTTTTAGCTCTATGAATACTGCTTCTGCACAAAATGCTTCTGTCCTGGAAATATTTCAGCAGCTTATTAGCTGTACGGAACGCAGCTGCGGTGACTGTCAGGTTGCTGCATGGACTGTGTCAGCTTCTTCAATTATTTCCTCCTTCTTTTACCCTTAGAGTTGAAACTGTGAATATTATTTCTGGTTTACTGGCTCAAGCAAAATAACCTTGGAAAAGTGACAGACTGGGGTCTATAAAAAACACAAAAAAATATCTGCTTTCTGAAAAAAAACCCACAGAATCATTATTTCTCTAATTTTATGATTTTATTTTTTTTTTTCCAGAAAGCGGATTTTTTTCATAGCTGCTGGTCTATAAGAAGCATGGGGAAAAATCCCTTTTCTCGAAAAAACGTAAAGAGAAAAGGACTTTAGAGATTTTATTTTTAGTTGAAAATTTAAAATTTCTTGTAGGTTGAGTATTTGTTTACAGTGTTTGTTTTTTTTTTTTTCTAATCTTGTTCTTTAAATCCAGACGAATTTGTGTGTATTTTTTTCGTTTAAAAAACAAAACAAAACAAACGAACAAAAAACCCCAAACCAACACAAAAGGCCCCCCAAAACGAAGGGCATGATAGCAGTCCAGACTAAAATGTCTCAACCGGGGGCTGAGGGGAGGTGTTGGTGGCGCAGCATCTCCGTTGCTCCTCATTTTTCTGTCACGGTGACGGAGAAATCAATCCTAAATTCAGGGATCTTTTTGCATTCATCCTATCATAGAATCATAGAATCGGCTGGGTTGGAAGGGACCTCAGAGATCATCAAGTCCAACCCTTGATCCACTACCGCTGTGGTTACCAGACCATGGCACTGAGTGCCACATCCAGTCTCTTTTTAAATATCTCCAGGGACGGAGAATCCACCATCTCCCTGAGCAGCCCATTCCAGTGCCTGATTACCCTCTCTGTAAAGATTTTTTTTCTAATATCCAACCTAAACTTCCCCTGGCACAACTTAAGTCCATGCCCTCTTGTCTTGTTGAAAGTTGCCTGAGAAAAGAGCCCAACCCCCCCCTGGCTCCAGCCTCCTTTCAGGGAGTTGTAGAGAGCGATGAGGTCTCCCCTGAGCCTCCTCTTCTCCAGGCTGAACACCCCCAGCTCCCTCAGCCTCTCCTCACAGGACTTGTGCTGGAGTCCCTTCACCAGCCTGGTTGCCCTCCTTTGGACCTGCTCCAGGACCTCAATCTCCTTCCTGAACTGAGGGGCCCAGAACTGGACACAGGACTCGAGCTGTGGCCTCACCAGGGCTGAGTACAGGGGCAGAATCACTTCCCTGGACCTGCTGGCCACGCTGTTCCTGATCCAGGCCAGGATGCCATTGGCCTTCTTGGCCACCTGGGCACACTGCTGGCTCCTGTTCAGCTTCCTGTCAATCCAGACTCCCAGGTCCCTCTCTGCCTGGCTGCTCTCAGCCACTCTGTGCCCAGCCTCCTATAGTTTTGTTTCTCCTCCTCCCAACTTACCACCCCTTTACCCTCCCATCTCCCGCCTCCCCGCTTCCGTCGGTTCACCGCCAGGCGGGACCTCCCCGGGACCGGCGCTGGGCCCGGTACCGGACCGGGGTGTGTGCTCAGGGTGCGTGTCTCTGCGCGGCCGCTGTGCGGCGCTGTGGCACAGGGCAGGGCGGGTGCCCGGCGGCGCTGCGGCTGCGGGACCTGGGAGCGCCCGGTAGCGGGGCTGAGCCCGGTTCCGGGACAGCGAACTGGTACCGAGGCCGGGAGGGGTGGGTGAGGCTCTATGGGCACCGCCTGTGGCTCCTGCGGTGGAGCGGCGAGTCGCCCCGTTTCCCCGCGTTGCCGTCCCTGGTGCCTCCGTGGCTGCGTCTCAGACGGAGCCGCCGCTGGGGTTCAGCCCCGAGTGGGCGCTGGGAGCTGGGAACTGCTGTGCCCCAAAGTGAACATTTGCACTTTCGGATGGTTTGATGTGGCTGCTCTCAGGTGATAAAGCGGTGGCAGGTATCTGTAATAAGGGCACAGCCTCTGGGGACTGTTTTTTCCCGTTTTTAGGGTTTTAGAGGTCCTCGGGTTTGTCCGTCTGACAAATAATGGCCATCACCCTGCTGCCTTCCCCATCTCCTCTGCGTGTTTTGCCTCTCCAGCTCCGACAGTACTTTAAAACCTGCTGGTATGTGAACTATTTTAGTTATTTATCAGCACCATCCATCAGCAATTTGCTATTGTGATTGGCACCGATTTTACAGCGCTCTGCTTTTTCTGTGGCCGTGATAACATATATTGTGCCATGTTTTTAGATCCTGGCCGATTTCCCCATATGGTTTCCATATGGGAACATACTGCTCTTGTTAGCCACCTTCGAAGCAGTCCGTCAGCCAGGTCCCCACTCAGAAACAAATAAATTGTCTGGTGTCTACTGTATTTCCTTTCAGGCTGCACTCTCCACTTTAAACTTGGCAACGTTTCAGAACAATCAAAATCCAATCAGCGGCCCTGCTAACTCCATATGTTTTATTTCCAGGCTATGCAAGGCAGAGGAAGATGAAACTATTTTCGGCGTGTAGCTGTGTTTTGGGTGACATGCCACAGCTTGAGCTGCATGCTTTCTGCTGACTGTTAACCCACAGCCCCGTTCAGTGAAGAGAGGCACTCGGGTTTCATGCAGAAATCTGTGGCTGCAGATCGAATTAGTTTTCCTGGAAAGCAGAGCACCTCTAATAGAGAGTGAAATAAATGTAAACTACAATTAGTTCGATGTGCTGGAAATATGCTGGAGTTCTTGGAGCCTGAGTCTTACAACATAAGCAGACTTGACAGGTTACCTTTCTTTAAATGGTGTTTCAAATGCAGTGATTACCCCTGTCACTAGTCTGTTGGCATGTTCTGTTGGTCTGTGTGCTGGAGTCCATCAGTCAGTCTCCTTCTGCTTCTCAAAACAGTGTAGCCTGTGTCTGGATGCAAAACACCATTTTGGGAGGAATGCATGTGCACAGGCAACAGTAGTCTCTCCAGAGCTGCCTGGCATCCCTCTGGGATCGGGCTTCTTCCTGCAAATTTGAGCTGTGTCTGTTTATTCTGCCCTGATGTGTATTAAAATAGTTGGTAGGTGACGACTGCAGTGCCTGAGCTGTGCTGGCAGGATTGCAGGATTGGCTGGCAGTGATGAGAGACACAGAGCTGAGGAAGCTACTTGCTTAAAAGCAGGCAGGAGGCATGAAGCGGTGTTGGGAATTGTTCTTCCATCTCTGGAGTGCAGATATTAGGAACTCTCTCTCAGAGCAAATTGTTCCTGCTCAGAAAAGTGCTTATGTTATGGTGCTTAGGGGGAAAAGTAAAGCAAACATGAGTAAGACTTACCTTGCACACAGGAAAACCAGCCCTGATCCCAAGGACATCACAGTTCTCACTTAGGGACATACAAGGAGGTAAATGAGAGGGTAGGTTTAGGTTGATAGTAACTTGAGCATGTGATTTGCCCTGGGCCAGCCATGTAAGTAAAGAGCTGACTTCAGGAGGCTGGAAAGCAGCAGCAGCAGTCCAATCTCCCTACCTGTGGTCCTGTTGCATTCCTCCCTTTCCTTCTGGCTCCATGTTGCAAGTCTGGCATAGTGCAAGCAAAGCCCTGCCTTCTGAGATTTTTCCTGAGAGAGAGTTGTAGCCCATTCTGCAAGCGTACGGCAGAGTGGAGAAAGCTTGCTGCCAAAGTGCAGGAAGCACCAGCAGAGCTGTTGACTGTTAATCCAATATTTAATGTTCAGTGGGTTGCCAGTAGTTATAAAACCGTTCATATGGTTTGATGGTTGTATACAGCTTTCTGTGGTTACTTTACATCTGGCTTCAAGAGTGATGGATTTGACAATACCACTAAGATGTCTGTTAGGAAACACTGTGAGGCCTTAGGAAAGGCAATAAACTAAGATTTGTCATTGTCAGGGAGCTGGCTTGAAGGATGCTTTGAAAAAGCACTCTGCGTGACCTTCGAGTGCAGAGCAAAGTCAACCTTCCAGGCATCAAAGTAATGCCACATGTTGGGAAAATCCCAACATGTATGTAAAGCCTAGAAGGTGATAGCCAGCACCATGCAAATTTGCAGATCAGTGCTAATTAAATGAGCAGTAATGTTTGAGTAAAAATATCTGACGGACTGTTCATCTGTGGTGTTCAGTGATGCAAAATGCCGGTGAGTGTGGGGGAAGCAGTGCACAAGTAAAGCTCCCGGACCCCTCCTCTTCCCCAGCCTCTCTGGAAGGAAACCATGGTGCTGCACGTGCGTCTCTCCCATCAACAGAAAGGGGATGAACACAAGGGTGAAAGGTGTTAGTGATGCCTCAATCACAGAATCATCCGGGTTGGAAGGGACCTCAGAGATCATCAAGTCCAACCCTTGATCCACTACCGCTGCAGTTACCAGACCATGGCACTGAGTGCCACATCCAGTCTCTTTTTAAATATCTCCAGGGACGGAGAATCCACTACTTCCCTGAGCAGCCCATTCCAATGCCTGTTCACCTTCTCCATGAAGAAATTCTTTCTAATATCTAACTTAAACCTCCCCTGGCACAACTTAAGTCCATGCCCTCCTGTCTTACTGGTAGCTGCCTGTGAAAAGAGCCCAACCCCCCCCCCCTGGCTCCAGCCTCCTTTCAGGGAGTTGTAGAGAGCGATGAGGTCTCCCCTGAGCCTCCTCTTCTCCAGGCTGAACACCCCCAGCTCCCTCAGCCTCTCCTCACAGGACTTGTGCTGGAGTCCCTTCACCAGCCTGGTTGCCCTCCTTTGGACCTGCTCTGAACAGCATTCCCAGAGGGTGTGTGCTTGGTGTGATCTGTGGGCTGTGCCAGTGAAGAGTGTGGCAGTGTTGTTTCCATTCCTGAGTGTGCTCAAGACCAAAAAAAGGCCTTGGTCAGGTCAACAATGTGGGAGGGTAAAGGAGATATGAGAGAGAGTGCTTGAGCAGGGGATTTGGAGATCCACAGACTGGTAATGCTTTGGGTTTAAATAAAAAAAACAGAAAGGCTTTCGGGTGACAAAAAAGGCAAGATTAGTGCTTACATCTGCTTTTCCTAGTTATTTTTTTTTTTCCTTTGGAAGCAGAAATGTTCTTCATATGGTATACAGAGCACAGACAATTTTTACCAGCTTAACCTTTACCTTTTAAGTGTGAATGTTTATGTGACAACTGAGTGGAAGTCAAAGCCAACTTTGTGCTTTTGAAGAAGGACAGGTGTCCAGAGAAGTCTGGGACACATTAACACCAGGGGACTCAGGTATGTCAGCACTAGGCAGCAGTACCCTGGGCCTGATCTACAGGAACTCAGAAACAAACAAAGGATTTTTTTATTTTGTAAATCTCCTTTATCTCATTTTGTTACTCAGTCTTGTTCACCTCCTGTGTTCAATAAGCCTTTTCAAGCTTTTTTTTCCCTGCACCTTTTGAGTATTTCCAATCTTTTCTTAACCCCAGCTTACGTCCTTTCTTTGTGAGATGTTTTCTGTTCCTTCCTCATTACTGCTGTTATTTGTTTTTCACAATTGCTTTGCAAGCAGTTCCTTCCTTTCAGTTTTCTTGGTTTATTTGCACATCCCAGCTTGTTTTTGTTTCTCTAAGGAAAAAAATGCAGAGGCTCACATAAAGCAGGTTACCAAATAAAGAGTAGAGTTTCCATCATTATTTTACTTTACAGTAGTTATCTTTGAGGCTGAGAATACTGGGTTTGTTCAGCCTAGAGAAGAGAGAAGGCTCATGGGAGACCTTATTACAACTTAATACTGCCCAGTACTTAAAGGGCATCTACAAAGAAGATGGAGAGTCCCTATTTAGAAGGAGTTACATGGACAAGACGAAGGGCAATTGACACAAGTTGCTCCTGGGGAGATTCCCTTTAAACACAAAAGGAAAATCTTTCACTCTGAGGACAGCCAGACATTGGAATGGTCCCCCAGGAAAAATCTTGGATTCTCTCCCCTTTGGAAAGTTTTCAGTCTCAGTTTAATGGGGTGCTGAGACATATCATATAAATAATAATATTAAAAGGGTTGGACCAGGTAATCCTCGAAGTTCCTTCCAAGCTGACATTCTATGTTTCTATAATCTTCAGCATATGCTTAAATTAACCCTTCAAGTCACCTTGTTGATGTGCTTAGGCTTCACCAGTTTCCTGGAGCATCATTAGCAGCTGCACCTGGCTGCAGGTCTTTTTCTTGGGATGTGTGGGGAGCAGGATGTGTTCTCTCTTCTTTTTCATGCTTTCCTCTGTAGAATTTCTGCTCTGTTGACCTACAGAGGGCAGTTGTTTCCATAGGAGCAGATAGGAACAGGTCATAGGGATTAATATTTTTAATTGCATTTTAATTTGATTGATTTTTTATATTTTAATCTGGCCAGGGTCAGAGTATTATGTCTTTCCCTCCCATACCACTCCCGAAACAATGAAAGCGGAAAGAGTCGGATTAATCTAATATAATCCAACAATCTATTTCTCTGACTTTGTTAGCATTTTCATTGTGTTTAAACTAATGAAAAGAACTGATATAAGCCATTTTCAATTCTGAGATGAATTAATTATAATTTTATTATTTGTTGTTAATTCAGTTATAAAGCCTGAAGCTGAACCCAGAAATCAAACAGTGGATTCTGAGGTGATTTTTATAGCTGCTTGTATTCCCCTAAGAAAACCATGAAATTAAAATTTCAAGATTTTATTATCCTCTTTTCCCTAGTGAGATGGGTTTTGCTGCCTGCACAAGGAGATTTGAATAAACTGAAGGAAACTCTGTGCTGGGAGTAGCTGCTCTTGGCCCAGGGTATGCTGAAGATGAGAAAGGGGCAGGAATCACTAGGAAGCAGGAGGGCAGTGTTGCCACACCATACGAGTTTATTTTAAGAGCTCTGGTATTTTCTGCCTTTCTTTAAACCCCTACATTTTGGTAAGTGGTGATATTTATTGTGATGGAGCCCAGTGTCGGGGAAGCCACACTGCTGAGCAAAGCCCTGACATTTGGTCCCTGCTCCTCTGCTTTGTTCAGCTTTGGGTCCTTGCTGGGATATTTTCTTTGTGAAATGAAGTCATGGTTTACAGTGCACATCCATCAGTCAGTTTTTTCTTTCTGGCAGCACTGGAAAATGGAGCCCTATCTTGGGGTTTTTGTCTGTAGTACAGAATGGTGATTTTACCAACAATTTTGTTCACAATGGATTTTTGGTTTTACAAATTATGCTTTTGCTGTTAGCATAAGTGCACCATTTCTTATTATGCTCAGAACTAATTTGGTGAGTTCCTGCAGAAAATACATTTAAGATAGGTAAAAAAAAAAAGAAATAGGACCTATTTAATTTATATGGGTTTGTCTGTGGGTTTCACTTGTGGATGGGAATAAATAAGTTGCTGTTCAGTGGCAACATTTTAATCACACTAAAAATAGGTCATGAATTAAAATAGGCAGCCTTTAGCCTATGTGCAAGCACACAGCTAGGCATGCTTGTGTATACCTATGATGACAAAGCATATTAGGCTGATTTATAGAATTCTTTTGTTATTTTTTTCTTGCTGCAAAGTATTAATTTTACATTTACAATGACCCACATATTTGAAATTATTTTGCTGTTTCCCTTCAGTATTATTGAAATCAGCAAGAACTTTGTGTTTGATCCCACACCTTGGGCACCTTGGCACTATCTGGTTTTTTCTCTCTCAAATGGGTCTGTGATATAATTGATATTTAACCCATATGTCCCACACATTTAGATGCAGAGCAAAATTTCCATGCAAATGGGATAGTAGTAAAAACTGGGCAATGCTTACAGCTTATTTAGTGCCCCATAGTGTGCACACTGTGTAGAAAGAGAAAACTAACAAGCAAACCTTTTGGGGGCCCAGCCCTGTGTCTTGGTACTTGAGGATGTAAGCCCTGCCCTCACACTGCACAAGCAAACCAGTCCTGCAGCTGATGAGCAGATTTTGTGGTAAGCACAAAGAATGAACTCCGAGTTGAAGTGGCAAAAGGTAATTTTTCAGCACCACCATTTCCCCCAGTGAGTGCTGTCCTTTAAGGCTTGGCAGGAGTGGTGGTACCCCCAGAGGTTGCCTGAGTTCAGGAGTTCTGGTTGTTGCTTTTCCAGGTGTGGTGAGAACTTTGGAGTGACTAGCCTGGCAGCCACAGGTTGTTAGCAAAGACCTCTGAAGGCTGCAAGAGAATGTAGCTGTCTGGGGAGTTGGAAAACTTATGCACAGGATATATAGAGAGAGACTAGAAGTCCATTAAAATGAGAGTGCAGAGGGCAGAGGAGAGAGAGGGAGAGCTCACTGTAGCAGTTGGGTTTTCTGGCCAGGACATTTCAAGCCAGAAGAAGGTCTAATGGGAAGTGCAGGATCTGCAGCTGAGGTTCAACTTTTGTTGACTGAGCACTTGTGCTGTGTGCACTGGTTTTCCTCAGACAAGATGTTTTTTCTTAATTTTCCCCTGGTTGTGTCCCTCTGTCTTTTAAGAGCACAGTTCCTTGCTGTGAAGACCCCATGGCTCCTTGCTCCCCTAGGGTCTCTCCATCTTCCCCTGTCTTTCCTGGCTGCTCTTTGACTGAAGCACAATTCAAACGTTTTGCTGAGCTGGGATCTTGCCATGGTGGATGTGAGGATGGCATCCACAGAACTGAAGCAGTGACATTTTCAAGAAAGAGTCTAGTTTGAGGTATGGCAGGTGGCACTCCATGTTTGTGTATCCCTTCCTTATTCTGCACACTGGAGTAAAGCACAAGTCATGTGTCCCCTTTCTGCAAGGGCCTGGCCAACAACAAATAATGTGAGCACAAGCATGAAGAAGCATGAAGAAGGGCAAGGGAAAGAAAGTGACTGAGGAGTCATCTGTCCTTGGATATAAGGATGTAGCAGCTGCACTTACTGTTAATGAACCCAAACTAAGAAATGGGTGATCAGCTGTGCAGTTGTTGAACTCTTCCTTCTGACACTGGCAAATGAGTGAAAGGTTTTAGAAAACCAGAGAGAGTTTGCTCTGGTCTCTTGGACATCTGCAGAAAATGTCTAAGGGGATTGGCACCCCTGGGAGAAAAGGTAAAGCTGGTGATGGACGTGTACTCACTGTGCCTCCTCGATGGAAGTGTTTGAAGGGGATGTCTAAGAACACAAACTGTGTAACCAGGAGGAAGGCAGCCATGGATGTCTCAGCAGAGATAATGTGTTTGGTAGCCCATCCTGATGGGGAAAAAGAGCTGAACTCACTCAGAAGGGCTTGGTGTTCAGCACGTTCCTTGTCTCACCAAAAGAGGAGAAATCATAACAACAAAATGGTTCTTAACCTATTTTTCCAAACATTTGTTCTTGGTTGTGTTTCTCTGGCTTTTGGTCGTAGCCTTTCCTTACACAAGTTAAAATGATCTATGAGCCAGAGCTGCTTTAATAAAAGTTAATAAAAATAATATTTTTTTTTTCTGAAGGGTTTTCAGATGTTAAGACAAATAGACAAACAGAACCAAGGCATCCCAGTAGACCTATATCACACCAAATACATTCATATATTGTCTCCCATGGACCTATTTACACCATTTCCAAGTGAGCAGCCTAGACTGAGTGTTCCTGAAAATGTGTTGGGGATGGATGACCACTTTCTCACATCCCTTCAGGGTTGTGGTGGGGCCCCAGAGGAGGCAGCTGGGGGTTCATGGATGCAGCCCTGGTGCCTGGCAGAGCAGCTGCCTCTGGCATTGCATGGCTGGGTTTGCTGGGGAGGCTGCCAGTGGTGTGCTGGTGGTTGCTGCCTGTGGTTAATGGGTCCCTGGGGAGCTGTGGAATAATTTTAAGAAGCAACTTGTGAAAAGTAACTAAGAAGAAGCAGCCCTGTGTTCACTGAATGAATGAAAGAAATAATGAATGAATGAATAAATGAATGAATGGACAAATAAATGAATGAATGAAAGAAGGGGTTGTGTCAGGGCTGCAGCCACAGGTGTCTAAACCTGAGCTGTGAAAATTCATCCAGTCCCTGCTGTCTGGACTGCATACTTTAGCAGTGACCTGGTGGAAAGCTGTGGCCAAGTTGTCTCAGAAATACTATCCCTGAAGTTTCTGGGTGTTAGAGAGACCTGCTAAAGAACTGTTTGTGCTTTTGTAGTCCACACCCACATGGTTGAGAGGGGAGAAGGCAGAATCAAGAGGATGCATGTAGGAGAGGGGATGCTTTTGTCCCCAAGCTTTGTGAACGGCCACCAGCTTTGAAGATTCTTCCAGGGTGAGAGAGGCATCCATGTGAAGGACTGGACTCCCATCTCAAGAAAGGTTATGCTGCTATTGTCAGCTCTCTACCTGTGCTCCAGGACTGGGGAGGCAAACAGTGCAGGTATTGACTTGTGCTGCTTGCACCTTTCTATGATGGAGAGATGCCTGGTGGTGGCTCTGGGGATGGGAGGGTGTGTAACCCTGACTACCTAGGGGTATATGCCAACTCTCAGTGACACTCCTGGCCACTTTTTCCCCACCCCCTTCTTTAGTTCCCCACACTATTCTCAGTTTTTACATCTGCCCTTTTTGTCTTGCCTTTTTCAGCCCTTCTGCTAAACCTGAGGAATGGGAGTGTGTGCCCCATCTCATTTCCATAGCCTAGGCTCTCCCACACGGCTCCTTAGGGCTTATGGTTTCTCTGATGATTTTGCTGTATTTTTGTTTGTCTCCTGTTTGGTGTGAGCAGTACTGGGCCTGTGGGCTGGAAAAAAAATATAATGGTAAGAATGTGGTCCACACTGGTGATTATCATTACTTTTTTAGTGTCTAACATACGCTATTTTGAATTGCAGCAATATTTTTGAAAGTGTGTGTCTTAGAACACAGTGGAGAGGTATTTCATTTTAGTGCTGTAAATTTGCCTTTCTGTATAGAGAACAAACAGCAAAACCCTTCACCAGTTTAAATCAGTGCAACTTTTTGGCATCTGTGTCATCTCGTCTTTCACCAGAATTTGTATTACAACCCTAGGAGTACTACAACCCAGCAGCAGAGGACAGGCACAGCACGAAGCATGTGTATTGGTACAGCCAATACTGAGGCATAGCTGAATAGCAGTCCATGTGTTGTTTGCTTGGCTTCAGCATCTCAACCTAAAATAAACATCAGTCACAGTTCTTTCTTCTTGAAAAGCAGCCTGTAAAAAACCCAAAGCCCAGTGCTTGCCATCCTATATGGCTGTGACACATGACCTGTGAGTCAGAGACATTACTTCATGGTACAGGGGGCAGTGACAGTAAATCTGCCAGAGACGTGATGAGTGATGGCTTCGAAGGGAGAACAATCTGGTTGCCCCAATCCTGGCAGCCAGCAGGGCCATGGCCATACCAGCCTGTGGCAGCCAGGCTCAGCCAGACTGAATCCAAGTCCCTCAGGCTAACAGGAGGATGGCAGAGGGATGCTCCACCTTTCAGCTGCAGAGGACAGCAGAGGAGGCAGCCCCAGAGCAGGAGGTGGGTGGGATGTGCTTTGCATCCAGCTGCGGAATGATGCCTTGCTGCATCCCCCCAGGAACAAGGGGAGGGAGGGGTGAGGAGCCTTGCATTTGGGAGGGTTTGTGAATGCTGCTGCGTGGCACTTGGGGTTTTAGCCCCCGCTCAAGGACTCTGCATGGGCATTTTGCTGCCTTGCTGTTCCCAGTGAGTGTGGTGGGACTGGTCACCACTACTCATCTGTTACCAGCCTTTTCTGTGCTATCTGGTACTTTCCAAGTGAATGGACATGTCCATAGAGCTTCATCATTCAGATGAAATTCAGGAACAGAAAAAAAAAAAAAAAAAGATAAGAAACTGAAGGACGAGACTAGGAACATTACGTTGTTTTCTGAATGTGAAGCATCAGCTATAAAATCAGAGGTTGGAGTGGATGGTGGATGAATCACTGTCCCACAGTTCAGTATGTGCTTTTAAGAGCAGAGGAGCATTTTGTAGTCTACAGATAGATCTTGTCACTCAAGGATTTTAAAGGCCCTATGCCTAACCCAGGTGAAGGACTGAGATATTTCTTTTCATAACTGCCACTCTTCTTGGTTATGTAATAATTTTGTTGGGCATTATTACAACTGCAGTCCTTATTCTTACAATTTATTATTAGGTTAGACATTAGGGAAAAACTATTTCCTGTTAGGGTGGTGAGATTCTAGAACACGTAGTCCAGGGAAGCTGTGGCTGCCCTCTCCCTGGCAGTGTTCAAGGCCAGGTTGGATGGGGCTGTGAGCAACCTGGTCCTGTGGGAGGTGTCCCTGCTCATGCAGGGGGATTGGAACTTGATGATCTTTAAGGTCCCTTCCAACCCAAACCATTCTGTGATTCTATGATTCTCAGTTCTTCTAAGGTCTGACCTCATC
This sequence comes from Phaethornis superciliosus, assembly GCA_023637945.1. NCBI lineage: Eukaryota > Metazoa > Chordata > Aves > Apodiformes > Trochilidae > Phaethornis > Phaethornis superciliosus. The sequence continues at coordinate 108,421,492 of JAJQWJ010000001.1, read as the reverse complement.
TTACGCTTCCACCGAGTCACAGAAGCACCATAATTTTTTTCCCAACTGTCAAAATCAGTCTCCAAAGGGGATACAACCTCAATGTGACAAGAAAAAAGGTCATTCCCTCATCCCTCCTTCATTTTAATCATTAATTAACTTCTTTTTTATTTCAGGACATTCAGTATTCACGTATATGATGGGAAAAAAAGAGTTGCAATAAAAGCATCAGGGAGATAACATGCTGCAGACTGGTTGATTATTTGTCACATAAGCAATCTACATTTAGAGAGTTACATAAAAAATATAGTTGCCATAGTGAAAAGTGAGAACACCCACCAGCGTTAGGCAGTTGGGAACAACGAGTTTATATGAAAGCTAAGAGGAGAAACATAAAGAACACCCTTCAGCTTTCTTAAACACTGTTTTACTTGGACCACAAGGTGCACTAAATGTTTCTGAGAACACTTAAAACTTTCTCCAATGTGCTCAAGAATTCAGATCCACGTCTTTCATTGTCACTGGCTGAGTGCACATATTTACTTGTAGGGCATTTTTAATACAGTGTGATGGAGACATTAAGCTTGAGCCTGTTCTAGTACTCTGAAAATAACTCACCACTTGGGAGGAGAATAAAGGATGTTAATCTCAGCTCCTTGGCTGAAATTCCCAGTAAAGTTTTTACTTCTCTGTTCTCAAGAATAGGCACAGTGTTCCTCAAGAAGTAATTCGTATTCAGAGTGTTACTCTGTATATAAAATTTCAGTGCACCAGTGCACAACTAATCCTTAGAAGGAAAATTTGCCCTCAAAAATCTAGCCAACTCTGCAATGCTTAATGTACATGGACTTGAATGATATGCAAAATGTTGAAAGAATTAAGTTAAATGTATTTCAGGGGGAAAAAAACATTAGGAAAACTCTTGGGCAAATCTTTTACAGATGGTAGACAGCTTAATTGCTGTGGTAAACTTGTCTGACATTTTTGGAAAAATTTGGGTGCTACAGTAATCCGTAGAACCCAATGGGCCCAGGTTTAAATGCAATTTAAACAAAGACACACACATCTTCATCTTAGCTGGGTTGCTAGAGTTTCAGTCTGGGTTTGGGGGGTAAGTTTTTTTCCTTTTTTATTTTTTTTTTCCGTTTAACTGCTGTTAACCAATTTTAAAGTTGTACGTACATTATTTGGATGGGTAAGCAACAGAGGCCTTAAATAAAGTGAATGAGGCTACAGCATTGCTCTGACCCAAATGTCTTCCTGGAAAGTTTCATGCTGGACACAGCTGGACAAACTTGAAGAAAAATAAAATTTTTTTTTGTTTTGCATGGAACATTGTGTAGGGCATGGCACTCATAACTGGAGGAGCACAGCCTTGGGCTGCTGGTGGAAGTGTAAGGGTTCAGGTGTTATTTCTTGCTCTGTGCTTCCCAGACTGGTGACTGAATTGATATCCGATGCTATCAAGTATTGTGACTGATTGTCCCGTGTCTCACTGAACTGCTCCTTCTTCTGTGGTTCACAACCACATGTGTCACTTGCCCTTTTTTTTTTCCACAGATCACTACTGTCTGCCTAAACTGAAGTTCACGTATGAAGCTAAATTGTAATATTTTCCTTATTTGTCAGTGAGCACATATGAAGAGACAAAAATCAGTGTGATACTCAGCTCGTATTCTTTCCACTACATTTACTTCCTTTATCATCAGGCTACAGCTGAAAGATAAACTCTTATCATTTCTGCAAAATCACTCCATGCTTCCCTTTCTTGAGAAGCTATTTCTTCTCACACTGCCTTTTTATTTACACAAATAGCAAAATTTCATGTCATTCCTGTAATGTTAATAGAAATTAGAATAGAATTATTATTCAGTTATATCCCTTTTTTTATTTAAAGCCTACATTATCTTGTATGCATGTTTGGTTTTTTATTTTTCTCATCTGCCAACTTGATAGGCAAGTCTCTTTTCTTGGGTCAGATTTCTTCTTGGGTCTGGGCTCATGGTATGGCCTGGGACTGAGATGCCCTGCATGTGCTGTGCTGTACACGTGTTGAAGGGAGTGCAAGTGTGTCTCGTCCTGGCTGCAGACCTCCTTGTCTGTGGCTCATCTGAGGGCTTTTGGGGTCTGGCCCAGGCCCTGTTAATTACTGGTGTGATGGGAGCAGGGTTTGCCTGGAACTCATGAGGCCAGTGGTGAATCCAAGTCACAGCCCTTCCATGGAGTTCACACCAGCTCCCACATTCCTGCTTCCTACTGATTTGTAAAGCGAGCTTACTTTCCACTAGTAAGTCTTTTAAATGACTAGTAAGTAATTCTTAGGTATTTTGTATCCATATATATGTAACAAATGTATGAGCATGTATACATATATATGTATCCTTCCTACATATACACAAAAATTTATATGTATTACGTATGCAAAAAGATGTAGTGTATTTTCTTCATCATAGACAAATCTTTAAAGAGGACTGAATTTTAGGAAATCTTCTGTGTCTGAAAAATAAAGTAAAAATAGGTGTTCTCCTTAGAAACAAGACATAAGTCCTTAACTGCATCTCCTCTTTTACATATAAAAGGTATAAATTCAGGTAAGGTGCCTTTTAAGATCCCTTGCTCATTGTGTAGATGAGGTTTTCTTCCTTTCTTCCCTTCTTCTGTTTCTCTGTTCAGTATGCCATGTCCTGTCTTGGCCTTAGCAACTTTCTTTAATAAACTTTCCCATGTAGAGACTATTTGTTGTAATAACAGGCAGAAGACAACAATTCCTGTGTCTCTCAGAGAATACAATAATTGTGAAAGCTCATCCATCAGTGGGAACAGAGCTGGGCCACTCTCAGATGTAGTGTTTTGCTTCACAAGTGTTATGTTTCAGTGATATCTAATAGTATCTTTGTTTTACACTGGATAATGTATGGATATAGTATTTTGCATTTCCTGGAAACTTTGAATGAGACTTGTACCAAATTAAATTACTGGTGTGCAAATGTTCGGTGTGCAGGTTTAGAGTCAGAGGACTCTGTTTCTGTTCTGGTTTTATATCTTTTTAGATGTTTTCTGCATCATCATTAGCCTGGCTGACTTAATTGTCGCTCAAATTCTTCTTGCTCTTAAAAAGCAAAACAAAAAGTGTCTTGTTTCTTGTTTTTCTCAAATGTGTATTGGTTTTAAAGGCTGTTAGAGAGCTGCATATGTTCTTCTAGGGTTGGGTGTGGGTCTGGTCTTTCTCACTGCACCTCTCTCCTTTAAGGACAGTCTTCCTGGGAGTCAGAGATCTGTCAAAGCATAATAGGACTTCAAGATGCAAATATACCTGGCAAGGGAGTGGGATCAAGATTATACAGTCATGTCATTCTTCAAAGATCATAGTATTTATACAAAAATATTCCCTGAATATTTCATTCACTGCCTAGGTTGAACTCCTGTAGCAGGTGGCATAGTCAGGGTTTTCCTCTGCAAGGCTGGCACTGCTTGTTTGCAGGTCAGTGCCTCCATGGGCTCTTGAACCACAGGAGTTTTCAGCACCCAAGGCAGACCCTGTGTCCCAGCAAGGGGGGACCAGTGCTGGAACAGCCCAGGAAAGGGTCTGTGCTACCTTTAATGAGGCTTTGCAGAAGGCCCAGGGGTTACAGCCACAGCAAAGGGGATGGATGGGGTCACCAAGGAGGAGACCTGGGGGGTGGAGAGAGGGCAGCAGATCCAACAGGAGGTGTACTGGGAGAAACCCTGTTATCCTGGGGGGCAGGGCAGTGGGAAAACCCACTTTAGTGTGGGTTGAGGAGCTTTGGGAGTTTAGGCTGAGGAGGCGTAAGTGCTGCTGAGGGAGTGAGCATTGGGCTGGGGAGAGGACAGTGTGGGCAGGATTTCCAGAGAAGACAGAGGTTGGTCACCTTCCTCTCCTGCCTGGCACTCTGTGAGGGACTAAAGTGCCAGAGGCAAGCTGGGGAAGTGTGTCCCCTAACACTGGCACTGGAGAGGGGCTCTTCCCCACCAGGTTCGATGATTGCCCTGGGGAAGTCTTTCCAAGGAGCTGCTGCTCTGGTTGTGATGTAGTCCAAGATCTGCTGAAGTGCCTGTGACACTTTTATTTCACTAAAAATCAAAGCAAACAAATGAGGAAAAAAAGAGTATGTTCTAGACAGGTCCTGCTACCAGTTGCCTCCTGGTTGAATTGGGGCATGCTGTTGGTCTCTTCTGCCAAGTAACAAGCAACAGGACAAGAAGAAATAGCCTCAAGTTGCACCTGGAGAGGTTTAGATTGTTTATTAGGAAAAGTTTCTTCACAAAAAGGATTGTCAGCCACTGGGAGAGGCTGCCCAGGGAAGTGGTCAAGTGGCCATACCTGGAGGTATTGAAAAGATTTATAGATGTGGTGCTTAGGGACATGGTTTAGTGGTGGACCTGGCAGTGCTGTGTTAATAGCTGGACTTGATGATCTTAAAGGTCTTTTCCAACAAAAAAAATTCTAAGATTTTATGTTTTTTTCTGTCTCTCCTTTTTACCTGCCTCTGCACACATGCTCTGCTGCTGAAGGCACTGGTTTGGGCTTCCTTACATGCTGCAGTGTTCTCCATGTTTTGGTTTCCCCATGGAGTGAGCCATGGTGCAACTGGAGGAGGCAGAGGGTGGTGTCTGGCAGGTTCGATGCAGTTTGTGGGCTTCAGGAGAGGAGGTATTTTTTTTCTCTACGAAGAAATAACCTCACATATCTCAAATAACCAGCACCTTTCTGGAGGTGTTTTTAAAATATCTTAACAGCCCTCTGTTACCTCTGCTAATGTGTTTTCAAATGCCCTTTGCAAGGCTGGCTGTCCCTGCTAATGAGCTACAGCTTCTGTGAGGAGAAGAGCCCCGGGGATTTTGTGGTCCTGCAGGAAACAGGTGTTTCTGTTTGAATATGCCATTTTATTATTTCTTTTTTCATTTTTTCCCCTCAATACAAAGCACAAGCTTCTGCAGAGTGGCAGACAGAGCCATCTGAGCTCAGGCACCTGGAATATTCCACCTGTGGCTCTACTGCTGGAATTTTCCCACTGCCTTACTGGAGGGAGGTGTCTGGTCTCCAGAAGAAATAATTTCTGCAAGGATCTTCTTCTGATTAGCTACAACCCTATCCCTCTGCATCTGAAAAAGGCAGCAAGTACAGGCTGGACTAAGCATTTTTCAGAATCCTCTTGCTTTCTTCCTTTACCATCTCTACCCAAAGGTGGAGGGACTCTTGTGGTTGGAATTTCTCTTTTTCTCACCATGCATAAAGAAGCTGCTGCTGCTGAGCTCGTGGGTGGTGTGAACACCACACAGCCTGCCTAGAAAGGAAGACCTGGGTAGAGTGGGATGCCAAGTGCAATTTATGCCAATGAAAAGGATGAGGAAAGTGCCTCTTTGGCCCCAAGATTGAAGGGGCAACCAGCTGATGAGCAGCTCTGACTCAGCTGGAGCCCTGCAGAAGTTCCTGCAAGAAGTGCTGCCATCCATCCCTCTGTCAGGACCAGCTGTGACATAAAACCACAGTTACCCTGGAGAAAATGGGTGAAACCCTCTGGTTGCTCCAGTGACTAGTGTTTTGGTAGCATCTTGAATGGGGCTGTGCTGCCACAATAAAAGGTCGTTGTCTACTGTGATGTCTTACTTGGAAACCCCTCTGCAGTCAATGGAGAGAACAAGGAACTTCCAGAGAGTGATTAATCCCAGCTATTTTAGACCCTGACTTATGGATGGGATGGTTCATCCACTATGATTTCTTTATCTGCCTCCATTGAAGGCTCTGCTGTCAAGATCTCCAGTCTGCATGAGGTGAGATGAGGTTGATTGCTTTATGCCACAGACGTAGAACCAGAAAGATTGCACTCCTAAGAGACAGTAACCTTCCTTTTTCATGTCAATATTCACTCAGTGAGATGTACAATGAAAATATAATCTCTTCAAGGGAATCTGGTCCCATATTTTTTAAGAAATAACAAAATCCTAATAACTGGTTTTGTTCGTTACCCCTAAAAACAGAGACAGCAGGTACCAAAACCCCATTAGGATGCTCATGAAATGTCCTTTGATTATTTTGGTACCTGATAGGTCACAGTTACCCAGAATCACAGCATTTTGTCTGAGAGAGGAAAGACCTGGGCAGTGTAAGCCAGGTCATTTTTTTGTAGTACTTGCCAATCTTCTTCACTACTTACAGACCTGTTAATTTAAAGAGCTCACTTTACCTCAGGGTTTCAGTTTGCAGGGAGCTCTTGTCAATGCAACATGCAGTGCCCAGACAGTATTTGCCTGTAAAACATGTCAGCAACTTGATATCTTTGTTGGGCCTTTCAGAGACATAGTGCAGATCATGGCAGAGGGCTGGCTGCTTAATGGTGGGATGAGTGAGAGCTGAGCCAGGATGGGTATTTGAGAGCTGATGGAGCAGCAGGCTTGGACTGGGAATCAGGGAGCCTTGGCCATCCTCTTTGGGTCTGGCCATGGTGGCAGCCCTTGGGTAGACAGCAGTCCCCCCATTGCTGACAGGGTGACAGTAGCCTTGGAGGGCAGTGCCACAGGGCTGGCTGTCCCACTGCAGCGTGGCACCATGTCCTGCTCTACTGCATTTCTGCTGGGCCTGCTTCTGGTGTTTGTAATAAGATGGATGCCAAGCAGGGACATCATCTGTCTCAGCCTTCAGCTGACAGGGCTGGTTGGCTGTGTCTGAACTCATGGCAAGCCACAGGATTCCTCTTTGCAGTACTGACATTGAGTGAAAAGAGTTTCTTTTATCTTTCTGTTTTAATCCTAGATGGCAGTAATATGCTCCATAAGAGAGTTGCCCAAGTAGAAGTTGATTTTATCCCCATCATTATTTATTTAATTGTAAGAGATGTAAACTGCTCTTAGTAAATGAGTTAACCTTCTCATCTGGTGTTCTAGATGAGTAACTGAACTGAATGATATATACGTTTATCTGACCTGTTAGCTAAGGAAAATATTTGCAGCAAGTGACACAGTGTATGTCATCCATGCCCCCTGTGTGTTATAAAGCCAGGTTTGCTTGTATCTGAAAAATACCATGTTTTTAACCCAACTGCTAAGAACCTGCTGCTCAGGGTGGATGAAAGCATTCTCCATCTGGAGACCTACAAGCGTTTTGCAGTGTAAGCCCATGCTCTGCTCCCTCTTCTCAGAGAGGCACTGGGGGTGCAGAAGTATGGGTGGGTGTCCCTGGAGCCATGCCACTGCTGAGCCCCCCCTGAGTCCCAGACACCCCTGCTTTCATAGTAATATGTTAAATAATCTTGTCATCCTAAGAGTGCCATGGTCATGGTGCAGGGACACAGGGAAGAAGTAATACTTTTCATTAGGAAGAGAGATAATAGGAGAAAATCCCAGAGGCCCACTAGATACAAGATGCTTTCACCTTGCTTTGTTCTACCATGTGCCTCACCTGAACCATGGCATTTATGCCTGAAGCCTTTTGCAGCCTGTTGCTGCAATATCTGTAGTTATGAAACAAATGCCAGAAATAGGATCCCTGTTCTGCCACCCACCCAGGCCAAAGCAAAGCAGGAGGCAGTGTCTGCTGGAAAGAAATGCTTTTATCAGCACTTCAGAGGGAATCTGAATGCCTAATAGGGAGGAAGCAGCAAGATTAGTTGTGCTAAAAAGAAAAACAACTCACCCACATTTAACACCTTGTGGGAGAGATTAAATTCTTTACTTTTGTATGTATGAGATTTTGATTTAATACTGAGAAGGTTAGTGGCAGGTGGAAACCAGCACGCGATCCACTGCTATGTCCACATGGAAATAATGGTGTAGTGTGCTTAATTTACCAAACATGGTAAAAATAACATATTTCTGAATGTATTTCTGTTGCAGGGGCTCTCAAAAAAACCCAAAACCAAAACACCAAAGCAGAAGATGGGGGCAGAAGATTCAATTTCTCTGTTGCTTTTTCATTTGATGTTGTGTTCATTGTGGTCTCCAGTCTACCTCTTTCTGCTCTGCTGGCAAGTTGCAAAATGATGGCTTTTGTCCTGCTGTTTGCCTGTCTAGCAAAGCTCCTTTCTTGTTAAATATGCACTTCCCAAGCATACTTGGCTACTGAAGTGAATAGGAGCTTTGTAAGTGGAAGCACAATATGATTCAGCTCTCAAAGGTGTGGAAATTTTGTCTTGAGATACTTGGAGGAATTTACTTTGAGTTTTTTGTCCTGTATGCACCCAAACTGGGTTTGTGCAACCCAAGTACCATTCTATCTTTCTATGATTCAGCTGACAGTTAATGTTTCTAGCCAGATAATGAGTATATTTCTCAGAAATTGTACACTTAGGATTTCTCATAGGTTTTTTTTCAGTTCCTTTCTATTTTTAGAGTTGTATATAATTCACAACATTTTTGTCTCTGTTATAATAAGGTAGCAGGTGTGCAGTTAAATTAAATAATTGTCAAATGCTATATGCCTCTTTTTCACAGGTAGGGCCAAGAGACAGTTTTCTAGTCTTGATTTGGGAAAAAACAAAAAAAGATATTTCAACATAATGGGAGCTTGCTTTAAATGGGAGTCAAATGTTAACCAACTCAATAGAAAAAATGCTGTGTTTTCATGGAGCTGTGGAATGAATCGGCTTGGGAGGGAGCTCTGGAGTCCCCTAGGCCTGTCTCCACATCCCAGTATGGGTGGTTGCAAAGCCAGATGGCTCAAGTGCTTGACCAGTTTGGTTCTGCCTCTGCAGTTTGGAGATTCCTGGAGGTTGCAGAGAAGTTGGTCACAGACATCCAAAATTAACTGAAGCTGTTGTCCCTGGATGGGTGCTTGGTACAATGCAGAGCCTCCAGGCTTGAGGAGTGGCCTGCTGGCCTGCTTTTTATGCCCTTGTTATCTCTTCTAATGCTGAGGTTTCAGGAGCTTATTCTTTAACAGCTTCATGCTTTTGCATGGCTTTGAATGGGTAAAGTCCTCATACTTTTCAGACCTGAGCTTCAGTAATCTATCAAATTGTTAAAATACTAAGAAACCTGATATTTCTCTTTTTATACTCCATGGGCAATAAAAATGCTTTCAAGCAGGATTTCAGCAGCCTTCTTGCTTTGACATTGAAAGCATTCCTGCGTAGAGCAATTGTGGTAATAAGCCATTCCATTTATAGAAATATAAACAATATTTATGTGCTATTGGTAGTACTTTGGACAAAATCACTGTGTGGGCTTGTGTTTAAAAAAAATAAGAGTGGATGAAGAACATGACACAGAATGGAACAAGATGTGGATTAAAAGTCTGCCTGTTGCAATGCCCTCAATAAAATTGTGTACCAATGTGTCTTTAGAAGATCTCATTATTGGCAGCTTCTGATCACCTTTTTTATTTCTGAGGGTGATTTTGTTGAAGTATCTTGGACTTCAGAAAGTCCAAGAACTTAAAAAAATAGTCCTTATCTACCACTTCTCTATACAAAGCAATGAAATCCATGGGTCAGTCTCCAACAGCTGCCTACACGTAACACCTGATGGAGGATCCGAGCTCTGCCTGCTTATAAACCGTAACCTTCAGGATCACATAACTGAAATGAGGGAGGGAGAGGAGGGAGACACTTCTTACCAGCTGTGGAGGAAGAGCTCCGTGCATGCTTTGAAGAAGACAGCGAAGCACTATGGGAAGGTGAGTGACAAACTGCAGGGCCAGTGACGATTGTTACAGATTCTTCTGGTCTCAGTGGGTCAAGTGTGAGATGCTGAGCAAGTTTCTTATGACTGGAAGGCTTAAAGATTATGGTCATGGTTGCTTTCAGCACAACTCCTTACCCAGAGGACGGTACAATCATGGGCCTGAAGAGAACAGTTAGTTTTGTAACATGACAAGACAAGAAGAGGCAGGAACAACTCCATGTTTGAAATTATTGTGTAGTAACTAGGAATGGTTAGGCATCACTTCAGATCAGAAGTCTGTAAAGAGAGCTTGTTATGGGGTGGCTAAGTACTTTGGAATATAGCCCATAAAAACTGTTGTTGGATTTGCACACTTACCATTTCAGCAAGTTGAATCTTTCAGGTTTCTGAGGGCTGTCAAGAGTTTCTCATTTTTCTTGCAGTTCATTCTGTTCGTGTTCTGGAAGTAAAAAAATTGTTTGTTATCCCACTTGGAAGGTCTTCAGAATGATGGAGATAAAATGTAGGCAGTCAATTATAACTGTTGTTAAACTAAGGTGACAATAAGATGTGTGCTGATTTTCTGAGAAGCTAATGAAAATGCATCTGAATTTATGTCAATTTAGGACTATGATATAAACTTGAAAAATACTTTGTTTCTGGATGTTAACAATGATATTACAAAAATTTATTCATACTTGCATCCAAAGCACCAATTTGGCATGGTGATCACCTTTTTTAACAAGGGACTTTGGTTCCCAGGTTGGATTAGACCTCAAAGATCAGTGAGTTTTGCAGTCTTATCTCCAAGGCTTTCACTTGCAGGTTAGGATAGGAGCCTCCAGGTAGAGATGAGGAGTTGGTGCACGAAACACCTGGAAATCTCTTGCTGATTCTGGGGGCCTCAGGTGCTAATGCCCAAAGGGGGAACATGACATGAGACCTGAACAATACCTGCTGGGTCTGTGTTTCATGGACCAACATTCCCATCCCATGGTTGGCCATGGGTGGTGGGTTCACAGGTGTCATGGCGTGTGGCTAACCAGCCTTTGCCCAAAGCCTTTGTGAGAGACACCCATGGTAGGAGACAGACAGACTTAGACTCTGCTGAGGTGCTTTTGGGTGTTGGCAGTAAAGCAGGGGGTGAGTACAGCCTTTACTCTGAGTTGCCACATGACACACCCCATTAGACTTCACCCCAGCTAAAGTCTGGAGACTGTAAACTGTAAAATTTTCCCCAATACAATCTTTTTTACCTACTTATTCCTGTCTGACTATTTGAACAACCTACCCCTCCTCATCAGGAGGATCTAACGTGTGCCACCGCAAAAAAGAGAACAACATGACACTGAAGTAAGAGAGATCTTTCTTAATTAAAACTTTTACCACTCAGTCCCTTTCTTCTTTGGGTGCTGAGAGGTGAGAGGAGCATGAGCTGAAAGCAAAGCAGAGCCATGGTGGTGGCTATCAGGTGATGTCCTGTTGGTTTTTGCTGCATTGAAGCCATTGACTGCTGTCGAAGTGCTGACTCTCTCTGTGAGCAAATTCTGTGAAAATGTAATAGTGGTTCCTGTATGCTAACTTAAAGCCTAATGTGTTATTCCTGGCTTTTATATACCTGGTTACCTATGGATAAAACTATATGGTATTTATTATAGCCAGGCAGACTGCTTTGTAATCTGAATATGCTGCATTCACACCAGTGACTTGCACAAAGTATTTCTTCATTTTTCCAGCCATTAATGGTTTTCTCATAAGAAACCATGAAGTCAGTTTTGTTGTGTTTGTCAGCTGGGTCTTGACTGTGTGTATTTTGTTCCACAAAGGGGTTATTCTAAACCTCCCCTTCAGTCTTAATTAATTGCAGACTGGGTGGAAGGCGAGCCTTGTGGGGCTGGAGAGGTTCCCGTCTGGTTTCCATTTCGCCCGCAGGCCATGTGTGGAAGCATGGCTGGTTCCCAGAACTGGGACCTTACTGCTCAGCATGCTCTCACCAGCCTGCCAAGGTAAGGGGTAAGTACCAGTATTGACAGGCATTATTTATTTATTGATTGGCCTCCAGCCTGCGACCCAGGCGCTCACTGGGGGTGCCTGTAGGCAGCACTTAGCTTTGTGCTGGCAAAAAAGAATAAAAATCCCAAATGACTCCACCACCTCCAATGCGTTACCCTCTTTTGGATAAAGGTTCTGTCACTGACTCTTTTGGAGACAAACTTTCTATTCATGGCACTTAAATCTTGTGGATTATCTGTGATTTCTTTCAGCTCTTGGTCCTGTTCCAGTATTTCCTCTCTGTCATCTCCCAATGCTAATGTCTCTTACCAGGGAACTACTCAAAGTGAGGGGTTTCACAGTAGTCCCACCATGTTCAAACATTGCCAAATATTTTACTGTAATTGTCAAAGTCATATGTGAATCAGTAATGCTCCCTGAGAAAAAAACCAAACCTATATTTAATATATGTACCTCGTGTGTAAGTACCCTGGCTGGCTTAAACTCTTTAGAGCCCCTGACTATCCTTATAATTTAGGCATTTCTTCTGCCTGCTGTAAATATACACAGAGCCTGGAGAATACTTCTGTTTCCATGGGAGAATATTTTCTATTAAGTTTGGCTGTGCAGAGCTCTCTTTTGCAGATAAGTTATGAAGAGCAGACTAATAAAAGCAGGAGGCTCCTGCAAACATTGCACAATGGTATGTTGGGATGAAAAGGGGACCTGCAGTCATGTCAGCCTCCAGGAAACTGCAACTCATTGCAAAGCATCAAAATTTTGAAAGTACAGCAGGAATAATCCCCTTCCAAATAAGAGTTTTATGAAAATACCATCTCCCTTGGGCAGAGAGGAACGACAGGGGAGAGCCACACATGGCAAACCAGGAAGATGAGAAATCCTGCTCCCACCACTCACTCACTCAGCCCCTCATTTTTACACAAGGGCTTGTGTTACATTGGGTGCCAGGATAAGAAACGAGGGCAAACATGCTTTAAACACTTTTCAGTATAGTAAACTGCAATTCAGACATAAAAATGCCTCAGGAAATGCCAAGGATGGTCCTAGCACAGTACATAACAACAGCAATTTGTTGTTTGGCATTTCAGTGTAAGCCAGGAGGATTTCTGAGCTTTGCAGAAAAAGTGGATGCTGTCAGAAGGATAAAACTACTAAAAGGAGTAGTAATTATCACAGCAGGCAAGCGGATGGCAGAGGCAGAGTGCAGAACTGGGGCAGGATTTACTGACCGCTAAGTTCAGTAATGGTGTTGAAATTGGACATGCTGGATCAAAACATTTATTCCAGCACCTTCCCCTGATAAGTGATTTCAGATGTCAGAGTTAGAAATCCCTTAGTAAAAAGGAGTGAAGTTGTGAGAGACGAAGAGATGAGCTGGAACAAGGTAAGCAGCTTCAGGTTGCTACACAGGAAAACTGCATGTGCTGGGTAGGGTGCAACCACCTCCCATCTCACTCTGTGTAGCTGGGAAGGCAGGAAACAGCAGGGGCAGAGGGCTGTGGCTTTAAGGGTTGCAGAATTAACCCAAGCTTGGCTGTAGCAGTAATGTGTGTGCCATACCTGAGGAGAATGGCTCTTCAGGTGTGAAGACAAGCAGGAGATGATTTCTGGCACAGAGCATCATTATTGAGGGAAGCTGACACCCACGGCTGTTTGGAGAGCTGTGCCTACACTCTCCTGTGATGCGTCAAGGGTACTGAGCAAGAAAAGCTGTGAGAAGCATGTTCAGCTCTACATTGCTTAGGTGGGTGGAGTTCATCAAGCTGAGCATAAAAGTGATGCTGCCAAGAAAACTCTGCTGATGTCACACGACCAGGACTGGTGGGACAGATCAGGCTGTTTGGGCTTGGTCTGAAGACTGTTTCAGGGGCTAAAGCCTTTATGGTCTCTGCACATCTCTTGTTGGCATCCTGACTGCTCTGAATGTAGTCTCTGATACTGATGGAAATAGGGTCCCAGCACACTGTTGCTGCATGACAAACTGTTCACTTATCTGTGGGCTTTTCAGCTTAAAGGGATTTCTAAGATAAATGGACTTTTCCTTTATTTTGCACTTAAATGACTATGCAGCTGTTAATAATTATTAAGCAACCTATTATACAAACACCTATTATCTGGTGAAAATTAAACAAATTCTTTCTGCTAAAAGTATTCTACAAATAAATATGGAGCATAGTCCCTTGGAACAAAAGATGAGTGAAATCTTAGAAATGATGGCACAAACAAGATGTAGCCAAAAAGAGCACAGAAGCCTCTACTTTGGGAGGGCTATGGTTAGTGTCTGACACCTGGTACAACAAACCCCGAAGGTTATACACTTCAGAAAAGATGAATCTGCTGCTTTCCACCTCCACCTTTGCAAAAGAGGAAAAAATCACACAGGAAAATTTGCAGTCTTCACCAGAGGAGTGCTGTATGTGTTTTATACGTGCTGTAGAAAAATATTGAGTATCCACTTCAAATTACTATATTGAGAGGGCAAAAGAAGCCTCCTATCTGCTCCTGTTTTCAGAAGCACCCACCCACAGAGTTCAGAAACGTGAGCTCTGTTGACTGCACAAAGTGATTTTGAGAGCTGAGGGGTTTCAGCATTGTTTAGATGTAAAAGTTCTGCCAAAGTACCTTGGCCAACCCTCTGGCTGCAGGCAGTGCACACAGGCAAAAATGCTTTGCCAATCTACACTGTGGGTAGGGTGAGCAATACAAGGTACACAAAAGCCAATCTTCCGTGTGCTTGAAGGGCTGATACTATATTAAGGCTTTTGCTGTGAAAACAATGCAACAACAACAGCAACAGAATCACAGCAGCTATAACTGACCACAATTATAAGGCAAAAGCTTCACATGACCATTAAGCTTAAAAAACCATGTCTCACAGCCTCAGCATCAGTTTCTGGGATGTTGTTATGAAATAATTGTGGCAGATGAGTTGCAAGTCAGCAGAGCTCAAGCGTTTGATGTGAGAAACATGAAAAAGCAGAAAGGATGGAATGATGCTGGTAACAACAACTTTTTAGTAAAATGAAATAAATTTTTGCCATCTCAGGGCTTTATAGAGGGAGTAATAAAAGCATTGCCGCCTATATTTTTTTTAGGAACTCATTCCATTTGCAATTCACTGTATCTTGTACTGAATTAGGAGGACACAGAGGCATGAAGGGTCTCTCTCTGCCGCTGACTCGGTTTGGTTGGAATTGTTGGGGCATAATAATTTCTGAAACCTCCCTTCCTATCAGCTGGGACACCTGAGGATATCACAAGCAATGAAAATGAACTTTGGTAATCACGGCTGTAAGCCATTTGCTAAAGCTATTTAAGGAGAGAACCAAGCTATCATTTCAGGTCTGTACTTTAAATCACAGTGTCACTGATAATGCCCAGCTGGAGAAAGAGTAAAATGATGGAACTGAGATGCTGAAGAGAAATCACAGCCCCATCCATCTGACTCAGTACTCAGTGCAGGATCTGGCCTTTTGTAATGCCTGAGAAATGTCAGCACAAGCTGAACCTGAAGCCTTAGCGATGTTTTTCTTGCCAACCTATGTTAGCATCTCCTTCTTTATGACAAGTTCAGTCATGTTCCCAAGAACATTTGTGCAGAGACAGTGCTGAAAGCCTGCCGGAAATTTCTGTATCAAGCTACGCTTGTACTGGGATTCTCCTTGTGATAAGGCACCAGGACTTTCTCAGCAGCTGATAGGATGCTGGCAGAAGACCCTCATGAGCACCTTCAGAAAGTCAGAGCTGAGCACCACCACAGCTGCAAGATTCCTCTCATGGCTTCCCTGGTCATTGCTGCTTTGTTGCAAGAATATTTGCATGTGAATGATCAGTTTGTTGTGCCACAGCCAGAGCTTGTCTCCTGCTAGCAGCTTTTAGATGATGAAATTAGATGTCACCTTTTCAGCAGATTGTGCAGCAGCTCTTATTTAATCAAAAAAGGGTTCCTGATTTCTGAATAAGAAAACTGAGCAATTCTATTTCCACACAAATCATTTTGGAAACAGAGATGATGGATGGAAAGAGTCAGGACTTTAGGAAAATATCTATTTCCAGGCTTGCCAGTGTGTGGCAGTGGTCCTTTAGTAATGGCAGTCACAGAAAGCAAAACTCAGTTAAATTACATGCTTTGCTGTGGAGGCCAACTTGGAAGAGGACCCAGACAGCTACTCACAGGGCATGCACAGGATTCAAAGCAATCTTTAAGACACCAATTAAATAAAAACGTGTTCTAAAAAAAAAGTCGCTATGAGATCTACAGTAGTTTGACCTTAGGTGTGACAGGAATGAATTGCTAGTAAAACCTACCAAGGAGGAGCAGTTTAAAGGATTCCTTTAACACTTTTTACAATAAAATAGTTTTCATAAACAGCTCGTATATCTCTCAGACTCCTTTGGATGTGTTGCTGCTGAGTGATGCTGCAGTCATAATGTATTGCAAACTCCTCATGTGCCCTGCAACCAACATCAAATAATTAACAATTTCGAGCCTTTCCAGGATGATGGTCTTCTTTGAAATATGCTGTGAAATGCACTATGTTTGAGTAATGGGAGGAGCTGAAAGCCACTGAGGGTTGGATATCTCACTGCTCTTTGGACCTCTGGGAAACTCCCTTGGAAAATCTGCCTTGTTTACAGCTAGAGCTCCAACTGCAGGGACACTGCTTTGGCAGCAGCCTATAAAGCAGAGAGGTTAATTCAAGGAGGAGCCCAGGTCCATTTAAGGACTAAGTTTGAAGCTGTTGTCTTGAAAACATCTGTTCAGCTTCTGTCTCAGCCTGGAGACACCCAGTATGCACCATTCACAGGGCCTGAGGAGAGGGGCAGTGCTCTGCATGAGAACCACTGTGGCTTCTGCTTGCGCATGGCCCAGGGTATCCCTGTGCTGACCCTAACATTTTCTCTGTATTTTACCTAGAGGCTGCTGCATGTACAACAGAGACACTGCTGTGATCTGGGGATAGGTCTCATTTTGTCTAACCATTGGGAAATAGAGAAGAAAGCACAAGCAGTAGGATCAAGCCTGTTGCAAAAGTGTCTGGGAATCAAGACGAAGATTTGCCAGGAAGCTGAGAGAAGGAGCTGGAGCTTCTTGAATCAGGGGAGTGATGGGTGACTGCTTCAATTGGCCCTTATCTGCTCTTCTAAGAGGTGTTTATGTTGTACACCAGCTTGTGAATAGGATGGTTGGAACAGTAAGCATGACGAAACTGATTTGATTTACATTTTGTTCTCCTTTTTGTCACTATTCTCCAAAACACACTGGTGTCCCTGTGTGTTGGTAAGGAGGGGAATAAGACTGCCACGATCCCAATCAAGTGCTACGTGCACACAGCTAAAAGGTTCTGTGACTGTGTGGGAGGGTGTGGAATGTAAGGGGAGAGGGCTGAAGGCACAGCATCAGTAGCCAAGTGGAAAACTCTCTGAATTCAGAGCCAGGCTCCCACTCAGCCTACTAATTTGAAGGCTACATGGTAGCTAGTTGTATTCATGGTGTCTGCAAGTACTTCTGGTGTTTTTGCAGAACCCTTTGCTTGCCTGAGACAACCAGCTACTCTGCTGAGTGCAAATGCAGCAAATGGTTAGGTTGGCATTTGGGTGGATTATGCCTGGGGGTGACTCCGTGTGCATTTAAAATGGGGCATCAACAGGTAGCAGGACTTGAAACACTTCTTTTTTTTTAGGGTGAAAGTATAGTGGAAACCTTTCCTAAGAAGGAAATATCCAAAATACTTCTGCTGAAAACCTTTCTCCACCTTTCATGTGGTTGGAAGGAGATCATGCACCTCTGCTGATGGTAGTGTAGTGGCAGTGATTCCTTTATATTCTAGCCAGCTTTATTGCAGTGACACTAGTTCAGCTCTGAAGGGGACAGTGTAGAAAGGGCAATAAAGAAGAGAACTGGACTTCCAAAATAGAGACACCAGACCATGCAATGCCTGGCACTTTAGAAAAGGGAACGTGAAACCACAGTGCTTTAAAAAGCAAATGGTGAGAAGGGAGGGTAGTGGTTTGAGAAAATAACACATTTGAGTGTCTCTTTTTTTTTTTTTTTTTTTTTTTAAGGACTGAAGAGCTGATTCTCCAGCCAGCTACAGCCAGAGCTCCCTTGTCATTTATTATAAGCTTTACCTTCATCAACCGAGCCTTGTTGTTTCTCTCTTCCAGATGGCCAGAGGTGGAGCCTTATGGACCTTCCCTGATGTTGATCCTGGCGACTGAGTGGAAATCCCAGCATCAATGAGACTCCTAAGTTTGCCAACCCAAACGGGAACATGACTGAAGTGTGAGGAAGGTGTCCCATGTGGGCGTCACCCCCTTGCCGTGCTGGGCAGATGTGGTGGGTACAGGGATGCCTGTGGCCAAGAACTTGAACTTTGGTGGGAGGTATCTCTCCCTGTGGAGTTCCAGGGATGACTGAGCACATTATTAGAACAGGATTCGTCTAAACATAGATGGCGCAACAGTTTAACTAATCATTAAACTTTTAATTTTAAAGCTGCAGCTCCACGGGCTGCTCTCCTTAAACTCTCCTTAAACTGCATAGGCACAACCAGCCCGGCATGAAAACCGTGGCAAGCAGCTGGGGAGTATGGTCACCTCTAAATCCACAAGCAGCTCCAACTAAAACAACATGTGCAACCATGCCCTGAAACGGGAGGCTCTGCCTGACCGCAAGCCTGATGGTCTCTCCTCTGCCTGTAGATGCAGTAGTGAAGTCAGTGTTTAAAATCCAGTGAGAGGTTGCCAGAGCCCTCAGACTTCTCATTCCTAACTGCAGTTAAGGGTTTTTACCTTAATAATCACCTTCTGATAGGGAAAGCATGCATTCTCCCTCTACCAACTGTAAACAGATCTACAGGATTAATTAAGTGACTGGAGTAAGGTTGTGCAGGAGGCTGTAGTTGAACTGGCAATTTCGGTGGGGGTGTGTGAGCCCTGGCCTGGTTCCCTAATCCTCTGCAGACTGCCTTCCTGAAGGAGTAAAAGGCAAATTAGCATCTTCTAAGTGCCAATCATATTACTGAGATTGTGTGTTTGCATTGCTGTCTCAGGCTCCTGTTTTCTGTTATTTTATTTCTATCGCATATTTCTCTGTTAGGCTTTTTCTTATGAGAGATGATGGAAGATACGAAGAGATAATGTATCCCCAGACACTATTTCAATGTGACTATGACAGCAAGGGTGTGGAAACTGGACATTTTAAGACATCTACCTTGCCGAACTCTAGCATACAGAAAAGAGCTATAACTAGAGCTGGTTATAGTATACATATGCATTGAGTTTCACTGTTAATGAATTGGAGAAAACTGGGTAGGAGCACGCCTAAATGAGCAGGGCGATAAATACTGTTGGTTAATTTAGTTTTTATTTCCTTCCAGTTGGTATTTGGTGTGTTCCTTTAGCTGTGTGCCAACAGTGAGTATTTCACAATGCAATTTTTTTACTGGTGTGTGTGCAGATCTTTCTCCTTTGATAGCAGACACCAGAGGTTTGCTTGCCTCATAAAGTTTATTTTGAGAGTGTCTCATTTGAATGAAGATGGGTATGCCACAAGCTCTCACTTGTTGAACGGGCAGAAAATGTAATTCTGCTGGGGTGGGGCATGCTAGGAATAAACGACAGTGCATGTTGATAGCTCATCACACTGCCATTTATCTGAAGGGCATTCATTCTGCAAGTCACACCTCTTCCCCAAAAAAACAGAGACATTGCCTCGATAGTAGTGTTTAACTCTTAAGATTCCCCTCCACAATTTTCCTGGAAAATATCCAGGAAAACTTGTCCATCTTATCTTTAGGATTGACCCCTGTTGAAAGGACAAAATGATCACAGATGGAGAGACACCACCAGATGAGTGGGCTACAAGGGACCAAAAAAGCTGCAAGGCTGCTGTGGCTATGCTGAGGCAGATGTTGAGTCTGCTGTAAAAAGCCGTCCAGATGTGCATAAGTTAACCAGGTGGGAGCACAGATCATTTGGTTACACACCAGACATCCCTTCTGCCCTGCTTTCAAAGCATGCAAAAGCAGAATAGATAGTGTAACAGGTTTGCTGTGTTACTTTGAATAACAGTTTTCTTCCTTTGCAACGTCAGATTTTATTAATTTGGCTGCTGTCCTATTTTAGAGGTTTTGGCTGACTTCTTTCACAACTAGTCAAAATGTTTTGCAAAGGAGTGTGCAAAATGAATCCCAAGGGGAAAGCAAGACCCATCCCAAACAAACTTTGCTAAGAGATTAGATTTCAAGTAATAGCTGAATGTATAAAAAGAGAAGACTGACTTAGAGGGTTGCCAAGGATAACTCATTTCAGGAAGGAGAAAGGCTCACTAGGCAGAAGAATGGATAGAGAAGATCTTAAAAATATAGAAAAAAAAAGGAAATGGCCATGACATGAAGCTGAAGAAAGAGAACACAAATATAGGAAAGCAGACCAACATCTCAAATGGGGAACTGGATAAAAAGTATTAAATAAAATATCTGCTCATATTTGTGCATATAATTAAGGAAGTTCGTTTAACTGTTCTTGCCACCCATTTGCATGTGGCTGTCGTGACTGTTAGATCATCTGAAGCGTGCTGTGTTGTAGTGGTGCAAAGAATCACAGAATGTCAGGTTGGAAGGAACTTCAAGGATCATCTGGTCCATCCCTTCTAATGTGATTGTTTATATGATATGTCTCAGCACCCAGTTGAGCTGAGACTTAAAACTATCCAAAAGGGGGGGAATCCACCACTTCCCCTTGGAGACTGTTCCGATGTCTGGCTATCCTTGTAGTGAAAAATTTTCCTCTTGTGTTCAACTGGACTCTCCCCAGGAGCAACTTGTGCCCGTGGCCCCTCATCTTGTCCATGTGACTCCTTCTAAATGAGGAGTCTCCATCTTCTTCGTAGCTGCCCTGTAAGTACTGGAACACTGTAATAAGGTGTCCCCTAAGCCTCTCCTCATGTGGCAGGTGCTCCAGTCCTCTGGTCATCCTTGTGGCTCTTCTCTGGACCCTCTCCAGCCTGTCCATCCTTTTCGTACAGTGAGGACTGAAACTGGACTCAGTACTCCAGATGTGGTCTGACAAGCGTTGAGCAGAGTGGGATGATAACTGCTTTGTCTCTGCTGGTGATGCCCTTGTTGATGCAAAGTATTATTATTACAAAGCTGCAAGTACAAGTATTTGCAGAAAATCACACCATGTTAATATTGGCACTGAAATGACTTGCCTTGTCCTCCAGTCAGGAAATGGAAACAATGGCACATAAGTTTATGTGACCAACAAAACTTAATTGACAACAACAAATACTCCCAAGGAACTGGTTAAGAACAATTGATGGATGCTAACTGGCAGATTGCATCACTCTGAATCATGGAAGCAGACACGTTGTTGGATATTCCAAAGATAGAAAATCATGGTGTCAACATTTAGGGGAAAGTGGGCTTGATGGTGATGTGTCGGGAAGAAGAATTGGAATCTGAATTGCAGTGTGAAGGCAAAATGGTTGATGAGGAGGAAACAAGGGAATTTGGAAACCTGATAAGAAAAATGGCAGCAGAGTTTTGGCTGTGCTCTTTATAACCTTGGAAGTGCTTCAAATCTGAACAGCTTATTAAGCCACTAATATTAGAGCTAGGCTAGCTGGCCTGTCCCTTCTTCCCTGATGGATAAACTTTTAATGATATTTACTCTTTTTCCATCTCTGCTGCATCACTACTTCATTTTCTCAGCCTCCTCAGATGATGGATAACTAAAGATAGTAACTCTTACACAGTTACTTGACATCTGCCTGTAAATGACCCATATCCCTGCAGTAATATTTTTGGTTTAGTTATTCCATCATTTATGTTTCACTAATCCTAACTCTTACTGTCTCCCAGGTTCCTGCTTCATTCACCTGTGCAGTGACTGTAACTGCCCATGTTTTTCCTTATTCCCATAGTTTACCATGACATGAATTATTAGAGGGCTCTGGTGCTTTCTTCTCCACCCTTACACCATTTATTTAACTTCTGTGTATTTGCAATGGATTTCTAAGGCCTTTGAAAAACTCCCTTTTTGTGATCTCCCTGCAGAACTTTATGCCAGCCCTGCTTTGGAAGTGATGGAGAGAAAACCCACTCCTGAGGTGGTTTTTGTATTGATTCTGCTCTGCACCTTCAAGAACACCTAGTAAGTGTAGCCAAAATGATGCTGTTCATTGGTGGTGCCTGCATACCAGCAGAACATGTGTAATACCTCCTGCTGATGCCGGAAAAAAGGAAAAAACCACTTCAATGAAGTATTAATAGCTTGTTTTACTTTCACAGATTCCACAGAAAATTCAGTACAGCCAGAAACTAAAATACTACTCTGTATACAATGGCAGTATTGATGCTATTTTACTTCAGGCATGTAATGTAGGCACTTTGGATCACACCCCCATCTTTCTTGGTCTCTTTCTTGACTATATAGGGAATTTGGTCAGCTAACTTTGGTCTTGAATCACACCCACAGCAGATGACTAACACTGCCCTTAATAGAGATCTGTACTATATACCCTCATCATTTCCACTGAATGGATCTAGTGCTTTTCTCCTGGCAGAAGTGGTGCTGGCAGTGCCATGCAGGTGACCTTGGCCAGGCAGGTGGCTTCCACCCATCCCTGCCATCATGCCCTGTAGAAGAAACAGATGGACAAGGAAAGTTCTCCTGTCTGGGTCAGCAAAGCTGGGTGGGCAGCTGAAATTCCAGATGCTTCTCCTTGTGGATTATTCACTGGTACCCTCACTACTCAGTGTCTCCCTAGGTGACTGGTGTTTGTGGGAGCTGACCACAGCCTGGGTTTCTCTGCCCCCATGCTTTTTTTGGATACCAAGTGGTGGAAAGCAGAAGTAGCTCCCTATTGGGGAGGCTTCCCAGAGGGAGGGGAAGGGGCAGTGGGGCTTGCTGGGGGTCCCCCTAAGTGCTGTGTACAGCTTTTGGGTAGAGGTGCTACATAGCTTGTGCTACTGGAGGAAGCTGATGCCCTCCCCTGTGCCAACTTAGTATTTATTACATGTTTTTAAAACATCCACCTTGTATTTTTTGTTTTTCTTGCATCCAGATCTTTGGCTTTTGTTTATTTGTCCAGTTTTCCACACATTCCATGGCTTACAGCTTATGATCTCACATCCTTGGTGGGGGAAGCCTCCTCTCTTCAGCCCCCATAGGATGGGCAGAGCCCTGCCTGAGCACCCAGCATCCTCTTCCAAGCCCCGAGCATACTTCCTAGAGAGCAACCAGGTGCAAAAAAGGCTTTGTGTGTGGACAGCATCCTCTATGCTCGTGTTTTGTGCTGAGGCTTCCTGGCTGCTGGTGATTCCACTGGGGAGGTATTTGGGGGCTTCTGGGAGCTCAGACAAAGCAAGGTGTCAGTTCAGCAAAGATCACCAAGCAGCTCTCCACCAAAGGGGTTTCCCAGCTGCTCCTGGCACACTTCCCCAGCTGACTGCTTTTCCAGCAGTGTTGTCACACCTTCCCTTTCACCCAGCCAGCTAGGTTTTCAGGCTCTTTGTGGCAAGGATGCAATTATTTAAATTGCTCTCTGTAGTTACAAGCAGGCTATAAAACTAATAACTTGAAACAGTGCCCTAAACTAGATAACATGCCCTGGAATCTCAAACACTAAACTCCAGTGCAGCTAAATTTGTAACTTGTGTAGATATACTACCAAATTTCTGCTGAACTGACAGAATGCCTCAAATGCTCCTGAAAAACTTTCTAATGCCTTTGGGCCCATCCCCCTCTTTCTCTTGTTTTGTTGTAATGGACAGGTCTGTGGAAATGCTTCAGAAATATGTCCAAAACTTGTGGGTACTGCATGGGTCTGATGATAGGATGGGTGTTACTGTTGCTCATTAGGCACTTAGGAAAAAAAAAGAAAGGCCATAAATGCTCTTGAACATGCATCCAAGCTTTTGAATTGAAAATGAACTCAGCATAAGTTAGTTAGACAAAGAATAAGGTTGTCCTTTGCCCCCTCTCCCAGTGAACCATTAAGGAAAACCAGAGGCATTTCTCATAGGGCTGTTGAGGCTGTGCTTCCCTTGAATGGCTACCTGCCTTATCAACACAGCTCTGCCAAGTGGCTGGCAATATTCTGTATTTAATGTTTGAGGCGCTGGAGTTGAGATCACAGAGCTCAGAAAAAAATTCAGTTTGTAAGAATAGGTGTGACAGTGACTGTGGCTTGTTTCTTGTTTCATAGAGTCACCTGGTACCTTGATCCTCACGGCTATGAGAATTAAAGATTCAGCTGGGCAGCCAGCTCAACATAAAACCCCCCATTTATCCAGTGTAATAGCGATCAAAGACCTGGATTTTTGGACTAGATCCACCTAATGCTTTGAAGCAGGGCTGGAGGAGCAGAGGACTGGAGATGGGGAGGTTGTAAATTCCCTCTCCCAGCCCTGTTGCTCAGCCTCACCGCCTGCACCTGCATGGCAGCTAAGCCACCCATGAGCTCTGGAAATCTGCTCTCCCTTTTTTCACCCCCACTTCACAGCCCAGCCAGCACAGAAGGTCGGGGCTGCTCTCAAGAGCTGGGTGTTTCCACATCGTGTGTCACGGATGGGAAAAAGCAGCCCTAACCCAAATCCCCTGTAGGAAGCCTTTCTTACTCAGGCTCTGCTCATGGAGAGCAAATGCCTCTGCCAGCCGTGGGGATGGGCTCCAGGTGTGGGAGAGTCCGTGGGCTGCGTGTGAACACAGTGCTCTTGCAAAGGGAAAGGAGGTTTGGAAATTATCCCGTCTGGAGAGGCTCAGCCACGTGGGCCCAGACAATGTTGCTTTCACTTTGTTTCAGTCACCCCACCTGAGAAAAGAGAATATTTGCTTGCCAGCCTCACTGGGGTGTTGGGAAGTGGCAATGAATGTCTGCACAGTGCTGCAAACATAGAAGGTGTTATAAAGATGTGAAGCCTGTAGGTGCCAAACAGTATATTTGAACATTGCAGGAAAGGGAAATACGGTGCTCAGACAGTTGTGGGGTGAGCAAGACAGGTTTATTGCAGACAGGGATGTTCAAACTCACAAACACAGGAGCTGCCAAAATGCATTTATTAAGAGGTGGTGGACTACAGACGCTCCATCAAGTGTGTCCCTGCTGACCAGTGGCACCAGGCAGCAGACCTGCAGGTGTGTGGGGTTAACCCGTGAGGGCTGCTGCATCCCTGAGCTGGCCAGCGTGGTGATCTGAGGCCCTGACTGGTTGAGAGGACGCAGGGCAGAGGTGAAGGGGTGCAGAAAGGAGGGTGATGTTTTCTACACGTCGCCTATGAATAGAGCCAGAGCAGTAAAAGAGGCTGCTGCAAGCCCTTGCCTGCAAATACTTGTCAGTGCTGTTATCAGGAATAGGCGAGAAGCATTTGTGTTCTTGCAAAGGTGATGAGTTCTGGAAGTGCCACCACTTGGCTGATGAATGCTGTGCCCTACGGAGTGGGCACATCACTGCTCCCACAGTGAGTAGAGGGACACAGGCATCAGTCCCTTGCCCTGCTTCTCCTGGCAGAGGTGGCTCTGAGGGGCTGGGGTACCAGCATACTGGTAGCCTTTAGCACCAGAATCTGGCTCCAAGTATTTCCCAGGCTACACAGACTGAACATGGATATGCTCTCCTCTAGTCAGGGGTAATATGTAGTACTGACAGCAACTTCACGTGTTGGATGGCACTGGCTGCAGGGAGTACCCAACCCTGGTTCCTTGATGTGTAACATGCCTTCTCCCCAGCCACCTCATCTCTTTTCAAAAGGCAGAAAATACTTTGCAAGGAGGGGAGATGCGATGATGCTTTAACTGCATCAAGATACGCCAAGTCAGATGTTCAAAGGGAGAGGGAGAAAGTCTGAGTTAATGTTGTTACAGAGCCATTAGCCCTGAGCCGGTTCATTAGCAGAACGATTTTTTTTCCCCAGCAGGGCTTGGCAGCACAGCCTTCCCATGGAAACTGACACAAACAAACCCTGGGGCTGCAGAGAAGTGACGACTGAAAGGAAAGCATAAGGGAACAGCCAAACTATTTTTGTATTTCCAAACTGCACAGCAGATATTTTTTACTTTTGCATGCTAAATTCTCATTGTGGTGAATTTTCTCGCTGGATGATATCCTTTTGCTTTACTCTGCTTTTCTCTTAGCTGAAGTCCCACCTATTTGACCAAAGAGCTTCACACTTGTTGAGTGAATGCCTGTCTGCACACACGTGTGGTGTCCGTATCCCTGCTGTGCACATTAAATAATAATCTAAGTGTGTAATATTTGTCCCACACCCTAGCAGCTGCCAGGTGCCTCCTGGCAGACCTGGTATGTGTGTTAGGTAAGCATGGGCACCCTACCTGATTACTACACCCCTCCAAGGGTTGGGGACAGCTTGCTAGCACCCAGACAACAGGGGTTCCCAAGAGACTCCATGCCACCAGGTGCCATCTCAGTTTTCTGTGCTCCTTATGGCCCTTGGAGGCCTTGTCCCCATGACCAGATTTGGGTGTGAACAGAGGTGTGGTGGAGAGGAGGAAGGAAGGGCATCACTCTGTTCTCCCCCAAGCCACGTGGGCCAGAGGACACTCATCAGTCTGTGCTGGCTGATCTGGGGTACAAGGGTTCCTGTTAACCCTAAAAGGAGTTAACAATGAGGTATAACAGCCTTGATCAATGAGACATTGATAAGGAAAACTGAGAAGAGTGCCAGTAGACTGAAGTGAGGCCACCAGATGGTCCATGAGCCAGTTTGAAGAGGTGACAGCGTGAGCTGGCAGCCACAACCATGTGTACCCAAAGTCCCAGTGGCAAGACTGGGCCCCAGTACTTCATGCCAGAACACAGGCACTGGAGACCACCTCAGCAAACAGTGAAACAGGTCTCCTTCAGGGATGAAGGGCAGTGTTGGCTTGGGTTATGAGTAGCAAGAACTGGGTAGGAAGCATCTCTCCACACACCTCCTGGAGGCTCCCATGGGGGGATGGGATTTGACTCACCCACTTTTACGTGTCTGTGCTATTGCTGTTTCCATCGGCACATCACACAGGGCTTCCTTGACTCTCAAAAGGAGAACTGGGTGTGTTTTGGGCATGAGTCAACAAGCCTGTTTTTGCTTTCTGTCTTTGGATAAGTTGAATTGCTCTGGGTTTTCCTCTTCCTTTCTGCTGTCTGTAATTGGACAATTAGCTTAGATGGATCCCTTCCAGTGGGTCAGAAGAATTGCTATCCCAAGGCTGCTACTGAGCGTTAGCTACCCATGTGCTTTCCCCTGGCCTGTGCAAATGTAAAGTAATTTCAGCTAGCTTTAGTCATTCTGCAAGAAAACATGCATGGTTCCCTGAGTTCTGGTAGCCTCTTTTTTATGTCAGTGAGAAGAGGAGAGACTCAGTGGCTCAGAAAACAAAGGCCAGCTGTGAGGAGAACAATGCTGCCATGCTTTCTCCTATTAATCTGATTTTTATGTTAGAAGATGGAAAAAGTTCCACAGTATACCACAAAAAACCCACAAAGGAACAAGTGAAGGAATTTACTTAAGAGGTAGCTTTCTTTTTTTCTGCTTTCCATCACTTTTACTTTTCCACTAGCTTTAACCATCAGGCTGAAATTCACAGCTATAGTTCAAAGAAGTGAGGGTGGTATCCATGCTTACTTGTGCTGCAGCTGTATTTTCCCCTCCCATTAGCTTGGGTTAGGACACCACTGTGTCAGGCAGCATGCAGACTTTCTATCCTGATTCATCACAAAAGTAGTAACAGTTGTTGGTGTTCATCATACATTTGATAATTTTCTCCTGGAAACTCCTATAGGATCAATAGCTTTCTTCAGTAAGCAGCCATCAGGGACAGAGGTGAGGGCCTGACCTGGAAAAAGGAATCTTTGCTGCATGGTGATTTATAGGCAAGTTTGTACAGCCTTTGTACAAACATTGTACATTGTCCTGCAACAATCATCTAGCAGAAATCTTTCTTCTTACTGGAAATTTTTTGTTTATGGAGATGCTAATCAAACCTGACCTTATAGCTGGCTTGGAGGCCAAGTTTCAGCATGCAGTACATTACGTGTTAACTAGGTAGCTGAATGAATCAATCAACAGAAAAATTTGTGAGATTTCAAACATGAAGACAAGTTAGAACCACTTCTTTACACCTATATGCAAATTTTGCTTTAAAACCCCAGTGCTTCGTACTTGCCAGGTGTTATATCTGCTTGCTCAGTGCCTGTTAAGCAATCAAGTGAAGTACTTTGTGTTTCTGCCTGCCGAGGCAAAGGTGTCTCAGCTGAGACATCCACAAAGTGTCTGCAGCCTGGTGTTGTGTGGAGGAAGGTCACATTTCTATTTGGGTGGGTATGAGTAGGAAATAGAAGAACAATAACACCATTCTTTACATGTCTGATAAATCAGACCTTTGTTCTCTCCTTCTTGATGTGCCAGAGGGAAGTCGCTGCAACTGCCATTGCTTTCCCAGAGAGTTTTGGAAGGGGTTTAGTTTCTTTGCTAATTTCAAGGCATTCACTTGTGTTCAGAATATTTCAGATATTTCAGGAGAAAGCTAAGATACTAATTCTACTCTGCTTCTTGCATTAGGAACCACCTCGGGAACCTTTCATTTGTTTGCACAGTAAAACATGTCTGAAAAGGATTTGTTAATGATTTCAACCTGGTAAGTCTATAAAGAGGTTGAGACAGGCAGAAGGAGAAAACCATCCCTTTATGTCTATTTGACTTTACTCTGTAGACAAAGCTGGGACAGACCTCCTGCCCTCTCTCCCCTTGGAGCAGCACCACCGAAGCAGGCTATAATTAAGCAGTTCCTAATTTCAACAGGAGAGTGCCACAAAAGTGGAAAGGGTGGTCCTGCTGGAAAGCTCACATTCATGCTAATATTGTTGAAGGGAATTTTTTTGGCCTTATGTGGTGTTGTACATCCGTTATACATCCTAAAGCAATTATAGGATAGAGAAGTCGTAAAAAGGGCTGTGTGCCCAAAACCTCTCCTGTGTTTTCCAGCTATGCTGGGGAACCTAAGAAAAGCCATTTCCTCTTCCCACAAACCAGCTTTCTTTGAAGAAAGCTATGTGTGGAACAAAAGGTGCTTTTTCAGTGCCACTGCGTAGTATTTAAGGCAAGTATTAATAAAATGTGTCTGCTTCACAGGCCAGGTGAAGAATTGTGCAAGAAAAGTCTGCCCTCACCCTCCCCACACTGTGGTATTTCAGGGAAAGGCAAGGTGTTGTTTCCCTGGCACAAAAGCCATCTGTGCAGAGTATCACAAAAGATGAGACAATTTTGCTCCTCTGGAAATGTTTCTGGCACTGTCAATGCAGTGCACTCCTGCTTTCCTAGCTAGTCTCACCTGGGGCAAATTTCTCTTCCCTTCAGTGGCAGAAAGACAGAGGCGTGTTTCAGAGGGAGAAAAGCAGCAGGGATGTAGTTACTGCTCTGAGGAGCACTGGAATGAGTAGGAAAGACAGATGTAATATCTGGAAAGTGATTGATCCCTCTGTCTGTCTATCCACATGAGCCCTGGCTCTCAGCATAACACAGAAATATTTTTTTGTGTAAAATTAACAGGATGAGTAAAGTGCTGGTTGCACGTGATGTTGATGGGGTACAGGAAACAAAAAGGGATCTGAACTAAATCTTTTGGGGAAATATGGCTTTGATCTTGGAACCTGGAGTCATGAACATGTGCCCACATGCCGGGGAGTGATGCAAGGTGTGCTGTGAAAATACACCTAAGGTATTCCCCCAAAGTGTGTTAATGGTTTATTGTTCTGGGCTATGATCTCAAACAGCAAGTTCTGTGGAGATAAGGAAGGGCTTTCTTCCAAGAGAGCTGAGTGAAGAGCACAAAATAAGAATGTGTTTCAAGGAGTCATTGACTTCCCCATTCAAAAGCTGCAGCTCCTGGAGTGCCAACAGGCTGGCAAGCTGCTGGCCTCAGGTGAGCTGGCCTGGAGGATATTGCACGGGTGTAGGGAAGGCTGCTGAGATGAGGTGTCAGAACCAGAACCAGACAGCCCGAGGTGAAAGAGAGGATGTCTTGGGGGAGGGAAAGAAAAATGAGACTTATGATTGGAGATGCCTGAAATGCAAAGCAGATTGCATGGGAGTAGTAGGGAGGTATGAGGAGGCAGATTTCCACTGTAGGTCTGTGAATGGGGACTTAAGTGGATAAGAGGATTGTGTGGCTGAGCTGGACATGCAGAACCAGCCCTTGGAGAAGGGTGGTGCAAAACCTACCACCTGGCCTGTCAGGCTTTAACTTCTGCAAGGCTCCAGAAGGGCAGGAACAGGGTGCACTGTGATGCAGGGAAGCAGAAATGAATGGAAAAAAATATGACAGAGGAGGTGGACAGTGCTCAGGTGGAGATGTTCTGGATACTTCTCATTCCTGCTTTACTAGGAATCTGTGAAAATATGAGCAGAGAGGCATTAGTCATACCTTTCCAGGTAGTCCCTGAGTACACTGGGTTACTGGAAAAATTCACTAATAGGGAGATGGGTGATGACTTATAAACAAAAAGCTTTCAGGGCAGGAAGTCCCATGAATTAAAATAATTCATGGGGTTTGTGATTATATGTTTTCAGTGGATTGCTGTGAAAGATAGACATGTGCCCTGAAAAGCTGTATAATTCCCTCATGTTAGACAATGCTGTAGGCTCCAAAAAAATCAATGCTCTTCAAGGAAAAATGCCTTGCCTGCCAAGTCCACTAGGCCAAGAAGCTCACCTTTTGTGAGGTGGTGAAAAATTTCTAAAAAATCATATGGTTCATATGTTTAGTGTCACCATTATAGAACCACAGATGGCATTGGAGCCTCTTGCAGTTGTCTCAAATGGGGAATGGGAAACAGGAAAATCTGTTGTGCTCAAAAGTTCCCATGGAAAAAGACAAAGGATAGAATGTAAAGTAGAAGTATTCAAAGTCTCTACTACTTCCAGTCATTTTTATTTATTTATTTATTTATTTAAAGACCTTAATGTATTCATTTTTTTTTTTTTCAGAAGAAGTGGTTTGGCCTTATCTTTGAAATCTCACTTTCATATTCTGTGTTCTACTTTATACTTAGAAGCCAGAGTCTACACTCTCTGACTGGAATCCTTTGCAGGCAGAGTGTAGAGTGTAGACTTGTGAATGTCTTCAATTACCCTTCAAAACTTGAGAAAAAGTTGAAGCTTCATAGATCTCTGTGTTTCACCAATTGTGTTATTGATGGATAGCCCTGAGGAAGCCTGCTCTCATAGGACAAGTGATTAGAAAGGATTTGGTGTGTCACCCAGTCCAGGTATATGTTCCCTTTTCTAACTCATGGAACTCCACATTACAAGTAGGTGGGTTATTTGACTCCATGATGCCATAGGAAGCCTGTTCCAGAATCTGGTTATCCTGAGATTTAAGTGTTTCATCTAATTTACATTCTAACTATATTCATAGCTTGTGTGTATCCATCTGTTCTTTTGATGAAATTGTCTTGGTGTTTAAACAGGTCTGCTTCTAAAATGTTTGTGCCCAGCACACTTGTAGACATCAGCTGACTCTCTTCTGAGCTGTTCGTCTGCTAGTTTCCCAAGCTAAAACTTTTAGAAAAGTATTCTAGTATTACAGACTTTTCTTCTAACTATCCTGGTAACGCCTCTCCATCCCTATTTCGTTACCCTGGAGAATTCATGGGGAATAGGAAGCAGGAATTGTCTCTGCTATTGCAAATGAGAGCTAACCAAAAGCTTCTACAGTACCATTAGTATGACCCTTCTTGAGGTATTGCTCACAGAAATACCATGCTGGAAGCATTTTAAAGCTGAAGTTTCTTCTTCACAGCTGCATCATCTTATCCTTCATAAGGATAAGATTATTCCTTTTCTCAGGGAAAAAAGCTCTTTTGCTGCTATCAGATGAGTTTCTTGCTTACAGCAAAAGTTCCTAAATGTGTTACCTTGGTTTTTGTGCTACTGAATTTCTTCTCTTTTCTGCTCTTTGGCTTCACAGGCTCCTCCTGTGACATATTCTAAACTTCTGAATTGATGTTGTTTCCCAATTTTGTGTCGTTAGCAAATGTTACTAGCATATGATGACGTTCTGAGCCAAGGTTATGAGAAAAACAATTGAGTAAGATCAGTCTTGAAAACAGTCCTGGGTAAGGAACCTCTGTTACTTTGATCCTTCTCCCCACCGTCTGAAGCCTTATCCCCTTAGACAAGGTTTTACCAATCTCAAGCTCCTCCTTCTCCAGGCAAACTGATACCTTGCCCTGCAGCCCTTTTGGAACCCAGAGAGGAAAGGTTTATCCCAGATCTGATATCTAGAAAATCAGATATCAGGTTTGACAAGAATAATCTACCCCACAGTGAATCTGTCTTGCATCTGACCACATCCACCTCCATGCCTTCGGCTGCGTCTTTGTTTTCCTCCTTCAAAACACCTGCAGTAAACTTGCTTGCAAGATGAGTCCAGCACGCTCACAACTGCACATGTGTATTTTTACCTAGGAGGGAGGATGGGGAACATCCCTGGTGTCATCTTCCTGCTGCCTGCGTGGCTCCTCTCTGGGCTGTGTCTGTGGTCATGCAGCTGGGTGGCTGCTGCCTTCCCCACAGAGGCCCACCCTGCAGCTGCATCCATCGCCCTTTTCCCTGTCCTCCACAAAACAACTTCACTTGCTCTTGGTTAATCATATGTCTCCATCCCTGGCTAGGTAGGCACGCTCAAAATATCTACTGGAACACACAGAGCCACGGCTGAAGCAGTGCTTGTATGGAACTGCTTCACTGGTGCTTGTAATGCCACAAGCCTCGTGGTTTTCTCTTCATTGCTGAGAGTCTTCTAGGAAAACTTCAGGTAAGAGCTGGCTTTTTAGTTTTTAAACACAAGCAGAGATTAGAAAATTAATATGAATAACTGCCAATTATTTCCCAGAAGACACAGAAAACAGGGAACCACTGTTTTTGCAGGTAGCACCCGGCACTGTGATTTCTTTCTGCATCAGTTTTTGCCACAAGTGATCCATCAAGAAAAGAATCTGAGGAAATGCAGTTTCAGAATTCTTTTGAAACAAACAAACAGACAAACAAACCCAGCCCCCAGCCCCAGTCTTCAATGTAACATGAAACAGAGACTAGCAAGCACATTGCAAGTCTTCTTTCTTGAGACACTTGATGTTAACATTGCAGCCTCTTTTACCACAACAGGGAAACCAATCTCCTTTCAGCAACAGCAGAATCTTCTTGATGTTTGCTTCCATTTGTTTCATGCCACTGCAAAGACAGATTTAACCTTTCCTGGGTGTATTTTCCAGTGTACAAACACAAATGGTTTGCCATTTCCTAAACTACCAGTGTCAAGTTGTTGCTCAGTGACAGTCTCAGGCTGCTTGTCTGTTGGAGCAGGTGAAGAACAGAGTCAGCACAGACACCAGAGCATGCAGGTACACAAATGCCCCCTTGACCAACTCGGTTTCCTCAGCAAACTCCCTGGCACACAGCAGGATGGTGGAGATTGAAGAGGGGGACTTGGAGCTGGTGGGTCCTGTGCTTCCCCTCCCATCCCTGTAAAACTAACTCAAATTGTAGGAAGTCCTGATCAGACCATGTGGTTACAATGTCCTTTTGAGAGGGAATATGATCTGGATGGTGGCTCCGCAGGCTTTGTGTTGGACTATGCCCAGGGAAAACAGCCCACCATACCCTGGGCTGCATCAAGAGAAGTGTGGCCAGCAGGTCTAAAGAGGTGATTCTCCCCCTCTGCTCTGCTCTCATGAGACCCAGACTGGAGTACTGTGTCCAGTTCTGGAGACCCCAACACAAGGAGGACATAAAGCTCTTGAAGCACGTCCAGAGGAAGGCCATACAAATTATCAGAGGGCTGAAGCACTTCTCCTATGAAGACAGGCTGAGAGAATTGGTGTTGTTCAACCTGGAGAAGAGAAGGCTCCAGGGAGACCTTATAATCAGCCTTTCAGTACCTGAAGGGGATACAGGAAAGCTGGGGAGGGACTTTTTACTAGGGCATGGGGTGATGGAATGAGGGGGAATAGTTTGAAGCTGGAAGAGGCTTGATTTAGATAAGATACTACAAAGAAATTATTCAGTGTGAGGGCGGTGAGACACTGGCAGGGATTGCCCAGGGAAATTGTGGCCACCCCCTCCCTGGCAGTGTTCAAGGCCAGGTTGGATGGGGCTGTGAGCAACCTGTACTAGGGGTAGGTGTCCCTGCCCATGCAGGGGGGGTGGAACTGGATGGTCTTTAAGGTCTTTGCCAGTGCAGTCTGTGATTCTGTGACTTCACCCAGACGGAGTGATCTTTGATGTTAGAAAATAGGGTAGGGAAGTACATATGATAAAATCATCTGGCCTAGCAGGCTGTATGATACTAGTCCAAAATAATTTACACTCAAATCAGTCGGGAATGAAGAGAAATAGGAAAAGCTGCTTGTGTCAGTGTAAGAGGACTATCAACAATTACATTTTTGGAGAGGCAGAAAATAAACAGTTTGCCTCTGGTACTTCTGATTGGCTGACTTTTTATAAACCTGTCATAAAGAAAAACATTTACTACATATAAAGTCCTTTTATTACCACTTTTGGACTACATAAATTAACATTTACCTCATGTATAAGGATGTATTACCCTTTCCAAAGCAATATGTCTATGTCTGTGCTTGGCATCCTCTACTTGTGTCTCCATTACCAGGTTGTTTATGAGTATGTGACATATTTTCTAATTGGGTACATGTTCTGGTAGCTGAGAGGAGTGAGAAAGACTTTATTTAGTAGTTGGTAATTAAAAGTGAGTCTTTCTTTGAGAAGAAAGAAGCTTCCCCTGAGCACCATTGCTTATTTTCAAAGATGCATCCAAGAAAGTTTAAGTGAGATGAGGCAGCAGGTCGTGCTGACACCAGCTATAATGCTTTTAGGGGACAACAAAACTTAGACGTGCAATCTAATCTAATGGAAACCATTGCAACTCCAAAAGCCAGGGCAATCTACCTGTTGTGATGAAGCCCATCAGCCTCAGCAGTGTTGGGCAGAGGGCCCCAAGAGGAGCACTGTGTGCTTCTGTTCACAGGCCAGGGGGATGTAGCCCCTGGGACCCCTGCCTGAACTGTGCATGGGCTCAGCTCTGCCAAGGAAGGGTCATGCTGTGGTTTGAATGATGATAATGATATTTGCTGAAGTGAGATGACAGTCTGAGAGAAGCATCTTGGAAGACACAGCCCCTAGAATATGAAGTCTTGAAAGCAAGCATCTTTGTAGCTGCTCTCTATAGCAATAGTGACTCCCAGATGGCTGCTGTACCTGTCAGGCATTAACCTGCTATTCCCAAAGCTCTGAAATGAAATCCAGTGAGAGGGATCAGGAATAAAGAATTTCCATGCTCCTCTTCCAGCTGTAGCCCCCAGTGACTGTGACTCTAAGCTCTCGGGTGGAGAGTGAGGTTGGAGTGGGACATGCCAGGATTTATTTATCCCATCCCTTTTTAGGACTGTTAACCAAGCAAGCATCAAAGGAAGCATACAGATGTTCATTTGCAACATGGTCAAGTTGTGAGGCTTTGATTGTATGCTGAGGAAGTTGTGACAAGAGAGATACACAGTATTCACAGCAATGTCTTCTGAAAGTGTCTCCCTTATCTCTGGTAACATCCTAAATCCAGGCAAAGGAGCAACTTCCTGTAATATAAATTGTGGGATTTACAGCATCCTGTATCTCCTGGCATTCCTGAGTGCAGGTTTAAACCAAGAAGTGCAAGTCTACTCCTAAAACAGCTTCCATGGTGCAGGAGGTCATGGAGACTTTAATTTGCAGATAGGCAGCCTGTACTTCAGTCAACACTTAAGTTAAGCACCTAGAAAACATCATAAAAGATGTCATATAGCAGTGGCACTAGGATGCTTATGGGGCAGACATTATATGACATCATCTGAAGACATTGCATAAGCTATAAAACAAGAGATCACACCTAAGCAGTCACAAGAGGCAGCCAAAAGTCTACTAAGAAATGATAATGCATTCGGTCTTCCAAGCCTGCTGGCTCTCTGTCTATCAACTTTACCCACTACTCGTACAGATTTAATGTCTGTTCCTCCCCCTTGTTGAGGGGGAGGTGGGTGGGTTGGAAATCTCCTACTGCACTTTCAAGCTATTTGCCAGGAGCTCAGCACAGCTGTAGTGAGTTGAGTTGATGCCTAAATTAATCTCATTGATGCACTGCAGTTGTCACCATCCCCATCTCCAATTAAAGGACCTTTTGGGAGGTTGCTTTATGGTGAAGTTAAATCAGAGCTGGTGTTCCTGAATTTTCCGTGTCTAGCTGTGGAATGCTCTGGATAATATTACAACAAGTAAGTTATTTAAACCCTTATTCACTGAAGGAGAGTAGGGAACTGTTATCTCTGTTTTTCTTCTGATCCACTGCAATTTTTTTTGTTTTATAATTTTTTTTTTCCATGTCTTAGCATAGGCCTTTTCACAGGGCCCACTGAGCCTGTTGGATACTGCTGCTCCACTCCTGTTGCTGAGAAACAAATCACTTGTTTTGTTGTTTCATTCTGCAGCTGAATCCCAGTATTTACCTCGTATTACTGCTGAAGCAGAATATTCATGGTGTGTCTTCTTTGGAAAAATGTAATTTTTTTATATGATTGATAGCTGGAAATAATACATTGAGAATACTTATGAGTTTTCAGAGCTTGGATAGTTATCTTGCTGTGAAGCAGTGATCGTAGTAGGTTTCATTATTTGGCTGAGAAGTCTTAAAATGAAAAAAAAATGCTGCAGAAAACAAGTCTGACTTGAACATCTGGAGGATGAGGAGTAGGAAAACAAATGAAAGGGCCTCCTGTATTCTGTGCCAGTAGGACTTGCAATCCAGAAAGAGATGCAAATGACTAAGGCCAGTGATCTACTTTCTGTAAGCAATCAGCATGACAGACTTAACCCCTTTTCTTGTTTGCAAATTACCCTCAAGTAAGTGCTGCTGCTTACAGATGTGTTTGCTATTTGCATACACTTTGTGAATAAACTTCTGCTTGGGGGTTAGTCATGTGCTATTCAGCATGACTATTGCTTGAGTGGTGGTGTTTGTAGGGTGTGATTCACCAGCCCTTCAAGAAAGCTGTAAGGAGAGCTGCATGAGCATTTCTAGAAATATGTGTATGAATTCACATTCACAAATTGTCAGCATGTTTGCGATGCTTTTCATCTCACGGCAAACAATCTTTTTTACCAAAGAAAATTTTGTTTGTACCAAAAAGTACTGTGTAATTAGTAATGTTTGGAATGGAAATGGTCCTGGAAAACTTCTTTAAACCAATTACATCTGTCTGTATATCTCTAGGAATCTGTCTATACTGAGCAAAGTGGGAAGTGGCTAGCCAAAGGCAGAAAGGTGTATATGACAGAAGATTTAACCTAGTAATATGCTTCTAGGGTTCTCTATGTAGGCCCCCAGAGACAAGATCTTGAGCCTCAGTCACAAGATGTTTCCCTGTGGGATCCAATATTTTTTTTTTACTGATGAAGACATGCCTTTAGCCTGACATGCTCTTGGTCTCCTGAAGGATTTCTGCCCTTGGGGTTGCTGCAGCAAGGTTTGCTGCCCTGGTGAGGGGGACAAAGTCTTTAGTACTGCTGGATTTGTGGACCTGTGAGGATGGGTAGCCTTGGGTCAGGCTGCAAAAGTAATGTAGATGTGTAAAGTTCTGGGTCAAATGGTGTCAGGTCTGGTCACAGGACATGTAGGTGCTTCAGTCTGAGTGTGCTGGATGTCCTAACTGCTTAAGGTCAAGTTATCATTTGCTTTGCATGCAAAAAATGGCTCAGTGTTCACATATTGTGCAGTCAGAAAAGACTCCCATCCTCTAAAACCCCCCACCATAAGGTGAAACAGGAGCCGTTTGGCTGCCCCAGACTAGCAAAATATCCCAAATCATGTTACTGGTGAGTACTGAGCTCAAGCTTTCGTTATTTAAGTACAAAATAGTAACAAAAATGATGTTTTTATTCCCCTGTCTTGGAGTACCCAAGGGGTGACCAGTTTCTCCTAGAAGAAGCCCTCTGGCCTAGCTAGGCAGCTGTCAGGGAAAGTGTGGGGTGCAAGTGCCCATGTGTCAGCTGTCCCCATAGAGACTTGGGAAGGGGGGAAAATATGTGCAGGGTTGATTTACCCAGCGTGGGGGCCAGGTCTTGCAGATGGTGCCATGCAAAATGGTTGTGATCTTTTGGGTGAGAGGTGTTGGTGCCAAAGGTGATTCCTGGGCTGGATCAGCACAGAGCAGCCACCCTGGCAAGGACCACGTCCCCTCTGCACCTCACAAGTGTGAAGTATTCTCATTTCCTGCAATTTTTCAGCATGGTTGGAGATGTGTAGTAAACAGGGATCCCCAGGACATTAATGAGTTTAATGCTCACTTAAAAATATATGCTTTGTCTCACATACAAGCTGTCTGTGCTCCCCAGTTGCTTCCCTTCCCTTAGCCTGTCTTTAAGAAAACATCATCACCTCTACTTGAGGGTATCTTCTGGGGGGCAAAGGAAGGGAGGAAGGGAAAAAGAAACTGAGAAAGATCCTTTCTTCTATTTTAAAACATGAGAAGGCTAGAAAACAAAACAAAGGGTAGAGGTTTGTCCTAGCCCCTGTTGTCCCCTTATCTTACATTTTCTGCTGACTTCCTGCTCTGAATGCTTTGGCAGCTTGCAGGACAGCATCCAAACTTTGCAAACATGAAGGAATTCAAATGGAACCCTGGACGTCATCATGTTTTCCCAGTTGGCCATAAATCACGATTTGTTATGGTTATCCTCTTGTGAGGAAGAACATGTGCAAGGAGATAAGAGCTCAGAGGAAGGAGAGGCAGAGGGTATCTCAGGAAAAAAAGAAACATCACTAGGAAAGACCTAATAAGAAATGTTTTGACAGGCTCAATTGAGCTGAACAACTATTGAGGAACTGGTGTGAGTTTTCATTGTTGCAAGGACATCTCCCCACCTAATTTTAAGTAAGTTTGCTTTGGAGCTGGAAGAGAGCTCTTTCTCTTGCCATTCAGATTTTGTGTCATTGAAAGTGGGATTTTCCCAGTGAGGCAGTATTTTCCAACCACAGAAATACAGTGATTCATCATCCAGATCCTCAGGTGACATAAATAGACACAGCCTCCACCAGCTTCAGTGGTCTTTCACTGACTTACATCAGCACAAGATAATTGGAATGGAAAGTTCCCATTAGTTTGCCCAACCTTTGTTCCAGCTGTTGCCATCTGGTCTCTTACT
This sequence comes from Phaethornis superciliosus, assembly GCA_023637945.1. NCBI lineage: Eukaryota > Metazoa > Chordata > Aves > Apodiformes > Trochilidae > Phaethornis > Phaethornis superciliosus. The sequence goes on along the minus strand of JAJQWJ010000001.1, from coordinate 108,382,631 downwards.
GTACATCAGTCCTGGTTAGAGTTGGGAAGAGGTAGAGCTGTCCCAAGCAAACTGGAAAACTTGCTTTATCTTGGTGAAAGGAAGGCATAGGTTAGTTTTCTCTCAGGAAACTGTCTTGTACCCATCATGTGTTTTCCTTTGCCTTGCTCTTGGTCTGACCCCTTTTTTCCTCTTTTGCTTATGCAGCTTGACTGTTTGGGGTGTTCTGCTGGTCCTTCACAACCAAATTGGACACACAAGGGGTCTTCTGGGGCGTTGTTCCAGAGGTCTGGACTGTGGATTTAGCTGTGGATTTAATGATTTTAAATATTCATCTTTCTAACTGGGGATGTGGCTGCTTGGCTGGTGGGAGGTTAACCTGAGGAACAGCTCCAGACAAGGAGGTAATTATATTTATTCTTTGGCTGCATTGTGTGGAATGCAGATGAGGGTTAAGTGGCTGTAATTACCTCTGCAGTATGTCACTCCTATTTTACAACAGGAGTGAGGCCGCCTGATCCTGAACCTGTTGCTTTGGCTGTTCCTGGGTTTCAAAACAGCTTCCACCCTGCTACTTCCCTCAGCTTGGCCAGTATATTTAATAAGAATATAATAATAACCTGAGAACTGTTCAGAGGTGGTTTTACTTCCCCTGGTACACTATTATTTGCTCCGTTATGATGCCACATAATGGAAAAAGGTAAACAACAGGTTAGGAATTTTTGTTATTTTCAGACATATTCAATGAGACTCTTTTTGTATCCATGTTATACTTAAGACTCTAGGGAAAGGAGGGAAAGCTGTCTGAACTTATTTCTTCCCAGTGAATGATGGCTTCAATAATCTCCCCAGCTTCCAGAAATAATGTACAGTGACACCTGTTATCTTTATGCTGGCTTTGGAAACAAAATAAAAATAGAGAGTTCTTTGTATCAGTAGCAGGAATTTGGATCTGAAGAGAGTGGCCAACCAGCATCTAATCCAAGCCAGTCTGCTATTAGTATCAGGAATCTCTAGCAAGAATTCAGTGGCTACATCAGAATCATAGAATTGTATAATTGGTTTGGTTGGAAAAAACCCTTTTCATCAAGCCCAACCATTAACCTAACTTTACCAAGTCCAGTGCTAAACCATATCCCTAAGCACCATATCTACACATCTTTTAAACACCTCAAGGGATAGTGATTCAACTACTTCCCTGGGCAGCCTGTTCTGGTGTTTGATAGCTCTTTTGGTGAAGAAGTTTCTTCTAATATACAAACTAATCCTCCCCTGGCACAACTTGAAGCCATATTCTCTTGTTCTATTGCTTGTTACTAGGAAGAGGAGACCAGTCCCCCACCTGGCTACAACCTCCCTTCAGGTAGTTGTAGAGAGTGATAAGTCTCCCCTCAGCCTCCTTTTCTCCCAGACTAGATAATCCCATTCCCCTCAAAGGCTTCTCAGAGGACTTGCTCTCCAGACCCTTCAACAGCTTGATTGTCCTTGAACACGCTCCAGCACCTCAATGTCCTTCATGTGGGAGGGTAGGGGGGGCAAAACTGAACGCGGTATTCAGTGTGCATCCTCACTCAGTGGGCTGAGTACAGGGGCATGGTTGCTTCTGCAGTCCTGCTGACCAGGCTATTCCCAAGACAAGCCAGGATGCCATTGGTCATCTCTGTCCCCTGGGCACACTGTTGGCTCATATTCATCTGGCTATTGAACAACATTGGCCACATCAAGCATCTCGGGTCCCTTAATGTGCTCAGAGCTGGGAGCCTGCAGCCTGGCTGCTCACCTGCATGGACTGTGTGCACTGATGTGCTGCCTCCTTACTTTGGGCCTTCTGGGCTTGACAGAGAAGCCAGTCCCCAGGATAAGGTGGTCCCGAGGCCTGGCCATGCTAGAGGAACAATCTCAGCAGGTATACACAAGTGATACGCAAGAATCTTCAGCCCTATCTGGTCTCTGCACTGGGGTTACTCCTCCTGTTGAATGCCCTCCATGAGACATCTTCAGGTTGCTCCACACCAGTGCCACTCCTTTGCTGCTTTTTCTCATTTGCTTAGGTAAACGCTCTGAAAATTGAATCAATGAATATACCACTTTAAAGGGGTTCAGTTGCTCTGCTTTGTGGATTCCTTGGCCTTTGTCCTGGTGAGGCTGCCTGCTCTGTGCAATGGAGGCAGAGCAGTGCTCTTGCCAAGCACACAATGAGCATCACAGGGCCCCGAGCAGCTCTTGGGTGAGCATCAGAGACTCTCTGCAGTGATGCAAGCCTGGAAGAGAAACTTTGGGAGCTGTTGGCAGAGCAGAAACAGTCATAAGGAAGATGGTACAGCTACCATGGGTGCCCCAACAGTGGGGCAGGGCCAGAAGCCTTGGAGTGCTTTGGGGAGGAGAAAGAGGAGGAGGAGGAACAGTGGTGTTGCCCTCTGCTTGCTGGTGAGAACATGGGTGAGAGGGGTTGTAAAGGGACCTGGGGGTGGCTTTGCACAAAAGTCCTATGGCCAGGGGGCCAACATTTGTTGTCATCCTGGGAGTCACGGTGTAGCTGGTGTTGTTTGCTAGGAACTCCAGAAGATGAGTGACTCCACAGGAGTCTTTGCTCTCTTGAGAGATTCTTCAGAGAGCAGAGCCTGTTTCTAAAACTTGTATCTATGGGAGAAAGCTCAAACTGATGACCAGAATATTTCTGTGGAGTTAATAAGCGACATTGACTGGACAGTATGAAGCTTAAAAGACTCAAGATTTGACCTGTGGATCATGATATTCTGTTATTACTATATTTTAAAAAAAAAATGCATCTTGTAGCTGGCAGATGTGCTAACATTAGTCTTTGCTTCAGCCCAGCCAGTCATACTGTTACTTCCAAATTTCCTTGTTGTCCAACAGAAATAACAGGGATTGAGGCAGCCTTATTCTCTGCTGTGCCAGGCAGTTGTGCTGTTTAAGGGCTATCAGGCCTGATTCTCATTTATCTTCTGGCAGCACAAGCCTTCACACCCACTTGAAGGTCTTTTTCCTCTGTCAGAATGTTGGAGGATTTGCCTCTGCAAAGCATTTATCCAGGAAGCAGTCATTCCCATCCTTCAGGGCTGTATATTATGGGATTTCTCTGGCTTTGAGTCCAGGTTGCAGAGCACGCTGTCATCCTGCTGGGTGAAAATCAAGGTACAAAATGTCAGCTGGGACTTTTTTTGCAGTTGCAAAAGACTTAAGCCCACCAACTGCTCTTACCTGCTGTAGGACTTCCACTGATACAAGAGGTGCTCACATCCTTGGGCAGTGGGCTTGTTAGATGTTTGCAAGAGATTCTGCATTGGCTAAAGACCTGGTAGAAAACTTTCACGTGTGCTCTCTCTCCACCTTCGAGTAGCAGGCTAATAGCATACTAAGGTTCAGCCCCTGAGAGCACCAAGAAAATATATGCTTGATTAATTAAGTTGTGCTATGTGCAACACTAGTGCTTCCAATGTTTGTCACGTGCCTGTGGGTCATGCTGTGTGCCTGCATCCAATGTAAAATTAGTAGGTGTGTCTTATAAACAAAAAATATTAATCCTGTGAGTCAGTGTTAAAAATTTTCTCCTACTCTGTGAAGTGCTCGTTAAGCTGGAATTTTAAGTGAGGGGAAGGGCAGCCTGGAGATGGTTTGTACTTACTTGCTGCTTTATCCAGAAGCTGGTGACATAGCCAGTGATGGCACTCCTGATGCACCACCTTCTGCATACATGTGGTGGAAACACCAGATGGGTTCCGTGGTTTCTTCCATTCGTCTACCTAAGGGGACTGATGACGACCTTTGTGATCTTATCAACAACAGCAAAAATGAATAATAAATAACTTACAGAGCTGCTGCTGTTGTCCTAAGGTGGCAGTTTCAATTCCTGGATGTGAGGCTGAAAATAAATGGTTTTGTTGAGGGTTTTTTTGTTGTTTTGTCTTTTTGTTTGTTTTGATTTCCCCATCTTGGTTTTTAAGTGGATCTGCAAGACCTCAGCAATTTCGTAGCAGACATATTTACTCAGAGAAGTTGTCATCACATTTAGGCATAGGCCTTACAATGGGCTTCAAATTCCTTTCTGCTTCTGAGGACACTCAAATCTGGAGCTCTGGTTGGAATATGTATATTTCACCCTTAGTTCTGCATTTCCCCTGAGGGAAGGTGCTATGTCTTTATTATGCACCCATAAATAGCTACAGCAGGTCAATATCTAAGTTAGAGGATAATCTCTTTTAAAGCTCTGGAAAAAGGATGTCATGTTATCAGTCCTCAATAAAAGATTCAGGCAGGTATGATGGCAAGATCTTGCCTGCCGTTTTGACCAGAAAATCTTTAATGAAACTACTTATGTGTTAGACTGGAAATATTGGAAGCATCAGTGACTACTTTTAGGCTTTTAGTCAGCTGGAAGCCTCTGCCAGATCTCCAGTGTGACAAAGAGACTACCCCTCATCTCCTCACATCTGGACTTCATGAAATTAATGGCATTATTATTAATGGTTTCTTTTGCAACTTCATCCAAAACCTGTAAGCATTAGCCTCTCTGCATCTCTTAATGAGGGCTGAACTGGGGAACATGTTTCTCTTACAGTGCCTCACGACAAGTCAGCTCCATGTCTCTTGATCCATTTAATGATAACCCTCATGGAGACCTCCCATAGGCAAAAGTAGAGAGATTTGAAATTAATATTATTCTTGCTTATTTATTTTGTAGTAAATTCAATTTGTTAAATCATTGCCCTGCTCGAAGCCTCCAATTTCTCCAAGATCACTTCATATGAGGTCACCTACAGCAATTAGATTGGCTACTAAATCTTTGGTTGTCATTACATCAATTTTTTTTTTTAAATTAAAAAAAAAAAACAAACCAAAACCCAGCACAGCTCAAAACAACAGAATATGTCAATGCTCATTTAAGTGCTATAAACATATTAAGTAATTGAGTATTTATCTGAACAGAGTGAGAAATGTGGCATTTATTTTTAGAACTTGAGTTTTAAATAAACAGGATGCTTCAAAACCTATGTCCATTTTGGATAATGAGCTGTTTTTGTGGACATAATGGCTATATTCAGTGTGTTATCCCAAGGCTCTTCTTTAAAAAATGTGACATTTTACATCTAAATTGGAGTAGTACAGAATATTGCCCATCAAGAGAGGTCAGCTCCTCTTGAGAGTAAATATTTTTCTGTATGTGGGTATGTGTAATATGTCTCATGCAAGAACAGTGTCTAAGTGGGAGTTGATTTTGTTTAATAATCATGCTGTAAAAATTTAACAAACTGATCAATCTCATAGTCTCCTAATATGAAAGGCACTACTTAAGTATATTTCCCTATCATATTAAGTATTCTTTGTGTTAAGATGTATATACACCTAAGAAAACATGAGCTGCCATGTACATGCCATCAAAATGCTGTTTTCCCTTTTCTTAGCTGTGGAAAAAATTGATGCTGTTCACTGAAAGTAATGGAACTTACACAGACAACAGTATTTTCATGCTGCTATGTTGTGCTTCCTGCTAAATTCAGGCTGCATAATTGACTCACTGCACCAGTGGACAGAGCAGCAAGCAGAGCCACATTAGTTGCTAATGTGAGCCCAAAACCATGGATTCCTGTAATGTGGCACACAAGAGTTCTGGTTTTTATAGGCATGGTACATTTTCAGCCATGCATTTTTCTTGGTTGAATCACCCCTGACACACCTGTGATTTGCCTCAAATAAGTACCGATGCCTGAAATAGATCTGAGCAGACATGTGCAGCAGGGTTTACCCAAAGAGAGAAACCCATTTTATGTTCATTTTAGATATAGCACCAAAGTAGTCCATGTCAGAAAAGAAAAGTTTTAGTTATTGTGATCCGAGAACTGTTGGTTTTACCTTTCTGCATTAGTCTCTTGTGAGTGGCTTGCAGAGAAATCATGGTAGTGCTTTCCCATGTGCTCCGATGAATGCATCCTGATCCCCTTGAATGAGAAGGAATAAAAGGGGAGGTAAAAAAATATTTTTAGGTGTAGAGAAGTGTGTTAAGGTATGGAATGGAGGCAGATGGAGAGGCTTTATTAATGCTAGACACAAATCAAAATTGCCACTGCATGTTCCTGCTTTGTGGGCACTCCTGTTCCTTAGTTAAAAAGACCTGCCCTGTCTTGGACTTCCCACACTACAAGGTTTCCAACAGCACCATGCCAGGGCAGTAGAACCTCACTGGAGACAAATGGCCTGGTTCACTTACCCATAATAAAGAAATATCTGTTAGGCTCTGATTGACCTTGCCCAGGTACAACTGATGGGTAAGTGAATCTCTGTTCTTGTAAGGGCCTGCCTCTTCCCCACCCTCTTGCTAACCCACTTATGGACAAAGATTCCCACTTGGAAATCAGCCTGTCCTATTAACCTCTGCAAGCAAGGCAATGATTTCAAATGGCAAAGTGTTTGAGAGACACTCCCAGGTGATAGCAGTGCCTGCTGCTTTAAAGGGCATCTCTCTTAGGATGTTTATAGCAGGCAGGGAGGGGAAAAGAGCCTGAATACCAGCCGAGCCTAATGCCACCTTCTCTGGCCTTCTGCAGCAGTAGAAAACTGGTTTTGATCCTAGCCAAGTATCCTGGTCTCCCGAGTGGAGAACAGGGTGGTGAGAGCAGACAACAGCCTTTATTCCAGGTTCAAAATATTTGCTTCTCTTGCCTTCTGGTTTTGTCATGCAGCTGTGCAAATAATTCCCTTGCAAACTTTCTCAGTCCCAAACTTGCCCCTTGAAGTACATAGGTGCCATTTGGTCACCAGGGTTCAGGAAATCTGTGCCAAAAAACATGTCAGATCCAAGTGAGGCAGGAAAATTCCCACTCAAATGGGAGCAGGATGAGCTGGTGCTGATGGCATCACATGAGTGCAGTGGAGGTAGAGCAGGGTTTTTTTTCCTCTTCTCTTTCCTTGAAGATAAAAGAGAAGCATCATAAGGGGATTGAATCTATTACATTACTTGTAGGTGTGTGTGTATCTGCGATTTGTATTTGCTGGTATCTATGTAGAACTGATAAAATGAAAGAATTTAGGGCATATTTGACATGACCACACACTTTTAGAACACAAGATAAACAATAGATGATTCCATGTTTAAAGCATTTTCCTTGATAACAGATTGAATAATTTACCAGTAATGACAGGGGATGGCAGGTGGTCAACAAACTGCATTGCACCGCAGTTGATGTACATGAGATGCCTCCATATTGTTTGTGCTATTTTGTTTGTTTGTTTTGGATTTTGTTTTTTGGCAACCATCTGTTGCTTTTACAACAGAACAGACCCAGTGTAAAATGCCCCTGGGGAACCATGGAATGAAGTGTGCATGTAAAAGCAATGTGAGGAAAATGTGAGAATCATTTTCTGCTTGCTTGCAGGAGGTCCACTGAGTTTGAGTATGTGAACAGGCACATCCGGCAGGAAAGGACCCAGGAGCAGGATTATCCTACCTGATTCCAGCAACATGTTTGTTGCTGGAAGCAGAGGAAGAGCTCTAAACTCACTGTTTTCTTTTTTCAGCATCATGCAGCTTGTTTTCTGCCTATTTGCTATCTGCCTGGTTCTCTCAGTGCATTCTCATGCTCAGTCTTCCTTGATGTATTCCAGTAGCTCAGTGTTCCCTGTGACTTCGTATCAGCCTTGATCCTGGTGCACCATTGTCCAAAAAGAAGCTATCACTGTGGTGTGATGGCAGGGAGCAAAACCTTGCTTGCAGGTGCTCTTTGAGCCAAAGGTGCCTTCTCCTCCACAACCAAAAGAAGCAGAAGGTTTGTAAAGTAAATTTGGCACAAATTTATGCTGCTTCAGCTGCCTGCACGTGCTCCCCTTGAAGTCTGGCCGTGCTCATGACTCCTGCCTTGACCTCATTCTCCCCAAAGGACAATGCTGCTGTGCTATTTCTTCAGCTCTGTTTGCCATAGCTGAAACAGGGCACCATGAATTAATTGATTTGGTGCTGTCAGCTGAGTTAAATGATGCCAAGTTGTGTGAGCTCATGGGTTCAACACCTTCAGCTTGCTGGAGCTGATAGAAAGTCACTTGCTTTGTCTCAATTACAGCCTGGCCCTCAGTGAGGAGTCAGGGAGTCAGGTCACTGTGTGGGTGCTGCTGTGTGACCCAGTTCAGTCGCTGCCTGCATGCTGCAGAGCTTGGTGAAGTGCTTTTTGACTCCTTCCTTGTGGCCGTGGAACCTTAGTGACCTACTTATCAAAGGGTTTCATCTTGATAGAAATGATGTGAGCAAGCCTGACCTTCAGATTTTACTGGGGCAAATTCTTCAAAGACAGGGCACACTTGTGAAATACCCACCTCTCACTGAAGTACAGGATTTCTAGCATATCAGCTGTATGTAGGACTATTTTTGTTCATGTTTGATTTGGCTACACTTAACTATAAGGTAGTGAAGGATTTGAAAAACATCCCTTGTGAGGAGTGACTGGGGGTATTGGTGCTGTATAGTCTGGGGAAACAGGCTGAGGGGAAACTTTATCACTTTAGAAATACTGAAAGATTGTAGTGAGAATGGGGTTGGTGTCTTCTCACTGGTGACAGATGACAGGACAAGGGGGAATGGCTTCAAGTTGCATCAGGGGAGATTTAGGCTGGATATCAGGAGAAACTTCTTTACAGAAAGGGTTGTTAAGCACTGGAACAGGCTCCCCAGGGAGGTGGTAGAGTCTCCATCCCTGAATGTGTTTAAAAATCATTTGGATGTTTTGCCTGGGGACACAGTTTAGTGGTGGGTCATCAGAAATAGGGTAATAGGGTTAGGACAAGGCTGGACTCAAACTTGAAGGTCTTTTCCATTCTGAGAAATTCTATGATTTTATGATTCTACCTCTTAAATTGCTTCTTTCTGGTTTCTCTGTCTTTGGGATCATCCTGTTCCATCTCCAAGTTGTCTCAGCAGATTTCCCATCTCTCCTTAGCTGTCCCAGCTGGGCTTTTCAAAAGATGCCAAGACATCTCTCCCCCATCTTTGCATGAAAGACAGAGGCAGCAGCCCCTTGGCTGGGTGGTTGGGACACAGGCAGAACCAGGTTTTACCCAGGTTCCCTCTTGCTGTGCACAGGGCAAGCAAGACACCGTTTTCCTATCCCATGCAGGAATCCTCCTGTTTCCTGCCTTGTTCCCTTTTGGTCCAGGCTGTCACACATAACTACATGTTCTTGCCCTGAGCCCTGGTGCTGGCTGAGGCATTGGCTAACCCTCTGCTAGCTGAGCACAAACTGTGCTAGCCCTGCAGACAGGCTGGATCATGGCACTACATGTCAGCTTGTATTTTTTCATGGGGATCCTCTGGTAGGCTTTGGCTGTGCAACAAACAGGTAATTTTACTGTATATAGCCACATGCAAACTTACTTTCCCATCTGTTTACAGAGACTGTGTGTGGGAGGGGGAATTTAAATGATGGGGAATTTTAAGAGGGAAAACGGTTCTGTGCCTTTTAAAGCTGAGATTGCAGATAAAGAAGTGAGAGGCAGCCCAAGGCTGTGGAAGATGAGCAAGTGCATTGAGAAATACATGTATGTGAGAGCAGGAAGGTGTATGAACAGGTCTGAGATCTTTTATTTTCTTCTCCTTGCTCTCTGAAGAGAGGAATATAGTTTTGAGTTACACTGTGCCCTTGATCCATCTCACATGGAATTTCAGTGAGTGTTCATTTCTTACTGGTATGTGTAAATGAATGCAAAACCTGAAGGGCCTCATTCAGTCTAGTTTCAGTAGTTTGAGAAGTTGGTTGCTCCTTCACCAAAAGTTACTATTCCCATACCAGGAAAGTATATGACTCATCCATTCAAGCTTATGTATTAAATAATAAGCTGGATTTTGACCTGTGGCAGCTGAGGGACAGCACATGTTTGTTACAGGGATGCTAATCTGTAGCAGGCTGTGGAGAGACAAGTGCATGTCAGGTAGAGCCTTCTATACCAGACCTGGCCATACACACCATAAACAGTGGACTAAGAAAACAGCCTTCAGGAGGAGCTGGGAAAATTGGTTTAGCTTACTACACAAATAATTTTGTTAGCAGTTAGGAAGAAAAGTCAGAAATTTGGAGATATGAAAGCATCTGTCAATGCTCATGCTCACCTGTGATTCATTTTGCATGTGAGAAAGAAATCTGTGCTGAAACTATATGGACAAAATACCAGTTGCAGAGCAAATGTGAGGATCAGTGTGCTGGTCTAGATTTAATTAATTGATATTCCTGAAGAGCAGCCTGGTCCAGTGGAAGGTGTCCCTGCCCATGGCAGTGAGCTTGGAACTAGATGATCTCTAATGTTCCTTCCAACCCAAACCATTCTATGATTATGATTCTAGGAGGAGAGCTGCATCTTGTCGTTTAGACCTTCTGTGGCTTTTGTTGGTTAGGTCATGGCCATGCAGAAATATGTTGTTTCTTAGCATACCTCTCTTAATCCATAACAGATTCAATTTTGTTTCACTGTGGTTCACAAAGCACAGATTTTTCAAGCTTGCACTTTTTTTTTTGTGGGCCTTTTGTTGTGGCTTGGGTGTTTCCCATTGTCGTGTTGCATGCAGGTGGTACAGCAACAATAATCGTCAGTGCTGTGGACCTGTTGATGATTTAAGGTTAATTTGTACTAGAAAGCAGTTACAAAATCAGCCAGGGCACGAACTTAAAATATGAAAGTGATTTTTTACCACATGAGCATCCAGGCTAACGTTATGCTTGTGTTGCAGACAGATTTAATTGGTAGTAAAGCTCAAATGGAGGTGAAGGCAAAAGAGCATGAAATTCGACAGTTCAAGATAAGGGGTATGAATCTGAGTTTATTTACCATTGTTTTTTCATCTTCCTTTCTACTCCAATCCAATGAACATACCTATTCTCTGTGTAAACAAGCACCGAGTCTCACAAAGTACCATTTTTCCATGAAGCACACACACAGTGGTGAGGTTTGCTGTTGTGGTCTTGAAATTTGTCTGGTGAGAGGGGTGAAGGGTGAGTCTCAGTCTTCCTGTTCTCCAACCTCTTTGCCCTCTATAAGCAAGTGGTACAGCTGCTGAAGTTGGTGGTGTTTGCCACCAGTGACTTGATGCCAAACGGTGCATTTAGAGTAAGTATTTGCTGCTGTCTGACAGCTGTGGCTTAATTGTTTAGGGTGGTCCTTTCTTTCTCCCTTGTGTCTGAGACAGATGTTGGTTAAGGATGGTTCCTTGTATACACATCTGTACTGCAGTGTGCCAGCCATGAAGTCTGCTGGGCTTGTGTAAGCATGTGGTAAGCTCTTCTGGTGCTGGATTTTCTATGTACAAACTGTTGCCAACTATTTCAGCAAGAATGAGGACTCTACACTTTGACAGACTGTTCCCCACTGCGCACACATACAGTTCTGAAATCATCTGTGTGGACTATATTCCTCCTTTGACAAAGCCAAGTGTCACTATACCATCATACTGGTACATGTTCATCAGAAGATTGTTTTAAAAATAAATCTTAGTGTTCTTTATTCACCAGTTGATTTTAAAAAGAAATTTAAATTTCTTTGAGTTTTATTTAGCCAGAATTTACTGTAGCACAGCAGCAGATAGAAGGAATATTACCATAAAAGCTTTTTTTAAAAATAAACTTGGTGACCTGCACTGGCAAAAGTCCCACACCGAAATTCCACCCTGTTACTTGGTAGTAGGTGCAATGAGCCAGTGACGTTAGTTTTGCAGTTTGAGGCTTTTAAAAAAACCCCAAAACAAAACCAATGTGTAATAATTTGCAGATGTTGGCAACTGGCAACAATGCCCGAGTTGAAGCTCTCTTTGGGTGCCAAACCACAAATATATATCCTTTTTTATAGTCTACCATTCCTGGAACTGAAAGAGGCTTCAAAACAATCAGTATGTAAACATGAACACAAAGCACTCCCTTTTGAGCATCACCAGTGCTGTTACTGCTATGAGCTGTATGCTTGATGCAGAGGGCTTTTTCTTATTAACTATGTTCTTCTTCAAAACACGCTTGCTTTTTGTCCTTTATTTAGAGGTATAGATGTGCAGGTCTAATGCAACTCCTACAAGGAGGGGTTGTATTCACACTTTCCAAAGTTTTTAAGTTACTAACCACTGCAGACTTTTTCAAGCTGAAACCAGAAAAGGGTTGTATATAATAAGCTGCTATCTTTCCTTAGGTGCTTTCTCCTTGACAGCATTATGTCCAATGGCTTTGAAAACCTATGTTTTCTCTTTATCCCTTGAACAAGCATGTCCCTTCCTCTCCTCCAGATATTTTGCTGCCAAACCAAAGGGATCACCTTAGCAATTGAGCTTTGTTTCATTTCAGAAACATGCAGTAAATGCCATGAATCTCTATTTGAGAGCTACTTTTGGTGACTTCTTAACAGATTTGCTTACTGGAAAATGAACAGATATCACTGTGCCACCCTAGTGAGTACCAAGTTGTGGTCAAATGCAAACAAGTTGCAGCCACTTCCTCTCAAGGTTGACTTGTGTGGTTTGGCATGACTTAGGAGTATGTGTTGTTAGATTGTGTCTAGGACACAAACTGGAACACCACTGGTCTTGTACAACTATGTGTTGAAGAGAGGCTTCTTAAAAAAAAGTGTGATAGAAGTTCAGGAGAGCAGCCAGAGGGTGAAGAAGCAAGATAAGGGGGCAGTGATCTAGCAGGAGGACACTGCCAGTCAGCACACCAAACATTTATGGTCATATTCATTTCTGCACTTATTTATTGCAGACTTCCCAATAAAGGAGAAGTTTCAAAGAAGTGTTTGAAGAAAGTAATGAAGTTCCTGGGAGTTTCTTTGTTGTTTCTAGAAATCTGCCCTGATGTATAAAGGGTACTTAGGAGAAAACCTAGAAGTGCTTGTTTGTAGCATGGCAAGCTAAAGATGGAAGACATGTTGCTGGCTAAATATAGTGTAGGCTGGAAGCTCAGCAGCAAATGATGGATGATGTGTGATGTGGTGACAAGCTGCTGATGGTTTGATGTGACAGAGAAGGTAGAGGGAACTCACCAGGGACAGGGAATATTAAGGTGAGAGCTCTGGTGAGGAAAACCATCTCTAGCAAGAATTGGTATGTGCTAAAGTAGAAGTTTTTTGTTTATTAAAACTAAAGTAAAAGTTGCTGTCTGAACACAGACATGAAGTATTGAAAGCTCTCACTGGAGATTTTTAGCTGGCTGGATCATGAGAGACTTCATAACTTAGAGTGCCTGTGTGAGCTGGATGTAGCAAGAGTTCTCGGCAAGCTATGGGGCCCTGTGAAATATATATGGTTTTATACTTAGCTAAAAATAAATCAAGCATGTAGCTATCTCTGCTCACTGGCAATTCCTCAGAAAAGGGCTCTGTAAGTTAAAGTGGAAGAAAGTGAGGCAATACCAAGCTATTCTGTAAAAGGTAAGAATGATACTGGGCTATGTGGAGCAGAAGATCTGCAGGACATTTGGACTAATCCATATACTCTAGTGAGCACTACTAAAACAGTGTCTGAATGGTGATTCAAGAAGGAGATGCAGCTTGAATGGAGACCAGAGGAGAGCCACGTGGATGAATGGGGATTAGACAAACAAGGTCTTGTATGAACTGGGGTTACTTAATCTAGAGACAGAAAGGATGAGAGAGAATATCCTGACATAAAACAGTGCTGCAAAGATGAAAAGAATAATCTATTCTTCTTTTCTGTGGTCATTAAAGCAGGAAGTCTCAGGCTTAAAATGTGGCAAGAATAACTTAAATCACACATCAGGAAAAGAAATCTACCAGTGTGAATAAAAAAATCAGGCATAAGTTGGCAAGGGAAAATCTGCAGTCTGTGTTATTGGAAGTTGTTTAGACCTAGATAGCAAAAAGTCTTTCATAAATGACAGCTGGGCCTGCCCTGTGCCCAGGGATGGGCCAGACATCTGCCTGAAGTCTCTTACAGCCCTTGAGGTTCTCCTTCCTGAAAAAAACAAAAAACAAACCACAAGACTACATATGGGATGGATCCTACTTTCATACCCTGAAAGATATTTAAAATGTAGGGAGTGAACAAATGGAGGACTATTACAGCTCAAGGTAAAGGGGAGGGATAAGAAAAAATATTGGCTGGATGAAAATTTGGAAGAGCTCATTGAGTTACCATGATAGGAGATTGTTAGAAGATGATCTAAAATGAGAATGCAAAGAAGGAACCATTGAAAATGGTGAATTCTGGTGGGCTTGGAGATGGAAAAAAAGCACAAGATCAGTCAAAATTTGGAAAGGGATCTAAGTTTAAAAACAATAATTGCAGTGCAAAAGCTGAAGTGCATTTATAATATGAAAAGAAAAATGTTGGAAGATACATTACTCTTTTTGAAAGGAAATCAGCAGATAATTTAAGGGAGGGGTCCAATGCAGATAAGCCACCAACAAAACTCATCTCCCTTGTACTCTGTCTCATGATGCAGTCACAGAAGAAGTGAAACCAAGAGTGGCAAAAGGTACGTGGGCTTCTTGTTCGTCTTCTGTCATGGGAAACTGGTGTTCTTCTCTGCAGACAGAGAGAAGTGAAGACAGATGGAAGAGTGTGATGAGTCAGAGGTGATGGGAAGAAAGCCAAACTTTCTGCTGTGGGATCTGGAGTTAGAGAGGCTGTGTTCTCCATGGTAGGAAGCTGTCAGAAACGCTGGAAGGTAGGACAGGCTAATAGTGGAGACAAGATGTGTCAGATGTGAGCAAGGGATGAAAGTGGGCAGGGTAGACCTCGTGTTGGGAAGGAGAAGACAGCAAAAGTATGGTTTGGAAATGTGTGAAAGAATCGTAACTGTTCTGCTGAATCAAAGAGAGGAAGGAGCTCAGAGTGGGTCCCAGCAAAATAAAGGTAGCCAGTGATAACATGTTGGAAACTGTAAAAACACACTTATAGTGATGAGATGTGAAGGCAAGGATTGAAAAGTGATGCATAAAGAAACTGGGAAACAGATGGTAAGCTTCTGACCTGGGGAAGTTATGGGAAGAACAAAGTAAAGTGGCAGTGTTTTGGGTGAATGAGAGAGAGCCAGGGATGGGGTGTGATGTTTCTGACAGATAAAGGAGACAGAGGATGGGATGTAGATGGTGGGCCAGGAATGGAGCAAGGGTGAGGGATGAAGGAATGGGAGTCTAGCCTCTGGAATTAGGAAGAAAGCAGGAGAGAAAGGAAGGTTTATTGTGCTGAACTGTGTACCTTCAGAGAGGTGAAAGTAACCATGAGGGTTCTCTGAATGGAAGAGTTCTGGTCAGAAGAGTGCTTCATAGAGCCTTGTAACCCTGCAGCCTCTCATAAGCAATGCATATCTCTTTCAGGTGCTTTATCTTCCTTCCCAGTTGCTAACTGGCCTCTGATGTCCAGACTTGAATCTTACCTGGTGGGAGAAACCAGCCCCCTCCTCGCCTGGCAGCAGTGCTAGATGCTGTTGCTAGATTACAAAAGACACTTTGCCTTTTGAATTGAAACCGCAGATACTTGTTCCCAAGGTGGATCAGGGGATTTCTGTGTTTTGGACAGAAAAAAATCAAGCCAGCTATTTAAATTATGGGTATGCCTCAGGAGACCTGTGCCTGTGGAACAGTGTGAGCCCAAAGAGTGCATGCATTTGAACAAAAGGCTGTAAAGGCTTTCTGGTGAAATACTACATATTATAGAATAAGCTTCAATGGCTGTTGTGTTCCCTTCCAGCTGGTGGGTAAAATCAGCCCATACTAGGTTCATTGCCTGGAATCTTCTGATACCTGGAACAACCTTTATTTGGTTGTACCAAAAAGCTGAGGCCCAGCACCTGAGGTGAAGAGAGGTGGTTGGAATGCCCAGAGGGTGACACTTCCTTGGCAAATCTGCAGAGCCTGTGGCAATGAGAGTGTGGGAAGCTTGAGGAAGCTGTAGCTCTTCTCCTGGGGCTGCACTCCAGCCCTGCCTCTAGGAAAGCAGTACCATCTCACTGTCGGGTGAATGATGATATTATCACCTTGTTCCTTCCCCTCTGGCTTATGCTGGAGAGATGGTCACTCAAACAAAAAGAAGGTATTGCTCTAAGAGATAAATCAAGGCGCCCCTCTGAAATATAGGTCATCTGGGGATGAACCTGACCAAAGTTTACCAGAGAGCACTGAGGTGTAAGTAAGGGCCAAGGGACTCATCTCCAACAGACATTGCTGTGCTATGCTAGCTGCACATGTGTGTGAAAGAAGGGAAGAAATCAAAGCCTGAATCTCTCTCTAAGAGATACGATGGGATCCCAGCTTTCACCAGCAGTGGAACTCTATGTAAAAATCAGGGTAATTTCCTTTCTTTTAAAATGAAAC
The DNA here is from genome assembly GCA_023637945.1 of Phaethornis superciliosus. Classification (NCBI taxonomy): domain Eukaryota; kingdom Metazoa; phylum Chordata; class Aves; order Apodiformes; family Trochilidae; genus Phaethornis; species Phaethornis superciliosus. Next base: position 108,366,347 of record JAJQWJ010000001.1, on the reverse strand, counting down.
AGCATTATTAGGACTTCACTTCTTGCTCAGGAATTCTATCGCATCAGATCAGTGGTGTCTGAACTATGCAATGATGATGTACAATCTTTCACAATGATCTCTTGTTCTGGGACTAAAAGCTATTTGTTTACATAATATAAGATGGCCTTTCAGAAGTACAATGTTGGTTCAGTGTAATGATATTTCTGAATTCCATTAGATCACAATGCTGCAGGAGAGCGGTGACATTGCGCAAATGAGAATAAAGTTTCCCATGCCTGCTGTGACTCAGTGTGTTACTGGTGTCTTAGAAATAGAAATAACAGAGCACGGCATGAAATCCCTGCATTAGGCAAGTCAAGGTGTTGTGATTTGGCTTGGTTTGGTTTTTTTTTGGTTGGATAATTCTTATGCAGAACAGGAGTGCACTTCTTTTCCATTGAGCATCACCAGGAGACTTATTGGACAGGATTCTTCTGAACTAGCCACCTTTAATCCCTTTTACAGGAGAGAAAGAAATGTAAATAAGAGGCAACTCCACTCCTCTGGAGTGTCTATAAGGTACTCTGCCATTAAATTCAGTTATAGAGTAGAGTTTGAACCCAGCACTTTACACTCTCAGGGAGATGCTGTGCTTTACAAAATAGAACATGGGAGCTCAAAGATCAGCTGCAGCTGTCTGTTGCTCAGCTGTCTCAAAGACTGAAATGTAAGGAATGTTGACTCCTGTCTCTGAATACGTTATCTGAGTTGGGATATCATCTGGTTCCTCCCAGTGCCTTCTGCCTGCCTGTGATGGGCAACACTTCTGAGCTTTGGTTTCTTCCTGCATAGGCATGGAGGCAGCTCAAGGCAGCTCCAAAAGTACTTTCTCTCCCTCTCCCTTCTCAAAGCCTTTATTCTCCTGGGGCTGGTCTGGAGTAGGGCATGAGACAAGCATAGAAGCAGGAATTTTCAGAAGAGGAAGCATGACATGTTTGTTTCTGCAGTGGCATGCAAGGGAGGGATGTGCTACTTTTTTTTTTTGCTAGCCTGTTTTCAATACAAATTACAAATACCCTATTTTAACCAGAAGCCATCTTGCCTCACAGTATGTTTTGGTTTATGTTACTGTTTTAATGTATAAATAACAATATAGAACTTGTATGGAGTGCATTTAGTGAGTTGTCATTAATCATAAGGATTCCATGTTGTTAGTAAGTCTGTGCCTTTACAGTACCTAATGTCACAAGGAGGTCACATGGAGAAAGCTCTTGCAAAAAGGGTTAAGAACTAAATGAACAAAAGAAACATTATCACTATTTTAGCAAAGCAAAGCATGCCTCCGAGATCCTTATCACACAAAAAGTTTGTGTCAGGACCAGGAACCAAAAGAAAAGACCCTTTTCAGTTTTTGTGGAATTCGGGGCATTGGATTAATCGTGATCATGTCTTAAACATCTAGAAAAATAAAACCTAACTTACTAATTAAGTCAGTAGCTTCACAGAGCTGTGATTAATGTTAAATCTTTGCATGGGTTACTAAAATCTTCCGAAATCTGGAACTGCCTCTAATTGTCACATTTACTTCTCAAATCCATTCACTGCGGGCAGGTATTTTAGTTTTCTGTGTCTACCCAAGGAGGCTGTGTGTAGAAGCTGAGTAATTTGATTTTTTTTCCTTTTTTTTTTTCTTAATAAAATCTGTTGTATTTTCCCAAAGAAAATGCACCATGCCTAATCACACTGAAGACGTACAAGCTGTTTGAACCCCAAAATAATGTGAATAACTAAGTTGTTTTTGTAGCTTCCTTCTCAGTGGGCTAGGATTGATGCTTGAAAGTGCATTTCTCTTTTGTTTGTTTTTCTTCATTCCCTCTTTTAAGGATTGTTTCTTAAAAAGCTTCTCCTATACATATATTTGTGGCTTTTTTTCCAGATTACAAAAGCTAGAACTCTATTATAATTTCATCTAGCTGCTCTTTTCAAGTACATGCCTTGGCCTTACAAAGCAACCACATTCCCTTGAGATCCTTCATTGTAATTGCATAAAACTTTATTAAATATGGGAAAAATCTTGATCTCTTGTTGTTGTTGCATTTCTTTGTGGAGAAGTCTTTCCTCATCTCCAGAGACAACTGATTTATGGGAGAAGCCTCAGCCAGCCCTTCTTTCATGCTTCAATATGAAATACAATCAGCATTTGAATGTCTTTCCTTGGCACCCACTGATACTCCCTGTGCTGGGGGCATTTGTTCTTCCCTCCTCTTCTTCTTTTCTCAGGTTGTTTGCCTCCAGCATCACTTCTGGCTGGGGAGTTTCTCCTCTGTGGTTTTGGATAAAGCTCCCTTGGTGTCACTTGCCCTTGTATGCTGATGTGGATGTACCCTTCCTTGTCTTTCTTCCTGCACTTCTGGCTCTCTGGTTGTATGGTTTCTTATTCAGTTTTCCTTCTCTCTTTTTATACTTCTGAAAATATACTCCTTGATTGTTAGAGTGAAATGCCATGCCATCATTTTTCTCAAGAAGATTTTTTTATCTGCCAGAGGTCATGACTTTTTGACTCTGAGAGTCGAGTAACAAAAAGAGGAAAAATGAGAGAGAGTTAATATGTTGGGCTGAGGTTAGAGAGTTCCTCTCTTGATGAGCTGTCTAGTATTAATTCATCTGCACTTATAATGGGCTAGGTGCTGCTGACTGTCCAAAGTGAAATTCTGTTTAAAGACATAAATGTGGAAAGAAAAATTAAATTGCATTCAGTGTGCTGCTCTTCAGAGCATTTTGGAAACTAGGCTTCAATTGCTTGTTTGAGAGAGAGGATATACAGCCACTCTTGAAAAATACCCTCTTGAATAAACTGCAATATTTAACATAGAATCAGACTCATAGGATGGTTTGGGTTGGAAGGGACCTTTAAAGGTCATAGAGTCCAACCTCACTGCAGAGAGCAGAGACATCTGTAAATCAGTTTGCTCAGAGTTCTGTGCAGCCTGACCTTGAACATCTCCAGGGATGTGGCCTTCACCACCCCTCTGGGCTGAGTTCAAATGTTTTACCACCCTCATAGTAAAGAACTTTTTCCTAATACCCAATCTAAATCTACTCTGCTCTCATTTAAGATAATTTCTTCTCATCCTATCAGTATATGCCCTTGTTAACAATTTTCCCCCATCTTTCTTGTAGGCCTCCTTCAGATACTGGAAAGGCTGCTGTAAGGTCTTCCAGGAGTTTTCTCCTCTCCAGGCTAAACAACCCCAACTCTCTCAGCCTGTCTTCATAGGAGAGGTACTCCAACCCTCTGATAATTTTTGTGGCCCTCCTCTGGACTCACCCAAATGGCTCCGTGTACTTCTTGTGTTGAGGGCTCCAGAGCTGGACACAGAAATACGGATGAGGTCTCAACAGAGCAGATTAGGGGGGCAGAATCACCTCTTGGTCTGCTGGCCATGCTTCTTTTGATGTGGCCTGAGATGCAATTGGCTTTCTGTGCTGTGAGTGCACATTGTTAGCTCGTGTCCAGGTTTGCATCCAAGGGCTTCTCCCTATTGCATCATCCTCTGCAATATTATTAATAATTATTAATAATAACAAGCATTGCCTCTACCCAGGTGCAGGACTTTGCACTTGGCCTTGTTGAACTTCATGAGCCCACTCCTCCAGCTTGTCCAGGTCCTTCTGGATGACCTCCTGTTCCTCTGGCATGTTGACTGCACCAGTCAGCTTGGTGCCACTGGCAGATTTGCTGAGGGTGTGCTACATCCCACTATGTCATATGGACCCCAGAGGGATACCACTTGTCATCCTTCTCCATCTGGACATTGAGCCATTGGTTGCATGCAACCACCCAGCAGACTGGTGATACGGTTGGCTCCATATGACCATCTTTTGTGCAAGATACACGGTTAAAGTTGATGTCACTCTACAGCAATGCAAGTTTCAGAGCTTAAATTAGGTCTGCACATGTTTCCATGATACAGTATAAAATGAGATTCTTCTATCAAAACCTGTGTGAATGCTCAGAGATGGAGCTCATCCACAGGTTTCAGTTCACTGATGTCTGGGTCCCTCTCCATTCCTGGCTGGATAGAGGAACCAGCAACCAGGAGGTGGCTGGTGCAGTTTTAGAGCATGATTCTAGCTGCAAAACATTTCAGCTCAGCCAGAATGTGCCACAGCCTCAAGGCAGGACTGGCTGCCCCTGCAGAGCAGGATGAACATGATGTATCTTGAGGCCAGCCAGCCAGGTAAGTGACAGTATCTCCCACATGCTTATGGTGCTGTTTGTGTATCCCAACCTTGCCATCCCAACCTTGGTGTTGCTCTGTGCCAGGGATAAGGCTGATATCAGTTTGTTCTGGCAAGTATTTGTGGTGTGGGAACTATATTTTCTTTGGCTGAGTGTCTTCACTCTTTCTCTGCTCCTACCAATGCAGGGACACCTGTGACAAAGGGTGTGTAAATCCATGTGTGAGTAAAAGCTGAGTTCAGCATCCCTCTTCTGGTTTTCCTGGTCACAAGGCTGTCTTGCAGACCTTGATCACCCTCTGAGCAGGGATGCTGAGCACAAGGAAGAGCTTGCCCACCATGTGAATTTAGTCATCTTACCCCTTTCTTTCTGGTATGAGCTTTGTTTGTACACTGAGTGTGCTTATCAATCTCAATTTTCAAATATGGCCATTGAAAGCAGGACAGCCAGCTGGATAAATGTCCCTTGTCACTTGTCAGTCTGGTCTGTGTTGTCTTCCTGTTCTCTCTGCCTGTTCCTACCAGGGTGACCCATCCTCACAAGACTGGATCTTCATGGTTCTGGTACTGCAGAAAACTTCTGTGGTTTTTTGTTTGTTTGTTTTAACCTAATTAAATGCTTATTTACTCTTTTTTTATCCCTTCTTTCTTTCAAGTGTCCACAAATTTTGCAAATTCTGTATTCAAGGGAATTGACTTTACAGGCTCTGCTTCTATTGTCCAAGCTCAGAACACAAGTCCTGGTTTCTTACTGAACTAATGAAAGAAGAATGATTTCTGATTCACAGGAAATCTTGTGAAAGTTTTGATTTAATTTTGTTTTATTCCTATTTCCCAGAAACTGGAAATTTACTTTTTAAAAGTACCGAAACACTATATTTACTAACGGAATGAGTAACAGCAGCTGGGAGGCTGAGGGTGGTGCCTATTTCACAAGTAGCTGCCAGAACAACGGGGAGCTGTGGCTTTGGAGCAAACCCATTGCCAGGACTCAGAGAGTGATGGGCTTTAGGAGTGGCCACGGGCTCCAGCCTCACACAATGCAGCAAGGAGTGTCAAAGCTCTTCATGCTTGGCTTTATCTTGAAAGTCAGGATTTCCAGGATCAAAATTCAAGCCATAAATAGATCCACACATCTCTAGGGTTGGGAGATGTGATGGCAGAAAGTCTTGGGGTCCTGGTGTTTCTGATTGCACTTACATGTGGAAGACTGGGTCCTGGCCCCTGCAGGGCTGCCCACGTTTAAGGCACACATCTGGCTAAGGGTGATATCAGCATCTCCAGCCTTGGCCACCTCATGCTCCCAGGGTTGCATCTCTGCAAGAGGAAAGGTCCTGCTGGGACTCAGCACTGAGTGTTTTCAATCTGAGCAGCATCCAGTGACCCTCTTTGGGTCCTCAAGGCCTTCAATTTTGGTCTGTTGTCTCTTGCACCCAAGTCATCTCTGTTTTTAATCTTGTGGCAGGCTGCATGAGCAGTCTTTTATGAAAATTAGCATGGTTCATCTGGCAATGTTGTACCAATACAGCTCAGCAAAGCTTATGGCAAATTTCAATCTCATTTTTATCTCCTGCCTTTTATTTTAACTGTAGTATTTCAAGAGGAGAGGGGAGACTTCTCCCTTAATGATGCTTTTATTTCATTTTCAGAAAAGCTTTTTGATGTCCTAGCCAGTTTTGTTAATCAGTCCCTCTCTGTAGGCCCTTGGAACAACCAAGAACAAATGTCTTTTCACAAAAACCTTGAGCTAAAATCTCATGGCATTTTGGAAGAATTTATTTACCCTCTGCAATCTAACACTATTGCAACCTTTTATCCACTCAAATTCAAATCACAGTCATAGATCAGGACACTTTTCCCCCTTTGAGTGGCTTATTAATTTTTTGTCAGGTTATCTTGCATGCTATGAAAGTTATCAAAGTTTGCCTCCAGCTCTTTGTGAGGCTGGTAGCCAAAAAGCACACCTTTGGCAAAGATGCAGTTTGTTCTGAGTCCTTTCCACTTGTCTGGTAGTTCAAGGTTTAGCAATGATAAGACCAACCTGCTTCAAGTCTTGCTCCTTTCTCTGCTCTTATACCTAATAGATGCTAATTTTTAACTGTGTGTCTCTGGCTCATACAAATGACTCATAGAGAGATGAGTGAGATAAAGAAAAGTGTCCCTACAGCAATGCCAAATATTGAAAACTGGTTCCACAGCAAAGAAAATACTTTTTTGTTTTATAGGCACACTTTCTTAAAGCACTTAAGAAATTATACTTTTATTTCAGAGGGCTGGAACAACAACATATAATTTCCTGCTATGGGCTGTTCAACACAGACTGGATTTCTTTAATTTGTTTGAATTTTCAGACAAAGTAATTTGATGGAAGGATAGATGATTACAATTATATAAGCTGAAGCAAAGCTGCAGTTCGGCTTGTGGCCATTCTTGAGCAGAGAGACACAGATTTTATTGTTTTAAATATTTGTTGTAAATTATTCCCATAGCTCTTTTCAGTGTGTGCTGTGTTTCCTATCTGTCCTTAGTATCCAACACTTCCAGACAGGTCTGTTGCAGCACAAAGAGCAAGGTTGCTTATGGCCCTTTTTAATTAAAAGAACAGTGCAAGCATGTGTTGGTAAATTTTTGCTTTAAAGGTACCGTGGCAAAGTTTGACTTCTGGAGGTGGAATGCAGTCCTGCTTTGCTTCTGTCCCACTTGGAGCAGGTTAATGCTCTGGAGGCCTCTTTGCTTAGATCTCCCTTTGTTACCAAAGCCCTGCCTCTGGTGTGAAGTGATGGATGCCTGGAAATGAACTGTGTGGGGATTTATTCCGGGAGAGGAGATAAAAATAATATGGTATGTTTCTCTTTGTCATGAAACACTGAACTTTTACGTGAATTATGAGCAGCCAATACGTCTTGTTCTCAAGAGGGTCAGGTAGGAAAAGAGTTTATAGCTGGCAAGATAAGCCTTCCCCAGAAGTTGTTGACTTATGCATCCAGAAATAACCCAGAGTTTTCAATGGCTGGGGCACTGTCCAGCAATCTAGGAAAAAACCTGCTAGGATGTTAAATACAAACAAACAAACAAAAGCTGGCATTTTTTCAGCACAGACTGAGAAGCAAAGAGGAAGGAACAGGGAGGGCCATTATAAAACGGTGCCATTGGAATTAAATAACTTTTGAAGTGGGGAATTTCCCCAGATAGGATTTGGCTGCATGCCTGCTCCAGTTAAGCACTTTCTGATGGTGAGGTGGCGGCAGAAGGAAGCTGGGACTTTCAGAGAAAGTTCATGTCTGGTTGTTCCAGTCTTATTCTCTAATTGGCCTGGACTCTGGACCATTAAAAGAGCTGACAGATGCTACAGGACTAAAAGTATAAGTAGCTAATGCAGTTAATGATCTTGAATAGGTTTGTTACATGAGGGATGAATTCTCCTTTATTTCACTAGAATGTAAAGGAACCTTGCCATAGGCACTGATTGCATTTAATTCTACGTTAGGGCTCATTCATCCTATCAACATCTTGGATAAAAGCCCAAGACTAAACCTGATTCTCTTCAAAAGAGTTTCTTATGATGAAGTAGTTTAGACACACAAAGCTGAAAGCTCTTTAATGACATTGCTTTAAGGTTTTTTTAAAAAAGATGTAATATTAAAATAATCTGCTTTCCTGAGTGTAGAAATTGGCTAACAGAATACGTTGGAGTACAGATGGGTGCAATATTGTTATTTTGTGCTTCAGATGCTAACATATGCCAAGCCTTAGGAGACTCTTTGTTGCCAACAAGGTACAAATAGAGATTTACAAAAGGTGAAACTGAAGGCTGTCTCCTTGCCATGTTTCCACACAGCATGCCCCAGGGAAATTTCAGCCTCTTCTGAGAGAAATAGAATCATCTTATCTCAGAAAATCTAGCTTCACTTTTTGTTAGTGTTTTCTCTTGAATTACCTTCTCTGTGATACCTCAAGATAACTGTGACTGGGTTGCTCCATTCTATCTGAGGGAGGAAGTGGGTGATACACTTGAAGGTGGGTAATGCCACTCACTGCTGGCACTGGAGAAGAGAAAGGGAGGCTGAGGATTCAGAAGGAATTTAAGGACATTTAGTGTCTTCTGCCTTTTTGAAGCACATCTATCAATTACTAGGCACAAAGTTAGCTGTCAAAAGATATTCACCTCTGATATCAAGGCCATAGGCAACTGATACTCTGCATATATTCTTGAGGAAAGGATGCTGAAGCCTTGTCACTGTCTACAACTGCCTGAAATGAAGTTGCAATGGGGTGAATATCCATCTGTTTTCTCAATTAATAAGTGATAGAATGAAAAGAAACCAGTTGCAATATTTTAAAAATTTATTTAAAAAAAAAACTATTTTATTTTAAAATTTATTTTTTTCTAGTTGGAAAACAAAAGGGTTTTCAGGCACTGGAACAGGCTGCCCAGGGAAATGGTCAAGTCACCATCGCCGAAGGTATTTAAAAGATGTATAGATGTGATGCTTAGGGACCTGGTGGTTTGGCAGTGGTGGGTTAACAGTTGGGCTTGGTGATCTCAAAGGTTTTTTCCAACCTAAGTGATTCTATGATTCCATATCCCAAAGCAGTCTCCAAGCTGTTAGTATGGAACCACTGTTCAGAGGGGGCCAGATGATCTCTTTTGGGGCCAGCAATGCTTATTCAGCTTTCCAAAAAGAGAAGCTACAGACAGCTGAGATATTTCCATAGCACTTCCATCTCACCAGCATTCATCTACCTTGTCACTGTGAGAGGTTTGTTTGTATCTGTTTTCCACAGCTCTGATGATGATGGCAGGGCTTGGAAAGGCAGCTGGTCTACAGTTTAGTGCACTTTTTACCAGCTGTGTGTCCCCTTTAAAAATAAAACCAAACTTGCAAGCTGCTTCAGTCTTTCAGTCTCTCACTTAATTTTTGGCCATGATTTCACATGTCTCAAACTGGATCTTTAGCTGGTGTAAACCAGTGTGTCTCCACTAGCACCAGGGAACTACACTGATTTACGTGAGCTGTGGATATGCTGGCCTTTGACAGTAATGCTGGAGTGCTGCAGATGTTGAGCACCAAAGAGAGTGACTTGAAAGGCTTTTACATCACTGAGCAATTTTTTTTCCCTGTTGATCCCAAACTTGGTGCACGTTGGTCCTAATTTCTGTTCTACTTGGTTCAGAATGTCACTTAAATACTGAGCCCCTTCACAATAAGGAGAGGCTGCTGATGCCTGTCATAGCTTAATTTCTGACATGGCAATCTATTTCTCTGAATAAGGCTGGCAGGAAGCAATACTTCCATTTCTGGAAGAAGCATAAGAATGAAATACTTGTTTCTATTTGTTTTTTGTGATAATACAAATATAACTCAGCTTCAGAAAATAAAACTTTAAAAAAACTGCCATGGCTCCCAGAGAGAGGGAGTCAGAGGTCTCCAGTGAGGGTCTCCTGTGAGTGCTTCATTTGGTACAGGGAGCAGAGCTGTTCCTGGTCTAAGAAGTATTTTCAAGTAGGATGCATTTTTGGTTAAAGGCTTTTTTTTTTGTTGTTTTGTTTTTGGTTTTTGTTTTGGTTTTTGTACCAAATTACTTTGGCTTAGTTTTCTTTTTTTAACAGGCTTTACTGAAAAAATTAACCCACCACAAGAAACCTGCACATTCTAGTTTCCAAACTCCCAGGTCCAGCCTCAAATAATTTATTAACCGTGAAGAAATCTCACCTTAGCCTCTCTTTTGAAACATTAAACTTCCACATTTCTTCTTTGAATTGACAGTTCTTATTTTCAAATAGGTTTTGGGCTATATTAGACCATTAGTTAATAGTTTTTGTAACAAACTGTTTTTCTCTTTAATATTCACCCGGTTTACTAGAAGTTTTATGTTACGACTCTGAAATTTATTGACAGATTATCTTTGTATAAACACAGAATGGAAATGAAATAAAGAAGTTACAATTGTGAGTTAAAGAACTTTATCCTAAAGCCTTCCAGAAAGTGTTGAGAAGCACAAGATAAGCAGTCCTATTTGCTAAAATATGACTTAGAAAATCTTGGGAAAATGTCAGGCTGACTGGATGACTGGGGGGACCCAAGCTTTCATAACTTTCTTGGCAATATCACAATTATTAAGTAGGAAGGATATGCTATTCCCAGAGATGCAATTCTGCAACTGGAGATAAAATATTTCCATGTTTTGTGATTTCCAAGTGGCATGAAGGAAGACGCATTAGGTGGCTGGACCAGTGCCATGGGGATGCAGCAATGCGTCGTTTCAGGGCTGTCTGGTGCCAGTGACCAGAAGGACACTGATGCTGAGTGCTCCTGTAGGCAAGTTGGAGGGGGATGCTGGTAAATGTCAGCTGCCATGCTGAGCCCCACCACCAACTGGGAGGTGAGCTGCATGCTGACCTTCTCCAGGTAACTCATGCCAGCTGAGGGTACTTTAACCTGCCATGCTCTCTCTGAAGCTCTGTGCTGCACCAGGCAACCACAGTAGGTAGAGGAAAAGGATATCTTCCATGAATTGTTTTGTGATATTACAGTGCTACCCTCAGAACAAATTGGTCTGTAGCTGTGTGGCTTAGCTGGACAATTTATTTATAGGAAAGATGGAAGAATAATTGTGGTCACCCACAGAACCATTAAATGGTACGCTTAATACTCTTGCTGCTTGTTGCGGCTGTTTTCCTTGTTCAACTCACTGTAATTTAACTATTATTCATTCCAGCCATTTCAGTGCTGCCCAGGCAATGGTTTTCTGGTGGGGTGAACCAATACTGTATCTTCTCAGCCCCCACCACGGATGGTGACAAGAGACTTCCCCAGGGGCTTCTGGCAGGAATTGCATTGGTTTGAGGCATAAATGGCCATTCTCTGGGTTGATGTTACTGCTTAACCTGTGTTAACTAACTAGTACTAGCAGTCAGCTTCTCTCAGGTTACCTACTTACAATCTGCATTACTCCCAAGCTTTAGAATGCAAACTCAAACAGAGATACAAAGTATGGAACCTTGAAGCTCCCTGCCTTAGAAGCAGGATTAGATGCTACAGGGAGACCAAATGGCTTGCTGTGGGGTGGCAGCCCGGCTGAGAGCAGGAGGCCTGATCCCCATGCTGGAAAACACCTTTTCCCCTGAACGCTGACCCTGCACAAGCATGGAGCAGAAGTGCATCTTTTGGCCACTGCATAGTGCCCTCTGGTTGGGTACCCATCTGCTCCCAGCAAAGCCAATAGTTCCTCCCTGTAGCAGTAGCAACAGAAGCAAGCACAGACATCTCAGATCTTGACTGCTGTCATTTGAGCTTTATGAATATATGCTACTTGTTCTTCAAACTTACAGTATTTCTCATGTTACAGTCTACCAAAATGCTTCCCAGCCTCTTTTAGAAAATAAAGGGAGAAATAATAAAAAAAAAAAAAAATGCAGAACATCCTGATCCTGTTGAGGTTGCTGGTATTTTGGCATAGCAGTGTAAGAAAAAAAAATTAATAATGTCTGAAGGTGGTAGCCAAATGAGTATTGCTGGGAGGTGCATAGGCAGAACAGACTAGACCCACAGCAAGACTTGAGCAAAACATCTAAGTACTGCTGGAGGTTACATCTACAGCTGCAAACAAAACCAGACCAGTACTAGTTTTCCAGTGCTGGGGGCAAGATTCTTGCTTGTGCAGCTTAACTCTCTTCCCTGAACCCTTGCAAAACAGGGTTGCCTTCTTTCTGCTGCGTACTGGTGGAATCCCTGGTCAGTGCTGCTTCCCACCAGCATGGGCTGGCTCTGCCCACAGCTGACTGGGGCACGAGCAACCAACAGTGAACTTCAGAGAAAGCCAAGAGCAGTGCCAGGGGGTTAGGCCTTGTTTGGCAGGAGTATGATCCAGTTTCCAAGTTACTTCTCACTTCTGATGGGGAAAAAAGTGCCCAAGAAAAAATACCCTCACCGGTGGTCTCTCTGTCACCTGTGTTTGGTTTTAAGGTCGTGCCAAAGGAAGGAGCCAATCTGTAGAGTTCTTAAGGCTCTTTCCTTAAGAACCTGAGCAGGCTGCTGCTTTTTAGACTGCAGTTAATTTTAAATCAGGTGCTTTTTAGACTATAGTGAGTTCTGCCTCCTTTTTGAGGTGGTGGCTCTCACCCTGGCCACAGACTGTTCTGCTCACTCCATGACCCGCTTTCCAACTCCATCTTTTTTTTTTTTTTTTTTTTTTTTTTTTTCTTTTCGTGTGTGTGTGCACAAGGCAACAGGGTTCAGAGGCTCATGGCACCATTATAATTCAGTTAACAGCAGTGGCTGTAAAAGGCACTGATAAAGTAGAGCAGATGTTAAAGTGCAAACACTGTTTCTGTACTTGCATGCACAGCTTTCCCCAAAGTGGCCCTGAAGGGCAGAATTACTATTGATTCGGTGACATTGTGTTGACTGGAGAAACTCCTGTAATCAGATAGCTGAGAAATGCCACCGGCTCTTTATCACTTGAATGTTTTTATCAGCATCTGCTGCTGGATATTCCTTTTCATTTGTACATAAAGTATCTCCAAAAATAATATGGTATGAACACAGTGCCCACTTTTTCCTGTCTCCAAACTTCAAGAAAAAAACCACAGCCCTATTCTGGAGCACAACGATGTGTTGTGCACAATTTATACTATGACTATTCCCAGCTTGGCTCAGGGAGGGACTTTCTACATGGGGTTAAAGCACAGCAAACAGGACATGTGATGAATGGATGGAGGATATTGTTAGCACGTGTGCCTGGTACATAGGAAAGAAAAGATGAAATATCTGACTTGTATTTTCCAGCCATTTTCATTCTTCATCCAAACAATTTTTTCCTTATATAAACAGAGATGCTTAGTTAGTTCATATATTGCCAGTATCTAACTTTGCTGCAGCATCAAACTGTCCTTCATTCAGGATGTTTTTCTTGCAGAAACAACAGAAATAATATATTTGAGTCTCATGAAATGGACTATAACGTTTGGTGATGCATGCAGGTCTTATGTATTGTACTAAGACTAAGCTGTGCTGAATATCATTCTTTGAATTCTCCATTTTGCACAAATTATAAAAATTAACAAAAACAAAAAAATCAACAGAATGTTTATTCAGCAACTGTGTCTGCCCTTTAACTCAAAGGAGGCATTGTACTGTCCACCTGCAGATCTTAACTCCCCTTCTGTTTTCTCCTCTTCTGTAATGATGAAAACTTTCCCACTTTAAAGGACAAAAAGGCATTTCTTGTTTTTACACTGAATTGCAGACCTTCAAGTGTGGAATTACCAGGCAATAGAGTTAAGATACAGAAAGTCTTCACTTTTAAAAATAAATAGCAGCCCCCTTTCTTTGACATAACAGAGGAACCTCAGAAAGGCTGAAGGAGGAAATCACTCGGTGCTTCTATCTTTTGGTGTCCAGTTCCTATGCAAATGGGTGATGCTGTGTGGCAGCACCAGGGTGTAACACTTCTTGCCTGTGCTGAGTGTTTGGGTCCACCTTCTGCAATGCCTTGCTCACACATAAACCTTATTATCCATATGCTCATCAAGTCTGAGACACAGCAATGATGTATGGTACCCCTACAGCTCTTGCAGCTTCAGTAAAGTATGCCAGGGAATTATTCACCTGTATTTTAGTAGCTGTGATGGTTTAATGTAACTCTTTAATTCAAATTCTCTGTCTTTTGTTGCTTTGATTGTTGTAGAAACAACAACCACTTTGAAAGGTTTTGAATAAGTCTGTTAAAGGAATTCCTTGCAGAAATACAGGGCCCAAGTGAGCTTATTGCTGTTCCCACATGATTTTGGGCAGTCACTGGCACTCAGGGCTGGTGAGGGTTTGCTACTGGCTGGTGGGTGGTATGTATGCTTAGCCAGGCAATTGCTGGGCTAATGCAAAATTCAGTGAGTCATATAAGCTATGTCTTAAGAGGATCTTAACTCTTTCAGGTGTCTCTGGCTCATTAAAATCCAAACTGAGTGGGAGGGACCCAGACATGACAACTCAGTGATTTGTATGAGGTCTTATGACATTTATTTCAATACTGTAAAAATTACTTCCAAGAAGTGATGTTGCATCTCAGTATTTTGGGGATATTTGTCCTAATTTCATCCCAGTAACCACAAAAAACAAACAAACAAAAAACCAAACCAAAACAAACACATTAGTAGATTAAACTTGTCCCCCTGCCTTACTACTGTCTGCACATTCTTCTCTTGGTCAACGGTCTGGACATAAGCCATATATGTTAACTGAAGTCTTATCTATGGGACTGAAACGTCTGCTGCTCCTATAACCTTTTTTTTTTTTTTTTTTTTTTTTTTTTTAATAGGTGTTAATGTTTCTGGATACACTTTAAAGAATACTTTACAGATGTACATGGATAGTACTCACCAGTTATGTGTTGTAAACCAGGTATGCACTGCAAATTGCACAATACATCACTGCTATTACTAAGCCCTGATAAAACGACCACTTCTGTGATAAATGTGTTCTAGCCCTTTCATATGTTACTTGAGTAAATGATAAAAGCTGCAGTTAAATTTTAATAGGGTATGTTTACAAAGGCATTTTTCAACTAATGCCAAAATATACAATCTGAAGTCTGTATTTTTATACACCCCAAGGTGGATTCTAGGTTATTTTTACGGTAAACATATGGAAACTCTTTTTACTTACTATTTTTTTCCAAATAAAGTCTTTTTTCATTAGACCGGGACTTTTTGTTGATGTGTTCAGGCTGTTGGAAGAGTTTTGGGAATGACGGATGTATCATGACTAAGTTTCTCCCCTTTCTAGAGAGGATAAAGGGCTGGCATATATTCATGTCTTCTCTTCAGTTAGAAACAAACGAAGTGTACAAAAGAAAAAAGAATTTGGGCAAATAGTTAGTGATCTGAATCTGATGATCTTTTTCATTAAAAAGCCATTGTTACCTGCTGGAGAACTTCTGAATCTTTGTCTCAAAATATAACTGTCTAGGATAATTGCAACAGGGGAATATTGTCTGTGGTGTATTATTCCTGTAGATCTTTATTTTGTGTCTCATACAAAAAGTTCTACAAAACCATCCACAAAAATACCTTTTCCTATGGCTTGATCCAATGTTTATTTCAGCTGAGGAAGGTCTTTCTTTAACAGGCAGGATCAGGACTGAACAGAAAAAGCAAAAACTTTTGCAACTTTTTGTAGCTGTAGAAATGGGAAGATAGAAATGCTTGCTAGGAGAATGGCAAGCAATGCTCTCTGAGAAATGAATGGTTGCGTTAGATGTTTTGTCTCTCACATAAATGTTGTTCCACTGTCTCAGACCTCAGTGAGGCAGCAGCCCCTTAATTAGACACCTACATTAAGCAATTTCTAGCCCTATCTCAGGATCTTAACACTTATATCCTTATTTAGAGCTAGCAAACCTTTTGTTCTATGTCTGATAATTAAAATCACTATATGCACAGTTTATTGAAATAGTAATAGTTTGTAACTGAGTGAATTAGTTCATGGGCGATACTGTTAAGCCAGAAGTAAGTGTTGTCTGTCGAAAATGCCATAGAATGTTACAGCTCAATCTTGGATAATAACTGTAGTGATGAATGAATGTTAACACACAGGTACAAGAACAGGGATATATTTATAGCTTGATCTTATGTCCTGTTTGGACCACTTCTGCACCAGGGTGAGACTAGGAGACAACTGGTTGTTGGGTTTTACATCTGTGATCTCCATTCCTTTCTCAGTTTGAGAGATGGTCCCCTGAGCCAGCCCTGTACTGAGGCTTTGGTGAGGCAGCCATAAGACCCTATGGATTTTGCTTGTGAAAACAGAACCTGATGTGGGATGCAGTAGACCTCCAGACCAATTGAAAGGGATCAAACCAGCCCCTTCCCTTTCTGTGGCCATGAGCCTTGGTGTCTGTGGGCACGTGCTTTCCTTCTCACACCAGCATAGTCCCGGTGCAGGTAGCACCACAATTCATGCGTACAATTAAAGAATTATGTGCTTGCTCATAGGGTTGAGGCCAAAAATCAGATCATACTGGCTTAGCAAGGGGCAAATTTGACCATCAGTATTACCAGTCCTGTGACATCACGTTTGCTTGACCTGATGTGAGTAATGTAATTACAACCTGGGATGAGCAAGACAAGAAGAATAGGATACAAGAAGAAAGAAATTACAGAGCAGTGATGAGACAGAAAAGTTAGCTTTGGAGGCAGGTACAGCATGAGTGACATCCAGAGATCTGAGGACATGGTTACAAGAGTCAAGAGTTGAGGAGACGAGGACTGAGTGACTTGGCTGGGTTTCATTTCCTTTAACACAAGCACTCAGTGAGTGAGCTACCTATGCCAAGCTCCTTTTGTCAAGACCTGAGATGGAATGGGTACCTCAGGGGGCCAGGGCATCCTACCAGTCACAGATGGAAGGTCTGGGGTAACTAGCTTAGACTAGATCCTTCTGAGATGGTTAGAGATAAATTCCATGCAAAATCACATAACATAGGCCTGGGGTAGTGGATGGGACTAAGAGCTGAAGCTGAAGTCCCTGGAGCTCCACAGATCACTTGAACCAAAGCTGCTTGAGATTGGGCTACCGAGTTGCAGCAGAGAAGCAAGGGTGGGATGAAAAAGACTGTATTTGTGATGACAGCAGTTAGGATGTTATGCCTGAGGTTGCTTTGTGCAGGGAGGAGGATGCTGATCATCTGCCTGTTTGGGAACTCATATCCTGGAGAATGAGGTTGCAACAGCAATGAGGAAAGGTGGTAGCCTGGAAAAAGAAGGTTTTTGGAAAAGGAGAAGGCACTGAGGAAGGACCTTGCCTGATGGGATGAGCAGGGAGGCAGATGTGTACCTCTAGGGAAGGATATTCCAAACTCTAGGCTCAGTAGTGGTGATGGGGAGTCGTCAGCCACAGAGGGTAAGGGAGAACTTGAGGGAGAGGGAGGATGAAACAAGGAGGCAGCTGTGTACTGGGGTGAGAGGAGATGCTGAGCTGAAGGGATACTGCTGGAGAGGGCTTATTCCTTCCCCAGGAAGGATAAGGCTGCTTACAGGTGTCCCGTAACAGAAATCCTTGCCAGGAGCTGGTGGTCTGGCAGCTTAAGCTCACTACCTACATCCCAGAACCTACCTGCTTCCTGAGGACGTATGAGAGGAATCCACTGAGAGGATTCACAAAGATTCCCAGGAGCTTAAAATTTAATCAATTTCAAACCAAAAGTCTGGCATTTTTGTACTGCCCTCAAGTGAAACAAAACTGACCAAACACCTTCCTTTCTCACCACTGAGGGTATTGGGTTGACAAACATGTTGCATCCTCTCTTCACTTCACCACCATCACATCAGCTAATTTCATGCTTCCTGGGGCTGGGAGAGGACTCCCCAGAGCTCCCTTTTGAGATGAATATTAGAGAATGAAGTGGGACTACTGGAGCCATTAGCAAGAAGGCAGGTGCCAAAAGACAAGGGAAGCCCCCAGGCCACTCACCTCTGCCCCACCATCAGTTTTTTGAGAATATCTGGCTAATTACATTAACTTTATATGGGGATGGGATGGACCAGGACAAACAAGAGTTCTACATTTGTGAGGAGAGGGGGGAAAGGGTGTAAAAGAAGATGAGGATTCAGGCAAAAATCACTGTTATTATTATATCTATTGAATATGTGAGTTTTTCAGAATATGCATTACATAAACATGTTGGTTAGATGGACTTGTGAATTAAACTTCTTTATGAATGTTTAAATAATGTTCTGGTAATGAAGGACCAGTCCAAAGTTGTGGAAACCATAAGAGAACCTGTGGAAATACTACAGCTTCAGAGCACTGTGTTTTAAGGACTGGCTGCTTTGCTCAACCTGTCAAACTGTAGCATCAAATCCTGGAAGAATTGAGATGAGTAGAGATACCCATCCTTGGTATTGTGGTGAATGTATAAACAAAGCAATCTTGTCCTGCAGAGACTGAAAGCCACAGGCTGAGAGTTGCTATGAGTGTTTGTCGTAACTTGGGGATACCTCCCTTTGCAAAGATGTTATCACATGAGTGGGATGGTTTGGTGCAACTCCCACTAGTTAGTTTTTCATTAGCAACCATTACACACCTGATAAAAACATCTGACACTGCCTGTAGCAGGATGTGGCCTCAAGTGTCACTGAATGAGGCAGGTTACACGGACACCTCTGTGTAGGGGAAGTTTTGTAGGCATGTGCTCTGGAGAGATGTTGAAATCTCTGCCCTCTCATTATTTTTAGGCAGCACTGATGGGATGTCAAACATGATGAAGCCACAGTACTGCTCAATATGTCGAAAGGGATGTTGTGATGAGCAAACACAGTCTTTAGTTTGCTATGTAAATGTAAGCTTAGTTTTTAGATCTAGGGAGGGGAGTATGGACAAGCCAAAGTTGTGTGCAAAGTTTAAGGAAGAAGGAGATAAGAATAATGTGGAATTCGAAAAACTATAGGAGACAGTCCCTTCTTAGCATGGTTTCAGCTTTCAAGTGAAAAATCTGGACACCACTGTGCTTGAGGTAGGGAAAACATGGATGAGGATGGGAGGCCTGGTATAAGTTTTGCCAGCTAATGTGAAAGATTTTTGTACATGGTGACTTGTTCCTGAGCTCATGACCTGATGAGAAAGGATAAACTTAAAGCAACGGAAATTTTGATAAAAATTATCTATCCTTTTGTTGTGACAGCAGAGACACTTAGTGATGAAGATCCACCACTAGCCACTGGTCAAGTTACCAAAACTTAAACTGTTAAATCCTGTGTGCAGGCTCAGCAGGTATCAGTCTTCCAGTGGACAGATGATGCATTGAAACAGTGCAGGGAAGATTTCAGATCAAGCCACTGCTCTTCACTATGGTACTTCCTGGGGTATGTGCTCGGATTTGTTGCTACAGTCCCAGGGATGTGACCTGGCCTTCTGAAACTACTGAGTGGCCACTGACTTACTCAAGCTCAGGACTGGACTCTGCATATTTCTGCATTCCCACAAGCTGTGGTCTGTGTGTTGCAGCTCCAGTTAAAAATTGTTTTCACAGGTGGCAAGACACTCAAGCTTTTTGATTATGGATCTGGATGTTCTCAGGTTAGCTTTCAGCATGTTGGCTAGGATGCCAGGTTCAACACAAACTCCAGCAAAAACTTGTCTTGGATCTTGTGCAAGTGTATCTCTTTTTATAATCCTCCCTCTTCCCCCTAGTGCTCTACTCTCAGTCCTAGGAAGAAATTTCATTCTTCTATGTATTTGTCAGGGTAGGTTACTTATACAGTGTATTTTCTGGTCTTCATGAGATCAGAGAAAAATGGGAAATGTGCACAAAAGGCCTGAAAACCAGAAGGCAAATAAAAAAGATTCTTGACAGACAAGAACGTTTTGATTTTGGAGCTTTCCAGTATATGTTTTTTGGGTTTTTTTTTTGTTGTTGTTGTTTTGTTTTTTATAAGCTTGCAATTGACCATAATGGTCTTGTCTAATGTAAAATTGATTGATATAAGCCCTTTCCAGTTGTTTTCCCTTCTGAGTGACGAGAAGCAGTTTCCAGTAAATGAACAGCAATCAACTGCTGAATCATTGCTGTTGAGCAGAGGTTTCAAAACCTGAGCCAGATAATTGTGTGAGTGCTGTTGGCACCCTGTTCCTCCTCTCTGACTGACAGAGCCAACCTTGGGCTCACCTTACTAGGGCACGTGGTTTCCTTGGCTCCAAGATTGCTCTGGCGAATGGAGGCTGCCAGCATTGGCCCCAGGAGGTGAAGAATGGAGGGACCTGTAGATATTTGTCAGGCCATTCAGTGAGGCAGTTCAGTTTATGTTCTCCTCACTTGGCAGCCTTTTCTTCCATATGCCAAAAATATTTACTCTAAAAAGAGAAGTTCAGGCTGGGTTTGGTGCTGACTGGCTCTGCAGTCAAAAAACCTCTGACCTTGGTTTCAGTCATGCATTCCTAAAATGTGCAAATATGTGACTAATAGGGTAATAATAATACCTAACACAAAACCATGTGTATCTAAGACTTTCCTTTAGGCTCATCTCGTTTTGACAAGAGGAAAGATTTATCTGGCCTGACCCTAGACCTGCTCAACTTCTTTCCCAGGCTCACTCTCTATGAAATAGGAGGCAATGTCCTCATAGAGCAAGATTCACTCCATCCTATTGCCAGCACCTAAAACAGAAATGGGGAGGCTGCAGAAGGGATTTATTTCCTCACACCTGGTGGGCATTATAAGATTTTAATTTTATCAGTCAGATAGGAGCTCTTATTTTCCAAGACATTTTTCTACTTCTCTGCCTGACCTTGGGATTTTTGTAATAAAAGAATCACCATTCTTTTAACTCCTTAGAATTATACCACTGAACTAAAGTGTACATGGAGCTTTAATTTCAATCCAGGCAGAACCTAACATTGATTTTCTTGCTGTTTCCACATTTGTAAAGATCTCTAAAGGGAAACGAAAATGCTTTTAAAAGATCTGAGTGTTATTATAAACAGATTATGTTTTCTCATATTTTGAGTAGGAAATGCAGCTGAGGTCTGGTGAGAGGAATCACACTGTCAGGCACTGGGAAACAAGTCAACCTGGAGTCATCTTCTCACTGGTTTTGCCTGGGTGGGAGCTTTAGAAGCCACAGGCTGATGTGTGGTGGCCCTCTGAAGACAACAGGAGTGGCAGCAGAGGCTCCTGATCTGTGTTCAGAGGTCCTGTGTGTACCCTGCTTTGTCACCTATGAGCAACGTGGTGTGGTTTGATTGCCAGCACAATCACAGCACTTGCCCAGGCCACTTGCTCAGCAGCTGCTCAGTCATGGCTGTGGTCTTTTCCAGTAGGTGTGCTGCCAGCATGGTGCTCGTGCCTGACAACAGCTAGCAGGGACATTTTTGATGTTGTCTTCTTGGTCTGATGGATTGGTCACACAACGTGTACCAGCAGCAATAAGAAGAGCCTGGAAGTGGCATCAAAAAGCATCTACTGATGTTCACTTTTCAGGCCCAGCTGTGACAAGGTTTTGCTGAATTCAGGATCTGCCTTTTCCTGCTAAAAGAGAATTCTACTATAGGTACTGGAATGTATTTTTACAGAGATTCTTTTTCCAGTATCATCAGTGGGGACAGTTCTGTGCCTGATGTCAGAAAGCCCAGACTTTCTGGTTTTTATTTGCCTTCAAGGGCTGTAGCAAGGAGTTTAGAAATGTGACTCAAGAAAGGAATTTTGCCTTAGAAAGTCTCCTTAGTGGAAGAGCAAGGTGCATTTGTTTATTCATTGCTATGACTTGGTACCTTTACTCAACCTCACTTAAAAATTAGTTTTTGTAGGTTGCTACCCGCCCACAGGACTAGCATGATTGGTTTAGATTGTATCTAAACTTTTATCTTGCTGTGTACACCTCTGAGTAAGCGTCAGCTGGTTTTCATAATTAATTTTTCTGTGTGTCTCCTCTAGAAAACCAGACAACAAGGAAAAGAACTGATAAAAGTGAGATAGACACTTGCCATTTCCAATACTTGGGATCCCCTGAAGTTTTACCAGAAGAAGTCTAGGAACATAAAAATAGAGAAAGCAATAGCCCGGGTTTAAAGTCTTTAGAGAGGATATAGATTTTCAGTTTTGGCAGCAAGTAAGCCAGAAGCAGTAGTAGTTCCAACATAACTATGAACAGATAGCACAAAGGCAGAAAAATGGAGAAAAAAATTTCATCCAAATTAGAGTGACTTCAAAGCTTAGGGCCTAAGCAGAAATTCTGGGGAGACAAATGTTTATGATACAAGACATATGAGCCAAGTGCAATAAAGTGACTTGGGCTACAGGGCAAGGGGTCGGTCAGCATGTGAGGGTTGTGCAAGAGATGGTGGTGATAGGAAAAACACATCATTACCAAACTTGCTGCTATGAGTGATGGTGGAGGAGCTCAACTGAGCATATCTTCTCCTGTCAGAATTTGAGATTCTGAAAACTTTTCCATTTAAAATGTTTGCATGTTGTGAACTGATGTGTTTTTAGAGCTCACTTGTTTGACATATAAGAAAAGTGGGCAAACTTCCTATAGTCAAATTAGAAACTCCATTTAGACTCCATGGCTTAATATTGCAGAGGCGGGCCATAGATTCATGAACGAAGACATTTTCTCAAGCAGGCAAAAATTCAATCAGATTTATTTGCCAGAAAACATAGTTAGACATTTTAGTGATTGCAGAGAGTTTTACTTTATTTATAATAGGAAAAAAATCCAGCAAGCAACAACAAAAAAGAACCCAGCCCAAACCCACCCAAAAAGTCTGGGGCTTTGCAATATTGAGGTAGAAGTTAGAGCTAGTGAGCTTACAGCTGTACTGGTGCCAGTGTTTTTTGTACAGGGGACATGATGTCATTAAGAAAAGGAGGTGAAGCTATTAGACTACAAGTGGAATTGGTGATGGAGGTAAGGGAGGATTTAAAGCATGTGCTGGAGATGACCTGTGCCTTTGGTAATGACTCATGAGCTGAACGTGTGTGTTTAGATAGACGTGATGGCATGTACGTTGAGAGGGAAAAATACATATCTGTGAGGGGCGTTGCATGCAATTTCCATAAATTGCAGTAGCAGCCTTACTCATGAATATCATTGACAGGGATGAATAAAGTAATCTTAATGAGCAAAAAAGCCAGCAGGCAGTTCACCACGCCCTCATAAGCATGTGGCTGCCTTGCTTCACAGGGGAGGAGCAACCTGGGATTGCAGTTTCCATTTCAGTGGCACAAGATCCATAGTAAGTGGGAAAGGGCTGTGGGTTTGGCATGAAAGAGTGTGTGCTAATGTGGCAAGCAAAGTAGCTGGGTGTCACTGCGGGTGTGTGCAGACCTCTCCTTCACTGCTGCAGAGAAGTGGTGAGGGCTGGGAGGTCTGGCATGCAGGGCTGTGTGATCATGAAAGCTAGAAGGGACCTCTGGGGTCTTCTGGTCAACCTCCCCCCACAACTAGAGCAGGGTCCTGTGGTGTAACATCAGGATTAAGTAATGTGCAGACACTCCTTGTAGCAGAATTAGGGATAAGCCCTGTGAAAATCCAGGAAGAGACCTCCTGAGCAGTACCTGTGAGACATGGGATATCCCCTCCCAAAATGTTCTACCCTGTTTTTAGCCTGCAGTGCTGGCTGCCCACCTCCTGCCACTGCCACTAGCAGATCTGAGACCAGCACTCACCTCTGGCTGGTTCATCCAGGACTGTCCCTGGTGAACGCCCTGTTGCCTGCTCTCCTCTATCTGTCCCTTCATGGCTGTCAGCCTGAGGGGGGGGGATGGGGTCTTCCTACATATCCTCTCAGCCCCACCTAAGCAGGAGGCTCAGGGTATCGATGTGCCAAATGGTTGCATGATATTACACCAGTCTCTTGGTATGAGGTGGTCAGTACCCACTGCCACAGTGGTGATGCCAGCTGTAGGGCTGCTGTACATCATCCTTCTCTGTTGGTGTAAGGCAGTCAGCACAGATGTGCAGAATTTTCATCAGCCAGCCCCAGACTGCTGTGATAGCTTGAATTTCAGCAGAGCTGCATTATTGTTCTTGGATTTTTTTTTTCACTGAGCCTTTGGGTGAGCCCAGGCCACATCCTCTCTTCATCCACTGGAGAGACAAATTTCTTTTTCTTCTCCATGTGCTCTTGTTCTGTTTCAAACAAAATCTTGTGTTCTGCTTCCTTATAATTCTAGGACCTGGGGCTTTGTGGTAGATGTTGTGGGTCTGGGAACTCAAGATAAGATCAAACTGTGAAAAATAAAGGCAGTTGCAGATAATTTTCCACTCTGAGCGCTGCAGAGCCCTTTCTAAGTCATGTTTTTTTAAACATGGTCTCTTTTGTCACCACCGAAATTCTGATACATTTCCGCACTCAGCTGGCAAACACTTTTTACATCTTCCAGTATTTCTTAAGGAATGGTAGTTAACAAATATATTTATGTTCCTAAGTAAATTTTTAAAAGCTATATCATAACATATTTGTTGTAACAGCATCTTCTGCTCAGTCTAGATTTTTAAATAGCATTTGCTGGGAGTTGATTTTGAAAGATGTCCAAGAGATGTGGCGGTGTCATCCCCAGAGGTGCACACCTTTCGTCCCTGGTGCCTTGGAATCAGGCTGAGGCAATTCTTCTGTCCTCTTCTGCATTAAATCACCTTTATCTGATCTGCCCACACTTCAGTCCTACTTGTATGGAGGTAAACTGCTCCTGGGTGGAGCATTGGTAGGAAGAGTGAACATCCCTCCTTAGATGGCTGAAATACATAATCTTTGAAAATTAAAGGTTCTGATTACTTTACAGGGAGCTGTGCATATGGGACTGCTCCCCATCATGGCACAGAGGTGGAGGAGAACCAGTGATGCCTCAAAAGGGACATGTCCTCCCTGTGTTGTGGTCTGGGTGCCCACACAAAGGCCAAGACTTAGGGAAAGGAAGGAATCGTAGGGTTTCATAAGAAAACAATGGAAATCACCTGGAAAAGACATCTCAGCTTTTCTTTCTAGTTTTTTTCACCATGTCCTCTTTCTAGAAAGCAATAGGGATGCGGTGGTTGCAGCATTAATGCTGCATCATACAAGTCAGTGGGAAAGGTATTGGTTTTCTCCATTTACTTATCTGAGCTGTGAAAAAAAGGGTAACACCTAAAAACTCTCAGCAGCAAACACTGAGCTCCATCTTGGCAACTAACTGGAGACCTGACATCCCCACACTTCACCATTTCACTTCACTTTTCACTCCTCTCCTCTCCTCTCCTCTCCTCTCCTCTCCTCTCCTCTCCTCTCCTCTCCTCTCCTCTCCTCTCCTCTCCTCTCCTCTCCTCTCCTCTCCTCTCCTCTCCTCTCCTCTCCTCTCCTCTCCTCTCCTCTCCTCTCCTCTCCTCTCCTCTCCTCTCCTCTCCTCTTTCCTTTATGTCTTACAGTTCAAGGATGCAGTGGGCTCCATGAAGCTTACAGGATCTTGTGGAAGCTTTTCCTCTCAGGTGCATGTATTTGGGAGGAGGTTGTTGAAGATTGTTGTTGTCTTATTTTTAATAGAAAATCTCATTTTTCATAATTTAGGATGTGTCACTAAAGGTGAATGGTGCTTGAAAGATGCCCAAGGTGAGCAAATTCAAGGAAGATTCAAAGATTCAAGGGAGCCATGACAGCCTTAGGACCTCCATTAAAATGCAACCCCACACTATGGGGTTGAGGATGGATACACAAAACAAACAACCTCAGTCCCAACAAACTGCAACAACACCCACACATCATTGAAAAAAAAAATCAATAAAGAATGAACCCAGCCCACACAGGCTATAGCACAACCATGTTTCTGTGACTTTGGCCAGCACCATAGCCATGCTGGTTCATTAAGAAGCTATTCCTCAACAGCTGTCTTCCACCTCCCTTGCTTCAGCCTACCTATTTCTTCTACCCTGGACCAGGTCCTCAGCACCTCATCAATCTGCTGATCCAGATTTTTAGAGAGCACCACCAGCACTCTGGCTCACTTGGAGTACAGCACTCCAGTTGCAGATACCCGAAGAGATGAAAGGGATTTACTTCTAGAAAAATCAGTGGACTGCCTTCACACAGCAAAAAAATGGGTGAAAGGAGAACATCACCCCCTCTGTCCTGTGTGTTATAACTCATCCTGGCTGCCTGAATGGGCAGGAGCTGCCAGAGCAGGGGTGCCTGTGGCTTGTGCGTGTCTGCTGGGCATCTGTACCAGGCTGCTTCCAAAAAAAAGGGAGATCCCCCAGTGTCTCCTGGAAATGTCAATGTTTCTCCCCAGTTTAGCTGGTGAATTTGAAGCTGGCAACAAAAATGAGTGCTGGTTGCCTGTGTCTAGTGCAGACACTGGACAGGCAGTGCAGCTCTGATGAAAGCTGTTTTGCAGGAAGCTGAAAATGCCAAAAATAGCAGTGTTTGGGTGAAATCTTTGCATTTGATTACAGATTTTGAGGCTGTTTTTTTAAGCCCCAAGGAGATACATATAGTTATTTTTAGCTTGGAGCAATGCTTACACTAATCAGGATAAGAGCCACCACAAGAAGACCTGGTTTTGTGTTTGTGGACAGATATTTTGGTCCTTCCATCTTTAGCAGAGCCTCTGAAAAATGTAAACAAGCACCCCAAACATGAAAGTGTTTGTGCACTGATATTTTCAACACTCACACTCTTTCTCCTCTCCCTCCCTTTAACCCTTCTGGCAGGTCTTTCCTGATTTCACCCAAGATGATTTCAGGACAAGCTATTTTTCCCCTGGAGTACAAAGGCCACTTGGCATTTTTTTCTCTTAAAAGGGATACAGCATCTGTTCTTGGAATGCCGAGAGTACTCATTAAGGCACTTTCTGGTTATGGCTTTCCAAGAAAAAAAAAAAACCAAAAACCCCCATTTATGAGCTAAAATTGATCCTGGGAAATTTCAAACCAACAGGAACATCCTTGAGAAAGCTGAAGCATAAACAGAGGGTGAGAAAACAAACATTGCTTTGAATGCTGCTGCTTGTGTTGTTGCTCTGACAGAAGGAAACAGGCTCAGACTTTAATGGATCAAAGGAGACAAAGGACTGGCTCGGCTTCACTCACTGTACCCTGCAAGCTGTATATACTCAGTAACAGCTAGATATAGACTTTTTTTTCCTCTTACAAGTAAAAAGTATGTCTTGACCAGCTATAATGTATAAACCTTAGTATGTAATAGTTTCTGAAGCAGGGGGCAGGTCCTTTGTTTCAGATTAAGGCTAGCAGGTGTTTTCATTGCATGGCAGGTTTAGTAAAATACTGTGGAACAGTGGACTGAAACTAATGCCACTTCAAAGATATGTTTTAACTGGGTGCTAAGAGCACAGAAAGTGAGCTTAAGATGTACTCTGAAGGAAATAAAAAAAAAAAAAAGAGTTGTGCATGGTGAAGAAATTGTGTTGGCCTAGAAGGTCTAATTTTAATTTAAATGCAAAGACATAAATATTTTGCAATAGTATAGCAAGTATTTAATACATTAAAAATTTTGTCACCTCAATAAAATGGTAGCTTAAAAATGTTCCAAATCTCTGTGAAGCATAAACTTGAACAGTTGTTGTTCTGTAGTTAAAGAACTTCACCGTAAATACACTTTTTTTTTTCCCATGTGTCTTGGTCAAATTCAGTGCACAGCATGGCTCGTGGTCTTTAGATTCAAAGCTGATCTTTGAGAGTCAAGCCAATTGTAGTATTATTTTTTCAGCTCATAGAGTCAAAATACCAACTGCTGTTGCAACATGGTTGCACAAGCTCAAATTAAAGATCACTTTAATTTACCCAGAGCTATGCTATATATCATGTTTTATACTGCTTATCATCAACTACACAGTTTGTCCAGCACTTTAGATGTTATTACTTCAAGGAGGGGTTACAGCTGCTCTGTGCCAAAACTGCCAGTTGTACTGGGTTGAGACATCAAACTCCTGCAGACTGAAGCCAATTTCACTATGAATCATGGATTTTGTGGATTACCACATGCTTACTTAAAAGGACAAATAGCTTTGCTACTACAGGAATAACAGTTTCAGCAAGATCAAAAGCAAGGAGGAAAAAAAATGCCTCCAGCCATGAAGAACGCTCAAAGCAAGTGGTGGCACAAGGATTATATATTACCCTTGCCTGCAGACCAAAGCACACTGTCATTAGATGTTTCTAGGAAGGCAGCTGCAGAATGCTGGCAAACCCTTTTAGGCAGTGGATAGTGGAGGCCAAAATTTTCTAGGTTTTTCTTTAATGGGTGCTTTTTGTTAAGCTCCTTAGAGCAGCTAAAAGTAGATGTCAGGGTTTCTTTGGCCTTCTGTGAAGACCTCTGAAAATGAAGGCCAGGGCTGATGATCTGGAGTTTAAAGATTCAGGAAAACAGTATTGGCTAGGAGCAGAAGCAGAGGGCTGGGTTTTTGCTCTGATTGACCCTTCTGAAAATCTAGAAATCTTACTTACCTTGGCTTAGACGTACAAGTCCTGTTAAGAACTGCAAATATTGAAATCCTGGGTATAGCCCACTCTGTACATACAGGAGCAGAAATCAAAGAAACAGCTATTTTGGCCTAGTAGCAACAACCCCCAAGACCTACCTGTTACATTTGCAGAGACCCAGCCTCCTTTTAATAAACAATATCTGTGAACTACAATGTCTCTTATGTGCTACACACCTGGCTGGATGGATAGATCTTTCTGCACAGTCTTTAGAAGCAATGTAGGAGTCTCAGGCAGCAGCTATTTTGCTTTCCTGGGCTTCTTTTAAAAAAGATTAATTATTTTTTTTCAAAGTACAAAATAACAAGCATGACAATTTAACTAGAAGTTTCTTGAAGGCATCCCTCAGCTTCATTAGGCTTCTCACCAGCCTCACAACCTGCCCCGTGCAGGAGCTGGTGAACTCATGCTGCCTTTGGCCACAACCCTCATGCCATGGGGACTCAGGGACAGAATTGGCATGGCCCCACTTGCTGCCATGCAGACATCACTTTGTCATCCCCGCTGCTTTCCCAGGGCCTCTCTTTGTGTTCACCAGGGCAACAGCACTGCACAGAGACCAAAAGCTACCACTTAAACCAAGGATCATTTTGCTTCTCCGCTGTGGCACACTTCCCAAGTATTTAAGAATAGTACAGGACAGAATAAGAGATTGGCAACTTCTCTTATATTTATTTTCTAGCTTGAAGGGAGAAGAGTTTGAGATACTTTTGAGGGGCCCTCTCTCAAGTCCAAGTTTGACTGTGGCTGTAGAGAGGTGCATGTACACATGTGCTGAAGGAGAACAAACCCTAATAAGTGAGATGTCACTTCAGTACAAAGAGTGCCAGCTCTTCCATTCCTTTGGACAATATGTGTAAGGTGTCTTCATGGGCTTTGCCTCCATCTTCTGAAAGTTTTGTTTCCCACCTTCATGAGCTGCCAGGTGTATAGCTGGTCATTGCTATTCACATATATGGAGAGAGAGCAACAAGCCTTCAGGAGTTTTGGGTAATGGGCTGATACTGTGCTGCCATACCTGAGGTGGGGGAAGCAGGATGGTGTTTGGTGCTGCATTCATGGGCTGTGGGGTAATTGTGTAGCACAACTATTAGGGACTTTTCATTCTAGCTTTTCTTCATGGCAGATATTTTAGTTTTCATTGATCCTTGCCATTACAAATCTGTGCTCAGCAAATGAAAATTCTGGTGAATTTGAAGCATTTATCACTTTCAGGATGAAGAAAAGAGAAAAAACTACTTTTTTTTTTTTTTTTTTTTTTTACATGGAAGCTGGAGCTCCCTTTTGCCAAAGACAAGGAGAAAGAAACGTGATGTTGTGTTCAGAGTTGTGGGGAGAGATCCAAACTTCCTTCATGGCCATGGCATGGATGTGTGGTTGAATCAGCAGTGCTAACTAGTCCCAGGGACACATCTGTGTCTGAGATATGCATCCAGCAGGAACTACACCTGGAAGAGCTACTCAGGTGAATGAGGAGTAATGGTGTGTGATGCAGAGCCAGGCCACCCCACATCTCTATGGTGAGTGATCTCAGCCAGCTGCGGGGAGATTTGCCTCCTTGCCACTCCAGTGCCTTTCTACCAGTAGGATAAGTGTTTTGAAGATCCCTTTATATCTGCTCTGCAGGTATATTCTTTGCATAGCCCGGTCTTTGATTTTACACAGGTAGATTTCTTGGTCAGCTGAAAATACTGTGCTGCAGCTTGTGGAGAACACTCTCCTGCAGCCATGCGTAGGGCAGTGAGAACTTCTATAGGCTTCCTTAGAAGTGAATGGATCACAGGAGATAAGCAAATGAAATGACACAACCCATATGACGTAGTGCAGTCCCATGACATGTGCAGAGCATGTTAGGTCAGAGTTTCACCTCCTTCAGAACCAGAAAAGGTGTGGGCAGTACCTCTTCTGTGTCCCTTGTCAGGGCCAACTTGATCATAGTTCATTTCTCTCTGCAAGAGAGGTGACTGCACATTTCTTTCTCAGACAAACCCTGCTACATGGGGCACTGGGATGGTGCAATGTGGCACTCTGTGAGCTGTTGGTATTGCACCATCAGTGTCTATGGTATGAAATGAACCATACAGAAACTCTGAGGCCTTGCTAACAAGCTCTCATTTTTTTTCCTCCCTTGCTGCAGCAGACCCCACTTGGGATGCAGCATTGCTCCAAGCTAAATAAGCCTAAACCAAGAGCTGAGGCATAAGATATGTGAATCTGAGCAGTTGAACAGCCAAAAAGGGCTTGGAGCTCTGTGTCTTCTGTCCCACTGGCTCAGGGCATGGCTACAATTGCCTTTGAATGCACAGTACCAGTGGGTGCTGCATTGCTATGCTAGATGTGGACCTCTCTGGGCTGTGCTCCACAAATGACTATTCCCTGTTTTCCCACTTCTACAGTCACTTCCTGTTGCCTCTGGCCACCCCTGAGGCTGCCCCTGCTCCCTCCTATGCCCTGGGGCACTTCTGTTCTCCACCTGAAATGCAGATTAACATCACTCCCCATTCAGGGTGAGTTGTACTGTCACAGCTTCCCATTCTTCTGTTTGAAAAGAACTCAGCCAGGACACTTCTGCTTGCACAAGAGAGGATAGTAGTTTGTGGCTAGAAGGATAAAGTTCCCTCTGTAGGTGATATGGCTCATCTGGCAGCCCTGAACTCATGTCGAGCACACACCACTCATACCTTCAGGCATCCAGACAGGAGCTGCACCCACAGGGAGCCCACCCCACCAGGATGAAAGTAATCTGCCTTCTGATGGCATGAGGCTTCTCTGGGATATGGTGGTTTGTTGTGTTTTTTTTTTCATTTTTCTCCTCGCTTTCTCTTTCTCTTGAAAGCAGTTGAGTTTTGCTGCCAGATCTCATTCTTGCTCTTTTTCTCTCTGCCAGAAGCCTGTCCACATCCTTCCCAACTGCATTTAAAATCTTCCCCAGCCTGTAAATAAACACTGAGAAAAGCCAAAGCTCTAATGATAGCTGTTAATGCTTTATTACAAAGCATCCACCAGGCAACACACAGGTGCTGACAATAGCTAAATGCCAGCTCAGGCAGCCTTTGCACTCTAATGCTCTCAACACTTTATCAGTATTAACGTGTTGCCATGCTGCTGCCCACACTGGGAGTCCCAAGATGTGCAGCAGCAGAAGAGCTTGCAGCTCAGAGACCCCCTGCCTGGCCTTACTCTTTGCCCACATGCTGCTTTTGAGGGGACAGGGCAGGGCTGCAGGTAGGGTGCCCACCCCCAGCCTCTTGCTGCACCCACTTGGACCTCTCAGGTGTGTCCAGGTGGCTGGTGAGGACGGGGGTTCAAAGAGGCAGCAATCAGGCTGTACACAACTGGCTGGAGATAAGAGCCCAGGTGGTGATAGTGTCATGGAACAGGCGATGAATAAGGGCTGCTCCCTATCAGACCCCTGAAACCTTTGCTCCTTCAGGCAGAGAAATGGAAAGCCAGCACGCTCTGCGCCCCTGAACGCCCTTGGCTGCTCTGAGGTAAAGGCTCCTCCCTGTCCTAAATTTCCTCCTGGGTCAGGACCTTGGGTGCTAGGTCTCACTTCTGAGGCAGCTCATAAAATGGGTTTATGAAAGCCAGGGAGTATTATAAAAGTTGACACACCCTGGCCTTTACTTTCTTCATCTGCAAGTATGTGCTGCTTTGATAACTAATGCCTTACCGTAAAACGATCTGGCTCCAGTTACTATTCTCCAAATATCCCCTTGCTACCCACAGCAATGGTGTTGCTGGCACGGGCTACTTGGTTGCTCACACTCTGCATCTCCTTGGTGCATTGCCAGCAATGGAGGGTGCCCTGCTTCACCAACTATGTCTGCATCAACTGGGTGGGAGGGAGCTTGGCCTGAATGAGGGGAGCACAAAAAGACTCAGCTGGGTTTTAACACGAGTCTGTGTTTCAGCAAGTTGCAGAGCCCTGCAGCAAGGTCAACAGAAGGCAAACAGCTCTATGACGGATGGATAGTATCTAACTTTACTTCTCAAACCAAAACAGACATAGTCACCTTCTCTTGGTTGCTTTGAAAATTGAGCTGTGACCTTGTGGTATGAATCCTACTCACAAACACCGGTCCCAGATATCACTATGGAGGGCTCAGCTGCTGCCAGCATGAGGTCAACCTCCAAAGCTGGAGCCAAAGGCCAGATTTATTATGCTGCCCAAGTACCTTCATTCTTGCTTTTTGGTGCATGATCTATGGGTATTATCAAAGGAGGTATTCAGAGTGCAGAAATCCCCGTCTGGAGACTAGACTAGCAAAGAGAGCTTCTGGTGGGCAACTGAAGTCTTCTCCAACTTTGTACTCCTCCATCCCATTCACTGGAGGAGGAGAATAACTGTGGAGTGAAGCAGCTGGAGCCTGTGCTGATGCCAATTGTGCGAGATTGGCCTCCAGGGCATGAGTGCAGCAGAGGTGGAGAAACCACCTCTGGAGCCCCGAGGGTCAGTGTTTGACCACACTGACTCCTGGCAGCTCTTGGCTAACCTCTGCAATAGGTTAGCACTGGACACCTTTGTTGCAGGGCTCTTCCCTCCCTCCACTGGAAGTTAAAAAATATTTCTGGGAATTATAAATAGCTTGTAACAAGTTTTGTCAGGTTTTAACGATCTTCCAGAGCTTAGCTGAGCAGATAGGCTGGCAAAGATGCAATGCCTCTCCTTGTACATACAAGCATGCTGCTTCTGCAGGTCTCTTTTGGTTATGTTTGGAGTCTCTAGGGAACACTGGTTCAGAGGGATGCTATTCTTAGAGGGCAAGAAACAGGCTCCATGCACTCCAGAAAGGCTTTAGCTTGCAAAGGCTTATTCCTCCATCACCATTTTCAAACAAGTTAAGTGATGATTTAGCTGTCAAAGATAATTACTGGATTGGTCTTGCTTTTACGAGAGAGATTATATTCACTCAAAATCAGCTTTTTCTGAAAATACTTTGCAGACAATGAAAGGTTGTTGGTAGTTATTAAGCCTGTTTATTAAGTTTTTGTTAGGATAATGTTTAGTTGTTTATCTGCTGCAGTGCAGGGACACAGAAGGAGCAAGGGTTCAAATTCCATGACAAGGGAAGAGGTCGTACCTCTCACACCTCCCCTGGGCTCACACAGTGCCTTAAGCTTTGGGGATCCTTGTCCAGCCCAAACTTGGCTTAAAGCAGGGCTGACTCCAGCCCTGTGCCAGGCTGACCTCTGCTCCCACCCACAGGGCTGCTAGACCCTGGGGATGCCCTCCTTTTTGACTGCTTTCCGAATGAACCTGTCCATCTCCATTCTTTCTTCCTAGTCCTTTTTGGAAGGATAGTAACAAAAGCATCAAGTTATTGCACAACAGGCAACTTTTAGGAACGATTTTGAAGATCTTGCGGCTTCATTCATAATTAGGGTGAGACCAAGATTCTCAAGGCTAAAGTCCCACATAGAATGGGATACTCTTTTCTTAGCTGTAAAACTACCTGGCCTGTTTTTAAGGCCAGGCTGGAGAGGGCTCTGAGCAACCTGATCTGGTGGGAGGTGTCCCTGCCCATGGCAGGGAGGTTGGAACTACATGATCTTAAAGGTCCCTTCCAACCTTGATAATTCTATGATTCTACTATCTCTGATCATTTCAGGGCCGATCAAAAGTTAAAGCTTATTAATAGAGGTATTGTCCAGATGTCTCATAAACACTGACATGCTTGGGGCACTGACTACCTCTCTAGGAAGCCTGTTTCAATGTCTGACCATACTCTTGGTAAATAAATTCTTCCTAATGTCCCATCTAAACCTTTCCTGGCACAGCTTTGAATAAGGTGTGTTTACATCTCTTTCACTGACACCTCAGCAGATTTCTTCTCCCAAAATATATCAGGCTGATCCCTTTCATACATATTTTTATGTGTGCTTTTAGTCCTGATACATAATGTTCTTAGGGTATAACCTGAATTTCATAGTGTGAATATTGACTTTGTCAAAATATAGTGGTGTGTGGGGGACTGGCATCCTTTGGAGGCTTTGTGCTATTCCTTCAGAAATGTATGAGTCCTCTTTTCTATTAATCGTTTTGCAGTTTGCATCATGAGTCCTTTT